>JAIUCV010000004.1:19382505-20805096 GCA_026724425.1 Erythrophleum ivorense | reverse complement strand
TTTAATCTCCATTTGGCTATCCTAGGAGTGGTCGAACCATACACAAAGAAGAAGAAAGCATGAAAAGCAATGATTTCTACCTTGATTCAAGTCCTTTTCAAGAGTCTCTTCCTTTGCTTTGGCTCTCCTCTTGAAATTCAAACTTCTCCCCTTTAGTCTAAGCTCAAAACAAAACCAAATACCTTAATATAACTATGGGAAGAAGGAGGAGAAGGAAGAGAATAAATTTACTAAAGGGAAGACCATGAAATTCTAAATTCATAACTTTTGCTTAGCTTTTTCTTCTCCCTTTTTCCCTTCTCTTATGTGCCTCTCTCCTTTTGTCTCACTCTTTGTTTTGGGTAGTAAGAAGGTCGGTTAAATGAGGAGAAAGGAGAGGCATGAGTTTAAGAAGTCAAGGGATTAAAAATTGTTTCAAGAAAATTTCATATACGTCTCGCCTTTTTAACATTTTCGTTTTAGGTTCATTTTAGCTCCTTTTTTAGAACCATATTTTCCATCATAAATTTAGGTTCTTAATCTTATAAAATGTCTTTGGAATCACTCAATTTGGAGCTAAAACTTTTTCGAACAAAAGGGTTAAAGTTCAGGTCAACTGTTATTAGAAAATATACACTAAAGGGGTTTTAATTGTCTCGGGGCTTCCTATGGTTTTTAGGGCCTCTGAGAACCTCAGAGAGCTTAAATTTTTCATTTAAAAAATCCTCCTATGAGTATTTTAAAAATTTCCTAAAATTATAAAAATTCTATTTCGTTTCGCAACTATTTCGTTAAATTTTGTCTGGTCATTTTGGCTCCAGTTTCAGGACACCTCTGGCATCCTATTTTTATTATTTGATGTGTGGATTATTGTCCTATTTTTTTTTTGGACCTTTACTCATCCATTCTAGTGGACTTGCTTTTAAAACGTATTTGTTTCCATTGTTTTTATGAACCTGGACATTATATCGCGCTGCGGCGAAATTTCCTCACACTATGGCTAATTCACTTCTGACTTTACCCTTGGCTATGACTTATGATATTTGGCTGCGGCTCATCCCCCTACTACACCTATAGTTCCTAAATTTCATCCAAAACACTCCAACACTCCCTTTAGTAGTACTCCAAGGCCACTCTACGTTAATTTGTGGGGCTCTAATGGTATTAATTTGCTTAATTTACCTAACCTACCTATCATTACTACTTCAAGACTTAGGGTTGATTCCTACTTATCAAACTATTATGCATAAGAAATTTATATATCAATGACAGCAAGAAGGATTCATGACTACTAATAATTATCATCCAATTATAAACTCCAATATAGGTTCCCTGCATTACTAGTTTGAGCCAACAATTAAGATATCATATGATTACATTCTCAAATGATGAATCATATCTCAAAGTCAGCAAGATTTCATATTAAATGTAAATAAGCACATACATCAAATTCTAAGTTTCATAAAGCCTATCTCCCTATTAAATACATCATAATTCACCAAAACACAAAACTTCTACACTTGACATTATGATTACATGATGATGCTATACAAAAAAATAACAAAAATTAGCATCTATCCTAAATTAGGTCAATCCAAGTGCAGCTTCCCCATACATGGTTTCAGCTCATGGATGCTCATCCACTTGCTTACTTTTATCCTTACTAGAAGATCCTTCACCTAAAATAGTTAACCCATGAAATTGGGTGAGATGTAAATCTCAGTAACCAAAAGGAACTTTCATTTATATATTCCAATTTAATTAACATATGTGCATTTAATCATTAAGCATAAGAAATATTAGTCATATCAGCAAATGAAATAATTAGGCTATCTATGATTACTATCCCATATAAGCAATCACATTTTTACATGTTAAAGGCCACTAACATCTGGAGAGGTTTGTCCATGGCACCAACTCCCTAATGAGCACAACCTGGGCTTAATGCATACAAGAGTCTGATCCCAACCTGGTGCCTGATTGAAGCACGATGCAGAGGTGGCAATCGCACCATAACTCCACCATGAACTCACAAGGTCCACCCACAATATATTAGATAGCTAACCATTCATTTAACAATTCAAAATCATATATTTTCAGTAAATATAAAATTAAAGTAGACATATGTATAGAATCAATAATAACCCCAATTACCTCACTTGTAGGCAAATCTTTAAGAGCCAACAAAATGCTACTTCAGCCTATAGACACAAAACCAAACTAATACTATCCCTAATCATTATTTATATCAGTAAACCCATTACTCAAGGAGTTAAACTACAAAGGACTAATTAGAAAATACTTGCCTAATTAATACAAGAACTAAATTCAGATTTGATTGTTCCCACACCAGAAATTTCAGAATATCACCTCAAACTCTAGGCAAATTCGTACAAAATTAGTACCTATACTATAAATCAACTATAGGGGTATCTAATTAGCAAAAAAATCATCAAAATGAGGAGTTTATACTTACCTAACAACACCTCTAGCTCCAACCTTCGAAATTTCACTATGTAAACATCAAATAACAAGTTTCAGATTTTGGGTGTAGGTGAAATGCTTTAAACAAAAAACTAATTAAGTCAAAGTGAAAAGAAAGAGGAGAGGATTAAGTTATATAACAATTACCTTGGCTGATTTTGAGTCTAGAAGTCAAAAATGGTGGATTTATGCCAAGAACCTTAGCCTCTCTTCAAGACCTCTGAATTTTGGTTTGCCTCTTATGTTTTTTCTACAGAATGGGGAGGAGGCTGAGTGTATTTAGGGTTTAGATGGGTTTAAGTTGGGTTGTAGGCTGACCTAAAGGCCTAATTCCAAGTGAGTTCAGACTTTTGGTTAGGTTAGGTTAAGGTTTAGGTGTTAAATGTGAGTTGGGCCTGCATAAGGTAAATATTGGGCTTCTAAGTAAATGAAATAAGGTTTTCCTAAGATTGGGCTTCTACATTTTGCCCAAGGCTAAGATTGGGCTTCTACATTTTGCCTAAGGCATAATTAAGCTAATCTTGAGGCCTAATTGTAAATGTCCAAATTAATTATAAGCCTAATTAAATCTCCATCCTAATTGAATTTTAAGTCCACATCAATAATTTATTTCTCCATAAGTTTCACCCTCCCTTTCCATTTACTTAGTTTTACTAATTACTTAGATTAATTTCTTAATTATCATAATTAGTCTTAATTAATTTTGGGGTGTTACATTTTTCCTTCCTTTTAGAAATTTTGTCCTCAAAATTAGACATACCTTACTCAAATAGTACTAGATAATCCATTCTCATTGCTTCTTCTATCTTCCAAGTTGCTTCATTAGGAGTAAGTCCCTTCCATACCACCTTTACCAGGAGGATGTTCTTATTACACAGTTGTTTGACTTTTGAGTCCACAATCCTTTTCGGCTCAACCACATACGACAAATCATCTTGTAGATACACATTCTCATACTCAATGACATGTGAAGGGTCCGGGTTATACCTTTTCAACTAGGATACATGGAACACATCAAGTAATCTAGCTAGATTTGGAGGTAAAACAACTTTATAGGCCACGAGTCTTATCCTTTCAAGGATTTGGAAAGGACCAAGGTAATGAGGACTGAGCTTTTTTATCCTGATAGACTGTCCTACACCTGTCATTAGAGTAACCTTGGGGAACACATGATCTTTTACCTCAAATTCTAAGGGTCTCTTTCTCTTATCAGTATAACTCTTCTACCTACTCTGGGTAGCCAACAACTTTTTCTTGATAAGTTCTATTTGATGGGTGGTTTGATCTACTATGTTTAGACCTAAAAGACTCCTCTCACCAAGCTTTACCCAACATAAGGGTGATATGCACTTTCTCCTATATAGTGCCTTAAATGGTGCCATCTGGATACTGGAATAGTAAGTACACATCCCAGTTTCCCTTCAACTCTAACATACTAGCTCTGAGTATGTCCTCAAGGGTCTAAATGGTCCTCTCAGTCTATCCATCTGACTGGGGATGATAGGCGATGCTAAAATTAAGACTTGTGCCTAAAACTTCTTATAGAGATTGCTAAAATTTCAATGTGAACCTTAGGTCTCTATCTGACACAATGTTATTAGGGACACAATGTAATCTCACAATCTCGCAGACATATAGTTGAGCTAATTTGTCTAAAGGATACGTGGCTTTAATAGGTAGAAAATGGGTAGACTTTATCAATCTGTCCACAATCACCCAAATGGCATTATAACCCGATGATGTCCTAGGTAAACCTATCACAAAATCTATGGATATACTATCCCATTTTCACTCTGGGATTTCTAAAGGATGTAACAGACCTGCGAGTTTTTGACATTCAATTTTAACTCTCTAGTAGACTAGACATCTAGCAACAAACTCCACTATGTCTGACTTCATCCCAGGCCACCAAAAACTCTTCTTAAGATCTTTATACATCTTAGTGGTGTCCGGATGGTGGTGTACCTACTTTTATAAGCTTCTGACAGCACTAGGTTCCTTAACTCTTCATCCCTGGGTATGCATACTCTACCCAGATATCTCACTAAATCATCCTTTGATAAGTCATAATCTCTAACCTCTCCACTTCTTAATTGCTCTCTAATCTTTCCCAAATGTTCATCTAACTCTTGGGCCTCTTTAATTCTCTTTCTAAAGTCATTTTCTATCCTCAATTTCCCCAAAAGTAGACTACTAGGATGTATTGAAATGGACAAATTCAAATCTCTTAACTCCTCAATTAACTTTTGCTCCCTAAGCATCATCATCACCATGTGAATAGATTTCCTATTCAAGGTATCGATGACCACATTCGCCTTTCCTGGATGATACTTTAAGGAGAAATCATAGTCCATAAGAAACTCCATCCACCTTCTTTGCCTTATGTTCAACTCCTTTTAGTCAAACAAGTACTTCACACTCTTGTGGTCACTATACACCTCAAATTGTGCACCATAGAGATAGTGTCTCCAAATCTTAAGGACAAAAATGATGGTTGCTAACTCTAGATTATAAGTGGGATAATTTTCCTCATGGGGTCTAAGTTACCTAGAAGCATAGGCTATCACCCTACCTTGTTACATCAAAACACACCTTAGTCCTTTCTTAGAAGCATCACTATAGATTGTGAATGTCTTTAGGGTCTGTATCACTAACATAGGTGCAGTGGTTAACCTATCCTTAAGTTCTTGAAAGGCATTTTCACACTTGGCATCTCGCACAAAGGGTTGGTCCTTCTTAGTCAACTTAGTCAAAGGCATAGCTAATTGAGAAAATTTTTTAATGAATCTCCTACAGTAGCTGGCTAGACCTAGGAAGCTATGGATTTCAGTCACCATCTTGGGTCTCTCGCAATTTAGTACCGTTTCTACCTTGCTAGGATCTACTGCTACTCCATGTTTTGATATTACATGACCTAGGAATTTAACTTCTCCTAACTAAAATTCACACTTGCTCAATTTAGCATACAACTAATGCTCCCTCAAAGTTTGAAGAACTATCCTAAGATGTTCTTCATGCTCCTCACTACTCTTGGAATATGTAATGTCCGATTTTCATAAAAATGACAGAAACGGATACATTTCAAAAGTCATATGAAATGAATTGGTTAAGGTTCAAAAGAATTAGAATAATGATCTAAACCCTAAGTAATGAAAATAGGAGGCCAGAGGTGCCTTGAAATAGAAGCTAAAATAACCAAACAGAGTTTAACGAAATTGTTATGTAATGTAATAGCATTTTTATAATTTCAGGTAATTTTTAGAATACTCATAGGAGGGCTTTTTAAATGGAAAATTTGAATCTTCCAGGATTTTTAGAGGCCCTAAAAACCATGAGAAGCCCCGAGACAGTTAAATCCCCTTTGGTGTACGTTTTCTAACAATGGTTGACCTAAACTTTGACCCCCTCATTTGGGAAGGTTTTAGCTCCAAATTGAGTGGCTTCAAAGGCATTTTATAACATTGAGAACCTAAATTTTATAATGGAAAAGACAGTTCTAAAAAAGGAGCTAGAACGAACTAAAAACAAAAATGCTAAGTTTACAGGACATAAATGAAATTTCTTTTGAAAAAATTCCCTTCCTTAGGCTTTATAAACCACATCCCTTTCTCTCCTTCACTTAGCCGACTTTATTTCTTCCCTAAAATAGAAGTGAGATCAAGGGAGAGAGGCGCATAAGAGAAGGAAATAGGAAAAGGAAGAGGAAAAACAAGGCAAGAAAGGTATGTTTTTCATAGAATTTCCTAGTCTTCTCTTTAGTGAACTTAATCTCCTCCTTCTCCTCCTTCTTCCTATGTTTTATTGAAGTTTTTTATGCTATTTTAAGGTTAGACTAGAGGGAGAAATGTCAAATTTAGAGAGGAGAATTGATAACCATGATTTTTATATATTTTATTCTCCTTAACTTAGGCATTTTAATGATTAAATATGGCTCTAAGACTTCAATTAGATAAGATTTTATTTTAGTGGTCATTTCTATATTTTAGGAATTTATTTGCAAATTATTAGTTTTTAATGCTTAAATTTATCTTAAATAATTTTTGTGAATATTCCTATTTGATTTTTCCCACTCTTTTGTGCATAATTTTAATATGTAATTGGAGCTTTGAATAGAAAATTAAATTGAAGAAAAGAAAGAGAAGAGATGGGCTTCAAGTGTGTTAGTGTGCAATCTCAAGAGCTTCAATACACTCACTACTCCACCACATTCATGCCGTATTCCATCTCACGTCCCCTTTTTCATCCAGCGTCCATCCATCTCCTCCATTCCCATTCCATCTCCACTCAAATGAAGTTTTAATTCATCTTTGTGATTAGCTTGGAAGAAGATCTTGGAGAAGCTTGAATCCATTAATTAGAAAGAAAGTTTTGGCTAAAATTCTCATCTCTTTCTACACTTTTCTCTATCTTATATTTTCTTGGTTAAGATTGTATTAGATTGGAGAATTGTATTGTTTATAATTAGTGGCTGGTTAGACATTAATTAGGAGATTGTTTTTGTTTGATTAATTGATTGAATCAAGTTCTGAATTGTTCATTTTCCTCTAATTTCCATGTGTGCCTCGAAGGTGTTCGATGAATGCATGAATGAAATTATGTGCTTGAATGTTAAATTTGAGAATTCCTTAGTGTTTAGTTGGTTAATTAAACATTTTTGGATAATGATTCAGAGGCTAATTAATTAGTTAATCAAGTAAATTGAGTGTTCATTGATCTTAAAGACAAGAATTAACAATTTAATGCGGGATTGAGGTCTCAATTCAACATTACTTCGTTAATCTCTTGAATCTTGAGTGGTAACCTAAAAAAATTTGTTATGAACACAATTAGGGACTCTTAGGCCAGAATTAATCACAATTGGAATAGGATAAGGATAGTGGATACCAAGGGACGAATCCAAAGCTAGTCACAAGACCATTCTCCGCCCACAAATCATCTAATTAGGTAGAATTTAGGAACTTTATTTTAATTTCATTTTACTTAGTTAATTAGATAAAAAACCCCCTTTAGTTTAGAAATTTTTAGAATCTTTTAGTATTTGGAAAACTCAATTAAACATTGAACTCCAATTCCAAGGGAGATGACCTAGGTTGTACCATTAATTACAAAATTCATTTTGCTTCCTAGTTTTATTTTGAGGGTTGTGCGACAGACCTCTCAAGAATCCAAGCAAAAGAAAGAACATCCAAGAAAGGTTAGGAAACTAAAGTAGTTTGGCTACTTCCATGCTTCTTCCTTGATCTTCTTCTTGTGCATTTCGCCTCATGTATGGACAGCCAATAGGAACTAAATTTTAAACCAAATCAAGGATAAATTTTAGGAATTAGAGTGTGGAGAATAAGAATATGTAAAGGAAACAAAGAAAGAACCATGATTTTCCAAGACGCATAACCTAGGGTTTTAGTTGCACTTTAGTTTGTAAGATAAGTTCTAGCCATAAATTAAGATGTTTAAAAGTTTATATGAGGTCCTAAGACATCAAGGAAGCCTCCTATATACTTCTTCCATCAAATAAATCAAAACAACTCCATTGGTGTCCAAAGAGGCATAACCTCGGCCAAGAAGAAATGGGACACCTAGGGAGTGTTTTAATTTTTTCCAAGCTTGGTTTTGCCTCATATATGATGGGAGAGTATGAGAGGAAGCCTTGGAAAAAATTTAGAAAGCTTAGAAGTGTAATGGAGATATAGGTTCCATATTGTAGCATAATGAAGCAATACCGAACTAAGCTCCTTGAAATGAATGTGTGATGACTCTAAGGAGTTTAAATAGAGTCAATAGTCATAGATTAAGGGAGAGAATAGAGTCAAGATCATGTTTTTCAAAGATTGCTTCATTAGGTGCCTTATGGAACCATAATTGAACCTTAGAAGCAATCTAGTTTTTTAAGTGCATGTGTAACTTTAGAAATTATTCCAAGAGTATAATTGGCTTCCATGTAATGTGTTTAGGCCAAAGAAATCAAGTCCTACATCCTTGTGAGTGTGTGGATGAGGGAGAGGAAGCATTTCCAAGGGTTAAAGTGTGCATTTGCCACCAAAGTAGCTTTCTCTTCTTTCTCTCATGCATGATTGGGTATTTTTCTTATCTTTAAATATGTGTGGATATGTTTAAGCCATGAAATATGTTTTTAGCATGTATCTATATGCCATGGTACCATGATACTATGCTTATGTGATTGAATGATGTTTATATGAACATGATTAGCTTGCTTGAGTGTGGGGAAGCCAAAAGTCCCTTAGTAGGATGAGGATGAGCCAAAAGTCCCTTAATAGGATGAGGATGAGCCAAAAGTCCCCAAGAATGGGTGAGACAAAGCCAAAAGTCTTTAAATAGTAAGGCTTAGTCAAAAGTCCCTTAAGAAAATAGGTGAGGAAAGTCCAAAATTCCAAAGAGAATGGGTGAGGCTAAACCATTATCATGGCAAGCCTATGCATTTTTTATGTGACTTCTTGAATGCAAGAAATGTTCCATGTATGATTATACATTCCATGATATCCATGATCATTTTTAGACTTAAATTTGCATCCTTTATATATGGTTGAAAGGGAGAAAAGCTATTGGAATTACTAGAATCTCATTCTTTCCTCCCCATTACCTAACATGTCTAGGTGGACCAAGTGAGTAAAGGAATGGAAGCCCTAAGTTTAAAGGAAGAAGATTGACATGGAAATGTATTATGTATTCAAATTGTAACCATTTTGATGGCATATGATGTAACCTTATGATGAATATGATGTAACCCTTTTGAACATGTATAAATATATGGATATATGATGTATATATGGGAATTGGAAGCAATTGAATAGAATGGCATGTTTTTGACATTGAATAGCTAGAATTGCCTATGTATGCTTTGCGTATACCTTGGAGTGGGAGAGTGTGTTTGTGAGATATGGATTTTTGGACCTTTGAGACATGTTTAATAGACTATTTTGATGCTTTCCCAATGCTCAAGTGGCCCTAGAATAGCTAGAAGCAAAAATGGACCATTTGGCACCCTTTAAGGAGCCAAAATGTGGCAATTTGCAACCCTATGGCACAAACTGATCATATGGACGAATGTCCCCATGAAATTTGGCATGCATATAGATCTCATCTAGATATTTTTGGGAAGCTAAAGAAGAGGTTATTTGGAGCTCTATGGAATTAATTATGAATTTTCAAAGTTTCCAAATTTCTGCTATTCTGGTATGGTTACTATTCATATGGTCAATTTCTTCTACTATGTCATTTGAGGGTCAAATGGTGTCCAATTCTCATGAAATTTTATTGACATAAACTAGACATGATAAGCTTTCTATGGCCACCAAGATTACCCTAATTGGATGTCTAAACAGAGAGATATGAATTTTTGAATTTCAGAGTCAGTACTAGTAATGCAGTAATACCTTTGGTACTGTTCTATCAATTTCCAGTTGCTAGACATTCCTTTTTTAGTTTGGACTTATTTTTAGCATAACTTTAACATATGTAACTTCTAGAATGGTATAGTGTGCATGATTTTGATTTTTCTAGATTTAGTTATGATTTTTCAAAGTTGGTGCCAGGAATCTGGCAACAGAACCTGTGGCAACCTTGTATTTATTTTGTGTATGTATGCTATGAGCTCGAGTTTTTGGCAACATTTTAAGATGATTTTGAGTTGTATGTATGTATTTAAATAGAAGAATGAGATGAATCAGTTTATATGGTCCATGGGACATGAAACAAAATTTTTATTTACTATGTAACGCAAAATAATGCAATAATTTAATTGAGTTTTTCTTGGAAAACTTGTGATACCAAGGGAAGAAAGCTAAGATATGAATAAGGAAGGCTTGATTAATATGGTGTTACAGAATAGATAAGGATGTCATCAATGAACACTACCACAAACCGGTCAAGATAGGGCCTAAAGATCCTATTCATGTAGTCCATTAAAATAGTAGGGGCATTGGTTAACCCAAAAGACATGACTAGGAACTCATAATGGTCGTACCGAGTTCTAAAGGCTATTTTAGGTACATCTTCTGCTTTAACTCTAAGTTGGTAGTATCCAAACCTAAGGTCAATGTTTGAAAAGACTGATACTCCAGCTAATTGGTCAAACAAGTCGTCAATTCTAGGCAAAAGGTATTTGTTCTTGATGGTTACTTAGTTCAATTGCTTATAGTCAATGCAAAGCTTAAAACTACCATCCTTCTTCTTAACAAACAACACCGGTGCTCCCATGGAGACACACTCGGCCTAATGAACCCTTTCTCAAGTAACTACTCTAATTGACTCTTCAACTTAATAACTCAACAGGTGCCATTCTATATGGAGCCTTGGAAATTGGACCTGTACTGGGTACCAAATTAATGAAAAACTTTAACTTTTTTTTTTTCTGGTGGTAGTCCACTAAAATTTTTAGGAAAAACTTCAGGAAACTTTCTAATCATAGGTATATCATCCAACCCCTCTTCAACCTCAACATACAATGAAAAGAATACTAGAAACCTCTGGCAACCACGCCTAAGGCACCTCCCGGCTTGGACAGCAGACACACAAGCAAGCTCAATTTTAGGACAAGTTTTAGGTATATTTGTAGGTAAAGAGATAGTCTTACGGTTACAATCCAGTATCACATTATTAGCTGACAACCAGTCCATGCCAATAATTACATCAATGTCACACAAAGGGATACAAATCAGGTCAAGGGTTGTACAACAGCTATCTAATTGGACAATGCAATTCAGGCACACATAAAATGTAATCATAGAATATCCAGTAGGGGTAGACACAAATAATTCAAATAGAAACAGGCTAATTTTATACCTAGATGCTTAACATAGTCATATGTGATGAATGAGTGGGTTGCACCTGAATTAAACAATACATCTATAACATAATTATAGACAAGTAAAGTACCTCAGATCAGACTAGGAGATCTACTAGCCTCTTACTGTGTAAGTGCGAACACCCTTCCTTGTGTAGGTGGTTTAATAGATGAGGCCGACTCCCTCAACACCGTCCAAGTTTGTGCATTGTGTCTAAGCTTTCCACAATTGTAGCATACTGGGCATGGCCCATTCCCATGGCTCTTTCCACATTTGCCACAAACTAATGGGACACTAGTTGCACTCTTTGAAGGTCCCATACTTCTTCTCTGAGGAAAATTTCTTGGGGGTAGTCTCTTTCCCTAAGAGCTACTACCATTGCTGGCTCCCTTCTTACTTATGCCTTTAAAGGGCTCCATGCCTCAACCACGCTTATTCTCCAAAGTCTTCTTTTTTTTTGGCTTCACTCTCATTCAAGGCCCTTTTCGTCACTCTACACTTCTCCACCAATTCATCAAAATTACGGATTGTAGGGATACAATTTTGTCTTTTAACTCTGACCTAAGGCCTCTCTCAAACTTTTTGACCTTCTATGGCTCGTCATCATATCATTTCAAGTAAAAGGAGAAATAGGACAATTGGATAAACTTGGCTGCATATTAGTCCACATTCATATCTCCTTATTCAAGGAAGTTAAACTCGGCTTCCTTGTCAGCCTTCACTAATAGTGGGAAATATTTGCTTTTAAAGGCAGTTTGGAAACTCTCCCAAGTCAAGGGTATGCCCCTTGAAGTCAGAAACCTAAAGACACTTTGCCACCAATGCTCCACCTCACCTTTTAGCTTATAGATGGCCAATTTTGCCTTTTGCTCGGTGGTGTAAGTTATGACTTCAAAGATTTTCTCTAGTTGCATCAGGCACCTTTCAGCCTTCTCAATGTCTAACTCCCCTATGAATGATGGAGGATCAGTGTTTCTAAACTTAGCTAACATAACATAGAGGTCTCCATTCTCCCCTTAATGTCCCACACCAAGGTTTTGACCAACACCAACAAAGTTCTCCACTAGCACTTCCTAATTTTGCTTGTTCATGGTCTCATGTAACTGTTGCAACACTTGGACAGTGGCTATATGGGCTTCGGCTTGCTCTTGAGCCAATCCATCATTGCCCTAACTGTAGCTTCATGGGCCTTAGCTTGTTCTCTCGTATAGTTGGCCATTGCAGTTTTAATGTTTGATTTTCATTAAAACGACAAAAATGGATACGTTTTCAAAGTGGATCCTCTAAAATGAATTGGTTAAGGCCCATAAAATTTAGAATAATAATCTAGACACTAAATAATGAATTTAGAAGCCTAGAGGTACCCTGAAATGGAGGCTAAAATGGCCAGACAAAATTTAACGAAAAGGTTATGAAACGTAATGACATTTTCATAATTTTGAGCAAATTTTACAATTCTCACAGGAAGGCTTTTTAAATAGCAAATTTGAGTTCTCCGAGGTTCTCAGAGGCCTTGAAAATCACAGGAAGCCCTGGGACAGTTAAAACACCTTCAGTGTATGTTTTCTAATGTCAGTTAACCTAAACTTTGACCCTTTCATTCAGGAAGGTTTTAGCTCTGATTTGAGTGATTCCAAAGGCATTTTATAAGATTGGGAACCTAAATTTTATGATAGAAAAGACGAATCTAAAAGAAAAGCTAAAATGAACTGGAAACAAAAATGCCAAAACGAAGAGAAAAAATTGAAAATTTTGAAAGCTATTTCTTAAACCTAGCTATAAATAGCCACATGTAACACCATAATCCTATGACTCATCTCATACCATATCTATGTTCATTTCCTTGAATTACATAGAGTTCTCTAGAGAAATCATGAAAATAATCAATCAAAGTTGCGTTACATCATGGATAATTTTTTCATTCATTATCCCGTGGACCATATGGACTCATCCATCTCATTCTTATATTTAATTACACATTTACAACTCAAATCCATCTCAAGAAGTGGCCTAGAACTCGTGCAAATGAAGTGTACATATGAAATTCAAGAATGCAGCCTCAGACTAAATTTCTTGGTTATTGTCATAAATTTTGAAAAATCATAAGTAATTCTAAAAAAATAAAAATCAAGTATACTTTACCATTCTAGAAACCTACAGATGTTTACTTTAAGGTAAAACTAAATCTAGACCATAACAGAGGCTGCTAGCTACCAGAAATTGATGGAATAGTACTAGAGATGACCTATCACTACTAGTACTATCCTCTAATTTCAAAAATTCATATCTCCTTGCTCAGATGTCCAATTAGGGTGATCTCAGTGGCCATGGAAATATTATTATGTCTCAGTTATGGCTATAAAATTTCATAAGTATTGAACACTATTTGGCCCTTGAATGACACAACCCAAGAAACTGACTAAATGAACAGTGTCTGTATCAGAACAACAGAAAAATGCCAACTTTGAAAAATCATAATTAATTCCACAGAGGTCCAAATAATTTGGTCTTTAGCTTCCCAAAAAAATATGGATGAGATTTATATGCATGCCAAATTTCATGGACAAAATCGTTCATTTGGTCAGATTTTGACATTAGGTTGTAAAATAGTTACTTTTGCGTCTCATAAGGGGTCCAAATGGTCCATTTTAGTTTCTAAGGCAACTATGACCACTTGAACACGTAGGAAAGCACTAAAATGGTCTACTAAACTTGTATCAAAGGTGCACAAATCCATAAATTTAAAATCACTCTCCCACCTTGTAACGACCAGAAAAGAGGAAAGAAAAGGAATGAGAGAAAAATGAGAAAAGAGGAAGCTGGGAAATTTTCGGAGAGCTGAAAATTTTCTAAGTCTTCTCGCCATAGCGAGAAATAGAGTCGCCATAGCGAGAATGCCTCCTCGCAATAGCGAAGATGTTCCTAGCTGTAGCGAGTGCGACAGTCCATACAACAACCAGGGAGTTGCTCGCCGTAGCGGCGCTATAGCGAAGGCAGAGGTCTGGAACAGGCCGAGCTCGCCGTAGCGACGCCATAGCGAAGGCGAAAGTCTGGAACTTGCACGAGCTCGCCGTAGCGAGGGTAACGACTCGCTATAGCGAGAGAGGTCCAGAAAAGCGTAAAAAGAGAAATTTTGACTTTTTAAAGAGTCTAAACTTTTCCTTTCTCTTAGAACCGACCTGAGCTTCGACTAAAGAGAGAGAAGAGAGCGGTGGAGAGAGAGAGAGAGGCCAAGAAGCAAGGAGATCAAGCAAAGAGGTGAGTAATCTTTAGATTTCCCTAGCTTTTCTCCTTAGCCTGTTGTCTCCTCCTCTTGCTTTCTCTTTCTACGGTTTTAGAAGCTGAGTTAGGAGAGGTTCAGAAGAGGGAAATAAGAAAACTACTCTAGAAGGAGGGTAGAACTCATTTATCCTCAATTCTTCTTCCTTACTTTCTTCTTGGAGAGCTTGAGAGAGGAAGGAGAGTGAGTAGAGTTCTAGAGAGAGAGAATCCCTAGATCTGTGAGGGTAATGAGGGTTTAAATTGATGAAGAATCTCTTTTAGCTTGGTAAGAGTTATTTAAACTATGAGAGAGTAATTGGTGCTCTTTGTTCTGCCTAGGCTCAAAGGAAGAAACTCCACCTTGGTGTGAGTGTGAAATCAAGGAGGGAGAGGAGAAATTGAAAGGGAAGACTTGTGTGATCTGAGAAGGTAGCTCTCTACTCTGTTCTTGTTGCATTCTTGGATGTGTAATAGTCATTGTATGTTGTATATGTGCTTGTATGATGAGATATGCCATTGATTTTGCCTTGATGTATCGGTACCAATATGCTTATGATATGATTGTGAAAATTGCTCGGGTGAGGTGGTGCCGAAAGTCCCTTGAGACGGGTGAGGAGGAGCCAAAAGTCCCTAAACCAAGGGTGAGGCCGATCCAAAAGGCCTAAAGCTCGGGTGAGGCTAGACCGAAAGTCCCTAGAGCCTAGTCTTGGCATTGGTTTGATTTCATGGCATGAAACACATATGTTGTGTTATGATGTTTTGTTTGCATGTTTGACTAGTATATGCCTTGATTGCATCTTGAATGAGTATGAGCTATTGAGATTCTCCCGAATCTCACCCCCTTCCCCTCCCATCTTACTATCCAGGTGGTGTTCAAGGAGAGGCGAGCACACCTCACGGAGCCTAGTGGAGCCCTTTAGAAATGTGTAGTTTCTTTTGGTTATTTTGATGTATAAGGTGCCAAAATGAAGATGCACCTCTCATTTTTGAGTTGTAATTATATGAGCACATGTACATATATGTATAGATGATGTATGAAGCGTGTAAAGGACCGAAGTAATGAAAATGTATAACTTGGCCCTTTGAGGCTTATGTGAAATAGTGTGTTCTCTTCCATAGCATAGTGAAATTAGAATGTATGGTGATTTGGATTACTTAGATAATTCATATATACTATGTTTGTACTTTTAAACTTGCCCAATAGATGTTAGAACATGTGGGAGGTCATTTAGACCCTTTTGAACCCCATGTGGTGCTAAAAATTGCCATTTGGGTGAGCTCCGTCAAAATATGACCGGATGAGCTCTTCTTGTTATGGAATTTGGCATGCCTCTAGAGTCTATTGAGAGCTTCTTGAGAAGCTAGAGTGGGTAATATTCGGAGGTCTAGAGAATATTTGTGAATTGTTGAAATTGGGAATTTTTAATGTTTTAGTCATGGTACTGTTCATTGAGTCCGAAAATGAAACCATGTCATCCATAGACCAAATGATGTTCAAATGTCATGAAACTTTAGGAGCATAAACTAGATATCCACAGTGACCTATACCAACTGGAAGCACCTTAATCGGAGGTCTGTAGAGAGAGAAACGATCTACTGAAGTTCTGTATCAGCAGCAGGGAAGTTTCTGACCTTCGTTACTGTTTTATCGGTTTTCGAGGTTTTAAACTCCTGAACTGATCTGGACTTATTTTTTTCCTCTAGTTAACATCTGTAGCTTTCCAAATTGGTATAGTTTGCCCTGATTGGATTTTTTTGGATTTAATTACGAATTTCCGAAGCTCATGACAGTAAACTGCGTCAGTATCAGGGACAGCCGGACATCTGTACCTATTTCGATGTCATTGATGGTCTAAACGTTGAGATTGAGGCTGGGAGGTATTTTTAGTATGAAGTTAACATCCCAAGATTTCTAGAGAGCTATGATTTGCTTGATTCCCATTTTTCTCGAATTAATTGTGATTTTCCAAATTTGGAGCCAAAATCTGATTTATGGGCCCGATTGAGAAATTGTATTTTCTGAATTTTTGGCTTCTCACCCGTGGTTTGTGAGTTGTTTGAGACTATGTACAAGTTGTATAAATGGTGTTTGAGTAGAGAATGTGAATGATGGGTTCACAGGACCCACGGGGCAAGATATGACCGGTTAAACCCTGACTTTAAATAGTAAAATACCACGGTTTCGGTCATTTTTCTGGGAAATCATATGGAGTCAAGCCTAGAGGGAGATGAACCAGAGTGTAGTCAGTAAGGTGTTACACACCTCATGCCATACACAAGAATGTATAAGCTATATGTTGCCATTCACTACCCAAAATCTATATTACTATTCATTTGACATCAAAACTCATACATACATCAAATATATGAGTAATTACACATGTTTAAATGATTATACAACAATTCCATTATAGTATTACATCATTTGCCATCCATATGGCTATAATTTAAGCATAACTAAACAGTTTGTTGTCAATCCTTCATTTCTCCACTTGGTGGCTTCCATTACCTTGCTCATTTGGTCCACCTAGCATGTTAAGACATTGGAGAGGAGGGAATGAGATTCAAAAAATCCCAATAGCTCATCTCCCCTTCAATCATACATAAAGAATGCAATTCAAGTCTTAAAAATGCATGCATAAGCATAATGGAAAGTATGATCATTCAAGAAGCATTCTTGGCATTTGAACAAGTCATACAAAGCATACGTAGACTTGCCAAGTAAATGGATTAGCCTCACCCATTCTCTTTAAGATTATTGGACTTGCCTCACCCTTTTTCTTAAAGGCCTTAAACTAAACCTTGCTCTTGGGAGACTCTAGACTTTGTCTTAACCATTCTTGAGGGTTCTTGGCTCATCCTCACCATAGTTAATGGGTTTTTGGCTTCACCACACTCAAGCAAACCAAAGAAAAGTCATAAATTAAATTCATAAAACATCATCATGGTACCATGGCATATGAAATCATGCTCAAACACTTTTCATGGCTTAGAACACACATACACACATTCAAAGACAAGGTAAGCACACATTCATGTATGAGAGAAAGAGGGGAGAGCTACCTTTGCCACACAAGCACACTTTTCTTTTTAGAATTGCACTCCCTTCCTCGGCCACACACTCACAATGATGTGAAGCTTGTTTCTCTTGGCCTAAATAGATAAAATAGGAACCAATTATGCTTTTAGAACCATTCATAAAGCTATCTATATACTTGGAACTCTAACTTTGTCTTATGGTCCATTTATGGTTCCTAAATACACCTAATGAAGCAATATCTATCATTTGAGTTCTAGGCTCCATTCTTTTCTTTCATTTATGATTCTTGACTCCTTTTAAGCCTCTTGGAGTCATTACACAATTAAAATAAGGAACCTAACTACATGTTGCTTTTTTAGGTCATATTATGGAACCTATGATACCATCTCACTTTCTATGGCTTTTAAAAAATTTTCAAGGCTTCCTCTCATCCTCTTCTATCATATATGACTCAAAAAATAAGCTTGGATGAAATTAAAACTTCCTCTAAGTACATAAAACCTTCTTAGCTGAGACATATACTTGATTTGTACCCTAGGAAGTTGCTTTGATTTCTTTGATGGAAGAAGCATGCGGGGAGGTTCCTAAGGGTCTCTAGAGCTCATAAAATGTTCAATTAGGCCTAGAAATGTTTGCATCAAAGCAGAATTGTTGCTACACAATTGAATCCCTAGTTATGTTATCTTGAAAACTAATGCTTCTTTGTTAATTTCCTTTGCATATTCTTGTTCTTCTCCCTCACTTTCCTAAGATTCATCATTGGTTTGGTTCAAATTTCATCCCTCCTTGGATGTCCGTATATGAGGCGAAATAGAGAGAAGAAGAGCAAGGAAGATTAAGTTAGAAAATGACAAAATACCTTGGTTTTCTTGGCTTTTGTTGCTTGTTTCTCACTTTGCTAGCCCTCTTCTCCTCAAATCCGAATTTTTTACCTCTATTATGCCCTCCATACAAACTCAAAAACATCATTAAACCCATGAAAATAAAGAGGAGAAGAAGGAGAATATTTGGCTAAAGA
The DNA here is from genome assembly GCA_026724425.1 of Erythrophleum ivorense. Lineage (NCBI taxonomy): Eukaryota > Viridiplantae > Streptophyta > Magnoliopsida > Fabales > Fabaceae > Erythrophleum > Erythrophleum ivorense. The sequence continues at coordinate 20,786,513 of JAIUCV010000004.1, read as the reverse complement.
GAAAGCTTGAATTTCCATGAAATTTTTTACCTTTTTCTTGCTTTTTCTCCCTTTAAAACCTCCTCCTTTGGTGTACCTAAGAGCTGCCTTATTTCTGTGGTTCTAAGGTAGAAATGAGTCAGTCTAGAGATGGGGAGAAGAAGCATGAATAATAAAGAGGGTTCAAGAAGGTTCCATTTTCTAAAATTTTCAATTTTGCCCTTTCATCTTGGCATTTTTGTTTTGGCTTTATTTTAGCTCCTTTTTAAGAACTATCTTTTCCATCATAAAACTTAGGTTCCAAATTTTATAAAATGCCTTTGAAATCACTCAAATCGGAGCAAAAACTCCTTGACTGAATTCATCAAAGTTTAGGTCAATTGACATTAGAAAATATCTACTGGAGGGGTTTTAACTATCCCAGGGCTTCCCATGGTTTTCAGGGCCTCTAAGAGTCTCGGAGAACTCAAAACTTTCATTAAAAAAGCCCTTCTATGAGAATTCTAAAATTTTCTCAAAATTACAAAAATACCATTATGTTTCGTCAACATTTTGTTACAATTTGTTCCTTTATTCTAGCTCTGTTTTTCTTTTCGTTTGAGATTGGGATTCTCATTTTGAGGATTCTACAATGCTACTTAAAATTTTTGGGATTTTAACTAATTCATTTTGGGGACTTGCTTTGAAAATGTATCCATTTTTGTCCTTTAACAAAAACTGGACATTACACCACACGCCTCACCTCCTCCTGCACTTAGCCCATTTTGGTTCTACCCTAAATCAGAGAAGAGAGCAAGGGATTAAGGTGCACAAGAAGGAGAAGAAAGGAAGGAGAAAAAGCTAAGGAAAGGTATGATTTTTCATGGATTTTCATGCTTTCTTTTTAACAAACTCCTTGTCCTCCATCCTCCTTTCTTTCCTATGGTTTTGTTAAAGTTCTTGGACCTATTTTAAGGGCAGAATAGAGGGAAAATTTTGAATTCAAGGAGAAGAAGCTAAGCAAGGTGAAAAACAAGCAAAAGGGAATCAAGAAACTAAGGTATCTTGCCATCTTCATGCTTGATTTTCCTTCTTCCTCCTCTTGTGTATGTTTCGACCTAGGTAAGCCCAGACCTAAGGGGTTGAGTTTCTAGCTAAACCAAGGATGAATCTTAGGAAAATGAGGGAGGAGAACAAGAATATACAAAGAAACTAACAAATAGCCATTAGATTTTAAGATGGAAAAGTTAGGGTTTTATGGGTTCCCTTAAAAATCTGATTTGATACAATAATTCTTAGGCCTAAATGAGTGTTTGGATGAACTACTAAGATTCCTAAAAGGATCCTCATATACATCTTCCATCAAGAAAACAAAATAAACTCCAAGGGTGCCAAGAAGGGAGCATGCCTTGGCCTAGGAGACTTAGGGCACCTAAGGGTAGTTTTAATTTGTTCTAAGCTTATTTTTGAGTCATATATAATGGAAGAGGATAAGAGAAAGCCTTGAAAAAATTTTAGAAGCCATAGATAGTGAGATGGTATCATAGGTTCCATATTATGGCCTAAATAAGCAACACCTAGTTAGGCTCCTTAATTTAAGTGTGTGATGACTCCAAGAGGCTTAAAAGGAGTCAAGGATCATAAATGAATGAAGAGAATGGAGCAAAGATCATGTTTTTATAGGGTTGCTTCTTTAGGTACATTATGGAACCATAAAAGAGTCATATGAACTGCCAAGTTTTTCTAATGAATATGTGGCCTTAGAAATGATTCCAAGAGTGTAATTGGCTTCTATATGATGTGCTAGGCTAAGAGAAACAAGCTCCATCTTATTGTATATGGGTGGCTAAGGAAGAGAAGTCCAATCTAAGAGGAAAAGTTTGCATTTGTAACAAAGGTAGCTCTCTCTTCTTTCTCTTATGTATGAGTGGATGTTATCTTATCTTTGAATGTGTGTATATATATTTTAAGCCATGAGAAGATGTTTTAGCATGTATCTAGATGCCATGGTACCATGATGTTGCATTATGTTTTCAAATGATGTCTTGTGACTTTGCTTTGGTTTGCTTGAGTATGGTAAAGCCAAGAACCCTTTAGCCATGATAAAGATGAGCCAAGAACCCTCAAGAATGGTTAAGAGTTTAGAGTTTCCCAAGAGTAAGGCTTAGTTCAAGGCCTTTAAGAAAAAGGGTGAAGCAAGTCCAAAATCCTTGAAGAGAATGGGTAAGGCTAAACCACTTACTTGGCAAGCCTATGGATGTATTATATGACTTCATGAATGATAGAAAATGCTTCTTGAATGAGCACATGTTCCATAATGTTCATGCATGCATTTTTAGATATGGATTTGCATTTTTTATGTGTGATTGAAAGGGAGAAGAGGTATTGGAATTCCTAGAATCTCATCCCTTCCTCTCCACATGTCTAACATGTTTAGGTGGACCAAGTGAGCCAAGGAATGGAAGCCACCAAGCCTAGAGAATGAAGATTGACAACAAAGTGTGAAAAATTGCTATTATGTAGCCAAATGAGTGGCATGTGATATAATCCATTATTGTATATATTGTATGACCTTATGAACATATGTAAATATGAAAATGGATGATGTATAAATGAGATTTGATTTTATATGTGTAATATTATATGATTTGGGTATGGAATGGCAAGAACTAGCATGTATGAAACTTAGGGTGGATGAGTGAGTTTGAGAAATCTGGGCTATGCACCTTTAAGACAAGTTTAATAGACCATTTTGGTGCTTTCCCACATGCTCAAGTGGCCATGGCTGCCATAGAAACCAAAATAGACCATTTGGACCCTTTATGAGACATAAAATGAGCTATTTTGCAACCCAATGTCAAGATATGACCAAATGAATGAATTTGCGCATGAACTTTGGCATCCATATAGATCTCATCCAGAGCTTTTTGGAAGTCAAAGACTAAATTATTTGGAGCTCTATGGAATTAATTATAATTTTTCAAATTTGGTATTTTGTTGTTGTTCTGATGCAAACACTGTTCATATGGTCAATCTCTTAGGCCGTGTCATTTGAGGGCCAAATGGTTTCCAATGCTCATGAAATTTTATTACATAAAATAGACATGATAAGCTTTCCATGGTCACTAAGATCACCCCAATTGGACATATGAGCATGGGAATTTTTGAAGTTAGAGGATAGTACTAGTAGCGATAGGTAATCTTTGTTACTATTCCATCAGTTTCTAGTAGCTAGATGTCCTTATTGTGGTCTAGATTTATTTTTAACATAAATTAGACATCTATAGCTTTCCAGAATGGTATAGTATACTTGATTTCAATGTTTCTAGAATTAGTTATGATTGTTCAAAGTTCATGACAGAAATCTAAAATTTTAGTCCGAGGCTGCATACTTGATTTCCATGTATGTACTTCATTTACTTGAGCTCTAGGCCACTTCTTGGGATGGTTATGAGTTGTATTTGTGTAATTAAATATGAGAATGAGATAAATGAGTTCATATGGTCTACGGGACATGGAATGGAATATTTACACATGACATAACGCAAATTAATTGATTATATTTAATGGCTTTTCCTTGAATTCTTGCATTTGTATGGAAGGAAGCCTAGAAATGATATAAGAAGAGCCTAGTAAATATGGTGTTATAGCAGTCATGGCCTCTTACACTTCTCTCAGCATCTCAGCTATTTCTCTACGTGCAACCATATCACTCTACAATGCCACATGCACAACCAAAAGCACCCATCACTAAGCTACAGTCCAAAAGCAATCCAAACACAACTCTACCCACAATAGGTATATACAAGTGTAAGAGTCATCACCAAGTCATGATGTTCCTATTCCTAACATGCATGCATAATGATTTCCAAGTTTTCTAACCATAAGATTCTAAACCTAACATAATTTCTTGAACCATTGCTCTGATACCAAATATGTTGACCTTAATTTCTAATTACCATGATTAGACTTAATTATGTGGTTAATAATCATAAATCAAGGCTTAAAGTCATATTACAATTAATTAGATTAGGAAAAAATGAGAAAATTTAAACTTTGATATCATTAGGGTCATCAACTATGTAATATCCGGTTCTTTGAAAATGAGAGAAAACACGAGAAATGTAACATATGGTTTTTCCGTAAACATATGAAATTCACCAAATACAAAAGAAAATCCCCTAAAATGACTTAGTTAAGGTCCCAAAAAATTTGCAAAGTATTCTAGACTCCTAAAAATGAGAATCTCAAGCTCAAATGAAAAGAAAAACGAAGCTAGAATGAAGAAATAAAATTTAATGAAAAACTTACGAAACTTAATGGCATTTTTATAATTTTGGAATTCACATAGGAGGGCTTTTTAAATGAAATTTTTTAGTTCCCCAAGATTCTCAAAGGCTCTGAAAACCATTGGAAGCCCTAAGACAGTTAAAACCCCTCCGGAACGTTGGTGTACCCGAACTTGGACGGATTCATTCGGAAAGATTTTAACTCTGATTTGAGTGATTCCAAAGGCATTTTACTAAATTAGGAATCTAAAGTTTTTGATGGAAAAGATGGTTCTAAAAAAGGAGCTAAAATGAATTAGAAAAGAAAAAGCCAAGAACGAAGGGAAAAATGAAAATTTTTGAAAAGTCTTTCTTCCTCCACCTATATATATAGGGCGCCCCACTCTCCCACTCATTTAGCTTCATATGTTTCTGCCCTAAACTAGAGAAAAAACCTAGGAGAGTGGCGCACAAGAGGAAAAGGAAGAGGAGGAGAAATCAAAGCTTGAAGGTATGGATTTTTGATAGTTTTTCATGCTCTTTCCTTTCCAAACCTCTTCTCCTCCATTCTCCTTTATTTCCTATGATTATATTGAAGTATATGAATCTGTTTTAAAGGAGAAATTAAGGGGAAATTTTGGATTTGAAGAGAGGAGGACAAAGAAGGAAAGATTCAAGTGAGAAAACAAGGTAATTTTTTATTCTATGGTTGCTACCCCTTGCTCCTCTTCTCTCCATATTTTGCCCTACTCAAGAAGTCATAAGAGGGCTTGGATCTTAGGTGGAACCAAGGGTGATTCTTATGAAAAAGAGTGTGGAGAATAAGAATATGCAAAGAAAGCAACAAAAGAACCATGGAAATTCAATATAGAAATTCTAGGGTTTCATGTGCTCCTTATAAAATCTGACTTGATACCTTAATTTCTATACCTAAATGAAAGTTTAAATGAGCTCCTAAGATCCCTATAAGTCTCCCTTGTACATCCTCCATAAAGAAAACAAAGCAAACTCCCTTGGTATCCTATTGCTCTATAGCCATGGCCTAGCATAGTTGGAGTACCTAGGGATGTTTTAATTTGTTCCAAGCTTATTTTTGAGCCATATATGATGAGTGAAGATGAGGGAAAGTCTTGGAAAAAAATTAGAAACCATAGATAGTGAGATGACCTTATATGTTCTATAATATGGCTTACAGAAGTAACACCTAGCTAGGCTCCTAGAATTGATTGTGTGATGACTCTAAAAGGTTTAAATGGAGTCAAGAATCATAAATAAATAGAGAAAATGGAGCCAAGATGATTTTTTCCAAAGGTTACTTCATTAAGTGCATTATGGAACCATAAAAGAGCCTTATGAGTCATATAGCTTTTCTAGTAAGTGTGTCGCTATGGGAGAGGAACTAAATCCAAGGAAGAAAGTATGCAAATGTGACAAAGGTAGTTCTTTCCACCTTCTCTCATGCATGGATGTGTGCTTACATTGTCTTTGAATGTGTGTATATATGTTTTGAGTAATGAAAAAGTATTTTAGCAAGAGCTTTTATTCTATGGTACCATGATGTTTTGTGCATTCAAATGATGCTTTATATGCTTGCCTTGGTTTGCTTAAGTGTAGAGAAGCCAAGAACCCTTAAAGTTAGTTGAGACAAAGTAAAAAGTCTCCCAAAAGTGATGTTCACTCCCAAGAGTAAGGTTGAGTCAAAAACCTCTTAAAGAAATGGTTAAGACAAGTCCAAAATCCACAAGTGAATGAGTGAGGCTAATCCACTTACTTGGCAAGCCTATGGATGCTATGTATGACTTGCTCAAATGTTAAGAATGCCTCTTGAATGTTTGCATACTCTATGATGCCCATGCATGCATTTGTAAGACTTATTTTGCATCTTTTATGTTTGATTGAAAAGGAGATGAACTATTGCGATTCTTTGAATCTCATTCCCTCCTCCCCAATGTTCTAACATGCTAGATGGACAAAGTAGACATGGCAATGAAAGCCTACACCTTAGAAGATGAGACTGCGATAAGAAAGTGTTTAAGTTTTGTTACTTTAAGACCATATGAATAGCAAATATTGTAATCAATGGTTGTATATGTCCTATGATATTATGAACATGTATAATTATGCTAATGTATCATGTATAAATGAGAGCTAAGGTTATATGTATGGAAATATGCATTTTGGACATGTAATGACAAAGTTGCATTATGGAAATGCATGTACAAATGGAAGTGGAATGGCTAAATTGAGATGCATGAGATTTGGGACCACTTGGGCAGTTCGTACAAGTCATGTTCATGGTTTTAAACTTGCCCAAGAGGTGCCAAACATTAAGGGAAGTCATTTGGACACATTTAGTATCTAATATGGAGCAAAATTTACCATATTGGAAACCTACACCACTTTTTGTCCAAATGAGCTCTCCTTGATTTGAGATTTGGCATGCATTTAGAGCTTGTTGACAATTTTTTGGGAAACTAAAGTACAGAATTTTTGGAGGTCCATTGAATATTTGATGAATTTTTAAAGTTAGGAAAAATTCTAATTTTGTTCATGGTATTGTTCACTCAAGTCTGAAAATGAATTCTATCAATCAGGGGGCAAATGATGTCCAATTGCTACAAAATTTTATATGGAGAAACTAGACACTCTCAATGACTTGTGACAACTAGAAGCACCCAATTTTGATGTCTAGAGAGGGAGATAAGAATTTTTGAAGTTTCTGTCCAGTATCAAGCGTCTAGACTGACCTTAGTTTTTTCGAGATCTGGACGTGCCTAAACTGGTTTGAAGTTAGTTTTCCTCTCTATCTAACATTCGTAGCTTTCTATATTGGTATCATTTGCATGAATTTGATTTTTTTGGAATTAATTGGACATTTTTGAAGTTCATAGTGGAAACCTGTGTCAGTACCAGTAACCAGTCATACCTTTGCACCTTTTCAAATGTCAAACATCCTCTGTGTAATGTTTCATGGCCTAGAAATATTTTTAGTATAAGTTAGACATCTGTAGCTTTCCAAAATGGTAAATAATGTGTTATTTCAATTTTTTTAAAATTAGTTATGATTTTTCAAAATTTGTGATAGAAAAGGAAAAATTCTACCCAAGGCTAGATCATGAGATTTTGTGTATTCCCTTGCCTTGCAAGAGTTATAGGTCACTTTTGGCGATGGAAATGAGTTGTATCTATAACACCATAAATTTTATCTCATTTTATACTATTCGTAAGCTTTATATCGTCAATTCCACAAGAGCATATGAAAACGGGGATGAAAATAATGAGTTTACTTATGTTGCGTCATGCTTAAAAATTTTCAATTAGTGTCACGTGGACCGTATGAGCTCATACTATACATCCTCATATTTTATTACATCATTACAACTCATTTTCACCATAAAATCATACTCACAACTCATGGAAACCAAAATGGAGCATGGAAAATGGAAGTTCATTATCGGCCAGAATTGGCCTCCTTTATAGGCAAATTTGGAAAATCATAACTAATTCTAAAAACATAGAAACTATGTGATCTTGGACATTATGGAAATATTTGGATGTCTACTTCATAGTAAAAATATGTCTAGGTCATAACAATGATCACAGAGAACGTTTAACATCCAAAATGGTCTAAAGGTCTGACTGAATTCTGGAACTGTCACAAAATTCTATAGAAAACTTTGAAAATGCCCAATTAATTCCAAAAAAATCCAATCCATAAAAATGATACCAATATGGAAACCTATCGATGTTAACTAGAGAGGAAAAATATCTCCAGATCAGTCCATCAAGTGCAGTCCTCGGAATATAATACAACAGTAACTCAGGTCAAGCAAAATTCCTGATATTGGACAAAATGTTCAAAAACTCATATCGCCCTCTCTAGACCTCCAAATGAGGTGCTTCTAGTTGGCACAAGTCACTGTGAATATCCAGTTTCTTTATATAAAATTTCATGGCAATTGGACATCATTGGGCCTCATGTGACAGAGTTTAATTTTAGACCTTAGCTACATCATTTCGGGGGACTTCCTTTTGTATTCGATGAGTTTTGTTCATTTACGGAGAAACCGTACATTATGTTTCTCACATTTTTTCTCATTTTCAGAAATTCGGATACTACATTTCTCCCCTCTTAAATAAATTTCATCCTCGAAAGTTAGGGTACACTTTCTCTTACTTTTTTCTTTTCGGGCTAACTACTCTTTTCTTTCCCTTCTTCCTAGCTCTATACGCTTTCTCAGCGATTTCCTTCTTTCAAATTTTCTCTCAGCCAAGGAATTTTTCATTACGAACTCTTAATAAGGGCTCTATTATTATAAAATACAAGTTAGTTCTTTCTTATAAGGGAAAGAAATTTCTGACTCTGGAGGCTTATCCTAGGAGAGTTTACTAATCACATCGGGTTAATGTTAACCCGTTCGCAGGATTAACATTTCTTTCAGTGGACTCATTTAAACATTTTGGGAGGTAACTTATTCCATATCACGTCTCCTTGTATCCTCTCTAAATGGCTTCTCATAACATCTCATCATCTTTTCTAATCATTATAGCCATCGGAGGTTTCTGTCTGTCTGTTTATTTATTTACATGTTCCATCCACTATTCATCTCTGTGTTCTTCCTGACTAGCTCATCCCATGATTATAATTTACGTTTCTTTCTATCATAGGCCTCATATCTTAGTTACTAGGATTATAACTCCTTTAAGGAGTTTCTACTTTCAATAATCTCAATTTCTCTATTTACTGCTACATCTGTCTTTGTAGGCTGGGACTTTTCTCACTTTCTTTGCTCACTTACAGTGGTATTTTATAGTCCCTTATTTCAACACTGATAGGCCTAACATGTGTGTCTCATACTGGCACCAAAGAGCTACTACCACTAACTATTGCTAGGCTCTGATGGGATGCTAGCTATACTCACCGTTTTACTCACTGGAGATATACTGTACCACTTACCTCATATAGAAACTGCACCTGACCCCTTTTTGAATATATAAGCTAGCATGCGGGGATCTTTCTATCCCTCGGTCAGAGCTACTGTCTACTAGGTAGTGGTTCATCTGGCTCTAACTCTGGAAAGCTAATATCTTGTTTTCCTTATCCCATACACTATGCTCATCTCTAAAGAGAGCTAGTCAGTGGTATAACTGTCTGAGTAAGCCTTCCATCTCTGTGGCAATGGTCTACTAGACTCAGGAGAACTGTAATCTCTGAGACAAAAGCTACCTGAAACTATACTGGTCTCTAAGATTAACTGCTCTGTAAAACTATCTTAGGCCGTCATCTCACTAGAGAACTATCATGTTGTGGCTAGAGCCCTCTGTAACTCTGTGGGATCTACTGTGACCCGTGGGTCTACTGCGACCTCTCAGAGCCCTGCTAGGGTCTACTGCAACCCGCTGTGCTATGCTGGGATCTACTATGATCCATTCTGGGAGACATTAAAGCCTAAGATTACTGTGTCTGATAATAAAATACATGCTCTCTAAGTCTGGTTACCATTGCTCATAATAGCTGAGACTAAACTCAGAAGTACATCATGCTCTTCGTGCGAAGTGGGTTCTGTGTCATCTCATTCTTTAGGATCTTGTCATACTGATACTAAGGAGCATCTTAATTTTCACTCATCGCTCCTCATAGGATCCTCAGATTCCCATTTCAGCCCATTTTTTCCTTCTTACTCTATTGACTTACTTACTTATATATACTCATTTTAGCCCTCCCTTCATATCCTGTAGTTCTCACTATGCCCACGTTCTACTTTTAAGTGCTTTAGCACTAGGGCATCTCACACACTGAGTGTGGTGAACATCTCTAACAGGAGAGAGGCGATACACTGGTCCCTATTCATTTCATTTATATATACTATAAGAGACTCGGGCTATGCATACTACATATGAACATTTTCTACTGTGGATTCCTTTTTGCATGCTTTTCTCATTATTATGATATTATTGGAATCCCTTTATCTTTCTTTTCTGACTTATCTCGTTCTTTAACCAGGACACCTTTCGATTATTGGGGCACTTTGGTGATTGGTGTCATCGTTTACTATGCATTCAAGTCACATTACTACTGGGTTAGCCAGACCCAATATCATGTAACCATTGTTGCAAGTAAACCATAACATCAAACACTAATACACAAGTGCCTCATGATTGAGCTCAAAGCCACTATCGCTTGTATATTACAAGTTTTCCAATAATTTAAAGTATTCCTCTCTTACTTTTCTCTATCCGCCCTATTATCGTAGAGTGCTTAGGGAAAGTAGGATTCTTCCTCTACTACATCTCAAGATTTCTCTGTATTGCCCAGCTATTTTTACTTCAGGTGCTATCATGTTAGAAAGGCGTTTACGCCAAGGACAGATGTGCCTTTTTAAGTACTCAAGCACATTAATTGAATAACTATTCTCAATCTAATATGTCCTTGGCTTGAACACTGACATATCTTCTCTTTCTACCTTTCTTATTCTTTTACTTAGGAAAAAGGGTATTTTACTACTAGCTATTTCTATTGCCAGTTTAGGTTTATTTATGCTCAAGAGCACCTGCACTTTCCCAGGGTTCCTTCACTTATTCACTCTCTGTAACATCAAGGGGGTCTATTTTTGTTCATACTTTTATTCTGCTCTTATTTAGACCATCCCTTGGTAAGAAGGATTCTATTTCATATAATCCCAGGAATTTCATTCTATGGCACTCTCAGCTTACATTCTTTCTCTACATAATACGAGGCTCGTCTTCTTAGGTGGTCTCTAGCTCCCTCGAGTTTCCCTAAGGGTACTAAGGCACTAATTGCCTATTTCAGCTTATTTCTACATTCAGATCAGAGCTAGGCTTTCTCTCTATTCAGCCTCTTTAGCTTTACCCTAGGAGCACAATATACTATTTCTAGGGTTCTGCTAACTCGATCCAGGACACACACTCTCAACATCTAGATTCTATCTTACTAAAAACTTATGCTTTACTGGGTGCTTTGACCACGCACATGCCTTAACCTTATACTATTCTCATATTAGGGAGCTCGTCTAACTAACTATTGGACCCCTATCAGTTTACCTTTCTGAGCTTAATTTATACATTTAGTTATTACTAAAGCGAGGGCATATCTTCTATGGTTAATTTCTCAGCTCTTCCTCGCTTTCTTTGCTCACTATACTCTACAATCAGCGGGTTTATCTAGGGAAATTACTAACCATTATAGGTGGTTTCCTTGACATGAGGATGTCTCATCTTTCCTTTTTAGCTCCAGGGAGAACTTTCACTGAACCTTTTATGTACATATCTCACCTGGAACGATGTTATTGGTCATCTCCTCCAGGCTTTAGCTTATGCTCAGCCTAGGCTAGCCATCTCATTAGATCTGTAGCTTACTAACTATCCTCATTCTTTTTCTGAGTCTCTATTACTGGGCTACTCATACTTACCTTTAAGTATTACTTATAAGGTATACCTTTCTAGGCCACTCACTATGTGTCTCACTGCTAGTAGTCTTATCTTACATTTTTTTGAGGGTACATTAACATTCTATTATTTAGTGTCTCTCAGGGTAGTATCCTTGGTTGGAGTTAATGCCTTAAAGGAGGATCTCAACAACCTTACTATCCCTGTGTCTAACTTTCTTTGTGTTGAGCTCCTTCCTCAGTTTCAACTACTAGGCCCACAGACATCTTACTGATCTTTCATAACTATTCACTACCCTTTTCTCTACTTATGCAAGGAGTTCCCGCTCTCTGTGGGTTGTCTGACCCCTTATCAACTTCTTTCTTAAGTTGGCCTGAATATGACCAACAAGGCATTAATGGTGCCATTCACCTCGGATTCACCTTAATTTTCCTGTCTGAGTATTGGCCGCGGCTGACTTCTTAATTGGCTGCGGCAAGGGACTCTTTGGATCACCTCGCTACTGCATGAAATAATTGGCCGTGGCTAAGCAATTGGTTAGTTGCGGCTAATCGCCTCAGATTGGCTTATTTTTTCAGGAATTGGGTTTTCATTTTTAGCTATCAACCCGAGCCTCATTGCCTTTATATCTAGCCCATTATCAAGCTAGAGGGTTTTACCTCTTGCTTCGTTCATGCATGGCTAGCTATCACCTCTAGGCTGTTAGGGCTCTGAAGGGTTTAGCTTATGATTCAACCTCTAGCCTGAGGGAATTAGTCTTTTGGGTTCTAGAACTTATCTAGACACTAGGTGTTGTGGCTAGGGGGTGACTCTTTTGGGTTCTAGAACTTATCAAGGTTAGCTCTAGAGGCCACTCTTTCCTGGTGTCCACTAACTACTCTAAGACCATTTTAACACTTACTCATCATGAATAAAGCCACAAACTACTTTCACACACCCAACATGTCTCATCTAAAGCTCTATCTATCTATTCAAGCCTTTTACATAGCCCTATTGCTATATCCTCAAGCCAAATCCAATCCGAGAGAGCCTGGAATTAGGCTTTGATACCAATAAATGTAACACCATAAATTCTATCTCATTTTATTCCATTCATAAGCTTTATATCGTCAATTCTATAAGAGCATATGAAAACGGGGATGAAAATAATGGGTTTATTTGCGTTGTGTCATACTTTAAAATTTTCAATCAGTGTCACATGAACCATGTGAACTCAATCTATACATTCTCATATTTAATTACATCATTAAAACTCATTTGCATCACAAAATCATACTCACAACTCATGGAAACCGAAATGGAGCATGGAAAATGGAAGTTCATTCTTGGCCACAATTGGCTTCTTTTTTGGGAAAAATTTGGAAAATCATAACTAATTCTAGAAAAATAGATATTATGTGATCTTAGTCATTATGGAAATCTTTAGATGTCTACTTCATAGTAAAAATATGTCTAGATCATAACAGTCATCACAGAGGATGTTTGACATCCAAAATGATCCAAAGGTCTGACTAAATTCTAGAACTATCACAGAATTCTACGGAAAACTTTGAAAATACCCAATTAATTCCAAAAAAATCCAATCTAATCAAATGATACCAATATGGAAACCTATGGATGTTAACTAGAGAGGAAAAATATCTCCAGATCAATCCATCAAGTCCAGAGCTCAAAATATAATGGAACAGTAACTCAGGTCGGGCAAAATTCCTGATACTGGATAGAATGTTCAAAAATTCATATCGCCCTCTCTAAACCTCCAAATGAGGTGCGTCTAGTTGGCACAAGTCATGTGAATGTCTAGTTTCTTTGTATAAAATTTCATGGCAATTGGACATCATTTGAGCCTCGTGTGATAAAGTTTAATTTTGGACCTTAGCTACATCATTTCGCGGGACTTCCTTTTGTATCCGGTGAGTTTCGTTCGTTTATGGAGAAATCGTACATTATGTTTCTCACATTTTTTCTCATTTTCAGAAAGTAGAATATTATAGTATCCATGTAGTTAAATATGAAAATATGATACATGAGTCCATATGGCCCATGGGAATCTGAAGAAAAAAATCTTATCCGTGGCATGGTGCATGTACATTCATGGTTCTCATGCTACCTTTCTTGCTTCATTATGAAATGCATAGAATGAGACCTAGAAATGGCATGAGGCAAGCTAGATAAATATGGTATTACAAACTAAGCAACCACAACTAATCAAATCCATAAGTGATCATAAATAACAATTAAGACCTTGTATTCATCTTACTACTGATTTCAACTCACAAAACCTCTTATAAATATTTCTAAGTCATTACACAATGTTATCATAATAAATCTCAAAGTTTCTAAGTCAAAATAAGAGTTTAAGGACCTTTTGTGCACGTTTTCAAGATATTGTCATGGTGAGTTGAACCCTTGCCAATGTTAGCATCCCTTACACCGCGGCGAGTGACTCTAGTCTCATCGTGTCTAACTTATGTAGTGTCATGATGAGATACCTCCTGGTACTCCCTCTAAAATGCTTCAAATTTTGCCGTGGCGAAATACTTAATAAGCTATGGCGAATTCAGTTCTGTTACCCTCCTTGGGTAAAATTTTGCCTTATGTTATGGTGAAATTTCCTCATGCAGCGGCAAATTCACTTTTGATTGACCCTTTGGCCACGACTTGTGATATTTGGCCATGGCTCATCCCCCCCACTACACCTATAGTTTCCAAATTTTGTCCTAAACACTCTAACACTCCCTCTAGTAGTACTCTAAGGCCACTCTACATTAATTTATGGGGTTCTAATGGCATTAATCTACTTGATTTACCTAACCTACCTATCATTACTACTTCAAGACTTAGGGGTTGATTCCTACTCATCAAATTATTATGCATCAGCAATTTATATATCAATGACAGCAAGAAGGATTCATGACTACTAACAATTATCATCCAATTATAAACTCCAATATAGGTTCCTTACATTACTAGTCTAAGCCAACAATCAAGGTATCACATGATTATATTCTCAAATGATGAATCATATCTCAAAGTCAGCAAGATTTCATATCAAATATAAATAAGCACATATACCAAATTCCAAGTTTCATAAAGCCTATCTCCAGATTAGATACATGGTTTACCAAAACACAAAACTCCTACACTTGGCAATATGATTACATGATGATGCTATATAAAAGAATAACAAAAATTAGCATATATCTTAAGTTAGGTCAATCCAAGTGCAGCTTCCCACACATGGTTTTAGCTCATTGATGTTCATCCACTTGCTTACCCTTATCTTTACTAGAAGATCCTTCACTTGAAATAATTAGCCCATGAAATGGGGTGAGATGCAAATCTTAGTAACCAAAGAAAAATTTCATTCATATATTTCAATTTAATTAACATATGTGCATTTAATCATTAAGCATACGAAATATCAATCATATCAACAAATGAAACAATTAGGCTATCTATGATTACTATCCCATACTAGTGATGAATGTTATTTTATATATATTAATCCTTTTCATTTAGGCACTTTGATGATTAAATATGGCTTGTTGCATATAATTAAGTAGATAATTGATTTTATTAGCCATTGTTGCACTTTAGGAATTTATTTGCAAAAGTATTAAATTTTATTGCATAAATTTATCTTAAATAATTTTGTAAATATTCTTACTTAGTTTTCTTCTCCATTCTTTTTGTACAGGCTTTAGGCAATTTAAATTTAAATGTTAGAGGAGAATTTAGGAGATGATGGAGGTTTTAGAAGTGAGAAGGAGCTTGTGCAATTATTTGGATACATTCATAGATGGAGCTCTACATGGACTTACTCTATTCTTTCATAATTAGAGAGCTCTTGCACAAACCTGCACTCTTCAGTTAGAATGAAGCTTTCATAATCTCTCACACCATTCTCTTAGCTTCATGCACACACGTCCCTCACTTGTCCCAACAAACATCCACATCTAACCACTCCATTTTCCAGTCCATCTTATTCACAAGCATATGTAGCTGCAGCTCTCACTCAAGACATGAGACCTAGCCACTCCTTCACGTTGTAGTACGTCTAGCACATCATTCTCAAGTTTAGCAAAGCATGTAGTAGCTCACGTAACCACATCAAGTCCAGCCCACCCATGAAGAACTTAATGTGGAGAAGAGCAAGAGAAGTAGAGGGAAGACACGTGAGTAGAAGGAAAAGAAGGTTAGGGATTGAGAAGGAGCAGGCCAGGAGTCCAGAACCATATTGTAGCTCTTAACGTCATCACACCAGCACACTTGAACAAATGATGAAAGACGTGATGGTTCCATTTTGGTAAGAAGAAGAAGGAGAGGAAAATCACATGAAGGGAAGCATGAGTAAGCCACGGGTTGAGAAAAAAAATACACATGCACAATAGCTACAAGACGTGATGGAATAAAGAAATAGCTTATGTGGAAGTCAATATGAAGCTATGGAGCACATAATTCATTATTAGCTTCAGTCCAGGGAGAAACGCAGAAGTACGTGGAAGCATTAGCACAAATACACACATGGCAACTCATCTGACTCATTCTCATATCCATCCACATAAAATGCTATGTTAGAGCCCACAATATTTAGCAACACATGATTAGGCAAGAGGCTGGGCACGTGATCATTAAAGTGAAAGACTAGAGAGACTTGGGCAAGGGGTAGAGGTTGGATATGATCCATCCATTCATTAACGTGATCCATTCACGCGTCAATAAGCTACATACATAATCATTTCATCCATCGTCTCTTCCACCCCATTGCTGTGGCTCATTTACCCCATTTCCTCCATCTCTTTCCACCTCCATAAAGCACTAAATCCATAATTATGGCTAGTTAGAAGGAAGACCATAGAAAAGCTTGAATCCATAAAGATAATCAAGAGATTTGGCTAAGATTCCTATTTTATTTTCTCTTTTTCTATATCAATGTTTGTTATTTTATTTGCTTGGTTGAGCTTGTAATTGACTGAGATTGATATAGTTTATAATTAGTGGCTGGTTAGACACTAATTAGGAGACTATTTGAATGATTAATTGATTGAATTAAGTGCTGGATTTTGAATTACCTACAATTATTCATGTGTGTAATCAAGGTATTTGATGAAATACATGTGAGAATTTGTGTGCTTAATTGTTTAATTTAAGATTTTCTTGCAATTTGATTAGTTAATTAAACATCCTAGGATGATAATTTAGAGGCTAATTGATCAATTAATCAATAAAATGTAGTATTCATTGATCTTAATAACAAGAGTTAATTATTAGATGCAGAGTTGAGGTTTCACTTCAACATTAATTTGTTAATCTCTTGAATCTTATGTGGTAACTTAAGATCACTTGTTACAAACATAAATAAGGACTCTTAGACTAGAACCAATGACACTTGAATTAGGATGAGGATAGTGGATACCAAGGGATGAATCTAAAGCTACTCATAAGTCCATCAATTGCTTATTAGTTCATGCATTTAGGTAGAAGTAGTTAGGAATTTTAATTTATTTTAATTTTAATTAGTTTAATTCAATCAAAACCCTCCTTCAAGTAGGTACTTTTTAGGATCCTCTTACACTTAGAAGGCTCAATTAAACATTGAAATCCATTTTCAAGGGAGACAATCTAGGTTACACCCTATATTACAAATATTTTTCAACCTAGTTTTATTTTGAGGTTGCGTGACACAACCGCTCAAAATTTGGTATCGTTGCTGGAGAAATTGGATTGTCAATTGTTTGAAAAAGTTTTCTAGCTATTTTTGCCCTATTTTAGCTCTATTTTTGTTTTGTTTTGAGCTTAGTTTTTGGACATTTCAATGTTGCGTAACAAGTGCTCTACTTGCTGAAATTTTTGTTTAATGTGCCCAGAAAATTCTCAAACTTTATTTTCTAAGGTTTTTGGGAGTTTTGAGCAAAAGTAATAGAAAAACTATTAGGTGCATCATTTCCATATGTTAAAGGCCATTAACATTGGGAGAAGTTCATTCACAGTACCAACTCCCTAATGAGTACAACCTCAGCTCAATGCATACAAGGGTCTGATCACAACCCAATGCCCGATCAAAACACGATGCATAGGTGGCAGCCGCACCACAGCTCCACTATGGACTCACAAGGTCCAACCATAATATATCAGATAGCCAACCATTCATTTAGCAATTTGAAATCATACATTTTTAGCACATATAAAATTAAAGTAGACATATACATGGATTAACAATAACTCCAGTTACCTCACTTATAGACAATTCTTTAAGAGCCAATAAAATGCTACTTCAGCTTATGAACACAAAACCAAATCATTACTATCCCTAATCACCATTTATATAAGCAAACCCATTACTCAAGACGTTAAACTACAAAAGACTAATTATAAAACACTTACCCAACTACTATAAGAACCAAATTCGGATTTGATTATTCCCATACCAGAAACTTCAGAATATCACCTCAAACTCTAGGCAAATTCATACAAAATTAGTACCATGCTATAAATCAACTATGGGGGTCTCTAGCTAGCAGAAAAAGTGTCAAAATGAGGAGTTTATACTTATCTAACAACACCTCTAGCTCCAACCTCCGAAATTTCACCATGGAAACATCAAACAACTAGTTTTCAATTTTAGGTATGTGTGAAATGCTCCAAATGAAAACTAATTAGGTTAAATTGAAGAGAAAGAGGAGAGGATTAAGTTATATAGCAATTACCTTGCTGATTTTGAGTTTAGAAGTGGGAAATAGTAGATTTGTGCCAAGAACCCTAGCCTCTCTCCAAGACCTCCGAATTTTGCTTTGCCTCTTGTGTTTTTTCTATAGAATGAGGAGGAGGCTAAGTGTATTTAGGGTTTAGATAGGTTTAAGTTAGGTTATGGGTTGGCCCAAAGACCCAATGCCAAGTGGGTTCAGACTATTGGTTAGGTTGTGTAATGTCCAGTTTTCGTTAAATGATGAAAATGGGCACGTTTCAAAGTAAGTCCCCTGAAATAAATTAGTTAAGGTCACAAAAAATTTGAGTAACATTCTAGACTCCAAAAAATGAGAATCCTAGCCTTAGACGGAAGGAAAAATAGAGCTAGAATGAAGAAACAAACTTTGACGGAAATCTTAAGGAACGTAATGGCATTTTTGTAATTTTGAGTAAATTTTAGAATTCACATAGGAGGGCTTTTTAAATGAAAGTTTTGAGTTCTCCGGGATTTTCAGAAGCCTTGAAAATCATGGGAAGCCTTAGGACAGTTAAATCCCCTCCGGTGGATGTTTTTTAATGTCGGTGTACTCAAACTTTGACGGATCTATTCAGGAAGATTTTAGCTCTAATTTGAGTGATTCCAAAGGTATTTCATTAAATTGGGAACCCAAATTCTATAATAAAAAAGACGGTTCTAAAAAAGGAGCTAAAACGAAAGAGAAACGAAAATACTAAGAACGAAAGGCAAAATGGGAATTTTTGAAAAAGTCATTCTTCCTCCACCTATAAATAGGAGGCGCCCCACTTTCTCTTTCATTTAGACTCAAAATTTTCTGCCCAATTTTAGAGAAGAAGGCTAGGGTTTAGGTGCACCAAGGGGAGAGAAGAAAAAGGAGAAATCCAAGCTTTAAGGTATGGCTCCACCTATAAATAGGAGGTGCCCCACTCTCTCCTTCATTTAGACTCAAAATTTTCTGTCCAATTTCAGAGAAGAAGGCTAGGGTTTAGGCGTACCAAGGGGAGAGAAGAAGAAGGAGAAATCCAAGCTTTAAGGTATGAAAATTTGCTTATTTTTCATACTTTCTCTTAGCCAATCTCTTCTCTTCCTTTACCCCCTTTTTTCCTATGATTTTTTGAAGTTTTAAGGGCTGTTTTGCAGGAAGAACAGAGGGAAAATTTTGAAATTTAGGTGAGGAGGCCAAGGAAAGCAAAGAACATGTAAGAAAAACTAAGGAAAATAAGGTATCATGCAATCCTTTCACTTGATCTTCTTCTTCCCTTCTCTTGTGAGCATTTCGACCTATATATGGTCAGCCTTAGGGAGTTAAGTTTTCAACCAAACCAAGGGTGAATCTTAGGAATTTGAGGGAGAAGAACAAGAATATGCAAAGAAAACAACAAATTAGCCATTATATTTCAAGATGCAAAATCTAGGGTTTCAAGTGTACCTTGTAAAATTTGATTTTGTGTGATAATTACTAGGCCTAAATAAGAGTTTAAATGAGCTCCTAAGATCCCTAGAAGTCTCCCTATATGCTTCTCCCCTTGAAAAAACAAAGCAAAAGTCCATGGGTGCCAAAACCTAGCATAGATTATGCTAAGGGAGGTTCTCATAGCTAGGGAGAGTTTTAAATTTTTCTAAGCCCATTCTTGAGTCATATATGATGAATGAAAATGAGGGGAGGCCTTGGAAAAAATTTAGAACCCATAGAAAGTGAGTTGGTGCTTTATGTTCCATAATATGACCTAAAGAAGCAACATGTAGTTAGGCTCTTCGTTTTAATTGTGTGATGACTCCAAGAGGCTTAAAAGGAGTCAAGAATCATATTTGAAAGGAAAGAATGGAGCCTAGAATTTATTTGAGGGGTGTTGCTTTATTAGATGCAATTATGAAACTATAATGGGGTTATAAACCAAGCTAGTGTTTAAGCAAATTGTATGGCCCTAGAATTGAGTCCATGAACCTAATTGGCTTCCATAAATTATGTCTAGGCCAAAAGATATCTTCCCTACACTTTTGTGTGTGTGTGGCCAAAACAAGGAAGGGAGATTCGAGGGAAAAAGTATGTAATTGCTTCCAAGGTAGTTCTCTCCACCTTCTCTCATGCATAGATGTGTGCTTAGCTTGTCTTTGAATGTGTGTATGTGTATTTTTAAGCCATGAAAAGCATTCTAGCATGACTTTGATTCCAGGGTGCCATGATGTTATAATATGCTTTCACATGATGTTTATGATATGTGCTTGGATTTGCTTGAGTGTGGTGAGGTCAAGAACCCTTAGCTATGGTGAGGATGAGCTAAGAACCTTTAAAATTGGTTGAGACAAAGCAAAGAGTCTCCCAAAAGAAAGATGGACTCCCAAGAGTATAGTTGAGTCCAAGAATATTTTAAAGAATGGGTGAGATAAGTCCAACATCCACAAGAAATTGGGTGAGGCCAATTCACTTGTTTAGCAAGCCTCTGTATGCTATGTATGACTTTTTCAAATGATGAAAATGTCTCTTGAATGTTTGCACATGTCAACATGACCATACATGTATTTATGAGACTTGTTTGCATCATTATGTATGATTGAATGAGAGATGAGCTATTGGGATTCTTTGAATCTCATCCCCTCCTCTCTAATAATCTAATATGCTAGGTGGACCAAGTGGATAAGGTAATGGAAGCCAACCACCTTGAAGAAAAGAGTTTGACACCAATATGCATGGTTTTTGCTCTTTAAAGCCATGTTGATGTTTAATGATGTAAATTATTATTGTATATGGTCTATGGTCTATGATCTTTGAAACATGTGTAATTATGATAATATATCATGTGTGAATGAGAGAACATATTATGTGACCCTTAGAATGTGATTTGAACATGTTTTGGCAAACAGACTTCTTGGATGATATTATGGAAATGTGTATAAGGGTGGATGAAATGGCCAAAATGAGATGCATGGAGTTTGAGATCATTTGGATAGCTCACACAAGTCCTAATTATGCTTTTAAAATTTCCCAAGAGGTGCCAAACCCCAAGGAAAATGATTTGGACATTTTGGTATCCTATGTGGAGCTAAAATTGACCATAATAGAACCCTATGTAACTTTTTACCCAAATGAACTCTTCTTGATCTGAGATTTGGCATGAAATTAGATCTTACTGAGATATTTTTGAGAAGCTAAAGAACATAATTTTTAGAGGTCTACAGAATATTTGATAAATTTTCAAAATTGGCAAATTTTCTGGTTTTGGTCATGTCACTGTTCACTTAGGTCAGAAAATGAAACCTGTCACACAGGGCTCAAATGATATCCAATTGCCACAAAATTTTATACAAAGAAACTAGATATTTACAGCGACTTGTGCCAACTAGAAGCACCTCATTTGGATGCCTAGAGAGGGAGATATGAATTTCTAAAGAATCTGTCCAGTATCAGGAGCTTTAGCCAACATCAGTTACTGTTTGATTAGATTTCAAGGTATGGACATGCCTAAATTGGTCTAGAGTTATTTTTTTGCCTCTAGCTAACATCCATAGATTTCTATATTAGTATCATTTGCATAGATTGGATTTTTGTGAAATTAATTAGACATTTTTGAAATTTGCTGCAGAATTCTGTGACAGCACCAGTGGATAGCTTGACCTCTGGACATTTTTGAATGTCAAATGTACCTTGTGATGGATGTTATAGTCTGGAAATATTTTTAGTATGAAGTAGACATGTTTAGCTTTCCATAATGGCCAAGAATGCATAATTTAGATGTTTCTAGAATTAGTTATGATCTTCTAAAATTGTGACAGAAATGAAAGCAAATTTGTCCGAAAATGAATATGTATATTTCATGCTTCCCTTCGAGTTCCTTGAGATGTAGGCCATTTTTTGATGATTCAAATGAGTTGTATTTATGTAATTAAATATGGAAATGTGTTGTATGAGCTCACATGGTCCACGTAACATTGAATGAAATTTTTATATACGACGCAATGCTAAAATAATCAATATTTTTATTTCCTTTTTCTTTGAGAATTTTCATGATTCATGGAATTGAGTTATTTAAAGGCATGAGATGAGCTAGAAATCATGGTGTTACAAGTTAGGCCAAGGTTTAGGTGTTAAATGGGTTAAATGTGAGTTAGGCCTACACAAGTAAATATTGGGCTTCTAAGAGAGTGAAATAAAGTCTCCTTAAGGCTAAGATTAGGCTTCTACATTTTACCCAAGGCATAATTAAGCTAATCTTGAGGCCTAATTGTAAATTTCCAAATTAATTATGAGCCCACTTAAATCCCTATCCTAATTGAATTTTAAGTCCACATCAATAATTTATATCTCCATAAGTTCCATCCTCCCTTTCTACTTACTTATTTTTACTAATTACCTAGATTAATTCCCTAATCATCATAATTAGTCTTAATTAATTTTAGGGTGTTACATAATCCGTTAGGGAGTTAGACATTATATTATCTAAAATCTGATGTATGTACTCTATGTTAATTTGATATGGAATATTGCTAATGAAGAACGATGACTTATCCATTTGAGAGTATAATTATGCTTTACAATGAATAACTAATTTGAATATGGTTGTATAGAGTTTCTATCAAAATGGGTATGTATTAATATGTGCCATGGTCAAACTTTGTATGTGATTTTTCCTTAAGGCTGTGAAAAATAGGAACACATTTAGCCAGATTCTTGAAGCTTGTCCAAATAGTATAAGGCTAGATGGTAGGGGCATATGTAATTGAATAAGGTTATTAGTGTTGCGATAAGGTATGAATTTGTAGATATGAAATGATGATTAGTTGGTGTGGTCCAAGCTTAAGCCTTAAAGTCTTGGGAGTGAATAAATTGGTGAGTACAAGAGGAATACAACACTAAAACAATGTGTTTTTGGCTTAAGAGTTCCTTAGATATTGTTGGAAGGGAGATATAAGGGAGTAGGAATGAGTATTAAAGAGCTTAGTATCAAAGAGGGTTTAAGTCATGACCAAAATTGCTTAAGTCGTGGCCAAAAGTCATCTAAAAGCTTTGAGCACCGTGGCACAACAGTTTGAGTCATGGCACAATTTGGGAATTTTGGGTTTTGAGGACTTCTAAGAACAGTCTCACCATGATGAGAATCAGGCAAATTTGTTGGGAGAGTCCTAGTAGGCACTCTCATCGTAATGCCATGTGGGTTGTTGCGGCAAGACTCAGGTTTTGGGGAATAGGAAGTTCTTGAAAGCACTTTTGCCATAGCGTTGAAGGTCTTGGCTATGGTAAGAATTGTAGATTTTGGTTTTTTAAGCTCCAGTAATGAGTTAAGTTGTAGTGTGGCTCTACCAAGTCACGACACAAGTTCGATAATTTAGTTTTTAAGTTCCAGTAGCTAAGTTAGCCATGGCAAGGATTGTCCAAGTCATAGCCTAAGTCTCCAAATTCCTATTTTAGCTTAGAAACCTTAGTTTTCACTATGGGAATGACATGTATTGACTTGTGGACTAATGTAAATGAGTTTTATGCTTTTTATAATTAAAAGTGAATGGAATGGAGATCTTATATAAGAATTTCATTATCCTTTAGTTATGAATCTTCTTACTTACTGTAACACCCCGAAATTTATTTAAGAGCAATTATGATGAGTTAGGGAATTAGTGTGAGTAGTTAAGGAAAATAATTAAGTGGAAAGGAGAAATGAAACTTATGGAGGAATAAATTGTTAATGTAGGTTTAAAGATTCAATTGGGTTATAAACTCAATCTAGGCTTATAATTAATTTAAGTATGCCATGGATAAACACTAATAGAGGCCCCATTATATTTTTGAGTAGACCTAATTTCCTATTATGAGACTTAGCCCAAGAGAGACTACTTAGCAATGGCCCAATCTAGTTTAGTGAGTTAGAAGCCCAAAACCCCATTAAAAATCTTGAAAGTTCTACAACCCAATTCATCAAACCAAGGCCTAGCAACTAGGAAGGAGGCCCAATTAGACTTTGGGCTAATGGGTTAGCCCATTTCTCACTTAAACCCTAAGCGAAACTCCTTTCCATTCACTTGAATCAAGAAACACAAGAGACATAAAGCATTTTCGGAGGTTTAAGGTAGATTTTAGGGTTCTTTGCATAAATCTATTATTTCCCACTTCTAAAGCTAAAATCAGCTAAGGTAATTGTTATATAACTTGACCCTCTCCTCTTTCTCTTCAATTTGACCTAATTAGTTTTTCATTTGGAGTATTTTCACTCACACCTCAAATTTGATATAGGTTATTTAGTGTTTTCTTGGAGGATTTTTAAAGGTTGATGCTATGAGAGATATTGGATAAGTATAAAATTTTCATTTTGATGCATTTTCTACTAGTTTAGGATCTCTCTAGCTGATTTATGATATGAGTAGTGATTTTGTACGAATTTGTCCAGAAATTGGAGTGTTACTTTGAGGTTACTGGTGTAAGCATAACCAAATCTGAATTTGGTTCTTGTAGTGGCTGAGCAAATGTTATCTAGGTAGTCTTTTGTGGTTTAATTCTTTGAGTAATGGATTTGCTGCTATAAATGATGATTATGAATAGTAATGGTCTAGTTTTGTATCCATAAGCTGAAGTAGCATTATGGTTGGCTCTCAAAGAATTGTCTATAAGTGAAGTAACCGGGGTTAATGTTAAATTTTATGCATATATCTACTTTAATTTTATATCTATTGCACAAGTATAATTTTGAATGCATAATGAATGGTTGGCTATCTAAATTATATGTTTGGACCTTGTGAGTCCATGGTGGAGCTGTGGTGTAGCTGACACCCATGCATTGTGCTTTCATCGGGCACTGAGTTATGATCAAACCCCTGAATGCACTGAGCCTTAATTGTACTCATTGGGGAGTAGGTATAACACCATGATTTCCTAACTCATTTCATCACTTTCCCATGCTTTATGTGATGCATTCAATGAAGGAAGCAAGAAAAATCTAATAAAATAATACATTATTTAGCATTGTATCGTGTATAAAAATTTCATTCGGTGTCACGTGGATCATGTGAGCTCATACATTACATTATCATATTTAATTATATGAATACATCTCATTTGCATAATGAAAAGTAGCCTACAACTCATGGAACTCAAAGGGAAGCTTAAAATACACATACATATTTTCGGTTAGACTTTTCCACTTTTCTGTCACAACTTTGTAAAATCATAACTAATTTTAGAAAAATAAAAATCATATAATCTTGGCCATTATAGAAAGCAACACATGTTTTATTCATGCTAAAAATATGTCCAGACTATAACATCCAACACATAGGTCGTTTAACATTCGAAATGGTCAGAGGTCAGGCTGTTGACTGGTGCTGTCACAAAATTCTGCAGCAAATTTCAAAAATATCTAATTAATTCCAAAAAAATCCAATCTATGAAAATATACCAATATGAAAATATGTGGATGTTATCTAGAGGGAAAAAAATAACTCTAGATCAGTTTAGGCATGCCCAGACCTCGAAACTTAATCAAACAGTAACTGAGGTCGACTGGAGTTCTTGATACTGGATAGATTTTTGAAAATTCATATCTCTCTCTCTCTAGACATCCAAATGAGGTGTTTCTAGTTGGTACAAGTCACTAGGAACATCTAGTTTCTTTGTATAAATTTTTGTGGCAATTGGACATCATTTGGGCCCTGTGTGATAGATTTCATTTTTGTACCAATATGAACAGTGACATGACCAAAACTAGAAAATTTTTCAACTTTGAAAATTTATCAAATATTCTCTAGACCTCTAAAAATTATGCTCTTTAGCTTTCCAAAAAGATATCAATAAGCTCTAATTGCATGCCAAATCTTAAATCAAGAAGAGTTCATGTGGACAAAAAGTGATATAAGGTTTCATTATGGTCAATTTTGGCTCCATATAGGATACCAAAATGTCCAAATGGCTTCCTTTGGGTCTTGGCGCCTCTTAGGCAAGTCTAAAAGTATAATTAGGACTTGTGTAAACTATCCAAATGGTCCCAACCCTCATGCATCTCATTTTGGCCATCTCACTCACACTTATACACAATTCCATAATTCCATTCAAGAAGCTACGATGCCATAACATGTTCAAATTGCATTCTAGTGATCACACAATACATTCTCCCATTTACACATGACATATTATCATAATTACATGTGTTCATAACATCATAATACATATACATCCATTGATTACATCTTTTTCCATTTGTATGGCCTTAAAGTGGAAAAATTCATGTTCTTGGATGTCATACTCTCATCTTCAAGATGGTTGGCTTCCATTACCTTGTCCACTTGGTCCACCTAGCATGTTAGATCATTGAAGAGGAGATGATAAGATTCAAAGAATCCCAATAGCTCATCTTCCATTTAATCATACATAATGGATGCAAAACAAAACTTACAAATGCATGCATGGCATGTGGACATGTGTAATCATTCAAGGAGCATTCTTAGTATTTAAAAAGACACATAGCATACAAAGGCTTGCCGAGCAAGTGGATTGGCCTCACCTAATTTCTTGTGGATGTTGGACTTGCCTCACCCATTCTTTAAGAGATTCTTAGACTCAACCATGCTCTTAGGAGTCCATCTCACTTTTGGGAGACTTTTTACTTTGTCTCAACAATCTTAAGGGTTTTTGGCTCATCCTCACCATGGCTAAGGGTTCTTGGCCCCACCACACTCCAGCAAACCCAAGCACATATCATAAACATCATATGACAACATATTATAATATCATGGCACCATGGAATCAAAGTCATGTTAGAGAACTTTTCATGACTTAAAAATACACATATACACATTCAAAGACAAGTAAAGCAAGCAATCATGCATGAGAGAAGGTGGAGAGAGCTACCTTGGATACAATTACACACTTTTTCCCTTGAATCCAAGCTACCTCTTTCAGCCATACACACACAAAAGTGTGGGGATGATTTCTCTTGGCCTAAATACAATTCATGGAAGCTAATTAGGTTTATGAATTCAATTCTAAGGCCATACAATTTACTTAGACACTACCTTGACCTATAAATCTCATTTTGGTTCCATAAATGCACCTAATGAAGCAACATCCCTCAAATAAATTCTAGGCTCCATTCTTTCCTTTCAAATATGATTCTTGGGTCTTTTTAAGCCTCTTGGAGTCATCACACAATCAAAACCAAGAGCCTAACTACATGTTGCCTCTTTAGGTCATATTATGGAACATAAAGCATCATCTCACTTTCTATGCTTTATAAATTTTTTCCAAGGCTTCCCCTCATATTCATTCATCATATATGACTAAAAAATGGGCTTAGAAAAATTTAAAACTTTCCCTAGCTATGTTATCTCCCTTAGGTCGAGACAATGCATGATTTTGGCCTCCTTGGACTTTGTTTAGTTTTCTTAGAGGAGGAAGCACATGGAGAGGCTTTTATGGATCTTAGGAACTCATTTAAACTTTATTTAGGCCTAAGAATCATTGTACAAAATCAAATTTTATAAGGTGCAATTGAAACCCTAGAAATTGCATCTTGAAATCTAATGACTTTTTGTTAATTCCTTTTACATATTCTTAATTTCCACACCCCTTTTCCTTAGAATCACCTTTGGTTCTACCTAAAAATCAAATCCTCTTAGGTCTTCTCGAGTGGGGCGAAATGGTGGAGAAGGGTAGCAAGGGGTATCGACCATGGAAGAAGAAATTACCTTATTTTTTTGCTTTTTCTCATTTGAATCTTGTCTTCTTTGAGCTCCTCTCTTCAAATCCAAATTTTTCCCTCAATATCTCCCTTAAAACATATTTGTAAACTTCATTATAATCAAAGGAAGAAAGCTCAAAAGGAGAGGAACAAGTTTGGAAGAAGAAGGAGCATGAAAATCCATGAAATTCCTTATATTTTCCTTGCTTTTTCTCCTCCTATCTTCTCCTCCATGGTGTGCCTAAGAGAGCTAGTGTTTTCTCTGGTTTTTGGGCAAAATGGGTCGTGTAAATGAAGGGGAAAAGAGATAAGAAACTTAAAGTGTGTTCAAGAAGCTTCCACTTTCTCAAAAATTCTAATTTTGCCCTTCGTTTTTGGCATTTTTGTTTCTAATTTATTTTAGCTCCTTTTTTAGAACCATCTTTTCTATTATAAAATTTAGGGTCCCAATTTAGTAAAATGCATTTGGAATCACTCAACCCAAATAAATCTGTTAAAGTTCGGGTGCACTAACATTGGAAAACGTCCACCAGAGGGGCTTTAGTTGTCTCGGGTTTTCCCATGGTTTTCAAGGCCTCTGAAAACCTTGGAGAACTCAAAACTTTCATTTAAAAAGCTCTCCTGTGTGAATTTCAAAATTTGCTCAAAATTATGAAAATTCCATTACGTTTTGTAACACCATATATTTCTAGCATGCTTCTGATCATTTCTAAGTCTCACATGATCAATTGAACAAAAGGGAATAAAAAATGACATTAAAATAATGCCTTATTTCGCGTTACGTCACGTATAAAAATTCTATTTGGTGTTACACGGACCATATGAGCTCATGCAATATGTTCTCATATTTAATTATATACATACAACTCATTTGTATCACCAAAGTTGGCCCACAACTCGTGGAATTCAAAGGGGACCATCAAACTTACACTATTATTTTCGGCTAGAATTTTAGTTTTTCTGTCATAACTTCGGAAATTCATAACTAAATCCAAAAAAATAGAAATACAACAAAATTTACCATTCCAGAAAGCTCTGGATGTCTATCCCATGATAAAAATAGTTTCATCTCATGAATCATTAAGGGGAAAACATTTGGCATCCGAAAAGCCACTGGGGTTGCTGCTGTTTGGGCCACTGGTTTAGTTTACTGATAGGAAGTTTCAAAATTCATAACTAATTCTAGAAATATTGAAATCATTCATTCTTGGCCATTATGAAACGATACACATGTCTAATTTATGCCAAAAATATTTCTAGGCCATGAAACATAACACAGAGAGCGTTTGACACACGAAAAGGGGTAAAGGTTCGGACAGCTACTGGTACTGATGCAAGTGTCTGCTATGAAATTCAAAAATGTCCAATTAATTCCAAAAAAATCCAATCCATGTAAATAATACCAATTTGGAAATCTATGAATGTTAAATTTATGGTAAAAATAGATCAGGTCAGAGAAAGCACGTTTAGCTACCCAAATTCTATGGAACAGTGACTCATGTCGTGCTGAGCTACTGCTACTGTCCAAGAAATTCAAAAATTCATATCTCTCAGCTCAGACCTCTAAACGAGATGCTTCTAGTTGCTACAAGTCATTGTGAATGCCTAGTTTCTAACTATAAAATTTCGTAGCCATTGGACCACGTTTGACACTCAGATGACACAATTTTACAACTGACCAAATGAATAGTACTAGTGTAAATCCGAAATTCTGATACCAACTTTGAAAAATCATAGAAAATTTCACAGACCTCAAAATGACCTGATCTTTAGCTTCCAAAAATCTCTAGGCAAGATCTATTTACATGCAAAATCTCAAGTCAAGAAGAGGTCATTTGGTCAGACTTTGCCATAGCTCAAGCTTGTGGCAATTTTGGTCCCAACAAGAGGCAAATTTGGTGCAAATGAGCCATCTATTATTCCACACACATTTGAGCAACTTAGAAAGCATAAATATAGCATAAATAAGTCCCTCATAAGGTCTAAACCCTCATGCCACTCAAATTACCCATGCCACTTCCATGAACATACATACACAAGTGGGCTCCCAAGTGGTCAAAATACATAATTCTATTCATTAAACTCTATTCTTGATACATACACTAACTTTACATAGTTTTACACATGTTCAAAGTGTCATGGCTCAAAAATAACATTTACATATCTATTTTTACATTCTAGTCATCATAGTACATCAAAATAGAAAGATTTGCCAAGAGATGGAGATTTAAACTCCTTGGCTTCCATCCTTTGGATTTTGAACTCCACCTAGATCATATGAGATGAGAGAAAGAAGGGGGTGAGATTCATTGAATCTCAATAGCTCATACACCTATTCAAGTACATTTTTAAGGCATATAACATGTCAAAGGTACAAGTATGCAACTACTCAATAGATGAAGCATTTAATTTCCACATTTTTATCTTACAAACACATGTCAAGAACAAGAATGAGGTCTAGGGACTTTTGGGTTGGCCTCACCCCATTTCTAGGACTTTTGGATTGCCTCACTCTTGGTTCTTGGGACTTTTGACTTAGCCTCACCTATCCAAGGGACTTTTGGCCTTGTCTCACCCATGCCATGAGACTTTTGGCATCTCCTCACCCACATTAAGGGACTTTTGGCACTATCTCACCCTTATGAGCCATTTCCATCATTCAAAGACATTCAAGAAAGCATATTGGTACCAAAATAGCAACATAGCATCAAGTGGCATGTCTCAAACATATAAACATACATACAAGCACACAATGACATCATATGCAACAAGAAAACGCAACAAGAAAAGGTAGAGAGCTATCGTGGTGCAAATTCAAGTTTTAATTTGCTTGTTTCTTCTCCTTTTTGGTTCCACAAACACAAGGAGGTGGGGTTGGATTTCTTTGGCCTATTCACAATAAACAACACTAAATTATACTCTTGAACAAATTATGACATCTAACTCACTCTTAAGACAACACTTTGGTCTATTTGTCACAATATGGTTCCATTAAGGACCTAATGAAGCAACTACCATACTTAACATTCTTGGTTCCATTCTCTTGCCATATTTAGACCTCTTGACCTCATTTAAGGTCCTTGAAGCCATCACACACTCACTTTCACAAACCTAGGTCCATGTTGCTTCATAAGGTTACATTATAGAAGCCATTGCCTCATCTCCCAACCTAAGGCTTCTAAATTTTTTTCCAAGGGTTTCTCCTATCTTCTTTTATCATATAAAGTCCCAAATCAAGCTTGGAATCATTTAAAACATTCCCTAGCTATCTCTAAGGGTCTTGACCTAGTTATGCTTCCATTAAAAACCCATGGAGTTTTGGGATTTTTCCTTAACGGATGGGGCACTTGGGAGGCTCCCTAAGAGTCTTAGAAACTCAAACAAACACTCACATATGATGGGGAAGTCTTGAATCAACCCAGATTTTAACGTATGTTCAAGCACCCTACACTTTTCCAACTTGAGTTTTACTAGTTTTTCATACATTTTTTTGGTATAATCCACCTTCCCATGGCTTAGTTTGATGGATTCTTTTGGATTATAAAATAGAAACTCTTCCCTCTTCATGGTTCTGTTTGAGATATCCTACCATGGAAGAGGAGAAGGAGAAAAAGAAGCAACAAAGGGAGAGAAACTACCTTGCAATCAAGCTTCCTTCAAGAGCCCTTCCTCTTCCCTCTTTCTCCTCCTTAAATTTTGATTTTTCCGCCTCTGATCTGGACCCAAATCAGCACCAAAAATTACATTAAAACTATGGAAAGATGAAGCAAGAAGGGGGAGGATGAAGTTTCAAGAGGAAAGAGTATGAAAACCTTACACTTTCTCACCCTTTCTTTGGCTTTTCTTCCTCTAAAATTTTCTCCCTTTGTGTGCCTAAGATAGAAGCTCCATTTCTGAGATTTGGGCAGAAGAAAGTCGGTTTAGAGAGGGGGGGAGCTGAATGTGACTTAAAAAGGGAGTTTGGTAGCTTCCTTGTGCACTTTATTTCCATTTTTTCCCTTCTATAATGGCATTTTCGGTTTGGCTTCGTTTTAGCTCCTTTTTTAGAACTATCTTTTCCATCATAAAATTTAGATTCTCAATTTAATAAAATACTTTTGGAATCACTCAAATCGGAGCTAAAACATTCCTGAACGAACTGGTCAAAATTCGGGTCAATTAACATCGGAAAGAGTACATCGGAGGGGCTTTACCGGTCCCGGGGCTTTCCATAGTTTTTGGGGCCTTTGAGAACCCCTGGGCAACTCAAAATTTTCATTTAAAAAGCCCTCTTAGGCGTTTTTCTAAAATTACACTTATTTACGAAAATGCCACTGACTTTTCGGCAAATTTTTTGAATCACTCTGACCCCGGTTTCTGGGCAACTCAAGGTTCAAATCCTCGTTTTCTATTATTTAAAATTTTATTCAAAATTTATTTGGCCTTGAATCATTCATCTCAGGGGACTTGCTTTTCAAATTTGCCCGTTCTGGTAATTGTACAACATACCGGACGTTACACGTTTCATAAGTTTTCATAAGAAATTGTTTCTTTATTTTAGCTCCATTTTCCTTTTTGTCTGAGCTTGGAATTCTCATTTTTAGGAGTCTAAAATGCTTCCCAAATTTTTTGGGATCTTAACTAAGTTATTTCAGAGGACTTGCTTTTGTATCTAGTAAGTTTCGTTCATTTATGGAGAAACCGTGTGTTACGTTTCTCATATTTTCTCTCATTTTCAAGAACCAGATGTTACAGTAGGTGTTGTGGACAGGCCTATCCTGGTGTTAATGGGCTTTAACATGTAGAAATGTGGTTGCTAGTATGGGATAATACTCACTAATAGCCTAATTATTTCATTTGCTGATATGACTATTATTTCTAATACTTATTTAATTAATTGTATATATGTTAATTAAATTAGAACATATAAATAGAATTTTTCTTTAATTACTGAGATTTGCATCTCACCCTGTTTCATAGGCTAACTATTTTAGGTGAAGGTCCTTCAAGTAAGAATAAAGGAAAGCAAGTGGATGAACATCCATGAGCTAAGACCATGTGTAGAAAATACTGCACTTGGATGGATCTTGTAATACCATAATTTCTTAGCTCATTCTATGCTATTTTTATACCTCATATCAATCAATTCATATGAGAGGCAAGAAAATGGCATTAAAGTAGTGATTATTTTTGCGTTGTGTCGCATAATATATCTGATATAGAACTTTGTATATCTGATATAAGGGAGTTAGATTCTTTATAGCTTGGAATTTGATGTATGCATTTATATATCTGATATAGAACTTTGTTGATCCTAAATTCTTTATAGCTTGAAATTTGATGTATGCATTTATATATCCAATATAGAACTTTTTTAATCTTAAGATATGGTCTATTATATGAGAATCTAATCATGTGATACCTTAATTATTTACTTAGACTAGTAATGCACGGAGCCTATATTAGAATTTATATTTGGATGATAATGTTAGTAGTTATGAATCCTTCTTGCTATCATCGATATATATATTGTTGATGCATGATAGTAGATGAGTAGGAATCAACATCTAGGATTTGAGTTGGTAATGGCAAACATGCTAAGTAAATTTAGTAGTGGAATGCCATTAAAGCCTCCCAAACTAAGGTAGAATGGCCATAGAGTGCTACTAAGGGGAGAGTTAGAGTGTATGAGATGAAATTTAGGAGGTATAGGTGCAGAAAAGGGTCACACCGAGGCCAAGAATGGCTGAGTCACAGCCAGGAGTAAGTTAGAAGCGAGGACCGCCACGGCACAAGGTGAAAAACTCATATAAGGAGAGTGACAGAGAGCAACCTCACTGCGGTGCAAGATATATAGCCGCGACATAAGTTGAGGAAGTCAACTAGGGAGTGCTCCAAAGAGTAGATTCGCCATGGCATAAGATGATCAAGTCGTGGTGAGAATCAAGGAAAATTCTTGGTTCCAATAGCTAGTTTTG
This sequence comes from Erythrophleum ivorense, assembly GCA_026724425.1. Classification (NCBI taxonomy): domain Eukaryota; kingdom Viridiplantae; phylum Streptophyta; class Magnoliopsida; order Fabales; family Fabaceae; genus Erythrophleum; species Erythrophleum ivorense. Next base: position 20,752,558 of record JAIUCV010000004.1, on the reverse strand, counting down.
TAATGTTCGGCTTTCGTTAAACCATGAAAACGGACTCATTTTCAAAGCAAGTCCCCTGAAATGAAGTAGTTAAGGTCCCAAAAAAACTAAGTAACATTCTAGACTCCTAAAAATGAGAATTCTAGCCTCAGACGGAAAAAAAATAAAGTTAGAATGAATAAACAAATTTTGACAAAAATCTTACGAAATGTAATGGCATTTTTGTAGTTTTGAGCGAATTTTGGAATTCATATAGGAGGGCTTTTTAAATGAAAGTTTTGAGTTTTCCGACATTGGTGTGCCCGAACTTTAACAGATCAGTTCAAAAATGTTTTAGCTCCTATTTGAGTGATTCCAAAGGAATTTTATTAAATTGGGAACCTAAATTTTATAATGAAAAAGACGGTTCTAAAAAAGGAGCTAAAACGAAGGAGAAACGAAAATGTAAAGAACGAAGGGAAAAATGAAAATTTTTGAAAAAAGCTTCCTCCTCCCCCTATATATAGGTGGCACCCCACTCTCTCCCTTATTTAGACTCAAAAATTTCTGTCCAATTTCAGAGAAGGGAGCTAGGGTTTTAGGCACACAAGAGAGGAAGAAGAAGAAGGAGAAATCCAAGCTTAAAGGTATGTTTCCATGGTAGTTTTTCATGCTTTCTTCCATCCACACCTCCTCTCTTTCATTTTCCATTGTTTCCTTTGATTAAAATAAAGTTTACAAATCTGATTTAAGGGAGAAAATTGAGGGAAATTTTGGATTTGAAGAGAGGAGCTTAGAGAGAGCAAGATTCAAGCAAGAAAACTAGGTAATTTCTCTTTCTATGGTTGCTATTTTTGGTTCTTCTTCTTCTCCAATTCGACACACCTAAGGAACCCTAGGAGGAGTTAATTTCTAGGTAGAACCAAGGATGAATCTAAGGAAAAAGGGTGTGGAGATTAAGAATATGCAAAGGGAACTAACAAAAAACTATTAGGTTTCAAGATGCAAATTCTAAGGTTTCAAGTGCACCTTGTAAAATCTAATTAGTATGATAATTCCTAGGTTTAATTAAGAGTTTAAATGAGCTTCTAAGATCCCTAAGATGCTCCCCATATGCTTCTTCCCTTGAGAAAACAAAGAAAGCTCTAAGAAGGCCAAAATTGCTCCTTGTCTCAGCCTAAGGGGGTTCTCCTAGCTAGGGAGAGTTTTAAATTTTCTAAACTCATTCTTGAGTCATATATGATAAATGAAAATGATGGGAGGCCTTGAGAAAAATTTAGAACCCATGGAAAGTGAGTTGGTGCTTTAGGTTCCATATTATGACCTAAAGAACTAACATGTAGTTAGGCTCTTTATTTTAATTGTGTGATGACTCCAAGAGGCTTAAAAGGAGTCAAGAATCATATTTGAAAGGAAAGAATGGAGCCTATAAGTTATTTGAGGGGAGTTTCTTGATTAGGTGCAATTATGGAACCATAATGAGGTTATAAGCCAACCTAGTGTCTAAGCAAATTGTATGACCTTAGAATTGAGTTCATTAACCTAATTAGCTTCCATAAATTGTGTCTAGGCCAAAAGAAAGCATCCCCACACTTTTGTGTGTGTGTGGCCGAAAAAGGGAGTATTCTTTCAAAGGGAAAGTGTGTGATTGTGTGCAAGGTAGCTCACTCCACCTTCTCTCATGCATAGATGTGTGTTTAACTTTTCTTAGAATGTGTGTATCTGTATTTCAAGCTATGAAAAGTATGCTAGCATGATTTTATATGCCATGATTTTATGATGACATATTATGTTTCTAAATGATGTTATGATGTTTGTTTGAGTTTGCTTGAGTGTGGTGAGGCTAAAAACTCTTAACCATGGTGAGGATGAGCCAAGAACCCTTAAGATTAGTTGAGACAAAGCAAAGAGTCTCCCAAAAGCAAAGTGGGCTCCCTAGAGCATAGTTAAGTCCAAGAATCTCTTAAAGAATAGGTGAGACAAGTCCAAAATCTATGAGGAAAAGGGTGAGGCCAATCCATCTACTTGGCAAGCTCTTGGATGTCTTGTATGACTTATTCACATGCCAAGCTTGCTTTTTGAATGTTCATGACATCTATTATATCCATGCATGCATTTTCAAGACTTGCTTTGCATCCATTATGTATGATTGAATGGGAGATGAGCTATTGGGATTCTTTGAATCTCATTCCCTCCTCTTCAATGATCTAATATGCTAGGTGGACTAAGTGGACAAGGTAATGGAAGCTAACCACTTAAGGATGAGAGGATGACAACATAATGCAAAGCTTTTAGTTCTTTAAGGCCATATTTATATCAAATGATGTAATCCATTGATGTATATGGTATATGACCTTTTGTACATGTATAATTATGATAATATGTGATGTATAAATGAAAGAATATGATGTGTGAATGCTAGAATGTAAATTAAGTATGTAATGCCAAGTTATGTTTCTTGGAAAGTTGATGTAAGTGTGCATATGTGTGGATAAAATGGCCAAAATGAGATGTATGAGGTTTAGGACCATTTGGATAGCTCACAAATCCTAATTATGATTTTTCTTTTAGACTTGCCCAAAAGGTGCCAAAACTCAAGGAAAACCATTTGGACCTTTTGGTACCCTATATGGAGCCAAAATTAGCCATAACGGAACCCTATGTCACTTTTTGGCCAAATGAACTCTTTTTAATCTAAAATTTTTCATGCAATTAGAGCTTGTTGAGAGATTTTTGGAAAGCTAAAGAATATAATTTTTGGAGGTCTATAGAATGTTTGATGAATTTTCAAAGTTGGCAAATTTTCTAGTTTTAGTCATGTCACTGTTTACTCAGGTCTGAAAATGAAATCTGTCATACAGGACTCAAATGATGTCCAATTGCCACTAAATTTTATACAAAGAAATTAGACATTCCCAGTGACTTGTGCCAACTAAAATCACCTCATTTGTAGTCTAGAGAGGGAGATATGAATTTTTAAAAATTCTATCCAGTATCAGGAACTTCACCCGACCTCAATTACTGTTTGATTGGATTTTAAGGTCTGGACATACCTGAGCTGGTCTGTAGTTATTTTTTTCCTCTAGTTAACATCCATAGATTTCCATATTAGTATCATTTTTGTGGATTGAATTTTTTTGGAATTAATTGGACATTTTCAAAGTTTGCTATAGAAATTTGTGACAGCACCAGTGGACAGCTTAACCTTTGGACCTTTTCGGATGTCAAATGTCCTCTATGATGAATGTTATGATAGGGAATATCCGTAGCTTTCTAGAAGGACCAAGAATGTATGATTTTAATTTTTCTATAATTAGTTATGATTTTTCAAAGTTTGTGATAGAAATGAGCCCAAGCTGGTCGAAAATGATTATCCATATTTTATGCTTCATTTTGAGTTTCTTGAGGTGTAGGCCACTTTTAATAATGCAAATGAGTTGTATTTATGTAATTAAATATGAGAATGTATTGTATGAGCTCACATGATCCATGTGACACCGAATGGAATTTTTATATACAACGAAACACAAAGAAATGTATTATTTTAATGGATTTTCTTACTTCCTCTCATGTGATGCACTATATGAGCATGCAAATGTGATAGAAATGAGCTGGAAATTATGGTGTTACAAGTTTCACTGCAATTGATGAGAGAACCTGTAGGAATAAGTCCTAAGAACTTTCAACAAGATGACACTTTGCCCAGGACCGACTAGGAACAAGAAATATTAGTTAAGTGAATAAGACCCTAAGAGAACTCGTTCCTTAGAACCCTAGCCTTGAGATGCCACAAAGGAAGACTGTAACGCCCGGTACGTTGTACAATCGTTGGAACGGGCGGGTTTGAAAAGCAAGTCCCCTGAGATGAGTGATTCAAGGCCAAAAAATTTTGAATAAAATTTTAAATAATAGAAAACGAGGATTTGAGCCTTGAGTTGCCCAAAAACTAGGGTCGGAGTGATTCGAAAAATTTGCCGAAAGGCCAATAGCATTTTTGTAAATAAGTGTAATTTTAGAAAAACACCTAGGAGGGCTTTTTAAATGGGAATTTTGAGTTGCCCAGGGTTCTCAAAGGCCCCAAAAACCATGGGAAGCCCCGAGACTAGTAAAGCCCCTCCGGTGTACTCTTTTCGACGTCGGTTGACCTAAACTTTAACCGGTTCATTCGGGAAGGTTTTAGCTCCAATTTGAGTGATTCCAAAGGCATTTTATTAAATTGGGAATCTTAATTTTATGATGGAAAAGACAGTTCTAAAAAAGGAGCTAAAACGAAGTCAAACCGGAAATGCCATTATGGAAGGGCAAAAATGAAAACAAAGTGCACAAAAGAAGCTTCCAAACTCCCTTTTTAAGCCACGTTCAGCTCCCCCCTCTCTAAACCGACTTTCTTCTACCCAAAACTCAGAAATGGAGCTGCTGTCTTAGGCGCACAAAGGGAGGAGATTTTGGAGGAAGAAAAGCCAAAGAAAGGGTGAGAAAGTGTAAGGTTTTCATGCTCTTTCCTCTTGAAACTTCATCCTCCCCTTCTTGCTTCATCTTTTCATGGTTTTAATGTATTTTTTGGTGCTGATTTGGGTCTAGATCAGAGGAGGGAAATTCAAAATTTAAGGAGGAGAAAGAGGGAAGAGGAAGGGCTCTTGAAGGAAGCTTGATTGCAAGGTAGTTTCTCTCCCTTTGTTGCTTCTTTTTCTCCTTCTCCTCTTCCATGGTAGGATGTCTCAACCAGAACCATGAAGAAGGAAGAGTTTCTATTTTATAATCCAAAAGAATCCATCAAACTAAGGCATGGGAAGATGGATTCTACCAAAGAAATGCATGAAAAACTAGTAAAACTCAAGTTGGAAAAGTGTAGGGTGCTTGAACATAAATTAAAATCTGGGTTGATTCAAGACTTCCCCATCATATGTGAGTGTTTGTTTGAGTTTCTAAGACTCCTAGGGAGCCTCCCAAGTGCCCTATCCATTAAGGAAAAATCCCAAACTCCATGGGTTTTTAATGGAAGCATAACTAGGTCAAGACCCTTAGAGATAGCTAGGGAGTATTTTAAATGGTTCCAAGCTTGATTTGGGACTTTATATGATAAAAGAAGATAGGAGAAACCCTTGGAAAAAAATTTAGAAGCCTTAGGTTGGGAGATGAGGCAATGGCTTCTATAATGTAACCTTATGAAGCAACATGGACCTAGGTTTGTGAAAGTGAGTGTGTGATGGCTTCAAGGACCTTAAATGAGGTCAAGAGGTCTAAATATGGCAAGAGAATGGAACCAAGAATGTTAATTATGGTAGTTGTTTCATTAGGTCCTTAATGGAACCATATTGTGACAAATAGACCAAAGTGTAGTCTTAAGAGTGAGTTGGATGTCATAATTTGTTCCAAGAGTATAATTTAGTGTTGTTTATTGTGAATAGGCCAAAGAAATCTAACCCCACCTTCTTGTGTTTGTGGAACTGAAAAGGAGAAGAAATAAGTAAAGTAAAGCTTGAATTTGTACCAAGGTAGCTCTCTACCTTTTCTTATTGCATTTTCTTGTTGCATATGGTGTCATTGTGTGCTTGTGTGTATGTTTATATGTTTGAGACATGCCACTTGATGCTATGTTGCTATTTTGGTACCAATATGCTTTCTTGAATGTCTTTGAATGATGGAAATGGCTCATAAGGGTGAGGTAGTGCCAAAAGTCTCATGGCATGGGTGAGACAAGGCCAAAAGTCCCTTGGGTGGGTGAGGCTAAGTCAAAAGTCCCAAGAACCAAGAGTGAGGCAATCCAAAAGTCCTAGAAATGGGGTGAGGCCAATCCAAAAGTCCCTAGAGCTCATTCTTATTCTTGACATGTGTTTGTGACATAAAAATGTGAAAATTGAATGCTTCATCAATTGAGTAGTTGCATACTTGTACCCTTGACATGTTATATGCCTTGAAAATGTGATTGAATAGGTGTATGAGCTATTGAGATTCAATGAATCTCACCCCCTCCTTTCTCTCATCTCATATGATCTAGGTGGAGTTCAAGATCCAAAAGATGGAAGCCAAGGAGCCTAAATCTCCATCTCTTGGCAAACCTTTCTATTTTGATATACTATGATGACTAGAATATAAAAGTAGATATGTAAATGTTATTTTTGAGCTATGACACTTTGAACAAGTGTAAAACTATGTAAAGTTAGTGTATGTATCAAGAATAGAGTCTAATGAGTAGAATTATGTATTTTGACCATTTGGGAGCCCATTTGTGTATGTATGTTTATAGAAGTGGCATGGTGAATTTAAATTACATGAGAGTTCAGACCTTATGAGGGACTTATTTATGCTATATTTATGCTTTCTAAGTTGCTCAAATGTGTGTGGAACCATGGATGGCTCATTTGAACCAAAGTTGCCTCTTGTTGGGACCAAAATTGCCATAAGCTTGAGCTATGGAAAAATCTGACCAAATGACCTCTTCTTGACTTGTAATTTTTCATGCAAGTAGATATTGCCTAGATCTTTTTGGGAAGCCAAAGATTAGGTCATTTGGAGGTCTGTGGAATTTTCTATGATTTTTCAAAGTTGGTATAAGAATTTCGGATTTGCACTAGTACTGTTCATTTGGTCAGTTTTGAAATTGTGTCATCCGAGGGGCAAACGTGGTCCAATGGCTACAAAATTTTATAGTTAGAAACTAGGAATTCACAGTGACTTGTAGCAAGTAGAAGCACCTTATTTGGATGTCTGAGCTGAGAGATATGAATTTTTGAATTTCTGGGATAGTAGCAGTAGCTCAGCATGACCTGAGTCACTGTTCCATTGAATTTGGGTAGCTAAGCGTGCTTTCTCTGGTCTGAGTCTATTCTTACCATAAATTTAACGTTCATAGCTTTCCAAATTGGTATTATTTGAATGTATTGGATTTTTGTGGAATTAATTGGACATTTTTGAAGTTCATAGCAGACACTTACATCAGTACCAGTAGCTGTCCGAACCTTAACTCCTTTTCACGTGTCAAACGTTTTCTGTGTTATGTTTCATGGCCTGGGCATATTTTTAGAATAAATTAGACATGTGTAGCTTTCCAGAATGGCCAAGAATGAACTATTTCAATTTTTCTAGAATTAGTTACAAATTTTGAAACTTCCTATCAGTAAACTGAACCAGTGGCCCAGACAGCAGCAACCCCAGTGGCTTTTCGGATGTCAATTGTTCTCCCTTTAATGATTCATGAGCTGAAACTATTTTATCATGGGGTAGAAATCTAGAGATTTCTGGAATGGTAAATTTTGTTGGATTTCGATTTTTTTGGATTTAGTTATGAATTTCCGAAGTTGTGACAGAAAAACTGAAATTCTGGCCGAAAATAAGAGTGTGAATTTGATGGTCCCCTTTGAGTTCCACGAGTTATGGGACAACTTTGGTTATGCAAATGAGTTGTATGTATGTAATTAAATATGAGAACGTGTTGTATGAGCTCATATGGTCCATGTGACACCGAATGGAATTTTTATACGTGACGTAACGCAAAATAAGGCATTATTTTAATGTCATTTTCCATTCCCTTTTGTTCAATTGATCATGTGAGACTTAGAAATGATCGGAAGCATGCTAGAAATATATGGTGTTACAAAGACCACTCCTTTGATAAGTCACTTGTATTCTAAAAGAAGAACACACAGAAGCAGAATTCTCACAATGAGAAATAAAATTATGAATTCATTCAAGTCTCCCTAAAAGTACAATAGGTGGCCTATTAAATAGGAATAAAAGAAAACCCTAAACCTATCTTAATCTTTAAGAATTCTGCTCCAAGAAATGGGAAACAAAAAATCTAATTTTAATAGGAGGAGATGATGCCATTTACTACAAGAAATCCTAAGGAAAAGGAAAGAAAGTAATCTATACGTTTTTAGCAACTAAGAAAAATAGAAATAAACAAAATCTGAAACTTAGATCTTAAGTCTTGACTAAATGGCCTTGTTCAAACTAATGAAAAGCAATTAAAAGACATCCTAATCAGATTAAAAGCTCCTATTCATGTCACTTTTGTTGCCCATGTGATTTGCACATGCTTGTTAATTGATTTCTTCAAGTTGGACTCCATTTGAACCTTGCAGCATGTCTTGTTAAGCTTAGACAATGGGGATCACGTCCTTTGGGCCTTGTAACTCTTCAAATTGATGCAAAAACATGGGTTCAAGCTCTTGAACTTCTTGGACAATGCAACTCAAAGTTTGTTTCATGGCTTTAGCTCTTCCTCTAGTCATTGGGTCTCCTATGCCTTATAATAGGTTCATTTGCTTGTTGGGCTCCCTTGCACACCCTCCTCTATGCTCTTTTAGGTCAGCACACCATGCTCTCTTGTCTCCAGGCTCATGGGCCCCTTCATCAATGACCCAAGTACGGCCCACTGTGGCACAGATCGTGAAATTTTCTGCAGTAGGTTTCAAGATGCTCTCCCACTATGGCAAGATTTGTGAAAGTGTGAATAATAGTTCCCGACAACACTTACATTGTGATGCAGATACCCCAAGTCATGGCAAGAGTCCCCAAACTTGGTTTTTAGCTTCAGTAACCAACTTAGCTATGATGGAAAAGGTTCAAGTCATGGCTAAGGTTCCCAAACTCCTATTTTTGACTTAGAAACTTGAGATTTATTATAATAATGTTATGCAATAACTTGGAAATATTTATAAGAGTTTTTTGTGAGTTGAAATCAGTAGTAAGATGAATTAAAGGTCTTAAATGATAATTATGATTACGTGTAAATTTGATTAGTTGTGGTTGTTTAGCTAATTACCCTAATGATATCAAGGTTCAAATTTCCCCACTTTCTCCTATTTTAATTATTTATAATGACTATAGACCTTGATTTGCAATAACTAATCATGCTATTAAGCCTAATCATGGTAATTAAAAATTAGGGTTGTTATACTTACCAATTTGGTGATTAAAAATAATTAAAAATGCTCAAATTTTCTCATATTTTCATCCATTGCTAACTCATTAACCAAATTAGACCTTAAGTGCAATCGATTAAGAACACAATTATGCTTAATTAGCTTAGAAAATAGTTGGGGTTGTTACAATATACACTATGGACAATGCATTTGCCACCTCATTCTCTTTACCTTGCTTGTATTTGATGACATATAGAAATGTCTCAATGAATTCCATCCATCTAGCATACCTTTTGTTCAGCTTACCTTAACCATTGATGTGCTTCAAAGATTGATGATTAGTGTGAATGACAAATTGTTTATGCCAAAAGTGGTGTTGCCAAGTCTTTAATGCTCTTACAAGTGCATAAAACTCCTTGTTATATGTTGGATAGTTCAAGATAGCTCTATTTAGCTTTTCACTGAAATAAGCAATTAGTCTCCCTTCTTGTATTAAAATAGCTCCTATACCAACTCTTGAAGCATCACACTCAATTTTAAAAGTTTTGTTAAAATTAGATAATGCTATTATAGGTGCAGAACACAACTTATCCTTAATAATATGCATGGTCTTGTGCTTTGTCCCATTTAAAGCCAACCAATTTTTTTAATAATTTCAATGGGTGGTATAGCAAGTGTACTAAAATATTTCACAAACTACTTATAAAAGCCAACCAAACCATGAAAACTCCTTACCTTGGTTATGCTTGTAAATGTTGGCTATTCTTTTATTACTCTCACATTTTCCTCATTAATTTCTATTCCTTTAAAACTCACCATAAAACTATAAAAACAACCTTATCCATGCAAAACTACACTTCTTAAGGTTAGCATACAACTTTTTCTTTCTCAAGACATCAAGTACATAATGTAAATGATTTAAATGTTTATTAAGATTTCTACTATAAATCAAAATGTCATCAAAATAAATCATGACAAACTTTTCACTGTATGCACTTAAAACATGATTCATTAATCTCATGAAGGTGCTAGGTGCATTAGTTAGCCCAAATGGTATGATTAGCCATTCAAACAATCTATGCTTTTATTTTAAATGCAGTTTCCTACTCATCCCTTCCCTTATCCTAATTTGATGATACCTAGATTTTAAATTAATTTTTGAAAAGAGATGAGACCTATGTAATTCATCAAGCATATCATCTAATCTAGGGATGGGATACGGATGCTTTATAGTGATATTGTTTACAACTCTGTAATCTATGCACATCCTCTAAGATCCATCTTTCTTTGGCACTAAAAGTATAGGAAATGCACAGGGACTCAAACTTTCTTTAAAATATCCCTTGGCCATGAGCTCTTTAACTTGCCTTTGAAACTCCTTTGTCTCCTCTGGGTTAGTTCTATAAGCTAGTCCGTTTGGAATTGTTGCTCTAGGAATGAAGTCAATTTGATGTTCAATTCCTCTAATAGGTGGTAACCCATTAGGAATATCTTCAGGAAACACCTCAAATTCTTGCAATAAAGAACTAACAACACTAGAAAAAGAAGGGTTAAGGTCATTAGTGTTCAAAAAGGCCTCATTGTAAACAAGTATAAGCTAAGGCTGTTTAGTGAGATAAGCATTCCTCACTTTACTCTTTTTTGCATAAAAACTCACTTTTCCTCTTCTTCTCTCTCCACTTTCTTCTCCTTTTTTTTAATTTCTTTTATGGAGCTCTTAGATTTTCTCTTTTTTTCCTACTGATTTCCTTTTTATCTCTCTTTTCTTATTTTTTAGATTGCTCTTTTTCTTATCTCTTTCTTTCTTCACCTTAAGCTAATCCTCATCCACTTGCTTTGGTGTCAAAGGTATGGAGCAATGGGTTTGTTATTCATTACAAATGAATATCTATTGGCGAACCCATCCTTAGTTGCCCCTCTATCAAATTCCCAAGGTTTTTCTAGAAGTATATGTCCAACATATATAGAAACAACATTACACAAAACTTTATCATTATATTTACCAATTAAAAATGAAACTAGAACTTGTCTATCAACCTTAATTTCCCCACATTCATTCAACCATTGCAACTTGTATGGTTTAGGGTGTCTAATGTTGGACAAATTCAATTTCTCAATTAAAGTGATACTAATGACATTGGTACAACTTCCACCATCAATAATCATATTTCATATCTTGTTGTTTATGAGGAAATGAGTATGAAAAATGTTTTCTCCTTGTTGCTCTATGTCATATTCTTTAACTTGAAATTCAAAGCTCTTCTAATCATAAGAGCTTCTTGATGCAAAATCAAGAGGTGGCCTGATTTTCACAGTGTAGGTTGAAGGATAGATAATGGTTTAAGACCTAATGAAAACAAATAGCCAGCCAACATTATAGGAACATTGACTTGCTACTTAGACGACACGCCCAACTACAAACATGATGAACTAACCCACACAATGATGCACTTTGGTTGAAGTAGAATTAGGGGCATTTGCGAACTTAAATTACCAACCCAAGGATTGGTTGACAAGACAAAGGCTTCATAAGTAAAGGAAGGATAAAATTCTCACTATTGGAGAAAACACTCAAAATAATTATATTATTTCAAATCTATCTCATAATGTGCATTATATGGCTTTTTATAGCCTAAGGTGGCATGCCCAAAGCTAATAAAATCAGAAATATTGTTTCTTAAATTATTTTGGTCGAATCATACTAGAATAAGAAATATCATATCCTAAAGATATGTTGAAATCATGTCAAATATAAATTTGATTCTTTCCTAAAACATAATAACTAAAAATATAGAAACTAATTTATTTGACTTGGAAAATAAGTATGTCTAGCTTGAAGAGCAAATATGGAACATTTAAGACTAATTTGAATTGTCCAACTAGCACTTGAAGCATGATGCACAACTTCTATCTCTATTGGGTTCTTTAAGCATTAATTTGGGCTTGAATGAGCATGACAAAGGCTTCATTAGCCTCCTTAAAATACGTATTAGCATTATAGGCCTCCAATGTAGCAAATTGAAGTCCAATTGCTCTTTGCAACCTCTTGAATATCTATATTGTCATTAGGCCATCTATCTCCAAGTCCTTTTCCACATGAGCCTGGTTCATATCATCCTCCCCCTCTTAAGAAGAAGTCATCCTCAACTATTCAAAATCTGCACTAAAACAAGGGAAAAGGTTAGGAAAGTTGAAAGTACCACTTACACCATACTCACCTAGTAAATCAATCTTGTAAGCATTATCATTGATCCTCTCTAACACTCAAAAAGGTGCATCTCCTCCAGGCATAAGTTTGGACTTTCTTTTGTCAAGAGATCTCTCTTTTCTAAGGTGTAGCCAAACTAAGTCTCCTGACTTGAATACAATTCTCTTTCATCCTTTGTTAGCATAGTTTACATATTGTTGAGTCATCCTCTTAATGTTTTGCTTAGTTTTTTCATGGACTTGCTTAACAAAGCATGCTTCTTCCTATCCATATTGACTCATTCCTGCAAAGACAAAGGAATTAAGTTAATGGGTGTAAGAAGATTAAAACCATATACAATCTTAAAGGGCAAATATTTAATAGTGGAATGAATGGCCCTATTGTAAGCAAATTCAACATATAGTAGACACTCCTCCCAATTCTTCAAGTTTTTCTCAACTCTTATTTGTCTGTTAGTTTATGGGTGGTAGGTGGTAAAAAATAGCAATTTAATCCCAAGCTTACTCCACAAAGTCTTCCAACAATAGCTTAGAAACTTAGCATCCTGATCCAACACTATAGTCCTTGGCATCTAATGAATCCGCACAACTTCTTGAAAGAACAAATTAGCAATGTTAGAGGCATCATCAACCTTATGACAAGCAATGAAGTATGCCATTTTAGAAAATATTTCCACAACAACAAAAATGGAGTCCTCCCCCTCTTAGACCTAGGTAATCCCACAATAAAGTCTATAGAAACATCTTCCCAAGGTACATTAGAAATAGGGAGGGAGTATACAATCCACTGAGATTTAATTTGGATTTACCTTTATGACATACACTACATTTGCCCTCAAACTTTTCAACATCCTTATTCATCCTAGACTAATGAAAATGCTCATTTAAGACATCAAATGTTTTAGCGATGTCAAAATGTCCTGTTAAACCATCTAAATGTACTTCCTTCACCAATAACATATGCATAGAATAATTAAGAATGAATACTTATCAACATGAAACAAGAATCCATCATGCACATAAAATTTGTCCCAACCAAGTCCAGGCTTGTAATGGCTAAAAGTTTCACCAAAGTCAACATCATTAATATATCATTCTTTGATGAACTCAAAACCAAGAACCTTAGAGTCTAACATGGAAAGAAGAATATATCTATATGAAAGTGCATCAACAACAATATTCTCCTTACCTTTCTTATGCTTAATCATATATGGGAAAGATTTAATGAATCCAGCCTACCTAGCATGTCTTTGATTCAATTTATTTTGGCTTGTAATATGTTTAAGAGCCTCATGATCAAAATGTATGGCAAATTTCTTAGGCCACAAATAATGTTGTCAAATTTCCAACACTTTAACTAAGGCATATAACTCCTTATCATATGTAGGATAGTTAAAAGTAAAACCACTTAGCTTTTCACTAAAATATGTAATGCACCTTTTTGTATGAGTACACCTCTTATGCCAATTCCACTTATATCACATTTAACCTAAAAAATTTTACTAAAGTCTGGAAGGGCTAGTAAAGGTACATGGGTGAGCCTCTCTTTGAGGGTTTGGAAGCCTTTCTCTTAAGTTTCTCCCCATTTAGATGGAACATTCTTCTTTTTCAACTTGTTAAATGGGGTTATCAACATGCTAAAGTCATTTACAAGCTTTCTATAAAAGCTTGCAAGTCCATGGAAGCTCTTCACTTGTCTGATAGTGGTAGGGATCAACCAATCTTGAGTGGCTTTGACCTTTTCTTCATCCATCTCGATTCCCTTGGCACTCACAATAAAACCAAGAAAAATAACTCTGTTAGTGCAAAAATCACACTTCTTTAAATTACCAAACAATCTTTTTTTTCTTAAAACCTCTAGCACTTGTCTAAAGTGATTTACATGCTCATGCAAAGTCCTATTATACATAAGAATATCATTAAAGTAAACTACCATAAACTTACCTATGAAAGCACATAAGACATGATTTATTAACCTCATAAATGTGCTAGGTGCATTAGTGAGACCAAAAGGCATAACCAACCATTCATAAAGTCCATGTTTATTCTTAAATGCAATCTCCATTTATCTCCTTCTTTCATTATAATATAATGGTAGCCACTTTTTAAATCAATTTTAGAGAAAATAATGGAACCATTTAATTCATGAAGCATATCATCTAACCTAGGGATAGAATGATGATATCTCACCATTATATCATTGATGGCTTTACAATCAACACACATCCTTCATGTGCCATCCTTCTTAGGCACAAGTTGCATTGGTACCACATAGGGGCTAAGGCTCTCCGTTACATATCCCTTATCCAGCAACTCTTACAGTTATCTTTGAATTTCTTTAGCCTCTTTAGGATTGGTGCTGTATGTTGGGTAGTTTGGTAGAAGTGCTCTAGGTGTAAAATCAATTTGATATCCTATCCCTTTAATTGCTGGCAATCCGGGTGGTACCTCTTGGAGAAAGACATCTTCATATTCTTGAACTAGGCAAAGTAGAGATTAAGTTGTTAGTGTTCAACATAACCTCGTGGTAGATAAATATTATGAGATTTTGTTAAGAAAACAAAGCTTGCTTGATTTCACTATTTCTTGTCACTAACAAACTTTTATCTCTTTCTCTCTTTTTTTCTCTCTTTTCTCTTGGCTTACCCTTTTTTTCTCGTTCATTTTTTAAACACTTTTATACTATCAATTTCTCTTTTTTTTCCCTCTTGATTTGTTTTTTAATACTTGTGCTTGTGATATAGGAAGGATGGTTATAGGTTCCCTTCTAAATACAAAAGAATAACGGTTTAGAAAACCATCATATGTAACATGCCTATCATACTACCAAGGCCTACCTAATAAAAGATCACATGTTTTTATTGGTACAACATCACATAGTACTTCATTTTGATACTTGCTAATATAAAATGCTTACTTTGCTTGTTTAATACCCTCAACTCTCTACATTCATTAAGCTATTAAAGCTTGCATGGCTATTGATACTTAAAGGTAGATAAATTCAACTTTTCTATCAACTCGATGCTTGCCATGTTGTAGTAACTTCCTTCATCTATGATTATATCACATATTTTCCTTTGGATTTGGTAGCAAGTATAGAACAAGTTCTCTCCTTCATCTTCTTCTGCCATTATCTAGGCATTAGGAGCTCTCCTAGTCATAAGGAGTTCTCCTTCTTTTGTATATTCTCCATCTTCATTCTCCATGAATAGCTCTTCTTCTTCTTCTTCAGTTGTTTCTCCTTCAATCTCTCACTCACCAAGGTTGTTGATAGTCATGGTTCACTTATTAGGACATTCATTAGAGATGTGTCCTCTCCCTTAACACTTGAAGCATCTTATGTCTCAGTTTCTTGAAGAACTAAGTGATGTGAAATCAAGGGGTGCCCTAATCTTCATGGTGTAAGTTGAAAGATAAATGATGGTTCAAGACCTAACGGAAGCAAATAGCTAACCAACATTATAGGAACATTGACTTGCTATTTAGACCATGCGTCTAACCATAAACATGATGAACCAATCCATAAAATGATGCACTTGAGTTGAAGGATGAATTGAGGGCTTTTGCAAACTTGAATCACCAACCTAAGGATAGGTTGACAAGACAAAAGTTTCACAAGAATAAAGAAAGATAATACTCTCACAATTAGGAAAAACACTCAGAATAATTCTATTATTTCTAATCTAATTACAATGGAAGCAAAATTATATCTATAGTGTAAGTTAAATTTGCTTGTTGGAGAAAAACTAAGAAACGAACTACATAATCCTAACTGAATGACCTAGAAATTAAGAATACAAAATAATCAAATCTTTTTAAAAAAAGAAAAGGAAAGAGAATTTGTCTAATTAATTCTAAGTTTTGTCCAAATACATAAGGCTTTTAGAAGTTAGCATATTAAGCCTATAATAGCATTATTTAAGCCCAAACAAGTCAATCTATATATGGCCCTTAGTCCAAACTTTTTAATTTACAATATTCTAACCTAAAATAACTCTAACAACTCTATCTTTAGCCCAAATAATACTAAGAACATCCTGATTAATGTAATATCATATCTAGTTATTACTTAATTTGCATTACAAATGATGTAAAGTGTCCATTTGCATAAAATTAGCACCTTTGGCAATGGAAAATGCCATTGTTAAAAGCCAAAAAAATTCATCTTTAGCTAAATGGCTCATGTGGGCTTACCAAAGTTATTTTCCATTCATAACATATTTATTCAACTAGAAACATTACAATTTGGGGCATGCATTTTGGATATAAGGATTTGACATTCACACTTGCATTCTTCCACATGTTCCATATTTTGATGCAAATTTTGGAAATTCATAACCAATTTTAGAAAATTCCAAATCATGCAAATTATAACTTTCTAGAAAACTCAGGATGTCATCTAACTATAAAAATTTTAGATAAAAACAATATCATTTGGCTTACAAAATGCTAATGGAATAGTAACTGGGTTAATATTTCAAATAGTAGTAGACCTGGAATTTCATAGATTCATATCTCCCTTTACACAATTCAAATTAAGTGCTCTTGGTGGCTATAGAAAGCTTATAATGCCAAATATAAGTTTATAAAATTTTATGAGTATTAGACCTCATTTGGTGCCTCAAGAACCCAAAAAACCAGAGTAAACCAAATGAATAATACTAGTGACAATTTCTACATAATTTGGCCAATTTTACCAAAAATTTCATTCTTTCACTTTGTGAAAAGCTCTAGATGAGATCTAAATTTTGGCCAAATTTCATGCCAAAACTCGTCCATTTGGTCTAGTTTTAGTTTAGGGGTAAAATATGGCTCATTTTGAGGTTCAAAAAGCACCAAAATGGTCCAAATGAAGTTCCTTAAGGTAGGTGACCATTTGGGCACGTTCAAAAGCTCAAACACAGCATATAGAAGCATCATAATAGATTCAATTCATCATGGAACTCAAAACCATCATTCCACTTATTCATATGCACAAGCATAACATGGCCCAAAGATGTCAAAATCTCATATTCTCTTACATTTGGCTCCATATCCATTACATATATCATATTCATATACATTTACATATGATCAAATGCCTACATCTCATAAACATCATATATATACATACTTTGACATTAAATTACATCAAAACTATGCTATTGTCAAAGTATCATCATTCATTCTCTTTAGCTTCTATTCCTTGCTCTATGAGGCTCACCTAGACATGGTTAGACATAAAGTGGAGAAGAATGAGATTCAAAGAATCCCAATAGCTTATTCACTCTTTCAAGCATACATATATGGTATATTTTCATGTCAAAAAATGCGAGTATGCTACAAAATGCTTTTAGTAGGCATACATAGTCATATTTTCAAGTCATATGAAGTCATTCCAATTTAAACATGAGATCTAGAGACTTGGTCTAGCGTCATCCAATTCTTTAGGACTTTTGGATTAGCTTCACTCACTTTTAGGGACTTTTGACTTAGCCTCATTCTTTCTTGAGACTTTTGGTTTTGTCTCACCCATTTTTAGAGACTTTTGGCTTCTCCTCACCCACTCTAAGGGACTTTTGGCACGACCTCACCCATACACATTCAAATTGTCATTTGAGAAACATAATGGTACAAAAGCATTAAACTAATAACTATAGGCATATCTCATGATTCAAACATATATACAAGTATCCAATGACAATCAAACAACTAAACTATACATACAAGAAATGATGAAGAGCTATCTTGAGTCAAGAATCATAAACTTTATTCTTTGAGCTTTCCTTCCCCTTCTTGACCTCACACACATCCCTAAGAGGAGTTTGATTTTCTTACCCTAGATACGTCAAATAAGACACGAACATATCATTGGAACCACTTCTAACCTCACATAATGATGCAAGACCCTCTAAGAACCTTGTCCTAGGACACAAATTGATCACTTGAGATCGGCTATGTCTCACACAAAAGCGAAAGCACACAAAGGGATTGTTGGTCAGAGGTAGAACCCTAAAAGAACTTGTCTCTTAGAACCCTAGCCAATGACACCATAAAGGAAGACCAATCCTTTGATAAGTCACATGAACTCTTAGAGAACACAGAAAAGCAACGGCCTCATAGAGAATTGAATAATACTCAAATTCATTCATAATATGAAAATAGAGTACAATAGGAAGCCTTTTATAGGCAAAGTTTCTAAACGTTTAAAATCCTAATAAAAGTTAAACACTAAAATCTAATTAGAAATATTTTAAATGGTGCCTAAAATCAAGGAACAAGATTAGAATATTAATTTTAACTTAATCTCCAAGATAAGATATTTCACTAAGTCTTAAAAATAATAAAATAAATAAATAACAAAATTCATAAAGAATCCTTTCCAAAACTGATTAGCTCTTTTAAGTAGTCATATGGGATGCTCATACTTCATTAAAAAATCACATGGTCGACACATGATTCGTAATCTCTTACAATTGAACTCCAATTGGTATGATTAAGGTTTCTTTAGACTCTCCCATATGTGTATAACTGCATTGGGCCTTCAACATGTTGGATATTGACTTTAGTTGCTCCATGGACTCTTCTTAGGACATTGGGCTTCCACTTAGACTTTTGCTTTTGCATTTTTAAAGAGATCTCATGTTTAAAGTCCAAGTCAACTCTAAGATCAGCATGCCTGATATGTTGATTCTTACTACTTTATCTTGTGTTTGGAAGCTTTGATAAGGATGATTCCAAAATGAGGTGAAAGCTAAGAGTTTAAGATTTAAGATTGACCCGTTAGTCATTTGAAAACTCCATGAAATGATGATGAAAGCATCCACCAAAATTGAGTGATGTCTAGCATGTTCTGAATTTATCAAATATGGATCTTGGGCTTTAAACTTGGGTCGACATCCAACATAGAGATTATCTTGAGCTCTTTAAAGTTTTTGGACATATACTAGCATAATTTGGGCCTCTTGAGCATGGGTCATCCTTTCATGAGCCATTTGGGCTTGAATCATGCGCTTTTGAATGATTTGGGTTTCTTAATGGATGAGGGCTTCTCGAACTTGTTGTACTTCAATGGGCATGCCTATTGGTATTGTATCATTCCCTCCCTCTTTGAAAAGATTCATCCTCAAATCTCCACTTGTACCATATGGAAATAAATTAGACTTTCTAAAAACAATGATAATACTATATTCATCAAGTGGAAGAATCTTATAAACTAAAGGGCTTCTTTCAAAAAGATCATCAATTCTTTTAGGCAACTTAGAATACTCCAAGTTAGGAAACTCTTTGAACTCGCTTTAAGTTAAGAAGTATTTCTTTCTCACATGCACCCAAATATAAATGATAATTTTGATCCCACACGTACCTGCAATAAATCCAAGGGCCATAACAAGATCCAAGTAACACGATAACCTTTTAACCATAAAATTAATGTAATATGAATTCCTAATAGCCACAAAATTCATGAAACAATTAAAACTCAATGTGTGGTGCTCAATGCTTTTGAAAGGCAATGATTCATCAAGAATAATAAAATCTATAAAATTAAAGCACTTTTGAAAGTATATTAAAGATTGAAAACCATTAGGTGGTTTCTTAGAAAGCAAATCTAGGTAATCACAACTCTTTTCAATGCTAGTTGAAGATGAGGCTCCATTGGATGGCTTCTTTGAAAACAAATCTCCACATACTTGCAAGGAGCTAGAACCAACAATAGGTAAAGATGGGTTAAGATTGTTAGTAGATAAACAAACATCCTTACACATGCTCTCAACCTCTCTTTTTTCATCAAACAAGCTCACACTCATGCTTTTCTCACTTTTCTCACAACTCTCTTGCTCTTTCTTTTCACTCACACTCTTTTCTTTTTCAATCTCATCTTTTTCTCTCTCTAACTCATGTTCTGTCTCTTTTTCTATTGTTCTCTCTTTTTCTTTCATTTTGTATGCTTGTACTATTCTCATTTG
The DNA here is from genome assembly GCA_026724425.1 of Erythrophleum ivorense. Classification (NCBI taxonomy): domain Eukaryota; kingdom Viridiplantae; phylum Streptophyta; class Magnoliopsida; order Fabales; family Fabaceae; genus Erythrophleum; species Erythrophleum ivorense. The sequence goes on along the minus strand of JAIUCV010000004.1, from coordinate 20,732,580 downwards.
ATCCTCATAAGCATCCATAGGATCAAGAGGTACCAATACATGATTTTTTTTCATTGAATATGAATGAATAGCAATAGCAATATCTGTGCTTATGCTTAACATATTTAGCTTTTCTAACAGTTTTCATGGTTTACCAAGCATAATATGTCCATCATACATAGGAGCTACATCACATATCACTTTATCATGATATTTACTAATAGAGAAAGAAATCAAAACTTGCTTATTAACCCTAAATTCAGCACTACCCTTCAACAATGTATAAGGCCTAAGATGTTTCATAGTAGGCAAGTTTAATTTCTCAACTAGTTAGGTACTAGCAACATTTACATAGCTACTATTATCAATAACCATGCTGCAAACTTTCTCTTTGATAAGGCATCTAGTATGGAAATTAGGGGATAACTTTGCCTCATCTTGTTGCAACACCATATATTTCTAGCTCATTTCATACACATTTGCATGCTCATATGATACATTCCATGAAGGAAGTGAGAAAAATCCATTCAAATAATACATTTCTTTGCATTGCGTCGTGTTTACAAATTTCATTCGGTGTCACGTGGACCATGTGAGCTCATACAACATGTTACCACATTTAATTACATGAATTCAACTTATTTGAATAATCAAAAGTGGCCTACATCTCAAGGAACTCGAAGGAATGCATGTAATATACATATATAATTTCGGCCAGCTTTGTCCTCATTTCTGCCACAACTTTGAAAAATCATAAATAATTCTAGAAAAATCAAAATATGCATTCTTGGCTATTTTGGAAAGCTACAAATGTCTGATTTATATTAAAAATATGTGCAGACCATAACATCCAACACAAAGGATGTTTGACATGTGAAAAGATCCAAGGGTTAGGCTATCCACTAGTGTTGTCACAAAATTCTGCAATAAACTTCAAAAATATCTAATTAATTCCAAAAAAATCCAATCCATAAAAATGATACTAATATGGAAAGCTGTAGATGTTAGCTAGAGGGAAAAAATAACTCCAGACCAGTTCAGGTATGTCATACCCCGACATTCAATCAAACAGTAACTAAAGTCGGTGGAGTTCCTGATACTGGGCAAATTTTTTGAAAATTCATATCTCCCTCTCTAGATATCTAAATGAGGTTCTTCCTATTGGCACCAATCATTAGGAATGTCTAGTTTCTATGTATAAAATTTTGTGGCAACTGGACATCATTTAAGCCCTGTATGACAGATTTCATTTTCGGACTTGAGTGAACAGTGACATGACCAAAACTAGAAAAATTTTAAACTTTGAAAATTCATCAAATATTCTATACACCTCAAAAAATTATGTTCTTTAGCTTCCCAAAAAGCTCTCAACAAGCTCTAATTTTAAGCCAAATCTTAGATCAAGAAGAGCTTATTTGGATAAAAAGTGCATAGAGTTCCATTATGGTCAATTTTGGCTCATATGAGATACCAAAATGTCCAAATGGCTTTCCTTGGGGTTTGGCACCTCTTGGATAAGTCTAAAAGCATAATTAGGACTTGTGTAAGCTGCCCAAATGGTCCCAAACTCCATGCATCTCATTTTGGCCATTTTATCCACACATATGCATAATTCCATAATGTCATTCATGAAGCCACATTGTCCATACATACTCAATTTGCATTCTAGTGGTCACATAATACATTCTTCCATTTAAACATGACATATTATCATAATTACATAATTTTCAAAGGTCGTAGACCATATACAATACTAATTTACATTATTGGACATCATTATGGCTTTAAAAAGCAAAAGCTAGGCATATTAGTGTCAAACTCTTCTCCTCAAGGTGGTTGGCTTCCATTACCTTGTCCACTTGGCCCACCTAGCATGTTAGAACATTGAAGAGGAGGGAATGAGATTTAAAGAATCCCAATAGGTCATCTCTCATTCAATCATCCATAATGGATGCAAACAAGTCTCATAATTGCATGTATGGTCATGTTGACATGTGCAAACATTCAAGAGACATTTTCATCATTTGAGAAAGTCATACATAGCATACAAAGGTTTGCCAAGCAAGTGGATTGGCCTCACCAAATTTCTTGTAGATTTTGGACTTGCTTCACCCATTCTTTAAGAGATCTTTGGACTCAACCATACTCTTGGGAGTCCATCTTGCTTTTGGGAGACTCTTTGCTTTGTCTCAACCAATTCTAAGGGTTCTTGGCTCATCCTCACCATAGCTAAGGGTTCTTGACCTCACCATACTCAAGCAAACCCAAGCACACATCATAAATATCATATGAAAGCATATTGTAACATGGCACCATGGAATCAAAGTCTTGCTAGAACACTTTTCATAGCTTGAAAATACATATATACACATTCAAAGACAAGTAAAGCAAACAATCATGCATGAGAGAAGGAAGAGTAAGTTACCTTGGAAGCAATTATACACTTTTTCTCTTGAAATTCCCTTCCTTGCTTCGGCCACACACACACAAAAGTGTGGAAAATATTTCTCTTGGCCTAGACACAATTTATGGAAGCTAATTAGGTTCATGGATTCAATTCTAAGGCCATAAAATTTTCTTAGACACTAGCGTGGTCTATAACCTCATTATGGTTCCATAATTGCACCTAATGAAGCAACACCCCTCAAATAAATTCTAAGCTCCATTCTTTCTTTTCAAGTATGATTCTTGACTCCTTTTAAACCTCTTGGAGTCATCACACAATTAAAACCAAAAGCCTAACTACATGCTTCTTTAGGTCATAATATGGAACATAATGCACCAACTCACTTTCTATGGATTCTAAATTTTTCCTAAGGCCTCCCATCACTTTCATTCATCATATATGACTGGGCTTAGAAAATTTTAAAACTCTCTCTAGCTAGGAGAACCTCCCTTGGCCGAGACAAGGAGCATTTTTGGCTTCCTTAGAGCTTTCTTTATTTTCTCAAGGGAAGAAGTATATGGGGAACATCTTAGGAATCTTAGGAACTCATTTAAACTCTTATTTATGTCTAGGAATCATCATATAAAATCAGATTTTACAAGGTGCACTTGAAACCCTAGAAATTGCATCTTGAAATCTAATAGTTTTTTGTTAATTCCCTTTGCATATTCTTAATCTCCAAACCCTTTTTCCTTAGATTCATCCTTGGTTCTATGTAAAAATCAAGTCTTCCTAGGGTTTTTCATGTTAGGTGAAATGAAGGAGGAGAGGAACCAAAGGTAACAACCATAGGAAGAGAAATTAGCTAGTTTTCTTGCTTTTTCTTGCTTGAATCTTGCTTTCTCCAAGTTCCTCTCTTCAAATCCAAACTTTCCCCTAAGTTTCTCCCTTAAATCAGATTTGTAAGCTTCATTTTAATCAAAGGAAACAAAGGAGAATGAAAGAGAGGAGGTTTGGATGGAAGAAAGCATGAAAAACTACCAAGATAACATAGCTTAAAGCTTGAATTTCTTCTCCTCTTCTTCTTCCCTTGGTGTACCACTCTCCTAGGGTTTTTCTTCTAATTTTGGGCAGAACAATCTAAAGCTAAATGAAGGGGAGAGTGAGGCGCCACCTATATATAGAGGAAGGAAAATGGTTTTTTCAAAAATTTTCATTTTACCCCTCGTTCTTTGCATTTTTGTTTCTCCCTCATTTTAGCTCCTTTTTTAGAACCATCTTTTTCATTATAAAATTTAGGTTCCCAATTTAGTAAAATGCCTTTGGAATCACTCAATTCGGAGCTAAAACCTTCCCGAATAAATCCGCCAAAGTTCAGGTACACTGACATTGGAAAACATCTATTGGAGGAGATTTAACTGTCTCGAGGCTTCCCATGGTTTTCAGGGTCTCTAAGAACCCTAGAGAACTCAAAATTTTTATTTAAAAAGCCCTCCTGTGTGAATTCCAAAATTTGCTCAAAATTACGAAAATGCCATTACGTTTTGTAAGATTTCTGTCAAAATTTGTTTCTTCATTCTAGCTCCATTTTTCCTCCTATTTGTGGCTAGGATTCTCATTTTTAGGAGTCTAGAATGCTACTCAAATTTTTTGGGACCTTAAATAATTCATTTCAGGGGACTTGCTTTGAAAACTTGCCTGTTTTGTCATTTAATGAAAATCAAACATTACATTGTCCTGTAGAGTTGGAATTGGATTGGAATGCATCTAACCTTGCATAAGATTGCTTGAATCACTCTTTGTTAGCCTCTTCAAGGAATTTGTACTCATTGGACATCTTGTCACTTGAAAAGTTAGTTAAAGAAGGAAAGAAGGAATAGGAACTCACACATTCTTCTCACGTGTTTACACTCAAAAGATGATAAGTTAACTTGTGTTTAACTCTCTTTTTGGCATTTTCTTTAATGTTAATTGTACTCTTACCTTTTACCACTCAAGCTTGCTTCCTATAGTGCTCTTAATCAAATCAAGACAAATCAAAAGGAGCAATTATAATATCCGATTCTTTGAAAATGTGAGAAATGTAACGTACGGTTTCTCTGTAAACGAATAAAATTCATCAGATACAAAAGGAAGTCCACCAAAATGAATTAGTTAAAGTCCCAAAAAATTTAGGAAGCATTCTGGACTCCTAAAAATGAGAATCCCAGGCTCAAACGGAAAGAAAAACGAAGTTAGAATAAAGAAACGAATTTGAACAAAAAGTTGATGAAATGTAAGGGCATCTTCATCATTTTGAGTAAATTTTGGAATTCTCATAGCAAGAATTTTTAAATGAAAGTTTTGAGTTCCCCAGGGTTCTCAGAGGCCCTGAAAACCATAGGAAGCCCCGGGATAGTTAAAACCCCTTCAGTGGACGTTTTTCAATGCTGGTGCACTCGAACTTTGACAAATTCTTTCGAGAAGATTTTAGCTTTGATTTGAGTAATTCCAAAGAACTTTTACTAAATTGGGAACCTAAATTTTATAATAGAAAAGATGGTTTTTAAAAAGGAGCTAAAACGAGTTAGAAACAAAAATACCAAGAGCAAAGGGCAAAATAGGAATTTTTAAAAAGTTTTTCTTCCTCCACATATATATATAGGGCGCCTCACTCTCCCACTCATTTAGCTTCATATGTTTCTACCCCAAACCAGAGAAAAAACCCTAGGAGAATGGCTCACAAGGAGAAAAGGAAGAGGAGGAGAAATCAAAGGCTTAAGGTATGGATTTTTGGTAGTTTTTCATGCTCTTTCCTTTCTAAACCTCTTCCCCTCCATTTCCCTTTCTTTCTTGTGATTATATTGAAGTATATGGATCTGTTTTATAGGGGAAATTGAGGAAAAAATTTGGATTTGAAGAGAGGAGGCCAAAGAAGATAAGATTCAAGTGAAGAACAAGGAAAAATAAGGTAAATCTTCCATCCCATGGTAGCTACTTCCTCCCCCTTCTTCTCGCTATTTTCGCCCCATGTATGTAGATGTAAGAGGGCTTGAATTTTGGGTAGAACCCAAGGTGAATTCTATGAATTTAAGGGAGGAGAGTAAGAATATGCAAATAAATTCAAGAAAAGGCCATTGATTTTCAAGGTGGCAAACCTAGGGTTTCATGGGTTCCCTTGAAAATCTGATTTGATGTAATTATTCCTAGGCCTAAATGAATGTTTAAATGAGTTTCCAAGATCCCTAAGAGTCTCCCAAAATGCATCTTCCATGTAAAAACAAAACAAACTCCATGGAAGCCAAAAGAAGGCATAGGCTCGACCTAACATGGTTGAGACACCTAAGGAGAGTTTAAAATTTTTTCAAGCCCATTTTTGAGTCATATATGATGAATAAAAATGAGGGAAAACCTTGGAAAAAATTTAGGCCCGAAATAAGTCATCAAAACCATGAGAAAAGATAGGAGAAAGAGGAGAAAAAGTTTGATGAAGCATGAAAGAGGGGTGATTTCTTACACTTTCAAGCCTCGGTTTCCTTCCTCTTACTCTCTCTTCTTAAGCACCTATTGAAGCTTGCTTGGGTTCTATTTGACACCAGATGGATGTCAATTAGAAGAGTGGAGAAGAAAGGGATGCGATTTTAAGAAGTTAGGGGTCCATTTATGACACTTTTTCAAAATTTCAATTTAGTCCTTAAACTTGGTTCCTTCCATTTAGGCTCATTTCAACTCCTTTTTGAGAACCGTATTTTCCATTATAAAATTTAAGTCCTCTAATTTATAAAATGCCTTTGGTTTCACCCAAATTGGATTTAAAATCTTACCAAATAGCCTGATCCAAGTTTTAGTCAACTAATACTCTAAAATGCATATCGGAGGAATTTTAACCATTTTAGGGGCTCTTATGGTTTTTAGGGCTTCTAAGAACCCTGAGAAATGAAATTTTGCTATTTAAAGATTTATCCTTTGAGTTTTCGAGAAAGTTAGCCAAAATTACAAAAATATCACTACCTTTTAGCTTAATTTTATTTAGCCACCTTCACTTTGTTTTTAAGGCATCTTTAGCTTTGTATTCTAATTTTTAGATGTCTAACTCATCACCCTAATTTTATTTGGTTTCTAATCATTTGAATTAGGGGACTTCCTTTGGTAATTCTTTAGTTTCAGATCTTTTTAGAACAACCAAATGTTATAATTAATACTTGAATTAGATTTGTCAAAAGTTTGCTTAGTGCAAGTCTCTTGAACAAGTCCACTCAATGCTTCTTTAACTCTTTTAGCCCTTGCCCTTATGATAGGTCCAATTGGAATATGAAAAGGATTACTTGAAGATTTTGAATTAGCTTGTTCTTTTGAGTTAGCTAATTTTATCCCATGATTCACATTAGCATCCTTCTCCACATGAAATTGGTTCATATCATTCTCCCCTTCTTAAAAAGGAGTCATCCTCAACTTTTCAAAATCTACACTAAAATAAGGGGAAAGATCAGAAACATTGAAAATAACATTTACACCATCCTCACCTAGTAAATCAATTTTGTAAGTATTATCATTAATTTTCTCTAGCACTCGGAAAGGTCCATCTCCTCGAGGCATAAGCTTGAAGTTTCTTTTGTCAAGAAATCTCTCTTTCCTAAAGTGCAACCAAACTAAGTCCCTTGGCTCAAATACAATCTTTTTTCATCCCTTGTTAGCACAGTCTACATATTATTAAGTTATCCTTTTAATGTTCTACTTAGCCTTTTCATGGATTTGCTTAACAAACTCAACATGCTTTTTTCTATCCATATTGACTCTTTCTTGCAAAGGCAAATGAGTTAAGTCAATGGGTGTAAGAGGATTAAAACCATATACAATCTTAAAGGGCAAATATTTAGTAATGGAATGAATGACCCTATTGTAAGCAAATTTGACATGCAATAAACACTCCTCCCAATTCTTCAAGTTCTTCTTAATAATTGTCCATAACAAAGAAGAAAATGTCATATTTGCAATCTCAGTTTGTCCATCAGTTTGTGGGTGGCAAGTAGTGGAAAATAGTAATTTAGTCCTAAACTTGCTCCACAAAGTTTTCCAAAAATAATTTAGGAACTTAGCATCCTGATCTGACACTATAGTTGTCGTCATCTCATAAAGTCGTATAACTTCCTAAAAGAACAAATTAGCAATGTTAAAGGCATCATCAACCTTATGACAATAAAGTGTCCCATTTTAGAAAATCTGTCCACAACAACAAAAATGAAGTCCCTTCCCCCTCTTAGACTAAGGTAATCCTATAATAAAGTCCATAGAAACATCTCCCTAAGGTACTGGCACAAACCCATAAAGATTAGATCCCTTGAATCCACAGCTAATGCTAAAGTATACACACCCCAAGAAAGCTAAACAAAGATCTAGTGATCCACTTGGAACCATTGAGCATAGACGAACAAAGACCTCAAGTGCTGAAAGACGCCACAAGGTTGATCAAGCCTTGATAAGTATGTTAGTCCTATGAAGAACCTTAGAGGAAATCACTCTTAAGTCTAGAATCTCTAGAATTAAAATTTCATTCATTCATCCAATCTAATTCCAAATGGATGCAGAGTACATGTTTATACAGTGTAAGTTAAATCTTCCTTTTAGAGGAAAACTAGGAAATAACTACATAATCCTAACTAAATGATCTAAGAATCAAGAATACAAAATAATCAAATCTTTTTAAAAACTAAAAGGAAAAAGAACCTACCCAATTAATCTTAATTTTTGTCCTAATATAGAAAACCTATAGAAGTCAAAATATTAAGCACATAATAACATTATTTAGACCTAATTGAGTCAATCCATGTATGGTCCTTGGCTTAAGCTCTTTATTTTGCAATATTCTAAGCCAAAATAATTCTAATAGCTCCATTTTTAGCTCAAATAATATTAATGACGTCTTGATTAATGCTTGAATTAAATTTATCAAAATTTTGCTTAGCCCAAGTCTCTTGAACAAATCCACTCAATACTTCTATAAGTGTTTTAGCTCTAGCCCTAGCCTTAGCCCTTGTAATAGGTCCAATTGGAAGATACAAAGGATTATTTAAAGGTTTTAAATTAGCTTATTTTTTTGAGCTAGCTAACTTTGTTCCATGATTCGCATCATCCCCTCTCTCCTCAAAAGAATTCATCCTCAAATCTTTACCTGCATCAAAAAGAGATAAATCAGCAGCATTAAAAGTAACACAAACATTATACTCACTAGGCAAATCAATTTTATAGGCATTGTGATTGATTTTCTCAAGAACTTGGAATGGTCCATCCCCTCTAAGAACTAGTTTGGATTTCCTTTAAGTTGGAAACCTCTCCTTTCTCATATGTACCTAAACCAAATCACTAGGCTCAAAAGTAACATGCCTCCTTCCTTTGTTTTCCTTGGATGCATATTGCTCATTTTTCTTTTAAATTTGCTACTTGACATACTCATGAAGTTGCTTCACCAATTCAGCCTTTCTCTTTCCATTGAGACTTGCTCTCTCATCAATAGGCAATGGTATTAAATCTAACGAAGTTAGTGGATTAAAACCATAAACTATTTTAAAAGGAGAAAAGTTAGTAGATGAATGAACACTTCTATTATAAGAAAATTTAATGAATGACAAGCGATCTTCCTAATTCTTCAAATTCTTTTGAATGATAGTTTAAAGCAATTGAGTTAAAGTTCTATTAACAACTTTAGTTTGATCATTACTTTATGGATGACAAGCTGTAGAAAACAATAATTTAGTGCCAGACTTTCCCTATAAGACCTTCCAAAAATAACAAAGAAACTTTGCATCTCTATCAGAAATAATGCTTTTAGGAACACCATGAAGTCTTACATTCCCTTTCAAGAACAAATCAAAATGGCATCATCAGTTCTATGGCATGGAATGAAATGAGCCATTTTAGAAAATCTATTAACAACCATAAATATTGAATCCATTCCTCCTTTTTGACCTAGTTAGTCCTAAAATGACATCCATTGATATGTCTACCCAAGATTCACTGGGTACATATAATACCATAATACTATGACTCATCTCACACCATTTCTAGGTTCCATTCCATGAAGCATATGAGTTCTCAAGGAAAATGGCATTAAAATATTCAATTTTCTTGTATTGCGTAGCGGATAAATTTTTTGTTCAATGTCCCATGGACCATATGAACCCATTCAACTCATTCTCATATTTAATTACACAAATACAACTCATAACCATCCAAGGAAGTGGCCTAGAACTTGTGCAAGTGGATAGAATACACAAAATAGCATGGTGTAGCCTTAGCTAGAAAATTTAGTTTACTATCATAAATTTTAAAAAATTATAACTAATTCTAGAAAAATCAAAATCATGCATTCTTTACCATTACTTAACAAGGGCTTCTAGCCATCAAAACTTGATGGAACAGTACCAGAGGTAGACTGTTATTCCTAATACTGACCTCTAACTTCAAAAATTTATATCTCCCTGTTCAAAGGTCCAATTTGGGTGATCTCAATGGCCATGGAAATCATATCATGTGTATTTTATGTCAGTAAAATTTCATGAGAATTAGACATCATTTGGCCTACTAATTATACAACCTAAGTTTCAGACTATATGAATAATGCTTGCATAAGTTCAACAGAAAAATACTAACTTTGAAAATTCATAATTAATTAGAGCTCCAAATAATATGATATTTGGCTTCCAAAAAGGTCTAGATGATATCTATATGTGCGCCAAATTTCATGAACAAATTCGTTCATTTTGGTCAGATCTTGACATTGGGTTGTAAAATGGCTCATTTTGTGTCACCAAAGGGGTCCAAATGGTCCATTTTGAGTTCTAAAGAAACCATAAGCACTTGAGCAAATGGGAATGCATCAAAACGACCTTCTAAACTTGTCTCAAAGTGGCATAAATCCAAAATTTGAAAACTCACTGAGTGGCTCATCATACAACCCTCAAAATAATACTAGGTTGATAAAATATGTAGCGAATGGCACAACCTAGGTCATCTCCCTTGGAATTGGCGTTCAATGTTTAATCGAGTTTTCTAAATATTAAAAGACTCTAAAAATTCCTAACTTAAGGGGGTTTTGATTTAATTAAACTAAGAAAAAACTAAATTGAATTAAAATTCCTAATTGCTATCTAATTTGGTGAATTTTGGTTGAAAAATGGACTTGTGACTAGCTTTGGATTCGTCCCTTGGTATCCACTATCCTTATCCTAATCTAATTGTGATTAATTCTGGCCTAAGAGTCCCTAATCATGTTCATAACAAATTAATCTTGGGTAACCACTCAAGATACAAGAGATTGATGATCTAATGTTGAATTGAAACCTCACATCCAAATTAAATTGTCAATTCTTGTCTTTAAGATCTTGAACACTCAATTTGATTGATTAACCTCTGAATCATCCTAAATATTTAATTAACCAACTAAACATTAAGGAATCTTCAAATTAAACAATTAAGCTCACTCATGTATTTTATCGAACACCTTCGAAGCATTCATGGGAAATTCAGATAATATTGGAATTAATCGGATCAATTAATCAACAAAAATACTTCCTAATTAGTGTCTAACCAGCCATTAATTACAATTACACAAATCCCCTATCAAATACAACTTAACCAAGACAATAAATGAAAGAGAAAAAGTGTAGGAAAAATAAGGAAATTCTTAGCCAAAATATTCTATGTCTTCTCCATGAATTCAAGTTTCTCCAAGGATTCCTCCTAGCTAGCCTCAAGATGGAGATTAGAACTTCATGGGATGTTGATGGAAGATGGAATGAATGAATAGGCGATTGGTGGATGGATGGATTGCAACGAATGAATGGATGAATGGTGTGTTGGATGGATGAATGGAGAGATTATGGAGTGGATCGTGTATGGCCGAATGAATGAATATATAGATGATGGAATGGAGTTGCGTGAATGGAATGGATTCAATGAATGAAGGAGGCGTGAGTGACTTGGATGTGTGAATGGATCAGAGACGTGTTGAAATATACTCCTTTCTTCATTAAAAATCACGTGCCAAAGCTGATTCTACTTCACATTTTTGCTCGTGCCTTCTGCGTTTCTGTTGCATGTTCTCCAGCTCTCTTCTTGTTGAAACTGCAGTTCAGCGTTTTATTTTCCCTGTGATATGCTCAAGTGTTTCTGCATGTGTGTATAGGTGTGGGCCCCTCTGTTTATCTTATTATATTCTACATGTTCTTCTACTGTTTCTGTAGCTCTTCTTCACGTAAATTTTCCACGTTGCTTTGCTCTATTCTTCATGTTGTAGCCATTTTAGCAATCACGTCAGCTCCAGCTCATTCCAGCTCGCGTTTTTCCACCTCCCAAGCTTCAGCTCGAGTTTCTGCATGTTCTGGAGCTTCCAAACATTCCAGCGTCTTCTTCATTTGCTTCCCATATGCTTTTCTCCTTCTCTCATGCATCCAGCCCATGTTGCTCCTTCAGCGTTAGCTCGTTGCTTCTACAACCAATAGCTCGAGCTTCCTTCTTCGCATTCAGCTTCTTCTGTTTTGTGCTGCCTTAATGCTCCATGTATTTTCCACACGCTCCCAGCTTCATTTGTTGCTTTGTTCTCAACTAGCTCGAAGCTTCTCTTCTTATGTTTGCATGCTCTGTTTTACTTCCAGCTTTGCTCACAGCACATACAACTTGAGCTTCTCCTTTGTTGTGTACTGCTGCCCCTACTTCTCACAAAAACATTCTTCTTTGTTCAGCTACTGTCCATGCTTCCTTCCACATAAACTCAAGCTCACTTCTGCATGCTTCTTACATGTTATCCATGAATCATGCAAGCTTCAGCTACTTCAACGTTAAAACCAAGCTCTTTCTCCATCCTTCTGCTCCAGCACGTTGCTTCTTCATTCCACGTATGCATATGATTCTTCCATGTGCTTTTTGCGCTTGCTTTTTACGTTGAACAGTAACTCTTCGTGGCTTCTGCATTTAGCTCAAGTGCAGCTTCATCTCACGCATATACATATATATATCCAGATTTTATTTGCCCATAATCTGCATATAAACAAAGGAGAAAAAATGCACTAAAGTACTTTATGCGTTTAAAATCATCATTTTTTCAATTTAATTCAATTTAATTTTTCAATTCATTTGCCCAAAATAAAATTCTGCACAAAATTAAAAAGTGTTTTAAAGATTGCAAATATTTAATCATCAAAGAATTTTGGAGAATAAAATCTTAGCAATTTAAATCCAAAAATCCTCCTAATTAATTCAAAATTGTATTATTTTCCAAAATTAACTACAAATTCAAATATTGTATAATAAATCCAATTAAGCTCAAATTAATCATTAAAATCAATAATAAATGTGGATAAAAACATATGAAAATTACACTTATCACTCACTCTTTCACCCCATGCCATACACAAGATTACACAAGTCTAGTCTTGCTCCTCAATGTCTAAAATGCACCATATCATACACATAACATTAAATTTCATTTGTACATGATACATTTGCATAATTACATATGTTCATAAGGTCATAGGACATATACAATAATGGATTACAACATTTGCCACTCATATGGCCATAAAGAAGTAAAATCTATGCACTTTGGTGTCATACTCTCATCTTCCAAGTTGATGGCTTCCATTATCTTGCTCACTTGGTCCACCTAGCATGTTAGAACATTGGAGAGAAGGGAATGAGATTCAAAGAATCCCAGTAGGTTATCTCCCTTTCAATCACACATAAAGGATGCAAAACAAGTCTTAAAGAAGAGCATGATCATTTAAGAAGTGTTCTTGGCACTTGAACAAGTCACATAAAGTACACATAGGCTTGTCAAGTAGGTGTATTAGCCTCACCCATTCTCTTGTGGATTTTGGACTTGCCTTACCCATTTTCTCTGGAGGTTTTTGACTCAACCACACTCTTGGGAGTCAACCTCACTTTTAGGATACTCTTGACTTGGTCTCAACCAACTTTAAGGATTCTTGGCTCATACTCACCATGGCTAAGGGTTCTTGGCTTCACCACACTCAAACAAACCCAAGCACACATACTAGGCATCATTTGAAGACATAATGCAACATTATGGTATCATAATATATATGCACATGCTAGAACACTTTTTATAGCTTAAAACACATATACACACATTCAAAGATAAGTTAAGCACACATTCATGTATGAGAGAAGGAGGAGTGAGCTACCTTTGTTGCAACCACACACTTTTCCTCTTGAAAATGATCTCCCTTCCTCGGTCTCACACACACAAAGGTGTTGGATTAGTTTCTTTTGGCCTAAACACAATATATGGAAGCTAATTAGGTTCTTAGAATCATTTCTAAGGCCACACATCTACTTGGAACTCTAATTTTGTCCTATGGTTCATTTATGGTTCTTAAACACACCTAATGAAGTAACACCCATCAAATGAGTTCTAGGCTCCATTTTTTCCTTTCATTTATGATTCTTGACTCCTTTTAAGCCTCTTGGAGTTATCACATAGTTGAAACAAAGAACCCAACTATATGTTGCTTCCCTGGGTCATATTATGGAACCTATGACACCAATTCATTCTTGAGGCCTTCTAAATTTTTTCCAAGGTTTCTCCTCATCTTCACCCATCATATATGACTCAAAAATGGGCTTGGAACAAATTAAAACTATCCCTAGGTACCTCATCCCCTTTAGGCTGAAACTATACACCTTTTGGGCCTCCATGGAGTTTGCTTTGTTTTCTTAATGGAAGATGCATATGGGGAGCCTTCTAGGGATCTTAGGAACTCATTCAAATATTCATTTAGGCCTAGGAATCATTGTACCAAATTAGATTTTACAAGGAACACCTAAAACCCTAACTTTGCTATCTTGATTTTCCATGGTTCTTTTGTTGTTTTCTTTGCATATTCTTATTCTCCTCCCTTAAATTCCTAAGATTCATCCTTGGTTTAGCTAGAAATTTAACTCCCTAGGGCTGACCATATGTAGGTCGAACTACCCACAAGAGAAGGAAGGAGAAAGATTAAGTGAAAGATGCCAAAATACGTTGATTTCCATGGTCTTCTTGCTTGTTCTTTACCCTCCTTGGCTTCCTCACCTCAATTTCAAAATTTCCCCTCTATTATACCCTCAAAACAAATCCAATAACTTCAATAAAACTATAGGAAAGAAGGGGAAATGGAGGAAAAGAGGTTTGCTAAAGAGAAACATGAGAAAACCAAAAAAATGCATACCTTTTGCCTTGTCTTTCTCCTTTTCTTCCTCTCCCTCTTGTGCACCTCACTCTTAGGGTTCTTCCTTTGGTTTAGGGCAAAAACTAAATGAGCTAAATGAGTGAGGAGGTGGGGCGCCCTATATATATAGGTGGGTTTAAGAAACGCTTTTCAAAAATCTCAATTTTGCCCTTTTGTCTTGGCATTTTCATTTCTAGTTCATTTTAGCTCCTTTTTTAGAACCGTCTTTTTCATTATGAAATTTAGGTTTCCAAATTATAAAATGCCTTTGGAATCATTCAAATCGGAGCTAAAATCTTCCCAAATGAATCCATCAAAGTTTAGGTGTACTATTATTGGAAAACATCCACCGAAAGAGTTTTAACTGTCATAGGGATTCCCATGGTTTTTAGGGCCTTTGAAAACCTTGGAGAAGTCAAAATTTTCATTTAAAAGCTCTCTTATGTGAATTCCAAAATTTTCTTAAAATTACGAAAATGCCATTACGTTTTGTCAACCTTTCGTTCAGTTTTGTTTCTTTATTCTAACTCAGTTTTTCTTTCCTTTTGAGCATGGGATTATCATTTTTAGGAGTTTAGAATGCTACTCAAATTTTTTAAGACCTTAACTAATTCATTTCGAGGGGATTTACTTTGAAAATACACTCGTTTTCGTCATTTAACGAAAATTGAACATTACAGTACAAGCAATGGTGTATACAAACCATGTGGTAAGACTCTATATTTAGCCTTTTTGCATGTTATTCATCTACCACAAATTCTTTCAATGTCATTTTTCATTCTAGGCTAAGAGAAATGTTCATGTAACACATCTAAAGTCTTTTTCACATCAAAGTGTCCTAATAATCCTTCCCTATAGGCTTCTCTCACAAGTAATTCACACATAGAACATTAAGTCACATACAATTTGTTCTCTCTAAACAAATAGTCATCAAGCCTATAAAATTTATCAAATGCTCTCTTTTTACAAGCAATAAACATCTGAACAAAATTGATATCATTAACATATATATCCTTGATATGTTCAAATCTTAGTATCCTTGTATTTAGAGAAGTAAGAAGAATATGCCTTTTGGATAATGCATCTGTAACCACATTCTCCTTACCTTGCTTGTATTTGATGACATATGGAAATGTCTTAGGGAGTTCCATCCATCTAGCATACCTTTTGTTTAGCTTACCTTAACCTTTGATGTGCTTCAAAGATTGATGATCTATGTGAATGACAAATTATTTAGGTTAAAGGTAATGTTGCCAAGTCTCCAATGCTCGTACAAGAGCATAAAGCTTCTTGTCATATGTTGAATAGTTCAAGGCATCTCCATTTAGTTTTTCACTAAAAATAAGCAATTTGTCTCCATTCCTGCATCAAAATAGCTCCTATACTAACTTTTGAAGCATTACACTCAATCTTAAAAGTTTTGTTAAAATTAGGCAATGCTAACAAAGGTGCATGATGTAATAATTAGTAATTCATAAAACGAACTAAATCCTATAAATTAATAATGGAACACCCTAAGGCAAAGCAAATTGAGGCCAAATAAGATTAGGATGAGAATTAGAACACTTGGAAATGCAGTTTAGAGCCTAAAGATAGCCCAAAATCAAAGTCAAAATGGTTGAACAAATTTAAAGAAAACATAGTGGTAAAATCGTAATTTCAGAAAACTTTTTGAAAACTCAAAGGAGGCATCTTTAAATGAGAAAATTTAGCTTCCTGGGGTCTCAGAGGCCTTACAAATCATAGGAACTCTTAGAGTGGCCAAAACCCTAAAAGTATGTGATTTAAGTCATTAGTTCACTAAAACTTTAACCGAATAGTTCAATAAGGTTTTAAATCCAATTTGGGTGAAACTAAAGGCATTTTATAAATTATGAGAAATTGGAGCCAAAATGATGAATTATATGAGTTGCTTCATTATACCCTTACATGGAACCATATACATGCCATAAACTAGAAATAGCTTGTGTAGAGTTTATGTGAGGCTAGAGATAGTTCCATTGATGTGTTTGTGTCTTGTTTGATATGTCTAGGCTAAGCAAATCACACCTCCTCTAAGTGCATGTGTGAGGCCAAACCAAGAAGCTAGAGAACCAAGGGAGAATTTGTGCTTCTTGACCAAATGTAACTCTTCATTTATTCTTATATGCATTTCTTAGTTGTTTGATTATCATTAGTTGCTTGTATTTATGTTTGAATCTTAAAACATGTCTATAGCTATTGGTTTGATGCCTTAGTACCATTATGCTTCTTGTTTTGCATTTTGAATGTGAGATAGCTTGATAGGTGAGGTGAAGCCAAAAGTCCCTAAGAATGGGTGAGACAAGGCCAAAAGTCTCAAGAATGAGTAAGGCTAGCTCAAAAGTCCCTAAAAAGTGGGTGAGGCTAATCCAAAAATCTCAAATAATTGGGTAAGACTAGACCAAAAGTCTTTAAAGTTCGCTTTTGATCTTGATATATTCATATGATCTTGGAAACATGCTTATATGTGGTACTTCAAAGCATTTGATGCATACTTGCATCTTGACATGATAACATGCCATATATGCTTACTTGAAAGGGTGAATAAGCTATTGGAATATTTTGAATCCCATTCTCCCCTATTCTTCATCAAACCTTGTCTAGGTAACTCTCATGGAGCCAAAAGTGGAGGCTAAGAAGCTTGAGACATGTTACTTGTAACATCAATTCTTTGAAAACGAAAGAAAACGTGAAAAACGTAATGTATAGTTTCTCCGCCAATGAACGAAACTCACCGGATACAAAAGGAAATCCCCCAAAATGAGATAGTTAAGGTCCCAAAAAATTTGGGAAGCATTCTAGACTCCTAAAAATAAGAATCTCAGGCTCAGACGAAAAGAAAAATGGAGCTAGAATGAAGAAAACAAATTCTTATGAAAAGCTTACGAAACATAATGGCATTTTCATAATTTTGAGAAAATTTTGAAATTCACACAAGAGGGCTTTTTAAATAAAATTTTTGAGTTCTCCGGGGTTCTCAGAGGCTCTAAAAACCATGGAAAGCCCCGGGACAGCTAAAAGCCCTCCGGTGGACGTTTTCTAATATCAGTGTACCCGAACTTTGACAGATTTGTTTGAGAAGGTTTTAGCTCCAATTTGAGTGATTCTAGAGGCATTTTACTAAATTGAGAACCTAAATTTCATAATGGAAAGATGGTTCTCAAAAAGGAGCTAAAATGAAAGAGAAACAAAAATGCCAAGAACGTAGGGCAAAATGGGAATTTTTGAATAGTGTAACCTCCTCCCACCTATATATATGATGTGCCCTTCTTCTCCCTTTATTTTGCACGACCAAGTTCTGCCCAAAACCAGGGGAAAACCCTAGGGAGAGTGGTGCACAAGAGGGAGGCAAAGAGGAGGAGAAATCAAAGGCTTAAGGTATGGAAATTTAGTAGTTTTTCATTCTCTTTCTCTTCCAAACCTCTTCTCCTTCATTCTCCTTTATTTCCTATGATTATAATGAAGTATATGGATCTATTTTAAAGGAGAAATTGAAGGGAAAATTCAGATTTGAAGAGAGGGGCTCAAAGAACACAAGATTCAAGTGAGAAAAAGCAAGAAAATAAAGAAAATCTTGCATCCCATGGTAGCTACTCCTCCCTCTTCTTCTCCATATTTTGCCCCATGTATGTAGATGCTAGATGGCTAAAATTTTAAGGAGAACCAAGGGCGAATTCCATGAATTTAAGGGAGGAGAGTAAGAATATGCAAAGAAATTCAAGAAAAGGCCATGGAATTTCAAGGTGCAAAACCTAGGATTTTAAGTGCACCTTGTAAAATCTGATTTTCTATGATAATTTTTAGGCCTAAATAAGAGTTTAAATGAGATCCCAAGATCTCTAAGAGGCTCCCCATATGCATCCTCCCTTGAGAAAACAAGGCAAACTCCAAAAAGCCCCATTTCTTCCATAGCCTCAGCCTAAAGAGGTTTATGTAGCTAAGGAGAGTTTTAAATTTTTCTAAGCCCATTTTTGAGTCATATATGATGAATGAATACGAAGGGAAGCCTTAGGAGAAATTTAGAATCATAGAAAGTGAGTTAGTGCTTTATGTTCCATAATGAGATCTAAAGAAATAACATGTAGTTAGACTCTTGGTTTTGATTATGTGATGACTCCAAGAGGATTAAAAGGAGTCAAGAATCATATTTGAAAGGAAAGAATGGAGCCTAGAATTTAATTAAGGGTTGTTGCTTCATTAAGTACAATTATAGAACCATAATGAGGTCATAAGCTAACCTAGTGTCTAAGCAAATTGTATGGCTTTAGAATTGAGTTCATGAACCTAATTGGCTTCCATAAATTGTGTTTAGGCCAAGAGAAAACTTCCCCACACTTTTGTGTGTGTGTGGCTGAAAAGGGGAGCTTGGATTCAAAGGAAAAAGTGTGTAATTATGTACAAGGTAGCTCTCTCCACTTTCTCTCATGCATGGATGTGTGCTTAGCTTATCTTAGAATGTGTGTATGTGTATTTTCAAGTCATGAAAAGTATGATAGCATGGTTTCACATGCCATGGTTTTATGATGACATATTATGTTTTATATGATGTTTATGATGTGTTCTTGGGTTTGCTTAAAGGTGTGAGGCCAAGAACCCTTAATCATGGTAAGGATAAACCAAGAACCCTTAAGATTGGTTGAGACAAAGTAAAGAGTCTCCCAAAAGCAAGATGGACTCCCAAGAGCATGGTTGAGTCCAAGAATGTCTTAAAGAATGGGTGAGGCAAGTCCAATATCCATAAGAAATTGAGTGAGGCCAATCCACTTGCTTGGCAAGCCTTTGTATGCTATGTATGACTTTCTTAAATGATGAAAATGTCTTTTGAATGTTTGCACATGTCAACATGACCATACATGCATTGATGAGACTTGTTTGCATCCATTATGTATGATTGAATGGGAGATGAGCTATTGGGATTTTTGAATCTCATTCCCTCCTCTCCAATGTTCTAACATGCTAGGTGGACCAAGAGAGTAAGGTAATGGAAGCCAACCGCCTTGAGGATGAGAAGATGACAACAAAGTGCTAGAATTTTGTTACTTTGAAACCATACAATTGGCAAATGATGTAATCCATGGATGTATATGCATCATGATGTCATGAACACATGTAATTATAATACTATGTCATATATGAATGAGAGAAAATGTTATGTGACCATTAGAATATGATTTGAACAAGTTTTGGCAAATGAGCTTCTTGGATGACATTATAGAATTATGTATAAGTGTGGATGAGATGGCCAAAATGAGATGCATGAGGGTTGGCACCATTTGGGTAGCTCACATAAGCCCTAATTATGCTTTTAAACTTGCCCAAGAGGTGTCAAACCCAAGGAAAGCCATTTGGACATTTTGGTATCCTATATGGAGCCAAAATTGACTATAATAGAACCTCATGTCACTTTTTATCCAAATGAGCTTTTCTTGATTTAAGATTTGACATGAAATTAGAGCTTATTGATAGCTTTTTGGGAAGCTAAAGAACATAATTTTTGGAGGTCTACAAAATATTGATTTTGGTTTGATGCACTATTCACTTGGTTCGAAAATGAAATCTGTCACACAGGGCTCAAATGATGTCCAATTGCCACGAAATTTTATATAGAGAAACTAGACATTCTTAGCATTTGTGTCAACTAGAAGCACCTCATTTGGATGTCTAGAGAGGGAAATATAAATTTTCAAAGAATTTGTCTAGTATCAGGAACTTCACCCGACCTTAGTTACTATTTGATTAGATTTCGAGGTTTGGGTATGCTGAACTGATCTGGAGTTATTTTTTCCTTCTAGCTAACATCCACAGCTTTCTAGATTGGCATCATTTTCATGGATTGAATTTTTTTGAAATTAATTGGACATTTTTGAAGTTTGCTACAGAATTTTATGACAGCACCAGTTGACAGTTTGACCTCTAGACATTTTCAAATGTCAAACGTCCTCTATGTTGGATGATATGGTCTGAATGTATTCTAAAGTAGACATGTGTAACTTTCCATAATGACTAAGAATGCATGGTTTCAATTTTTCTAGAATTAGTTATGATTTTTCAAAATTTAGACAGAAAAGAGGCAAAATCTGGCTGAGAATATATGTGTATATTTCATGCTTCCCTTTGAATTTTTTGAGATGTAGGCTACTTTTGATGATTCAAATGAATTGTATTCATGTAATTAAATATGGAAATATATTGTATGAGCTCACATGTTCCACGTGACACCGAATGGAATTTTTATACACGACACAACACAAAGAAATATATTATTTTAATGGATTTTTCTCACTTCCTTCATGGAATATATCATATGAGCATGCAAATGTGTATGAAATGAGTTAGAAATATAAGGTATTATATTACTTTGACAACAAAATAGGGTTTTGTGTACATTTATGTTAAAGTATAAATGCATATCTTATTTATGAGATGTAACTCTTTACTCATGTATAAAAGTATGTAAATATTTTGTATGAACCATATTTGGAACCAAATGTATGGGATCTTGAGTTTTTGACGTCCTTGAGCTATGGAATGCATGTGTATATTGTAACATCCAGTTTTCTGATGAGAAAAAATGTGAGAAACGTGATATACGGTTTCTCCGTAAATAAATAAAATTCACCGAATACAAAAGCAAGTCCCTTGAAATGAATTAGTTAAGGTCTCAAAAAATTTAGGAAGCATTCTAGACTCCTAAAAATAAGAATCATAGGCTTAGACAGAAAGAAAAATAAAGCTAGACTAAAGAAACAATTTCTTATAGAAAATTTACGAAACATAATGGCATTTTCATAATTTTCAGCAAATTTTGAAATTCACATAGGAGTGCTTTTTAAATGAAAGTTTTGAGTTCTGTAGAGTTCTCAAAGGCACTGAAAATCATAGAAAGGCCCGAAACTGTTAAAGCCCCTCCGGTGGACGTTTTCCAATGTTGGTGCACTTAAACTTTGACGGATTTGTTAGGGAAAGTTTTAGCTCCGATTCGAGTGATTCCAAAGGCAATTTACTAAATTGGGAACGTAAATTTTATAATGGAAAAGATAGTTCTCAAAAAGGAGCTAAAATGAATTAAAAACGAAAATGCTAAGAACGAAGTGCAAAATAAGAATTTTTGGAAAGTTCTTCTTCCTCCTTTATATATATAAGTGGCACCCCACTTGCACCCTCATGTAGTTTCATATATTTCTACCTAAAAACTAGAGAAAACCCTAAGGGATGAGGCACACAAGAGGAGCAAGAAAAGGAGGAGAAATTCAAGGTAAAAGGTAAGGAAATTTAATAGTTTTTCATGCTTTCTTCCTTCCAAATCCCCTCTCCTCCATTCTCCTTTGTTTCCTTTGATTAAAATGAACTTTACAAATTTTTTTAAGGGAGAAATTAAGGGAAAATTTTGGATTTGAAGAAAGGAGCTTGAAGAAAGCAAGATTCAAGTGAGAAAAAAATAAGAAAACAAGGTAATTTCTTATTCCACGGTTGATATCTCTTCCTCCCCTTCCTCCACCATTTCGCCCCACTTGAGAAACCCTAGGAGGGTTTGATTTTTAAGCAGAACCAAGGGTGATTCTTAGGAAAAAGGGTGTGGAGATTAAGAATATGCAAAGAGAATTAACAAAAAATAATAGAATTTTAAGATGCAATTTCTAGGGTTTCAAGTGTACCTTATAAAATATGATTTTGTACAATAATTCTTTTGCTTAAATAAGAGTTTAAATGAGCTCTTAAGATCCCTAGAAGTCTCCCCATGTGCTTCCTCCACTAAGAAAACAAAGCAAAGTCCATAGAGAGCAAAATACTTTCGAGGTTCAACCAAGAGAGGTTAGCATACCTAGGGAGAGTTTTAAATTTTTCTAAGCCCATTTTTTCGTCATATATGATGAATGAATATGAGAGGAAGCCTTGGAAAAAATTTAGAAAGCCTAGAGAATGAGTTGGTGCTTTATGTTCCATAATATGACTTAAAGAAGCAACATGTAGTTAGGCTTTTTATTTTAATTGTGTGATAATTCCAAGAGGCTTAAAAGGATTCAAGAATCATATTTGAAAGAAAAGAATAGAGTCTAGAATTTATTTGATGGGTGTTTCTTCATTAGGTGCATTTTGGAACCATAAAGGGGTTTATAGGTCAAGCTAGGTTTAAGCAAGTTGTGTGGCCTTAGACTTTACTTCAAGAATATAATTAGTTTCCATATGATGTGTCTAGGCCAAGAGGAATGATCTCCACCTTCCTGGGTGTATGAGGTCAAGAGAGAGGATTCAAGGCTTAAGGAAAAAATATACAAAATGCTAGCAAGGTAGCTCACTCCTCCTTCTCTCATATATGATTGTTTACTTTACTTGTCTTTAAATGTGTGTATGTGTATTTTTAAGCCATGAAAAGTGTTCTAGCATGACTTTGATTCCATGGTGCCATGACGTTACAATATACTTTCATATGATGTTTATGATGTGTGCTTGGATTTGCTTGAGTGTGATGAGGCCAAGAACCCTTAGCCATAGTGAGGATGAGCCAAGAACCCTTGAGATTGGTTGAGACAAAGTAAAGAGTCTCCCAAAAGTGAGGTTGACTCCTAAGAGCATGGTTGAGCCCTATAACCTCTTAAAGAATAGGTAAGGCAAGTCCAAAATCAACAAGTAAATAGGTGAAGCCAATCCACTTGCTTAGCAAGCCTTTATATGCTATGTATGACTTTCTCAAATAATGAAAATGCCTTTTGAATGTTTGCATATGTCAACATGACTATACATGCATTTATGAGACTTGTTTGCATCTTTTATGTATGATTGAATGGGAGATGAGCTATTGGGATTCTTTGAATCTCATCCCCTCCTCTCCAATGTTCTAACATGCTAGGTGAACCAAGAGAGCAAGGTAATGGAAGCCAACCACCTTGAAGAAGAGAGCTTGACATCGCAATGCATAGTTTTTATTCTTTAAGGCCATATTGATGTCAAATGATATGTGATGTATAAATGAAAGAATGCATTATTAGACCATTAGAATGCAATTTGGCTATGTTATGACAATGTGGTTTCTTGAATGGTTTTATGCAAATGTGTATAAGTGTAAGTGAGATGGCCAAAATGAGATACATGAGGTTTGAAACCATTTGGGCAGCTCACATAAGTCATAATCATACTTTTAAACTTGCCCAAGAGGTGCCAAACATTAAGAGGGAGCATTTGGATACTTTGGTATCCTATATGTAGCCAAAATTGACCATAATGGAATCCTATATCACTTTTTGTCCAAATAAGTTCTTCTTGATTTAAGATTTGGCATGAAAATAGAGCTTGTTGAGAGCTTTTTTGGAAAGCTAAAGAACAGAATTTTTGAAGTTTTAGAGAATATTTGATGAATTTTCAAAGTTGGCAAAAATTCTGGTTTTGGTCATGTCAATGTTCACTCAAGTCCGAAAATAAAATCTGTCACACAAGGCCCAAATGATATCCAATTGCCACAAAATTTTATATTTAAAAACTATACATTCTGAGCGACTTAGGCCAATAGAAGCACCTCATTTGGATGTCTAAAGATGGAGATATGAATTTTTGAAAATTTTGCCCAGTATCAGGTGCCCCAATTGACCTCAGATACTGTTTGATTGGTTTTTGAGGTATAGGCATGCCTGAGCTAGTTTGAAGTTATTTTTTCCTCTAGCTAACATCCATAGCTTTCCAAATTGGTATCATTTACATAGATTGGATTTTTGTGGAATTAATTGGATATTTTTGAAGTTTGCTACAGAATTTTGTGACAGCACCAGTGGATAGCCTGACCTTTGGACCTTTTCGAATGTCAAACGCCTTCTGTGTAGTGTTTCATGGTCTGGAAATATTTTTAACATAAATTACACATGTGTGAATTTCCAGAATGTTCAAGAATGCATGATTTTGATTTTTATATAATTAGTTATGATGTTTCAAATTTTGTGATAGAATAGGGAAAATTCTGGCCGAAACTGCACATATGTATTTTATGCTTCTCTTTGCTTTCCATGAGCTATAGGCTACCTTTGATGGTGCAAATGAGTTATATTTATGTAATTAAATATTAGAATGTGATACATTAGTCCATATGGCCCACGAGACTCTGAAGAAAAATTTTATACGCGACATAACGCTAAGAAATATATTATTTAATGCTATTTTTCTTGCCTCTCTATGAATTACTTGATATAAAGCCCAAAGATAGCATGAAATGAGCTAAGAAATTATGGTATTACATTTATGATCAAGTGAGGGAGTGGTTTTGAGTTCTATGATGTTTTGGATCTATTGTGATGCTTTTATATGCTGTATTTAAGGTTTTGGACGTGCCCAAGTGGTCACTTACATTAAGGAACTTCATTTTGGACCATTTGGTGCTCTTTGAATCTCAAAATGAGTCATATTTTGCTCCTGGACCAAAGCCAAACCAAATGAATGAATGTTTACATAACATTTGATAGACATTTAAGTATCATGTAAAGCTTTGCACAAAGCTAAAAAATATAATTTTTGGAGCTCCGTAGAATTTATTATGATTTTTCAAAATTTGCTAAATTATGTAGAAATTGTCAATACACTATTCATTTGATTAGTCTGGTTTTCTGGGCATTTGAGGGGCCAATAAAGTCAATGTAATATCTGATCCTTTGAAAATGCAAGAAAGCATAAGGAAATGTGAGAAATGTAACATACAGTTTTTCTGTCAATGTACGAAATTCACCGGGTACAAAAGAAAGTCTCCTAGATAAAATGAATTAAGGTCCAATAAAATTAGAATAATATTCTAGATTGCAAATAATGATAAGTTAAGGCCAGAGGTGCCCTAAAATTGAGGTCAAAATAGATGAAAAAGAAAAGGTTCCGAAGAGTCTCCAAAATCAAGTATGAAAGAGCCAGGGACTAAAATGCAAAGAAAAGTTATATGCCAGGCAAAATGTATAAATTGCCCGAAAGTTTAGGGAACTCTAGTTTCACCCTCTATTCATGGCCTTAGGCATGGATATCAAAAAATCATGCAAGAATCTCATAAATCCGTGACCCACGATTAAACTTAGTTCGATAAGACGAGTCCAATGACGCCATGTTGTCCAGATGGCTGGGCGGGATCCGATCCGAGATCCGGTTAGCCTGATCAATAACTATGAGGAAAATAGAAAAAAGTTGTAACAACTATAGAAATAGAAATAGCTAAAGGGCTAAGAAACCCTAAAAGAGTTTCAGGGACTAAATTGTAGTAAATGAAAATTTTATAGCACAATCATAATACAGAACGGTAAAAATTACACCTATAGACTCTGGTGTCCGATTGATATCGAAATTTATAAGGATTGAGGCTAAGGGCCCCTGATCCATGTTTAAAGCTCAAGACGGCTAGTCCAAGTTCAAGCAAAGAAAGAGCAAAGTGTGTGGAGGTATAAATTGAGGACTTTACTTTTATGCACCACATCTTGCAATGTAATTAAATATTTTAGATTACTACGTGTATGAGTTATGTTATGATATTGTAAGGTACTCAGGTATGGAATGGAAAGTCACGAATAAAATTAACCCTTGCGTAAATAGAGTATGACTGGCGTGCCTAAAATACAAAAATGCATCTGCTTATATAAAGGCAAAATAATAATAATATGTCAAGTGAAGGGCATTTTTTGTAGGGACACTTTAATATGAATTTATATGCATTCCACTGAGGGAGTATTTTCCCCTTGTAAAGGGCTTAGAGAGCTTGAAGTAGAGCCCTGAACCGACCTCATATGATTTTTCTATAATTAATTATGTATTTTTCAAGTTAGATAAGAAATTGGAAATGACCAAATGAATAGTGAAATTGTATGAGAAAGTTTTTGAAAGGAAAAATTTTGATTAGTTTAGGTTTCCATTGATTCCTTTAAGTTTTATATGAGGTAATTGTAGTAGGACAAGTGTTATAAAATAAGGTATGACATCCAACACTCATGAAATTTTATAAAAATATAGTTAACACCATAAGCTTTCCATAGCCACCACAATCACCCAATTTGGACCTCTATAGCATGAGATACAAATTTTTAAAGTTTTAGGTTTATGCTTGGACAAAATATTGATAGAGCTACAATTCCATTACGATTTCATGTACCAAATGATATTGTTTTGATTTGAAATTTTTACAACATGTATGTTATGTCTTGATCTTTTCATAGAATTCTAGTTTGTGTGATTTGAAAATTTTTAGCTCAAGTTATGAATTTGTGAAGTTATGACAGAATTATGAAACCATGGGGAAAATGGAAATATGATGCTTTCTTGATGTGCATGGCTTAAACCCGAATTCCATTCCCTTTTCTATGATGTTTCTGTATGAGTAAGTGTATTAAGGATGGAAGATGAGTTTGATAAGTTGAAATGGTTCATTTAGCAAAAATTAAATTATTTGAACCTTTAATGATGACAAATTCTGCTACTAAAAAGTATTGATATTATAAAACAGATCCTATGAGCACTTTGTGATATAAATTGAATGCTATCTTAATATAGTATTACTCATAACACAATTTATCCTTAAGAACTTTAAATGCATGATCTTGTGCTTTGCCCCATTTGAAGCCAATAGATTTTTTAATGATTTTAGTGAGTGGTGCAGCAAGTGTGCTAAAATTCCTCATAAACCATCTATAAAATAAAAGCTAGCCAAACCATGTAAACTTTTTACCTTTGTAATGCTTGTAGGTGTTGGCCATTTTTTTTATTACTGTCACATTTTCCACATCAACTTCTACTCCTTTAGAACTCACCAAAAAACTAAGAAAAATAACCTTATCCATGCAAAAACTACATTCCTTAAGGTTAGCATATAACTTTTCTTTTCTCAAGAAATTAAGCACATGACACAAATGATTCAAATGTTCATCAAGACTTCTAGTATAAATCAAACTATCATCAAAATAAATCATAACAAACTTTCCAATGTATGCACACAATGAAGGTGCTAGATGCATTAGTTAGCTCAAATGGCATGAGTAACTGATGGTTGTGTTGAGCAACCTCAAATAAATTAGGTCAAATAAAGATTTGTAATATAGGATGCAACCTAAATCATTTTCCTTGAAAATAGATTTCAATATTCGAAAGAGCCTTCTAAGTGTAAGAGGAACCTAAAAGCTACCAAATTCAGGGGATTTTGATTGAACTTAACTAGCTAAAACTTAAATTGAATTAAAAATGCAAACTACCAACTAAAGTGCAAGAAATTAACAAGCAAGTAATGAATGTGTAGCTAACTTTGGATTCATCCCTTGATGTTTACAATTCTTATCCTCATTCAATTATTAATGGTTCTTGTCTAAGAATTTCTGCATGTGTTCATGGTAATTTGTCTTGAGTTGCCACATAAGATTCAAGACATTAACAATTTAATATTGATTGAAACCTCGACTCCATATTAAATCATTAATTCTTGTGATTAAGCTTATTGAACACTCAAATAGAATGATTAATCAATAAAATTAGCCTCTGAGTTTTCATCTTACGAGATTCAACTAACCAATTAAACTCCAAGGAAACCTCAAATTAAACATTCAAGCACACAATTTTCAATATACATTTCATCAAATACCTTGATTACACAACCTAAAAATTGGAGGTATATGAAAATCACAACATTTAATTGATAGTTGTGTCGCCCAACCTCAAATAAAACTAGGTTGGAAAAGGCTTGTAGATAATGGTGCAAGCTAGGTCATTTCTCAAAGAGTTTTTGCCTTTAATTATTTATGAAAGAGTATTCCAAGTATCACTAAATGAAAATTGTTTAGGAAATTTTGAATTACTGAATAAATTGAATTAAATAAAAAATAACAAGAGCTAAAAGTTTAAGACTAAGTGAAGTTAACAACTAGGAAAATGTGGTAACTAGCCCTTAAATGGACTCTCTAGAATTCAATTATCCTTGCTCCCTTTTTAATGTACTAAAATTGGATTTAAACTCTTGCTCATTGGTGTATTCTCCATAAGAACTCTTGAATTACCATCCAAGACTCAATTTAATAATAATTCAAGGACTTCTTTACAACCACAAGGAACCTTGAATAATCAATCAATTGAGTTAGGAACAAAAATACACAAAAACAAATCCTAAATACTCAATAAAATCTACTGAATAATCCACTTAAAATGCTAATCAACTAATTAGATTAATAAATTCCTCAATGCACAACAATTGCACAAAAACTCCAGCCACTTAATTCAATAACCATTGCATCAATTGGCCTAAAAATAAGAAGAATTTAATAGCAAATTGTGTAACCACTAAGTTTGGACTTTCCATAAACATTTAGGGATCAAAATTAACATTCAAATATGAAATTGCAATCAATCCATAATTCAAATTAATCCAGTAAATTCTAGCAATTAAATTCCTAAATTAATAAGTTAAACCTAGTCAAATTAACAAAGGAATCAATGCTGAAATTAAAAGATAAAACAAGGAGAATTTATCCAATTGGGAGAGGCAATTTGGAGCTCAAATCTACATCAAGGGAGGTCCAATCTTCAGCTAATTACCAAGAGAAAATCAAGCTACCATGGAGAAGATAAATGGAAGACAATGGAGGAGGGAAGAAGCTAAAATCATCGAGCCTCTTCAATCAATTTCTTCTCTTCATTTTCGCGTCTTTGGAGGTCACAACCCAAATCCTTCTTTCGTTGTCCTATTTGCCTTATTTTCTAGCTACTTTTTGCATTTTTTATTCCGTCTCTTTTTTTTACATTTTTCCCAAGTTGGCTCCCTTCATCACGTGCTGCCCTCATACTTTATTTAATCCATTAATTGATGTGTTCTGTTGCTTTCTCATAAAAAAACCCATAGCTTTATTCTTACTATGAATCATGTGGCTTTTAAAATATGCTTACTATCTATACTCATAGCTCAAGCTTCATACACTGTTCACGTGGTTTATTTAATTATTCCCACGTCACATCCCACGTAATCTCCTTCCAGCTCATTTGTTTACTATTCTTTTTCTCTAACTCGTAGCACATTCTGCCTTTGTTCAAGCTTCATCCACACTTCTTTACGAGCTTCATCTTCTTCTCTCATTCAGCTCCAGCTTTTTCTTCTCTCATATTGTCTCTTCCACTTTTCTTTCCACATAAGCTCAAGTCTACTACGTGCTTCTTCTTTTTACTTGCCATGAGTGTATATAATTTCTATTCTATTCAACCCTCTAACTCATGGCTTCTTTCAGCTCATTTAGCTTATGATAATGGTAAACCCATACCTCATTTGTTGCTTCATTCACACGTATTGCTTCCTCTATTCCTGCATGTGTGTGTTTGAGCTCTTCATGTTTGTTCCTCCTTCCCTATTTCTCCCTTATGCTTCTTCTCTTCACAGCATCCTACATTGCTCCTTGCTGGAACCCGTAGCATTCCTTCTCTCCACGTAAACTAGCTTCTTCATTTAACTCAGCTCCCTTTGTTTCTCTTTCCACGTAAAACCCAAGACTTTTTCTTCTTGCTTCATGCACCCAAGCTCAAGTTTGCTTCTTCCTAAAAGCTCGAAACTACCTCTTCTTCTGCTTACACACTTCTTGTCATACCTTATTTTATAACACTTTTTCTACTACAAATACCTCGTATAGAACTTAGAAGAATCAATGGAAACCTGAACTAATTAAAATTTTTCCTTTTAAAAACTTCCTCATACAATTTTACTATTCATTTGGTCATTTCAATTTTGTCCAACGTTGAAAATACGTAATTAATTTTAGAAAAATCGTATGAGGTTGGTTCAGGGTTCTACTTCAAACTCTCTAAGTCCTTTACAAGGAAAAAAATACTTACTTAGCAGAGCACATATCAAATCATATAAAGTTGCCCCTACAACAAACTTGATGATTTTACCCCTCATTTGTCATATTATTATTATTTTGCCTTTTTATAAGCACAGGCATTCTTGCATCTTAGGCACACTAGTCATACTCTTTTTACTTTAGAGTTAGGTATATACATGGCTTATTGTTACATACCCTATTATCATACAATATTATAACACAACTCGTACATACCATAATCTAAAGATATTTAATTACATGACAAAATGTGATGCATAAAGGTAAGGTCCTCAATTTATACCTTCACACCCTTTACCCTTTCTTTGCTTGAACTCGGACCTAGTATGGGTTATATTTAGGGTGAGATTATGAAATCTCAGTAGTAGTAAACCAATCTCATTCATAAGCAAGCATGTAAATACATAGCATAAGGCCAATCAAGGTGCCATGGATCACATAGTAATACAAGGAATTTCATACAAGGCCAAGCACAATCTAAGCATACATGTCTCATCTTATAGCATAAATGACAACTTGATATAGCATAACACTCATCATTACATAAACATACAAGCTTAAAGAAAAAGAGAGGAAAACTACTACCTTAGCAAACTTTGCTCCTCAATCCTTGGGACTCGGTTTACTTGCTTTTGGAGTTCCCAAAACAAACATCAAACCCTATAATCATAATGATAATTTATCACAATCAACACATAAAGTTTAACTTCTAAAGTAGTATGACCTTTTTAAACTCATTGGAACCATTGGAATTGGAAAAATCCAACTCCTTCCCTTCCAATTCGCTATGGTCGAATAGTGAGCATTTCTTGGCCAAGATTTAGAAATTTTATTCCATGAGTTTTGGGGGCTTTTCCATAGGTATTCCTAGCTAAAAACACCCTTTTGAATCCATTGGAATGGATAAAATTATGAAATTCCAGCCCCAACATCATGTTTTGGTCATAACATAATCTAACTCTATTTTAGGCCCAAAAGTGAGTTTCTTTGGTTCTAAAAATTTCATAGCCTCTTCCTTTATGTTTTAGTACTTGAAATTTGGTATACATGACTTTAAGACATTAAGAAAACATAAAAATTTTGGGAAAATTTGGATAGCATCTCCCTAACATTTTCATTTTCTCAAAAATTACAATCTTTGTGTTTTTCAAGGTTTTAGCATACAACCAAATGGATGAGCTCATATGGCCTCCATGGTCAATATATAAACTCCATTTCTAGGCCTTCATATTTAACATATAAACTCCATTTCTAATGATCCATATGCTGTCCAAAAGTGACTCATAGCTAGGGTTTAACAAAACTAACTTAAAACATGTGATTTTCAAGTACAAGATGGAGAGAACTTATTCTTTAAGCTTAATCCTTTCTTCCTTTGCTTTTCTCATACTAAAATCCTTTCTTTTCCCACTTACAGCAACATTCCACCTTGAAGAAAAGATGAAAATGCAGCTACCCTTTGGAGAAAATGGTTGGAGGACGGAGAAGATGAAGAAATTTGGTGAAGAATTGTGATAGTTTTGCTTGGTTTCACTTCTTCTTCCACTTTTCCTCCCTCTCTCTCTCTCTTCACGTTTTTCTCTCCTTCTCCCTTGTGTGTGGCATGAAAATGGTGGAATGCAGGTGAAGGAGATGAATTTAAATGAAGTTAAATGGTCATACTAAATTTTGACCCTTAGATCAACCTTTTCAAGATCAAATCTTAACCTTCCATTCCTTTTTTTCTTTTGATTTTCTAATTCCATAACTAAATATCTTCTTCTAAAAATTCTTGGCCACACACTTGGACACGTTTTCTTAGCCCTTGAGTTATGGATAGTAACCATGGTTAATTTCTTTAACTCAACCATGGTCAACTTTTAACTCAACCATAGTTAGTTTTTAATTTAACCATGGTTAATTCTTTAAAATAACTAAAATCCTTTTCTCCTTTCCTTTTCATTTTAAATTTTATATTTGGATTTCATCTTCTTTAAAACCCTAATTATATCTTCTTTTCTCTTATTGGGCCTTTAGAATCAGCTATTGGGCCTTACAACAGTCTAAAAATTGGTATCTGAGCCCGATTAAGGTTTTACGGTACAATACATACATTTAAACTTTCTATAATTTATAAATATTATTTCCTATACTTTCTGGCCATACTGAGCTTCAAACATGGATTAGGGGCCCTTAACCTCAATCCTCATAAATTTCGGTGTCAATCGAACACCCAAGTTTATAGGTATAATTTTTACCCTTTTGTATTATGATTGTGCTATAAAATTTTTATTTACTGCAATTTAGTCCTTAAAACTCCTTCAAGGTTTCTTAGCCCTTTAGCTATTTCTATTTCTATAGTTATTACAACTTTTTTTCTATTTTGCTCATACCTACTGATCGGGCTAACCAGATCTCGGATCGGATCTCGCTCGGCCATCCGAATAGCGTGGCATCATTGGATCCGTCTTATCAAACTGAATTTAACCGTGGGTCACGAATTTCTGAGATTCTTGCCCGATTTTTTGATATTCGTGCCTAAACCCACGAATAGATGGTGAAATTAGAGTTCTTTGAACTTTTGGACAATTTATACATTTTTCCTGACATATAACTTTTCTTTGCATTTTAGTCCCTGGCTCCATCATGCTTAACTTCGGAGACTCTTCGGGATCCTTTATTTTTCACCTAATTTGACCTCAATTTTTGGGCACCTCTGGCTTTGACTCATCATTATTTGCAATCTAGAATATTATTCTAATTTTATTGGACCTTAATTCATTCTATCTAGGAGACTTCCTTTTGTATCCAGTGAATTTCGTATATTGACAGAGAAACTGTATGTTACATTTTTCGCGTTTCCTTACACGCTTTCTTGCATTTTCAAGGGACCGGATATTACACTTCTTCTCTTCTAACCTGTGGCTTGTTCTATTCTTCATTCCCCTTAAACAGAATCCATGTGTCATATGCTGGACGTGGAAGGAATACACTTATAGTTGTTGCATAAGACAACTTGAGACCTTTCTTCTTTAATCCTTTCTAACCTGTTGCTTTAGTCTTTAGCTTGTGTTTAACTTGAGCTACCCTTTAGCTAGTTCTTTTCTCATTCCATGTGTTCATTCTTGCTAGAACCCATGGCTAGTTACATTCTTTCTACGTGCTTTGTGTGTATGCAAGTGAGTGTGTGTTTGAAGTACATGAAGCTACGTGAAGAGTGTGTGAATGATGCATGCTACGTGACAACCTATGCAAGTGAACTAGTGTATCTTTCAACATGAGTTTGTGCTAGAAAATGGAGTAAATGGTTAGACAGGTGTTAGTGTGGCTAGAACGTGGGTTAGTGGATGTGTTTAATGTGGTGTTTGTTATGCATGTGATTATATGAGTGAGTGTACATGGTTGGAGGTATGAGAGCTATGTGGAAGTGTGTGTGAGCTAGATGAGTGTTAATGTGAAGCTTCTACATGTAAGTGTATGATGAGATGAAGCTAAACATATGTGTGGGTAATGTGGAGAAGTTGCCTACGTGGAAAGACCCATGAGTGATATGTGTGTGCATACCAAGTGAATGAGAGATGTGAGAATGAGAGGATGGAATGCATGGCTTCCTTGGACTTGGCAAACTTCCACCTCTTCTCCAAACCAATCTCTTGTTCAAATACTATTTGCCCATCAAAAATTTTGCAAGAAAAATAGGCAAAAATCACATGGGAATATTCACAAAATTATTTAAGATAAATTTAAGCATTGAAAACCAAAAATTTGCAAATTAATTCCTAAAATGTAAAAATGGCCAATTAAAATCAAATTCCATTCAATTACATCCATTAAGCCATATTTAATTATTAAAGTGCCAAAATTAGGAGGATTCATGTATATAAAACTAGCATTCATCATTAATTCATCAAAATAATGATCTATTAATCATCACAATTCTCTTCTAATAGATGTCTAACCAGCCACTAATCATAAGCAACACTAATCTTAATCTAATACAATCTTAACCAAGTTAGTAGAAGAATAAGAAAAAGTGCTAGGAAGAGAGAAAATAAGGTGCAGAAATCTTAGCCAAATCCCTAGATATTCTTCATAGATTCAAACTCCACATCAAGGTCTTCATCCAAGTTGGCCACAAGATTGAATTAAGCTTCCATGGATTGCAAGAAATGAAAGAATTCGAGAGGAGGAGCTACAACCATTAGCTTCTATATATGAATAAGAGAAAAATGTATAGTCACGTGATGTTCTCTCTCTCTCCTTAATCACATTCTGGACCCCACCAATCTGAGCCACTCTCATCTTTTGTTCACGTGTTTCTTCTCTATGTATAATTCATTCTTGTGCCCATCAAAACCGTACATCATCCCTCTACATCAAAATAGAACCCTCCTTCAGCATCACACCCATGCTCCTTTTCTTTGTCATGTGACATCCTCTTCTTAAGTATTGTGTGTTTTTCCCATGCTTTAATCTATGCCTCATGCTTTTATCCATTCCTTCCATGTGCTTCATGTTAATAGAGAATGTAAGGCCATGTAAAAATATGTGAGTGTGTGTGGTTTAGTAGGCCTACTATGCATGTGATTCAAAGTGGAAGCCATGTATCCACATCTATGTGTATATATGTGTATTAGTGGAATGTCTTCAAATCCCGTGCCTGATTGCATGCGTGAAAGTCCATGTGAGTGGATGGACATGATTTTGTGTGGAAGAGGGCCATGTATGTGTATGTAACCTCCTCCCTCCACGTGACCTAGTGCATGAAGATGGAATTCCATGGCTTTATGTGTATAATCCTTATGTTATTCATTCATGAGTGTTGGAGAGAATGGAGAGCCGTGGATATGTGTATATGGTCATGAATGTGAGAGTAGGGCCCCGTATGAAGTGATTTGGTGTAGGGTGATTCATGAAGCCTCATGTGTGAGATCCATGGGTGAAGAGAGTGTATGATCCATACCATTCATCAAGCTGTGTGTGTATGTAATGAAGCTGCTTTGCATGTCCGTGCCTATGTATGTGAGTGTGTCAATAGGTCAGTGTGAGAGCTCATGTGACTTGGAGGTTGGAAGGCTATGCTTATCAACATGATTATGATCAAGGGATGGTATCAATTGGATCTGCTAGCCATGTATGAATGTGTGTATATGTGTGATGTGAAATCCCTTGCTCGTATGCGTATGTCTCTTGTGAGCCCATATGTGTATGTGAGAATATATGAATTTGAACCTCATGCCTCTGTGATATATTGGATTTGCATAAATTGCCTTAAATGCCCATGCCAAATCATCCCCCATTTCCATTTTTATTTTTTGAAAAATCCATTAAAAAATTTGAACATTTATTCCATACTTTAAATTGCAAAATTGTGGCTTCCATCCTTGAGATCTTGACCCTTGATTCAATCTTCATTTCTCCTCCAAATTAATTTTTATCATTTAATTTTCATTTTCCCACTAAAAATTTGCAAACAAAATAAAAATATTAAATAGAAAAATTTACAAAATTATTTAAAAGAATTTATGGATTAAAAACTAAGAATTTTGCAAACAAATTACTAGAGTGCAAAAGATGGCTAATAGAATCAAATCTCATCTAATTAAATCTATTAAGCCATAAGTCATCTTCAAAAAGTCCAAATTAAAAAGAATAAAATATATAAAAGTGATGTTTACTACTAGCCATTCATACAATACGTGCTTTGTTTTGAATGCAGTTTTGCACTTGTCCCCTTCCATCATCCTAATTTGATGATACTTAGATTTTAAATCAATTTTTGAAAAGATACTAGACCCATGCAATTTATCAAGCATGTCATTTAATCTAGGTATAAGATGGCGATACTTTACAGTGATATTGTTTACAACTCTACAATCAATGCATATCCTCTAAGTTCCATCTTTCTTTGGCACCAAAAGTATTGGAACCGCACAAGGACTCAAACTTTGTCTAAAATATCCATTGCCTATGAGCTCTTTAACTTGCCTTTGAATCTCCTTTGTCTCCTCTGGGTTAGTTCTATAAGCTGCCTGGTTGAGAATTGTTACTCCAAGAATGAAGTCAATATGATATTCAATGCCTCTAATAGGTGGTAGCCTACTAGGAATATCTTTAGGAAACACATCCTCAAATTCCTGTAATAAAGAACTAATAGCACTAAAAGAAGAAGGGTTAAGTTCATTAGTGTTCAAAAAGGCCTCCTCGTAAACAAGTACAAGTAAAGATTGTTTAGCAAGATAAGCATTCTTCACTTTACTTTCTTGTACATAAAAACTTACTTTTCCTCTTCTTTTCTCTCTACTTTTTCCCCCTTTTTTCTTAATTTCTTTTTTTAAAAGCTTTTCTCTCTTTTTCCTGCTTATTTCTTTTTGATCTTTTTGCTTCATTTCTTAGATTGCTTTCTTTCATATCTCTCTCTTTCATCATATTGAGCTGATCATCACATGCTTGCTTTAGTGTCAAAGGTACAAGAGTAATGGGGCTACTATTTGTAACACTATATTCATATAGCGCATCCCATATCTTATCTAGGTTCATTTATGAGAAATACACCACATTCTTAAGAATGTTCTTCAAAATATCCAATTAAAGTGGCGTTACGTTAGGTATAAATTTTTCACTCAATGTCTTGTGGACCATATAAACTTATCCATATCATTCTTATATTTAATTACATAATTACAACTCAAAACCATCTTAAGAAGTGGCCTAGAACTTGTGCAAATGAAGGATTCACATGAAATTCAATGATGCAACCTCGGGTAGAATTCTAGAATTCTGACATGAATTTTGAAAAATTATAACTAATTATAGAAAAACCAAAATCAAAAATACTTTACCATTTTGGAAAGCTACAGATGTCTACTTTATGATAAAAATAATTCTAGACCACAGCAGGGGCTGCTAACTATCAGAAATTGATAAAACAGTACCAGAGGTCGCCTGTCATTCCTGGTATTGTCCTCCAACTTCAAAAATTCATATCTCCTTGCTCAGTTGTCCAATTGGGGTGATCTTGGTGGCCATGGAAATATTATTATGTCTCATTTATTCTTGTAAAATTTTATAAGTATTGGACACCACTGGCTCTCAAATGATACAGGCAAAGCAACTCACCAAATGAATAGTGTCTACATCGGTTTAGCAGAAAAATGCTAACTTTGAAAATCATAATTAATTCCACAGAGCTCCAAATAATCTAGTCTTTCACTTTCCAAAAATCTCTAGATGATATCTATATGTATGCCAAATTTCATAGGCAAATTCATTCATTTTGTCAAATTTTGATATTGGGTTTTAAAATGGTTACTTTTATGTCTCATAAGGGATCCAAATGGTCCATTTTAGTTTCTAAGGCAACCATGACCACTTGAGCACATGGGAAAGTACCAAAATGGTCTACTAAACTTGTTTCAAAGGTGCACAAACCTAGAATTAAAAACTCACACTCTCACCCCAAGCCATACACAAGAATGCATACACTTTACATTGCCATCCAATGTCCGAAAACTACAATATCATTCATTTGGCATCAAGTTCCATACATACATCAAATATATAAATATTTACATGTGTTCAAATGATTATACAACATTTCCACCATGGGGTTACATCATATGCCATCCATATGGCTACTGTAACACCCCATAATTAATTAAGGTGTTAATCACAGATTAGATTAATTAGGAATAATTAATATGGATTGAGATTTAATTGAGATAGAAATCCTATCTAGGCTTAAATTAATAGATCATGATAAGAGGCTAATGGAGGCCCAATGGGTTAGGTGTAGACTCAACCCAATTTAGTATGATGGAGGCCCAAAATCCACCTTGTATAGACTCTTCTAGGTGGCCCAATAACCCTTGTGTAGACCCACATTCTTGAGCTCTTCAAACTTGGCCCAAACTTAATTAAACTTCAGCAACCTAATGTATAAGAACTGACCCAACAAAATTCTACAACCCAATACTTTAAAACTGGCCCAATAAGCTAAAATCTGAAGCCCAAATGAAGTTGGACCTTGGAGCAACCCATGACCCATCTTTGACCTAACTAAAACCCTAATACATTAGCCTCTTCCTCACACTTGCTGAAACATAAAACTCAAGAAGCAAAATTCGGAGGTTGAGAAGGAGGCTAGGGTTGGGGGCAAAAATTTTGCATTTTCTCACATTTAGAGCAAGATTTAGCCAAGGTAATAGTTATACAACTTAATCCCCTCATCTTTCTCTTTAATTTGGCCTGATTAGTTTTTCATTTGGAGCATTTTCATCCTACCCAAAATCTGAAATGTGAGTGTTTGGAGATTTTCTTGGTGAAATTCGTAGGCTGAGATTAGGGCTGACATTAGGTGAGTTTAAACCCTCCATTTTGATGCTTCATTTGTTAATTTGAGACCCCCATAGCTGATTTATAAAATGGGTATTAAGTCTGTACGAATTTGCTTAGGATTTTTGGGTGGAATATTGAGTTTTCTGGTGAATGACACTTTAATCCAAATTTGGGATTTGTGGTAGCTGTTGTAATTTGTCTACAAGTGAGGTAACTGGGTTATATCAATTCCATGTATATATTTGATTTAATTTCATATGTTGCTGTATATGAATGATTTGAAATGTCGAATGAATTGGTTGGCTATCGTTGAATTGTGATTGGACCTTGTGAGTCCATGGTGGAGCTGTGGTACGGCTGCCACCCGTGCATGTGCTTCGATCGAGCACCGGGTTATGATCAAACCCAGATGCACTGAGCCCCGATTGTGCTCAATAGGGAGTAGGTGCCGTGGACGGGCCTCTCCCGGTGTTAATGGCCTTTAACATGTGATAATATGATTGCTAGTATGGGATAGTAATCATGATAGCTAATTGTTTCATTTGCTGATATGATGGATATGATTCTGATGTTGATTTTGATTCATGTATATATGCTAATTAAATTGGATATATGATGGAATTACCTTGGTTACTGAGATTTATATCTCACCCCGTTTCATGGGATTAACATTTCAGGTGAAGGTTCTTCGGGTAAGGATAAAAGGAAGCAGGTGGATGAAAATCCATGAGTTCTAACATATGGGAGAAGGCTACACTTAGGCTGGCTTATTAGTAGAGATGCAATTTTGTTATTATTTTACATAGCATCATCATGTATTCATGTTGTCAAGTGTAGGTGTTCATATTTTGTTTGATTGAAATATAACCGTTAAGGATTTAAGTCTCATTACAATTGAATATTAATGTATGAACTTATAGTATCATATATGTAGCTTTGTTGAAATTGTGATATGGATTACCATATGGAAATTGTAGTCATATGATGCCTTGGATGTGGACATAAGCTATTATTGAATGGAATCTCTATGGAATGTGCATGGGATCTCAATTGCTGCTAATGCATGTGTTCTTGCTATTATATATTCATGAATTTGCTAATATGAGCTAGTTGGGCAAGTAGGAAGTAGTATTTAAGTTTTGCAATGGTAATAGACGGATTGATGGGTAAATAGGGTAGGTAAACACCATTAGAATCACATAAAATAAGGGAAGGTGGACTTGGAGTGTTTCTAGGATGAGATTTAGAGTGTAGGAGGCAAAATTTTAGGTAATGTAGTTACAAGAGGGATTCTCGCCGCAGCCAAATGAGAGACAGAGTCAAAGGTTGCCGCGACATAACCAATCCCGCCGCGACACAAGGGTGGAAAACTAACTTGGGGAGTGACAGTGGTGAGGAGCGTCGCGGCCTGACAAATCTTGCCGCGGCGAAAAGTGGGAAAAATCACCCAGGAGGGTAACAGAACTAAAACTCGTCGCAGCGCATTATGTCCTGCCACGGCGCGAGTAGAAGAAATTAATTAAGAGTTACCCAGTAGCAAAACTCGCCGCAGCGTAAGTATATTACGCTGAGGCGCGAATCAAGAGGATGGAGAATAGTAGATCCAGGAAGCATTTCTGCCGCAGCACCGCATAGGTTGGCCACGGTGAAGGTCCAGCTCGCCACGGCGAGATTTGTGAAATTTGTCCAGTGATTCCAGTGAACCACTTGGCCGCGACGAGGAAGGTATAGGCCACGGCGCAAGTCCCCAATCTACTCCTTTTAGCCTAGAAACCCCAATTTCTTCAACAGTAATGGTAGGAGACGATATAGGAACACTTGTGGAAGGTTATTGGGTATTGAAACTGATGAATGGTTGAATCATAAACCCCTTATGGTAGTAGGATTTCTTTTATGCAAATTTTGATTTGTGTGGTGGTATGGTGATGACCCTAACATCAAGGTTTAGATTTTTTCTATATTTTCACAATGTGATAGATTGTAACCACTCAAACCTTGATAATTAATTATTAATCGTACATTTAACCATAATTACAATGATTAAAAGGTAGGGTTGTCACAGCTACAAAGAAAGAAAAACTAGACACTATTGTCAATCTTTCATCTCCCAACTTGGTGGCTTCTATTACCTTGTTCATTTAGTCCACCTAGCATATTAAGACATTGGAAAGGAGGAAATGAGATTCAAAGAATTTCAATAACTCATTTCCCTTTCAATCATACATAAAGAATGCAATTCAAGTCTTAAAAATGCATGCATGAGCATAATGGAAAGTGTGACCATTCAAGAAACATTCTTGGCATTTGAACAAGTTATACAAGGCATACATAAGCTTGCTAAGTAAGTGGATTAGCCTCACCATTCTTTTCAAGGTTATTGGACTTGCCTGACCCTTTTTCTTAAAGGCCTTGAACTAAGCCTTACTCTTGGGAGACTCTAAGCTTTGTCTTAACCATTCTTAAGGGTTCTTAGCTTATCCTCACCATGGCTAGAGGGTTCTTGGCTTCACCACACTCAAGTAACCCCAAGCAAACATATAAAATATTATTTGAAAACATAATATCACATCATGATACCATGGCACATATGCACATACTAGAAAACTTTTCATGGCTTGAAACACACATTCAAAGACAAGACAAACATTCATCCATGCATGAGAGAAAGAGGAGAGAGCTACCTTTGCCACACAAGCATACTTTTTCTCTTAGAAATGCACTCCCTTCCTCGACCAACACTCACAATAATGTGAGGCTTGTTTCTCTTGCCCTAAACACATCATAAGGAAGCCAATTATACTCTTGAACCAAATTCTAAAGCTACATATTTACTTGGAACACTAACTTTGTCTTATGGTTCATTTATGGTTCCTAAATGCACCTAATGAAGCAACATCCATCATTTGAGTTCTAAGATCCATTTTTTCTTTCCATTTATGATTCTTGGCCCTATGTAAACCTCTTGAAGCCATCACACAATTAAAACAAAGAGCTAAACTAAATGTTGCTTCTTTAGGTCATATTATAGAACCTATGATGCCATATCACTTTCTATGGCTTCTAAAATTTTTCCAAGGCTTCCTCTCATCTTCATCCATCATATATGACTCAAAAATAAGTTTGGAACATATTAAAACTACCCCTAAGAGCCCTAAGTCTCTTAAGCCGAGGCTATGCTTCTTCTTGGCACCCTTGGAGTTTTCTTTGTTTTCTTGATGGAAGATGCATGTGAGGAGCCTCCTAGGGATCTTATGAGCTCATCCAAACACTCATTTAGGCCTAGGAATTATTGTATCAAATCCAAATTTACAACGGATGTAATGTCTAATTTTCGTTAAATGAAAAAAACGAGTGCATTTTCAAAGCAAGTCTCCCGAAATGAATTAGTTAAGGTTCCAAAAAATTTAAGTAACATTCTAGACTCCTAAAAATGAGAATCCTAGGCTCATATGAAAAGAAAAACGGAGTTAGAATGAAGAAACAAAATTTAATGAAAAACTTACGAAACAGAATGACATTTTTGTACTTTTGAGCAAATTTTGGAATTCACATAGAAGGGCCTTTTAAATGAAAATTTTGAGTTCTTTAGGGTTCTCAGAGGCCCTGAAAACCATGGGGTGCCCCAAGACAGCTAAAACCCCTCCGATGGAAGTTTTCCAATGTCGGTGCACCTTAAACTTTGACGAATTCGTTTGGGAGGATTTTAGCTCCGATTTGAGTGATTCTAAAGGCATTTTACTAAATTGGGAACCTAAATTTTATAATGGAGAATATAGTTCTCAAAAAAGAGCTAAAATAAATTAGAAATGAAAATTCCAAAAACGAAGGGCAAAATGGGAATTTTTGAAAAGTCATTCTTCCTCTACCTATATATATAGGGCACCCCACTCTCTCACTCACATAGCTTCATATTTTTCTGCCCTAAACCAGAGAGGAAACCCTAGGAAGGTGGCGCACAAGAAGAAGAAGAGGAGGAGGAGAAATCAACGCTTGAAGGTATGGAATTTTGGTAGTTTTTCATGCTTTCTTCTTTTCAAACCTCTTCTCCTCCATTCTCCTTTATTTCCTATGATTATAATAAAGTTTATAAATCTATTTTACAGGAGAAATTAACCGAAAAATTTGGATTTGAAGAGAGGAGGCCAAAGAAGACTAGATTCAAGTGAGAAAACAAGGAAAAATAAGGTAATTTCTTCTTCCATGATTGCTACCCCTTGCTCCTCTTCTCCCTATGGTTCGCCCCTCTCAAGAGGTCATGGGAGGGCTTGGTTTTTAGGTAGAACCAAGGGTGATTCTTAGGAAAAAGGAGGTAGAGATTAAGAATTTTCAAAGAGATTTAACAAATAACCATGAAAATTCAAGATGCAAATTCTAGGGTTTTATATGCTCCTTGTAAAATCTGATTTGATACCTAAATTTTTATGCCTAAATGAGAGTTTAAATGAGCTTTTAAGATCCCTAGAAGTCTCCCCATGTGCTTCCTCCATTAAGGAAAAAAAAAAAAGCAAAGTCCATGAAGCCTAAAACCATGCATAGTCTCGGCCTAGATGAGTTAGGAAACCTAGGGAGAGTTTTAATTTGTTCCAAGTCCATTTTTGAGTCATATATGATGAGTGAAGATGAGGGGAGGCCTTGGGAAAAATTTAGAAACCATAAAAAGTGTGTGTTTACTTCCAAGGTAGCTTACTCCTCCTTCTCTCATAGATGAATGTATGCTTGGCTTGTCTTTGAATGTGTGTGTGTGTTTTAAGCCATAAAAAGTATTCTAGCATACTTTCATATGCCCTGGTACCATGTCAATCCATTATGTTTTCAATGATATTTGTTATGTGTGCTTGGGTTTGCTTGAATGTGGTGAGGCCAAGAACCCTTAAGATTGATTGAGACAAAGTAAAGAGTCTCCCAAAAGTGGGATTGACTCCCAAGAGTAAGGTTGAGTCAAGAATCTCTTAAAGAATGGGTGAGACAAGTCCAAAATCCACAAGTAAATGAGTGAGGCTAATCCACATACTTGGCAAGCCTATGTATGCTATGTATAACTTTTTCAAATGCTAAGATTTCTTCTTGAATGTTTATGTTATGTAATATGACCATGCATGCATTTGTAAGTGTAATATCTGGTCCT
Organism: Erythrophleum ivorense; assembly: GCA_026724425.1. Taxonomy (NCBI): domain Eukaryota; kingdom Viridiplantae; phylum Streptophyta; class Magnoliopsida; order Fabales; family Fabaceae; genus Erythrophleum; species Erythrophleum ivorense. The sequence continues at coordinate 20,688,738 of JAIUCV010000004.1, read as the reverse complement.
CTGAAAACGAAAGAAAACATGAGAAACATAACATATAATTTCTCCGTTAATGAATGAAACTCACCAGATACAAAAGGAAGTCCCCCGAAATGAGATAGTTATGGTCCCAAAAAATTTGGGAAGCATTCTTGACTTCTAAAAATGAGAATCCAAGGCCCAGACGGAAGGAAAAATGGAGCTAGAATGAAGAAACAATTTCTTACGAAAAGCCCACGAAACGTAATGGCATTTTCATAATGTTAAGCAAATTTTGGAATTCATGCAGGAGGGCTTTTTAAATGAAAGTTTTGAGTTCTCCAGGGTTCTCAAAGGCTTTAAAAACCATGGAAAGCCCCGGGATAATAAAAACTCATCCGGTGGATGTTTTTCAATGTCAATTGACCCAAATTTTGATCGGTTCATTCGATAAGATTTTAGCTCCAAATTGAGTGATTCCAAAGGCATTTTATTAAATTGGAAACCTAAATATTATAATTGAAAAGATGGTTCTCAAAAAGGAGCTAAAACGGAGGAGAAACAAAAATGCAAAGTATGAAAGGCAAAATTAGAATTTTTGAAAAAGTCCTTTTGCCCTAGCTATATATAGGTGGCGCACCAAGAGAAGAGAAGAAGGAGGAAAAATTCAAGTCTTTAGGTATAAAAATTTGCTTGTTTTTCATGCTTTCTCTATACCAATCTCTTCTCCTATTTTTTCCTCTTCTTCTCCATGATTTTTCTAAAGTTTTGAGGGCTGTTTTGAAGGAAGAACAGAGGGAATTTTCGGATTTGAAGAGAAGAGCTTGGAGAAAGCAAGATTCAAGCCAAACTAACCAAGGAAACAAGGTGAAAATGCATTCTATGGTAGCTATGTTGATGTTCCTTTCTTCTCCATTTTGACCTACACTAAGAACCCTAGGAAGATCTGATTTTCAAGCCTAACCAAGCATGAATCTTAGGTATTTGATGGACAGGAATAAGAATATGCAACGAAAACCATGAAATAGGCATTATGATTCAAGATGCAAAACTTAGAGTTTCTAGTGCACCTTTCAAATTCTGAGCTTATATGATGCTTCCTAATTTTAATTAAGAGTATAAATGAGTTCTTGAGACACCTAAGATGCTCCTCACAAGCTTCCTCCTTCAAGAAAATCAATAGAACTCCAACTGGCCCAAGGATGCTCATAGTCTCAGCCAAGGAGGGTTCTAGGTGTGGGGGAGAGTTTTAAATTTTTCTAAAGTCATTCTTGAGTCATATTTGATGAATGAAAATGAAGGGAGGCCTTGGAAAAATTTTAGAACTCAGAAAGTGATTTGGTGCCTTAGGTTCCATATTATGACCTAAAGAAGCAACATGGTGCTAGGCCTTTTGTTTTAATGATGTGATGACTCCAAGAGGCTTAAAAGGAGTCAAGAATCATATTTGAAAGCAAAGAATGAGGTCTAGAAATCATTTGAGGGGTGTTGCATCATTAGGTGCAATTATGAACCATAATGGAGCTTATAGACCAATCTAGTGTTTCATCAAGTTATGTAGCCTTAGAATGTGTTTCATGAACCTAATTGACTCCCATAAATTGTATCTAGGTCAAGAGAAACCATCTCCACCAATTTGTGGGTGTGTGGCTGAAAGAGGAGGCTTGAATTCCAAGGAAAAAGTGTGTGAGTGCACACAAGGTAGCTCTTTCCACCTTCTCTCATGCATGGATGTGTGTTTAGCTTGTTTTAGAATGTGTGTATGTGTATTTTCAAGCTATGAAAAGTATGCTAGCATGCCTTTATATGCCATGATTCTTGATGCCATGTTATATTTTCAAATGAATACATGATGTTTGTATGAGTTTGCTAGACTGTGTAGAAGCCAAGAACTCTTCCCTTTGGTGAAGATGAGCCAAGAACCCTTGAGCTTGGTTGAGACAAAGTAAAGAGCCTCCCAAAAGCAAAGTGGGCTCCCAAGAGTATGGTTGAGTCCAAAGCTTTTAAAGAATGGGTGAGGAAAATCCAAAATCTATGAGGAGAAGTGTGAGGCCAATTCAAACACTTTGTGAGCTCTTGAATGTCTTGTATGATTTGTTCATATGCCAAGTTTGCTTTTTAAATGTCCATGACTTCCATTTTCTCCATGCATGCATTTGTAAAGCTTGCTTTGCACATATTATGTGTGATTAAATGGGAGATGAGCTATTGGGATTCTTTGAATCTCATCCCCTCCTCTCCAATGATCTAACATGCTAGGTGAACCATGTAACGACCCTAACTACCAATTATAGTAATTAAGGTTAAGTACATGATTAATGTAACACCATAATTCTAGCTCATCTCATGCCTTTGAATAGCATAATTATCATGAAACATACACATAATTCTCATAAATGAGGCATGAAGATTTGGACTTCTATTTGCAAGTCATCATATCCAAAAACCCATTCGGTGTCACGTGGACTGTGTGAGCTCATTCTATGCATCCTCATATTTATTTGCATGATTATAACTCATTTCAATCACAAAAACTAGCTTTAAACCCATGGAAACCAAAAAGGGATATGAGACATGTAGATTCCTTTTCGGCAGACTTGGCCTCATTTCTGGGCAAAGTTTGGAAATTCACAACTAAATCCAGAAATATCGAAAACATGTAATCTCAGTCATTCTCGAAAGCTCAATATGTCTACTTCATGCTAAAAATATGTAGAAGTCTTAAAATCTCATATATAATGCGTTTGACACGCGAAATCATCTACTGGTCGGAGGGGTTCCTGATACTGTCACAATTTACTGATATGGACTTCAAAAATGTCTAACTAATTCCACAAAAATACAATTCTTGTAAATGATATCACTATGGAAATATGTGGATGTTAACTAGAGAAAAAAAATATCTTCAGATCATTCCATCAAGCCAAACTCCCGGAAATCGATGGAACAGTACCTCGGGTCTGGCAAGATGTCTGATACTGGGCAGAACCTTCGAAAATGCATATCTTCCTCTCTAGACCTCCAAATGAGGTGATCTGGCCACAGAAATATTATGACCTCTAGTTTATACACATAAAATTTCATAAGCATTGGATACCATTTGGCCATCGGGTGACACAGAATTCAAAACTGCCAGTATAAACAGTACCCATACCAGAATCCATGAAAAATCCCAACTTTAAAAATTCATCAAATATTCTCTAGGTCTCCAAAAATTATGATCTTTAGCTTCTCAAAAATCTCTTAATGAGACCTAATTGCATGCCAAGTTTCAGGGCAAGACTAACTCATTTGGCCAAAAAATGGCATAGGGTTCCATTATGGTCAATTTTGGCTCCATATTGGGTACCAAAATTGCCAAATAGATTCCCCTTGGTCTTGGAACCTTTTGGGCAAGTTTAAAAGCATATTTTAGACTTGTGTGAGCTGCCCAAAGGGTCTCAAACCTCATGCATCTCATTTTGGCCATTCAACCCACATTTATGCACATTTGCATCAAACTTCCAATTTGCATAACTTGGCATTACATACCCAAATTCATTTCTAAAGTTCATACATCATATCCATACATGTATACATCACATAATATCATATTTACATGTGTCTCAAGGGTCATGTGTCATTTACAATAATCATATACATCATTATGGCTCAAAAAGGGTAAAAGCTAGACATATGAATGTCAATCTCTCTTCTTCAATGTTGTTGGCTCCCATTAGCATATCCACTTGGTTCACCTAGCATGTTAGATCATTGGAGAGGAGGGGATGAGATTCAAAGAATCCCAATAGCTCATCTCCCATTCAATCACACATAATATGTGCAAGCAAGTTTCATATATGCATGCATGGAGAAAGTAAAAATCATAGGCATTTTAAAGCAACTTTGGCATGTGAATCAATCATGCAAGACATTCAAGAGCTCACTAAGTGTTTGGATTGGCCTCACACTTCTCCTCATGGATTTTGGACTTGCCTCACCCATTCTTTAAGCACTTTAGACTCAACCACACTCTTGGGAGCCCACTTTGCTTTTGGGAGACTCTTTACTTTGTCTCAACCAAGCTCAAGGGTTCTTGACTTATCCTCACCAAAGGGAAGAGTTCTTGGCCTTTCCACACTCAAGCAAACTCACACAAACATCATTTAATCATTTGAAAACATAACATAGCATCAAGCATCATGGCATATAAAGGCATGCTAGCATACTTTTCTTAGCTTGAAAATACACATACACACATTCTAAAACAAGCTAAATACACATCCATGCATGAGAGAAGGTGGAGAGAGCTACCTTGCACAATTTCACACACTTTTTCCTTAGCTTTCAAGCCTCCTCTTTTGGCCACACACCCACAATTTGATGGAGATAGTTTCTCTTGGCCTAGATACAATTTATGGGAGCCAATTAGGTCTATGAAACATATTCTAAGGCTACATCACTTGACAAAACACTAGATTGCTCTATAGGCTCAATTATGGTCCATAAAGGCACCTAATGAAGCAACACCTATCAAATGACTTCTAGGACTCATTCTTTCTTTTCAATTATGATTCTTGACTCCTTTTAAACCTCTTAGAGTCATCACATCATTAAAACAAAGGGCCTAGCATCATGTTGCTTCTTTAGGTCCTAATATGGAACCTATGGCACCAATTCACTTTCTTTGAGTTCTAAATTTTTTCTAAGGCCTCTACTCATCTTCACTCATCACATATGACTCAAGAATAGCCTTAGAAAAATTTAAAACTCTCCCTAGCTATAGGAACTTGCCTAGGCCGAGACTATGGGGGGGAAGAAGAGTTCATGGCCTTCTTGATTTTTCCTTGATGGGAGACACACTTGGGAGGCCTCCTAGAGGTCTTAGGACCTCAATCAAATACTCACACATGCAAGAAAACTCATATATCAAATCAATTTTTGCAAAGTGTTCAAGAGCTCTACACTTTTCTAGCTTAGGGTTCATTGATTTTTCTTGCAATTTCTTTGCTTTCTTGGATGGGAGGTGCATGTGGGAAGCTCTCTAGGGGTCTTAGGAGCATGTTTAAACATTCAACTAAGTCTAAGAACATTCATATAAAATCAGATTTGCAAGGGAGCATTTGGATCCCTAATGGTTCTATCTTGTCTCTTAATACTCCTTTCTTGATTCTATTGGTTCCTTCTTAATCCTTGCCATCTAAAACCTCTAATACTTCCATAAATTGGGCAGAAAACAGCCCCTAAAAATTGGGCTCATGATGCCCAAATTCGTGCAAGAGGAAGGGGGAGGGAGAAACTACCAAAGAATGGAAGTTTTACCTTGTTTTCTTGCTTCTTTTGGCTTGTTCTTCCACTTGGTTGGCTTACTCCCTCAATTTTCGAAATTTCCCTCTCTGTTCTGCCCCAAAAACAGCACCAAACTCTCCATTAAAATCATAGAAAGAAAGCTTGAAAGGAGAGGAGCAAGTTTCAAGAAGGAAGGATATAGAATTTCTTAAAGATTTTTACCTTTTTCTTGAATTTCTTCCTCCAAAATCTTCCTCCTCTTGTGCGCCTAAGAAGGGCAGCTTCTCCTCTGGTTTTTGGCAGAATTAAGGCGGTCTTAGAGAGGAGAGAAAGAACGTGGCATATAAAGAAGAAGAAAGAAGCTTCCTTTTTAAAATGGTTTCCAATTTCGCCCTTTGTAATGGCATTTCCGGTTTGGCTTCATTTTAGCTCCTTTTTGAGAACTGTCTTTTCCATCATAACAAAAGGTTCCCGATTTAATAAAATGCCTTTGGAATCACTTAAATCGGAGCTAAAACCTTTCCGAACGAATCGGTCAAAGTTTGGGTCAACCGATGTCGGAAAGAGTACACTGGAGGGGCTTTACCGGTCCCGGGGCTTCCCATGGCTTTTGGGGCCTTTGAGAACCCTGGGCAACTCAAAATTTCCATTTAAAAAGCCCTCCTAGGTGCTTCTCCAAAATTGCACTTATTTACGAAAATGCCACTGGCCTTTCGGCGATTTTATCGAATCACTCTGGCCTTGATTTCTGGGCAACTCAAAGCTCAAATCCTCATTTTTCATTATTTATAATTTTATCATAATTTTATTTGGCTCCAATTCCTTCTATTTCAGGGACTTCCTTTTGTATCTGGCCCATTTCTGATGTTTATAGAGAAACCAAACATTGTGTTTCTCATGTTTACGGAGGAACCGGATGTTACAATTAATAATCATATATCAAGGTTTGAAGTCATTAAAATTAATTACATCGGAAACAAGTGAGGGAATTTGAAACCTTAATGTTGCTAGGGTCATTAGCTAGACAACCACAATTATTCGAATGCGTGAGTGAATTTAATTATTAATGAGGAGCCTTTGATTCTCCCATCCATCATTTCCAACTCATAAAATCCTCCTACAAGTGTTTCTAAATCATTTCTTAGCATTATCTTAAGAGAAACTAAGGTTTCTAGGTGAATATGAGAAATAGAGCACTTTAGCCGCGGCTAAATTCACTTGCGCCGCGACCAATTACTCTCGGTTCAACTCCTTACGTCTTCATAAATTTTTCACATTTCGCCGCAGCCAAATACCCTCTGGAACACCCCCAAATTTGCCTCTCAGGCTTAGCCGCGGCTAACATCACTATTCGCCGCGGCCAATTGCTCTCTGTTTTTTTCCCTTGCAGGTTTGCCACATTTGGCCGAGACCAATTAAATGTTGGCCGCGGCCAATTCTTCTCTGTTACCATTTGGCCTAGGCCAATTAAATATTGGCCGTGGCCAATTCCCTTCTGTTCCTACAACTCCCAAGATTTCATCTTATGCTCTACAATTCCCCCCCCCCAATATCACTCTAGGGCCATTCTACCTTAATTTATGCAACTTTAGTGGTAATTATGTACCTTAATTACTCAACTAATCTATCATTACCCTTTTAGCATTTAGATGTGGATTTTCCTACTCATCTATAGGATTTTACGTCAGCAAATTGTAAATCTCCCACAATGGTCATTCAATCATATTTCATTGGGTATTTCTTGCATTAATAGTCAAGTGTATAAGGAACATATCATGGGATTACATTCTATGTTAACTAAATACAACTTCTACACTTGGCAATTCATGATGCAATGCAACAATGGTATAAAACTTGTAAACTAGTTACATTACATTTTGTCAAAGCTCCCAAACCTATGTGCTACCAAACCATTTAATGATCTTCCATTAATTTTCTCCTTGCCACTAAGAGGTCCAGTCCCTGAAAATGTTAGCCCACAACGGGGTGAGATATACAATCTCAGTAACAAAAGGGCAGATTCCATATACATGTACAAGTCAATCAATCCAATGCAATTTCATGTCATCAATATCAGAATCATCAATTTAATTCGCAAATGAACTAGTTGAACTACCAATGACTACTGTCCCATACCAGCAATCATACACATGTTAATGGCCAATAACACCGGGAGAGGTCCGTCCACGGCACCTACTCCATAATGAGCACAACCAGGGCTCAGTGCATCGGGGTCTAATCACAACCCAGTGCCCGATCGAAGCACATGCACGGGTGGCAGCCGCACCACAGCTCCACCATGGACTCACAAGGTCCAATTACAATAACAATCAAGTAGTCAACCAGAAATTTAGCATTTCAAAATCAAGCATGTATAACAAATAGCAGATTAACATGAGCATGTACATGGAATTAGAAAAATAACCCCAGTTACCTCAATGAAGCCAATTACTCTTCCCCTAGCTACCATAATAATCGAAATGCACACCAAGCCTATAACAAGCATAATTATCATCATTTCTAATCACAATCAAATATCCAAAAAGTTGAACTACTAATGACAGACTAGAGGTTACTCACCTAATTACCAAGGGATTTAATTTCGGATTCCCACTTTCCCACACTAGAAATTGCCATACTTCACTCCAATTTCTGGGTAATTTCACATGAAACCAAAGCCCATATCATAGGTCAACTATTAGGGTCTCAAACTAACAGAAAATGCATCAAAATGGAAAGGAGATACTCACTTAACAATAGCGATAGCCTCACCTCCGAAAATCCACCATGGACTCACCCAAATTCGCATTTCAATCATCAAGCCCAGAAAATTGGGTTTTCCACCATTATCTCCTTGTAATTTCACACAATAACAGAACCCATTATGATAATACATCCTTGGGGCATTTTCCAGCAAAGTGATCCACAAAATGGAAGGGAAATGCTCACCTAATCATCCCTCTAACCTCCAACTCCGAAAATCTTGCAAGCAACCACCCAACACTAAATTTCAGATTTGAGAAGAAGATGAAAATGCTCAAACCCAGAAATTAATCGGACCAAAATGAAGAGGAGGATGAGAGGATCAAGTTATATATAACTCACCTTGGCTAAATCATCCTCTAGAAGTGAGAAATGGTGGAGGAATGCAGAAAACCCTAGCCTCCTCTCTTCCTATGCGAAAATGGAGTTCTCCTTTGTCTAAGATTGAGTTGGTCTGCAGAATAAAGGGTAAGGGGCTGAGTAAGTTAGGGTTTTAGATGGGTTTGGGTCAACCCTAAAGCCCAAAATCCACTTAGGTTCAGATGTGTGCTTATTGGGCCTTTGTTTAGTGAGGTAGGCTGCAGAACATTTTAAGTTTAAGTGAAGCCAGCTGACCCAATGGCCCAACTCTTTGTGGGTTCAGATTTTCATTCTTGTTGGGCCCTATTTCATAACTTGGGCTGCAGAAATTTGATGGGTTAGGCCAAGTTCCAAGAGTCAACCTAACTTGGGTCTGCATAATGTGTGTTGGGCTAACTATAAGGGCTCATGTAAATTGGGTCTTGGGCCTCCATTCCACTAAATCAAATTAGGTTATTATTAGGTGATCTCTCTCTTGGCCTAAATTTCATGATAAGGAGTTGGGCTTGCACCCAAAATCATTGGGCCTCCATAAATCCTTACCCATGACTTATTTAAATCGATTTTGGGCCCAAATTAAGCTTTAACCCAAATGAAATCTTGAACCTATATTATCTCTCTATAAATTCTCGTTCATATTGTTTATCTAATTATTCTATAATAATTATTCTTAATTAGTCTAAATACATTATTAACACCTTAATTAATTTTGGGGTGTTACAAACCAAGTGGATATGCTAATGGGAGCCAACAACACTAAAGGAAGGAGATTAACAATCATATGTTTAGCTTTTGCCACTTTAAGACCATGATTGTACCATATATGTATATGATGTTGTAAATGGTCTATGACCTTTGAGACATGTATAAATATGCTATTATGTGATGTTTAGATGTATGAATATGATGTATGACCTCTAGCATTTACTTTAAGTATGTAATGCCAAAGTGTGCAATGTGGAAGTTTAATGGAAATGTGCATAAGTGTGGGTTGAATAGCTAAAATGAGATGCATAAGGTTTGCGACCATTTGGGCAGCTCACACAAGTTTTAAATGTACTTTTAGACTTGCGCAAAAGGTGCCACAACCAAGAGAAAGCCATTTGGCAAATTTGGTATCCCATATGGAGCCAAATTTGACCATAATAGAACCCTATATCACTTTTTAGCCAAATGAGTTAGTCTTGATCTGAAATTTGGCATGCAATTAGGTCTCATTGAGAGATTTTTGGAAAGCTAAATAACATAATTTTTGGAGGTCTACAGAATATTTGATGATTTTTCAAATTTGGCAATTTTCATAGTTTCTAGTTTGCTACACTATTCATTTGGTCCGAAAATGAATTCTGTCACACGAGGCTCAAATGAGGTCCAATTGCCACAACATTTCATACAGAGAAACTAGACATTCACATTGACTCATGTCAACTAGAAGCACTTCATTTGGAGGTCTAGAGAGGGAGATATAAATTTTTGAACATTCTATCTAGTATCAGAAATTTTTCCCGACCTGAGTTATTGTTCTATTAAATTCCAAGGTCTGGGCTTGATGAACTTGTTTGGAGATATTTTTTCTCTCTAGATAACATCCACATCTTTCCATATTGGTATCATTTGCATAGTTTGTATTTTTGTGGAATTAATTGGACATTTTCAAATTTTTCTGTAGAATTCTGTGACAGTTCCAGAATGCAATCTGACCTTTGGACTATTTTGGATGTCAAACATCCTTTGTGATGGATTTTATAGTCTGGGAATATTTTTAGTGTAAAGTAGACATCTATATCTTTCCATAATAGCCAAGATTGTATGATTTTTATTTTTCTAAAATTAGTTATGATTTTCCAAAGTTTGGTCAGAAAAGAGGCCAAATCTGTCCAAAATTATTTTAAGCTTTATTTTGGTTTCCATGAACTGAGGACATGGATTTATGATGCAAAAGAGTTGTATTGATGTAATTAAATATGAGAAAGTATAGTATGTGCTCATATGGCCCACGTGACATTGAATGAAATTTTCATATGTAGCGCAATACAAATTTAATCCATTATTATACTCTATTTTCTTACAACTCCTAAGAAATGGATGTTATGGAGCATGTGAATTGCATGAGGAAGGCTAGAAAGATATGGTATTATAGTAAGACTTGTTTTACATGCTTTATGTGTGATTGAAAGGGATATGAGCTATTTGGATTCTTTGAATCTCATCCCCTCCTCTCCAATATTCTAATATGCTAGGTTGACTAAGAGAGAAAGAAAATGGGAGCCAACCACATGAGAGATAAGAGATTGACACCAAAGTGCATAGATTTTGTTCTTTAAGACCATATAGATGGCAAATAATGTAATCTATGGTTGTATATGTCCTATGATGTTATGGATATGCATAATTATGTTAATGTATTATGTATAAATGAAAGCTAAAGTTGTGTGTATAGAAATGCTCATTTTAGACATATAATGACAATTTTACATTATGGAAATGTACGTATAAATGGAAGTGGAGTGGCCAAATTGAGATGCATGAGATTTGGGACCATTTGGGCAATTCATGGAAGTCATAATCATGCTTTTAAACTTATGCAAGAGGTGCCAAACACCAAGGGAAGTCATTTGGACACATTTGGTCTCTAATATGAACCAAAATTTATTATATTGGAAACCTATACTACTTTTTATCTAAATGAACTCTTATTGATTTGACACTTGGCATGCAATTAGAGCTTATTGAGAGCTTTTTTGAAAGCTAAAGTGCATAATTTTTAGAGGTTTATGGAATATTTGATGAATTTTCAAAGTTAGGAAAAATTCTGATTTTGGTCAAGCTACTGTTTATATTGATCTGAAAATGAATTCTGTCACTCAGGGGCCAAATGTTATCCAATTGCCACAAAATTTAATAGAGATAAACTAGACACTCCTAGTAACTTGTGACAGCTACAAATACCTCATTTGGGTGTCTAGAGAGGGAGATATGAATTTTTAAAGATTCTATCCAGTATCAAGCATTCAAATTGACCTCAAGTACTATTTGATTCATTTTCAAGATCTAGACATCCTTAAACTGGTCTAGAGTTATTTTTTTCCACTAGATAACATCTGTAGCTTTCCAGATTGATATCATTTGCATAGATTATATTTTTGTGGAATTAATTGGACCTTTTTGAAGTTTGTAGCAAAAACCTATGATAGTATCAATAGCTAGCTAGACCTCTACACTTTTTTAATGTCAAACATCCTTTGTATTATGTCTTATAGTCTGGACATATTTTTATCATAAAGTAGACATGTGTAGCTTTCTAGAAAATAGCAAAGAATGCATGATTTCAATTTTTTTAGAATTAATTATGATCTTCCAAAGTTTGTGACAGAAAAGGCAAAATTCTTGCCGAAATTACTTCATGATATTTTATGTGTTCTCTTGCCTTCCACGAGTTGTAGGCCACCTTTAATAATGGAAATGAGTTGTATCCATGTAATTAAATATGAGAATATGATACATGAGCTCACATGGTCCACAGGACACCAAAAGAAAAATGTATATGTGACGCAACGCTAAGAAATGCATTATTTTATTATCATTTTTCCTTCTCTCTTCATGGGATTTATGGCATGAGACATGGAGATAGTATAAAATGAGCTAGAAATATATGGTGTTACAAAGGACACTTGAAACCTTAGGCTTTCTATCTTGAAATCTAATGGTAATGGTTCTTTTGTTGTTTTCTTTACATATTCTTGTTCTCCTCCCTCAAATTCCTAAGATTCATCCTTGGTTTAGCTAGAAACTCAACCCCTTAGGGTTGGCCCTACCTAGGTCGAACCACCCAGAAGATAAGGAAGGAGGAAGATTAAGCATGGAGATGACAAAATACCTTGATTTCCTTGATTCTTCTTGCTTGTTTTTTACCTTCCTTGGCTTCCTCACCTCAAATCCAAAATTTTTCCTCTATTTTGCCCTCAAAACAGATTCAAGAACTTCAACAAAACCATAGGAAAGAAGGGAATATGGAGGAGAAGGAGTTTGCTAAAGAGAAAGCATGAAAAACCAAGAAAATCCATACTTTTTTCTTTGTTTTTCTCTTCCTTTCTTCCCCTTCTTGTGTGCCTCACCCTCTTGCTCTCTTCTCTGGTTTAAGGTAGAAAGAAAATAGGCTAAGTGATGGAGAGTGTGGGGCGTGAGGCTATATATATGTAGGTTATGAAATAATTTTTAAAAATTCTAATTTTGTCCTTTCTTCTTGGTATTTTTGTTTCTGGTTCATTTTAACTCTTTTTTTAGAACCATCTTTTCCATTATAAAATTTAGATTCCCAATTTTATAAATGTCTTTGGAATCACTCAAATCGGAGCTAAAACCTTCCCAAACGAATTAGTCAAAGTTTGAGTCAACTATCATTAGAAAACATACATTGGAAAGGTTTTAACTGTCTCGGGGCTTTCCATGATTTTCAGGGCCTCTAAAAACCCTAGAAAACTCAAAACTTTTATTTAAAAAGACCTCTTGTGAGACATTTAAAATTTGCCTAAAATTACGAAAATGCCATAATATTTTGTCAATGTTTCGTTAAAATTCATTTCTTAATTCTAGCTGTATTTTTCTTTCTGTCTAAGCCTAAAATTCTCATTTTTAGGAGTCTAGAATACTACTTAAATTTTTCAAGACCTTAACTAATTCATTTTAGAGGACTTGCTTTGAAAATGTAGCCATTTCCGTCATTTGATGAAAGCTGGATATTACACTATTTATTACAAATAAATATTTGTTGGTAAATTTATCCTTAGTTGCCCTTTTATCAAACTCCCAAGGTCTTCCTAAAAGTATACACCTAGCATGCATAGGAACAATATCACACAAAACTTCATCATTATATTTACCAATTAAGAACAAAACCAGAACCTGTCTATCAACCTTAATTTCTCCACATTCATTCAACCATTACAACTTGTATGGTCTAAGGTGCCTAATGGTAGACAAATTCAATGTCTCAACTAAAGTAGTACTAGCAACATTAGTACAACTTTCTCCATTAATAACCATACTACGTACCTTGTTGTTTATGAGGCAACGGGTATGAAAAATGTTCCTTCTTTGTTGCTCCATGTCATCTTTTTTAACTTGAGAATTCAAAGCTCTTCTAGTCATAAGAGCTTCTCCCTCCACTACATACTCAACTCCATCATCACTAGCATCTCCAAGTGAAGGCATGGAATCATCACTTTTGCTTTTAATCACCATATCCCCCATTATCTTTCATTACCATGAATCACTTGTTGAGGCATTGTAAAGCTATATAACTTACTCCCAAATATTTGAAACATTTAATATCTCTATTTCGAGAAGATTGGGAATCAGATTTACCTTTGCCCTTTGTTGACGCCTCATCCTTACTTTTGAAATTATTCTTGGACATACCTTTTCCCAGTTTGGCTTTAATGAAAACTAAAATCCAAAATGTATTTTATTGCTCTTTTGCACTTGAGTTTCCTTTCAATCTTCATTTCCATATGCACCATGTCTTCTAACTCCACATAATGCTGCAACTCTACTATGTTAGCTATATCTCTATTCAACCCACTCAAGAATCAAGCTATTATGGCTTCCCTATCTACCTTTACATTAGCTCTTATCATAGCCACTTCCATCTCCTTGTAATATTCCTCCATACTTTTAGAACCTTGTGTAAGGGTCTGCAACTTTTGATAGAGCTCTTTATAGTAAAGGCTAGGAATAAATCTCCTTTTCATAAGGGCTTTCATTTCCCCCCATATTTCTATAGGTCTTTCACCATTTTTCCTCCTATTTAGAACCAATTTATCCCCCCATATGATTGCATAATTAGTAAATTCAATCAGTTTTTCTTCAAAATAATTATGACACACAAAAATCAACTCTATTTTTTCTCCCACTCCAAATAAGCTTCAAGGTCATTTCTACCTTGAAAAGAAGGTATTTTCATTTTCATGTTCCCAAAGTTTTTATCTTCCTTACTTTTGTTTCTTGGAGCATTTTAGCCATGTCTCCCTTCATACTTGACTCTTTCAGGCCTATTTCTACCTAACTCAACTACAAAATCAAAATCTTCTTCACTACTACGTCTTATTTCATTTTTTGATTTAAAGCCATCCATAGACACATCCCTACACCTATCATGTCTTCTAGGATTAGGACTTATAGTAGGTTGCCTTCTTTGTAAGTTTGCAATCACTGTCTCTTGCCTATCTATTCAATCCTTTATTCCTCTAATAACTACATTGAAGCATTCAAACTGCTATTGCATGGCTTTTACAACAAAGCCTATGCTCTATTGACATCCACTGAATGTTTCATCCCTATTAGACATTTTGTAAAGCTACAAGAAATTTTGTTAGTGAAATAAAGTTCCTTACAATTTTTTTCTCTCATGTGTTTGCCCTCAGGAGATGACACTCAACACTCATGTTTCACTCTTTATAGGCTTTTCTTGATATTAGTTTCACACCCTTTTACCTTTTTCCACTCTTAAGTCCCTCTTTTGGCTTTTTAAAGTAACTAGTCAACCCGATCAAAAGCTATCACAATTCTTATAGAACCAACTCAACACTCAAAGATGTTGAGAAAGTAAAAGGTGTATATTGAGAATAAGGGAATTAAGATTTTAAATGATAGAAATTATGTAGAAGTTTATCCCATGTCAAGCAATTTTTCTAAAATATCACAATTTTTCTCTTTCTTTTTTTTTCTTTTTAGAGTAGTATAAAGTTTTTGTTCCTTCCTTTTTCCTTGTTGTACTCTTTTTTTTGTTTTCCTTTTTTAATTGTAATAGAAAGAAAATATGAGGACACAAACAACCAAATCAATTTGAAAAGTCTTGAATGGACTTATCCAAATAGAAATGGCTATATCTCACTCTAGAAAACTTTGATTTATGTGATTCCAAAATGACTAGAAAGATGAGATTTTGAACTATGAAAATTACTTATTAAACATTGAAAAACTTAAAGGAAAACATGATGAATAAAGGCATAAAAAATGACGTCCAGACACAAAGAAAAATAACAGATACAAGAATGAAACACAAAAAAAAATATGAAGACACAGATAAACACAAAGATATGACCTAAGTTTAGGACCAAAGCTTTGATACCAAGTGGCGTGAAGCCACAAAGATTAAAAGCCTTGAACCCACAATCAATGCTAAAGTACACCTCAAGAAAGCTAAACAAAGGTCTGGTGACCCACTTGGAACCTTTGAGCATGAATGAACAAGGACCTCAAGTGTTGGAAGATACCACAAGGCTAATCAAGCCTTGATAATTCTGTTAGTTCTGTAAAGAACCTAGAGAAAATCGCTCTCATGTCTAAAATTACTAGAATTAAAATTTCACTCCTTCATCTAATTTGATTACAAATGGAGGCAAAGTACATATTTATGTAGTGTAAGTCAAATATACCTTTTGGAGGAAAACTAGGAAATAACTGTATAATCCTAACTAAATGACCTAAGAGTTAGAAATATAAAATAATCAAATCTTTTTAACAAGGAAAGAGAATCTGCCTAATTAATCCTTAATTTTGTCCTAATACAAAAGTCTTCTAAAAGTCAACATATTAAACCCATAATAGTATTATTTAGACCCAATTAAGTTAATCCATATTTGGTTCTTGGCCTAAGCTCTTTATTTTGTAATATTCTAACACAAAATAACTCCAACAGCTCCATCTTTAGCCCAAATAATATTAATAACGTCCTAATTAATGCTTAAATCAAATTTGTCAAAATTTTGTTTAGCTTAAGTCTTTTAAACAAGTCTACTCAATGCTTCTTTAAGTCTTTTAACCCTAGGCCTTATGATAGGTCTAATTGAAAGATACAAAGGATCATTTGAGGGTTTTAAATCAACTTGTTCTTTTGAGCTAGCTAACTTTGTCCCATGATTCACATAAGGATTTGTGTTAAGTGCGTGATCACAATAATAGATATAGGCTTAACATGAACATTCGTGAATTATCTTGAAAAAGGATTTCATATAAATTATGGAATTATTGTTAATTAGAATAGAATAAATTACAAGAGTTCATCTTTATTTACACTTAAGAAGTAAATAAAGGATTCTAAACTCAAAAGTCATTTATTAATTAATCTAAAGTTAGTTAAGTTCATTCTTAGTTTAGTTACTTAATACAAAATTTCTATTTTTCTAGATAATAGGGATAATTAGGCATTTTGGTATTTGCTAATCCTTTATCATGGGACAATATCTTTCTCACGCTATCTTGTTTTTTTGACCTACACTTGTGAAAAAGCACCAACATACCTTACATGTTAATAAATAACTTATTTGAAATTATGTTTTATGTAGATCAGATAAGTATCCTACATCTGCATAGAAAATTAATTGTGATCAAGATTCAATTAAATAAAATAGCCTTATATTAACAGTCCTTTAGAGATATCACAATAAATACATAACTCCATTCTATTGTCTTTTCACTAAAGAAGAACTAAATCTAACTAGTAAACTTATAGCAAATGTAATCAGGTCATGTACTATTAGCAAGATACATTAGTGTTCTTATTGTACTAAGATATGGTACTTTAAGACTATGAGGTTCTTCATCTTTTTTCTTTGACGAAAAGGGTCTTTATTCACATCTAATAATCTTACAACTTTTGGAAAATCATAATTGGAAAATCATAATTAATTTTAGAAAAATCTAAATCAAGCAAGTGATAGCTTTTTGGAAAGCCTTGAATGTCAATCAAAGGCTAAAAACCATTCCAAACCATAAAATATCAACTAAGCCATAATTGACAATAGAATAGCACCAAAGGTCTGGCTACCCAAGTTTGCTATTACAGGTTTCTAATATAAATTTCAAAAATTCATTACTAAGTCTAGAAAAATTAAAATCCAAGAAACCATATCATTCTAGAAATCTATGGGTGTCTAATAATGATGAAAAATAATTATAGACCAATGTCATGCCCTTTGACCTGTGGAAATTGATGGAACAGTAACTTAGGTCAAGTTGCATTACTAGTACTGTCATACTACTTGAAAAATTTATTTCTCCCTCTACAGAGCTTCAAATGAGGTTATCTTAGTGGCTATAGAAAGTTTATGATATTTTGTTTATGCTTGTAAAATTTTGTGACATAGAGAAGCAAACTGACCAAATGAACAGTAACCATACCATTTTTGCATAATTTGGCCGACTTTAAAAAATTATAATAAATTCTATAGAGTTCCAAATTGGGTGCCCTTTGACTTTGTAAAAACCTCTTGATGAGCCTTAGTATTTGGCCAAATTTCATGAAAAATCTCATTCATTTGGTCAAGTTTTGGTTCAACTTAAGAAATGATCCAAATGGAAGTCCATAATGGTTCATAATGCTACCAAATGACCTTCTTAACCATCCATAGCCACTTGGGCACGTCCCAAAGCACCATTGCAGCCTAGGGAAGCATGCCAAATGGTTCAAATCATCATAGAGCTCAATCTCATCTTGCCACTTGCAATCATACACATGCTGACACTAGCACATGGGAGGTAAAAATTTACATAAATATACATTTGGTTCTAGTTTCCATTCATACATGATATCCACATACTTTTATACATGTTCAATAGTTTACAAGCCATAAACTACTCTTACATACACACTTTGACATTACATTTCATTAAAAGCTATTCTATTGTCAAAGTGTGGCAACTCATGCTTCTTGGACTCTATTCTTGCTTTCTTGAATTTCACCTAAACATGGTTAGATGGAAAATGGGGAAGAGTGAGATTCAAAGAATCTCAATAACTCTTAACCCTTTCAAACATACATTATGGAACCATATACATGTCAATGAATGCATGCATGACACTCAAGCTATTAATGAGCATACATAAAATATTTTCCTTGTCACATAAACTCATACATAACAAATATAAGCTCTCAATGGCATTGGTCTAGCCTCACCCACCTTTCTTAAGACTTTTGAATTTGCTCCACCCACTTTCAAGGGGCTTTTAACTTAGCTTCACTCTTTTTGAGACTTTTGGCTTTGTCTCACCCATTTTTAGGGACTTTTGGCTCATTCTCACCCTTACTAAGGGACTTTTGGCATCACCAAACCCATGCAAGCCATGATGCAACCATAAACATATTTTAAGAAACATAATGGTACCATAACATGAAAGCATTAGCTAGAAACATTTCTCATGGCTCCAACATAAACACAAGCACTCAAAAACAAGTAAACATCCAAGCCATGCATGAGAGAAAGGTTAGAGAGCTACCTTGGAACAAGTATACAACACTTTCCTCTTGGAATTCTTCTTCCCCTTTCTCAGCCAAGCCTTGCAATTAGGTGGCCCTTGGTTCTCTTGGCCTAGACACATCAAAAGAGACATACATCACTTATGGGAACAAGCTCTAGCCTTATGAAATTACTATGGAGACTTACTTTCTCACATAGCTTCATTATGGTTCCATACAAGACCTAATGAAGCAACTATAGGAATTCATGATCTTGGCTCCATTTTCTCCTTCAATCTATAACTCTTGACTCCAATTAGGCTCCTTAGAGCCATCACATATTCATTTCATGAAGCCTAGCTATAAATTGCTTCTTAATGTCTTAAAATGGAAGCTAAACCTCTATCTTACACACTAAGACTTATAAAATTTTTCTAAGGCTTTTTTTGATGTTCTTCCATCATATTTAGTGCTATGTTAGGCTTAGAACAAATTAAAACTCTCCCTAGGTGTTTGCACTAGGTTTGGCCAAGACTATGCACTAGGTCTGAGCCTATGGAGTTTGCTTGCTTTCTCTTAAGTAATTGGCACTTGTGAAGCTTTCTAGATGTCTTAGGTTCTCATACATACTCTTACACAGGCTAAACTATCCTTGGAAAGCTTCAAGAATGGCTAGGTACAACAAAAACCCTAAGTTATATAACTTGAATTCTAAAGCTTTTCTTTTGAATCTAATTACATATTCTTATTCCTTATGCTTGAAAACCCTTGGCTCTACCTTGTTTTAGCTTGAAATCATTCCCTAGAGAGTGGGCTCTAAGTTGGCCAAACATGCTCCCATGGAGAACAACAAGAAGATGCAAAGAGAAGCCATGATTCTTACCTTGTTTCAATGCTTTTCAATAGTTCTTTCACTTACTTCTTGTATCTCCTTCAATTTCTATCCTCCCTTTATTGAACCAGCCATGAATCATATTCAAATCAATCATCAAAATCATAGAAATAAAGAGGAGAAAGAGGAGAACAAGATTGGTGAAGGAAGAAGTGTCATACCTCGACCTCTTAGCACATACACAATGGTCCTCTAGTCTATCTCAATCCATTCATAGCATATAAGGCAACATTTACAAGGAAATCAATGTTTTCCTTTATGAAAAGTTGCATGATTGGAATACCATATTCACGATTTATGGCTTTAAGGACCATGTGAACCCATCAACATTATTTTCTATCCATATCATATTCATTTAAGTCATAAATGTCACATTTGATCTCACTCATTTCGGGTTTGGAACCATATCATACAAAAACCAAAATTTTATCTCGGGTTCCATGTTCCAACTTTCAAATATTAACTTTGGAAAATCATAATTAATTTTAGAAAAATTAAAATTAAGAAAATGATAGCTTTCTAAAAAGCCTTGAATGTCAACTATAGTTAAAAATCATTCCAGGCCATGAAAACACTAACTAGACCACGATTAATAATAGAATATCACCAAAGGTCTAGCTGCCTAGGTTTGCTATCACAAGTTTTTTATATGAATTTTAAAAATTCATACCTAATTCTAAAAAAATCAAAATTTAGCAAATCATACCATTATGGAAATTTATGGATGTTAAATAGAGGGGAAAAATATACCCAAACCAAAACAAATGCATTTACCACATGGAATTGGATGGAACAGTACTAGAGGTCTAGCTACATTATTGGTACTGACCACCAACTTCAAAAATTCATATCTCCCTCAATATAAATATAAATGAAATGATATTGGTGGCTAAAGAAATCTTATCATGTTTAGTTTATTCTTGTAAAATTTAATAGGCATTGGATAACATTTGACACTCAGATGAAATAAGAGAAAAAATTGACCATATGGACAGTGTAATGACTATTTTAGCAGCTTTTTCCCAAATTTGAAAATTCATAGTTAATTCTCTAAAGCTCCAAATAATGTGGTTCTTAGTTCTAAAAAAAGTGAATACCTATATACAGGCTAAATTTTATGAAAAAATTCATTCATTTAGTCAGTTTGTGATATAGGGTGCCAAAATAGTCATTTTAAGCATCGTATAGGATCAAATGTGAACCAAATTTTCTTATACCTTGCCCATGACCCCTTGATCACGTGAGAAAACTTAAATACAGCCTACTAAACCTATCCAAGAGGTCCAAATATTAGTACATCACAAAACCACTGCCCCACTTATTCATATACATAAGGTTTCACAAGCTCATTAAGGCATATCAATGTCAAAAACATACATTCTCCTTCCTATGCTCCCAATTTTGATACATCTATCATGTATCCATATATTTACATATGTTCAAGTGACTACATGTCATATACAACATAAGAGTACCTCATTTAACAACATTATAGTTACAAAGTGTCCATTTAGCATTTCCTTTGTCAATCTCTTTGCCTTCAAAAGTGGTGGCTTCCATTTCTTGGCTCACTTGATTCACCTAGACATATTTAGGTATTGGAGAGGGAAGAGTGAGATTCCAAGAATCCCAATAGCTCTTCACCTTTTCAAACATACATAATGGATACATTTACAAGTCTAAGAATGAATGCATGGAAATCTTACAACTTATGAACATACATAAAGCATTTCTCATGTTCAAAAACTCATACACATCATACATAAACTTGCCAAGATAATAGTTTAGCCTCACTCATTCTTTTTGATACTTTTGGACTTGTCTCACCCACTTTCAAGGGACTTTTGACTAAGCCTCACTCTTCTAGAGACTTTTGGCTTTGTCTCACTAATCTTAGGGACTTTTGGCTTCACCAAACCCA
Organism: Erythrophleum ivorense; assembly: GCA_026724425.1. NCBI lineage: Eukaryota > Viridiplantae > Streptophyta > Magnoliopsida > Fabales > Fabaceae > Erythrophleum > Erythrophleum ivorense. The sequence continues at coordinate 20,667,344 of JAIUCV010000004.1, read as the reverse complement.
TTCAAGCAAAAACACATTCATAAAATGCATTTCAAGGGCATAACAAGAGCATCATAGTACCATGGCATATAAACATTTGCTAGAAACATTTTCAATGACATAAATGCACACACATCCAAAGATAAGAGAACATCCAATAATGCATGAGAGAAAGGCTAGAGAGCTACCTTGAAGCAAGAATTGCAAACTTTCTCTTGAATTTTCTTCCCCTCTTTCGGTCACACCCTTTATAATGAGGTGGACCTTGATTCCTTTGGCCCAAGCACATTAAATAAGACCCAATTACATTCTTGAAACAAGCTCTAACACTACACACACATACTATGGAAGCCCACTTTCTTATATGGCTTAATTATGGTACCATAAAGCACCTAATGAAGCAACTATAAGAATTCAAGATCTTGGATCCATTCTTTCCTTTAATCTATAACTCTTGACTCCATTTACAGTCCTTGGAGCAATCACACACTCATTTTGGAGAGCCTAGCTAGGAGTTGCTTCATTATGCTACGTTATGGAACCTACACCTTCATCTCACCATCTAGGCTTCCTAAATTTCTCCCAAGGCTTCCTCTTATATTCTTCCATCATATATAGTCTCAAACTAAGCTTAGAAAAATTTAAAACATTCCCTAGGTGTGTAAACCTCTTTTGACCAAGACATGAGTTTAGTTTGGCATCCATGGAGTTTGCCTCTTTCTCTTTAGGGACTTGGCACATGAGAGGCTTCTTGGGTGTCTTGAGAACTCATTCATACTCTTAGACAACCCAAATTTTTATTAGGAAGTCTCCTACCCATCAAGGTGCAATCAAATCCCTAATCTTTGTAACTTTGTTTCTAATGCATCTTAATTAGATTTCTTTGCATATACTTGTTCCTCACACTCCAAAACCTATGATTCTCCCTTGGGTAGGTCAGAATTTATCTTATATTGAATGGGCTAAGGGCTGGCCGAACAAGCATCATAGAGAACAAACAAGAAGGTGCAAGGAAAGCTAGGAAAATTACCTTGATTCAAGACTTTTTCATGAGTTCTTTCCTTTGCTTCAAGCTCCTCCTTGAAATTATGAGTTCTCCCCTCTAGACCAGCCATAAATAGTCCCATATGCATCATAAAAACCATAGAAATGAAGAGGAGGAGGAGAGGAACAAGTTTGGTGAAGGAAGGTGCTTGAAAACTAAGGATTTCCATATCTTTTTGCAAGTTTCTCCTTCCTCCATGGCTTCCCTTTTGTGCATCCTCCATGCTGGTCTTTCTCTCTGGTTTAGGTAGATCATGTGTCGGCTAAGTGAAGGAGAGGTGGAGGATGCCACGTATAAGAAAGAATTTCTTAAAATTGTTACTTATAAATTTCATTTACGTCCTGTTTTCTTGGCTTTTTGTTTTAGGCTTATTTTAGCTTCTTTTGGAGAATCATCTTTTTCATCATAAAATTTAGATTCTCAAACTTATAAAATGCCTTTGGAATCACTCAATTTAGATCTAAAACCTTCCCAAACAAATTGATCAAAGTTTGGGTCAACAGACATTATAAAACGTCAACCGGAGAGGTTTGAACCATTTTAGGGGTTCCTATGATTTTTAGGGCCTTTGAAAACCTCAAGAAACTCACTTTCTATAACACCCCAAAATTAATTAAGGTGTTAATCATGGATTTGGGTTATTAAGAGTAATTAATATGGGATAATTAGGCAAGTTAAGTGAATAGAAATTTTAGAGAGATAAATTATTAATATGCGTTTGAGAGTTAATTGAGTTAGAAACCCCATCTACGCGCAAATTAAATTAAGTAGATCAAGGTTAAGAACTAATGGAGGCCTAATAATTTTAGATGCAGACCTAACCTTTTAATGTGAGACTTGACCGAAGAGAGAGTACCTAGGAAGGGCCCAATCTGATTTAATGAGATAGAGGCCCAAGACCCAACCTATATAAGCCCTTGTAATTGGCCCAATACCCCTTGTGCAGACCTCAACTAAGTAGGTTCTTGAAAACTTGACCCAACCTAACTAAAAGTCTGAATTGTTGAAATTAGACTAACAAATTAAAACTCAGCCCAATTCTACTCAAAGTCTGAACCCATATGGACTTGGGCCATTAGGTCAGCCTAAACCCATCCAAAACCCTAAACATATTCAGCCCTTCCCCTCCCTTATGTAGGAACACAAAACACAACTCATTTTTGGAGGTTTGGAAGGAGGCTAGGGTTTAGGGCAAGAAATGCACCATTTCTCACTTCTAAGCTCAAAATTAGCCAAGGTACTTGTTATATAACTTAATCCCCTTCTCTTTCTTTTCATTTTGGCCCAATTAGTTTCTCATTTAGAGCATTTTCACTATACCCAAAATCTGAAATGTGGTTATTTGGTATTTTCCTAGAGGATTTTTGAAGGTAGAGGCTATGAAGGACATTAGGTACGTGTAAACTCTTCATTTTAATGCATTTTCTGCTAGTTTAAGGCTCCCATGGTTGATTTATAGTATGACTATTAATTTTGTACGAATTTGCTTAAGAATTAAGGTCATATATTGAAGTTTATGGTAGAGGACATATTCAATCTGAATTTGGGGATTTGTAGTGGCTGGGTAAGCATCTTCCGGGTAGCCATTAGTATTTTAATTCTTTGGGTACTTGTTGATGTTGTAAATTATGATTTAAAGTAGTAATCTTCTGATGTTATGTTATAGGGAGATTTTGGCACTGCTGGTGGCTTTTCAATTGTCTGCAAAGTGACGTAACTGGGGTTCATGCTAATTCCATGCATATGTCTATTTTAATTTTGTATTTTTTGTATAATTATGTTGATGCTAAATGAATTGGTTGGCTATCTTTTATGTGTGATTAGGCCTTGTGAGTCCATGGTGGAGCTGTGGTACGGCTGCCACCCGTGCATGTGCTTCAATCGAGCACCAGGTTATGATCAAACCCCAGATGCACTGAGCCCTGATTGTGCTCAATAGGGAGTAGGTGCCATGGACGAGCCTCTCCCGGTGTTATTGGCCTTTAACATATGGAATTGTGATTGCTAGTATGGGATAGTAATCATAAATAGTCTAATTATTTCATTTACTGATATGACTGGTATGTTTTCTGATACTTATATGAAATCATGCATATATGTTAATTGAACTGGAATATATGAATGGAATTTTCCTTGGTTACTGAGATTTACATCTCACCCCATTTCATGGGATCATATTTTCAGGTGAAGGCCCTTCGGGTAAAGATAAGGGGAAGCAAGTAAATAAAAATCCATGAGCTTCAGCCATGTGTGAAGGAGGCTACACTTGGGCTGATCTGAGTAGAATAGATGCAATTTTGTTATTTTTTTGTATAGCATCATTATGTAATCATGTTGCCAAGTGTAGGCATTTATGTTTTGATTAGTTGGAATGTATCTATTAAGTAGTTAAGTATCATTATAACTTGGAATTGGATGTATAAACTTATAATATCTGATGTATGAACTTTGTTGAATTCATGATATGGTCTACTATTGGAAATGTCATCACGGGATATATTAGATTGTTGATTTGAATCAGTGATGTATGAAATCTCTAATGGACTGTGTATTGAATGATAATGGTTGATAGTTCATGAACTCTTACTATTATTATTCTATGGACTTGCTAATATAGGGTAGTTGGAGGAGTAAAAATTAACATTTTAAGTCTTAAACTGGGTAAAGTAGGCTAATGAAAGCTATTGGAATCCCACAAATTAAGGTAGAGTGGCCCTAGAGTGTCATTAGAGGGAGAGTAGAGAGTATGAGACAAGATTTTAGGAGTTGTAAGATCAGAAGGCATTTCGCCATAACCAAAACATTATTAGCCACAGCCAATAATGGCAAAGTTGCCCAGGTAGAGTACTAGAGAGCAATTCACCGCAGCGAGAAGTGGAATTAGCCATGGCGAAATGTGAGAGACCAAACTGGAAGTCGTCTAGAGGGCAATTCGCTATGGCTAAATGGGAATTGGCCACGACGAACTTTTGTGAAAATGTGACAGGCGTTCCAAAGAGGAATTAGCCACGGTGAAAGGGGGAATTGGCTACAGCCAATAACAAAAGGCGAGTGAGGTAGGTTCCGAGAGGCGTCTTCCCCACGGCGTCATGTAGGTTAGCCATGGTAAAGTTCCAACTCACCGCAGTGATTATGAAGATAAAGAGTGAACCCGAGAGCAATTGGCCGTGACGTAAGGACACTTAGCCGCAGCTAATGAACCTAAACTCTCATTCTAACCTAGGAACCTTGGTTGTTCCCATGGTAACCTTAAGGAATGGCTTAGAAACATTGGTAAAAGATTCTTATGAGTTGGAATTAATGGGTAATAGAATTAAAAGCTTATAAATGAGTGTTTGTTTCCCTTATGTACATGAATACTTGTAATTATTTGGTTGATGACCCTAATAACATTAAGGTTCAAATTTCTCTATATTTTTCAAATGTAATTAGTCGTAATGTCTTGTAACCCCGATTTATGGTTATTAATCACGTATTTAACCTTAATTAGAATGATTAGAAGTTAGGGTTTTCACACTTTCCCCATTTAAAAATCCTTCCTTTGAGTCTGTTAAAAAGCGCTTGAAATTATAAAAATATCATTATACTTTCAGTAATTTTATTGAACCACATTGGCTCTGATTTCTGGGCACCTTGGGCCTTAGATCCTCATTTTTTATTATTTAAAATTTTATTCTAATTTTATTTGGCCTTAAATCATTCATTTCAGGGGACTTGCTTTTATATCTGGTGCGTTTTGCACGTTTGCGGAGAAATTGGACATTACATTTCTCACATTTATGGAGAAGCCAGATGTTACAAGAAGCATGAAAAACTATGAATTTTCTTACCTTTTTACTTGGTTTTCTCTTCCCTTCTTCCTCCCTCTTGGTGCACCACTTCAAGAAGCTTAGGGTTCTGTTTTGGTGCAAAGGATAGTCAACCAAGGTAAATGGAAGAAGTGGAGCATGCTATATAGGCTAGGTACCCATTTAAGACATTTCAAAATTTTAATTTTGCCTATTATTCTTGGCTTTTTTGTTTTAGGTTCATTTCAACTCCTTTTTAAGAACCGTCTTTTCTATCATAAAATTTAGGTTCTCTAACTTATAAAATACCTTTGGAATCGCTCAATTTGGATCTAAAACCTTCCTGAATGAAAGGGTCAAAGTTTATATCCACTAACATTCTAAATTGTAAATCGGAGGGGTTTGAACCATTCTAAAGGTTTTTATGGTTTTTAGGGCCTCTGAGAACCCCAATAAACTCATTTTTCTCATTTAAAAATCTCTTTTTTGAGTTTTCTAAAAAGTTCCAAAAATTACGAAAATGCCACTATATCTTCGTTAAATTTTGTCTTATTATTCTAGTTCCTTTTTTAGGACACCTCTAGCCTTAGATCCTTATTATTTGAGGTCTAAATTATTACTCAAATTTTATTAGACCTCAAATCATCCTATTTGGGGGATTTCCTTTTATATCTAATGAGTTTCGTACGTTTACAGAGAAACTAAACATTATGTTTCTTGCATTTACGAAGGAACCAGATGTTACATACTCGATATGCAATATAAGACAAATAATCATTTTTTCAAGATCTTTCATCTTAAATTCTTTTTTTCAATAATTATTGTTTCTTGAAAATCTTTAAGAGTTTCAATAATATTTAAATCATCGACATATAGTGATTATACCAAAATATGATCTAGATCTTTTAATAATGACACATAGATAAATTAGATCATTTTTCTAATCTTTCTTCAACAAATATTTGCTAAGACGACTATACCTTATCTGCCCAAATTGTTTTAATCCATATAAGGATCTATATAAATGCATTCAAATGATTTTCTCGAGAATCTTTACATACTTCTACCATTTTAAAACCTTAAGAAATTTTCATATAAATTTCACTATCTAATGAGTCACATAAATAAAATATAACAACATCCAGTAGATGCATATTAAGTTTTTCATGTATTGTCAAACTAATGAGATATCTAAAAGTAATTGCATCTACCACAAGAAAATATATCTTTTCATAATTAATGCTAGTCCTTTTTTGAAAATGCTTGTACTATAAGTCATGTTTCATATCTAATGACTTTATTTTTCTCATTTTGTTTTCACACAAACACCCATTTGTACACTACTAGCATTTTGTTTTCATACAAATACACATTTTGTTTTATATCAAGTGTTTGGACTATAGATCCAAAAACTTCACATTTTGAAAGTGAATTTAATTATACTTGAATCATTTTTGCCAATAATCTCTATCTACATTTCTTGATAGATTTAGGTTCAAGATCTTTATTTTGTTATATTATGTCAATTGAACATTATTGTCTACAATTGTATCTTTTCAATTTTATCTTTGTCCTATAGTGAAAGTTTTTGATTCTATCTGTTTCTTAGATACAGAACTTATTGAAATCTCTTAATTATTTTCAGGTAACTAAATCTCTTATGGAGTTTTGTAATTAGTTATGTATAGGGTCTCTTCTTAAGTACTTACCTCCTTAATATGACTATCTTGGTTATTTGCTAATTTCATTTTCAAAGATTTTTATCTTTGTAATTGATTGGTCTACCATACTTCAAGCATGGCTTACTTTAATTTGTACCAACAAATTGTCTTACTGGGACGTCAATTTGGATTTAAGCATTTTCAACTAGTATATGAGATTTGGCAACTCTCTATAAGTCAACAAATGCATGTAGCAATTGATTTGTAATATTTTGTAAATGCATTATTTTTTTAACTTCTAATTTACATTGCTTTATACAAGAATTTAGATGAATAAATGATAATGCGTTCTATATATTTTTCTTTTCCTAGCTACTTATCTCCCCTTAATTTTGGGAAAATTGCTTTATTAAAATGACAATTAGCAAATTGTGTCATAAACAAAAAGGGACTCATAACCAACATATATTCTTAAACTTCCTTAAGGACCCATCTTTTTGCATTGTGTGGAACAATTACTGTAATATCCAATATTTTTATAATGGGTTAGACTCTAAGATAAAGTTATGAAAGGTGATGAGAGCATGTAAAAGCCCAAATAGATGAGAAAAGAGACTTAAAATTGGGTGAAAATCAATTAAGGGGAAACTGAAAAGAATCCTCGCAATGCAACAGGAAAAAATTATGAATTTAAATATTTAGTAGTATATTAAGGGAAAAGATATTTCTCGTCATTATATGACTAAATAAAGTTGCCAAATGAACCAGAGTTGATGAAGATTGGCCAAAACCCTTATTACACGTAAATGAGATAGCTAGTGGCACATGTGTAAATGGAATTGTTATAGGCTATTCTAAGCCATTGTGGACCTAAAGAATGATCATGTGAGTACAGAGGATCTTAAAATATGCTATGCTTTAGAGTTATTCAACAAGATTAAAGTTTTTTGGCCAAAATTAAAGTGAAATGAATGCAGTAGCAAAACTATAATTTTAACCAAAATAATAAAAAATTGGGGGTTTTTTTAAACGAAAAATAGATAGAGATAAGAATAATTTTCATTAGTCTAAGATAAAAGGCTATGCAAAGTTTAACCAGAGGGCCCCAATTTAGCCAAAATTTCTAAAATGTGCAAGAATAGGTTGTTAAGGCCAGTACTAAAAAGTGGAAAAACTCAAGAATTTAAATATCATGAGAAACACATATCCCTCATCATAATATGATGAAATAAGATTAGGAGATTAACCAAATAAAGTTAGAACGATTAAATCCTTGACGATATACAAATTTGGCTTCCTGGTGGCAATATTTTAAACTAGACTTTTTCAAACTGTTTTAAGTCTCAAAACCTCTTAAAGATGTTTTTAATGAAGAAGAGAGTCTCAAATTTAATATTAAGCAGTCAATTTTTGAAAAGAATGAAACATGAACTTAAATGGAGGGATTTAAAAGAAAGGACGTATTCGGTATTTTTGAAATTATTAAAAATATCTACTTTTGTCCTTATATCACACGCCCTTCTTCTTCCTCATGTAGCACTGACTTATTTTTAGCTCCAAACCAGACCTGAAGTGGCATGAAAAGAATGAAGAAAGAAAAGGGGGAAAAGGCAAAAAGGTAATCAAATATGCAAAATTTCATCCTATGCTAGTTAGAAAACCTCTTCCTCTCTCATCCTCTTTCTATTTATGGTTTTAGTTTTTTGAAAAGTTAAACCTTATGGCTGACCTCTTGAGGAAAAGAGGAGTTTTGAGGAAGTTAAATATACCACAAGAATCACCATTCAACAAGCTTTCAAATAAGGTATGTATTAAGTTATGGAAATTTTTATTCTTTGAGATCCAAGGGCGTGGTGGTTTGTCCTAGAGAGAGAGGGAGGAGAAGACTTTAGCTTGAGGAAAATTTGATATAAACAAGAGTTTAGAAGGATGAGAAGTAAGAATATACAAAGAAACTTCCATAGAAAGCCATAAAAAACAAGTTATGGCCACCTAGGATTCTAAATGAATAATAAAAGTTTTAAAACCCTAGGAAGATATTTTGAACTTTCTAAGGCCATACTTGAACTAGAAATAAGTCATGGATATTCCACAACTTTCAAATTCCTTATGAAATGACAAAATCCCATAGTAGCCCAAAGTGTATTTGTCTCGACTAAGAGGGGCTTGAGGTACCTAGGAAGTTGTTTCATGGATTCTAAAGTTTTAGATGATCTAGATATGATATATGAACACTAGTGAAACTATTGGAATGAATTTAGGAGTCTTATTTTAATAAGTGAAAAGTTAGGACTTAAAGATACCTAAATGGACAATATAATGCTAGGCACATTTAAGCAAACTTATAATGACGCTAATGAGTTTGATTAGAGTCATGTAACTCATACATGGTAAGAGTTTGAGGTCTAGAGGTTGAATTTCGAGAGTTACCTTTTAAGGCATTCAAAGATACCCAAGTTATATTTTAAGTTCTAATGAGTATATGTAGTGACAGAATGAGTTAAATTAAGTCCTAATAGGTTGCTTTGTGTCTCAAATAATGTGTTTAGGCTAAGTTCAAGTAACCACACCATTGTATGTGTATGGAGCCAAGAGAAACAAAGAAAAAAGGAAAGAACAAGTGAGATAGAGCTTGATCAAGATTCCTAGCTTCAAAAGGTAGGTTACTTTTCCTTCCTTGTATACATTTAATTGCAATTGAGTTGTGATACATTATATGCATTGGTTGTTTTATGATCAGTTGAGTTTATATTTGAATTGGCTTTTATCTTGAGTTTTATACATGTATATATGTTGGGCTCTAAGAGTGGTGGGGATTTGAGTGCAGTAGTTCTTCCCTAACCTAGAGAAGAGCCTAGCTAATATGTTTTCATGCCATGGCTAGATGAGTATCAAAGTTTTATGCCAATTCTATATTTAAGTTGTTCTGTATGCTCATGAGCTTACATACTTGCATTCATGCTTGAATTCTCCATTGGATTGGTTTGAGTGTAGGTACTGAGATTCTCCACAGAATTTCACCCCTTTTATCTCCCTTTAATTATGTCAAGTGAAGCTAGCAAAGGAACAAGAGAAAGAGAAGCATTGGGAGCATGAGAATATGTAGTTAGAATACCTATGATACATGTGATTTTGATCCAAACTATGATGTAGAATGTTAGCAATTCATGATGTATACGATGATGAAATGTAATAGTTATCAATGTAGAAATATGAGACCATGAATGTAGATCAACTTGATGTACTTATATGTATTTGGAACATGATATATAATATAAGACTCCCTGAGGTTTATACGCATAAGTACAAGTGAGGTAGTAATTTTTAGAAGTTAGACATATTTCATGTGTAGACCCCTTTAGAAATGATATATGTATGGATTGAATTTTGTTCAGGGTAAGAAATTGCATATTATAGTCTAATTGGAATGCTTTGAAACCCAAATTTGGTCCAAATGAGCCATAAAATGCAATCATACGCTTGATAACTCAAATGACCTTGTTTGAAGCTGAATCTCAGTGAGCAATTAAAGGATATATGAAGTTTTCTATAGAATTAAAGTTTATATTTTTTTAACTTTATAAAATATTTGTTGAATTTTTAAAGTTAGTCCCAAAAAGCTATCTTATTTAGTTACTATTCATATTGATGCAGTCTCAATTTTTATGCCTTTTAAGGGGTCAAAGGATTCATTTTAACTTGAAATTTTTACAGCTTGTAGTTTAGATCATAAGCTTTCCATATATACATAATTTGCATTAATTGGAGTTGTGTAGTCAAAGTTATAAAATTTTGAAGTTTGGGTTACAATATGTGACTTTGGTAAAAAATGGCTCCTTGTTCACTTTATGCATATGGTGTGTATATACATGATCTATGGTATTAGACCATATTTGTATATATAGATTATGAATTAAAATATGAAAGGATTAAAATTTTAGCAATTAGACTATTTGTGGTGTTAAATGGCATAATAACTACTACTAAAAGTACCGTTGTGAATACTTTTTCTTGCATTAAGCACTATGGCATGAAATAAGTTAAACATAGTAATAAGTAACAATTGGAACTTATATTGCATATCCAAGAAATTCTAAGATAGAAAATATCTAACTCTTGACCAAAAGCCAATTTGTAAAGGGAAAAATTTATGATAACTTGTTGGCTTAATACTTATAAGTGCCGCTGCATGTAAAATGACATATCCTTATATCAAAATAGGAAGTTTTTTTTTTATAAACATTGATCTACCTATTAATTTAAGACATTTAAATAATGATTCTACTAAACCATTTTGTCTGAACAAAAGCAACATGCTGTTGAACAATTATTTCAACAAATATACAATAGTAATTGAAAATCTAAGATGTAAACTTACTAGCATTATTTAAGACAAATTGTCTTGACTATATAATCTAAAAATTATGCTTTTAATCAAATTACTTGAGAAAGCAATCTCACAAATGTTAGATTGTGAATTGGTAATAAATACACATGTGACCATCTTGTATATGCATACATAAAAACTATATAATATTTGAATGATCAACATGGTGGAGGACCCACATATGTCTCTTTGGATACATCCTATAAAATGCAAGGGATTTGATTCCAACTTTAGCTAGTGATGGTTTAGTGACTAATTTGTTTTGAGAACAAATAGCACATGAGAGTTTTTTGAATTGAAAAATTTTTTAGTTCTTCAATAGATGTCCATGTGAATTCTTAATAATTTTTTGTATCATAATTGATCTATGATAGCTTAACTGGTTATGCTAAATAATAAATATATTTGGACTAATAAACTTATAGTTATTATAACATGTGAATCAATTGAACTAATATTTGTATAGTACAAATTAAAAGACAAGACAAACAATTTTTCTAACACACATTTCTTTCTTGATACAATAGTTGTACTACATAAATATTCAATTTTTTTTTTCATTTATAGTCTCAATATGATGTATTGCAATAGATATATTTGAAACTAAATACTTTTTTTTTAGACTTAGTAAAAACTAATGTATCATCAATAATAAAGTTCATCTCCCTAAGTAATAATATAGTAGCTCTTCTAGAACTTTCAATAGTTTTGTATAACCTAATATAGTATTGACATTGATATTATCTATTATCAAATGAGAAAAAAAATGTTTTTCATTTTTAAGTTTTATCTGTGAGATATATCTTTTTACTATAGATCTTGTATCCAATAAGAAATATCCATATTAGTTCTTGAAGAACTAAACCATGTTTTATTATATATAGTTCTTCAAGAATCAACACACATTATATTTTTATATATATTATCACTATATATTTTTACTACTTATTAATAATACAATATCAACTACTTCAATATTACTATTGTAGAAGCATATTCAAAGTATGAAAAATAGAGTAATTAAGTGTCTTTATGCATACTATCATAATATCTCTCATTTGCAAAAATATCACTTTTGATACATGTATTTTTCATTTATATATTTTGCAAGAATGCTTGGTTTCCTTGCTTTAAAATATTTTCAAGATTGATAACAATAAAATGAATTCAATATCAAATACTTATGAGTATTTTTCTCATAAAAAAATTAAACACAATAAAGTTATGAAAATGAATAAAAAAATAAAAATTGAATTATAAAATGAATACATTTTGTTTTTGTATTATATGATAATGAAGGATATCCATATTTATAAGAAGAAATTGCAATTGGCCTTCTCTTTTAAGATTTTAAAATTTGCACATAAATTATCACAATGAAACAAATTACTATCATAATATGATCATTCAACATCTTATGATCTTCCATATTTCATTATTACTTTTGGCATTTTCAAGTTTAAAGAATTTATAACCATTTATCTTTATGATTTTTAACCATATTTTAGCCATTGGTCATAATATTATGTCATTTTAATAACCATAGCAAACTATTATTGATCTCTAACCATCAATTTTACATAGATCATGAGTAGTTACAAACTCATGTATAAATTATAAAGCTATCTAGTGACATAAAATATATGAACTATTAGTTTTTGAGGTTATAGTTTTAAAAAAAAAATTATACCCAACAGTTCATCAAAATATGTCCCAATTTTTTAAATATGCACTAGTCATTCAGACAATGAAATAATTGATTTAAAAAAACAAAAATCAAAAGTGATATGATTGTTAGCCATTTAATCATAAAGCCTTTTGATTTTCGAGACATTTGTTGCTGATATCAAATTGATCATCATATTATGAATATAAATGACCTTGAATTTATAGATAATATAAAGCATTAAATTTATAAATAATATAAAGTAAGAACAAAGTGTTTTTTATATGTTTATTAGCTGAACAAAAAATTCTAAACATTTGATATCTTATATCAATTTACTAGAAGCTTATGCTAATAATATGCTGTAAAACTAATTAAAAAAAACATAAAGCTAGAGAAAAATCAAGAGGAAAAAGAAGATAATTATCATTCTCATAAATAAGAATTAACTTACATAATTATATAATATATAAATCATTTGCAAATTATAAGATATATTTTATTAAATATGAGAAAAAATTTCAGAAAGTTATTCTTTAGAATTGTAAACATTCACATGATTATATATCAATTATTAACATGGACTATTCTATAATTTATACTTAAAATTAAACAACCTAATCCTTCCACATTCTCTACGGCGCAAATTATTGTCACCTTTTAATTTGCCCACAATACCTGCTATTCATGCTTCTGATATTTAGAAGTTTCAGTCGTTATTTTATTTTATATTTTTTTCCAGTAAAAAGTTTCAGCCTGATTACCATCCTAGGTCTCCTTGTAATTCAGGAGAACACGATGGGTCCTTTTACTTCATTTTAAAAAAAATAATTTTCATAATCAGATTGAGTACTAAAGGATTTTTTACAAGTACTACAAAGACAAGCATTGTCACAGACTAAAGAAAGAAATGAAGCAGTCAGATGCACTGAAACCCACCAAAAAGTTAATTAACATACGGATGTAACTTTTCTTCACTGGCTTACTTTTTGCTAAAAGTTAATATACTAAATCTAAACAATGTTTACCTTCGATTGCTTACGTTTTGAGAGCTTAAATGTCAAATTTCTAATTTTAATTTTCCCTGCGAAGGGTAACTCGGCGTATTAAAAGACTGTCATGGAAGCCACAATATATTACAAACTTGTAATATGTAACACTATTATACATTTCCTCTATCCAAAAATGCAATCAAGAATATTTTAATTTTCACAACTAAATGTCAGCAGCCCAGACTTTTAACTTAAACACTATTCTTTTCTCGGGTAACCCATCATGTCTCATCTGGTTATGTACTGAATCTCTGCATGCTCTCTCAACCATTCAAGCACCTTAGCTCCTTCTAGTATCTCTTGCACCTGCAAAAAATCTCCAAAAATCATATGAACGAGTCCTTTGAATAAGGAGAACGAGTAGTTCGTTCTAAAGAACAAGTTTTCCTTCAGAAAGTAACCCTTGGGCCGCCATTTTATAGACAATAATATAGAAAGTGTTTGTCCCTACATAATCCATTTCGAAGATGTTTGTGTATGTGCCCACATATATATGGCACATTTCTATTGAGAGGACTCACTAACCCCTATTAGATCAAAATTAAAACCCCTTTTAATGAAATGGAAAAACCACTTGAAAACAAACTAAGAATGTGTAAAAATAACTTTTTCTTTCGCATCAACAAATTATCTTAATTTTGGCCATGAATTTTGGTCTAAGGGTGAAGAGTGACTCTTTTATTTCTCATCAGTTAAATTGTACAAAACCTCTTTGACCTTAAAACTTGACAATCAACCCTCCAAAGTTTCATTTTTTGTATCAACTAACTCTTTAAACTTATAATTATATGCAGATAATCTTTTGATGTGTCACACTTCATCAGTAAAATAATGAATGAATAGTAAGAGGTTTGTCTGTACATGACCTAGAGTTCAAAAAAGTTATGTACAATTTAGAGAGAGAGAGAGTGTGTGTGTAGAGAGAGAGAGGAACAGCCCAAAAAAAGAGGGATTATTAACTATTTTTCAAAAATAATGCACAAACCTGATCCTTCACCCGTTCCTCATCATATTCTTGCTTTTGACGCTTAAATTCAGCTATGGAATTCTGAACCTCTTTTACAAGATCCTCCGTAGTAAACTAGAAATTATATATATGCACAAATTAATAAGCCAAAACATCAACCAGGCACTATACAGTTGATCTGAAGGATTTCTCATAACAAATTTCCAAGGGTTTTATCTTTCTTGCGAAAGGGGAAGGATTTCCTTCATTAATAACCTTAGAACAGCATAGACTTATTTAGTGAATACACACCTGCAAATTTTCACGCCTATATATATCTCCAACTGCCAGATTCTGTTTTATCAACTTCGTTATATTATCTCTTTGGTGTTCAAGATATTCATTCACTGCCTTTGGACTTGACAGGGAAGCCAACTGCTGCTCAGTTAGTTTTACTTTTGCCTGGGTCACAATTATTTTAATTAAAAATCAGTATAAATTTCGGTGAGGGAAAGAAGCAGGGATTTCTTGTATTGAAATCATAAATAAAATGCAATATTGATGGAAATCAAGTTTTAAATTGGTATACACATGTTGCGAACCTGAATTTCTAATAGGTTGGCCCCATAAAGCTGTCTGCCTTGTTCCTCAAACAAGGATTGAGGAATATCAACGTCTACCATCTGAAAAATGGCACGTATTATGAATCTCTTGTAATAATGTTCTGAGAATACTTATGTTTCACAGCAGATAATGCCATCCAATCGAAGCGAAAGGACCAAAAATGGGGAATAGAAATGTTTAAATGGAAGTTCTGTGCTATGAACACACGATACATTTCAAAAGTGATGTGGGAGGATATGACAAAAGGCACTTAGCAAAAGAATTTGCGCAAGTTCACAACATGTTTATTTTGTTGCGTGAAAACCAGAACTAAGCCTGTTTTGAACTAAATGTTTGGATCCCAGGCCCAAAATTAGTGAATGAGTAGGTCATATAAAAGGTCCAAATGTCTATTTTATTATGAATCAGATTTCAGCCCATTTTGAATTTTCTAGAATTAGTTATAATATTTTGACTATAGACAATATTTGCATTTAATTCTTAGTAGAACAGCTCTAGCAACTTGTACAAGCTTTGCTATGCACAAAATTATGCTATTGCTTGTGTCATTTCCTATAGTGAATCCAAGGTTATCTTTTATTAACTTTTCTCAAGTATTGTTGACCAAACTTAAATTTTGATTAATCAAAAAATTTGAAGTAACATTGTGCTTCCTTTCCTAGTTTTGTATCTCTATGGTGGATTCCATTAAGTGTGAACTAAACCAAAACATTTTTGTATATCTTTGATAGATTCCACTGAGTGGTGAGTGCAAATTACCATTCATAGTTCTGGATCTCTAAGGTGGTATCTGGAACAGTATCCTTGGAGTGGTGAATTTTTGTTCTTTTAAAGTCAGTTTACTTTGCACCATTTCTTGGTGTTCCAAAATTGGATTTCAGAAATTTCAGTGTTGTTCCTATAGTTAGAATCTCATCTTCACTTGGTTTTTAAATGACTTTGATCAGAGTTTTCCACAGCAAATTGTGATTGTTGAGATCAGCATTGATTTAGGTAACAAAATAGTTATTTCATATTCCTCTCCATTTCTCCTTTGTCAAAATGGATGCATTGACCATTGATGGACCCAATGATATTAATGTGCCTCAAGTATTGTGGGCCTATAGCAGAAAGAAAAAGAAAGAAACAAAGGAGAAAAATGGGGAAGTGGTCCCTGGTGGTGAGGTGTCCAAGAGTAACTAACTCTCACATGACTGAGAATTGAGTGGGAGGAAAGAGAAGCTGGGCTTGTGTGAGGATGGTGCTGCCTAGTGGCAATTATAGAGGATCACTGTGTGCGTACAAAGGTGAGGAAATTAGTCGAGTCTTGAGGAGAGACTTGCCTCTCAAATGTAGTTCTTTCATGTTTCTTAGCTGTGCTTTTTCTGAAGTTTTCTCTTTCTTGTATGTTCACTTACTCACTAATGTCTCTGTTTGTAAGTATTTTCCTCGAAATAATTCAATAAAATAGTAGTGTTTCCATCAATTTTGGTATCAGAGCAGTTCTTTTCTAGGGAATGGTTAATACTTGAATGGGGCAGAGAGTAGACTCAGTGGAGAAAGGATTGGATGAGGTGTGTAACCACCTGACTAAATTGATGGAAGTGTTGATGGATTTGACGGATAAGTTGAATGAAAATCAGAACCAATTGCAAGGTAATAGAAGAGGCAAGGGAGTAGTCGAGGATCATACAGCGTTGCACTTAGAAGCTGGAGCAAGGGTGAATGACACGGCAATGGAGATGGACTCGTTGCATTTCAGGAGGCTTGAATTGCATCTATTTTCTGGCAATGACCCTATCGGGTGGCTGTTTTGAGTGAAGCACTACTTCTCCATGAATGACAGGAGGGAGAATGAGAAACTAGAAGTTGTGGTAGTGTGTATGGAGGGTAAGGCCCTCAATTGGCTTTAGCGGATGGAGACATTAGGATGGAGACATTAAGCCCTGTGAAGACATGTAAGGAGTTTAAGAAGGAGCTCCTTGTGAGATTCCATAGAAGACAACTCGGTGATGAATACGAGGCATTAATGGCTTTGAAGAAAGAGAGAAATGTGTGTGGATACAGGGAGCAATTTGAATTGATGTCGGCACCCATGAAAGATGCTCCAAAGGAAGTTCTCATTGGTGTCCTTAAGAATGGGCTCAAGGATGAAATAAGGGCTGAGGTGAGAATGATGCAACCCACCTCCCTTAAGCAACTAATGGATTTGGCATTTCAGGTGAAGGAGCAAAATTTAGTGGGAGAACAAGCGAGGGAAAGGAAGCTGATATCTAAGGTAGTTAAGACAATTGTGGAGCCCAAGTGGCAGGGGTATAGACCAAGTTTTTTAAGGTTCTCTAATGTTACAGATTAGCAAAAAGGAGTATCATACTCGACTAGTACTCAAAATTCAAAAAACAAAGGGGGTAATGAATCAAAAGCTGGATCTAGGTGAAGTGTCAACATTCCTGTAACTTTTAAGAGTGGTAACACTTCTTCAGAGAAGCTTCCAATAGCTGAGGTAACGAGGAGGAGGGAACAAGGGCTTTGTTTCAAATGTAAAGAGAAATATAGCCCAAACCATAAGTACAAAAATAAATCAGTGCAAGTGTGATTCTTTCATCACAGGAAGAAGGGGACGTTTGGGAGTCCTTGGGTGAAGAAGGGTTTGGGAAGGAAAGAGACATAAGAACTATAGGGTTATCTATGAACACTATAGTGGGAATTGATGAACCTAAATCCATGAAATTAATGGGCAAGATGGGGAATAAATCAGTTCTGGTTTTAATTGACAGCAGGGCAACGCATAATTTCATCTCCTCTAAGTTGATGGAAAGCATGCAATTACCACTACAGAAGATAGGGAAGCATGCTATTACAGTGGGTAATGGATAAAGAAAGTTTGGGTATGGTATCTGTAAGGATTTGGAGCTGAAACTTCAGGGGGTGCATATTCAACAAGATTTTTATCCTTTTGAGTTAGGCGGGGCAGAAATATTTCTAGGCATTGAGTGGTTAGAGTCCCTTGGAGAAGCTAGAGTGAATTGGAAGCACCTCACAATGAAGTATGAGGTAGGAAGGCAGTGGCTCTATTTAAAAGGGGATCCTTCCCTAACTAAGAGCATAGTGTCTCGAAATTCCATAATTAAAATGCTCAAAGGGAAGGAGGAAGGATGTTGGATAGAATGTTGTGAAATGACGATGCAAGCAGAACAGCAAGTCTAAGTTCCTGAAATTCAGAAATTGTTGCAGGAATTTTCCAGCATAAGGGAGCAACGTAAGGGTCTACCCCATTGCTCTAGAGACCATGCCATAGTGGTTAAACCTGGTGCAGCCGTTCCCAATGTTAGACCCTATCGTTATGCCCATTCTCAAAAATCAGAAATAGAAAAATTAGTTAATGAGATGTTCATGGCTGGAATTATTTGTCCAAGCAGCAGTTCCTCCTCTAGTCCAATGTTGGTGGTGAAGAAAAAAGATGAAAGTCAGAGATTTTGTGTTGATTATAGAGCCTTAAACAAGGTGACAGTCCCAAATAAGTTTCCTATTCTCTGTATTAACAAGTTATCGGATGAATTGGGAGGGGCTACCATCTATTCTAAGCCAGACTTGAAATCTAGATATCACCAGATCTGAATAAGGCTTGGAGAAGAAGAAAAGACAGCATAACACACTAGGGGCATTACAAATTTTTGGTGATATCATTTGATTTGACCAATGCGCTCACTACTATATTTCAATTTCTGATTAATGATATTTTTAGGTCTTACTTGAGGAAGTTTATACTTGTTTTTTTTTTTCAACGATGTACTTGTGTATATGGCCCTGATTTTGAAAACCGTTTGGCACATTTGAGGGTTGCTTCGAAGGTGTTGATCAGAACCTAGTAATCAATAAGAATAAGGGTGTTTTTGGGCAGTCAAGATTTGAGTATTTGGGGCATATAATTTCTGCTAAGGGGGTAGAAACAGATCCCACCAAAGTGAAGACAATGCTGAATTGGCCCATACGCAAAGATATAAAGGTGGCATTAAGGGGGTTTCTGGGATTGAGCAGGTACTACTGCAAATTTGTGAAAAATTATAGGAAGACAGCTGCTCCTCTTACTGAGCTGCTCAAGAAGAATGCTTTCCATTGGAGTGAAGAAGCACAAGCAGCCTTTGAGGCCTTGAAGAAACCAATGTCCACTGCACCTCTGCTTTCAATGCCAGATTTTTCACCACCTTTTGAGATTGAAATGGATGCTTTGGGCAGGGGAATAGGGGCTGTCCTCTTACAACAGGGAAAACCCATTGCCTATTTCAGCCAAGTATTATCAAATAAGGCCCAGCAGTCCTCTGTGTGTGAGTGAGAGTTAATGACAATCGTGCATGCAGTGAAAAGACAGAATCACTACCTTTTAGGCCATCTTTTTACAATCAAGACAGACCACAAGGCGTTCAAATTTTACTTGAACAAAGAATGGATTTAGATCAACAAAAGTGGGCTTCCAAACTTATGGGGTACAAGTTTGAAATAACAAGCCTAGATCAGAGAACAGGGTGGCTGATGCTTTGTCACAAAAGCCTATTTCTTGTGGAATTGTGAGGAGATGGAATCTTTGGATGAAGAAGTAAAGGAGGATTAAAAGTTAGCTGCCATTTTTCAGCAATTGGTGGCTGGTACAGAAGTGCTCAGTAGTTATAGCTTGAAGAGAGGTTGTTTGTATAAATAATCATTTGGTAATTACTAAAAATTCACCACAAGTGAAGACTTTGTTGCAGGAGTTTCATGCCTCTCCAATGGGAGGCGACTCAGGGCATTTGCACACCTATAAGAGGTTATCAGAAGCACCTCACTAGGAGGGTATGAAGAGGGATGTACAGGATTTTATAGCCTGTTGTGAAATCTGTCAAAAGAGAAAATATCAGGCCATGCACCCTGCGGGTCTTCTTCAGTCTTCTTCAACCTCTACCCATCCCAAATCAGATTTGGGAGGATATTAGCACAGACTTTATAGTCTGTTAGCCCAAGTCAAAGAAATTTGACACCATCTTAGTGGTTGTTGACAGGTTTACTATGTACAGATATTTTATTGGGCTGTTACATCCTTCTTCCACCAAGGAAGTGGCTGAAATTTTTATCAAGGAGGTGGTGAAATTTCGTGGTTTTCCAAAATCAATTGTGACAAACTGGGACAGGGCATTCATGAGTCAATTTTGGCAAGAATTGTTCAAGAAGGCAGGTACCACATTGAAATACAATTTTGGATATCACCCACAAACCAATGGGCAAACCAAAGTGGTAAATCGAAGTTTAGAACCCTACTTACATTGCTTTGTGGGAGACAAGCCTCAGCAATGGGTTGAGTGGCTTCCATGGGCGTAATACTAGTTCAACACCTCTCACAATAGATCAACGGGAATGACTCCATTCAAGGCACTATATGGCTGAGACCCACGTACTATATTCAAGTTGGACAATGTTCATTCTTCTGTAGAGGAGGTTAACAAAACCATTAAAGCTAGAAATTAAATTCTGGTATAGTTGAAGAGCAATTTGGAGAAGACTCAGGAGTATATGAAGCTCCAAGCTGATAAATCTAGAAGGGAAGTGGTGTATGCCATGGGAGATATGGTGTATTTGAAGATCAGTCCTTACAAACTGAAGTCTTTGGCAAAGAGAGCAAATGAGAAGCTAAGTCCTAGATTTCATGGACCCTACAAGGTCCTAGAAAAAATAGGACCAGTTGCATATCGATTAGAGTTGCCTTCTACTACAAGAATTCACCCAGTATTTCATGTTTCACAGCTTAAGATCTCCTTGCCCACTGCTGCACCTTCCCAAGAAATTCCTCCTTTTCTGTCCAAAGAGATGGAACTGCAAGTTAAACCAGAAGCAGTCAGCATTACAAGAAAGCTTACGAATGGAATGGTGGAAATCCTGATTAAGTGGGTTGGGCTGCCTGAGTTTGAAAACACTTGGGAGTCCTATGATGAGAGTCAAACCCAAGCCCCTAATTTCCATCTTGAGGACAGGGTGAAACTGGTTGGGGAGGGTGTTGATGGACCCAGTGACATTAAAGGGCCTCAAGTATTGCGAGCCTACAGCAAAAAGAAAAAGAAAGAAACAAATGGGAAAAATGTGGAAGTGGTCCTTGGTGGTGAGGTGTCCAAGAGTAACTAACTCTCACATGATTGAGAGTTGAGTGGATGAGCTGGAGGAGAGAGAAGTTGGGCTTGCGTGAGGTGGGAAATATAGGGGATCATTGAGTGTGGGTGGGGCCGAGGAAATTAGTTGAGTCTTGAGGAGAGACCTGCCTCTCAAATGCAAGAGTTGTTTCAAGTTTCTCAGCTGTGCTTTTTCTGAAGATTTCTTTTGCTTTTATGTTCACATAGTCACTAGCATCTCTGTGAGTATTTTCCTTGAGATAACTCAATAAAACAGTACTGTTTCCATCAACCATCATATTTGATATACATGATTTTCAAGATACATCAAGATTCATGGATTAACTATGGGGTCAGGAAGAGAAGGTGGGTACAAGCTATCTCTTGTCATCCCTTATTACCAAATTACAGAAAATATCCCGTGCATCTAAATAATGGTTACGTGGCTACCAGAAAAAATCAGTAAAATTTTTCCAATGTGTTCATGTCAAATGCTCATCTTCAAGAACACAGCAAGAAGCAAGCAAACTGAACCAAAGGCATTGTAGCAAGATAAGTTTTAACTTGAAAAGGGAAATGAATTCAATCTAACACATCTAATTATCGATTATCAATGCAATGATACCTTAGAAAGCTGATCTAAGATAGCATTATCAGTTGCTTGTTCTCGAGCTGTCTGCTCCACTTCTAGAAATCTCTGTAACAATATTTCTTTGGCCTGGAAACTCATGCAGGAGAATTTAACTCGAAGGTCAACTGAATACTGTACTCCAGTTTACCATGGTAGTAGTACTTCAGGGGAAAAATGTTACCTGCTCCACTGTGGTGCATCCGGGGAGAAGCTTGTCAGCAATAGAATCATTTAACTCAGGTAAATCTCTGTAAAAAAGCTCTTTGCATGTAACCTATGAAAATCAAAGAAAAAAGGTTAGGTAACATAATCTGTTTAAGTTTAATAGGTATAATCTATTAAAGGGTGGAAGCAAATAATAAAATAAGAGTTTGTATATTGTGCCACACATATGGCCAAAAAAATTTGTGATTACACAGAATAAATTATTAGCAGGCATTAGTAGTTGAATTAACAGACATGGTTAGTTGAAGAGAGAATTAGTTAGTAGTAACTACCTACTGTAACTACCCACTTATCCCTATAATCATATAAATAGGGGTAAGTCACAATGGAAAGGGTGTTAATGAAATAATAGAAAGAATGGCTGATTAGCAAAGCTTACCAATTTCCCATTGTTCAGCATACCTGAGAGACAAGTTGACATATAAAGGATTTAAAAAAAAAATATGATAGAATGCCAACCCATGTCCCAAGTATAATAATTTAGTGATTTTACACATGAATTATTTACGACATAACAAAACTCACAGTAAATTGAGCATGAATGCCACTGAGATTTTCTTGCTTCCGTGACTCAGGAAATACAAGAGGAAATGACTTTGTTTCACCTGGACGAATTGCAATAATAGAATCAAGGAAACCAGGTAGTACTTTGTTACCATCATCCGTGTCAAAATGAAACCCTGCATATAAAATATAAAGGTCAAATTGAAAATACTCATGATATAATACAGATAAAGAACTGCCATCGGTTTATCATCTTTCATGCACATTAGCAGACCTTTACTTTCAGCAGATGGAATGTTTTTAATATTTGATTCATCTTGATCAACTGTTGTTGCTGAGATATCAAGAACAGCAACATCACCAATCTGTAAACAGGAAAGAGGATCATGTTGTAGCCACTAATACAAAGATTTATTTTAATCACAATTATATTAAATGCATAGAGCAATATGACCATATGACAACTAAATTTCCATATATCACTAAAGCTCTTTCATTATTTCAGTAGCTGAATAAATATAAAACATACATAGGGAGCTGAATAATGTCTTAACTCTTGCTGTATAATGCTTGAGTTTTATGAATAAAATACTACTTTAAGCTTTGCAAAATAGCAATTTGCAGTAAATAATCATTTTAGAAACAAAAAAGCAACTGGTTGTAGCTGGTGTAACTTAAAATACCTGTAGCCCTCTGTCAGTAACAATTTTCAGTGGACCAAGGGACTTGTAGCGCCTTCTTAATTCTTGTTCAGACACTCTGTGAGCATCTATTTCACTGTCTATTTCAACAATTATCTTCATATTTTTGTATGCATTCTCAGGAATCCATTTGATTTCAGGTACAACATCAACAATGACATCATATCTGGATAAGTCAAAACAGAGGACAATTAATATAGTTGCCAGTGTAAGTCATTGGATGAAAATGTGAACATTCTTGTCAGAAATGCATTTTTTTTTTCTAATATGCAATGATAGATGATAGTTAGAGATGGCAGTAAGTATCACAGAACACATGCTTCCAACAGCATAACCTATAGATGGGCTACCTTAGAGACCCAAGAGACGAATATGTCTCCTCCAACTCAGAAAATTTAGTTACTATACGTACTGAGTCCTGCAAATCCTTTCCAGTAACCTATAAAACAAAAACGATATTTGATACTTAAACATATAATTAAACTGTTAATTTGGTCTGATAATCCATTTTTTCAGTAATAGCTTTGCGCAAAGAATTGGGTCAATATAAAGAATAATCGTGATCTTTTGGTAAGTCTAGAGTATTAACAACTCCTCACATTAAAGCCATTTCAGTGCCAAGCAGATGTCAGATCCTTTAAACAGACAATGCACGATTATAGACTTCAGCAATTTGAAAAAGGTCAAAAATAAGTTTGTGTATGTCAATGGACTGAATGAAATTAGATTTGAGTAACATGATGAACATGACTGTTATATAGTAGATTCCCAAACAGAACCAAGAAAAATCCACCAAAGTGAATGCAAATAAAAGTAATGCACCCACAATGTCTAAAAGGAAAACATCAAGAGAGCAACTAAGGACATCAAATATTAGAGAACAGAAACCATATTGCATCATACCGTCAACATGGCATGTGAAAGTGACCTCCTCAAAATAGATTCAACAGTAGCCTTCTGAACATTTTTCTTCCCAACATAATTAACAAGAATACTCTCTGGAACCTTTCCAGGGCGAAAGCCAGGGATCTATGAATATGAATTAATGTTAGTTCAAAAAAGGAACACATTCTTCTTTTAGAAGCAAAAAGCTGGGATTCAGGACTATCTGAGCAAACTATTTGTGATACATAAAAAATTCATCTTTTATGGCACATGCTTTAAGATTGTAATATTGAATAAGCTCAAACTTTATCTGAACGTCATTGCAGAGAGGTTCCAATCTCCAATATAGAGAGCACAAAATTCTTATCTGTCAGCAATTAAAATAGTGAATTATGCAAAATACGGGTAGGCAAAATCTTCTGATTTTATCACAGAAAAGTTGCATTATTATTTCCAAGTCATGCATATTTGTTTTTATAAAAAAAAAAAGATGACTATAGTCACTGGCTTATTATTATTTTAGTTATCATTGTTAACTTGGAATTAAAACCTGAGAGAATCAATCCTCTCAATAGACAACATAATTGAAGGTACTGCAAAAGCCAAAAATTTGTAGGACACATTTTCTTTTAGCCCGAAAACACCAGTTAAAACAATTAAGTAGCACATAATTAAATTGTAATCCAACAGTACCTTTGCTTGTTTCATAAACTCAGCTATGACCATTTTGTAACAATCCTCACAAACCAAAGGCGGAACTTCTACATGCAATTTAACCTGCAAAGACAAAGTGAAGGAGCCTCCAATCATATGATATTATTTATGCATAAAGACAGCAATCCTCCCCTCAAAACTGAGTAAAATGGAAGGATGAATCACAGTCTAAGAGCTTACACCAGAAAGAAAAAGGAAAGGAAAGGAAAAAATGCAGAAAGATCAAAACACCTCTAGCATTCGAGAGGCTAGAGAACTCTCCACCCAAATCTTCCTTGTCTTAGACCCCAAACCCCTCAATAAACCTATCCAATGACCCCCCTCTCTCCCCTCCAGCTCACCCACTCACCCACCTGTCCCATGGAATATGGTTAATAATTATTAGATATTACATTCCCTGCCCCTCCTACCACCTCAACCTTAGTAGTTAAATCTCTCTACCCCCTCCTCTCATAAACACTAAGACCCAACCCACTAATATCGGGCCCATCAGTCCCTTCCCATGCAAGCTGCACCTTGTCCTCAAGCTAGAAAGTAGGGACCTGCAACTTGATGACTTCATAATCTTCCCATGTGCTCTCACAATCAGGAAGGCCTTCCCATTTGACAAGCACTTGAAGTTGCCCATTGGTCACCTGCCAAGTCTTCTTGATACTCTTTGGTTGGACTTGCAACTCCACCTCTTCAGTAAGAGATAATGGGATGTCTTGTGTAGGAGTAGTAGGATGTAAAGACCTTTTGAACTCAGAAATGTGAAACACATGGTGAATTCGAGCTATCTTAAGCAATTCCAACTTATAGGCCACTTTACCACACTGTTTCAGCACCTTATAAGGTTCATAATACCTTAAGGCAAGCTTCTCATTTTGCTTCTTGGCTAAGGTCTTCAACTTAAATGGCTGAAGCTTGATGTAAATGAATTCACCAACCTCAAACTCCATCTTCCTCCTTTTCTTATCAGCACTTTCCTGCATTTATTGTTGTGCCAGCTCTACATGCATTTTTAATTCAGCCAAAATCAGGTTACTTTCTTTCAACTAATCACTAATGTCTTCCACCACAGATGGGCTGATGGGCTGATGGGCTATCTTCCCACTTAAACCATGTAGGTGGATCTCTCCAATACAACGCTTTAAATGGTGTCATCCCTATGGAATGATTAAGTGTTGAACCAATACTTAGCCCATGCCAACCACTTCACCCAATGTTTTGGTTTATCACTAGCAAAATAATGCAAATACGCCTCTAAGCTTCTGTTAACCATTTCTGTATGTCAGTTGATTCAAGGTGATACCCTGAACTATAATAAGCGAAGTGCCCTCCAACTTGAACATTTCTTTCCAAAATTGACTAAAAAAAATCCGGCCTCTATTAGATACTATGGATTTTGGAAACCCATGGAGTTTCACCCTTTCGTTAGATTAACATTTCAATCACCTCCTTAATGATAAAAGGGTGAGAAAGAGCAATGAAGTGACTGTATTTAGTTAACCTATCCACCACAACCATGATAGTATCAAATTTGTTTGACTTCGGTGTGCGTATCTGAGAGAAGAATAATTCTCATATCCTATTCTGAGAAAACATTACAGGATATATACATTGATGGGCAAATAATTAGGAGCCCGAGAAAGGAAAGAAATAAAATACATCTCAAGATCCTAAATTAACTCCTATAACTATGGGTATTTACATCATAATAAAGAATAAATATTCTAATATTAGTGTTCAAAATTTCCACACTCCCCCTCAAGTTGGATCATAGATACTCATCATGTCCAACTTGTACACAAAGTCTTCAAATTTTTCTTTGGACAGCCCTTTTGTGAGAATATCTGTTGTTTGTTCTTGAGTTGGCACATAGATGAGACAAACAACTCCTTCTTCAATTTTTTCTTTGATGAAGTGTTTGTCTACTTCAATGTGTTTAGTCCTGTTATGTTGAACCGGGTTCTGGGAGATGCTAATAGCTGCTTTGCTGTTAGTATAATGCTTAATTGGAAACTCTGCTACAATTTCTAGTTCATTCAGCACTTTTTTTAACCACAGTCCTTCACACATCCCATGGGTTACTGCTCTATATTCAGCTTCCGCACTACTCCTTGACACTACATTTTGCTTCTTACTTCTCCAAGTAACTAAGTTACCCCATACAAATGTGCCGTACCCAGACGTTGACTGCCTATCATCATGAGTTCCAACCCAATCAGCATCCATAAAAATTTCTATATCTCTCTTGTGTGACCTTTTGAACAATAAACCTTTCCCTGGAGTGCCCTTGTGGTACCTCAAGATCCTATATACAGCTCCTAGATGTCTTCTTCTTGGATCATGTGAATGTTGACTAACCACACTTACTGCGAATGCGAGGTCAGGCCTCGTATGTGATAAATATATGAGTTTCCCTACCAACCTTTGATACTGTTCCCCATCAACACATTCACCTTTTGTTGCTTCTTTCTTAATAGATTTATTCTTGTTAACTTCTATTGGAGTGTCATTCAGCCTACACCCCAACATACATGTTTCTTTAAGGAGATCAAGTATGTATTTCCATTGGGAGATATAAATTCCTTTCCTTGATCTCACCACTTCCATGCCAAGAAAATATTTCATGTCACCAAGATCCTTGATTTGGAACTTGCTTGCTAGAGATAGTTTTATTTTTTCAATTTCTTCAATATCATCTCCAATGAATACTATATCATCAACATAGACTATCAATATAGTCTTTTTACCTTCCCTGTGTCTAAAAAACATGGTGTGATCACTTTGTCCCTAACTGTAGCCTTCAGACTTGAGAACACGTGTGAACCTTTCAAACCATGCACGAGGAGACTATTTCAATCGATATAATGATTTTTTCAGCTTGCACACTTTATTCCCCTCCTTTCTAAAGAGACTAGGTACTGCAAACAGCCTCTCTGTAAAAAACAGGGGTAAGGTTGTGTACATCTACCCTCCGCAGACCCCACTTAGTGGGAGCCTCGTGCACTAGGCCGCCCTTTTTCTAAAGAGACTAGGTGGAGGTGGAGGCATCATATACACTTCCTCTTTCAAGTCACCATTTAGGAATGCATTCTTGACATCTAGTTGGCATAAAGGCCATTCTAGGTTTGCCGCAAGTGAAAGAATAATTTGAATGGTATTGAGTTTAGCCACTGGAGCAAATGTCTCTATGTAATCCAAACCATAAATCTATGAGAAACCCTTGGCCACAAGTCTTGCTTTGTATTTATCCAAAGTACCATTTGCTTTATATTTTACTGTGAACACCCATTTGCACCCTATAAACTTCTTCCCTCTTGGAAGATCAACCATCTCCCACATACCATTCTTTCTTAGAGCTTCCATCTCTTCCATAACAGTTGCTTTCCACTCAGGTGATTCTAGTGCCTCATCAATATTATTTGGTACTTTAATGCTCTCCAGGCTGGTAGCAAAAGCCCGATATCGAGAAGAAAGAGCATTGTATGAGACGAACCTTTCAATTGGATGGTTGGTGCAGACCCTCGGCTTCTTCCTCAAAGCAATAGGAAGATCTAAATCATCTAGAATTTCATTTGTCTGATTTTCATCATCAGTTGCATTTGCATCAACTACTTCTTACAATTCTTGATCAGGATTAGGTCCTGTCACCGGTTCTGATTCTTGGCCCATACTAGGTACTATACTTGTGGCTTGCTACCTGTCTTTTCCTTTCGAGTGTAGACTCTTATGTTTGTGTCTCTCTTTAAGTCATTGGGATTCCCTGTAGAGTTAGGCTGATTAGTTTCAAGGATAGGAGAATCAGGAATGCAAGGTAAGATTATCTCATTTTGAGGATGGGAATTTGAATTTTCTTCCATAGGAAGAGATTCACTCCAACTCTCCCCCTTAATCAAAGGCAAGGAATAAAACAGGACCTCTTCATGAAAAGTGACATCACAAGTGACAAAAACATATCTTTTGAGAGGATCATAACATTTATATCCCTTTTGAGAGGCAAAATACCCAAGAAAAACACAACAGACAGCACGGGGTTTAAGCTTATTGTTGTGATGGATGTGCACAAATGCAGAACACCCAAAGAGCTTCAAAGGAAGGTTATTTTTGAGGTAAGGAATCTAATAAGTGGAATGAAGAACCTCAAGTGGGATCTTAAAAGACAAAACTCGACTTGGAAGTCTGTTAATTAAATAGATAGTAGTAACAACAGCATCCCCCCAATATAATTTTGGCATATGAGAAGTGAACATAAGTGCTTTGGCAACTTCTAAGATATGTCTATTTTTGCGCTCAACAATCCCATTTTATTAAGGACTATAAGCATAAGTACTTTGTGAAGGATGCCATGAGTTTTGAGAAAGTCACCAATGCACTTATTAAGATACTTTGTTCCATTATCAGTATGGAGGATTTGCACACTTGTTTGAAATTGGGTTTTGATCATGTTGTAAAACTCAACAAACACAGGATAAGCTTCAGTTTTATCTTTTAAAAGATATACCCAACCAACCCGAGTGTGATCATCAATGAAAGTAATAAAACATTTAGTGTTGGTTCTATTAGGAATTTTGGATGGCCCCCAAAGATCACTGTGAATGGTGGAAAAAGGTTTTGATGCTTTATATTCATTTCTTGGGAAAGAAAATTTATGGTGCTTTGCAAGTTTACAAATATCACACTGAAACTGGGAAACATCTTTATTAGAGCATAAAGAGGGAAACAACTAAGACAAATATTGAAAACTAGAATGTCCTAGGCGATTGTGCCATAACCTAAGGTCATCATCCCGAGAGAGAGACACTTTATTACATGAGCTTGAGTCTTGCATATTATTTCCATCCAGGTAGTAGAGGCTATCGAATTCCCTAGCACTGCCAATCGTCATCCCCATTAACAAATCCTGAAACACACAATGAGTAGCAAAGAAGTCAACATGATAACGTTCCTCTTTCGTTAATTGATGGATAGATAAGAGATTACACTTCAAGTTAGGAACATGAAATACTGAATGAAGTGTAAGTGTAGGGGAAATTTTAATGCTCCCTGTTCCAGCAACAGTAGACCAAGTGCCATCAGCAATCTTAACTTTTATATTTCCAGCAGGAGTATAAGAAGAAAATAATGTATAGCCATCTGTCATGTGATCCAAGGCTCCAGAATCGACAATCCAACAAGTACCAATACAAGAACCTTTTATAATGGATAAGGCATGTAGAAAATTACCTCTATGCAAAACAATAGCAACCAGCTGTATTTTCTGAGGCTATCCACTATTTTGCATAGTAGTCAACGATTCTAGGATCCTCTCAAGCTGGTCATTTTTGTCCTGTAGCTGTGAACCAAGATGCTCTTCACTCTTGTCTGAGCTTCCACTTGCAGTAATATGAAATCCCCAACCACTACCTTTCTTTAGTTTCCAGTCAGGAAACTTGCCATGAATTTCCCAACATGTCTCTTTTGTGTGACCACTCTTCTTGCAATGGTCACATACAGGTTTGCCTTTTGAGAACTTTAAGTTAGAGGCTCAAGTTACAAATGCAGAAGGTTCAGCCATAGGTGCATGTGGTTGATTATCACCTTTCAACATTACTTTCAATCTAGAATCTTCTCTTCTGACTTCTACAAAAGCTTCCCAAACAGAGGGAAGAGGGACACGACTCAGAATTCGCCCTCTTACAGCATCCAACTCTTTATTCAGACCTGTTAAAAATTCAAAAAGTCTTTCTTTATCAACTTGCTTTTTGAACTCCACAGCATCCTTAGAACAGTGCCAATCTTCTTCACTATTGAGGTCTAGCTCTTGCCAAAGAGCCATTTTTTCTAAGTAATACTCATTCACGTTACGAGTCCCCTGTTTCATCTCCCATAGATTAGTTTTAATTTCGAATATTTGAGAAACATTCTCACCATCAGAGTAGGCTTCTCTGACAGCATCCCAAATATCACGAGCAGAGGGTAGAAACATAAAGCTCTTCTTGATATTAGAGGCCATGGCGTTGACTAGTCATGAAGTGACCATGGAGTTTTCGGCCTTCCACAGTCGCAGTGCCTACACATTGGTGGATTTTGGAATCGTGACCTCACCTGTCAAATATCCCAGCTTCCCACGACCCTTAATAGCCAATTTAATTGATTGGGTTCACTCTCTATAATTATCTCCGATGAGTTTCTTAGGGACGATCAACACTGTTGACCCTTTGAGGTTAGAAGCCATCGTGTGGCTCCCAACCTGGCGCAGGTTCGAAGCGGAGGAGCCCTTCGGTTGCAACGCAAAATGGGTGCCATCGTTCACGTTGGCATTCGACTCTTGACAGCGACTCGTCCCTCCCCGATGGCTCTGATACCATGTGTGTATTGGAGAGAAGAATAATTCTCATATCCTATTCTAAGAAAACATTACAAGATATATACACTAATAGGCAAATAATTAGGAGCCCAAGAAAGGAAAGAAATAAAATATATCTCAAGATCCTAAATTAACTCCTATAACTATGGGTATTTACATCATAATAAAGAATAAATATTCTAATATTAGTGTTCAGGATTTCCACATTAGGGAGCCCAATGATTGTCAACATCTCCCTAAACATGCTAAGGGGAAGAGGTTGGAGAAGTCCAACAGGACTCATGGCTTCGTATTTGTTTCGCCGACAAATTTCATGCCTTGCTACAAACTCCTAAACATCCCATTTCATTCCTTCCCAGTACACCACCTGAGCTAGGCATTTGTAGGTTTTCAAATAACCCCAATGTCCTCCCATGGTAGAATTGTGAAACTCTTTAACCAACACAACAATTCTTGTGGACTTTTGTGGAGTAACCAGCTTACCTTCATACCATAGCATCCTCTTTTAAGGCTGAATTCTTTTGGTCCCTTCCCCTGCAAGGAGTTGTTGTATAATGGTTAATAGTTTACTGTCACTTTTAACCTTATTATCAATATCATCCACTCCTTCATACTGCCATAATGAGAATGCTTTCATTTCTACAATGTTGTCCCTTCCAAATAATGCATCATGGCCTGATTTTCAAAGCCTGAATTGTATTAGACCTCAAACTTGTAACCCATCAATTTAGAAACCCACTATTTTTATTTATTTTTGTTAATCAAGGTCTATTATTCATTGCTTAAGCAGATACTACAAAGCTTTTTGATCAGTTTTGATTATAAATGGATGCCCACTAAGAATAATGCTGCTACTTTTCAAATGCCAATACAATGGCCATAAGCTCTCTCTCAAACATTGAACTCTACTTCGTATTTTATTTTAAAATAGGAAATAAGTACTTTATTTTGCTTGAGCATAGCTCGCACCCCGTGACTAGAAGCATTAGCTTCTATCTCAAATGGTTGTGTAAAATCAGGCATAGAAAGTACAGGAACTATCACCATTGCTATCTTTAAAGCTTCAACGGCCTGTTGGGCCTCCTTTTCCCATCTAAAAGAATCTTTCTTCAATAGGCTTGTAAGTGGACCTGCCAATTTACCATAATTCTTAACAAACTTTCTACAATATCCTGTTAAGGCCAGAAATCCCCTTAGAGCTTTCAAGTCTTTAGGAGTTGACCAACTTACTAAAGCTTCAATCTTTGAAGGATTAGCTTGAATCCCCTGAAATGATATCACATGCCCCAAATAGTCCAACCTCCTTTGCCCAAACACACACTTTTTTGGTTGATTGCCAACTAGTGCTATTGTAACACTTCCATTGCCACTCTCAAAGGTCTAAGGTGAGAGGCAAAATATTGGCTATAGACTAGGATGTTGCTAAAAGATAGCAATATAAATTTCCTTAAATACTCTCAGAATATATCATCCATAAGTAACTAAAAAGTGGAAGGTTCATTGCTTAACCCCAAGTTTATAACCAAGAACTCATAGTGGCCATCATGAGTTCCAAAAGTTGCCTTATGTTCCCCAGGTTTAATACATATTTGGTGATATCCGAATTTAAGATCCAACTTAGAAAATATGGTAACCCCTCCCAACTTATCTAGTAATTCGTTGATGGCAGGGTATTGGAAACTTATCCAAAATGGTTACCTTGTTTAATGCATGCTAATCCACAAAAAAATGCCAGCTAACATTCTTCTTTTTCACCAACAACACAAGACTTGAGTAAGAGCTCGCACTCGATTTTATAATTCCAGCTTCAAGTATTTCTCCCACCAATTTCTCAATTTCAGCCCTTTGTTGGGAGTGTGCATAGCCATATGGCCTGATGTTAGAGGGTTGTACTCAAGGTTTAATCATGACAGAATGATCCTGTGATTGGTGGGGAGGCAATTTCAGCACTGGTTCACATACTTGTGGGAATTCCTCAAGCATCTTCTTAACTTCTTCATCAATATTCTGCTGCCTAATAACTTCAGTCAATGTTGTTTCTTCAAACTTGAATAAAGAGCCTTGCCCCTTGCCCTTTAAGGCCTTAATTATTGATTTAAAAGAGACATAGACTAAGTTAAAGTTGGATCACCTTTGAGACAAACCCAGCGTTTCTCTCCTTTAATCTTCATGAAAGATTGTCCCCAATGCACCTTGTTTCAACAAGACTCCGGCCAAGCTATTCCCAACACTAAATCAATATTTTCTAGGTCAAAGTGATAGATTGTTTGCACGATTTGCATGCCTTGCAACTCTAAGCATACCTCCTTACATTCTCCCTTACTATAAATGTGTCTGCCATCTCCCATTGTTATGAAGTAATGCCTGGTTTCTTACACAGGTATGCTAAGCTTTTCAACCACCCTAGAAGAAATAAAATCGTAAGTTGCCCCACTATCAATCAATACCAACACTTCTTCACCATAAGCACTCCCCATTAATTTCATGGTTTTATGTCCTGCTATTCCCACAATTGAGTTTAGTGACAGCTCCATAGAGGCCATGGAATTTTTGGGTTCTTCTACTTTTTGGTCCTCCACTTCCCCTGCATCAATCTCCCCAAACCTTCTTCAATCAAAATCAACATCTAAAGCTGTTTGTTCTTACACTTATGATTAGGCCCAAACTTCTCTTCACATTTAAAACCTAGGTCCAACTCCCTTTTTCTATTAATCTTAGCCTCTATCAACTTCCTCTTGATGTTACTGCTACTACTATTACTACTACTGGAGGGAGTAGTAATAGGGATAGTAACTTTACTACTGGTAGTTTTAGTGTCCTCTCCACCCTTCTTCTTAGCACTTTTAC
Source organism: Erythrophleum ivorense (assembly GCA_026724425.1). Lineage (NCBI taxonomy): Eukaryota > Viridiplantae > Streptophyta > Magnoliopsida > Fabales > Fabaceae > Erythrophleum > Erythrophleum ivorense. The sequence goes on along the minus strand of JAIUCV010000004.1, from coordinate 20,633,245 downwards.
CCACCAAATTGCTAGCCAATCTTCTGGATGTTTCACAAAATTTGAAAGCCTTGAAAAACTAGGCTTGAACTCACTCCATCGTGAACCCATACTTGTTTTCTTCCCTTAGAAAATTTTTCTTCACGAGCCTTCTCCAGAGCGTTTCTTCCTTCCACCTGAAAAGCATAGTCCATTAATTGCTCCAAGGTTCTTAGCTGCATCAGTCTAACTTCAGCCTTCACTTCTTCAACCAGACCATTCTTACATGCACCCATTAACATCTCATCTAGCACTTCAACTAGAGGAGCTGAGAGTAGCTCAAACTTCTCTCTATACTCTTCTACTATTCCTTCCTATTTGAGACTCATTAACTTCTCGTAGCTATCACCCATTTGATACCAACGGAAACGGTCAAGCCCTTTTTTCTTAAATTCCCTCTATGACTCCACTGGAGCCTGGTTTCTAACCCCTAAAACCAATTGAGTGCCTACCCTTCCAAGCTCACAGCCACTGCTTCTAACTTCTCTTCTTTAGCAATTTCATTAACAGAGAAATATCTCTCTACCTTAAACATCCACCCAATAGGATCTTCCCCAGCAAAGGTAGGTAGCTCAAGTCGATGATACTTACATCTATCTTTCTCCCCAATGTTTTTGGTCACTTCCACCACATTCATTGTTTCCTTGGATCTTGATGGTGATGATTGTTGACCCTCACCCACCATCTTTCCTCTTGCGTCTGGGTTACTAGCCAAACACAGCTCGCTGAACTAATCCCAAAGCTCTAACATGACCAGCTTAACAGAAGTTAGCTCCTCCTTCACGTTCCCAACACTTTTCTCTAAATCTCCGAATACTTTCTCCAAAACTTCAACTCAATTCTCCATTCTTCTCCCAACCATACCCCAGATTTGACACTATCTTATAACAAATTGATGGAACCTCCACTAGTATATTATTTATGTATAAAGACAGCAATCCTCCTCCCGAAACATAGTAAAATAGAAGGATGAATGACGGTCTAAGAGCTTACAGCAAAAACCAAAATAAAAAAAGGAAAAAATGCAGAGAGATCAAAACACCTCTAGCATCCGAGTGGCCAGAGAACTCTCGTCACGCCCAAATCTTCCTTTCCTCCTCTCAGATCCCAAACCCCTTGATAAACCTCCCCAACGACTCTCTCTCTCTCCCCCCCAGCTCACCCACCCTCTTTGTCTATAGTTAGTTATTATTAGATATTACATTCCCTGGCCCTCCTGCCCCCTCAATCTCAGCAGCTAAATCTCTCTTTCCCCTCCTCTCATATACTCTGAGACCTGGCCCACTAATACTGGGCCCATCAGAGAGATACGTAGAAACACGCGTTTAGTGATATGAACAATGGTCCAAAAGATATGCAAATCATTAAATATTTAAACCGTGTTTTATTCTTCTCAATGACATAGTAAACAGCAATATCAAATTAAGCCAAAAATTTGAAAATGATATTTATAATGGACATAATATTTCTAAGAAATGAAATATAAGAACATACTCTGGAATTGGGTTCTTCAGTCTCGGTGACAATCAAATCTGCGGGAAGCCGGTCTTTTTCAGTGCCAAGAGCGACGGAAGAAGAAGAAGAAGAGGCTGAAACTGTAAGGCGACACAAATTTTGACGATGTAAGGAGAGCTGAATGAGTTGAATTTGGGGGGTGAAAGATGAATGCTTCAGACAATTGGAGGTTCTAGGCTTAGAATGAAGAAGAGAATTTTGTAGAGAAACAGACTTAGAACAAAGCCAAGGGAGAGGAGGTGGAGATGGGTTGGAATGGAGAACAGATCGGAAGGTTCCGCTGCAGAGCTCCATTGATGGCCGGAATCGAAGCGCAAAGAAGCTTGAGTGAGGTACCCTGAGTCGCTCAATAGCAACAGAGCTCAGTGGGTAAAGAAAAAGTTTACTGGGGACGAAGGAAACGCCCACGTACCTCTAGTTGCCCAGGTTCACAAATTCATGAACTTTAATTTAAAGGGAGAGTACAATTGATCTAAACCTAATTACAAAATTTATATCCACCACAAAAGAAAGTACATTTTATAAATGATTTACATCAACTATCCTTCTACCTACAAATATCAATTTAAAAAAGTATAAATAAGATAAAAATATCAATAACTAATAAAATTTTAGCATATGCATTTTTAATTATACATAAAAAGTTTTTTTATAAATAATTTAAGTCTATAAAATACATGCATTTATGCTTGATTATGTGAACCAAAAACTTTTCACAATTATTTTTATAAAATTCAATTCAAGAAAACAAAATATTTTATCTTTATATATATATATATATTGAAACAACATAAATTTTAAGAAAACCATATTCCTATCATAAATGGCAATGCAATAGGTAGGATTCTCTACCATAACCTATGTTCACCTAGTGACTCTATAATATAAGCTACAGCACTCTCGCTCATTTGTTTTATACCTCACTCATTTGTCAAATGAAATCTATGACATTAAGCCTAATCCCTTTGGCTATCAGTGATCACTTAATAGGATCTAAGTGAGTACAACTCAAATTTGACCTTTGCCCCAGCCCTTGGAGCTTATAATATATGATATTTTGCCAAATCATCATAATCATAATTAAGTAAATAATCTACCTTAAGCATCCACTACAAGTAAAATATCGACCCCCAATTCAAGGATATCTTCATTCTTAGTACACAAAGGCAAACTCATAATTTCATCATAACGTTTCTATCAATTCAATATATCAAAACATTATCTTAGTAAATCCCCTTTTTCTCAAATCCTTGAGGTTTAAATAAAATACTTTATAAATCTCATTTCATAAAATATGAGAATGCATATTTATGAACATTAGTTACCTTTCCAAATAATTGCCATAACACTTGCCAAGCACCTTCCACCAAGTTCCAAATCAATAATCTAAATTAAAAAAAATAGAATATATATATATATATTAAATTTAAATACCATGCAATTCACTCTTAAATAAGATAATTTCTTCACTTATCACTACCAAGAGCCCTCCCATGTCAAGACTTCATGCCACAATCACACTAATCCCACACTTTATTTTCAACAAATCATATTAAAATATTTAACTAAACCATCATTCCTAATTTACATACGTTAAATATATAAAATAATAATTATAGAACCTAAAATATACCTTAATTCAATCTCTAACTCAACTTTAATTTTACTAGACATTTTATCAAACATTTAGAGTCCCCTAAAATTAATTACTATAAATTAAATATTCCAATACCAATCCAATCCAAAGAAAATAATTAATAGAGTAAGAATTATACTTTTAATTGCCCAATTTTAACCTTAATTTTGAAAATTCTCAAATATCATCAACCTATAATTCTAATAGCAACCAATTAAATTCTAATTAGCTCAAAATAAAGTTTAAAAGAAGTTGATTAAATATCTCTTAATTCACCTTAGTTGATTCCCCCCAAAATACTTTTCAAAATGAATCTTAAAGTTTAGCAACCATGAAGTCTCTTTATCTTTTAGATCCACATTCTTTCTCTTTTTTGCTATCAAAAGTCATCCCTCTCTCTCCCTCACTCTCTTAGAAGTCACTTTATGGTCAAAAATTTAGAATAGAAAATAAATCAAAGATGACATGAGTAAATGATGTTGGGTGGATCTAATACATAGGTCTTGAGTTAAATCCATATAAAATTTACTTTTGACTACAATAACTCACTTAGATTATTATTATTAGGCTATGGTAATTCTAAATAGACTGTTGGACTCTTTATCTTTTTATTTTAACTAGAGTAAACCAATGGGCCTTTCATTATTTTTCTTTTATCATCTAAACCCAATAAATATTTTAATCCATCTATCTTATTTCTCAAATATATTAAATTCTTATTATCCAAAATAAAATCCCAAACATTCTTGATTGCTAAAATAATAAAACATCCAATAAATATTCACTCATCAATAATGCCATTTCCTAATTATTTAGTATAAGAATCTCTAATAATTTCTATTATAGTAAATCACGCTATTTACTAGCAAATAAATATTAAATATAAAATCTCTAATATTTTCTTAATTATTTAAATAATAGAATACTCACTAAATCCTTAAATTCTAAATTAATAAAACAATTAATAAATCTCTAAAATTAGTATTACACATCCTTTGCCTTTAAAATTATTAAATTCTTAATAATTCTCTAATTAATTATTCTAGCAAATTTATTAATTTGGAATGTTACACCAAACTATTTGATTGAACAACTTCTACAACTCTACTAAGTAATTTGGCTTGACTATCTTCATTACCTTACCACTTTTGAAGCTTATAAATACAACCACACTAAGAACAAGCTCAATGCCCTCACCATTTAACTCATATCACTAAAACTACAAATTATAGTTTTACCTTTGTCTAATCATTGTATCACTATCTTTTTTAACTCTTAATACAAGTTATCATTTCTTTCTCATTTCTCTCTCTCAATCATCTCAGGATTATCTTGCTTTGTCTATCATCATAGTCACTTTATGAGATCACCACTAAAACCAAACCAAAAATATTTGGTGGTCTAGGTAAGGGGCATCTCAATTTTCTCTCATCATCTAATATTGGAAAGCAACAACAAATAAACAAGATAAACACCTTCGATTCAATCATGTTAGAAAATTCAAATAAGTCTTAAGATCTCCAACTCTAATATGACAATTTAATGATTTTTTATAATAAAGTTAGTTTATGTTGCTTTTGATTAAGAGTTCTATAGATCCTTATTTTACTTGAGGTTTGTGTTATATGCCATGATAAACTATTATATAACATATTATTGCACAAATCATATTATAGTATAATTATAGTATCATGAGCAATATAAATAACCCCGCCCATTATGTGTAACTATATCTATACTACATGTAACACCATATTTACTAAGCTCATCTCATGCCATTTGTAGGCTCATTCTCATGAATTACATAACATTTTCAAAGAAAGGCCATCAAAAAAGTTAATTAATTTGTGTTACGTCATGCATAACTTTTTCATTCCGTATCCCGTGGGCCACATGGATTTATCCATCTCATTCTCATATTTAAATACACAAATACAACTCATAACAAGCTCAAGGAGTGGCCTAGAACTCGAGCAAATGAAGTATTCATATAAAACTCACTGATGTAGCCTCGGGTAGAATTCTAGAATTTTGACATAAACTTTGAAAAATCAAAATCATGCATACTTTTATCATTCTGAAAAGCTACAGATGTCTACTTTATGTTAAAAATAAATCTAAACCACAACAAAGGCTGCTAGCCACCGAAAATTGATGAAATAGTATTAGAGGTTGACTGTCGTTACCAGTACTCTCCTCCAACTTCAAAAATTTATATCTCCTTACTTAGAGGTCCAATTGGGGTGATTTTGGTGGCCATGAAAATTTTATCATGTCTAGTTTATGCTTGTAAAATTTTATGAGCATTGGACACTATTTGGCCCTCAAATGACACATCCCAAGTTTCTGACTATATGAACAGTGTCTGTATCAGTTCAGCAAAAAAATGCTAACTTTGAAAAATCATAATTAATTCCACAGAGCTCTAAATAATTTAGTCTTTAGCTTCCCAAAAAGCTCTAGATGAGATCTATAGGCATTCAAAATTTTATGGGCAAATTTGTTCATTTGGTTAGATCTTGACATTGTGTCAATGTCCATTTTAACTTCTAAGACAACCATGGCCACTTGAGCACGTGGGAAAGCACCAAAATAGTCTACCAAACTTGTCTCAAAGGTGCACAAACTCATATTTCTCAAATTCACTCATCCACCCCATGATATACATAAGAATGCATATGTCAAGTCTTGCCATTCCATACCCAAATCATACTATATCATGCATATGACATTAATTCTCATTCATACATCATACATTTATATATCTACATATGTTCACAAGGTCATACAACATATACAATAGAGGATTACATCATGTGCCACTTATATGGCTACAAATTTGTATTTTTATACACTTGATTGTCACACTTTCTTCTTCAAGCTTGGTGGCTCTCACTTTTTGGCTCTTTTGATCCACCTAGACATGTTAGACATGTGGGAAGGAAGGAATGAGATTTTAAGAATCCCAATAGTTCTTCTTCCTTTCAATCATACATAAAGAATGCAAATCTATGTCTAAAAGTGCATATATGACTACTATGGATCATATGATCATTCAAGAAGCTTTCTTGGCATTTTAAAAAGTCATATATATATATCATACATAAGTTTGCCAAGTCATATATATCATACTCAAGCAAACCAAAGCAAAGTAATAAGACATCATTTGAATGCATGAAAAAACATTATGGTACCATGGCATATAAAATCATGCTAGAACACATTTTCATGGCTTAACATATACATACACACATTCAAAGACAAGATAACATTCATCCATGCATGAGAGAAAGGAGAGGGAGCTACTTTTGTTACAAATGCAAACTTTTCTTCTCGAATTTGATTGCTCTTCCTCTACCCCATGTACACAAGAAGGTGGAGATTATTTGTAACATCTGGTCCCTCCATAAACGTGAAAAACGCGATGTTCAGTTTCTCTGTAAACGTAAAAAATGAGCCAGATACAAAAGAAAGTTTTCGAAATAAAAGGAATTAGGGCTAACTAAAATTATGATAAAATTATAAATAATGAAAAATGAGGATTTGAGCCTTGAGTTGCCCAGAAATCAAGGCTAGAGTGATTTGATAAATTTGCCGAAAGGCCAGTGGCATTTTCGTAAATATGGATACTTTTTGAAAAACTCACAGGAGGGCTTTTTAAATGAAAGTTTGAGTTCTACGAGGTTCTCAGAGGCCCTGAAAACCACAGGAAGCACCGGGACAGTTAAAGCCCCATCAGTATATGTTTTCCAATGGCAGTGAGCCTAAACTTTGACCAGATCGTTCGAGAAGGTTTTAGCTTCGATTTGAGTGATTCCAAAGGCATTTTACTAAATTGGAAACCAAAATTTCATAATGGAGAAAGTGGTTCTCAAAAAGGAGCTAAAAAGAATTAGAAAAGAAAATACCAAAAATGAGGGACGAAATGAAAATTTTTAGAATTCTTTTTCTTTTAATACTCTCTCTTTCTCACGCCCTCCCTTGCCCTTATTTTCCATCATCTTTCTTCTGCCTAGAATAGAGAGAATAATCAGCTCTCTCTTTCTCACAAGAAGGAGAACTCTTGGAGGGAGAAAAAAGCCAAGAAAAGGTAAGAAATTCTATGGAAAATCTAGCTTTCTCCTTAGCAAGTTACTTCTCCTCCTTCTCCTCCTTATTTCTATGGGTTTGATGGTGTTTTTAAATCTATTTTGGGCGCAAAATAAAGATAAAAAATTAATGTTTGAAGGGAGGCTACCAAGGAAAGTGAAAAGCAACCAAGAGAAAGTAAGAAAACAAGGTAAAACTTCCATTCTTTGATAGTTTCTTCCTCCCCCTTCCTCTTACACGAATTTGGCCACCATGATCCCAATTATTAAGGGCTATTTTTTTCCTAATTCATGGAGGGATTAGGGATTTTAGGTGGCAAAGATTAAGAATGAATCAATAGAATCAAGAAAGAAGCATTAAGAAACAAGATGGAATCATTAGGGATCCAAATGCTCCCTTGCAAATCTGATTTTATATGAATATTTTTAGGCTTAATTGAATGTTAAAACATGCTCCTAAGATCCCTAAGAGGCTTCCTGCATGCTTCCTCCTTCAAGAAAATAAAGAGAACTCCATGGAAGGCCAATGCACCCATAGTCTTGGCCTAAGCAAGTTCACCTAGCTAGGGAGAGTTTCAAATTTTTACAATGCCATATTCGGGTCATATATGGTGAATGAATATAAGAGGTGGCCTTGAAAAAAATTTAGAACTCAAGGAAAGTGAATTGGGGTCATAGGTTCCATATTATGACCTAAAGAAGCAACATGGTACTAGGCCCTTTGTTTTAATGGTGTGGTGGCTCCAAGAGGCTTAAAAGGAGTCAAGAATCATAATTGAAAAGAAAGAATGAGGCCTAGAAGTCATTTGAGGGGTGTTGCTTCATTAGGTGTGACTATGGACCATAATGAAGTCTATAGAGTAATCTAGTGGTTCATCAAGTTATGTAACCTTAGAATGTGTTTCATGAACCTAATTGGCTCCCATAAATTGTATTTAGGCCAAGAGGAACCTTTTCCACACTTTTGTGGTTGTGTAGCTGAAAAGAGGAGCTTAAATTCAAAGGGGAAAGTGTGTGAATTAGTGCAAGGTAGCTCTCTCTACCTTCTCTTATGCATGAATGTGTGTTTAGCTTATTTTAGAATATGTGTATGTGTATTTTCAAGTTATGAAAAGTATGCTAGCATGCCTTTATATGCTATGATCCTTGATGCCATGTTATGTTTTCTAATGAGTGCATAATGTTTGTATGAGTTTACTTGAGTGTGGAGAGGTCAAGAACTCTTTCCTTTGGTGAGGATGAGATAAGAACCCTTGAGCCTGGTTGAGACAAAGTAAAGAGTCTCCCAAAAGCAAAGTGGGCTCCCAAGAGTATGGTTAGCCCAAAGTGCTCAAAGAATAGGTGAGGCAAGTCCAAAACCCATGAGGAGAAGTGTGAGGCCAATCCAAACACTTGGTGAGCTCTTAAATGATTTGTATGAGTTGTTCACATGCCAAGTTGCTTTTAAAATGTCCTTGGCTTCTATTTTCTCCATACATGCATTTGTAAAGTTTACTTTGCACATATTATATATGATTGAATGGGAGATGAACTATTAGGATTCTTTGAATCTCATCCCCTCCTCTCCAATGATCTAATATGCTAGGTGAACCAAGTAACTATGGTGAAGGGAGCTAACAACAATGAAGAGGAAAGATTGTCAAGCTTATGTCTTGTTTTGTCCATTTTGGAACCATAATGATGGTCATGAGGTATATGATGTTACAAATGTATTATGAACCTTGAGACATGTATAAATATGCTATTATGTGATGTTTATAACTATGGATATGATGTATGAACTCTAAAATACAATTTGAGTTTATAATGTCCAAATATGTAATATGGAAGTATGATGTAAATGTCCATAAATGTGGGTTGAATGGCCAAAATGAGATGCATGAGGTTTGGGACCATTTGGGCAGCTCACACAAGTCTCAAATGTATTTTTAGACTTGCCCAAAAGGTGCCACAACCAAGGGAAAGCCATTTGGCAAGTTTGGTGCCCCATATAGAGCCAAATTTGATGATAATGAAACCCTATGTCACTTTTTAGCCAAATGAGTTAGTCTTGATTTGAGATTTGACATGCAATTAGGTCTCATTAAGAGCTTTTTGGAAAGCTAAAGATCATAATTTTCAGAAGTCTACAGAATATTTGATGATTTTTCAAAGTTAGCAATTTTCATAGTTTCTGGTATGTGCACTATTCATACTGGCATATTTGTATTCTGTGTCATCCGATGGGCAAATGGAGTCCAATGTTTGTGAAATTTTATAGGCATAAACTAGAGGTCATAAGCTTTCTATGGCGCCCCAGGAGTCCAGTCACTGTTCTATAGATTTCTAATAGCTAAACATATTTGTTTCCTTCTGGAATTATTTTTAGCATAAAGTTAACATTTGTAACTTTTCAGAATGACTGAATGTGTGTGATTTCAATTTTTATAGAATTAGTTATGAATTTTAGAAGTTTGCATCAGTAATCTAAAACAGCAGCCCAGGCAACAGCGACCTCTGGACCTTTTTGGATGTTAAACATCTTTTGTGATGAATTTTATGCTTTGGACGTATTTTTAATGTAAAGTAGACATCCATAGCTTCCCAAAATGCCCAAGATTGCAAGATTTCGATTTTTCTAGATTTAGTTATGAATTTCCAAACTTTGATCAGAAAGAAGGCCAAATCTGGCTGAAATTAAATAGCCACTTTTTTATGCTCCATTTTGGTTTCCATGAGTTGTGGGTATGATTTTGTGATGCAAATGAGTTGTATTGATGTAATTAAATATGAGAATGAATAGCATGAGCTCACACAGTTCATGTGACACCGAATGAAATTTTTAAATACGACACAACGCGAATAAACCCATTATTTTCGGTCCCTTTTTCATGTGTTCTCATGGAAATGATAGTGTGAAGCTTACGAATGTTATGTAATGAGCTAGAATTTATAGTGTTATATTATTTCTCTTAGCCTAAACATATCATATGGAAGCCAATTATACTTTTGAATCAAATTCTAAAGCCATACATTCACTAGAAAAGCTAGGTAGTCATATGGTTCCTTTATGGTTCTATAATGCACTTAATGAAGCAACCCTATGGAAACATGATCTTTGCTTCATTATCTTCACTCATTTATGATTATTGACTCCTTTTAAGTCTCTTAGAGTCATCATACAATCAAATCAAGGAGCCTAACTAGATATTACTTCTTTAAGCCATAATATGGAACCTATGATACCATTTCACTATCCATGGTTTCTAAAATTTTTCCAAGGCTTCCTCTCATCCTCTTCCATCATATATGATTCAAAAATAAGTTTGGAACAAATTAAAACTATCCCTAGATGCTCTATCTAGCTTAAGTTGAGGCTAAGCTTCAAGGAAACACCAAATGGATTTGCTTTGTTTTCTTGATGGAAGATGCATATGAAGAGCTTTTTAGGGATCTCAATAGCTCATCCAAACACTCATTTAAGCTTAGGAATTAGTGTATCAAATCAGATTTCTGGTAGAACACTTGAAACTCTAACTTTGCTATCTTGAAATCTAATGGCTTTTACTTGATTTTCTTTGCAAAATCTAAATTCTCACACCTTAATTCACATGATTCATTCTTGGTTCTACCCAAAAAAACTCTCCCTTTGGCTGGCTATATGGAGGGCGAAATGCACACAAGAAGAACAAGAAAAGTGAAGCATGGAAACTAAGGATTTCACCTTGAATTCAAGCTTTTCTTGAATGCTTTCCCTTTTCTTCTAGCTCTCCTTCTCAAATCCAAAATTTCCCCCTCTAATCTGACCTTAAAATAGCACCAAAAACCTCAATAAAACCATGGAAAAGAAGAGAGGAAAGAGGAAAAGAAGTTTAGTGAAAGAAAGTGCTTGAGAAACTAAGATTTTCATACCTTTCTTGCCTTGTTTTTCCTCTTCCTCTTGCCTCCTCTTGTGCGCTATTTTCCCTTACTCTCACTTCTATTCTTGGGCAGAAATAAGTCAGGTTTAAGAGGGTGAGAAGAAGGGCATGTAATTAAAAAGGGTTTCTTGAAGCTTCTTTTTCAAAAATTTTAATTTTACCCTTCGTTCTTGGTATTTTCGTTTCTAATTCATTTTAACTCCTTTTGGAGAACCTCCTCTTCCATCATAAAATTTAGGTCCTCAATCTTATAAAATATTTTTGAAATCACTCAATTTGGAGCTAAAACTTTTCCGAACAAATTGGTCAAAATTCGGGCTCACCGCCATCGAAAAATATCCACCAAAGGGGTTTTAACTGTTATGGGGCTTCTCATGATTTTTAGGGCCTTTGAGAACCTCGAAAAACTCAAAATTTTCATTTAAAAAGTCCTCTTGTGAGAATTTCAAAAATTGCCTAAAATTACGAAAATGCCATTACGTTTCATTACATTTTCGTTAAAATTCGTCTAACTATTCTAGCTTCGGTTTCAAAGCACCTCTGATCTTGAATTACCATTATTTGAGGCCTAGAATATTGTTCTAATTTTATTGGACCTTAAATCACTCTATCTAGGGGACTTCCTTTTGTATCCAGTGAATTTCATATGTTTATGGAGAAACTGTACGTTACGTTTCTTGTGTTTTCTCTCATTTTTAAAGAATTAGATGTTACATTACAAGTAAGAAGGAAAACCTCACCTATCATAGGAAAAGCATATTATTTAGTTATAGAGGTACTAAAGGCAAGATAAACAACCCTTGCCCTTTATAGGATATTTATAAAATAACAAGTATCACAAGTGAGATGAATGAACTCGCTCGAAGCATCTAACTCCATGTGAATAAGATGGATAGCCTTGCCTTTGACTTCGAAATTTTGATATAGGATAACCTCACCTTTCTTATAGGAAACCTTACTCAAAGGGAATAAGAATGATAACCTTACCCAAAGTAGAAAAAACCATAACCTCGAGCAAGAGAGATAATCCACTCATCCTAGGAAAAATACTATTACCTAATACCTTGATTACTTATAGTCTTAACGATTCTTTATAGGAAAAATATATTTTTCAAAGAAAAAAACCATTTTAATGAGTTTTCAAACTACTTTATGAAGTTTTGATTTTAAAATGATTACTTAATTTTCTTGGAAGAGAAGCCTTTTTTAAACAAATCTTATACAAGTTATATTTCAAACTAATTGTGAGAATATTTTCAATTGTGGTCACATTGGCCAATTTCAAAAATATTCTTGTAATGACCCAATAAATTGGAAACTTGAAGTAATAAGGAGGTTAATTAAGATAGGAAATTAAATTGTAATTCCCACTAAAATTATGAAGTTAAATAATTGACATCATTAATAATGATGATGATAAATTGATCTAAATAAGTTATAGTCTAGGATAAAAAATCTAATTAATTGAGAATAAGACTCATGTTGTGTGTAATATCTGATTTTCATAAAAATAACAAAAACGGATACGTTTTAAAAGTAAGTCTTCTAAAGTGAATTGGTTAAGTCTAGAAAAATTAGAATAATGATCTATGTAACACCCCATAATTAATTAAGGTGTTAATCATGGATTAGAATTAATTAAGAATAATTAATGTGGGCTCATTGGGCAAGTCAAGTGAATGGAGACTTTAGAGAGATAAATTATTAATATGGGTTTGAGATTTAATTGGGATAAAAATTCTATCTAGGCCTAAATTAATAGATCATGAGAAGAGGTTAATGGGGGCCCAATGGATTATGTGCAGACCTAACATAATTTAGTAGGATGGAGGCCCAAGATTTATCTTGTATAGACTTTTCTAAGTTGCCCAATAATCCTTGTGCAGACCCACATTCTTGAGCTTCTCAAACTTGGCCCAAACTCAATTAAACTTCAGCAACCCAAATGCATAAAACTGGCCCAGTAAAATTCTACAGCCCAACACTCTAAAAACTGGCCCAATAAGCTAAAATCTGAAGCCCAAGTGGAGATGGATCTTGGAGTAACCCATGACCCATACTTGACCCAACTCAAACCCAACTCAAACCCTAATACCCCAGCCAGTTTCTCACTTGCTGAAACATAAGATTTAAGAGGCAAAATCGGAGGTGGAGAAGGAGGCTAGGGTTTGGGACCAAAATTCTGCATTTTCTCATACTTAGAGCAAGATTCAGCCAAGGTAATAGTTATACAACTTAATCCCCTCATCTTTCTCTTTAATTTGGCCCGATTAGTTTTTCATTTGGAGCATTTTCATCCTACCCAAAATCTGAAATGTAAGTGTTAGGGGGTTTTCTTGATGAGATTCGTAGGTTGGGATTAGGGTTGACCTTGGGTGAGTTTAAACCCTCCATTTTGATGCTTTAATTGTTAATTTGAGACCCCCATAGCTCATTTATAAAATGGGTATTAATTATGTACGAATTTGCTTAGGATTTTGGGTGGAATATTGAGTTTTCTGGTGGAGGAAACTTAAATCCGAAATTGGGACCTGTTATGGCTGGGTAAATGATTCTTGGGTAGTCATTGGCATTTTAAATTCCTTAGGTACTGATTATGATTATTAATGATGAATTAGAGTAGTAATTATATGATGTTATGGTTATAGGGGGATTTCTGCACCATTGGTGATTATTGCAAGTGTCTACAAGTGAGGTAACTGGGTTTACATTAATTCCATGCATATATCTGTATTAATTTCATATTTTGCTATACATGAATGATTTGAAATGTTGAATGAATTGGTTGGCTATCTGTTGAATTGTGATTGGACCTTGTGAGTCCATGGTGGAGCTGTGGTGCGGCTGCCACCCGTGCATGTGCTACGATCGAGCACCGGGTTATGATCAAACCCAGATGCACTGAGCCCTGTTTGTGCTCAATAGGGAGTAGGTGCCGTGGATAGGCCTCTCCGGTGTTAATGGCCTTTAACATGCGATAATGTGATTGCTAGTATGGGATAGTAATCAGGATAGCCTAATTATTTCATTTACTGATGTGAATGGTCTACTGCTGGTGTTTATGTGAGATTATGCATGTATGTGAATTAATATGGAGTATATGATGGAATTGCCTTGGTTACTGAGATTCATATCTCACCCCGTTTTATGGGATTAATATTTCATGTGAAAGTTCCTCAGGTAAGGATAAGGGTAAGCAAGTGGATGAACATCCATGAGCTGAGGCCGGGTGTGGGGAGCTACACTTGGTTTGAGTAGAGTAGGATAGATGCAAATTTTTGTTATTAGTTTACACAGCATCATCATGTAATCATGTTGCCAAGTGTAAGCGTTTATATTTTGCTTGATTGAAATGTAACCGTTAAGGATTTAGAGCACATCATAGTGGAATATCAATGTATGAACTTATAGCATTATATATATGTATGTAGTTTTGCTGAAATTGTGATATGGATCACCTTATGGGAATTGTAGACATATGATGTCTTAGAGGTAAGCTATTGTTGAATGGAATATCTATGGAATGTGCATGGGATGTAAATTGTTGCTAATGCATGTGTTCTTGCTGCCATTTAATTATGAATGTGTTGGTATGAGTTAGTGGAACAAGTAGGAAGTGACATTTGAGTTACACAATGGTAATGGATGGATTGATGGGAAAATAGGGTAGATAAACACCATTAGGATCACTTAAAACAAGGGTAGGTGGACCTAGAGTGTTGCTAAGGTGAGAATTGGAGTGTAGAGGGAGAAATTCGGGTAATATGGTCACAGAAGGGAATCGCGCCGCGGCCAAGAAGGCTTCGCCGCGGCCAAAGGGGAGACAGAGCCGAAAGGCACGGCGGCGCAACGAACCTCGCCGCTGCACGAAGCGAAAAATTCACCCAGGGGGGGTAACAGAACCAAAACCCGCCGCGGCGTAGTGTTTTCCACCGCGGCGCGAGTCGAAAAATTAAAAATTTGTATTGGACAGAGGCAAAACTCGCCGCGGCGCGAATATATTGCGCCGATGCGAGAATTCTGGGAGTCGAGTAGAAGTTCCAGGAAGCATTTCCGCCGCAGCGCCACATAGGTTGGCCGCGGCGAAGGTCCAACTCGCCGCGGTGCGGAATTAGGAGAATGATACAAGATTACAAGCCGGGAGGTTATTGAGTGTTGAAACTAACAGATGGTTGAATCATGAGTCTCTTATGGTAGTAAGATTTCTTTTATGCACATTTTATTTTGTTGAGGTGGCATGGTGACGACCCTAACATCAAGGTTCAAATTCCCTCACATTTTCATAATGCGGTAAAATATAATGACCTAAGACCTTGATCATTAACTAATAAACCTTGTATTTAGCTATAATTACAATGATTAGAAGATAGGGTTGTCACAATCTAAACATTAAGTAATGAAAATAACATGCCAGAGGGGCCTTGACACAGAAGCCAAAATAATCAAACGGAATTTAATGGAATAGTTACAAAACTAATGGCATTTTTGTAATTTTAGGCAAAATTTAAAATACTTATAGGAGAGTTTTTAAATGAAAAATTTGAGCTCTCTAAGATTCTCAAAGGCCTTGAAAACCATGGGAAGCCCCAGGACAGTTAAAACCTCTCCGATGTATATTTTCTAACGATGGTTAACCCAAATTTTGACCCTTTTGTTTAGAAAGGTTTTAACCCCAAATTGAGTAATTCCAAAGACATGTTATAAGTTAGAGAATTTAAAATTTTATGATGGAAAAGACGATTCTAAAAATGGAGCTAAAACAAACTAGAAACGAAAATACCAAAAAGATAGGATATAATGGAAATTTTTAACGAACAATTTTATTCCTTCTTCCTATATATATGGATGCCCCTTTCTCTCCCTCACTTAAGTGACTTTAATTCTGCCAAAAAATAGATGTAAGGCCAAGGGAGAGAGGAGCATAAGAGAAGGGAAAAGGAAGAGGAAAAACAAGACAAGAAAGGTATAAAATTCATGGATTTTCTTAGTCTTCCCTTTAGTAAACTTAATCTCCTCCTTCTCCTCCTTCTTCCTATAGTTTTATTGAAGTTTTTAGTGTTGTTTTGAGGTTGGAGCAGAGGGGGGAGTTTGGGTTTGAAGAAGGGAATCCAAGCAAAAGAAGAAACATCTAAAGAAAGCTAGAAAATCAAGGTAGTTTGGTTGCTTTCAAGTTTGCTCTTCCTTGTTCTTCTCCTTGTGTGTTTTGCCCCATGTATTGACAGCCAAGAGGGATTGAATTTTGAACTAAACCAAGGATAAATCTTAGGAATTAGAGTATGGAAAATAAGAATATGTAAAGGCAATAAAGAAAGAACCATGATTTTCTAAGATATATAACATAGGGTTTTAGTTACACCTTAATTTGTGAGATGAGTTCTAGCCATAGATTAAGATGTTTAAGAGTTTATACAAGTTCCTAATGTAACATCTGATCTCTTTATAAACATAAGAAATATAATGTCTGGTTTCTTTGTAAATGTACGAAACTCACTGAATATAAAAGAAGTCCCTCAAATAGAACGATTTAAGATCTAATAAAATTAGAGTAATAATCTAGACCTTAAATAATAATGATCAAAGACTAGAGGTGCCCTAAAAATGAAGCCAGAATAACCAGACCAAATTCAATGAAGATGCAATAGCATTTTTGTAATTTTGAACACTTTTTAAACAAACTCAAAGGAGGGATTTTAAATGGGAAAATTGAGTTTTTTAGAGTTCTCAGAGGCTTTAAAAGCTATAGGGACCCCTATAATGGTTTAAATCCCTTTAGTTTACATTTTAGTTTATATTTTAGGAAGATTTTACATCCAATTCGAATGAAACTAAATGCATTTTATGAATCAGAGGATCTAAATTTTATGATGAAAAAGATGGTTCTAAAAAGAGAGTTAAAATGAGTCTAAACGGAGTAAACAAGTGCATAGAAGCAAAATGGTCATTTTGAAAAATTGTAAAAGAGGCTTCTTAAGTAAGATTATACCTCATCATCTTCTTCAAGCTTCTATTTTCAGATTTTTAGAGAGCTATGGCATGACACTAAGAAGGGAGAGAGAGAAGAAGTTTAAGCTTCCGCTTAGGTAAGTAAAGTTGTTCTTCTCTCTAAGAGCTCTCTAATGGTGGTTTTTTTTTTTTTAAAAAACTTCAAGATTCGGGTTTGACTCAAGCCAAAAGGTAACTCTTTTTAAGAAACCAATCGGTGGAAAATAATATACGTGAAGAGAGCTTCATTTTAAGGTAAGACTTTACTTGAAATACTTGCAAAATCTTGTGTTTCCAAGCCATTTAAGCTTCAGTCTAGAGAGATAAAGTGAGGAGGAGAGTTTTTCTTCATGTACTATTGATGGAACCAAAGGTTATGAAGTGTGAGTATTAAGAACATACAACTAGAATTGAAAAGGAAGCTTTAGTATGCAAGTTATAGAATTTAGGGATTTGGTTGCACCTTGGTAAATATGAAGCTTCCTAATGATAATTTAAGTTGTCTAAAAGTATGAATGAGTTCTCAAGACACCTAGGAAGCCTCACATATGCCATTTCCCTAAATGAAATGAAGTAAATTCTATGAATGCTTTAAGCCTCCATAGTCTCGATCTAACCCATTTCATGCACCTAGGGAGTGTTTTAATTTGTTTTAAACCTAGAATGGGACTAAATATGATAGAAGAACCTTAGTGGAAGCCTTGAAAAAAATTTAGAAGTCATGAAATGTGAGATGGAGGTGTAGGCTCCATAATGTAACATTATGAAGTAGCTTATAGCTAGACTTCTTAAAATGAATGTGTGATGACTCCAAGGAGTCTAAAGGGAGTCAGAAGATCTGGAATGAATGAGAAATGGGAGCCAAGATCATGAATTCTCCTAGTTGCTTCATAAGGTCTTGTATAGAAGCATAATAGAGCTATAGAACAAAGTAGCTTCATATAGAGTGTGCATGATGCCAAAGCTTGTTTCCACGAGTGATTTATGTCTTTTTTAATGTGTTTAGGCCAAGAGAACCAAAGGTCATCTAATTGCAAGGCTTGGCTAAAAAAGGGAAAGAAGAATTTCAAGAGAAAGTATTATGTTCTTGCTTCAAGGTAGCTCTTTATCCTTTCTCTCATGCATAGCTTGGATGTTTGTTTGTCCTTGAGTGCTTATATGAGTGTTTGAGCCATGAAAAGTGTTTCTAGCCTATGCTTACATGTTATGGTACCATTATGTTTCTTGAAATATGATTATGATTGCATAATGGCTTGTATAGGTTTGGTTGTGCCAAAAGTCCCTTAGCAAGGGTAAGAATGAGCCAAAAATCTTCAGAAATGGGTGAGACAAAGCCAAAAGTCTCAAGAAGAGTGAGGCTTAGTTAAAAGTCCTTTGAAAATGGGTGAGACAAATCCAAAAGTTCCAAGAAAGATGGATAAGGCTAGACCAATGCCCTTGAGAGCTTATGTTTGTTACGTATGAGTTTATGTGACAAGGAAAATGCCTTATACATGTTCATTACTTGCTTGAATATCATGCTTACATTCTTTGACACATTTTAGCATCCATTATGTATGTTTGAAAGGGTTAAGAGCTATTGGAATTCTTTGAATCTTATTCTTCCCCTACACATGTCTAACCATGTTTAGGTGAGCCAAGTAGACAAGGAAATTGAAGCCAACAAACATGAGAAGCAAGATCTTAGTAAATAGATAGAAAAATGAGTTTTTTGTTTGTATTTTGATGTTAAACTATGTAACCATGAGATGTATCTATGATGTAGATGCTTGAGCATGTTCTAATATATGTACAAATAGTGTATGTATCAATGTAGAAGCTAGATGAATGAAAATGGGAGATTTTGCCACTCCTTTGCCATTATGTGACTTGATGTTCTTGTGTATATATGAATGTGGCAAAGTGGAATTGAGCTCCATGTGATTTGAGTCATTTGGCAAGCTTTTATGTATGGTGTTTATACTTTTAAACTTGCCCAAGTGGTTGTGGAAAGCAAAAAAGGTCATTTGGTGCCTTAAGATGCCATTTGAGACTTTAAAATTGACCAAATGGAGAGTTAAACCAAAGTATGACAAATGAATGATTTTTTCCATGAAATTTAGCTAGCAAGTAGGTCTTATTTAGAGCTTTTCACAGAGCTAAAGAGCACTCAATTTAGAGCTCTAGAGAATTTATTATGATTTTTTGAAGTTGGCTAAATTATGTAGAAATGGTATGGTTATTGTTCATTTGGTCAGTTTGCTTCTCTATATCACACATGGGCCAAATGAAATCTAATGCTCATGAAATTTTACAAGTATAAATTAGACACCATAAGATTTCTATATCCATTAAGATCACCTTATTTGGAGTTTTGTAGAAGGAGATATGAATTTTTGAAGTTGCATGATAGTACCAGTAATGTGTCTTGACCTGTGTTGCTGTTTCATTGATTTTTGATGGCTTAAGGCTGCATTGGTCTGGAATTATTTTTAGTCAAAAGTAGACATCCATATATTTCTAGAATGGTATAATTTGCTTGATTTCTATTTTTCTAGAATTAGTTATAAATTTCCAAAATTTGTATCAGAAAATTGAAATTAGAACCTTGAGCAAACCATAAGCTTTATGTGATATAGCTTCAAACCCGAAATGAGTGAGGTCAATTATGATGTGTATGACTTGTATAGATGTATTATGACTATAAATTGATGTTGATGGGTTTATATGGTTCATGGAGTATAAAATGAGGAATTGGGATCTTATGTAACATAATTAATTCCATTAATTTAATGCCATTTCCATGGGAAATGTTAGCTTCTTTATACGATAATGCTCTAACCCATATGAAATGCATTGAGATGGATAATGAGACCATGATAAAATAGCTAAGAGGTTAAGATATTACACCTAAGATATCAAGGAAGCCTCCCACATGCTTCTCCCTTCAAAGAAATCAAAACAACTCCATTGGTGTCCAAAGGAGGTATAGTCTCGGCCAAGAAGAGATGTGACACCTAGGGAGTGTTTCAATTTCTTTCAAGCTTAGTTTTGTATCATATATGATGGGAGAGTATAAGAGGATATAGGTTCCATATTGTAGCATAATGAAGCAACATGTAATTAGGCTCCTTGAAATGATTGTATGATGGCTCCAAGAGGTTTAAATGGAGTCAAGAGTCATAGATTAAGGGAGAGAATGGAGTCAAAATCATGTTTTCCTAAGGTTGCTTCATTATGTGCCTTACAGAACCATAATTAAATCATATGAGCCATCTAGCTTTTCTAGTGTATGTGTGACATTAGAATTAATTCCAAGAGCATAACTAGATCCCATTTAATGTGTTTAGGCCAAAGGAATTAAGTTGCACATCCTTATAAGTGTTTGGCTGAGGGAGAGGAAGATTTGCCAAGAAAGAAAGTGTGTTCTTGCATACAAAGTAGCTCTCTCTCCTTTCTCTCATGCATGCTTAGGTGTTTTCTTATATTTGAATATGTGTTTATGTTTAAGCTATGAAATATGTTTCTAGTAAATGATCACATGACATGGTACCATGTTGTTATGTTTATGTGCTTGAAAGATGCTTTGTGAAATGTTTTAGTTTGCTTGAGCTTGGTGAAGCCAAAAGTCTGTTAGTTAGGGTGAAGATGAGCCAAAAGTCCTTAAGAATGGGTGAGACAAAGCCAAAATCTGAGGCTTAGTCAAAAGCAACTTGAGACAATTGGTAAGACAAATCCAAAAGCCCAAAGAGAATGGGTGAGATTAAACCATTGTCTTAGCAAGCCTATATATGTCATGTCTAACTTCTTAAATGCAAGAAATATTCCATGTATGTTTACAAATTTCAAGATAGCCATGCATGCATTTTTAGACTTGAAATTACATCCATTATGTGTGCTTGAAAGAGAAAAGAGCTATTGGGATTCCTAGAATCTCATTTTTCCCTCCCCATTACCTAACATATCTAAGTGGACCAAGTGAGCAAAGGAATGGAAGCCACTAAGCTTAAAAGAAGAAGATTGATATGGAAATGTGTTATGTATTTGCCTTGTAACCATTTTGATGGCACATGATGTAATCTTATAATGAATGTGATGTAAAACTTCTTGAACATGTGTAATTATATAGATACTTGATATATATATGAGAATTGACACCATTTAAATGATATAGCAAGTTTTTGACAATGAATGGCAAGAATTGCTTATGTATGCATTTGTGCATGGCAACAAGTAGGAGAGTGAATTTATGAGATCTGGATTTGTGGACCTTTGAGACATATTTAATAGGCTATTTTGATGCTTTTCCACGTGCTCAAGTGGCCCTAGAAATGCTAAAAGCAATTTGGTTCCTTTTGACCCCTAATGAAGCTTTAAAAAATGTCATTTTGGAACCCTATGACAAAAACTGATCAAATAAATAATTTGCCTCATGAAATTTGGCATGCATATATATCTCATCTAGAGATTTTTAGAAGCTAAATATTAGATTATTTGAAGTTCTTTGGAATTAATTATGAATTTTCAAAATTGTCAAATTTTTGCTGTTCTGATATAGTTACTATTCATATTGTCAGTTTCTTCTCCTATGTCATTTGAGGGACAATTGATGTCCATGCTTATAAAATTTTATAGGCATAAATTAGACATAATACGCTTTTTATGGCCACTAAGGTAACCCCAATTAGATGTCTGAGCAGGGAGATATGAATTTTTGAAGTTCAGAGTTAATACTAGTAATGTAGTAGTACCTTTAGTACTGTTCATCAATTTCTAGTTGTTAGAAGCTCCTATTTTGGTTTAGACTTAGTTTTATCATGAAGTTAACATTTGTAGCTTTTTCATAATGGTATAGTATGCATAATTTTGATTTTTCTAGATTTAGTTATGATTTTTCAAAGTTGATACTAGAAATCTTGCAGCAGAACCTGAGATAGCCTTACCTTATTTTGTGTATGTATGCTATAAGCTCGAGTTTTTGGCAATATTTTAAGATGGTTTTGAGTTTTATGAGTGTATTTAAATAGAAGAATGAGATGGATGAGTTTGTATGCTCCACGGGATATGAAATGAAATTTTTATCTATTACACAATGCAAAACAATCTATTATTTTTATTGAGTTTTCTTGAAAAGTTGTGTTATCTAAGAAAACATGACTAGAAATGAGATAAGTTAGATAGATATGGTATTACATTGTGCTATAACTCTAGTGGTAAGATGTGGGATTGGTATAAAAGGGGTTATGATTTCAAACTTTTTTTAGGCCATTTTACCACTATTTTAATCTCATCATTTATGATTCTACCACATATTATAGCCACAGAAGATATACCTTTTACAATTACAAAAATCAATGCTTTTAAGGTTTTCGGGCTTTAGCATGCAGTAATAGATAAAGAACTTTTTGTGTAACAATCTTAATTCCTCATTATGCTAAAACATGTAATTAAACCTTTAATCATTGTAATTAATGTGTAAGATCAAATAATAAACCTTAAGGTTATAAAAAACATAGGTAAATTTAAACTTTTAAAACAAACTTACTTCGCCCATGTTCATATATTTATCATTGAGTTTTATTCTAGTAAACTTAAATTTATTACTTGAGTTTGTAATAATATTAGATAGTTAGAAAAGCTTCTAAGTGCTATCTCTTATAGAGTTTTATAACGTCTCTCACTAAAAATAACACTTAACCTAGAAATCAAATAAAAACCTAGCCTACCTAAAAATGCAAGGAAAATTCAACCCTTTTTTTCTTTATAAACCATAGCACTCGAATTTAAAATCATCACATTCTTTCTTTAAAATGTAAACCATATTTATCTAGCCTATTTTATTTCATTCCAAACTCATTACCTTGGCCAAGCATAACCTCCTAAGAAAAATACCATGAAAATAATAGATTATTTTTGCGCTACATCGTGGATAAAATTTTCATTTTGTATTCTGTGGATTATATGAACTCATCCATCTCATTTTCCTATTTAATTACACACATAAAACTCAAGACTATCTTAAAATGTGGCTAACAACTGGAGCTCATGAACCATATACATAAAAATTACATGTGCAGCCTCAAGTTAGTGTGCCAGGTTTCTGTCATAAACTTTGAAAAATCATAACGAACTTTAGAAAAATTGAAATCAAGCACACTATACTATTCTGGAAAGCTACAGATGTCTACTTTATGCTAAAAATAAGTTCAGACCAAAATAGGAATATCTAGCTATTGGAAATTAATGGAATAATACCTAAACTCAACTGGCGCTACTGTACTATCATAGAATTTCAAAAATTCATATCTCCTTGCTCAGATATCCAATTGGGGTAATTTTGGTGGCCATAGAAAGCTTATCATGTCTAGTTTATTCTTGTAAAATTTTATGAGCATTAGATACCATTTGGATCTCAAATAACACAGGAGAAGAACTAACCATATGAACAGTAACTATACCAGAAAATCATCAATTTGGCAACTTTGAAAATTCTAATTAATTCCATAAAGCTCCAAATAATCTCATCTTTATCTTTTAAAAAATTTCTAGATGAGATCTATATGCATGCTAAATTTCATGATAAAATTCGTTCATTTGGTTAGATCTTGACGTTGGGTTCCCAAATGGTCAATTTTGTGCTTTCTAAGAGTCTCAAATGGTCCAAATTAGTTTCTAAGACGTTCATAGCCACTTGAGTGCATAGAAAAGCACCAAAATGGTCTATTAAACATGTCTTAATGGTACACAAACATAGATTTCACAAACCCACATTCTCACCCCAAGGCATACACAATAACATACAAGTCTCATCTTGCCATTCAATGTCCAAAATTTGCTATATCATTCACATGGCATCAAATCTTTTATATGCATCAAGTATCTATGTAATTATACATGTTCAAATAGTTATACAACATATTCATCATGGGATTATATCATATGCAATCAAAATGGTTACAAAGTGGACAAAATCACACACTTTCTTGTCAATCTCTCTTCCTCAAGTTTGGTGGCTCTCATTTCTTGTTAGACAATGGGGAGGAAGGAATGAGATTTTAGGAATCCCAATATCTCTTCTCCCTTTCAACCATACATAAAAAGATGCAAATTCAAGTCTAAAAATGCATGCATGGATATCATAGAGTGCATAATCATTCATGGAACATTTCTTGCACTTAAGAAGTCTCATAAAACATATATAGGCTTGCTAAACAAATGGTTTAGCATCACCCATTCTCTTCAGGGATTTTAGACTTGCCTCACCCATTTTCTTAAAAGACTTTTAACTAAACCTCACTCTTTAGAGATTTTTAACTTTGTCTCACCCATTCTTGGGGGCTTTTGGCTCATCCTCACCTTAGCTAAGAGATGTTTGGCTTCACCACACTCAAACAAGCCATTCAAATTCATAAAAGCATCATTCAAGTGTATAAGCAAAGCATCATGGTACCATGGCATATAGATATGTGCTAGAACATCTTTCATAGCTTAAAACATACATATACACATTTAAAGACAAGATAAACATCCACCATGCATGAGAGAAAGAAGAGAAAGCTACCTTGGTGCACAACAACACACTTTTCTCCTTGATAATGGTTCCTCTCCCTCGGCCAAGCACTCATAAGAAGGTGGAACTTGATTCCTTTATCCTAAACACATTACATGGAAGCTAATTACTCTCTTAGAACAATTTCTAAGGCTACACGTGCACTTGAAAAGCTAGATGGCTCAAATGGTTCCATAAGGAACCTAATGAAGCAACCTTAGGAAAACATAATCTTGGCTCAATTCTTTCCTTTAATCTATGACTTTTGATTCCATTTAGACCTCTTGGAGCCATTACACGATTATTTCAAGGAGCCTAGGTAGGTGTTACTTCATTATACTACAATATAGAACTTATATTTCCATCACACTTTCTAGGGTTTCTAAAATTTTTCTAAGGCTTCCTCTCACACTCTCCTATCATACATGATGCAAAACTAAGCTTGGAAGAATTTAAAACTATCCCTTGGTGCTTCATCCACTCTAGGCCTAAGTTATGCTTCATGAAAACACCAAAGAAGTTGTTTTGATTTCTTTGATGGGGAAGTATGTGGGAGGCTTCCTTGATGTCTTAGGGACTCACACTAACTCTTAGACACCTTAAATCATGGCAAAGCTTCCTACAAACCAAGGTGCAAGTAAAAACCTAGGCTAGACATCTTGCAAATCAATGGTTCTTTCTTGGATTTTTTTGCATATTCTTGTTTCCCACACTCTAAATCCTAGGATTCATCCTTGGTTTGGTTCAAAAATAACTTCCTCTTGGATGTCCATATAATGGTCGAACCATGCATAAAGGGAGCAAGGAAGAAGAGGCATTAAAACTAATGGATTTACCTTGAATTCATGCTTTTCTGAAGAGCTTTCCCCTTTGCCTTGGTCCTCCTCTTGGAATTTGAACTCCTCCCTTCTGGTTTGGGTTCAAAATAGAACCAAATCATGGGCCAAAACTATGGAAAGAAAGAGGAAAAAAAGGAGAAAAAGTTCAATGAAGGAAGAAGCAAAAAATTCCTTGATTTTCCATACCTTTTCCTAAGCTTTTCTCCTCCTTTAAAGCTCCCTCTTGTGAGCCACTTTTTGCAAAACTTCTCCTTGGTCTTGGACAGAATTTAGGTTGGCTAAATGTGAGGGAGAAGTAGGGCACCACTTATTTATAGCTTGGGACTCTTAAGGAGCTTTTTAAAATGTTAATTTTGTCCTTTATTCTTAGCTTTTTTGTTTTAGACTCATTTCAACTGCTTTTCAAGAACTGTCTTTTTCATCATAAAATTTAAGTTCTCTAACCTCTAAATAGCCTTTGGAATCACTCAAATCTGGTCTAAAACCTTCCCAAATAAAAGGGTTAATGTTTGGGTTCATCGACGTTTTAACTCGTACATCAGAGGAGTTTTAACTGTTCCGGGGGTTCTTATAGTTTTTAGGGCCTTTGAGAACCCTAAGAAACTTATTTTTTCCATTTAAAAATCCCTCCTAATAGTTTTCCAAAAAGTGCCTGAAATTACAAAAATGCCACTGCACCTTCATTGAATTTTGTCTGGTCATTCTGGCTTCATTTTTAAGGCACATTTGATCTTGGATTCTCATTATTTGGGATCTAGATTATCACTCTAGTTTTATTGCATCTCAAATCATTTTATCTGGGGGACTTTCTTTTGTATCCAATGAATTATGTACGTTAACGAAGAAATCAAGTATTACGTTTCTCATGTTTACAGAGGTACCAGATGTTACATAAACAAATGACCAATTTAATAAGTATACATTAAGGGAAACTCTTAAAAATCGCCTAATTAAAAGTCCCTAAAATACCACAAATAAACCTCAACAAAGTTAGCAACAAATCCTATCCAAAAAGGCTAGAAAATTACTCCTAAAAAGTGCTAAACATGGCCTGACCATGTCCAAACATTACCCTAGCATGGCTTGTCCATGTTTAGGGTCATTTGTTGGCCAAGAGCTACACATGGCCTAGCTACGTGTAGCAACAGAACACCTGAAAACTCCCCACAACTTCTCCGAAATTGGCTAAGGAGTTTGGGGCACCTACGTTACTCCAAAAACCACCAAATTTGGTATGCAGGGACCTCTAATATGAGGTTTATTTGTAAGCAAAGTATCATCTTGTAATTCACTCATTTACTCCCTTAAATGTACACATTGCTAGAGGTACCCAGTTTTGGCCTAAAATGTCAAAGGTGACACTTTTAACACTTTTGGTATGCTAAATGGCCCTCTAACCAAGTCCAATCCCAACAAAACTTTCTCAATTTCAATACTAAAGACTAATCCAAAGATGATGCCACCAAGGTCCAAGCCATTATAGATCAAAATTTCACCTAGTGATTTCATCTAGTCATCAACTACCCTACTACTCCATCCTTACTCATTAACTCCTCGAATTGCCAACACCCAACCAATTGATACCAAATCAACCCTAATGAGTTTCAAATGTTAAATGAAAGTAGCTTGAACCCTTAAAGACACTAAACATCTATACCTTCAAAATACAACTATAAGACTTCTTAAGAATCCATCCTTTAAACTTTTATAATAGCAAAAACACCATCCTTGGTCATTAAATGGCATACTTAGGTTGGGCTATACAACTCCTAAGTTTATCAAACCACCTTAGGCAATTTTTCAAATACCTAAAGAAAGGCGTCCAAGCATATAAAAACAAGCAAAAACATGTAAAACAAAATATGATTATTTAAAACCTCAATTTAGCACTTATATAAGAGCTAGTTTCTAAATTGGTACATTTCTTGGGTTTCATATACCCAAGTTTTACAAAGTCTAAATGATCCAAATCATACTTAACCATCTTAAACTACTAAAATACACTTGCCTAACCCAAGAAATTACTGATAACACCCAAAATACTCCAAGTGGTCATGTTATGCCCAAAATTTTGACTAAAATACTCAATTGTATATTTCAACTACTAATTACAAATACCCATAATTCAAACATTAATTTCATAATGCTGAATAATTATTGGTCACATAATTCCAAGTTACTCGTTTAAATCATCTGAATGCAATCACAAGTGCCAATTCCACAACAACTCAAATAACGTAATTAGTCCCTATACTTGGCAATACATGATGCAATGTAGCAAGTTTATAACATAGTAATCAATTACATAAGAACTAGTATCTCAACTATACAAGCCCAATTAAATAAGGCATTCAAGCCTATACACCACTAAGCGATTATGGTAGGCCTCCACTAGCTTTTCCTTATTAAAAGGTCTAATCCTTAAAAATATTACTCATGTAACAACCCTAACTTCTAATCATTGTAATTAAGGCTAAATACATGATTAATAATTATAAATCAGGGTTAAAAGTCATTACAACTAATTACATTTAGAAAATGTAGGGAAATTTGAACCTTAATGTTATTAGAGTTATCAACCAAATAATTACAAGTATTCATGTATACAAGAGAAACAAACCCTCATTTATAAGTCTTTGATTATATTACCTATTAATTCCAACTCACAAAAATTTTCTATCTGTGTTTCTATGTCATTCCTTGAGGTTACCATAGGAAAAACTAAGGTTTCTAGGTTAGAATGAGAGCTTGGGACTATTAGCCATGACTAAATATATTTGCATCGCGACCAATTACTCTCGGGTTCACTCTTATATCTTCACAGGTTTTGCCGTAGCTAGCCTATATGGAACCGCAGTGAGGAGATCTCTCCCAAAGCCTACCTCACTCGCCTCTCACTATTGGCTAAGGCCAAATTCTATTTTCACTGCGGCTAATTCCTCTTTGGAACACTTGGAACATTTTCACAAAGTTTGCTGCGACCAATTCCCCACTTCGCTGCAACAAATTACCCTCTGGATGACTTCTAGTTTGGCCTCACACATTTCGCTTACCTAATTTACCTAGCTTATCTATTATTACTAGTTCAAAACTTAAGTGTTAATTCCTACTCCTCTAACTACCTTATATCAGCAAGTTCATAGAGTAATAACAGCAAGAATTCATGAACTATCAACAATTATCATTCAACACATTTTCCATAGAGATTTCATGCATCATTAGTTTAGGTCTACATCCAATGTGTCACATAATTACATTTTCTAAATAGTAAACCATATCATAGGTTCAACAAAGTTCATAATAGAAGTTATAAGTTCATACATCCAATACCAAACTAAAATGAGGCCTACTCCTCAATAGATACATTATAAGTAATCAAAATACAAACACCTACACTTGGCAACATAATTACATGATGCTACTATATAAAAGGATAACAAAATTGCATATACTCTACCATTACCCAAAGGGCCTTTACCTAAAAGTATGATCCCATGAAACGAGGTGAGATACAAATCTCAGTAACTAAGGTAAATTCCATTCATATATTCCAGTTTAATTAATATATATGCATGATTTCATATAAGCATAAGAAAATGTACCAACCATATCAGTAAATGAAATAATTAGGCTATTTATGATTACTATCCTATACTAGCAATCACAATTCCACATGTTAAAGGCCAATAACACCAGGAGAAGCCCGTCCACAGCACCTACTCCCCAATGAACACAATCAGGGCTTAGTACATCTGGAGTTTGATCACAACTCAGTGCCTGATCAAAGCACATACACTGGTGGCAGTCGCACCATAGCTCCACCATAGACTCACAAGGTCCAAACACAAATAACAGATAGCCAATCAATTCATTTAGCACTCAAAATCATGATCATGTAGCAAATACAAAATTAAAACAGACATATGCATGGAATTAGCATGAACCCCAGTTACCTCACTTGTAGACAAGTTGGGAAGCTAACAGCAGTACCAATATCCTTCTATAATCACAATATTAGAAAATCATCACTTTTTATCATTCCATTACTATCCCATTCATCATTTATGATAATAACCCAATGCTCAAAGAATTAAATTACCAATAG
The DNA here is from genome assembly GCA_026724425.1 of Erythrophleum ivorense. Classification (NCBI taxonomy): domain Eukaryota; kingdom Viridiplantae; phylum Streptophyta; class Magnoliopsida; order Fabales; family Fabaceae; genus Erythrophleum; species Erythrophleum ivorense. The sequence continues at coordinate 20,603,635 of JAIUCV010000004.1, read as the reverse complement.
TTACCTAAGGGACACCTACCCAATCACCAAGAGCCTTAAATTTTGGGTTTTGCCTTCTCTAGATCAAAAATATCAAAATATCACTTTAAACCCTAGGAAAATTCGCACAAAATTAAGGCCCATATTATAAGTCTACTATAAGGGTCTTAAACCAGTAGAAAATACATCAAAATGAAGAGTTTATACTTACCTGATAACATCCTTAGCCTCCACCTATAAAATTTTACCATGAAAACATCAAATAGCAAGTTTTAGATTTTAGGTGTGGGTGAATGCTCTAAATGAGAAGCCAATTAAGTCAAATCGAAGAGAAAGAGGAGAGGATTAAGTTATATAATTATTACCTTGGCTAAATCTTACTCTAAGAGTGAGAAATGATGGAATTTTGCTACTAACCCTAGCCTTTCCTTTAGACCTCCGAATTTGTATTTGTCTTTCTTGTGGTTTTGCAGAATGGGGGGTGGCTAGAATGATTTTTAGGGTTTAAGTTGGGTCTTAAATGGGTTATAGGTTAATCTACCAGCCCAAGGATCTATTGTACTCCCACTAGTTGTTGGGCTAAGGTTTGAATTGTTGGGCCAATTATAAGAGTGTAGATTTTTAATTGGGTTGAGTCAAGTTTTCAAGAGCCCATTTAGTTGAGGTCTTAGATCCGTATCTCACTAAATCAGATTGGGCCATTACTAGGTGCTCTCTCTTGGGCTAAGTCTCACATTTAAAAGATCAGGTCTACACCTAAAATCATTGGGCCTCCATTAGTCTCTAACCATGGCTATTTAATTTTAATTTGGGCTTAGATGAGGTTTTTAACCTAATTAAATCTCAAACTCATATTAATAATTTATCTCTCTAAAATTTTCATTCACATAACTTATCTAATTATTCTATATTAATTATTTTTAATTAACCCAAATCCATGATTAACACCATAATTAATTTTAGGGTGTTACAACTCACAACCAAGGTGAGATATATAATCTCAAGAATAAAGGGAAAATTTCGTATGTATGTACAAACTAAACAACATAATGCTTTGCATGAATAGTTATAACAAAAGCAATGTATGCACCATTTTAAATGAATAAATTTGACTTCAAGTAATTACCATCTTACACTAGCAATCACATATAATAAGTTATTGGCCAACAACTAAGGGAGGGGCACGATTATGGCTTAAGCTCCCTATTGAGCATGAACATGACTTGATACATTCATAAGACTATGATCATGACTTGGTGCATAATTACAACACATTGTACAAGTGGAAGTATGATTATAGCTCTATAAATAAGGATATGATCACGGTCCAAATTAAATAATAAATAGTCAAACTAATGATTAGCCATCAAAATAATGCTTGATTAAGACTACACATATTCATGGAATTAACCCTCAATTACCTCATTGAAACTCAATTACTCTTCCTCTATCTACCAATGCAAATCTCAAGAGGCCCAATAAGCCTAAAGTATCAACACAATTTTGCAATCATCAATAACCAAGGAATCACATACCCATCCATTAGTTTCGCCAAGAATCAAGTAGAAAGCACTTACCTAATCTTTCAAAGAATTAAAGACACTAATTTAAGCTCCATCAATCAGGAATAACTAATGGGTCACCTTTCATACTTAAATTTCTGCATGTAGACATAACCCATACAAAAAATTAGTTTGTATATTAAAATTTTAACACTTTAACATTACAAAATGAAGGGAACCACATATCCAATGAATACCCAAGCTCTTAAGATTTTCAAAGTACCAATTTGAGCTCACTTGACAAAGCTAACACAATGACTCATCACTTCCTCTTGAATTTTCCATATGTGACAGCCCTATACTAATTAACATCTTATGCATGGACATATTTTGGAGTAGTACTTTTCTATACTATTGATCTCTCTCATTCTTGCATCTAGGTGTTTACTCTTGTTATAATACATAAGGACTTTAATTGGCTATGGCTTCTTTTTAACCAAGATTGATCAATATTGGACCCAACATTTTACTAATAATCCCTAAGAGCTTACAATTCTCTTTAGCCATACAGCCTTTTACACTATTATAAACCATGTAGTAAACTTTACTTCCTTTGCACTGCTTGCTATTCCAACACTTTACATCTCTATTCAGCAAGAAAACATATCTAGAGATTAATTTTATGCGTCTAGATCATTGATATAATACAATGCTACACTACAAGCATGTTAGATATTCTCTTAATAGCACTCTGGTGCTATCAATTGGAATTTTACTATTACCAATATACAAGGTCGATTGATGCAATAGCACCAAGAGACCTTACTGAGCATAGAAGTGGACCTGATGAAGGATATGGTGCTAAGTTTCAAGGCCAAGGACGTGATTTGCAAATTAAAACTCAAGAGTTCAAGTCAAATGTGCCTAAAGATCCATTGCAAGGCATATGAGGCCCAATAACAAGACGGCCAAAGCAATGAAAGAAGCCTTCAATTGTTTGATTCATAAACTTTATGACTTAGAGCCCATTTATTTGAGTCAAGAGAGGGCCCAAGAAAATGTGAAAGAGGTGATCATGCTAACCATTCTACAAGAGAAGTGCCAAGGCCCAATTGGAGTCCAATTGCAAGAGATTAAGAATCATATGTCAACTATGTGATTTTTAATGAGGCATAAGCATCCCATGTGACTACTTAAAGAAGCTGATTAGTTTGGGCTAGGATTCTTTATGAATTTCATTTTTTATTATTATTATTTTTTTGGACTTAGTCAAAGAGCTTATCTTGGAGAATCAAAATTAGTATCCTAATCTTGTTCCTTGATTTTAGGCATCATTTAAAATATTTCTAATTAGATTTTAGTGTTTTACTTTTATTAGGATTTTAGTCTTTTAGAAACTTTGCCTATAAAAGGCTTTCTATTGTACTCTATTTTGAAGGAGAATGAATGAATTTGAATATTATTCAATACTTTGTGAGGCCTTTGCTTCTTTGTGTTATCTGAGAGTTCATGTGACTTATCAAAGGATTAGTCTTCCTTTGTGGCATCTTGAGGCTAGGGTTCTAAGAGACGGGTTCTCTAAGATGGGTTCTCTTAGGGTCTTTCCTTTGACCAACATTCTTGTTTTTTAGCCAGTCCCGGGCAAAATGTCATCTTGTTGAAGGTTCTTAAGATAAGGTTCCTAGAGGGTCTTGCATCATCAATTGCTTATATATGTCTAACATTGTACATATCATTGTATATAGTATTCGACAATGTTGAAGTAGGGGACTTTCTATATGATTTTCTATTGTAGACTCACCTTTGAGCACACTTCTCATGGCTTAGACTATTGCTTTTTGCTATAAAGATATTGATGGATTTATAGTCTTTCACATAAAATAGCTTAAGGACTTTCTAATTGTAATACTCTTATTAAAGAGCAGTTACTTGAGCAATTTTCTTAAATTTTAATTTGAAAGATAGACTCTATTTTATCCATGTCTATAATCTAAAAAATTCTAATGATACCTATTCTTTAATTTGTTATTAAAGAATTTTGATTATTCCCAGCTAAGAGCATATTATTCACATAAAGGATAATATTACCACCTTTTCTCAAACTACTTAATACAAATATAGTAGTTTTCATTAATTATTTGAAGTTCATTCGAGGTATCAACTCAATGAAATTTCAAATACCCACTATCTAGATGATTGTCTTGGCCCTTAAATGGACCTCTAAAACCTTTAAAGCTTTTTATCCCATTCCTTTCCTATGGAACTTGACAGTTGTTTTATGTACTTTCTTCATCTAGTTCTTTATATGAAAATGCGATTTTTCACACCTATTTGATGTGATTATAAGTCTAAACTTGTAACTATAGTTAGAATTAATCTAATTAAATTGAATCATACAATAGATGGAAAGGTATTTCATATAATGTATATCTTTCTATTGTATATACCCCTTAGTAACTAAGCATGTCTTTTATCTTTTAATTAATTCATTTATTCTTCTCTTTATCTAAAAAATCATTTTTTCTTAATTTTCTTTGAATTAGATAGATGGTTAACTAATGTCGTCATTAACTAAGCATGGTTTGTCCTTATCAAGTTTATCTCTTGATCCATTGCTCTCATCCAATCTTCTTTAGTAAGGCACACTCTGAGTGTTCCTCCTTTGATTTCAAAATAAGATTTAGGCATAATATTGTGGTTACTTTAAAGTAAGTAGAGTTATTTGTGCAACCTACTCATCTTACACCAAGCTCCCACTTGAATTAACGGGTCAAGGTACTACTTCTTGATCTCATTAACTTAATCTTGTATCTCATATAGAAATGTATACCTATTAATCTTTTCTTTACTTAGTAATTCATTCTCTAAATATGGTGTTAGACAACTTAGTTTTAGTTATAAGGTGTAGAAATAACTCACTTCGAGGGGATTTGGTTAAGTTTAAGCTATTATTAACCTTAAGCATTTTAAGTAATATTTTTATTCATTCCCTCAGTATCGCCATTTATTGTATAGTGTTAAGGAATCATCAATTATCTTATGATTCCTTTCTTTTCACGAAGTCCATAGGAATAATATTTTACAAAATATTTGCATCCTTAGTTGTAACTTAAAGTTTCAATTTAGTTGTCCATTTGATTCTCAACCATGTTTAGTAATGTCCAAAGTACTCAAATACTTATGATGTATAAAAAACTAAATGGACTTGCCTATATTGTGGATAATTGCCTTGCCCTCACTCTCTTTAGACCACAAATATTAAAATGAATTAATTGCAATGGATTCTAAGTTCTAGTTTCTTTTTAAGATGGCTTTCTAATTTGCTTTACTTACTAGGCAATTTTTTTATTGTGGCATTTCTAAAAATAGAAATGAACTTTAGCACTTATTATTTTGCTAATTTACTCATTCTCTTTTGTAACACCATATTTTTCTACCTTATTCTATAACATTCTCATGTTTTACATTCATAATTTCCATGAAGGAGCAAGAAAGGAGAATTAAAATAATGCATTTTCTTGCTTTGCGTCATGTATAAAAATTTCATTCGGTGTCACGTGGACCGTGTGAGCTCATACAATACATTTTCATATTTAATTACATGGATACAACTCATTTGCATCATCAAAAGTGGCCTATAACTCATAAATCATGAAGGAAAGCTTAAAATATACATATTAAAATTCGGTCAGAATTTGCCCATTTTCTAACCAAACTTTGGAAATTTATAACTAATTTTAGAAAAATTGAAATCATGCATTCTTGGCTGTTCTGGAAAGCTATGAATGTCTACATACTAAAAATATGTCTAGACTATAACACCCATCATAGAGGACGTTTGATATCTGAAAAGGTCCAAAGATCAAACTGCTACTGATGCTGTTACAGATTTCTGCAGTAAACTTTGAAAATATCTAATTAATTCCATAAAACTCCAATTCATACAAATGATACCAATTTGGAAATATATAGATGTTAGCTAGAGGAAAAAAAAAATAACTCTAGACCAGTTCAGGTAGCCCAGACCTTGGAATTCAATAGAACAGTAACTGAGGTCGGATGAAACTCCTAATACTGGACAGAATCTTTAAAAATTCATATCTTCCTCTCTAGACCTCCAAATGAGATGTTTTTAGTTGGAACGAGTCATTGTGAATGTCTAGTTTCTCTGTATAAAATTTCATGGCAATTAGACATCATTTAAGCCTTGTGTGGCAGATTTTATTTTTAGACTAAATGAATAGTGCAGCAAACCAAAATCAGAAAATTTACCAACTTTGAAAATTCATCAAATATTCTGTAAACCTCCAAAAATTATATTCTTTAGCTTCCTAAAAATCTTTCAATAAGCTCTAATTGCATACCAAATCTCAAATTAAGAAGAGTTCATGTGGCTAAAAAGTGACATAGGGTTCTATTTTAGTCAATTTTAGCTCCATATAAGGTACCTAAGTAACCAAATGGCTTTCCCTAGGGTTTGGCACCTTTTGGGCAAGTCTAAAAGCATGATTAAGACTTGTATGAATTGTCCAAATGGTCCCAACCCTCATGCATCTCATTTTGGCTATTTCATCCATACATATGCATAATTCCATAAACTAATTCAAGAAGCTACAAGGCCATAACATGTTCAAATTACATTCTAATGATTACATAACCTATTCTATCATTCCTACATGACATATTATCATAATTACATGTGTTCATAACATCATGATACATATATATCCATGGATTCCATCATTTACCAATTGTATGGTTTCAAAGTAACAAAATTCAAGCACTTTGTTGTCATCCTCTCATCCTCAAGGTGATTGACTTCCACTGCCTTGCTCTCTTGGTCTACTTAGCATGTTAGAACATTAGAGAGGAGGGGATGAGATTCAAAGAATCCCAATAGCTCATCTTCCATTTAATCATACATAATGGATGCAAACAAGTCTCATAAATACATGTATGGTCATGTTGACACGTGCAAATATTCAAGAGGCATTTTCATCATTTGAGAAAGTCATACATAGCATACAAAGGCTTGCCAAGCAAGTGGATTGGCCTCACCTAATTTCTTGTAGATATTAGACTTGCCTCACCTATTCTTTAATGCATTCTTGGACTCAACCATGCTCTTGGAAGCCCACTTTGCTTTTGGAAGACTCTTTGCTTTGTTTTAACCAATCTTAAGGGTTCTTAGCTCATCCTCACCATGGCTAAGAGTTCTTAGCCTCACCACACTCAAGCAAATCCAAGCACACATCAAAGACATCATATAAGAGCATATTATAACATCATGGCAACATAGAATTAAAGTCATGCTAGAACACTTTTCATGGCTTAAAAATACACATACATACATTCAAGACAAGCTAAGCACACATCCATGCATGAGAGAAGGTGGAGAGAGCTACCTTGTACACAATCACACATTTTTCTTCTTGAATCAAGGCTTCCTCTTTCGGCCACACACACAAACTTGTGGAGATGCTTTCTCTTAGCCTAGACACAATTTATGGAAACCAATTAGGTTCATGAACTCAATTCTAAGGCCATACAATTTGCTTGATACTAGGTTGGCTTATAACCTTATTATGGTCCATAAATGCACCTAATGAAGCAACACCCCTCAAATAAATTCTAGGCTCTATTCTTTCTTTTCAAATATGATTCTTGACTTCTTTTAAGCCTCTTGGAGTCATCACACAATTAAAACCAAGAGCTTAACTATATGTTACTTCTTTAGGTCATAATATGGAACCTAAAGCACCAACTCACTTTCTATGAGTTCTAAACTTTTTCCAAGGCCTCCCTCATTTTCATTCATCATATATGACTTAAGAGTGGGTTTAGAAAAATTTAAAACTCTCCCTAGCTATGCTATCCTTACTTGGCCAAGGCTACAGAGGAAATGGAGCTCCTTGGAGAAGAAGCATATGGGGAGCCTCTTAGGGATCTTAGGAGCTCATTTAAACTCTTATTTAGGCCTAGGAATCATCATACAAAATCAGATTTTACAAGGTGCAATTGAAACCTTAGAACTTGCATCTTGAAATCTAATAGTTTTTTGTTAATTCCCTTTACATATTCTTAATCTCCACACCCTTTTTCCTTAGATTCACCCTTGGTTCTGCCTAAAAATCAAGTCCTCTTAGGATTTTCTCATGTTAGGCAAAATGGAGGAGGAGGGAATCAAAGTGACAACCATAGGAAGAGAAATTACCTTGTTTTCTTACTTTTTCTCACTTGAATCTTGTGTTCTTTGATCTCTTCTCTTCAAATCCGAATTTTTCCCTCAATTTCTCCTTTAAAACAGATCCATATACTTCATTATAATCATAGGAAATAAAGGAGAATAAAGGAGAAGAGGTTTGGAAGAGAAAGAGCATGAAAAATCATGAAAATCTATACCTTTCTACCTTGAATTTCTCCTCCTTTTCTTCCTCCTCTTGTACTCCTCATCCCCTAGGGTTTTTCTCTGGTTTTGGACAGAACATGGCCGTGCATAATGAAGGGAGAAAAAGGGTGTATCATATACATAGGTGGGAGTAAGTTACACTTTTCAAAAATTCCTATTTTGCCCTTCATTTTTCGCATTTTTGTTTCTCCTTCATTTTAGCTCATTTTTTAGAACCATATTTTCCATTATAAAATTTAGATTCATAATTTAGTAAAATGCCTTTGGAATCACTCAAATCAGAGCTAAAACCTTCCCAAACGAATCTGTCAAAGTTTGGGTACACCAACATTGAAAAACGTCCACCGGAGGGGTTTTAACTGTCTCGAGATTTTTCATGGTTTTTAAGGCCTCTGAGAACCCTAAAAAACTCAAAACTTTTATTTAAAAAGCCCTCCTGTGTGAATTCCAAAATTTACTCAAAATTACGAAAATGCCATTATATTTCATAAGCTTTTCATAAGAAATTATTTTTTTATTCTAACTCCATTTTTCTTTCTGTCTGAGCCTGGGATTCTCATTCTTAGGAGTCTAGAATGCTTTCAAAATTTTTTGGGACCTTAACTACATCATCTTCTGGGACTTCCTTTTGTATCTGGTGAATTTCGTTCGTTTATAGAGAAACCGTATATTACGTTTCTCACATTTTCTCTCATTTTCAGAAAATCGGATGTTACACTTTTCACCTATAAGAATTTAACCTAGCCCATCATTTATTGATGTCCATAAATATATTGGAAATATAGTATTAAGGCAAAGCATTCACACTTTAATTGTGGCCAGCATAATAACACCACTTTAGAGGAAGCTAGAATCTTATTCTTTGTCCCTTTTCTTATGTCAATGGAGTTGTCATGGAAAGTCAACACTAAAATCTCAGATAAAGAAGAGAAATGACAAATATTAAAATTTGTCGAATCTTTAAAGTGTATAAAATGTTATGTAGGATAGGGTTTGTCTTCCATGCAAGACTTTTTGCATGTTTCAATCCCCTTTTTATTTCAATTTTTATAATCCTTCTTACATAAAGTGATATGTTTTTGGGAAGTGGCCGACTATATTTTATAAAGGATTCACCTTACCTACGTGGTTTGTGACTTTTAACTCATTTCACTTAGCACAATCATAAGTAGAGTGACCCACCTTTTTTATTGATATAATGTTGTACCACACCAAATTTCATCTCACCATGTTTGCCATTCCTCCTAATTCTTTATTGGCCTTTTTAAAAATGTTGGACAAATTTTCTTTAAATATGAAATTGTCATCCTTTTACACTTGGACCTTAAAGTTACAGTAATTTCAATCATATATGCTTTTCTAAGTGCCATAACTAGTAATTTTTGTAACACCCTAGACATTAAAAGAAAGATGACAAAGAGGGATTAGAACCCTAAATAAAATGAAAGAAAAGGATAAAAGCGAGAAGAAAGGTAAAACAAGAGAAAAAAGAACTAGTTTAACCGCAAAGTAGGAAAAATTAGGGATACATATAACTTAAAATATAGTAAGAAAAATTGATTTTTCTTATTAGAACATGAAAATAGAGGACGAGTACTTCAGTAGAAGGGTTATTATGGCATAAAATACTAATGACACAACAAATGAAAAAAATAAGGCAGATGCAGTTTTAATGGCACTAGGCTATTTTAAGCCCTTGGCCTCTAAAAATGATGGAATTTTACTTTTTATGTAAAAGAGCATATAAGATTTGATATAGAGTAGTCAGATTTAGAAAATACTGAAAAATGAGCTAGAATAAAGAAAAGGTACACTGTAGGAACAAAATGGTCATTATAACAAAATTACATGATTTAAGACTAAAACTTTGTCATCTTTTTCCACATTTTCCATTGACTTTTAAGTGCTAATTAGAGCCTTTAAGAGCATATTAATTGAGGTTAGAAAGAGAGAGAGGAAACAAAGTCCATTTAAGTGAGTATTTTTAATACTTTTCATCTTTCTTTAGTTATAGGATTTGCTCTCCTCTTCAAGAGCAATAAGATGATGTAATTTTTGTGTTGAAAGGCTAAAATTTTGAGTTGAACCCTTGGCCAAGAAGTGGTTGTTTTGAGCTTTTATTGGGTGGAAAAGAAACTATACTAAGAGAGCTTTTCATAGAGATATGTTGCTTGCTAGGAAAATAGATAGTTTGCAAACTTTAGACCTCTTCAATTTTGTTTAGAGAGGGAGTTGAGAAGATAATTTTGTTACTTTATTTTATGTCATTGATGATGGAAAGTATGAATATGGCTTGATTATTACTTAAAACTAGCTTGAAACTTGAGAAAAATTACTTGGGAGTTCATAAGTGCATAGTCTTGTCCTTAATTAAGTAAAAGCACCTAAAAGGCTTTTTTTATAAATTCCATACTTTAAGTAACTTAATTATGACTTATAAAGATTGTTGGAAGCAAAGAAAAAAAAAGCCAAAATGCTTACATTTCATAAGTTGAAATCTGTAGCCAAGTCTTGTCAAGTGTAGCTGCTTTGTGAATGTATGGTCATAATGAATATATATTTTTTCAAATAATCTTTTAATGAATTTTTTAGATGGTAATTTTTAGAGTTTTATAAAATATTTTATGAACTTTTGAATTTGGCCTAGAAAAGCTGTCAATGCTAGTATTTTGTGTATAATTCTAGTTTTATTTTGGGCAATTTTTAAGGACTAAATGAAATCTATTTACCCTAAAATTTTTACAATAAAAAGTACATATTTAGAACTTTAAAAATAAGATAAAGTTTGCTAAATTTGGAGGCTCCTAACTTAAGTTAAGATTTTCTAAAGTATGAAGCCTAAATAAAGAGCAAATAGAATTATGAGATTTGACACTTTAAGTATGCCTAGAAATTATATTTAGCCTATATTAAGTTTTATAGTGAAATAAGCTATTATATAGTAGTTGATTTTTTTTACATCTAATTTATCATGTTTAGACCAAGCTAGTACAACTGTATCCTTGTATGTGTATAGAACTGAGAAGAGTAAAAGAAAGAACAAATGGAATAGTTCTTTGGATAATGGATTCTAGGCTTGTATCAAGTAACTTACCTTTCCTTCCTTGCATGCATTTAGATGTACTTGAGTTGACATGCATTGTGTATATTGATTGTTTTATGATTGATTGAATTCATGCTTGAGTTGGCTATACTAGTATGAGTTTATATGCATATAAGAGATATGTCTTTGGCTCTCAGTAAGAGTGGTAAGGAATTGAGCATAATAGTTCTTCCTTAACCCAAAGATGAGTCTAGCTAGTATGTTTCATGCTAGTTTTATGTTGAAATTACCATGCATGCTTGCATTTCATTTTAGAATTATCTATTGTATGCATTGGAATGGTTGAATACTACTATTAAGATTCTCCCTAGAATCTCACTCTCTATCTCTCATTTACCATGCCTGGTGAAGCTAACAAGGAAAAAGGAAAAGAGATAGCTTTTTAAAGCCAAAACATAGATGAAATTTATATGCTTCATATATTCATTTTGATGTACAATTTAATAGTTGAGTAAAATATGATGTAACTTGAATAGAAATACTTTAGTAGTTATGAATTCGAATGTATATATGATCATAGATATTTCTGATGTATAGAATAGTTTATTTCAATATATTTATATAGTGAGAGATTTTTAGTGCCTATGCTATGTGTATGGCTAAGATGTTATGCTGAATTATATGAAAAGTTGTTATATCACTATGTATATTGAATTGTAAGTTTTCTTGTTTGTAAGAGGTGACACCAGCAGTCTAGCAACTTCTAAGGGCTTATTCCCAAGCTTTATATGACGAGCAATCATCATTCAAATGATGCTCCTTTTATGGGTCAAATTTACTTTCATATGTTTCCAACTTATAGGAAGAGATTTCATGATAGCCTAACCCTATTCATTATTAATAAGGATATGATTGACTGACTTCAATTCCTTGTGTTGCACACTACTATATCTCATTTACTTTGTACAATTGAAAGCCCATTTATATGAAAATATTCATTACAACTCCTTTAACAGTGAAATTTTAAGTACTAAATACATAAACAGGCTACTAATGCCTATAAATTGTATTTGTCATAATTCCAACTCATAATTCACATTCAAGTATCTAGTTTCATCTAATTAAATATGTATATAGATTCCATATACATAAAGGAAGTAAGTTGCTTATTTTAATTATGATTACATATTATAGCATAAATTGCAAAAATTCATAACTTGAGTTACATAATTCTAATTAGGCAAATTAGATTTCATTTTAATGCTTAGGATATGAACTTCCTACTATAAAAATTTCAAATTAAAATGAATCCATTTAGTCCCTTAAATCACATGTAAATCAGATTTGGTGTAGAATGAATAGTACCATACCATAATAACTTTTTGGGGCCAACTTTGAAAATTTACCAAATGTTCTAAAGAGTTTTGAAAAATATAAAATTTACCTTTATATAAAGCTCTACATGTCTTCTAAATGTTTACTAAATTTTAGCCCTAAATTCGGTCATTTAAATAGTTAGGGGTAAAGAGACATTATATAGCTTAATTAGTCAAATTTTTAGTTCTAAAATGCTCCAATTGAGCTCTAATATGCCATTTTTTTGCCATGAGCAAATTTCAAATCATACATGCATCAACTATGAATAATTCATCATATGAAATTTGCCTTGCATCTAAGAATCACTTCCACTTGACTATATGCATGAGAACTATCACACCTACCTTTCTTATATGTTCTAACTCATAGTATTGAAGGATCTTGTACTACAATTAGAAGACCTTATTGACAAGGTCTTGAATTCCACAATACAAAATCCAAGATCCTATCGAGAAGATCCTAGACCTTAGAGATCTCTACTGGCATATCTGGGAATTTTTGTCTTATGTTCATGGAAATATAGATTTATGAATTTGTCCTTCTAATTTACCATTCAAATTCATATCCTGTGGTGAAGAAATGGAAGTTACCATAATTACAATTTTTCTATATTTTCGAACCTATTTTTGTGAAATCTCTTTCCCCCATTAAATGATATCCAAAAATCATAAAAATTGGTAAAATGACTCCTTATTATGTTTATTATAAGACACTAAAATAGTTTTTGAAAACTCTTATGGATAACCCCTTAAGCAATGCCATTTAGACTAATACCCTGTTTGAATTGGTTGCACACTATCCCTTTTGCTTTTCTGACTTTGTTACCCTATCTAATGAGTTCAAAAAATTCTAAAACTTTCCAGATCTAAGTTTATATGTCTTGGCTACCTTCCCATAAAATTTCATGTATTAGTTCCTTCATTTACCTATTTAACAAGATTTATTATGAAATTTGCTCAAAGTTGTCCCATAAAGAAGCTAAGTTATATCAGTACATCGTTTCCTTGATCTAACCTATTCTAATAATCCTGTAGCTTTCCAGAACCTTAGCCCAAAGGATGGAGAACATATTATAAAATTTTAGACTTAGATATCCCATGATAATGATAATCAATTTCATGCAAAAACAGTAATTAGAGTTACTCTTCCATATAAAACAACACTTCAGTTAAACATCGTTGTCAACTCACACTAGAAGTCATATGCATACAATAATCCTACAATTGCACAACAGAGGATTACAAAACAATGTTACATACTCAAAACTAAAATCATGCTTTAGCATTTGGCATTACATAGAGAATTTACAAAACTATTTATAGGGACAACACATTAGTTTGCTATTCGGCTTGTCTAGTTTCTGCTTGTTTAGCTTCATCTGAGGTATAATTGACACCTAAAAATGGTTAGCTTTATAATGAGATAAAATCTCAATAGATAAAAGTGTATTCAAAAAGCATACATATAGACAGCACAAATTACTATCCAAGATACATTCGATGCATACTTTGGTGTAGGAGCACGTAATGTCTAATAACAGCATATTCTCATTTGTTAGGCTACTGTACTTTGGTTATTGGCCAATAACAGTAATCTAATACTCATAAAAGTCACCTTTGTAGACATACATGCAACCATACACTGTGATAACCCTACCTTCTGATCAATGTATTTATGGTTAAATACAAGATTATTAATTAATGATCAAGGTTTGAGGTCATTATATTTTACCACATTACGAAAATATGAGGAAATTTGAACCTCAATGTTAGGGTCATCACCATACCACCACAACGAAACAAAATTTACATAAAAAAAAAAATTTTACTACCATAAGGGGTTTATGATTCAACCGTCCATCAGTTTTAATACCCAATAACCACCCACAAGTGTTCCTATATCATCTCTCACCATTACCGTTGAAGAAATTAGGGTTTTTAGGCTAAAAGGAGTAGGTTGGGGACTTGCGCTGTGGCCTATACCTTCTCCGCCGTGGCCAAGTTGCTTTTTGGAATCACTGGACAAATTTCACAAATTGCCGCAGTGAGTTGGACCTTTGCCGCAGCCAACCTATGTGGCGCCGCGGCAGAAACACCTCCTAAAACTACTGTTCTCAACTCCCACGATTCTCGCCTCGGCGCAATATATTTATGCCACGGTAAGTTTTGCTTCTGTCCAACCCTTATTTTTATTTCCTCGACTTGCGCCGCGGTAGGACATAATGCGTCGTGGCGAGTTTTGGTTCTATTACCCTCTTGGGCGATTTCTCCCACTTCGCGCCGCGGTGAGATTTATCAGGCCGCGGCGCTCCTCGCCACTATCACTACCTGGGCCAATTTTCTTCCCTTGTGCTGCGACGAGATTGGTTAAGCCACGGCGCCCTTCGGCTCTATCTCTCATTTGGCCACGACGAAGCCTTCTTAGCCGCGGCGAGACTCCCTCCTGTGACTACATTACCCAAATTTCGCCCCCTACACTCCAATTCTCATATTAGAAACACTCCAGGTGCACCTACCCTTATTTTATATGAATTTAATGGTGTTTATCTATCCTATTTACCCATCAATCCGTCCATTACCATTGCAAAACTTAAATACTACTTCCTACTTGCCCAACTTGCTCATATCAGCAAATTCATGAATATATGACAGCAAGAACACATGCATTAGCAACAATTTACATCCCATGCACATTCCATAGAGATTCCATTCAACAATAGCTTATGTCCACATCTAAGGCATCACATGACTACAATTCCCATATGGTAATCCATATCACAATTTCAACAAAACCATATATATGATTCTATAAGTTCATACATTAATATTCAACTATAATGAGACTTAAAATCTTTAACGGTTACATTTCAATCAAACAAAATATGAACGCCTACACTTAGTAACATGATTACATGATGAAGCTATGTAAACTAATAACAAAATTGCATCTCCACTAAATAAGCCAGCCTAAGTGTAGCCTTCTCCCATATGTTGGAGCTCATAGATTTTCATCCACTTGCTTCCCTTTATCCTTACCTGAAGAACCTTTACCCGAAATGTTAATCCCATGAAACAGGATGAGATATAAATCTTAGTAACTAAGGCAATTCCATCATATATCCAGTTTAATTAGCATATATGCATGAATCAAAATCAACATAAAAAACATATCCATCATATCAGCAAATGAAACAATTAGGCTATCATGATTACTATCCCATACTAGCAATCATATTATCACATGTTAAAGGCCATTAACACCGGGAGAGGCCCGTCCACGGCACCAACTCCCTATTGAGCACAATCGGGGCTCAGTGCATCTGGGTTTGATCATAACCCGATGCTCGATCGAAGTACATGCACGGGTGGCAGCCGCACCACAGCTCCACCATAGACTCACAAGGTCCAAACACAATTCAATAGATAGCCAACCGATTCATTCAACATTTCAAATCATTGATATACAGCAACATATGAAATTAAATTAAATATATACATGGAATTGATATAAACCCGATTACCTCACTTGTAGATAAATTTGCAATAACCATCACAAATCCCAATTCAAATTAGAGTGTCCATCACCAGAAAACTCAATATTCCACCCAAAATCCTAAGCAAATTCGTACAGAATTAATACCTATTTTATAAATAAGCTATGGGGGTTTCAAATTAACAAATGAAGCATCAAAATGGAGGGTTTAAACTCACCCAAGGTCAGCCATAACTTCAACCTACGAATTTCACCAAGAAAATCCTCAAATTCCCACATTTCAAATTTTGGGTAGGGTGAAAATACTCCAAATAAAAAACTAATCAAACCAAATTAAAGAGAAAGATGAGGGAATTAAGTTGTATAACTATTACCTTGGCTAAATCTTGCTTTAAATGTGAGAAAATGCATAATTCTTGCCCCCAACCCTAGCCTCCTTCTCAACCTCCGAATTTTGCTTCTTGAGTTTTAGCAAATAAGAAAGTGGCTAAAGCATTAGGGTTTAGGTTGGGTTTTAGTTGGGTCAAATATGGGTCATGGGTTGCTCCAAGGTCTAACTTCATTTGGGCTTCAAATTTTAGCTTGTTGGGCCAGTTTTAACGGTGTTGGGTTGCTGAAATTTAATTGGGCCAGACCAAGTTTTAAGAGCTCAAGAATGTGGATTTGCACAAGGGTTATTGGGCCACTTATAAGAGTCTACACAAGGTGGATTTTGGGCCTCCATTACATTAAATTGGGTTGGGTCTGCACCTAACCCATTGGGCCTCCATTAGCCTCTTCTCATGATCTATTAATTTAAGCCTAGATAGAATTTCTATCCCAATTAAATCTCAACCCATATTAATAATTTACCTTTCTAAAATCTCCATTTACTTAACTTACCTAATTATCCCATATTAATAATTTTTAATTAATCTAATATGTGATTAACACCTTAATTAATTATGGGGTGTTACAAACACAGCATAGGAACTTTGGGAATTCATCCAGTGCAATTACGTAAATAGTAAAATATAGCGTTAACTACCTGTTTCGTTATCATTGTTATGTTGAGTTATTCTTTAGCTCTTGTTGCTCCAATTATTTTCCTAAAATTTTAGTCATGTATTACCATAAATAAGAGCTACTAATGATGCAAAATTGAAGTTAAAACTAAGCTACTATCTTTCTTTATAGTGGTTCTAACTTCTTTTGTTAGTTGGGAATTTGAGTCCTTAATTTGTAGGCATTTACGTTTTTGTTTCTTTTGGTCTCATTAATTAATTATCATCTAGAGTACTTAGGTGGAGTTCACAGCCTTAAAGTTCAGCCCTCACTAGGCTATTTTTTGTAATTGAATTAGAGACATTCCTATAACACAACATCATGACTAACACACCTATAAATATGTATTCCTTCCATTTTATTCTCTTGGTCAAATTGAATTCAAGGGGAGCATAAATTTTGTTCCTTACCTTTACATAACCGTGGCTTCCTCCTAAGCTTTTCTAATGGTCTTTCTTAATTTCTATGTGTAATAACCGATTTTTATTAAACGATGAAAATTGGTGTATTTTTAAAGCAAGTCCCCCGAAATGAATTAGTTAAGGTCCTGAAAAATTTAAGTAGCATTCTAAACTCCTAAAAATGAGAATCTCAGGCTCAGATGGAAAGAAAAAAGGAGTTTGAATGAAGAAACAAAATTTAACGAAAGACTTACAAAACGTAATAACATTTTTGTAATTTTGAGCAAATTTTAGAATTTACACATGATGGCTTTTTAAATAAAAATTTTGAGTTCTCTGGGGTTCTCAGAGGCCCTAAAAACCATGGGAAGCCTGATGACAGTTTAAACCCCTTCGGTAGATGTTTTCCAATATCAGTGTACCCGAACTTTGACAGATTCGTTTGGGAAGGTTTTAGCTCCAATTTGAATGATTTCAAAGGAATTTTACTAAATTGGGTACCAAAATTTTATGATGGAAAAAATGGTTCTAAAAAAGGAGCTAAAATGGATTAGAAACGAAAATGCCAAAAATAAATGGTAAAATAAGAATTTTTGAAAAGTCTTCCTTCCTCCCATCTATATATATTGGGCAACCCACTCTTCCACTCATTTAGCTTCATATGTTTCTGTCCCAAACTAGAGAAAAACCCTAGGGAGAGTGGCGCATAAGAAGAAGAGAAAGAGGAGGAGAAATCAAAGGCCAAAGATATGGATTTTTGGTAGTTTTTCATGCTCTTTCCTTTGCAAACCTCTTCTCCTCCATTTTTCTTTATTTCCTATGATTTTATTGAAGTATATGGATATTTTTTAAGGGAGAAATAAATGGAAAAATTTGAATTTGAAAAGAGGAGGCCAAAGAAGGGAAGATTCAAGTGAGAAAATAAGGAAAAATAAGGTAATTTCTCCTTCTATGATTGCTACCCCTTGCTCCTCTTCTCTCCTTGGTTTGCCCCACTCAAGAAGCCATGGGAAAGCTTGGATTTTGGATAGAACCAAGGGTGAATCTTAGGAAAAAGAGTGTGGAGATTAAGAATATGCAAAGAGAATTAACAAAAAACCATGGAATTTCAAGATGCAATTTCTAGGGTTTCAAGTGTTCCTTCCAAAATCTAATTTGATCTCTTAATTCCTTTGCCTAAATAAGTGTTTAAATGAGCTCCTAAGATCCCTAAAAGTCTCCTCATATGCTTCCTCCCTTGAGAAAATAAAGCAAAGTTCATGGAGCCTAAAACCTAGCATAGGTTCGCCCAAGAGAGGTTCTTGTAGCTAGGGAGAGTTTTAAATTTTTTTAAACCCACTTTTGAGTCATATATGATGAATGAATATGAAGGAAAGCCTTGGGAAAAATTTATAAACCCTAGAAAGTGAGATGATGCTTTATGTTCCATAATATGACCTAAAGAAGCAACATATAGTTAAGCTCTTGGTTTTGATTGTGTGATGACTCTAAGAGGCTTAAAAGGAGTCAAGAATCATATTTGAAAGGAAAAAATAGAGCCTAGAATTTATTTGAGGGGTGTTGCTTCATTAGGTGTATTTATGGAACCATAATGAGGTTTATAGATCAAGCTAGTGTCTAAGCAAGTGTGTGGCCTTAGAATTAATTCCATGAACTTAATTGGCTTCCATAAATTATGTTTAAGCTAATAGAAACCAATCCCACACCTTTGTGTGTGTGAGGCCGAGGAAGGGAGCATTGTTTCAAGGAGAAAAGTATACAGTTGTATCCAAGGTAGCTCACTCCTCCTTCTCTCATGTATGAATGTATGCTTGGCTTATCTTTGAATGTGTGTATGTGTAATTTTAAGCCATAAAAAGTATTCTAGTATGACTTTTATTCCATGGTGCCATGATGTTATTATATGCTTTCATATGATGTTTATTATATGTGTTTGGGTTTCATTGAGTGTGGTGAATCCAAGAACCCTTAGCTATGGTGAGGATGAGCCAAGAACCCTTAAAATTAGTTGAGACAAAGTAAAGAGTCTCCCAAAAGTGAGGTTGACTCCCAAGAGTAAGGTTGAGTAAAAAACCTCTTAAAGAATGGGTGAGGCAAGTCCAAAATCCACAAGTGAATGGGTGAGGCTAATCCACTTACTTGGCAAGCCTATGTATGTTATGTATGACTTGCTCAAATGTTAAAAATGTCTCTTGAATGATTGCATATATCAATATACCCATGCATGCATTTGTAAAGACTTGTTTTGTATCTTTTATGTGTGATTGAAAGGGAGATAAGCTATTGGGATTCTTGAATCTCATCCCCTCCTTTCCAATGTTCTAACATACTAGGTGGACCAAAAGAGCAAGGTAATGGAAGCCAACCACCTTAAAGAAGAGAGCTTGACATCACAATGCATAGTTTTTGTTCTTTAAGGCCATATTGATGTTAATGATGTAACCCATTGTTGTATATGGTCTATGATCTCTTGAACATGTATAATTATATTAATATGTGATGTATAAATGAGAGAATACATTATGAGACTATTAGAATGCAATTTGGGTATATTATGACAATGTGGCTTCTTGAATAGTATTATGGAATTGTGTATAAGTGTGGGTGAGATGGCTAAAATAAGATGCATGAAGGTTGGGACCATTTGGTCAGCTTACACAAGTCCTATTTATGCTTTTAGACTTATCCAAGAGGTGCCAAACTCCAAGGAAAGCCATTTGGACATTTTGATATCCTATATGGAGTCAAAATTGACTATAATGGAACCCTATATCACTTTTTTGTCTAAATGAGCTTTTCTTGATATGAGATTGGCATATAATTAGGGCTTCTTGAGAAATTTTTAGGAAGCTAAAGAACATAGTTTTCGGAGGTCTAAAGAATCTTTGATGAATTTTCAAAGTTGGCAAAAATTTTGGTTTTGGTCACTTCACTGTTCACTCAGGTCCAAAAATGAAATCCATCACATAGGGCTCAAATGATGTCCAATCGCTATGAAATTTTATACAGAGAAACTATACACTTCCAGTGACTTGTGCCAATTAGAAACACATCATTTGGATGCCTAGAGAGGGAGATATAAATTTTCAAAGAATCTGTCTAGTACCCGGCGCTCCAACTGACCTTAGGTACTATTTGATTGAGTTTCGAGGTCTAGACATACTTGAATTAGTCTAGAGTTATTTTTTTCCTTTAGCTAACATCAAAAAATTTCTAGATTGATATCATTTTCATAGATTGAATTTTTTTGGAATTAATTGGACATTTTTAAAGTTTGCTACAGAATTTTGTGACTACACCAGTGGACAGCCTGACCTCTAAACTATTTTGAATGTCAAACATCTTTTGTGTTATTTTTCATGGTATGGACATATTTTTACCAATAAGTAGACATGTGTAGCTTTCCATAATGGCCAATTATGCATGATTTTGATTTTTCTAGAATTAGTTATGAATTTTCAAAGTTTGTGACAGAAATGAAGAAAATTTGGCCGAAAATATATATATATATATTATGCCTCCCTTTGATTTCCATGAGATGTAGGCCACTTTTGATTATGTAAATGAGTTGTATTCATGTAATTAAATATGAGAATGTGATGTATGAGCTCACACGGTCCACGTGATACTGAATGAAATTTTTATATGCGACGCAATGCTAAAATAGTCATTATTTTAATGCCTTTTTCTTTGAGAATTTTCATGATTCCTAGAAATGAGTTATTTAAAGTTATGAAATGAGTTAAAAATTATGGTATTACACTATGGCTATCCCAACAATACAAATGTTCTTATTCAAAATTTTTAACTAAAGAGAATGGAAGACAATTAGAGATGGGAATGGGTTCCATATCTTTACCATAGTGAAGTTTCCTTGCATCTATGGCTTGTGTCCTCATCCTTCCATTTCCATGGCTACCTGAGTTCTTCCTCCTCTCCTTGTTACCACTTCTCTTAGCCTAATTAAGTCTAAGGTGAAGGAAATCATGGTAATAGCCACCTCCTATTGCCTAACCAAAAGTGGATGTAATAAAGTAATTAAAATTTTACCTCATTTCATTTCATTCAGTGGTCTTGCTAGGTGGCAGCATATATACATACTATTCCTTCTAATTTAAGCGTGAGGTGTATTTTATCTTTAATCCCAACAGCTAGAAGGGTGAAAACCATAGCTAAATGCCATTTACCTATACATATATATGGTTTGGGCAGTGGAAGCATGAGGTGTCAAGGCTTGTTTTCGTTCATTAAATCTTCTCCTTCTTCTCTCCATGGTCCCACATCATCATCTAACTTATGTGTCTCCATTTTAGATTGTTTAACCCATTTAATTGCATGTAGATTTCTCTCAATTACTTACGGCTAAATGGATGGTGGTGGCTTGATCGAATAACTAAAGAATGTCATGCATAAATTGAATGCCAATGTGTCACTAATTTGTCCTTATTATTGTAACACTATATTCATATATCTCATCCCATATCTTATCTAGGTTCATTTCTAAGAATTACACAACATTTTCAAAAATTTCTTTAAAATAACCAATTAAAGTTGCGTTATGTCCAGTATAAATTTTTCATTCAATGTCTCGTGGACCATATGAACTTATCCATCTCATTCTCATATTTAATTACACAATTACAACTTAAATCCATCTCAAGAAGTGGCCTAGAACTCGTGCAAATGAAGTATACACAGGAAAATCAATGATGCAGCCTCGGATAGAATTTCCAAGATTCTGACATAAAATTTGAAAAATCATAACTAATTCTAGAAAAATTAAAATTAAGCATGCTTTACCATTCTAGAAAGCTAAAGATATATAATTTATGATAACAATAATTCCATACCACAATAGAGACATCTAACTATTGTAATTTGATGGAATAGTACTAGAGGTCACCTGTTGCTACTGATACTGTCCTTCAACTTCAAAAATTCATATCTCCTTGCTCAGATGTCCAATTGGGGTGATCTCAATGGTCATGGAAATCTTATTATGTCTAATTTATTCTTGTAAAATTTCATAAGCATTAGAAATCATTTGGCCCTTGAATGACACAGCTCAAGCAACTGACCAAATGAACAGTGTTTGTATCAGTTTAGTACAAAAATGCCAACTTTGAAAAATCATAATTAATTCCATAGAGCTCCAAATAATCTGGTCCTTAGCTTCCCAAACTTTTCTGGATGAGATCTATATGCATGCCAAATTTCATGGGCAAATTCATTCATTTGGTCAGATTTAAACATTGGCTTGCAAAATAATCACTTTTATGTGTCATAAGGGCTCCAAATGGTCCATTTTGGTTTCTAAGGCAACCATGGCCACTTGAGCACATGGAAAAGCATTAAAATGGTTTGCTAAACTTTTCTTAAAGGTGCACAAACCCAAAAATTTAAAACTCACTCTCTCACCCCATGCCATACACTTATGCATACACTTTATGTTACCATCCAATGTCCAAAAACTGCAATATCATTCATTTGGCATCAAGTTCCATACATACATCAAATATATGAATATTTACATGTGTTCAAATGATTATACAACATTTCCACCATGGGATTACATCATATGCATCTATATGGTTGCAAAATGAACATAACAACAAATCTTTGTCAAACTCTCATCTTTTAACTTGATGACTTCCATTACCTTGTTTATTTGATCCACCTAGCATATTAAGACATTGGAGAGGAGGGAATGAGATTCAATGATGAGAGAGCCTCTAAGAACTTTGTCCTAGGAACCTCCTTTTTGACAAATTACCTGGATCATGTAAGATTCAAGAATACAATCACACAAATAGAAGACAAAAGCACTCATAAAGAATGAGAACACATATAAACAAAGATAGTTGGTCAAGTGGGTAAGACCCTAAGAGAACTCGTCCCTTAGAACCCTAGCCTTGAGACACCACAAAGGAAGACCACTCCTTTAATAAGTCTGGGTTGAATTCACTCCATTGCCCAAGGAGCAAGAGGAACCTCACAAAAATATAACATAAGTCTTAAAAAGAAAATTCTTTCTATTCATCTTATTACTCCCCCAAAAGTACAATAGGTGGCCTATTAAATAGGCATAAAAGAAAACCTTAAACCTAACTTAATCTCTAAGAATTCTCCTCCAAGAAATAGGAAACAAAGAATATGATTTTAATGGGAGGAGATGATGCCATTTACTACAATAAATCCTAAGGAAAAGGAAAGAAAGTAATAAGTTTTCAGCAACTAAGAAAAATGGAAATAAACAAAATCTGAAACTTAAATCCTAAGTCTTGACAAAATGGCCTTGTTCAAACTGGTGGAAAAGGAAACTAATGAAAAGAAAATAAAAGACATCCTAATAAGATTTAAAACTCCTATTCACGTCACTTTTGTTGCCCATATGATTTGCACATGCTTGTTAATTGATTTCTTCAAGTTGGACTCTATTTGGACCTTGTAGCATGTCTTGTTGGGCTTGGACAATGAGGATCAAGTCCCTTGGGCCTTGTAACTCTTCAAATTGATGCAAAAACATGGGTTCAAGCTCTTGAACTTCTTGGACAATGCAACTTAAAGCTTGCTTCATGGCTTTAGCTCTTCCTCTAGTCATTGGGCCTCGTATGCCTTGTAATGGGTCCATTTGCTTGTTGGGCTCTCTTGCACAGCCTCTGTACTCTTTTAGGTCATTACACCATGCTCCCTTGTCTCCAAGCTCATAGGCCCCGTCATCATTCCCTCCCTCTCCAAAAGGATTCATCCTCGAATCTACATAATTAAAGGGAGATAAATCAGTAACATTGAATGTAGCATTAATATTTCCATAAGAGTTAGGCAAATCAATGTTGTATGCATTGTCATTAATTCTTTCCAAAACTTGGAAAGGTCCATTGTAACAACCAGCAAAAAAAAAAAAAGAGAAAAAAAAGAAGAAGAAAAGAAGAAGTTGAAAAATTTTCGAAGTCTTAAAATTTTCTAAGTCTGCTAGCTATAATGAGAAATGGCTTAATTATAGCGAATGTACCTATTTGCTATAGCGAGAAAGGGTCTAGCTATAGTGAGAGTGCCTTTAGCTATAGCGAAAATGCTTTTAGCTATAGCGAGTGCGAGCATCCCATACAAAAACCAGGGAGTTCCTCGCCATAGTGCGCCATAGCGAAAACAGGGGTTTGGGACCGATACGCGCTCGCTGTAGCAGGGTTGTTCTTCGCTATAGCGAGGGTTAGTCTAGAAAAGCATGAAAAAAGAGAATTTGACTTATTAAAGCATCCCAATTCATTCCTTTTCCTCTTAACTGACTTAGGCTTTATCCAAGGCAGAGAAAAGGGCTGAGGAGAGTGAGAGGGACCTAGAGAAGGAAGGAGAACAAGAAAAAGGTAAGCATAACTTAAGATCTCCATAGCTTTTCTTCTTAGAGTTTTGTTCTTCTCTCTTTGCCCTCTCTTGCTATGGTTTTGGATGTTGAATTAGCTATGTTTTGGGCTTGGTTCAGAAGAGGAAAAGTGGAAAATCACTCTTGAAGAAGGTTGCTTCTTTGTTTTCCCTAGGTATGTTGGTTCTACCAACTTGAGAACATGAGAGAGAGGAAGAGTTGGTGAACTTCTAGAGAGAGAAAGAATCCCTAATTTCTTATATGCTTGGTAGGTTTTGCTATAAAGAAACCCCTAGCTTTGTGAATAAGTATTGAGTTATGAGAGAGTAATTCCATGCTTTTTGTGTATCTAGGCTCAAGAGAAGCACTTCCATCTAGTTGTGATAGTGAAATCAAGAAGGGAGAAAACAAATTGAAAGGGAAGGCTTGTGTTAGCCTATAAGGTAGCTCTTTCTACCTTCTCTCATACATGGATGTGTATTTAGCTTGTTTTAGAATGTGTATATGTGTATTTTCAAGCTATAAAAAGTATGCTAGCATGCCTTTACATGTCATAATCCTTAATGCTATATTATGTGTTAAATGAATCCATAATTTTGTATGAGTTTGCTTGAGTGTGGAAAGGCTAAGAACTCTTCCCTTGGGTGAGGATGAGCTAAGAACCCTCGAGCTTGGTTGAGACAAAGCAAAGGGTCTCCCAAAAGCAATGTGGACTCCCAAGAGTATGGTTAAGTCCAAAATGCTTAAGAGTGGGTGAGGCAAGTCCAAAATCCTTGAGGAGAAGTGTGAAGCCAATCCAAACACTTGGTGAACCCTTGAATGTCTTGTATGCTTGATTCACATGCCAAGGCTACTTTTAAAATGTCCATGACTTCTACTTTTCCATACATGCATTTGAAAAGCTTGCTTTGCACATATTATGTATGATTGAATGAGAGATGAGCTATTGGGATTCTTTGAATCTCATCCCCTTCTCTCCACTATCCTAACATGCTAGGTGGACTAAGTGAACAAAGACATGGGAGCCACCAAGCTTGAAGCTAGGGAAATTGGCAAAGGATTTGTGAAATAGCCATTTTGTCACCACTTTGTTATTAAGAGATGTAATCTAATGATGTATATGGGGTATGCACTTATGAATACTTGTAAATGGATGTACTTATTGTATATGTATGAGAATTAGAACTATAGTGCATGATATAACAAGTTTTTGGTATGAATAGCAAGATCTTGACATTATGGACATGGTGTCTGTTTTGGTGTGGAAGAGTGAGTTTTGCAAATTTGGGTTATTAGACATTTGAGCCAGGTTTGATAGCCTATGTTGATGCTTTCCCACGTGCTCATAGTGTGACAACCCTACCTTCTAATCACTGTAATTATAGTTAAATGTACGATTAATCATTAATTATCAAGGTTTGAGTAGTTACAATCTATCACATTGTGAAAATATGAGAAAATTTAAACCTTGACGTTAGGGTCATCACCATACCACCACACAGTTCAAATTTGCATAAAAGGAATCCTACTACCATAAAGGGTTTATGATACAACCATTCATACTTAATAATCTCTCACAAGTGCTCCTATATTATCTCCTAATTTCACGCATCTCGCCGCGGCGAGTTGGACCTTTGCCGCGGCGGAAACGCCTCCTGGAACTGCTGCTCAACTCCCAAGATTCCCGCCTCGGCGCAATATATTCGCGCCGCGGCGAGTTTCGCTTCTGTCTAACCCCCATTTTAATTTTCTCGACTCGCGCCGCGGCAGGACACATTGCGCCGCGGCGAGTTTTGGCTCTGTTACCCTCCTGGGCGATTTTTTTCGCTCTGCGCCGCGGCGCGCCTCGCCACTGTCACTCCCTGGGCCAATTTATTTCCCTTGCGTCGCGGCGGGATTTGTTGTGCCACGGCGCCTTTCGGCCCTGTCTGCCATTTGGCCGCTGCGAAGCCTTCTTGGCCGCGGCGGGATCCCCTCCTGTGACCACATTACCCAAATTTCGCCCCCTACACTCCAAATCTCATCTTAGGAACTCTCTAGGTCCACCTTCCCTTGTTTTATGTGATCCTAATGGTGTTTTTCTACCTCATTTACCCATCAATCCATTCATTACCATTGTAAAACTTAAATGCTACTTTCTACTTGTCCCACTAGCTCATCTTAGCAAATTCATGAATATATGACAGCAAGAACACACACATTAGCAGCAATTACATCCCATACAATTTCCATAGTGATTTCCATTCAACAATAGTTTACCTCCAAGGCACCATATGACTACAATTCCCTTATAGTAATCCATATCACAATTTCAGCAAAACTACATATATTTAATGCTATAAGTCCATACATTGATATTCACCATAACGCGACTTTAATCTTTAACGATTACATTTCATTCAAACAAAATATAAACACCTACACTTGGCAACATGATTACATGATGATGCTATGAAAGCTATTAACAAAATTGCATCTATCCTATCCTACTCAGACCAAGTGTAGCTCCCCACACCCGGCCTCAGCTCATGGATGTTCATCCACTTGTTTACCCTTATCCTTACCCGAAGAACTTTCACCTGAAATATTAATCCCATAACACGGGGTGAGATATAAATCTCAGTAACCAAAGCGACTCCATCATATATCCAATTTAATTAGCATATAAGCATGAATCAAAATCACATCAGAATTATATCCATCATAACAGCAAATGAAATAATTAGGCTATCATGATTACTATCCCATACTAGCAATCATATTATCACATGTTAAAGGCCATTAACACCGGAGAGGCCCGTCCACGGCACCTACTTCCTATTGAGCACAACCAAGGCTCAGTGCATCTGGGTTTGATCATAACCTGGTGCTCGATCGAAGCACATGCACGGGTGGCAGCTGCACCACAATTCCACCATGGACTCACAAGGTCCAATCATAATTCAACAGATAGCCAATTAATTCATTCAATATTTCAAATCATTCATTTACAGCAACATATGAAATTAAATCAAATATATACATGGAATTGGTATAAACCCGTTTACCTCACTTGTAGACACTTGCAACAATCACCAATGGTGCAGAAATCCTTCTATAACCATAGAATCATAAAATTACTACTCTAATTCATCATTAACAGTTACAATCAGTACCCAAAGAATTTAAGATGCTCATGACTACCTAAGGATCACTTACTCAGCCACTTTAAGTCCCAAATTCGGATTAAATTGTCCTCCATCAGAAAACTCAATATTCCACCCAAAATCCTAAGCAATTTCGTACATAATTAATACCCATTTTATAAATTAGCTATGGGGGTCTCAAATTAACAAATGAAGTATCAAAATGGAGGGTTTAAACTCACCCAAGGTCAGCCCTAACCTCAACCTACGAATTTCACCAAGAAAATCCCCAAACACTCACATTTCAGATTTTGGGTAGGATGAAAATACTCCAAATAAAAAACTAATTGGACCAAATTAAGGAGGAAGATGAGAGGATTAAGTTGTATAGCTATTACCTTGGCTGAATCTTGCTCTAAGTGTGAGAAAATGCAGAATTTTGCCCCCAAACCCTAGCCTCCTTCTCCACCTCCGAATTTGCCTCTTGAGTCTTATGTTTCAGCAAGTGAGAAAGTAACTGGGGTATTAGGGTTTAAGTTGGGTCAAATATGGGTCATGGGTTGTTCCAAGATCCATATTCATTTGGGCTTCAGATTTTTTTTTTAAGTTTGTTGGGCCAGTTTAGAGGTGTTGGACTGCAGAATTTACTGGGCCAGTTTTTACACTTAAGTTGCTAAAGTTTAACTAGGTTTGGGCCAAGTTTGAAGAGCTCAAGAGTTTTAGGCCTGCACAAGGATTATTGGGCCACTTAGAAGAGTCTATACAAGGTAGATTTTGGGCCTCCATCACACTAAATTAGGTTGGGTTTGCATCTTACCAATTGGGCCTCCATTAGCCTCTTCTCATAATCTATTAATTTAGGCCTAGATAGAATTTCTATATTAATTAAATCTCAAACCCATTTTAATAATTTATCTCTCTAAAATCTCTATCCACTTAATTTATCCAATTATCCCATTTCAATTATTCCTAATTAGTCTAATCCATGATTAATACCTTAATTAATTATGGGGTGTTACACATAGAGCCTTAGGAGTAGGAGAAGCAAATTTGAACCCTTGGAGCCCTCTTTTAACAAAAGAAATTGGCACTTTACCCCCTTATGTCAAAGTCTAACCAAATGGCCTTTTCTTGCCTTGAAATTTGGCATGTGATTAGATCTTGCCTAGAGCTTTTTGGAAAGTCAAGGATCAGGTCATTTGGAGGTTTGTAGAATTTTCTATGATTTTTCAAAGTTGGTATCAGAATTTCAGATTTGCACCAACACTGTTCATTTGGTCAGTTGTGTAATTGTGTCATCCGAGGGGCAAACGTGGTCCAATGGCTACGAAATTTTATAGGAAGAAACTAGACATTCATAGTGACTTGTAGCAACTACCTCGTTTGGAGGTCTAGAGAGGAAGATATGAATTTTTGAAGTTTCTGCCCAGTATCAGTCATCTTGCCTGACCAGAAGTACTGTTCCATCAATTTCTGAGAGCTTGGCTTCATAAACTGATCTAGAAATATTTTTTCTCTCTAGTTAACATCCACAGCTTTCCATGTTGGTATCATTTGCATGTATTGGATTTTTGTGGAATTAGTTAGACATTTTTGAAATTCATATCAGTAAACTGTGATAGCATTAGGACCCAGTCCGACCTCCAGAACAATTAGCGTGTCAAACATCCTGTGTGTGGGATGTTATAACTTGTACATATTTTTTACATAAAGTAGACATCCCAAGCTTTCTAGAATGACCAAGATTATATGTTTTTTATTTTTCTAGATTTAGTTATGATTTTCCAAACTTTGCCCCAGAAATGGGGCCAAGTCTGGCTGAGAATGAATATGCATGTTCCATGTCTCCTTTCGGTTTCCATGAGTTGTGAGCAAGTTTTTATGATAAAAATGAGTTGTAACAATGAAATTAAATATGAGGAGGCATAGTATGAGCTCACACGGGCCACATGACACCAAAATGAATTGCTAGATACGAAGCAATGCAAAAATATTCATTATCTTCCCTTGCTCTTTTACGATATAGAGCTAGAATTTATGGTGTTACATCCATCCCCTCTAGGGTGTAATTTTGACTTTCATTTCTCAGGGAATCTTTCCTTTCTCAAGTGTACCGAAACCTGAGCTCCAGGTTCAAATACCACACACCTTCTACCCTTATTAACATGCTTGGCATATTGTTCATTCTTCCTCTTAATCTTAGCCTTGACTTTGGCAAGTAATTCCTACACAAACTTAGCTTTCTTCAAACCATCAAGATTAGCAAACTCATTAAAAGGTAAAGGAAGAATATCAAGAGGGGTTAAGGGATTAAAACCATAGGCAACCTCAAATGGAGAAAATGAAGTAGAAGAGTGCACTGTTCTATTATATGCAAACTCAATGTGAGGCAAGCATTTTTCCCAATTCTTTAAGTTTTTTTGAATGATAGAATGAAGCAAGGTAGTAAGAGTACAATTCATAACTTCAATTTCCCTATCCGTTTGAGGATGTGCCACAGTAGAAAACAATAATTTAGTTTCTAGCTTAGACCACAAAGTTCTCCAAAAATGGCTAAGGAACTTTACATCTCTATCACTCATAATAGATTTAGGTAAACCATGCAACCTTACAATTTCTTTAAGGAACAAGTTAGCAATGTGTATGGCATCATTAGTTTTTGAACATGCAATAAAGTATGCCAATTTGCTAAATCTATCAACCATAACAAAAATGTTATCTTTTCCACTTTAAGATCTAAGTAAGCCTAACACAAAATCCATAGAAATATCAGTCCAAGGTTGGGAAGGCATGGGGAGGGGAGAATACAAACCATGAGATTAAACTTTAGATTTTGCATGCTTACATGTCACACATCTATCACAAACAACAATTACATCTTTTCTCACACTTGGCCAATAAAAATGTTCATGCAAAAAAACTGAAGTTTTCTCCATACCAAAGTGCCCCATTAAAGCACCACCATGAGTCTCTTTAATAAGCAATTCACACATAGAACAAGATGGAATACATAATTTATCTTTCTTAAACAAAAATCCATCAAATTTGTAAAAGTCATTAAAATCATGTTTCTCACACAATTTCCAAATTTCACCAAAATCACAATCAGATTCATACATGCTTTTTAACATTTCAAAACCAAGTAATCTAGCATGCAATGATGTAAGAAGACTATATCTCCTAGATAATGCATCAGCCACAACATTCTCTTTACCCTTTTTATGCTTGATGACATAAGGAAAAGTTTCAATGAATTCAAGCCATCTAGCATGTCTCTTGTTCAATTTACCTTGAGACTTTAAAAATCTCAAGCTTTCATGATCAGAATGTATAATGAATTCTTTTGACCACAAATAATGTTGCCAAGTCTCTAAGGTTCTTTTTAAAGCATACAACTCTTTGTCATAAGTGGAATAATTCAAAGTAGCTCCACTTAATTTTTCACTAAAGAAAGTAATAAGCTTAGAATCTTGCATTAAAACAGCCCCAATTCCAATTCCAAATGCATCACATTCAATTTCAAAAACTTTAGAAAAATTAGGTAAAACAAGTAAAGGAGCATTAGTTACTTTTTCTTTCAAAGTGCTAAATGTAACTTCTTTTGTTTCACCCTACTTGAAAGCGACATTTTTCTTTATCAAATCATTCAAAAGTGCAGCAATGGAGGAGAAGTCCCTCACAAAACATCTATAGAAGCTAGCCAAGCCATGGAAATTCCTTACTTCATTTGCATTCTTTGGTATAGGCCACTCACGGATAGCTTTCACCTTCTCTTCATCCACATGAATCCCTTGAGCACCTATAACAAATCCAAGAAACATAATAGAATCCAAACAAAAAGAACACTTTTCTAAATTTACATAAAGGTTATTCTTCCTAAGAATGCAAAAGACCTCACGCAAATGACCAAGATGATCATCTAAACTCTTGCTGTAAATCAAAATATCATCAAAATAAACAACAACAAATTTTCCAATGAGAGAACAAAAAACATGATTCATTAAAGCTCATAAATGTATTGTGTAACACTATAAATTCTAACTCATCTCATGCCTTTAAATGACTCAATATCATAAATCATGTAAATTTCCCATGAAAAAGGCAAGGAAATAATGATTATTTTCGCGTTGCGTTGTATTTAAAAATTTCATTTAGTGTCACATGGA
The DNA here is from genome assembly GCA_026724425.1 of Erythrophleum ivorense. Taxonomy (NCBI): domain Eukaryota; kingdom Viridiplantae; phylum Streptophyta; class Magnoliopsida; order Fabales; family Fabaceae; genus Erythrophleum; species Erythrophleum ivorense. The sequence continues at coordinate 20,571,737 of JAIUCV010000004.1, read as the reverse complement.
CTATGTGAGCTCATGTTATACATTCTCTTATTTAATTACATTAATAAAACTCATTTTCATCATAAAAATCATGCCCACAATTCATGGAAACTGAAATAAAGCTCAAAATACCAAAGTGTAATTTCGGACAGATTTGGCCTCTTTTCTAACCAAAATTTGAAAAATCATCATTAATTCTAGAAAAATTGAAATCATGAAATCTTGGTCATTCTGGAAAGCTACAGATGTCTACTTCACACTAAAAATATACCCAGACCATAACATCCATCACAGAGGACGTTTGACATCCAAAATGGTCCAAAGATCAGATTACATTCTGGAACTGTCACAGAATTCTACAAAAAATTTTGAAAATGTCCAATTAATTTCAAAAAAATCCAATCTATGTAAATGATATCAATCTAGAAATCTGTGGATGTTAGCTAGAGAGAAAAAATATCTCTAGACTAGTTCGTCAATCCCAAATCTTGAAATTCAATGGAACAGTAACTCAGGTCGGGCAAAATTCCTAATACTGGACAGAATGTTCAAAAATTCATATCTCCCTCTCTAGACCTCCAAATGAGGTGCTTCTAGTTGGTACGAGTCACTGGGAATGTCTAGTTTCTCTGTATAAAATTTCATGGCAATTGGACATCATTTGAGCCTTGTGTTAGAATTCATTTTCGGACCAAATGAATAGTACAACAGACCAAAACCAGAAAAATGGCCAACTTTGAAAAATTATCAAATATTCTATAGACCTATGAAAATTATCATCTTTAGCTTCCTAAAAAGATCTTAATGAGACCTAATTGCATGCCAAATCTCAGATCAAGAATAACTCATTTGGCAAAAAAGTGATGTGAAGTTCCATTATACCATTTTTGGCTCTATATGGGATACCAAAATTACCAAACGGCTTTCCTTTGGCTTCGGCACCTTTTGGGCAAGTCTAAAAGCACATTTAGGACTTGTGTGAGCTGCCCAAATGGCCCCAAACCCCATGCATCTCATTTTGGTCTTTCCATGCACACATATGTATATTTCCATAAACTCATTTATGAAGCTATCTTTGCCATACATACTCAATTCACATTCCATCATTCACATAACACATACTTTCATTTCTACTTCATATAATAGCATAATAACATATGTCTCAAGAGTCATAAACCATTTACAACATTAATATACATCATTATGGTTCATTATGGCTTTAAAAGGAAAATGCTAGACATATGGATGTCAATCTTCCTCCTTCAATGTTGTTGGCTCCTATTAACATATCCACTTGGTCTACCTAGCATGTGAGATCATTGGAGATGAGGGAATAAGATTCAAAGAATCCCAATAGCTCATCTCCCATTCAATCATACATAATATATGCAAAACAAGCCTTAAAAATGCATGCATGGATATAATACAAATCATGAACATTCAAGAAGCAAGCTTAGCATGTGAACAAGTCATACAAAATATTCAAGAGCTCACTAAGTGTTTAGATTGGCCTCACACTTTTTCTTATGGATTTTGGACTTGCCTCACCCATTCTTTAAGAGCTTTGGACTCAACCATACTTTTGGGAGCCCACTTTGCTTTTAGGAGACTCTTTACTTTGTCTCAACCAATCTCAAGGGTTCTTGGCTCATCCTCACCATGGTCAAGAGTTCTTGGCCTCTCCACACAAGCAAACTCAACAAACATCTTACATTTATTTGAAAACATAACATGACATCATGAAATCATGGCATATAAAATCATACTAGCATACTTTTCATGGCTTAAAAATACACATACACACATTCTAAGATAAGCCAAACACACATCTATGCATGAGAGAAGGTGGAGAGAGTTACCTTGTACACAATTACACACTTTTCCTTTTGGATTCAAGCCTCCTCTTTCGTCCACACCCACAAATTGGTGGAGATGGTTTCTCTTGGCCTAGATACAATTTATGGAAGCCAATTAAGTTCATGAAACAAATTCTAAGGTTATATAACTTACTTAAACACTAGATTGCTCTATAACTCCCATTATGGTCTATAAATGCACCTAATGAAGTAACACCCCTCAAATAATTTCTAAGCTCCATTCTTTCCATTCAAATATGATTCTTGACTCCTTTTAAGCCTCTTGGAGTCATCACACCATTAAAACAAAGGGCCTAACATCATATTGCTTCTTTAGGTCATAATATGAAACCTAAGGCACCAAATCAATTTCTATGAGTTCTAAATTTTTTTCCAAGGCCTCCTTTCATTTTCATTCATCAAATACAACTCAAGAATGGCCTTAAAAAAATTTAAAACTCTCTTTAACTACAAGAACCCCCTTTGGCTGAGATATAGGGCATCTTTGGCCTACATAGAGATTTCTTTGTTTTCTTGAAGGAGGAAACTTGTGGGGAGCATCTTAGGGGTCTCAAGAACTCATTTAAACTCTTAATTAAACCTAGGAATCATCATACAAAATCAGAATTTGGAAGGTGCACATAAAACCCTAGAATTTGCATCTTGAATTCTAATGGTTATTTTGTTGTTTTCTTTGCATATTCTTATTCTTCTTCATCAAATATCTAAGATTCATGCTTGGTTGGGTTTGAAAATCAGATCTTCCTATGACTCCTAGGGTTAGAAGAAATGGAGAAGAAGGGTGATGGAAGATATCAACCATAGGATACAATTTTACCTAGTTTCCTTGCTTAGTTTGGCTTAAATCTTGCTTTCTCCAAGCTCTTCTCTTCATATCCGAAATTTTCCTTGAATTTCTCCCTTAAATCAGATTCATAAACTTCATTTTAATCAAAGGAAATCAAGAAGGATGAAGGAGAGGTGGTGTGGATGAAGAAGAGCATGAAAAGCAACCATAAAAACATACCTTTGGCTTAGATTTCTTCCTCCTTTTTCTTCCTCTCTTGGGCGCCTCTCCCTTAGGCTTTTACTTCTGGTTTGGGCTGAGAAATCTTATGCTAAATGAGGGAGAGTGTGAGGCGCCACCTATATATAGGTAGGGGAAAATGACTTTTTCAAAAATTCTAATTTTGCCCTTTGTACTTTGCATTTTCATTTCTCCTTTGTTTTAGCTCCTTTTTAAAAACCATCTTTTTCATTATAAAATTTAGGTTCCTAATTTAATAAAATACCTTTGGAATCACTCAAATCGGAGCTAAAGCCTTCTCAAATAAATCCATCAAAGTTCAGGTACACCGACGTTAGAAAATATCCACCGGAGGGGTTTTAACTATCCCAGGGCTTTCCATGGTTTTCAAGGCCTCTGAGAACCCCAAAGAACTCAAAACTTTCATTTAAAAAGCCCTCCTGTGTGAATTCTAAAATTTGCTCAAAATTATGAAAATGCCATTACGTTTCATAAGCTTTTCGTAAGAAATTGTTTCTTTATTCTAGCTCCGTTTTTCTTTCCTTCTGAGCCTAGGATTCTCATTTTTAGGAGTCCAGAATGCTTCCCAAATTTTTTGGAACCTTAACTACTTCGTTTTGGGGGACTTCCTTTTGTATTTAGTGAGTTCTGTTCATTAATGGAGAAATCGTACGTTACAGTTCTCACGTTTTCTCTCATTTTCAGAGGACTGGATATTGCATATTGGGTGCATTAGTTAATCCAAATGGCATAACTAACCACTCATACAATCCAAACTTTGTTTTAAATGCAGTTTTCCATTCATCACCTTTTTTTCATTTTAATTTGATGATATCCACTCCTAAGATCAATTTTAGAAAATAAAGATGCACCATGCAACTCATTAAGCATATCATCTAATCTAAGAATAGGATAACGATACTTAACTGTCATTTTATTGATGGATCTACAATCCACGCACATTCTCCACTTGCCATCCTTCTTAGGCACTAGGATCACTGGAACCGCACAAGGACTCAAGCTTTCTCTAACAAAGCCTTTCTTCATGAGCTCTTCAACTTGGCGTTAGATCTCCTTAGTTTCTTCCGGATTGGCTCTATATGCTAGTCTATTAGGAATGGATGCTCTGGGAATGAAATCTATACGATGTTCAATGCCTCTTAAAGGGGGCAAACCATTAGGAATTTCCTTTGGAAATAAATCACCAAAATCTTGCAAAAGAGATACAACATTAGAGGGCAAAGAGGGATCAAGTTTATTAGTAGAAAAATAAATTTCCTTGTACAAGAGTACAAGTACTTGCTCGTTAGCTAACATAGCTCTCTTAATCTCTCTTTTTCCTGAAAAGAAACTCACTTTTTTTTTCCATCAATTTTCTCACTTTCATGCTTTTTCTTTTCAATCACTTTCTTTTCTTTTTCTCTCTCCCTTCTTTCTTTTCTCTTTTTCTCTCTCAATTTGCACTCATTTTCAATTGATCCTTATAAGCTTGCATGGGTCTAAAAGGAGTAAGCACAACAGTTTTACCATTGAAAGGAAAAGAGTAGCAATTTTTATATCCATCATGCTTAACACGTCTATCAAGTTGCCATATTCTACCAAGAAAAATATGTCCAGCATACATAGGAGCTATATCACATAAGACTTCATCATGATAATTACCAATAGAAAAAGAAATTAACACTTGCTTAGTAACTTTAACTTCACTACAATCATTAAGCCATTGCAACTTATAAGGACTAAGATGCTTTAAAGTAGGCAAATTTAGTTTATCAACAAGCAAGATACTAGCAACATTTGTACAACTACCACCATTAATAATCATGTTACATACCTTGTTCTTGACAAAACATCTAGTATGGAAAATGTGTTCACGTTGCTTTTTCTCATGATCTTCCTTGGTTTGAATATTTAGAGCACACCTAGACACCAAAGCCTCTCCATGCACGGGCTCACTAAGCTCTGACTCGAAATCCTCCACCAAAGATGGCATACTTCCATCTGAATCTTCATCACTAGTCTCCTTACTAACTACATCACCATTCTCAAGCAAAATCATAGTTCTCTTGTTTGGACATTGAGAAGAGATGTGACCAAAACCTTGACATTTAAAACACTTAATTTTTGAAGTAGTAGAAGAAGAAGAGTTAGAGTTATACTTACCTTTAGGAGGTGGATCTAAACTTTTGGGCTTTGCTTCCTCCTTTGGCTTACTTTCTTTGGATTTGAAAGAGGATTTGGAATCCTTTAAACCTTGCTTCTAAGACCCAGAATCAGTAGCAAATCTGAATTTTTGTTGAGATTTAAGTTGTTTCTCCACTTTAATAGCTTTGTGTAATAGCTCTTCCATGTCAACATAATGTTGGAGATCAACAATTGCAGCAATTTCAGGGTTCAAACCATCTATGAATCTTGCCATGGTTGCCACTTTGTCTTCCTCAAGATTGGCACTAATCATAGCCATTTCTGTCTCTTGATAATACTCCTCAACACTCATGGAGCCTTATCTCAATTTCTGCAATTTCTTGTGCAAATCCCTATAGTAATAACTAGGGACAAATCTCTTTCTCATAGTGATTTTCATTTCATGCCAAGTATGAATTGGAGGCTCTCCATTTCGCCTTTTATTGATAAGAAGTTGATCCCACCAAATGCTAGCATAATCAAAAAATTCAATGGCTACTAATTTCACTTTTTGCCTTTCAGAATAATGATGACACTAAAAAATGTGCTTAACCTTTCTTTCCCACTCCAAATAAAGCTCTGGATCATTCTTTCCTTGAAAGGAAGGAATTTTCATTTTGATGTTGCCTAGACCATGCTTTTTACGTGGGGCAGCTTGCTTGTGCCTCCTTGGAATGAAATCATCAAAGTCAAATTCTCCTTCACACTCCTCTTCAAGATCATGCCTTTTTGGAATTTTAGAGTTAGATGGAGATTCAAAGTCATCCAATCTTGCACTGAGCCTTTTGAATTGTTCATAGACATTTTTCATGAAAACTTTAAGATCAACATCATTAGGCTCATTTTCAGCCATTTTAAAACCTGAAATGTTAGTGGACAGAATAGAAAAAATAATATGAAGTAGGACCTCACACACTCTTCTCATGTGTATCACTCAAAATATTACAAATCCACTTGTGTTTCATTCAAAATTTGGCTTTTATCTTTAATATGACACTCTTGCCTTTTACCACTCACTTGCTTCTTTTTAGTGCTCTTAGTTAGAAACAAAACAAATCAATATGAGCAAAGAATAAAGTGGCAATCCTAAGACCAAAAAATTCCAAGTTAAAATCCTCAAAGAGCTAAAAGAAAAAAGGGCAAGGTGCAGTAATAATAATGCAAAAGACAAGAAGAAAAACGTGTAGCAATATGGGGAAAAGAAAGAAATCAAAACAAGAAGGAAAAAGGAGAAAGGAACATGAAACAACAACAGAAGAAAGGAATAGATTCATTAAAAAAAAAGAAAAACAAAATTTGACAAAATGGATGTGAGAGGGAGAGGTTAAATCATGTTTTAGACCTAATCAAGGAAGGAAAGAGGCACAACTTGAAGGATTTAGAAAGAAAACAATGAGATCTAAAGCAAAAAAATTGAAAGAAAAAAAGTCAGCAAATTTGGAAATAGGAAGGAAATAAGAAATAGGCAAGAAGCAAATTAGGAAGCAGATAAGAATTTAGAAGGGCAAGGATCAGAAACAAGCAGTTTGGAAAGAAAAGAAAAATAGGAAAGAATTAAAAAAAAAGGAAATTCGGATTCAATTTAGGAAATTTGGAAGCTTACCACCCAAGTTTACAAAATTAGGAAAGTGATTACTACTTGTAATGTAAGTTCTTCACAAATTGGTGACTTGCTATAACTTGCAATTCAGGTTAGTCAAAAGAGGAACTTTGAAAATAAGGAACTAAGGGGATGCCTAGCAATTGCAATCAATCACAATGAAATAGGAAATTTGTTACTTAAACACAAAAGGAAAGAACTTGATAGCTATTCAACTCAAATTGAAAATTCTTTTTTTTTTTCACTCTTTTTTAATTTTTTTTTAATTTTTTAGTATCACACACACTTTTTTTTTGAAGAAAAAAAATGAAAATCTGGAAAAGAGGACAAAACTCACACACAAGTTAGCAAATCACAAGAAAACAAACAAATTATGGATGGTATGAAAATGAGGATGGAGGCACACAACAAGGAAGAAGGAAGAAGATGGAAGACAAAGGCGAAGATGAAAAAGGTAACACAAATGGAAGGAGAGAAGGTATGAAGAACAGTGGAAAGGAAATACAAAGATATACCTTGCACTAGCGAACTTATGCTCTGATACCAAATGATGAGAGACCCTCTAGGAACTTTGTCCTAGGAACCTCCTTTTTGACAACATTACCCGGATTGTGCAATATTTAAGAACACAATCATAGAAATAGAAGACAAAAGCACTCATAAAGAATAAGAACACATATAAACAAAGATAATTGGTCAAGTGGGTAAGACCCTAAGAGAACTCGTTCTTTAGAACCCTAGCCTTGAGACGCCATAAAGGAAGACCACTCCTTTGATAAGTCCAAGTTGAATTCACTCCATTGCCCAAGGAGCAAGAGGAACCTCACAAAAATAGAACATAAGTCCTAAAAAGAAAATTCTTTCTATTCATCTTATTACTCCCCCAAAAGTACAATAGGTGGCCTATTAAATAAGCGTAAAAGAAAACCTTAAACCTAACTTAATCTCTAAGAATTCTCCTCCAAGAAATAGGAAACAAAGAATATGATTTTAATGGGAGGAGATAATGCCATTTACTACAAGAAATCCTAAGGAAAAGGAAAGAAAGTAATAAGTTTTTAGCAACTAAGAAAAATGGAAATAAACAAAATTTGAAACTTAAATCCTAAGTCTTAACTAAATGGCCTTGTTCAAACTAATGGAAAAGGAAACTAGTGAAAACCAACTAAAAGACATCCTAATAAGATTTAAAACTCCTATTCACATCACTTTTGTTGCCCATATGATTTGCACATACTTGTTAATTGATTTCTTCAAGTTGGACTCTATTTGGATCTTGTAGCATGTCTTGTTGGGCTTAGACAATGAGGATCAAGTTCCTTGGGCCTTGCAACTCTTCAAATTGATGCAAAAACATGGGTTCAAGCTCTTGAGCTTCTTAGGCAATGCAACTCAAAGCTTGCTTCATGGCTTTAGCTCTTCCTTTAGTCATTGGGCCTCGTATGCCTTGCAATGGGTCCATTTGCTTGTTGGGCTCTCTTGCACACCCTCCATGCTCTTTTAGATCATTACACCATGCTCCCTTGTCTCCAAGCTCACGGGCCCCTTTATCATTCAAAGAATTCCAATAGCTCATCTCCCTTTCAATCATACATAAAAAATGCAATTCAAGTCTTAAAATGCATGCATGAGCATAATGGAAAGTATGATCATTCAAGAAGCATTCTTGGCATTTGAACAAGTCATACAAAGGATATAGAGGCTTGCCAAGTAAGTGGATTAGCCTCACCCATTCTCTTCAAGGTTATTGGACTTGCCTCACCTTTTTTCTTAAAGGCCTTGAACTAAGCCTTAATTTTGGGAGACTCTAGACTTTGTCTTAATCATTCTTGAGGGTTCTTGGCTCATCTTCACTATGGCTAGTGGGTTCTTGGCATTACCACACATAAACAAATCAAAGCAAATACACAAAGTGTCATTTGAATACATAAAACCACATCTTGATACCATGGCATATGAGTACATACTAGAATACTTTTTCATAGCTTAAAACACTTATACACACATTCAAAAACAAGACAAACATTCATCCATGCATGAGAGAAAGTAGAGAGAGCTATCTTTACCACACAAGCACACTTTCTCTCTTGGAAATGCACTCCCTTCCTCAGCCACACACTCACAATGATAGAAGACTTGTTTCCTTTAACCTAAACACAATATATGGAAGCCAATTAAGATCTTGAAATTACTCCTAAGACTACTTATCTTCCTTAAACACTAACTTAGTCTAATTGCTCTTTTATGGTTCCTAATTGCACCTAATGAAGCAACATCCATAATTTGGGTTCTTGGCTCCACTCTTTCCTTCCATTTATGATTTTTGACCTCATTTAAACCTCTTGGAGCCATCACACAATTAAAACAATAAGCCTAACTAGGTGTTTCTTCTTTAAGCCATAATATAGAACCTATGATACCATCTCACTTTCTATGACTTCTAAAATTTTTCTAAGGCTTCCTCCTATCTTCTTCTATCATATATGACTTGGAACAAATTAAAACTTCCCCTAGGTGCCCTAAGTCTCTCTTAGGCCGAGGCTATGCTTCTTTTTGGCACCCTTGGAGTTTTCTTTATTTTCTTGATGGAAGATGCATGTGAGGAACCTTTTAGGAATCTTAGGAGCTTATCCAAACACTTATTTAGGCCTAGGAATCATTGTATCAAATTAGAATTTACAAGGGACACTTGAAACCCTAGGTTTTCTATCTTGAAATCTAATGGTTCTTTTGTTGTTTTATTTGCATATTCTTGTTCTCCTCCCTCAAATTCCTAAGATTCATCCTTGGTTTAGCTTGAAACTCAACCCCTTAGAGTTGTCCTTACCTAGGTTGAACCACCCACATGAGGAGGGAGAAGGAAGATTAAGCATGGAGATGACAAAATACCTTGATTTCTTTGATTCTTCTTGCTTGTTTTTCACTTTTCTTGGCTTCCTCACCTTGAATCCAAAATTTCCCCTCTGTTTTACCCTCAAACAGATCCAAGAACTTCAATAAAACTATAAGAAAGAAGGGAAGATGGAGGAGAAAGAGTTTGCTAAAGAGAAAACATGAAAATCCATGAAAAACCATACCTTTTACTTGCCTTTTCTCCTTCCTTTCTTCTCCTTCTTGTGCGCCTCAAACCCTTACTCTCTTATCCAATTTGGGATAGAAACAAAAGTGGCTAAATGAATGAGGAGGTAGGGCGTGGGCTATATATATAGCTAGGTTAAGAAATAGTTTTCAAAAATTCTAATTTTTCCCTTCATCTTGGCATTTTCATTTTTGGTTTGTTTTACCTCCTTTTTGAGAACCTTCTTTTCTATTATAAAATTTAGGTTCCCAATTTTATAAAATGCCTTTGGAATCACTCAAATTGAAAGCTAAAACCTTCCCGAATGAATTAGTCAAAGTTTAGGTCAATCGACGTAAAAAAGTACAGCAGAGGGATTTTAACTGTCTTGGAGCTTCCCATGGTTTCTAGGGCCTTTGAGAATCTTGGGAAGCTCAAAATTTTCATTTAAAAAGTCCTCCTGTGAGTTTTTCAAAAAAAATTCAAAATTACAAAAATACCATTACGTTTCGTTAAAATTCATTTCTTCATTCTAGCTCCATTTTTCTTTCTGTCTGAGCTTGGGATTCTCATTTTTAGGAGTCTAGAATGCTACTTAAATTTTTTGGGACCTTAACTAATTCATTTTAAGGGACTTGCTTTGAAAATGTATCCATTTTCGTCGTTTAGATGAAAATTGGACATTACAATTATTCTTTGGGTTTTTGGTGTCTTCCTATTCCTCTTGTTCAATCTTGTATGTATAGATGATACCAAGACTCATCCTAAGATTTTAAGTTGCTTTAAGCTTATTGTATACACGGTCACTAGGGGGTTGTTTTTGACCAAATGCTTGTACTTGAATGTATTCCTATCTATATGAAAAATAATGGAGACATTAAGACAAGAATGGCTGCAACCTTATTTGACCCATGTCTAGGTGTTTCTATACTAAATAAATTATCAAGCTAATGTCTCAATAAGGCCTCCTAAGATATAAGCTCCTCTTAGTACTAATTAAACTGACTAGCTCCTAATCACATGGTTTAGTTCTCTAAAACTCACTAGAAATGGTTCTTGGATGTTCCTCTGTAGTTAATTTAATTACAGTAACATTTAAAGAAACTTTGGAATGTGACAAAAACTTTATGGATTTCCATTTACTAATTCATGTTCCATTACCTTGTACATGTGCCCAAGTCATTGAGTGGCTCGTCGTGCAACCCTCAAAATAAAACTAGGTTGATAAAATATGTAGCTAATGGCACAACCTAGGTCATCTCCCTTGGAATTGGAGTTCAATGTTTAATTGAGTTTTCCAAATATTAAAAGACTCTAAAAATTTCTAAACTAAGGGGGTTTTGATTTAATTAAACTAAGCAAAATGAAATTAAAATTAAAATCCTAAATTTTACCTAATTATATGGATTATGGGTGAAAGATGGACTTGTAATTAGCTTTGGATTCGTCCCTTGGTATCCACTATCCTTATCCTAATCTAATTGTGATTAATTCTGGTCTAAGAGTTTCTAATTGTGTTCATAACAAACTATCTTGGGTAACCACTTAAGATTCAAGAAATTAATGATCTAACGTTGAATTGAGACCTCAACTCCGCATTAAATTGTTAATTCTTGTCTTTAAGATCAATGAACACCCAATTTAATTAATTAACTGATTAATTAGCCTCTGAATCATCCTAAATATTTAATTAACTAACTAAACATTAAGGAATCCTCAAATTAAACATTCAAGCACATAATCTCACTCATGTATTTTATCGAACACCTTCAAAGCACACATGGGAAATTAGATAATATGGAAATTAATTAGATCAATTAATCAACAAAAAGGTTCCCTAATTAGTGTCTAACCAGCCACTAATTATAATTACACAAATTCCCTATCAAATACAACTTAACCAAGATAATATATGAAAGAGAAAAAGTGTAGGAAAAATAGAGAAATTCTTAGCCCAAAAATTCTGAATTTTCTCCATGGATTCAAGCTTCTCCAAGAGCTTCCTCCTAGCTAGCCTCAAGATGGATTAGAGCTTCATGGGATGGTGGAGATGGAAGATGGAATGGAGAATGGAATGGGTGAAGGATGGATTGGATGATGGCCGAATGAATGAATGAATGGCTTGGAATCTCCTCTGGAATGGACGAATGAATGAATATATATAGATGAGGAATTCCGAAAATATAGATGCGTAAATGAATTGGATTGTGGGTTTGAATGGAGGGTGTCCAATGAATGAAGGAAGCGTGCAGAATGAAGCCTCCATCTCCTCATTAAAATTCACGTGCCCAGCCTCTTCTTGAGTTCTTGCGTTCTTCACGTCTCTTCCCTCAGCTCCAGTGTTTTATTTTCTTCTCCCAGCTCATGCTTCATCAATTTAGATTCATGCAAAGCTACGTCATCTTCCACGTCTTGTTTTTGACGTCAATTTTCAGCTGCCTTTCATCGCTTCTTTTCCTTACTTAATAGTCACGTGCCTCATTTATAATCTTCCCATAATTCTCGTGCTTCTTTTCTTCAGCCCGTAGCTCGATCCTCCAAGCTCATTCCACGTGTTTCTCCTTCTTTGTGTCTTATTCTCCAGCCAAGTACCTAGCTCTTACCTCACACGAGTTATTTGATTATTCTCACATCAGCTCCCTAAGAAAAATGTGCTCTATTCCACATTCTGGACCTTCTAATCTGTAGCATCTTCTCACAAACTTCAGTCCCTTGCATGCTCTGTTTTACTCACTTAACTTCTCCTCCTATCTTCGCTACTACCCCATGTCAACTCTGCATGCTCCAGCTTCTGTTCACAGCATCTAAACTCGAGCTTCTCACGTGGATTTCTCCATGCAAGGTTGTCACGCTAACTTACGTGTTATTCTCTCAGTTTCTGCTTCTTTTCGTGTTTTTGCTTTGCAAACCACTACTTCCAGCTTCTTCACATTAGAACCAAGAAACTCGAGCCTCCAAACCTAAGCTACTTCCTCGTGTTGCTTCCAAGCTCCTTCATGCAGCTTCCTTCACTTACTCTCTTATGCATTCGAGCCTCTCAACTCGTGGCCTTATTTTCCATTCAAATCAGAACCCACTTAACCCGTAGCTTCTTTCATTTCAGCTCATTCTTCTCCTTTACGTGGCTGTTCAACCCTCATGTTGCTTTCTCTGTTCCAGTTATATTTCATGTAGCTTCTCATAACTCATAGGTTCTTCTCTACAAGCTTCGGTGTGCTCCATGCATGCAAACAAGAAAGGGTTGCTGTAACGTGAGTGTGAGAGCTTGGACCCTTTGCTTTGCATGTGTCAAGGAGAAACTCGTGAGTAAAGCAACGTGGAAATGAAACAATGTGGCTTGAGGTATGAATTAATGCTTCTGGACGTGCAACCCATGGCTAGTGTGATGTGTTTCTTTTATGTTGCTTCGTTCACCCAAGCTCGAGCTTGCTTCTTCTCAAGTTTCTTCTTCTTCCTCTCTACACGTTCTATTCACAGCCTTATTCAATTCATCATAAGTCTACTGCCTTCTTAAGTATAAACCATGGTTGTCTCATGCTTCTTTAATCATTCTATTCCATTTGCTTGAGTGTGTGCATGTGGTAGCCCCTTTCTCACGCTTAAAACCCATACTCTTCTTCCTTCCCTTCTTTAATTCAAATTCTCATTCAAGCTTCAATTATCCATTGAAATTCTGTACAAAAGAGTGGAAAAATTAAATAGGAATTTTCACAAAATTATTTAAGATAAATTTATGCATTAAAATCCAATAATTTGTAAATTAATTCCTAAAATGTAGAAAATGGCTACTAAAACCAAATTCTATTTAATTAGACTCCTAAAACTATATTTGGAACTAAAATGTCTAAATTAAGGAGAATAAAATGTATAAAATATCATGCTTATCAGTCATACATTCATAGCTTAATATTTTTGTACAAGTTACTATTACATTACATCAAAATATACATAAAAAAGAATATTTACAACTGTATGCTTTCTATCTACATCTTGGCTTCAAGAACCTATCTCTTTTTCCTTGCTAGTTTCACCTGGCTTTAGTAATAATATTCAACCATTCCAATACACACAATAGGCAATTCAATAATAAAATGCAAGCATACATGGTCATCTTCACATAAAATAACATAATACATTGAATTGGCATAAAATATTTGAACTTGTCTAGTCATGACATAAAACATACTAACTAGGCTTATCTCTGGATTAGGGAAGAACTATTGACTCAATTCTCGCCCACTCTTACTATGAGCCATATCTCATATATGCATAAAACTCATACTAGTATAACCAACTCAAGCATATATTCAAGCCACTTGTAAAACAACCAATACATATAATACCTCTCAATTCAAATATATTCAAATGCATGCAAGGAAAGAAGAGTACGCTACCTGATGAAACCAGGGATCTTGATCAAGTACTAGTCTACTTGTTCTTTACCTTTTTCTTTACTTTTCTCTCTTCCACACATGCATAAAGGTGTGGTTGTGCTGGCTTGACCTAAACACATCAATTAAGATATAACAATACCAATTAAGACCTATTCCATCTCTTTTATCAATATATGTACATATTAGAATTTAGAGTATAAATTTTAGGTTACTTTAAGTATCTCTAAGTGCCTCTTTCCATTTGCTATACTTCATGTAGCAATTCCATCATTCATCTATCTCATTTTTATCTACTGTTCATGTCTAAAACCAGTCTAAAACTTAGCTAGATCACTTATTTTATTTATAAGGCATTTTAGGATTTTTATGGAACCATATTTTCAACATCATCAAATCTTCTTTTTCTTAAACTAGTGGTTTATTTATCTTCTATATCACTTACTTAGGCTTCTAAATTCATTAAACTAAATTAAAAACTTTCCTAGATGCTCTTCCCTTACCTTGGCTAAGACACCATTCCATAGTCCCAACCTTGGGATTTTTGTTTGTTTAAGAAGGGATTTGAGATCTTTAGGATATCCATAATTTATTTATAATTCAATCATGAAATTATGAGAATCAAATAATCTTGCTCGGGTTTTGAAATATTTATAGCCTAACTTGAATTCTAGGTGAAACTACTTTGCCTTATTTTGGTCTCTAGGCTAGTTTCTTTACATATTTTTATTCCTCACTCTTCTAAACCTTTGATTCATCAAGCTTTCATCAAATACATACATTCTCTCTTCTCTCTCTTTCTCTCTTAGTCGAACGTAAGGAGGATTATAATCCTAAGAAATAGAAATTTTCCATAATTAAATCATACTTTGTTTTAAAACTTTCTTGATGTAGGGTCTTTTGGTATATTTGTTCTCCTCAAATAAGCTCTTTTACTCAAGGTGACAACCACAGACTTCACCCTTTTTAGAAACTAAACCCACGATGAGAGATTACATGAAGAGTAGAGAAAGTTTTATAATTGAATCATTATAAAATTTGGCATATTTTCTCACCTATTTTGGCTTACTTTCCTTTCTCTCTCCTCCATTCTTCATGCTATAGTGGATGTATCTTTGGAGATTCCTAAGTCAGTTATGTAAGGAAGAAAATATGAGGTGTGAGACACACGCACACACACACAAAAGGGTTTATAAAATTTTTTAAAATGACCATTTCGTCCCTACACTTTAATTTTTTTCATGTGAAATCATTTTTCATAAACCAACTACTTTATACTAAATTTTAGACTCTCTTTTTCACTAAAAATATTTGCTTAGAGGTTACAAGCCTTAAACAATCTAGAAAAGTCAAGTCTAAAATATTGCCATAGGGAATCTTAACTTGTACACTGTTGAGGATTTAACCAAACTAACCTTATCTAGTTACCTACTAATCTTATTTTATTATATTATGATGAAAGATATATGTTTCTCATCTCATTAATTCTTATGTTATTTGAATCTTTAATTTTTCCCACTTTATGGTTAAATTGGCCCTTTTTTCTCCTATTCCTTTTTCTCATTTTAAGCCATTTTCTTTCATTCTAATTAGGTTTTTAATCCCTCTTTATCATCTTGCCATCTATTTTTTAATATTTAAGGATTTATAGAAATGAGTGGTTATGGCATTTCACCCCCTCCAAATAAAAAAAAATTTATCCCTAAAATTTAGAAGGTTACCTTATTTAGATAGCTTTAGATACTTCTTCTTCATCTTTTCTTCCATCTCCAAAGTAGCTTCCTTAAGAGATATTCTTTTCCAAATCATTTTCACCAATTGTATGTTTTTGCTCTTTAACTACTTGATCTTTGGATCTATGATTTGTTCTGGTGTTACTACATAAGCTAGATTGTCCTGCAAATGAATGTTTTCATATTCTATAACATGTAAGAGGTCTAACTGGTATTTTTGAATTTATGATACATGAAAACATCATGAATTTGGGCTAAGTTAAAAGGAGAAGCTATTTTGTATGTCATTAGTCCAATTCGTTAAGAATTTAGAGTGAACCCAAGTACTTTAGACTAAGCTTTTTAGAATTTATCGACTTATCTATCCTAGTGACTAGAGATATTCAAATGAATACATGGGCTTCAACCTTAAACTCTAACAGCTCTTTCCTTTTATCCGCACAACTTTTTTATCTATTTTATGTTGTTAAGAGTTTCTTTTTGATTAACTTTATCTATTTAGAGGTTTGATCCACTATGCTTGGGTAGGGTTTCTTTATCCAAACTCAACCTAACACATTAGAGATCTACATTTCCTCCTATATAAAGCTTTATATGGTTCCATTTAAATACTATAGTGATAACTATTGTTATATGCAAATTCAATTAATGGTAAGTATGTGTCCCAATTTCCTTTCATTTCTAGCACATAAGCCCTCAACATGTCTTTAAAGTTTGGATACTTCTCTCTGTTTGGCCATTTGCCTAGGGGTGGTATGCTATACTAAACCTTAACTTGGTTCCTAAGGTATCTTGTAATGATTTCTAGGAATTTAAGGTGAATTTATGATCCCTATATGAAATTATACTTCTTGGTACACCATGAAGCCTAACTATTTCCTTTATATATAGCTATTCTAATTTATTTATGGTATATGTGGCTTTAATTAGTAGAAAGTGGGCAAATTTAGTCAATCTATCTACTATTACCAAATTACATCATACTTGATGATGTTCGAGATAAAACCATAATAAAATCCATGGAAATGATATCCCATTTTCATTCAAGAATGTCTAAGGGCTAAAGTAACCAAGTTGGTCTTTGGTGCTCAATTTTTACTTTTTGACATACTAAACATTTTGCTACAAACTTTGCCATGTCAGTTTTTATTCCAGGGCATCAAAGTAATTTCTTTAAATCATGATACATCTTATTGCTACTTGGACAAATAGTGTACTTATTCTTATGAGCCTCTTCTAATATTTGGTCCTTTAATTTTGGCTTTTTGGGTACCCATAAACTATCTCTATATCTTACTATACCATCTTCAGATAAGTTAAACTATAATGCTCTACCTTAAGATGTCTGATCTCTAGTCTCTCTTAATTATTGGTCTTATACTTGGGCTTTCTTTATTTACCCTCTTAATTCATTCTCTATTCGAATTTCACTCATCAACATCTTACTGCAATGCGCCTAACATGAGAGATTCATATCTCTAAATCTCTTTATAAGTCTATGCTCTCTCATCATCATCAATCCTATATGCATGGATTTTCTACTCAATGCATCAGCAACCACACTAACCTTACTTGGGTGATACTTAAGAGTATACTCATAATCTTTTAGAAACTTTAACTATCTTTTTTGTCTCATATTTAACTTTTTTTACTCAAAGAGATATTTAAGACTTTTTTGGTCACTATAAATCTTTAGGGTCACACCATACAAGTAGTTCCTCCATATCTCAAGAGCAAAGACCACTATAGCCAGCTCTAGGTCATAAGTGAGATAGTTTTCTTTATGAGGTTTCAATTGTCTAAAAGCGTGGCTACCACTATGCCCTATTGTATAAGTACACATTCCAACCCTTTTTTAGAGCCATCACTATAGATTACAAAAGTCTCTTTAGGGTCAGGAATAATCAAAACTAAGGCTGTGGTCAATCTTTGCTTTTATTTCTCAAAACTCTACTCACACTTCTTATCCCATAGAAATGGTCTATCCTTCCTAGTCAGCCTAGTTAGAGGCATGGCTATTTGAGAAAATTCTCAGATTAACCTTGTATAATAGCTTGCCAAACCTTCAAAACTTCTAATCTCGATACCTATCTTAAGTCTCCCACTGAAATATTACCTCTACTTTATAGGGATCTACTGTGACCCTTGCTCAGGAGATCACATGGCCTAGAAATTTCACTTCTGTGAGCCAAAACTCATATGTACTAAGTTTGGCATAAATCTGTTTCTCTTTTAAGGTTCCTAAGACTAATCTCAAATGTCATTCATGTTCTTCTTTGGTTTTAGAATAGATCAGAATGTTATTTATGAAGGCCACAACAAACCTATCCTATTTAGGCATGGTCTAAAGACTCTGTTCATATAGTCCATGAAAAAAATAGTTGCATTTGTTTACCTAAATAGAATAACTCAACCAATAATGTCCATGTCTTGTCTTAAAGGCTATCTTAGGGATGTTATGTAATAACTAGTAATTTAGAAAACTGAACTGAGCCTGATAAATTGATATAGGAACACCCTAAAGCGAGGTAAATAAAGACTAAATAAGATTAACATGTTAATTAAAATATATTAAAATGTACTTTAGAGCTTAAGGTTAGTCCAGAATCGGAGCCAAAATGGCCAAACAGAGAACTATAGAGGCCAGTGGCCTTTTCGTAACTTCAGGCAACTTTTTAAAAACTCAAAGGAGGGATCTTTAAAGGAGAAAATTGAATTTTCCAGAGTTCTCAGAGGCCCTAAAAATCATAGGAGCCCATAGAATGATTAAAACCCCTTTGATATGCACTTTTAAGTGTTGGTTGACTAAAACTTTGACCGAATAGTTTAGTAAGGTTTTAAATCTAATTTGGGTGAAACCAAAGGTATTTTATGAATTAAAGGACATAAATTTTATGATAGAAAAAGAAGGTTCTAAAAAAAGAGTTGAAATGAGTCCAATGGAAAGAACTAAGTTTAGGGACTAAATTAGAAATTTAGAAAATATCATAAATGAGCCCCCTACCCTCTTATAATCATGTCCCACTTCTCTTCCTCCTCTTAACCAACTTCCATCTGGTCTTAAATAGAATTAGAATAGGCTTGAAGAGGTGCACAAAGTGGAGAGAAAAGGAAGAAGAAATATCAAGTAAAAGGGTAAGAATTCAACACTTTTTCACGCTTCTTCCTTCATTAAACTTCTTCTCTTTCTCCTCTCTTTTCTCATGGTTTTGGTATCTTAATTGGACATGTTTTATGGTTGGTTCAGTAGAGGAAAGACAGAATTTGGGAGAACTCTTGAAATCTTATGAATGCTCTTTTGGAAAGTTTTAAATTAAGGTAAGAAACCATGGCTTAAAGTACTTCTTCTTGACTTCCTCTGTAATATCCGGTTCTTTGAAAACGAAAGAAAATGTGAGAAACGTAACGTATAGTTTCTCCGTTAATGAACGAAACTTATCGGATATAAAAGGAAGTCCCTCGAAATGATGTAGTTAAGGTCCCAAAAAATTTGGAAAGTATTCTAGACTCCTAAATATGAGAATCCTAGGCTCAGACGAAAAGAAAAACAGAGCTTGAATGAAGAAACAATTTCTTACGAAAAGCCTACGAAACGTAATGGCATTTTCATAATTTTGGGCAATTTTTGGAATTCACATAAGAGGACTTTTTAAACTAAAGTTTTGAGTTCTTCAGGGTTCTCAGAGGCCCTTGAAATCATGGGAAGCCCCGGGACAGTTAAATCCCTTCCAGTTGACGTTTTTCAATGTCGGTATGCCCGAACTTTGACGGATCTGTTCAGAAAGGTTTTAGCTCCGATTTGAGTGATTCTAAAGGTGTTTTTTTTAATTGAGAACCTAAATTTTATAATGAAAAAGACGGTTCTAAAAAAGGAGCTAAAACAAAAGAGAAACAAAAATGCAAAGTACGAAGGGCAAAATTAAAATTTTTAAAAAAGTCACTTTTCCCTCCTTATATATATATGGTGCCCCACTTTCCTCCCCATTTAGAATCAGAAAATTTTGCATAATTTCAGAAGGGAGAGCTAGGGTTTTGGGCGCACCAAGAGAGGAAGAGAAGAAGAAGAAATTCTAAGCTAAAGGTATGGAAAATTAGTTGTTTTTCATGCTTTCTCTCCACCAATCTCTTCTCCTCTTTTTCCTTCTTCTCCATGATTTTTCTAAAGTTTTGAGGGCTGTTTTGAAGGAAGAATAGAGGGGAAATTTTGGATTTGAAGAGAAGAGCTTAGAGAAAGCAAGATTCAAGCCAAACTAAGCAAGGAAATAAGGTAAAAATGCATCCTATGGTAGCTATATGGAACCCCCTTTCTTCTCCATTTCGACCTACACTAAGAACCCTAGGAAGATCTGATTTTCTTGCCCAACCAAGCATGATTCTTAGGTATTTGATGGAGAGAAATAAGAATATGCAAAAAGAACCATGAAATAGGCATTAGGATTCAAGATGCAAAACTTAGGGTTTCTAGTGTACCTTTCAAATTTTGAATTTATGTAATGCTTCCTAGGTCTAATTAAGAGTTTATATGAGTTCTTGAGACACCTAAGATGCTCCCCATAAGCTTCTTCCTTTAAGAAAACTCCATATGGCCCAATTGATGCCTATGTCTCAGCCAAGAGAGGTTCTTGTAGGTGGGGGAGTTTTTAATTTTTCTAAAGCCATTCTTGAGTCATATTTGATGAATGAAAATGAAAGGAGGCCTTGGAAAAAATTTAGAACTCATAGAAAGTGATTTGGTGTCTTAGGTTCCATATTGTGACCTAAAGAAGTAACATGGTGCTTAGCCTTTTGTTTTAATGATGTGATGACTCCAAGAGGCTTAAAAGGAGTCAAGAATCATATTTGAGAGGAAATAATAAGGCCTAGAAATTTTTTGAGAGGTGATGCTTCATTAGGTGCCAATATGGACTATAATGGAGCTTATAGAGCAATCTAGTGTTTCATCAAGTTATGTAGCCTTAGAATGTGTTTCATGAATCTAATTGGCTCCCATAAATTGTATCTAGGCCAAGAGAAACCATCTCCACCAAATTGTGGGTGTGTGGCCGAAAGAGGAGGCTTGAATTTCAAGAGAAAAGTGTGTAATTGTGTGCAAGGTAGCTCTCTCCACCTTCTATCATACATGGATGTGTGTTTAGCTTATTTTAGAATGTGTGTATATGTATTTTCAAGCTATGACAAGTATGCTAGCATGCCTTTATATGCCATGATCCTTGATTCCATGTTATGCCTTCTAATGAGTGTATGATGTTTGTTTGAGTTTGCTTGAGTGTGGAGAGGCCAAGAACTCTTCCCTTAGTGAGGATGAGCTAAGAACCCTTGAACTTGGTTGAGACATAGCAAAGAGTCTCCCAACAGCAAAGTGGGCTCCCAAGAGTATGGTTAAGTCCAAAGCTCTTAAAGAATGGGTGAGGCAAGTCCAAAATCCATGAGGAGATAGTGTGAGGCCATTCCAAACACTTGGTGAGCTCTTGAATGATTTGTATGAGTTGTTTACATGCCAAGTTTGCTTTTAAAATGTCCATGGCTTTTATTTCTTCCATGCATGCATTTGTGAAGCTTGCTTTGCACATATTATATATGATTAAATGGGAGATGAGCTATTGAGATTCTTTGAATCTCATGCCCTCCTCTCCAATGATCTAACATGCTAGGTGGACCAAGTAACTATGGTGAAGGGAGCCAACAACAATGAAGAGGAAAGATTGACAAGCTTATGCCTTGGTTTGTCCATTTTGGAACCATAATGATGGTTCATGATGTATATGATGTTGTAAATGTATTATGAATCTTGCGACATGTATAAATATGCTATTATGTGATGTTTATAACTATGGATATGATGTATGAACTCTAGAATACAATTTGAGTTTGTAATGCCCAATTATGCAATGTGGAAGTATGATGTGAATGTGCATAAATGTGAGTTGAATGGCCAAAATGAGATGCATGAGGTTTGGGACCATTTAGGCAGCCCACTCAAGTCTCAAATGTACTTTTAGACTTGTCCAAAAGGTGCCACAACTAAGGAAAGATCATTTGGCAAATTTAGTACCTCATATGGAGCTAAATTTGATCATAATGGAACCCTATGTCACTTTTTGGCCAATGAGCTAGTCTTCATCTGAGATTTGGCATGCAATTAGGTCTCATTGAGAGCTTTTTGGAAAGTTAAAGCACATAATTTTTGGAGGTCTATAGAATATTTGATAATTTTTCAAAGTTGGCAAAATTTATGGTTTTGGTCTGCTGCACTATTCATTTGGTCCGAAATTATTTTTTGTCACATGAGACTCAAATGATGTCCAATTGCCATGAAATTTTATACAAAGAAACTAGGCAATCACAGTGACTTGTTCCAACTAGAAGCACCTCATTTAGAGGTCTAGAGAGGAAGATATGAATTTTTGAAGTTTCTGTCTAGTATCAGTAACTTTGCCCGACCAGAAGTACTGTTCCATTGAATTTCGAGGTCTGGGCTTAATGAACTAATCTGGAGATATTTTTTCTCTCTATTTAACATCCACAGTTTTCTAGATTGGTATCATTTTCATGGATTGGGTTTTTGTGAAATTAATTAGACATTTTCAAAGTTTTCTACAGGAATTTTGTGATAGTTCCAGAATTCAGTCGGACCTTTGGACTATTTTGGATGTCAAACGTCCTCTGTGATGAATGTTATGGTCTGGGCATATTTTTAGTGTGAAGTAGACATCCATAGCTCCCAGAATGACCAAGATTACATGATTTCAATTTTTCTAGATTTAGTTATGATTTTTCAAAGTTTGCCCAGAAAAGAGGCCAATTCTGGTCGTGAATGAGTTTCTACTTTCCATGCCCCATTTCGGTTTCTATGAGTTGTGGGCATGATTTTGTGATACAAATGTGTTGTTTTGATGTAATTAAATATGAGGATATATAGTACGAGCTCACATGGTCCACGTGACACCGATTGCAAATTTTTAAGTATAGCGCAATGTGAAGAAGTCCATTATTTTCATCCCCTTTTTCATATGCTCTTGTGGAATTGATAATCTAAAGCTTATGAATGGCATGAAATAAGCTAGAAGTTATGGTCTTACATCCTCCATGCTTATGTGTTTGGCTAGAATTAGAGGTATATGTAAGGGACTTTATTTTGATTCAAACTTGATAGGAGATGGGGTATTGAAGCATGAGGAATCATATGGAGCAATTAGGATTCAAAGAGAACCTACGGATAACAAGTTATGGCCTTAGAGTTTTGGTTGCACCTAGGGATTTATGGAACTTTCTAGTGATGATTTAGATTGTGTAAGAACATGTTTGAGTTTTCAAGACATCTAGGAAGCTTCACAAGTGGCAAATTCTCTAGAAAAATCAACAAAACTCCATGGGCTCTCACTTGGCTTCATGTCTCAGCCAAGCATAAAAGAAAACACCTAAGGAGAGTTTTTCTTAATTTTAAGGATAAAAATGGTTTAGATATGAATTATAGATATCAAAGGAACTATTGGTTTGAATTTAGAAACCATATTTTGAAACTTGAACGTTTAGGGTTCCTTTAGACATATAGAAGCAGCTTGGTGTAGGCTCCATGAATTGAGTTGGAGGTGACTTTAATGGAGTCATGTGACTTAGATTAAGTGAGAAATTAGAGCCAAGATCATGAATTATATGAGTTGCTTCATTATGCCTTTGTATGGAACCAATAAACTAGAAATAGCTTGTGTAGACTTTATATAAAGCTAGAGATAGTTCCATTGATGTGTTTGTATCTTGTTTGATGTGTCTAATCCAAGAAAATCAAGCCTCCTCCAAGTGTGTGTGTGAGGCTGAACCAAGAGGCTAAAGGAATCAAGAAAAGATTATGTTTCTTGAACCAAGGTAGCTCTCCATCATTTCTTGTATGTATTTCTTGGTTGTTTGGTTGTCATTGGATGCTTGTATGTATGTTTAAACCATGAAATATTCTTATAGTTATTGGTTTGGTGCTTTGGTACCATTATGTTTCCTAAATGACAATTTGAATGTATATGGCTCTTAATGGATGAGATTGTGCCAAAAGTCCTTTGGATTGGGTGAAAAGAAACTAAAAGTCCCTAAGAGTGGGTTAGACAAGGTCAAAAATCTCAAGAATGAGTGAGAATAAGTCAAAAGTCTCTTGAAAGTGGGTGAAGCTAATCCAAAAGTCTCAAATAATAGGGTGATACTAGACTAAAAGTCCCTAGAACTTGATTTTGATTTCGATATGTTTATGTGATATTGAAATATGTTTATGATTGGTTCTTGGAAGCTTTTGATGCATGCTTATGTTTATGCTTACTTGAAAAGGTGAATGAGCTATTAGGATTCTTTAAATCTCACTCTCCCTTACTTTCAATCTAAACTTGTCTACGTGATGCTCATGGAAGCAAAAATGGAGGCCAAGCAGTGTAATTTATATTACTTTGACAATAGGATAGTTTTTTTATGTAATTTGATGTCAAAGTATGTATGTATAAGTTATTTATGAGTTGTAAACCTTTGATCATATGTAAAAGTATATGGAATGTTGTATGTAATGGATATGGAGCCAACTGTATGATAATGTGAGTTTTTTACATTCTTGAGCAATGTTATGCATGTGTATATGAACAAGTGGGATGATCGATTTGAGTTCCATAATGCTTTGAACCTATTATGATGCTTTTATATGTTGTGTTTTAGCTTTTGGATGTGCTTAAATGGTCATGGTTCATGTAGGAAGTCACTTTGGACCATTTGATGCTATCTTGGTACCAAATCTGACCATAATTTTTCCCTGAACCAAAACTAGACCAAATGGACAAATTTTGACATCAAATTTGGTAAAATAAAGATATTATCTAGATCTTTTCATAGAGCTAAGGAGCACTATTTTTGGAACTCTAAAGAATTTATAATAATTTTTCAAAGTTGGCCAAATTATGCAAAAACTATTAGGGTATTGTTTATTTGGTCAGTTTGGTTTTCAATATCATTAAAAGTCCAAGTGAAGTCCAATGCTTATGATATTTTGCAAGTATATAGTTGACATCATAAGATTTTCATAGCTACCAAGATCATCTAATTTGGAGCTCTGTAGAGTAAGATATGAATTTTTAAAATTGCATATCTACTATAATATGAGAAATAGACCTAGTTGTTGTTCCATTAGGATTTCATAGGTCAAATGATATTGTTTTGGTTTGAAATTTTTATAGTATTAGATGATGTCCTGAACTTTCCAAAGAGTTTGAGTTTGCATGATTTGGAATTTTCTAGCTCAATTCATGAATCTCTAAAATTTGTGATAGAATATGGAACCTATGGAAATTGAGAGTGTGATCTTGAATTTGATATGTATGGCCCAAACTCGAATTACATGCTTCAATTTGTAATTTTTCTACTTGAATAAGTGTGTTAAGGATGGAAGATGAAGTTGGTAACCCAAATGGTTCATTTAACCAAAAATGAATTAATTTGGCCTCTAATAACGATACTTTCCATTGCTAAAGGTGTTAATTATATGAAAATGGATACTTTAGGCTAATTGTACTACAAATTAAATGCTTTTGTGGATATGGTATTACATGTGCTCAGCCTTAATTCTCAAGTGATGGTACCCTAAACTCAAGTCTATCTTTGAGAACACTGACGTTCTTACCAACTGATTTAGGATGTTATCTATTCTGAGTAAAAGGTGCTTGTTCTTAATTGTCACCTTATTTAACTCTTCGTAATCTATGCATAACCTAAGACTCCTATCTTTCTTTTCCACAAACAAGACTAGGGCTCCCATTGGAGAAACACTAGGGGCATATTTGGTTGGGTGATGTAAAGGAGGATGGAATGTAAAATGTGGATAAGTGACATAGAAAATGACTTTTTTACCTTTACTTTTAAAAAGGTGGTTTGATGGATAGAGTAAGAAAGATAAGGGTATAATGGATGTTATGCAAACTATGTAAAAGGAATGCATTCACTTTGTAATAAATCAAATGGAGCATAAGTTTAATAGAACCCTTTTTTAATAGCTCCTATATCTCTTTGACTCTATTAGGTCGGTGGGAGCCATTTTATATGGAGCCTTAGATACTGGACTTGTTATAGGCACTTTGTCTATAGAGAATTTTCATTTACTTTGTACCACAAAATGTTGTATACTATTATATTTCATTTACTTTGTACAATTAAAAGCCCATTTATGAAAGTATGCATTACAGCTCCTTTAGCAGTAGAATTTCAATTATTAAATACATTAACAAGACTACTGATGCCTAGAAATGGTATTTGTTATAATTTCAACTCATAATTCACATTCAAGTATCTAGTTTCATCTAGTTAAAGATGTATATAGATCTCATATACATAAAGAAAGCAAGTTGCTCATTTTAACTATGATAACATATTATAGCATAAATTTCAAAAATTCATAACTTGAACTATACAACTTTGATTAAAGCAAATTAGATTTTAAGACTTAAGATATAAACTTTCTACTATCAAAATTTCAAGTTAAAATGAATTCATTTGGTCCCTCAAAGGATTCTAAAACTAAATCTAATGTAGAATGAACAATATTAGACCATAATAGCTTTTTAGGGCTAACTTTGAAAATTCACAAATATTTTATAGAGCTCTAAAAAATACAAAATTTAGCTTTATAGAAAACTCTAAATGTTAGCTAAATTACTCACTAAATTTTAGCCCCATATTTAGTGATTTAGGTAGTTAAGGGTAAAGAGACATGTTATAGCTCAATTTGTCAAATTTTAGTTCCAAAATGCTCCAACTGAGCTCTAATATGCTATTTCTTGCCATGAGCAAATTTCAAATCATACATGCATCATCTACGAATGATTCATCATATGAAATTTCCCTTGCATATAAAAATTACTATTCTACTTGATTAAACGCATGAAAACTTCATAAATTTCTATTTACTATAATTCATTTTGTGTCCATTGATCATACATTCATAGCTCAATATTTTTGTACAAGTTATTATTACACTACATCAAAATATACATAAAAAAGAATATATACAAGTGCATGCTTTCTATCTGCATCTTGACTTCAAGAACCTATCTCTTTCTTTTTTTCCTTGCTAGCTTCACCTAGCATGGTTGGTAGGAGACAAAGGGTGAGATTAAAGGGGAATCTTAGCAGTAACACTCAACCAGTCCAATGCATATAATAGATGATTTAAGGATGAAATAGAAGCATATACGGTCATATTCACATAAAATAGCATAACACATTGAATTGGCACAAAGTATTTGAACTTGTCTAGCCATGGTGTCACAACTAATTTTGCTAATTCTCATCTTATACATTTAAACTTAATATTACAATGATTCACTGATTAAAGGAATTGAATAGTAGAAGATACTTGAAAATTTTTCTTTTCTCTCATAAAATTAACAAACTTATAAGATATCATTTCCTCTTTATTACACAAGAAGCTAAGCTAGATTGGAATTAACACCTAATAAGGTAGTCTCAAACAATCCCTACTTGCTCCTATGCATTGAAATAAACACTCAAGATTATATGAATCTATCCACAACTCATATCATACTTGATACTAGTCATATAATATACTGTACAATACAAAGGTACACTTGACTTTCCAATATACTACAATCATACTAAGAATTTCTTTACACATTTTATAAATAAAAACACTTCATTATAAAATTAAATAACATAGTCTACAGTCTATTCTCTTTTCCAATTAACTACTCCTTTGGGCATCTTTGCTTTTTGCTAATGTTCTATTTTTCTTGAGTTGGTATAGGTTAATGGAGAATAGAGAGATGATTGAGATTCTTGGAAGAACCTTAGTAGCATACTCCACATTCAATGCATACAACAACTCACTTAAGTATAAGGAACATAAGTGCAGATACAACATAATTCATTGAATATTAAGGCTAGCATATATATACTTGTTCAATCAGTTAGTGGTTATGATCTTAAAACATAACTTAACTAAATTTCACTTAGGGAAGAGCTATTTGTAACATCTCTAAAAATTAGGATTTTCTAATTATTTAGTATTTTATGTAATGAATTTATTAAGCTTTAATAAGATGAATTTGAATGAAGTAGTTTCGTATATGAGAAGTATAAGATGAATATGACTTATAGAAATTTTTGAGATTTTAGGGGGCCCAAGGGGCTTAGGGGCAAAATTGTTATTTGTTACATGAATGAACTTTGATAAATTTTTTGGAAGAAAGAAGAATTTAGAACTAGTCCAATATATATATCAATAGTTAGGAAATAATACAAAGAAAATTATAAAATTCATTGCATGACATTTTGAAATTGTTAGAACTAGAAAATGGCCTCGAACAATTACGAGCTTATATGGAGACAAACTAAACCCCTAAGCTTGAGTTAATTATCTCAGGAAATTCTGTGTAGAAAGATCTATCAGATGGTGGTGACAATCTAGAAATATGGAGTTACAAAGAAGATATAAGCGAAAAACGAATAGAGGTGCTTATTTGTTACGCCAATATCAAGGGCAAAATAGTCATTTGGATTTTAAAATAATAAAATATTAGAAAAATAAATAATAATAAAATATATGGTTAGAAATATTAAACGGGACTCACATAAGTTCAAATAACATTAAAACATAGCAGAGAACTTAGAGAACACAAATTAAATAAAATATTACGGAGAACCTACAAAATAATGGCAATTTTATAAATTCTAATTAGGGAAGAGCTAACATAGCACCATCGAGCTGGGAATGTAATGACCCTAATTCTTAATTACCATGATTAGGTTTAATAGCATGATTAGTAATCGCGAATCAAGGTCTAAAATCATTATAATTAATTAAAATGGGAGAAAGTGGGAAAAATTTGAACCTTGATATCATTATGGTCATTAGCTAAACAACCACAACTAATTAAATCCATAAGTGGTCATAGTTATCATTTAAGATCTTTGATTCCTTTTGCTACTGATTTTAACTCACAAAAACCTCTTATAAATATTCCTAAGTCATTACATAACCTTAACACAGTGAAATTTAAGGTTTCTAAATCAAAAATAAGAGTTTGGAAACCTTCACTGTGACTTGGACCTTCCCCGCCATGGCTAAATTGGCTACTGTAACTCAAAACTGAAATTTCCCATCTTGCACCATGGCCTAAGATTTTCATGCCGCAGTGAAGTTGCTCTCAAGTTCAACTTCTCACATTTTCGCAAATCTTGTTGTAGCAAAAAACACCCTGGAACCTACTATAGCAAATTTCTCGATTTGTGCCATGGCAAGCTATACTTGCGCCACGACGAAACTAGCTACTGGAACACTCATTCCCTGATTTCCTTGACTTGCGCAGCGGCTAAAAATTTTGCATTATGGCGAGGTTGTTCTCTGTTACCCTCCTTGAGAAACTTTTTCATTCTACGCTATGGTGCTCCTCGCCTTTGCTTGACCCTTGGCCACGACGTGAACTTCTTTTGTACCATTTTCCCTAAGTTTTGTCCCATACACTACCACACTCCTACTAGTAGTACTTTAGGGCCACTCTACCTTAATTTGTAAGGCTCTAATGGCATTAATCTATCTGATTTACCTAACATACCTATCGTACTAATTCAAGACTTTGGGGGGTTGGTTCTTACTCATCAAACTATCATGCATCAGTAAATTCATGAAGTACTAACAGCAACAAAATCCATAAACAACTAATATTATCATTCATGAAGATATAAAAGCATACTCTCAAGAGTCAAGTCATACATTCAGACTAAAGAGGTTTCATTCAAGATTATAAGTGAAAGCATACATCAAACTCCAAGTTGTGTAAAGCTTGACCCTTTATTAGTTTCCATTAGATTCCATAATAATTAGATTACATAACCAGTCCTTATAATTGGCAATTCATGATGCAATGCGGCAAATACATAAAAAACTAACATTCTTGCTACACGAGTCCAGCCTTACAAGGTTTCCAAACCTATGTGATATTGTAACACCATAATTTTCTAGCTTATCTCATGTTATCTCCATGTCTCATACCATGTATTTCATGAAGAAGTAAGGAAAATGGTATTAAAATAATCCATTTCTTTGCGTTACATAGCGTATAAATTTTTTATTCGATGTCTTATGGACCATATGAACCATTCAACTCATTCTCATATTTAATTACACTAATACAACTCAAAATCATCTAAGAAAGTGGCCTAGAACTCATGCAAGTGAAGGGATTACATGAAATTCAAGAGTGCAGCCTCGGCTAGAAATTCTAGCCTTCTATCATAAATTTTGAAAAATCATAACTAACTCTAAAAAAATATAAATCATACATCATTTACCATTATTGAAAGCTACAGATGTCTAATTTATGATAAAAATATGTCAAACCTCAACAGGGGCTGTTAGCCACCAGAAATTGATGGCACAATACCATAGGTCGACTATCGTTCCTAGTACTAATCTCCAACTTCAAAAATTCATATCTCCTTGCTTAGAGGTCTAATTGGAGTAATCTTGGTGGCTATGTAAAGCTTATCATGTGTAGTTTATGCCTGTAAAATTTCATAAGCATTGGACATCATTTAGACCATGAATGAGGCAGCCTAAGTCTCTGACCATATGAATAGTACCTGTATTAGTTCATCAGAAAAATGTCAACTTTGGAAATTCATAATTAATTCCAAAGAGAACCAAATAATCTATTCTTTGACTTGCCAAAAAGATCTATACAAGATCCATAAGTGTGCAAAATTCTATAGGCAAATTCATTCATTTGGTCAAATTTTGATATTGGGTTGCAATTTGGTCACTTTTATGCCATATAAGGGGTCCAAATGGTCCATATTGAGTTCCAAGGCTACCATGACCACTTGAGCATGTGGGAATGTACCAAAATGACATTATAAACTTGTCTCAAAGGTGCAAAAATCCAAAATTTAGAAACTCACTCTCTCACCCCATGCCATTCACAAGATTACACAAGGCTAGTCTTGCCATTCCATACCCAAATTACACCGTGCCATTCATATGACATTAAATCTCATTTGCACATGATACACTAGCATAATTACACATGTTCATAAGGTCATAGGACATATACAATAAAGGGTTACAACATTTGCCATTCATATGGCCATAAAGAAGCAAAATCAAGGCACTTTATTGTCAAACTCTCATCTTCTAACTTGTTGGCTCTTATTACCTTGTTCACTTAGTCCATCTAGTATGTTAGAACATTAGAGAGGAGGGAATGAGATTCAAAGAATCCCAATAGCTCATCTCCCTTTCAATCATATATAAGGAATGCAAAACAAGTCTTGAAAATGCATGCAGGATCATAATAGATGACATGATCATTTAAGAAGCATTCTTGACATGTGAATAAGACATATAAAGCATCCATAGGATTGCCAAGTAAGTGGATTATTAGCCTCACCCATTCACTTATAAATTTTAGACTTGCCTCACCCATTTTCTCTAGGAGGTTTTGGCTCAACCTCACTTTTGGGAGACACTTTGCTTTGTCTCAACCATTTCTAAGGGTTCTTGGCTCATCCTTACCATGGCTAAGGGCTCTTGGCTTCTCCACACTCAAACAAACCAAAGCAAACATGTTAAAAATCATTTGAAAGTATAATGCATCATCATGATACTATGGAATAAAAGCTCATGCTAGAATACTTTTCATAGCTTAAAACACACATGCACACATTCAAAGATAAGTCAAGCATACATTTATGCATGAGAGAAGGAGGAGTGAGCTACTTTTGGTGCAACCACACACTTTTCTTGATACAATTCCAAGAGGCATGCCCATTGGAGCATAACAAGTTTGAGAAGCCCTCATTTATCAAGAAACCTAAACGTTTAAAAGGGCATGATTCAAGTTTAAATGCCTCATGAAGGGATGGCCCATGCTCAATAGGCCCAAATTGTACTAGTATACATCCAAGAAATTCTAAGAGCTCAAGATAATCTCTATGTTGGACGTTAGCCCAAGTTTAGAGCCCAAGATCTATATTTGATCAATTCACAACATACTAGACGTCACTCAATTTTGGTGAATGCTTTCATCATCATTTCACAGAGTTTTCAAATGATGGACATATTATGCTTGGTAAACCATGAAAACATATTAGAAAAGCTAAATATGTTAAGCATAAGTATAGATATTGCTATTTCTATTCATTTGTATTCAATGAAAAAAATCATGTATTGGTACCTCTTGATCTTATGGATGCTTATAAGGGTCAAATGAGAATAGCACAAGCATACAAAATGAAAGAAAAAGAAAGAGCAAAAGAAAAAGAGAGAGAACATGAGTTAGAGAGAGAAAAAGATGAGATTGAAAAAGAAAAGAGTGTGAGTGAAAAGAAAGAGTAAGAGAGTTGCGAGAAAAGTGAGAAAAACATGAGTGTGAGCTTGTTTGATGAAAAAAGAGAGGTTGAGAATATGTGTAAGGATGTTGGTTTATCTACTAACAATCTTAACCCATCTTTGTCTATTGTTGGTCCTAGCTCTTTGTAGGTATGTGGAGATTTGTTTTCAAAGAAGCCACCCAATAGACCCTCATCTTTAACTAGCATTGAAAAGAGTTATGATCGCCTAGATTTGTTTCCTACGAAACCACTTGATGGTCTCCAATCTTTAATGTGCTTTCAAAAGTTCTTTAATTGCATAGATTTTGTTATTCCTGATGAATTATTGCCTTTCAAAAGCATTGAGCACTACACATTGAGTTTTAATTGTTTCATGAATTTTATGGCTGTTAAGAATTCATATTACATTAATTTTATGATTAAAAGGTTATTGTGTTACTTAGATTTTGTTATGGCCTTTGGATTTATTGCAGGTGTATGTGGGATCAAAATTATCATTTATATTTGGGTGCATGTGAGAAAGAAATACGTTCTAACTCAAAGTGAGTTCAAAGAGTTTCCTAACTTGGAGTATTCTAATTTGCCTTAAAGAATTGATGATCTCTTTGAAAGAAGCCTTTTAGTTTACAAGATTCTTCCACTTAATGAATATAGTGTTATCATTATTTTTGGAAACTCTAATTTATTTCCATATGATACAGGTGGAGATTTAAGGATGAATCTTTTCAAAGAGGGAGGGAATGATATAATACTAAGAGGCATGCCTAGTGGACCATAATAAGTTTAAGAAGCCCTCATCCATCAAGAAGCCCAAATCATTCAAGAGGGCGTGATTCAGGTTCGAATGGCTCATGAAGGTATAGCCCATACTCAAGAGGCCCAAATTCTGCTAGTATGCATCTAAGAACTTCAAAGAGTTCAAGATAATCTCTATATTGGACGTCGGCCCAAGTTTAGAGCCCAAGATCCATATTTGATCAATTCAGAACATGCTGGATGTCACTTAATTTTAGTGAATTCTTTCATCATCATTTCATGTAGTTTTCAAGTAATTAATGGGTTAATCTTGAATCTTAAACTCTCAGCTTTCATCTCGTTTTGGAATCGTCCTTATTAGAGTTTCCAAACACGAGATAGAGCTAGTAAGAAGCAACACATCAGGCGTGCTAATCTTGGAGCTGAATTGGACTTTGGACATGAGATCTCTTTAAAGATGCAAAAGTGGAAGCCTAATGTCCTAAAAAGAGTCCATGGAGCAACTAGAGTCAATATCCAACATGTTGAAGGCCCAATGCAGTTATACATATATGGAAGACTCCAAAGAAGCCTTAATCATGTGAATTGGAGCCCAAATGAATGGTGTATGGATCCATGGGAGTTCCAGAACGTGATACATCTTAATGCAAGCCTAAATGGATGCCCAAAGAAGCCATGGAAGTCTGTAAATGTGAATAGTAAATGCCAACACTTATTAAAGTTGTGCTTACATGGAAAATGTCTTACATGGTAGATGATATGGATGATTGTCTATGTGGCATTCTTGAAGACATATCAGCTTGTGACATAAAGTTACTGATTACATTAATTAGTTTCCATTTTATTAGTTGCTTAGAACTTGCAGTTTAAGTTATTATGTTTTAAGAAAGTGTTAGTCAGATTTTATTTGTTGCCTTTCTGCTAATTGTATGGTGTCATATTATTTCCAAATTCTTGTAAAAGATGATGCCATCATTAGGATAGTAATTTAAAAAGTTTTTAGAGTCCAATTGCCTATATAAAGGCCCCCTATTATGGTCAAGTGAAAAGATGGATAAGAATTTCATTTTTCTTTTCACATTGTGTGAGAGTTTATCTTATTCTCCTTGCGTTCTTGTGAGAATGCTTGACTTATCAAAGGAGTGGTCTTTCTTTATGGTGTCTTGAGGCTAGGGTTCTAAGAGACAGGTTCTCTTAAGGTGTTTCCTTTAACCAACATTCTTGTTTTCTAGCCGGTCCTGGGCAAAGTGTCATCTTGTTGAAGGTTCCTAAGACTTATTCCTATGGGGCCTCTTATCATTTCTTCTTAAAACAATGCTCCCTTCCTCGGCCTTACACACACAAGGGTGTGGAATTGGTTTCTCTTGGCCTAAACATAATATATAAAAGACAATTAGGTTCATGGAATCAATTCTAAAGCTACACATCTTCCTTAAGCATTAACTTGGTCTAATAACACCTTTCTGGTTCTAAAAATGCACCTAATGAAGCAACACCCATCAAATGAGTTCTAGGCTTAATTCTTTCCTTTCATATATGATTCTTGACTCCTTTTAAGCCTCTTAAATTCATCACACAATTAAAACAAAGAGCCTAACTACATGTTGCTTCCTTAGGTTATATTATGGAACCTATGACACCAATTCATTCTCTAGGCCTTCTAAATTTTTCTCAAGGCTTCCTATCATCTTCACTCATCATATATAACTCAAAAATGGGTTTGGAACAAATTAAAACTATCCCTAGGTACCTCATCTCTTCTCGGCTGAGACTGTGCTTGGTTTTGGCACCCATGGACTTTGCTTTATTTTCTTGATGGAAGATGCATATAGGAAGCCCCTTAGGGATCTTAGGAGCTTATTAAACATCCATTTAGGCCTAGGAATTAAGGTATCAAATTAGATTTTACAAGAAATACTTGAAATCCTAACTTTGCTATCTTAATTTTCTTTAGTTCTTTTGTTGTTTTCTTTGCATATTCTTATTTTCCTCCCTTAAATTCCTAAGATTCATCCTTGGTTTCGTTAAAAATTCAACTCCTTAGGGTGGCCATATGTAGGTCAAAACACCAATAAGTGAAGGAAGGAGGAAGATCAAGTGAAGAGATGACAAAATACCTTGATTTCCTTAGTTCTACTTACTTGTTCTTCACCTTCCTTGGCTTTCTCACCTTAATTTCAAAATTTTCCCTTTGGTCTTCCCTTAAAATAGATCCATTGTAATACCTCAAAAATTAATTAAAGTGTTAATCATGGATTAGGTTAATTAGAAATAATTAATATAAGATAATTGGGCAAGTTAGGTGAAAGGAGATTTTAGAAAGATAAAAATTTATTAATATGGGTTTGAGATTTAATTGGGATAGAAATTTCATTTAAGCCTAAATTAATGTAGGAGATCATGATAAGAGGCTAATGGAGGCCCAATAAGTAGGTGCAAGCCTAATTTGATTTAATAGGTTAAAGACCCAAGGCCCAACTTGCACAAGCTCTTAGGAATAGCCTAATGAACCTTGTGCAGACCCAAATAATGGAGTTCTTAAAACAAAGCCTGGCCCAATGGAATTTTAACAGCCCAATGCATAAGAGCTGGTCCAATAAAGCTAAAATCTAAAGCCCAAATGGAGTTGGACCTTGGAGCAACCCATGACCCATATTTGACCCAACTAAAACCCTAATGCTTCAGCCTCTTCCCCATTTGCTAAAACACAAACACACATCTCAAAATTCGGAGGTTCAAAGGAGGCTCTAGGGTTCTTGGCATATTTCCATATTTTCCCACTTCTAGAGCAAGATTCAGCCAAGGTAATAGTTATATAACTTAATCCTCTCATCTTTCTCTTCATTTTGGTCTCATTAGTATTTCATTTGGAGTATTTTCACTATACCCAAAATCTAAAATGTGGTTGTTTGGGGTTTTCTTGGCGAAATTCGTAGGTTGAGATTAGGGCTGACATTAGGTGAGTATAAATCCTTCATTTTGATGCTTTCTTTGCTAGTTTGAGACCCCCATAGCTGATTTATAATATGAATATTAATTTTATACGAATTTGCTTAGGATTTTAGGTGAAATATTGAGGTTTCTGGTAGAGGACACTTCAATCCAAATTTGGGATTTATGGTGGCTGGGTAAGTGTTCCCTAGGTAGTCATTAGCATTTTAAATTCTTTAGACACTTGTTGCAATGGTTAATGATGAATTAAAGTAGTAATTTTCTGATGCTATGGTTCTGGGGAGATTTTTGTACCATTGGTGGCTGTTGCAATTGTCTACAAGTGAGGTAACTAGGCTTACATTAATCCTATGCATATATCTGTTTTAATTTCATATTTGCTATACATGAATGATTTAAAATGTTGAATGAATTGGTTGGCTATCTATTGTATTGTGATTGGACCTTGTGAGTCCATGGTGGAGCTGTGGTGCGGTTGCCACCCGTGCATGTGCTTCGATCGGGCACTGGGTTATGATCAAACCTCAGATACACTGAGCCCTGGTTGTGCTCAATGGGGAGTAGGTGCTGTGGACGGGCCTCTCTCAGTATTAATGGCCTTTAACATATGAAAATATGATTGTTGGTATGGGATAGTGATCATGATAGCCTAATTATTTCATTTACTGATATGACTAGTATTCTTCTGATACTTATGTGAAATTATGCATGTATGCTAATTAAACTGGATTATATGATGGAATTACCTTGGTTACTGAGACTCGCATCTCACCCAATTTTTTGGGATTAATATTTCAAGTGAAGGTTCTTCAGGTAAGGATAAGGGGAAGTAAGTGGATGAAAATCCATAAGCTCCAACATGTGGGGAGAAGGCTGCACTTAGGCTGACTTATTTAGTATAGATGCTAAATTTTGTATTCCTTATGGTATAGCATCATCATGTAATCATGTTGCCAAGTGTAGGCTCTTATATTTTGATTACCTAGCATGTATTCATTGAGGAGTTAGACCTCATTTTAGCTTGATATCGGATGTATGAACCCATAACACTTGACGTATGAATTCTGTTAAATTTATGGTATGGTATACTATTGGAAATATAATTATGTGATATATTAGATATAATATGAAGCATTGATGTATGAAACCTTTGATGGAATGTATATCGAATTTTAATTTCCAATAGTGCATGAATTTGTGTTGCTATTATTCTGTGGACTTGCCGGTATAGGATAGTTGGAGGAGTGAAAATTTACATTTAAGTTTTGAATTAGTAATGGTAGAATAACTGGGTGTATAGGGTAGATAAATACCATTAGAGTCATATAAAATGAGTGGGAGTGGTCTTAGGGTAGTCCTAAGATGAGAATTGGAGTGCAGGGGACGAAATTTAGGAGATGTAGTTACAAGAGGGAGTCACGCTGTGGCTAAGAAGGCTTTGCCGTGGCCAAATGAGTGACAGAGGCGAGGGGTGCCACTGCATAAGCAATTTCGCCGCGATGCAAGCGAATAAAAACATCTTGGAAAGTAACAGTGTCGAGGAATGCCATGGCATGAGGAAACTCGCCGTGGCTCAGAGTGAAAAAAATCACCCAGGAGGTTAACAGAATGAAACCTCACCGCAGCGCATCACATACCACCGCGACGCTAGTCGAGGGAACAATCTAAGGGGTATCCGGTAGCGAATCTCGCCACGGCGCAATAGTGTTCTGCCGAGGCAAGGATTGTGGGACGTGAGACAGTAGCTCCAGGAGGCATTTCTACCACAGCGCCGCATAGGCTGGCTGCGATGACGGTCCAACTCGCCGCAGCAAAATTTGAGAAATTTGCCCAATAATTCCAAAGAGCAACTTAGCCGCGGCGGGAATGGTATGGGCCGTGGCGTAAGTCCCCAAACTGCCTTAAAATCCTAGTTCCTTCAATGGTAATGCTAGGAAATGATATAGGAACACTTATGAGAGGTTTTGTGTGTTAAAATTAATAGATGGACGAATTATAAACCCCTCATGACAGTATAATCTCTTTTATGCATTCTCTCATTTGTGATTGTTTAATAATGACCCTAATATCAAGGTTTCAAAATTTTCTATATTTTCATAATGTAACAAATTGTAACAACTCCAAACCTTGATTATTAATTATTAATTGTGTATTTAGCAACAATTACAATGTATAGAAGATAGGGTTGTCACATCCATAAACTTCAATAAAATCATAGGAAAGAAGGGGAAATGGAGGAGAAGAGGTTTGCTAAAGAAAAAACATAAAAAACAACCAAGAATCCATACCTTTTGCCTTGTTTTTCTCCTTCTCTTCCTCTCTCTCTTATGTGCCTCACTCTTATAGTTCCTCCTCTAGTTTAGGGCAGAAACATATGTGGCTAAGTGAGTAAGGAGGTGGGGTGCCTTATATATATAGGTGGGGTTTAAGAAAGACTTTTCAAAAATTTCAATTTTGCCCTTTCATTTTGTCATTTTTGTTTCCAGTTCATTTTAGCTCCTTTTTGAGAACTGTCTTTTCCATTATAAAATTTAGGTTTCTAATTTAGTAAAATTCCTTTGAAATCACTCAAATCAGAGCTAAAACTTTCCCAATGAATCCATCAAAGTTCGGTTCCATTAACATTAGAAAACATCCAACGAAAGGGTTTTAACGGTCTCGGGGCTTCCCATGGTTTTTAGGGCCTTTGAGAATCCCGGAGAACTCAAAACTTTCATTTAAAAAGCCTTCCTGTGTGAATTTCAAAATTTGCTCAAAATTTCAAAAATGTCATTACGTTTCATCAACCTTTCGCTCAATTTCATTCTTTTATTCTACCTTCATTTTTCTTTCTGTCTGAGCCTGAAATTCTCATTTTTAGGAGTCTAGAATGTTATTTAAATTTTTTGGGACCTTGACTAATTCATTTCGAGGGACTTGCTTTGAAAATGTATCTATTTTTGTGGTTTAACAAAAATCGGATATTACAGATACCAAGCCAAACAATAGGCTTCCATTAATCTCTCCTTGCCACTAAGAGGTCCGGTCTTAGAAAATATTAGCCTACAATCGAGATGAGATATATAATCTAGGTAACAAGAGACAAATTCCATATACATGTGCAAATTAATTAATATAATGCATTTTCATATCATCAAATACTAGAATTATTAATTCAATTAGCAAATGAACTAGTTGAGTTACAAGTGACTACTGTCCTATACCAGCAATCACATCAAACATGTTAAAAGCTAATAACACTCGAAGAGGCCTGCCCATAGCACCAACTCCTCAATGAGCACATCCTGGGCTCAGTGCATTCAAGGTTTGATCACAACCCCGTGCCCGATCGAAGCACAATGTACAAGTGGTAGCCGCACCACAACTCCACCATGGACTTACAAGGTTCAATCACACACAATTCAAGAAGCTAATCAATTATTTAGCATTCAAAATTATACATGTATAGAAAATATCATATTAAAATGAGCATATACATGGAATTAGGAAACTAACCCCAATTACTGCAATGAAACCAATTACTCTTTCTGTAGTTACCATCATGATCCAAATGCACACTAAGCCTAAGATTAGCATAGTTATCATCATTTCTAGCAATAAATCGGATACCCAAAGAGTTAAACTACTAATGATTACCTAAAGGCTACTTACCTAACCACCAATGGATTTAAATTTCGGGTTCTAGCTTCCCCACACCAAAAACCACCATAGTTCACTCTAATTTTTGGGTGATTTCGTATAAAACCAAAGCCCATATCATAAGTCAACTATAGGGGTCTTAAACTAGTAAAAAATGCATCAAAAAGGGAAGAGGATACTTACCTAACAACACCTATAGCCTTTACCTCTGAAAATCCACCATGGAAGCACCAAGCAATAAGTTTCAACTTTGGGTGGGAGATGAAAATACTCCAAATGAGGAACCAATCAGTTCAAATTGAAGAGGAAGAAAAGAGGATTAAATTATATATAAGTTACCTTGGCTAAATTGTAACACCATGATTTCCTAACTCATTTCATCACATTCCCATGCTTTATGTGATGCATTCCATGAAGGAAGCAAGAAAAATTGTGACAACCCTACCTTCTAATCATTGTAATTATGGTTAAATGTATGATTAATAATTAATTATCAAGGTTTGAGTGGTGACAATCTATCACATTGTGAAAATATATGAAAAATTTAAACCTTGATGTTAGGGTCATCACCATACCACCACACAAAACAAAATTTGCATAAAAGAAATCCTACTACCATAAGGGGTTTATGATTCAACCGTCCATTAGTTTCAATACCCAATAACCTCCCACAAGTGTTCCTATATCATCCCTTACCGTTACTGTTAAAGAAATTGGGGTTTCTAGGTTAAAAAGAGTAGGTTGGGGACTTGCACCACAACCTATACCTTCCCCGCCGTGACCAAGTTGCTATCTGGAATCACTGGACAAATTTCACAAATCTCGCCGCGGCGAGTTGGACCTTCACCGCGGGCAACCTATGTGATGCTGCGGCAGAAACGCCTCCTGGAACTACTGTTCTAAACTCCTACAATTCTCGCCTCGGCGCAATATATTTGCACCGCGGTGAGTTTTTCTTCTGTCCAACCATTATTTTTATTTCCTCGACTCGCGCCGCGGCGCATTATGTCCCGCCTGTTACCCTCCTGGGCGATTTTTCCACTTTGCGCCGCGACGAGGTTCATCAGGCCGCGGCGCTCCTCGCCACTATCTCTCCCTGGGCCAATTTCCTTCCCTTGTGCCGTGGTGGGATTGGTTACACCGTGGCGCCCTTTGGCTCTGTCTCTCATTTGGCCGCGGCGAAGCCCTCTTAGCCGCGGCGGGACTCGCTCCTGTGACTACATTACCCAAATTTCGCCCCCTACACTCCAAATCTCATCTTAGAAACACTTTAGGTCCACCTTCCCTTATTTTATGTGATTCTAATGGTGTTTATCTATCCTATATACCCATCAATCCATCCATTACCATTGCAAAACTTAAATACTACTTCCTACTTGCCCAACTAGCTCATATCAGCAAATTCATGAATATATAACAACAAGAACACATGTATTAATAGCAATTGACATCCCATGCACATTCTATAGAGATTCCATTCAACAATAGCTTATGTCTATATCCAAGGCATCATATGACTAAAATTCCCATATGGTAATCCATATCACAATTCCAACAAAACTATATATATGATACTATAAGTTCATACATTAATATTCAACTATAATAAGACTTAAATCCTTAACGGTTACATTTCAATCAAACAAAATATGAACGCCTACACTTGGCAACATGAATACATGATGATGCTATGTAAACTAATAACAAAATTGCATCTCTACTAATAAGCCAGCCTAAGTGTAGCCTTCTCCCATATGTTGGAGCTCATGGATTTTCATCCACTTGCTTCCCTTTATCCTTACCCGAAGAACCTTCACCTGAAATGTTAATCCCATGAAATGGGGTGAGATATAAATCTCAGTAACCAAAGCAATTCCATCATATATCCAGTTTAATTAACACATATGCATGAATCAAAATTAACATAAAAAACATATCCATCATATCAGCAAATGAAATAATTAGGCTATCATGATTACTATCCCATACTAGCAATCATATTATCACATGTTAAAGGCCATTAACACCGGGAGAGGCCCGTCCACGGTACCTACTCCCTATTGAGCACAACCGGGGCTCAGTGCATCTAGGGTTTGATCATAACCCGGTGCTCGATCGAAGCATATGCACGGGTGGCAGCCGCACCACAGCTCTACCATGGACTCACAAGGTCTAATCACAATTCAACAGATAGCCAACCAATTCATTCAACATTTCAAATCATTCATATATATCAACATATGAAATTAAATCAAATATATACATGGAATTGATATAAACCCGATTACCTCACTTGTAGACAAATTGCAATAGCCACCACAAATCCTAAATTCGGATTAGAGTATCCTTCACCAGAAAACTCAATATTCCACCCAAAATTCTAAGCAAATTCGTACAGAATTAATACCCATTTTATAAATCAGCTATGGGGGTCTCAAATTAACAAATGAAGCATCAAAATGGAGGGTTTAAACTCACCTAATGTCAGCCCTAACCTCAACCTACGAATTTCACCAAGAAAATCCCCAAACACCCACATTTTAGATTTTGGGTAGGATGAAAATACTCCAAATGAAAAACTAATTAGGCTAAATTAAAGAGAAAGATGAGGAGATTAAGTTGTACAAATATTACCTTGGCTAAATCTTGCTCTAAATGTGAGAAAATGCAGAATTCTTGCCCCTAACCCTAGCCTCCTTCTCAACCTCTGAATTTTGCTTCTTGAGTTTTATGTTTCAGCAAGTGTGAGGAAGAGGCTGATGTATTAGGGTTTTAGTTGGGTTTTAGTTGGGTCGTGGGTTGCTCCAAGGTCCAACTTCATTTGGGCTTCATATTTTAGCTTATTGGACCAATTTTAAAGTGTTAGGCTGCAGAATTTTGTTGGGCTAGTTCTTATACATTGGGTTGCTAAAGTTTAATTAAGTTTGGGCCAAGTTTGAAGAGCTCAAGAATGTGGGTCTGCACAAGGGTTATTGGGCCACTTAGAAGAGTTTATACAAGGTGGATTTTGGGCCTCCATCACACTAAATTGGGTTGGGTCTACACCTAACCCATTGGGTCTCCACTAGCCTCTTATCATGATCTATTTATTTAAGCCTAGATAGGATTTCTATCTCAATTAAATCTCAACCCATATTAATTATTCTTAATTAATCTAATCCGTGATTAATACCTTAATTAATTATGGGGTGTTACAAAAATCCAATAAAATAATACATTATTTGGCGTTGCATTGTGTATAAAAATTTCATTTAGTGTCACGTGGACCATGT
This sequence comes from Erythrophleum ivorense, assembly GCA_026724425.1. Lineage (NCBI taxonomy): Eukaryota > Viridiplantae > Streptophyta > Magnoliopsida > Fabales > Fabaceae > Erythrophleum > Erythrophleum ivorense. Next base: position 20,528,925 of record JAIUCV010000004.1, on the reverse strand, counting down.
GAGCTCATACATCACATTCTCATATTTAATTACATGAATAAAACTCATTTGCATCATCAAAAGTGGCCTACATCTTGTGGAACTCAAAGGGAAGCTTAAAATAAACATACATAATTTTGACCAGAGTTGTACCCATTTCTGTCACAATTTTGGAAAATCATAACTAATTCTAAAAAAATCAAAATCATGCATTCTTAGCTATTCTGGAAATCTATACATGTCTACTTCATGCTAAAAATATATTTCGACCATAACGTCCAACACAGAGGACATTTGACATTCGAAATGGTCTAGAGGTCAGGTTGTCCACTGGTGCTGTCACAGAATTCTGTAGCAAACTTCAAAAATGTCCAATCAATTCCAAAAAATTCCAATCCTTACAAATGATACCAATATAGAAATTTCTGGATGTTAGCTAGGGGTAAAAATAAATTTAGACCAATTCAGGAACGTCTAGACCTCGAAACTCAATCAAAAAGTAACTGAGGTCGGTTGGAGTTCCTGATACTGGACAGATTTTTTAAAAATTCCTATCACCCTCTCTAGACATCCAAATGAGGTGCTTCTAGTTGGAAAAAGTCACTAGGAATGTCTAGTTTCTTTGTATAAAATTTTGTGGCAATTGGACATCATCTGGGTCCTGCGTGACAGATTTCAATTTCGGACTAGTATGAACAGTGACATGACCAAAACCAGAAAATTTCTCAACTTTGAAAATTCATCAAATATTCTATAGACTTCCAAAAATTCTGTTCTTTAGCTTCTCAAAAAGCTCTCAACAAGTTCTAATTTTATACCAAATCTCAAATCAAGAAGAGCTCATTTGGATAAAAAATGATATAGGATTCCATTATGGTCAATTTTGGCTCCATATAGGATACCAAAATGTCCAAATAGTTTTCCTTAGGATTTGGAACCTCTTAGGCAAGTATAAAAACATAATTAGGACTTGTATGAGCTTTCCAAAAGGTCCCAACCCTCATGCATCTCATTTTGGCCCTCTCATCCACACTTATACATAATTTCACAATACCATTAATGAAGCTAGCTTGCCATCATATACTTAAATCATATTCTAATGGCTACATAACATATTCTTTTCATTCATACATAACATATTATTATAATTACATATATTCAAGAGACCATAGACCATACACAATAATGGTTTATATCATTTGACATAAGTATGGCCTTAAAGAACAAAAAACCATGCATTATGTTGTTAAGCTCTCTTCTTCAAGAAGGTCGACTTCCATTACCTTACTCTCTTGATCCACTTAGCATGTTAGAACATTAGAGAGGAGGGGATGAGATTCAAAGAATCCCAATAGCTCGTTTCCTATTCAATCATACATAATGAATGCAAACAAGTCTCACAAATGTATGTATGGTCATATTGACATGTGCAAACATTCAAGAGGCATTTTCATCATTTGAGAAAGTCATGCATAGCATATAAAGGCTTTCCAAGCAAGTGGATTGGCCTCACCCAATTTCTTGTGGATGTTGGACTTGCCTCACCCATTCTTTAAGAGATTCTTAGATTCAATCATGCTCTTGGGAGTCCATCTCACTTTTAGGAGACTCTTTACTCTATCTCAACTAATCTTAAAGGTTCTTAGCTCATCCTCACCATGGCTAAGGGTTCTTGGCCTCACCACACTCAAGCAAACCCAAGCACACATCATAAATATCATATGAAAGCATATTGTAACATCATGGCACCATGGAATCAAAGTCATGCTAGAACACTTTTCATAGCTTAAAAATACACATACACACATTTAAAGACAAGCTAAGCACACATCCATGCATGAGAGAAGGTGGAGAGAGCTACCTTGGATACAAGTACACACTTTTTCTCTTAAATCCAAGCTCCCTTTTTCAGCCCCACACATACCAAAGTGTGGGGATGATTTCTTTTGGTCTAGACACAATTTATGGAAGCAATTAAGTTCATGGAATAAATTCTAGGCCACACAATTTGCTTGAACTCTAACTTGATCTACAAACCTCATTATAGTTCTATAATTGCACCTAATAAAGCAACACCCCTCAAATAAATTCTAGACTCTATTCTTTCCTTTCAAATATGATTCTTGACTCCTTTTAAGCCTCTTGGAGTCATCACATAATCAAAACTAAGAGCCTAACTATATGTTGCTTCTTTAGGTCATAATATGGAACAAATAGCACTAACTCATTCTTTAAGCTTCTTAAATTTTTCCCAAGGCTTCTTCTCATATTCAATCATCATATATGACTCAAAAATTGGTTTAGAAAAATTTAAAACTCTCCTTAGCTATGCTATCTCCCTTAGGTTGAAACAATGCATGATTTTGACCTCCTTGGACTTTGCTTGGTTTTCTTGATGGAGGAAGCACATGGGGTGACTTATAGGGATCTTAGGAACTTATTTAAATTGTTATTTAGGCCTAGGAATCATTGTACAAAATCAGATTTTACAAGGTGCAATTAAAACTTTAGAAATTGCATCTTGAAATCTAATAGCTTTTTGTTAATTCCCTTTACATATTCTTAATCTCCACACCCTTTTTCCTTATATTCACCCTTGGTTTTGCCTAAAAATTAAATCCTCCTATGGTTTCTTAGGTTAGGCAAAATGGAGAAGGAGGGGAACCAAAGGTAGCAACCATGGGAAGAGGAATTACCTTGTTTTCTTGCTTTTTCTCACTTGAATCTTGCTTTCTCCAAGCTTCTCTCTTCAAATCCGAAATTTTCCCTAAGCTTCTCCCTTAAAATAGATTTGTAAACTTCATTTTAATCAAAGGAAACAAAGGAGCATGAAGGAAAGGAGATTTGGATGGAAGAAAGCATGTAAAACTACTAAATTTCCTTACCTTTTAGCTTGAATTTCTCCTCCTTTTCTTCCTTCTCTTGTGCGCCTCATCCCCTAGGGTTTTCTTTGATTTTTGGGTAGAGCTTGGTCGACCAAAATGAAAGGGGAAAAAGGGCACATCATATATATAGGTGGGAGGAAGAAACACTTTTCAAAATTTTTCATTTTGCCCTTCGTTTTTGGCATTTTTGTTTCTACTTTGTTTTAGCTCCTTTTTGAGAACCTTCTTTTCCATTATGAAATTTAGATTCCCAATTTAGTAAAATGCCTTTGGAATCACTCAAATCAGAGCTAAAACTTTCTTGAACAAATCTGTCAAAGTTTAGGGTGTGCCGACATTGGAAAACATCCACTGGAGGGGCTTTAGCTGTCCCGGGACTTTTCATAGTTTTCAGGGCCTCTGAGAACTCCAGAGAACTCAAAAATTTTATTTAAAAAGCTCTCCTATGTGAATTCCAAAATTTACTCAAACTTACGAAAATGCCATTACGTTTCGTAAATTTTCTACAAGAAATTGTTTCTTCATTCTAGCTCCATCTTTCTTTCCGTTTGAGCTTGAGATTCTCATTTTTAAGAGTCTTGAATGCTTCTCAAATTTTTTGGGACCTTAACTAAGTCATTATGAAGGACTTCCTTTAATATCCGATGAGTTTCGTTCATTTATGGAGAACTGTACATTGCGTTTCTCACGTTTTCTCTCGTTTTCAGAGAACTGGATGTTACATAAATCTTGCTCTAGGAGTGAGAAATGATAAAATTTTGTTGCTAACCCTAGCCTCCCCTTTGGACCTCTAAAATTTCCCTTTGCCTCTCGTGTTTTCTGCAAAATGGAAGGGGAAGGCTAAAGAAAATTAGCATTTATATAGGTTATAAGCTGACCCAAGGGTCCAAAATCCAAGTGGGTTCAGTCATATGCTTGTTGGGCCATAGATTATAAGGTCACATGGGTTAGATATGAGAGTTGGGCTTAGCTAAAAAGGTCTATTAACATTTGGGTCTGCATAATTAAATATTGGGCCTCTAAGAGATGGAATTGGATCTTTCTAAAGCTAAGATTAAGCTCCTACACTTAATCCAAAGTAATAATTAAATTAATTATAAGGCCCAATTTAATTTTCCTAATTAATTTCCTAATCAAACCCCTATTAACAATTTAGTCCTCCATATGTTCCACCTCCCCTTTCCACTTACTTAGTTTTACTAATTACTTAGATTAATTCTCTAATCATCATAATTATCCTTAATTAGTTTTAGGGTATTACATTCTCTCCTTCTTTTAGGAATTTTGTCCTCAAAGTTAGTTATACCTTACTTAAATAGTGCTGAGAAATCCTTTCTCATAGGTTCCTCCTTAGTTTCTCAAATAGTTTTACTACAATTAGTCCTTCCTTACTACTTTCTTGAAGAGTACATTCTTATTATGTTACTACCTCACTTAGTATTCACAATTCTATTTATTATCATTCTTACCTATATATATGTTTTTTTTTTCCAATCAACCGACGTTAAATGACATATAGACCCACACATTCTGTATTCTTTCTTTCTCCACCACTAAAGAGATCTTGACCAAGTTACACTTGATCACCTTATAGCAAGTTCTAGACACTTAGGTCAAATAAATCTCGATTTTCTCTCCCTTCATAGCTTTTGTTTTGTTCTATTTTATATTTATCTTTTTTTCTTTTCTTCTTCTTTCTCTTCCTTTTTTTTAGCACCAGCAGTCAACTACTAAATTTTATGTTAATTTTCTTTCCTTTTTAACTCTCAATTCATTTAAGGAATAATTCCTAAATGCTTAGTCTAACTTTCCTTAACAGTTGATGTCAAGAGCTATACAAAATTCCATTTAGTTAGTCGTATAGCATTTATCCCATTAATAGCAGCATAGGTAAATTATCTTATTTCATAATGGAGTTTCATTCGTCCTTCACTTAGAATATCCCCATATTTCTTTAGCCCAACCTTTTTAATTGAAGTGGGTCTTACCTCCTATAGGGTCATCTAATCTAAGTTTCCCAGTCTTGCGTTCAATTATCTCATAAAATCATTGCATACATTAAACCCTTATTTATGGTCCATCAGTAAAAGATCTATTATTTTCATTAGACACATAAATTCTCCTCTCATCTCTAGTTGTTACCCAAGCTTCCCCCTTTTTATTCGTCAAGATTTTTCAAAGGTTGGAACCAGTATGAAGTCTGATCTTACGACTAATCCATTTAAGGCATTCAAACACTCTAGGGTCACCTTCCACATAATTGAAATCAAACATATCTTTCAAGTGAAAATAGATATGATCTTTCAAGTCTAAGTTATATTCCCTAATAAGACTAAATTTTAAGGGAGAAAGTACCTTGTTTAGTGTATCAAAGGAATCTTTTAAGACTTAAGAATGAGTTTTCCTTAAACCTTACAAGCCATAGCTTAAGTAGATGTTTGATTAGATAACATAGCTTCAACTACCTACCTATAGCATTAAAAATTTCCAAGTCATGATGATGGTTCATTATAGACAATATACTCGTCATTCGTAGGTGTAATCAGCATAGGAGAACCCTTAGTAGACCTCTTCTTTCTCTCTCCTCTCCTTTTTTTTTGCGCTTGTAAAATCATCACCACAATCACATACATGTGATTCTAAAGACTACCGTGATCAATGGATCCAAGTGTTTCATTTTGATGCTCAGTTACTACAAGCTTTAGTGGTCAACTTAATGGCATCTATACTTGTTTGAAAATAACTGAACATCTTTCTGGATTTTATGCCATTATATAGGCCCAAAGGACTGCTCATTCATATCTTTTACACTTAACTAAGGTATTTTCATACAAGTATAGTCATACTTCAATTAGCATACTTCCTACCTTTTTTTATGATGCTCTAGATTCTCTCAAACTTCCTCCTATACAACTAAGTTTTTTTTTCTAATTTAGAAATTCATAATAATTCCTAAAGAGTAATAAGATAATATCTTGTTAACAAGCTTTAGGATCTTGTCAACAAAATCTTTTATTCAATGATGTAAAATTTGAGACCTTGTCAACAAGGTTCTCTGACAGCAAGTACAAGGTCTTTTAATCGTAAGTTTTGGCATATAATATAAGATGGCATGACAATTTTTATCCTTACACAATGGTCTATGCCAACCACAACTAACTCCTTCGCTCTCCTAGAAGTTCTTAGGCCTCAATTCACGTCTGACTATTGGGAGTGAAATTAACATAATAAGGAGACTTAGTGAGTCTTTTCATTATCAAACACTCCTCGATTATCGATGGTTCAAGTAGGGATTCCCAATGAGGGATTTCTAGTGTTGTCTACAACTCCCCTGGCATAAGTTGATTACATTACTACTACCTCTCATTCACTTCCCAAAGCTATTATTCTAAATCAGGGAGTTCTCTTTCGGAATTAGGGAGTTCTACCACTAAAGTGGATACTAATCCATCCCAGATTTCCAATGTTGTCTTTATTCTCTTAACCACACCACACGTGATACATGACAATAGGGCTACTGATGGTAGAATCAGACTTTGCCTTTAATATTAGTAGGCAAATCTTTTCTACGACCATAAACATACTCATCACTTCATGATAATTATATCTCAAAACCCTAGTACACACACGGGTACCAATTATTCTCTTTCTAGATAGATCCATATCATCAAAATCTCCTCTTTACCTTCTAGGTGGAAAGTCTACTGAGTCTAGTTCAATGCCAATTTGGTGGTCAAAATTCATTAAATCATATGACAAGTGGCATGCCCCTTATACCTTAAGCACCGAAGTGTTAAAAAATGAGCACGTCCCACGTGCCCCTAGCACCAAAGTGCTACAAAATCTTACCTTACACTCTCAGAGCATATCATGCACATATAGTGCCTCTAACCACCACTTAAATGTGCATAAACACATAGCCTAACTAAATTAGATCACACAAGAGACAACATGCTTGAGCACTGTAATGTTTGATTTTTGTCAAATAATAGAAACATATACATTTTCAAAGTAAGTCCCCTGAAATGAATTAGTTAAGGTCCTAAAAAATTTAAGTAGCATTCTAGACTCCTAAACATGAGAATCCTAGGCTCAGACGGAAAGAAAAATAGAGCTAGAATAAAGAAATGAATTTGAACGAAACGTAATGGTATTTTCATAAATTTGAGCAAATTTTGAAATTCTCATAGGAGGGCTTTTTAAATGGTAAAATTGAGTTACTTAGGGTTCTTAGAGGCCTTGAAAACCATGGGAAGCCCTAGGACAATTAAAACCTCTCCGGTAGATGTTTTCCAATGTCAATTGACCCGAACTTTGACGGATTTGTTCAGGAAGGTTTTAGTTCCAATTTGAGTGATTCTAAAAGAATTTTATTAAATGAAAGACTAAATTTTATAATGGAAAAGATAGTTCTAAAAAAAGCTAAAACAAACCAGAAACGAAAATGCCAAGATGAAGGGACGAAATTGAAATTTTTGAAAAATTTCTTCTTAATCTAGCTATATATAGACCATGCCCTACCTCCTCTTTCATTTTGGCTCATTTTGTTTCTGCCTAAAATCAGAAAAGAGAGCTAGGGTTTGAGGCACACAAGAAGGAGAAGAAAAGAAGGAGAAAAACAAGGAAAAATGTATGAATTTTCTTAGTTTTTCATGCTTTCTCTTTAGTAAACTCCTTCTCCTCTATCTTCCCTTTTTCCCATGATTTTATTAAAGTTCTTGGATCTATTTTGAGGGTAAGATAGAGATGGAATTTTTAGATTTGAGGAGAGGAGGCCAAGCAAAAGAAGAATCATCTAAGAAATTAAGGAAAAACAAGGTAAATCTTCATTCCAAGGTAGCCACCTCCTGTTCCCTTCATCTCCTTGGTTCGTCCCACCTAGAGAGCTCCCAGAAAATATGGATTTTAGGTAGAACCAAGAGTGAACTTTAAGGAATTGAATGTGAAGAACAAGAATATGCAAGGAAAACAACAAACTAGCCATTAGATTTCAAGATAGAAAACCTAGGATTTTAAGTGTCCCTTACAAAATCTAATTTGATATAATAATTCATAAGCCTAAATAAGTATTTGGATGAGCTCCTAAGATCCCTAGAAGTGATGCAGTAGCACCAAGAGACCTTGCTGAGCATAGAAGTGGACCTGATGGAGGATATGGTGCTAAGCTTTAGGCCCAAAGATATGATTTGCAAATTAAAACCCAAGAGTTCAAGTTAAATGTGCCTAAAGATCCATTGCAAGGCATAAGAGGCCTAACAACAAGAGCGAGGGCCAAAGAAATGAAAGAAGCCTTCAATTGTTTGATTCATAAGCTCCATGATTTAGAGCCCATTTATTTAAGTCAAGAGAGGGCCCAAAAAAATATAAAAGATGTGATAATACTGACCATTCTACAATAGGAGTGCCAAGGCCCAATTGGAGTCCAATTGTAAGAGATTAAGAATGATGTGCCAATCATGTGACTTTAAATGAAGCATGAGCATCCCATGTGACTACTTAAAGAAGTTGATCAGTTTTGGGAAGGATTCTTTATGAATTTCATTTTTTATTTATTTTATTATTTTGTAGGACTTGGTTAAAGATTTTATCTTGGAGATTAAGTTAAAATTAGTATCTTAATCTTGTTCCTTAATTTTAGGCACCATTTAAAATATTTTAAATCAAATTTTAGTATTTAACTTTTGTTAGGATTTTAGACTTTTAGAAACTTTGCCTATAAAAGGCTTCCTATTGTATTCTATTTTCAGATTATGAATGAATTTGAGTATTATTCAATTCTCTAAAAGGCTTTTGCTTATTTGTGTTCTATGAGAGTTCACGTAACTTATCAAAGGATTGGTCATCTTTTGTGGCATCATTGGCTAAGGTTCTAAGAGACAAGTTCTCTTAGGGTTCTGCCTCTGACCAATAATCCCTTTGTGTGCTTTTCTCTTTCGTGTGAGACATAGCCAATCTCGGGTGATCAATTTGTGTGCCAAGATTCTTAGGACAAGGTTCCTAGAAGGTCTTACATCAAGAAGACTCCTCACATGCATCTTCCATCAAGAAAATAAAGAAAACTCTAAGGATAGCCTTAAGAAGCATAGCCTCAGCCTAAAGGACTTGGGGAACCTAGGGGTAGTTTTAATTTGTTCCAAGCTTATTTTTCAGTCATATATGATGGAAGAGGATGAGAGGAAGCCTTGAAAAAATTTTAAAAGCCATAGAAAGTGAGATGGCATCATAAGTTCCATAATATGACTTAAAGAAGCAACATATAGTTAAGCTCCTTGTTTTAATTGTGTGATGACTCCAATAGGCTTAAAAGGAGTCAAGAATCATAAATAAAAAAAAAGAATGGAGCCTAGAACTCAAATGACAGATGTTGCTTCATTAAGTGCATTTTGGAATCATAAAAGGGCTATTAGACTAAGTTAGTATTTAAGGAAGATGTATAGCTTTGGAAATGATTATAAAAACTCAATTGGCTCCCATATATTGTGTTTAGGCCAAAGGAAACAAACCCCACACCCTTGTGTGTGTGAGGCCAAGGGAGAGGATTCAAGATTCAAGGGAAAGGTTTGCAAGTATAACAAAGGTAGCTCTCTCTACTTTCTCTCATGCATGAATGTGTGCTTACATTGTCTTTGAATGTGTGTTTGGGTGTTTTAAGCCATGAAAAGTGTTCTAGCATATGCCTACATCCCATGGTACCATGATGTTGTATTATATTTTCAAATGATATTTAGTATGTTTACTTTGGTTTACTTGAGTGTGGTGAAGCCAAGAACCCACTAGCCATGGTGAGGATGAGCGAAGAACCCTTAAGAATGGTTGAAACAAAGTCTAGAGTCTCCCAGGAGCAAGGCTTAGTTCAAAGCCTTTAAGAAAAAGGGTGAGGCAAGTCTAATGACCTTGAAGAGAATGAGTGCGGCTAATCCACTTACTTGGCAAGCCTATGTATGCTTTGTATGGCTTGTTCAAATGCTAAAAATGCTTCTTGAATGATCATACTTTCTATGATGCTCATGCATGTATTTTTAAGACTTGAATTGCATTCTTTATATGTGATTGAAAGAGAGATGAGTTATTGGGATTCTTTGAATCTCATTCCCTCCTCTCCAATGTCTTAACATGCTAGGTGGACCAAATGAACAAGGTAATGGAAGCCACTAAGTTGGGAGTTAAAAGATTGGCAACAAGATGTATTGTTTTGTTCAATTTGTAGCCATATGAGTGATCCATGATGTAATACATTATTGTAAATGTCCTATGACCTTATGAACACATGCAAATATACAAATGTATCATGTACAAATGAGATTTAATATTATATGTATGATATAATGCAATTTGGACATTGGAGAGCAAGACTTGACTTGTATGTTCTTGTGTATGGCTTAGGGTGAGAGAGTGATTTTTAAATTTTTGGGTTTATTTACCTTTGAAACATGTTTAGTAGATCATTTTGGGGCTTTCCCATGTGCTCAAGTGGCCATGGTTGCCTTAGAAGCTAAAATGGACCATTTGGACCCCTTATGAGATATAAAAGTGACCGTTTTACAATCCACTGTCAAAATCTAACCAAATGAACGAATTTGCTCATGAAATTTGGCATGCACATAGATCATATCCAGAGATTTTTGTTAAGATAAAAACCAAAATATTTGGAGCTCTGTGGAATTAATTATGATTTTTCAAAGTTGTCATTTTTCTGCTGAACTGATGTAAATACTATTCATTTAGTTAGTTGCTTGGGCTATATCATTTAAGGGCCAAATGATGTCCAATGCTTATGAAATTTTACAAGCATAAACTAGATATAATAATATTTCCATAGCCATTAAGATCACCCCAATTAGCCCTCTGAACAGGGAGATATGAATTTTTGAAGTTGGAGGATATTACTAGTAATGATAATTGACCTCTGGTACTATTCCATTAATTTTCGATGGCTATCAGCCTCTGTTGGGTTTAGATTTATTTTTAACATAAAGTAGACATCTATATCTTTCTATAATAGTAAAGTATGCTTGATTTCAATTTTTTTAGAATTAGTTATGATTTTTCAAAATTTACGAAGATAATTTGAAAATCCAACCTGAGGCTGCATCATTGATTTTCATCCATCCACTTGCATGAGTTCTAGGCCATTTCTTGGGATGGTTATAAGTTGTATTTGTGTAATGAAATATGAGAATAAGATTAATGAGTTCATATAGTCCATAAGACATTGAATGAAAATTGTATCCATTACGCAATGCAAAATAATTGAATATTTTTAATGCACTTTCTTTGGAAACTTGTATAATTCTTGGAAATGAGCGTAGACAAGGAATGAGATGAGCTATATAAACATGGTGTTACAAGCACCATGTGCCTACACACTTCACCCTTATTACACTAAGGGTTTGTCTTCCCTTTGTCACCATTTCCCCCTTTTTTTTTCAGTACACTAAGGGAAGAGATTTAAAATTCTCAAGATTTCTTTCAAAACATCATCCCCCTTAATCTCTTGTTTTAAGGTCAATACTTCTTGTCTAGAAATGGTTTTTCACAATTCCAAGGGTTTCTATCCCCCTTTCAAATCATCCCAACAAAGGATAGCTTACTCACCCTAATAGTTTAAACAAACTATTTGAAAAATTCCTTAGCTCTTATTGCCTTTATTCATTAGGCCCAAAATATGGTAGCTAGGAATTATTTATTAACCGAGATCAACCAAGTGGGTTAGGACCTCTGTACCTACCAAGCCTCAGCCTTGGGGGACCTTTCAAAGCTTACATAATTCTAACTCATTATAGATTGTATATCACTTTAAATATTTGGTCAATCATACTAATTTATTATACATTAGTTCCCAAACTTCCATTGTTAATTTTCCAATCATAAGTAAAACTTACATCTTACCCTTCCATAAAGTTACTATAACTGGTTAAGTATCCTACTTTGTATCGTTGCCTTCTAAGTTCTCAACATCACTTTAGATGGCCCTTGAAAAGCTTATAATTTTACATAGGTATAGAATTGCTACTCTTATTGTGATCAGTTAACCACTTCAATAAATTAGTCAACTAGTTAGCCATATCTAGTTGACTCGCTTAGTAAAATGGATGGTCAATTGGTCACAAATACTTTTACTAACTTTGCTCATCAATCTCATCATTTTCCTAGTCTTATTCATTTAGACAACCGGTGCCTCTCAACGAGTGACTAGTGCATCTACCACGTAGCGAGTTGGTAACAAGCCTTAACTAATTGACTATCTACTTTAAGACTAGTAACTCAGTTTTGAAAAAGAAGGGTAAAATTCTAGCCTTTTCATTGGCACTAACAACCTCAAGTATCAAAAACTAAAGTTTCTGAAGCAACATGAAATAGGATCTTATTGTATTCTATTATTCCTAAGGGCATACTTGTTAAGATAGATGATCTTCCAAATAAGATTCAAGGAACATTAATTTTAGTAGTCACTACAAGCCTCATATCATTATTCCTCTATATTTCCTTTTAGGAGGTAAAAAGCAACAAAAAATGTTCACATAATTAGCTACTCTTATAAGCTAATACTATGCCAAATATGTATCAAGATTGCCAAGTTTCTAACCACAAAATTTAAATTAGCATGGTTTTCCTGAACCATGGCTTTGATACTAAATGTAACAACCCTAATTCTTAATTACTATAATTAAGCTTAATAGTATGATTAGTAATTGCGAATCAAAGTCTAAAGTCATTATGATTAATTAAAATGGGAGAAAGTAGGAAAAAATTGAACTTTGATATCATTAGAGTCATTAGCTAAACAAACACAACTAATCAAATCTACAAGTGGTCATAGTTATCATTTAAGACCTTTGATTCATCTTGCTACTGATTTCAACTCACAAAAACCTATGATAAATATTCCTAAGTCATTACATGTGACAACCCTACCTTCCTATTGTTGTAACTATGGTTAAATATACGATTAATCATTAATTATCAAGGTTTGGAGTTGTTACACTTCATCACATTATGAAAATATAGAAAAATTTGAACCTTGATGTTAGGGTCATCACCATACCACCACAAACAAAATAAAATTTGCATAAAAGAAATCCTACTATCATAAGGGATTTATGATTCATCCGTCCATCAGTTTCAATACCCAATAACCTCTCACAAGTGTTGCTATATCATTTCTTACCATTACCATTGAAGAAATTAAGGTTTCTAGGCTCAAAGTAGGAGTTTGGGGACTTGCGCCGCAGCCAGCCTTTATGGCGCCGCGGCGGAAATGCCTCCTGGAACTACTTTTCTCAACCCACGATTCTCGCCTCAGCGCAATATTTTTGCACCTCGGCGCGTTTCCATTCTGTCAGCTCCGCCTCGGCTGAATATTTTTGCGCCTCGGCGCGTTTTCATTCTGTCAGCTCCGCCTCGGCGCAATATTTTTGTGCCTCGACGCGTTTTCATTCTGTCAGCTTTTAGGCAATTTTTTCCCACTTTGCGCCGCGGCTCGATTTATCAGGCCGCGGCGCTCCTCGCCACTGTCACTCTCCAGGCCAATTTTCTTTTCTTGCGCCGCGGCGGGATTGGTTATGCCGCGGTGCCCTTCGGCTCTGTCTCTCATTTGGCTGCGGCGAAAACCTCTTAGCCGCGGCGCGACTACCTCATGTAACTACATTACCTAAATTTCGTCCCCTATACTCCAATTCTCATCTTAGGGACACTCTAGGACCACTCTCCCTCCATTTGTGAATCTCTAATGGTATGTATCTACTTGATTTACCTAATTAATCTATCCTTACCCATCTCAAGATTTAAAGTGTTATTTTCTACTCACCAAGCTACCACACATCAACAAAACCGTAATTTAATGACAGCGAATGTACTCTGGTCACAAGGTGTATGGGGTCAATGCTTAATGCTCATATAAAATCGAATCACTTATCCATTATTAGCCAATTACAATCAAAATGTTCAATTCCATGATAATCAAATTACATATACAATCCCTATACTTGGCAACTCATGATGCAATGCAGCAATGATACAAAACTAGCAATTTAGTTACAATACATTTTGTCAAAGCTCCTAAACCGATGTGCTACCAAACCGTTTAGCAAACTCCCATTAATTTTCTCCTTGCCACTAAGAGGTCCGGTCCCTGAAAATGTTAGCCCATAGCGGGGTGAGATATACAATCTCAGTAACAAAAGGGCAGATTTCATATATATGTACAAGTCAATCAATCCAATGCAATTTCATGTCATAAATACCAGAAACATCAATTCAATTCGCAAATGAACTAGTTGAACTACCAATGACTACTGTCCCATACCAGCAATCATACACAACATGTTAATGGCCAATAACACTGGGAATGGTCCGTCCATGGCACCAACTCCCCCAATGAGCACAACCAGGGCTCAGTGCATCGGGGTCTGATCACAACCCAGTGCCCGATCAAAGTACATGCACGGGTGGCAGCCGCACCACAGCTCCACCATGGACTCACAAGGTCCAATCACAATAACAATTCAAGTAGTCAACCAATCATTTAACATTTTAAAACCATATATGTGCAGACAATATCATATCAATATGAACATATACATGGAAGTGAAGAATAAACCCAGTTACCTCAATGAAGCCAATTACTCTTCCCCTAGCTACCATAATAATCCAAATGCATACCAAGCCTATAACAAGCATAATCATCATTATTTCTAATTACAATCAAATATCCAAAGAGTCGAACTACTAATGATAGACTAGAGGTTACTCACCTAATTATCAAGGAATTTAATTTCGGATTCCAACTTTCCCACACCAAAAATCGCCATAGTTTACTCCAATTTCTGGGTAATTTCACATGAAACTAAAGCCCATATCATAGGTCAACTATAGGGATTTCAAACTAACAGAAAATGCATCAAAATGGGAAGGATATACTCACTTAACAACAACCATAGCTTCACCTTTGAAAATCCACCATAGACTCACCAAAATTCGCATTTAAATCATCAGGCCCAGAAAATTGGGTTTTCCACCATTATCTCCTTCTAATTTCACACAATAACAGAACCCATTATGATAATACATCCTTAGGGGCATTTTCCAGCAATGTGATACACAAAATGGAAGGGAAAAGCTTACCTAATCCTCCCTCTAACCTCCAAGTCCGAAAATCTTGCAAGGAATCACCCAACACCAAATTTTAGATTTAAGAAGAAGATGAAAATGCTCAAACCCAGAAATTAATCGGACCAAAATGAAGAGGAGGATGAGAGGGACATGTTTTGTATAGATTACCTTGGCCAAATTTTTCTCTAGAAGTGAGGAATGGTGGAGGAATGCAGAAAAACCCTAGCCCCTCTTCTCAAGTGCGAAAATAGCTTTCTAAGTCTGCAGAACATGAATTCCTTGGCAGCCAAATGGGTGGAGAGAAGGCTTCTTAGGGTTTTAGTGAGGATGGGCTGGTCCAATGGGCCCATTATTTCAAGTGGGCTGGTGTTAAATAAGATGGGCTGCAGAAAATTTAAACCTATAAGTGGGATGTGCTGACCCAATGGCCCAATTCATTGTGGGTTCAAATTTTCATACTTGTTGGGCCTTATTTCATAAGTTGGGCTGCAGAAATTTGATTGGGTTAGGCCAAGTTCCAAGAGTCAATTCAATTTGGGTTTGCATAATGTGTGTTGGGCCAACTATAAGGGCTTATATAAATTGGGTTGTGGGCCTTAATTTCACTAAATCAAATTGGGCTATTGTTAGGTAATCTCTCTTGGCGCAAGTCTCCATATCATGTTGATCATATGAACTCATCTATCTCATTCTCCTATTTAAATGCACATATACAAACTCAAAACCATCTCAAAATGTGGCCAAAAACTCGAGTTCATGAGCCATATACATAAAAATTACATGTTCAACCTTGGATTGGTGTGCTAAGTTTCTATCATGAACTTTAGAAAATTATAACTAATTCTAAAAAAATTGAAATCAAGGACACTTTACCATTCTGGAAAGCTACAGATGTGTCCTTTGTGGAAAAAACAAGTCTAGACCAAAACAATAATGTCTACCTATTGGAAATTGATGGAATAGTACCTAAACTCAATTGGCACTACTGGTACTGTTATAGGATTTCAAAAATCCATATCTCCCTACTTAGACATCCAATTAGGGTGATCTTAGGGCCATAGAAATCTTATCATGTCTAATTTATGTCTATAAAATTTCATGAGTACTAGACACTATTTGTCTCTTGAATGACATAGGAGAATAAACTGACCATATGAATAGTAACCACACCAGAATAGTTGAAATTTGGCAACTTTGAAAATTCATAATTAATTCCACAGAGCTCTGAATAATTTGGTCTTTAGCTTCCCAAAAAGCTCTGGATAAGATCTATATGCATGCCAAATTTCATTAGGAAATTCGTTCATTTGGCCAAATTGTGCCATAGAGTTTCAAATTGGTCAATTTTGTACTTTCTAAGGGTCTCAAATGGTCCAAATTTGCTTCCAAGACTTTCATGGCCACTTGAGCACGTGGAAAAGCACCAAAATAGTCTATTAAACATGTCTCAATGGTGCACAAACCCAGATTTCATAAACTCATACTTTCACCCCAAAGTATACACAAGTATATATAAGTTTCATCTTGCCATTCAATGTCACAAAGTTGCTATATCATTCATATAGCATCAACTCTCATATATACATCAAGTATTTATGTAATTACACATGTTCAAATGGTTATCAACATATTCATCATAAGGTTACATCATATGACATCAGAATGGTTACAACTAGAGCAAATAGCACACTTCTATGTCAATCTTTCTACATCAAGTTTGGTGGCTTTAATTCCTTTGCTCACTTGATCCACCTAGACATATTAGGCAATGGGAAGAAAAGAATGAGATTCTAGGAATCCCAATAGCTCTTCTCCTTTTCAACCTTACATAAAGGATGCAAATTCAAGTCTAAAATGCATGCATGGACATTATGGAGTGCATAATCATACCTAAGGCATTTCTTGCACTCAAGAAGTCATATAAAACATACATAGGCTTGCCAAGGAAATGGTGTAGCCTTACCCACTCTCTTTGGGATTTTGGACTTGCCTCACCTATTTTTTTTAAGGGACTTTTGACTAAGCCTCACTCTTTAGAGGCTTTTGGCTATCTCATCCATTCTTGGGGGCTTTTGGCTCGTCCTCACCCTAGCTAAGGTACTTTTGGCTTCACCACACTCAAGCATACCAAGACATGCTCATAAAACATCATTCAAGTGCATAACAAAGCATCATGGTACCATGGCATATAGATACATGCTAAAACATCTTTCATGGCTTAAAACATACACACACACATTCAAAGACAAGATAAACATCCACTCATGCATGAGAAAAAGAAGAGTGAGCTACCTTGTTTACACAAGCACACTTTTCCTTTTAAAATTGCTTCCTCTCCCTTAGCCTTACACTTACAAGGATGTAAGACTTAGTTCCTTTAGCCTAGAAACATCATATGAAAGCCAATCACACTCTTAGAACAATTTCTAAAGCCACACATTTATTTTAAAAGCAAGATTGTTTCTATGGCTCATTTATGGTTCCATAATACACCTAATGAAGCAACACCTATAATTCATGATCCTGGCTCTATTCTTTCCATCCATTTATGGTTGTTGATTGCATTTAAATCTCTTGGAGTCATCACACAATCAATTCAAGGAGCTTAACTATATGTTGCTTCTTTAAGCCACCATATGGAACCTATGGTATTTTCTCACTATCCGTGACTTCTAAAATTTTTTCAAGGCTTCCTTTCATCCTTTCCCATCATATATGATACAAAACCAAGTTTGGAAGAAATTAAAATATTCCTTGGTGCTCCTTCTATGCTAGGCCCAAGACTATGACTTCATCTGGCACCAATGAAGTTGTTTTAATTTCTTTGACGGGAGAAGCATATGGGAGGCTCTTTTGGTGTCTTAGAAACTCATATGGACTCTTAAACATCTTAATTTATGGCTAGAACTCATCTCACAAACCAAGGTGCAACTAAAATCCTAGCTTTTCTATCTTATAATTTCATGGTTCTTTTTTTGTTTCCTTTGCATATTCTTATTCTTCTCACTCAAATTCCTAAGATTCATCCTTGGCTTAGTTCAAAATCTAACTCTTCTTGGCTGTCCATATATGGGATGAAAAACTCAAGAGAAGGAACAAGAAGGAGCGAGTATGAAAGTAGCAAAATACCTTAGTTTTTTAGGTTTCTTCAAGAGCTCTTCTCTTTGCTTGGATTCTTCTCCTTAAGTTCGAAATTTCCCCCCTTGGTCTGACCTCAAAACAGCCCCAAATACATCAATAAATCCATAGAAAGAAGGACGACATAGAGGAAAGCAAGTTTGCTAAAGAGAAGACTAGGAAATTCCATGGAAAATATGCCTTTCTTGCTTTATTTTTCCTCTTGCTCTTCCTTTCTCTTATGCGCCACTCTCCCTAGGTCTCTCTTCTATTTTAAGGCAGAAATAAAACCAGCCAAATAAGGAGGAGAGTGGGGCACCCCGTATATATAAGTAGGGATTAGAAGTTGTTTCAAGAAAATTCCATTTATATCTCTTAAACTTGGCATTTTCTTTTTCTAGTTCATTTTAGCTCCTCTTTGAGAACCATCTTTTTCATCACAAAATTTAGGTCCTTAATTTTATAAAATAACCTTGGAATCACTCAATTTAGAGCTAAAACTTTTTCGAACAAAAAGGTTAAAGTTCGGGCCAACTAACATTAGAAAACGTACACCAAAAGGGTTTTAACAGTCTTGGGGCTTCCCATAGTTTTCAGGGCCTTTGAGAACCCTATAGAACTCAAATTTTTCATTTAAAAAGCCCTTTTATGAGTATTCTAAAATTTATCTAAAATTATGAAAATGCCATTATGTTACGTAGCTATTCCAATAATTTTCATCTGATTATTTTAGCCACTATTTCAGAGCACTTCTGGCCTTCTAATTTCACTACTTAATGTCTAAATCATTATTCAAATTTTTCTAGACCTTAACTAATTCATTTTAGAGGACTTACTTTTAAAATGTATTAGTTTCTGTTGTTTTTACGAAAAGCAGATATTATATATGTGATACCAAGCCATACAATAGGTTTCCATTAATCTCTCCTTACCACTAAGAGGTTCGGTCCTTGAAAATGTTAGCCCACAATTAGGGTGAGATATACAATCTCAGTTACAAGAGGCGATTCCATATACATGTGCAAATTAATCAATATAATGCATTTTCACATCATCAAATACCAGAATCATTAATTCAATTAGCAAATGAACTAGTTGAGCTACAGGTGAGTACTATCCTATCAAACATGTTAAAGGCCTATAACACTAGGAGTGGCCCACCCACGACACTTAGGCTTAGTGCATTCAGGGGTTTGATCACAATCGGTGCCCGATTGAAGCATGATGCATGGGTGGTAGCTACATCACAACTCTACCATGGACTCACAAGGTCCAATTACCACATAATTCAAGTAACCAACTAATCATTTAGCATTTCAAAATCATACATGTACAACAAATATCATATTAAAATGAGTATATACATGGAATTAGGAAATTGACCCTAGTTACCTCAATGAAGCCAATTACTCATTCTCTAGTTACCATCATGATCCAAATGCACACCAAACCTAAGATAAGCATAGTTATCATTATTTTTAGCAATAAATCAGATACCCAAAGAGTTGAACTACTAATGATTACCTAGAGGTTACTTACCTAACCACCAATGAATTTAAATTTTGGGTTTTAGCTTCCCTATACCAGAAATCACCATAGTTCACTCCAATTTCTAGGTAATTTCATATAAAACCAAAGCTTATATTATAAGTGAACTATAGAGGTCTCAAATTAGCAGAAAATGTATCAAAATGGGAAGAGGATACTTACCTAACAACACCCATAGCCTCTACCTCCGAAAATCCACCATAGAAGTACTAAGCAACAAGTTTCAGCTTCGGGTGGGAGATGAAAATGCTCTAAATGAGGAACTTAATAAGCTCAAATTGGAGAGAAAGAAAAGAGGATTAAGTTATATATAAGTTACCTTAGCTAAATCTTACTCTAGGAGTGGGAAATGATGGAATTTTGCTACTAACCCTAGTCTCCCTTTAGACCTTTGAAATTTCCTTTTGCCTCTTATGTTTTCTGCAAAATGGAAGGGGAAGGTTGAAGAAAATTAGGGTTTAGATGGGTTATGGGCTAACCTAAGGGCTCAAAATCTAACTAGATTCAGTCATATACTTGTTGGGCCATGGATTATTAAGTTGCATAGGTCATATATGAGAGTTAGGCCTAGCTAAAAAGGTCTATTAACATTTGGGTCTGCAAAATTAAATATTGGGCCTTTAAGAAATGGAATTGAATTTTCCTAAAGCTAAGATTGGGCTTCTACACTTAATTCAAAGTAATAATTAAATTAATTATAAAGCGCAATTCAATGTCCCCCCTCTCTTAATTAATTTTCCTAATCAAATCCATATTAACAATTTAGTCCTTTATATGTTCCACCTTCCCTTTCCACTTACTTAGTTTTACTAATTACATAGGTTAATTCTCTAATCATCATAATTATCCTTAATTAGTTTTGGGGTGTTATAGGGAAGGTGATGATGTGGCACCATGGAGCAAGGAGAATGATGATGTGGCGCCACGCGTGAAGGAGAGACTAGAAACTAGAAGAGAATTTTTGAAATTGCATAAACTACAAAGTAATTATACAGGCTTATGTTAAAGAATCTTAGAAAATCTCACGCTTTACAAAAAAGTTGTTGTTGACATCATCATGACATAGACGCTGACTTAAGCAGCTTTAAATGTAACTCTATCTTCACATATTACGAAAAAGTAACCATGGTAATCCAACAATTGATATTTGTTCGTAAAATGTGATACGATCTAAACTGTTGATGTAATCCAGTGGTTTAAATTTCTTTACCTTTTTAAGATTAAATCACAACCTTTGATCTAATTCAAAGGCCCACATTTAATCTTTCATTTCAAGATTAAATCCTAACCATCCATTTGATCTAAAGGCCAAGATCTGCCACTTAAAAAGTTAATTTAATCTTAGCCACTCATTTGTAAATAAAATATACAAAACACACACACACTTTTACACCACACTCACATACACATACAATTTGGCCAAGGCAAGGAGAAGAAGAAAGAGAAGGACCTTGGCCTAAAGGAGGAGAAAAGGAAAGAGAAAGAAAGAAAGAAAGAAAAGCTACCAGAGAAATCAAACACCGTGAAATCAAGGTCACATAGACTTTCTTCTTCTTAGTTTTTCTTCTATTTTTCTCTAAGAATTTTTCCCTTCTCTTCCTCTCTAATTTTCATCCATGGCAAGATAAGATAGGATATTTTGTTATTTCCATGAATTTAAGCTAAGAAAAGATGGAGAAATCATATATATGACTTATAGATTCATGTGATTCAAGAAAATTCCTATTCTTGGCAATTTTTCTACAAACCATGAAACCTTGTATTTCAAGAAGCCATGGGAGAAATTGAAGAGAAAATAAATGGGGAAATAATGGAAGGAAGGCTAAGGAAGAGAAAGATTAATATAACTTTGATTTTCATGGAGAAATTGGAAAGAAACCCTTGAATTTTAACTTGAGAAAATTGTAGAATACATATGAAATCTCTAGAAATTGATTGAGGGCTTTGGTTTATCTTCCTTGAAAATGTATGTGTGGCTATTTGGTGACACGAAAACGAAGCAAAATCATATATCTTCCTTGGTGCATAGGTTTGACCAACAGATGTACATATGCCTAGGGAAGAGTTTTTCAAAATCTAATTATGTTAGGTTAATCTACATAAAATATAAGGCCTATGGTGAAATTTTGGTGAATTATGGATCATTATATAAAAAGTCATATTTTTGAGAAAAAGTATTGACTAAGACGTTCTTGAATTTTCACTTATGTTATTTGATATATTTTGGATGATTTTTGTAGTCTAATATGTTCTACATGCTGTTTAGATTATGTTAATATTTATTTTGTGAAATTTAGAGCCCATTTGTGATAGTTAGAAATTTATATAGCATTATGTCAAGAATGGGATATGTGATTACATATGTTATGAATTTGCGCTGTTTGCTGTGCTAATATATTGCTTGATTTCTTGACATGGACAATATGCTGTTTACTGTATGATTTTATGAGTATTGGTTATTTAGTAAAGGATTGGCCATTATATATATATATATAATATGACGGAGTAGCCTTATATTGGATAGTTACTATTGTGCTGGATGTCCAATTTTAATTAAGAAAGATACCTAAAAATATCTAAATTACTAATTAGAATCGATGAGGGCCATTTGGATATTTTGGACCTATTATAGACTAATTGGGCTTTACTGAGCCTTCCATATACCTTAATAAACTTTTTATGGCTATACGGGACTTTATTCTGTACCTTAACCTTGGACCCTGATTTATGTATTAGTTAGACACCAGATGGGGCCCAGAACAAATCTGGACCTAGAAAAGTGAAAAAGATAATTTTTAGTAGTTAAATATAATTTTTTGAACTCCAATATGTTGTTACACTATCGGGATTATTTATTTATACATAGAGTTATGCAAAGCAGTTCTTTCCAAAAATATACCTATTATATCTTAATCAAATAACGGCTTGGATGACATATTATTATATTTTTATACGACTTTCCTCAGGTACCCATTGAAGGACACCTCAGTAAATGAAGCAAGGGTGAGCCTGTTATGTCATAACAGTGCAACATGAGCTGGGCTTGAGCCTACCAAAGCCAATGTAACATGATCTAGGTATTGAGCTTAGTATTCTCCAAGGTCTAATGGTCAAGAGGGAATAAATATTATTTGTTACATTCTCTGTATTTTATGCAAATGGAAATCTTGTGATATCTTGCAATTGCTAAATATTAATTCCGTTGATATGTTACATGTATTTTATTCATGTTCTATTTTATACGCATTACGTATGTTCACTTTGCTATTTTATATTTATGATATATATTGCTAGAAAGTATATCTTTGTTCGTATTATGTTTGGTAAATTAATATTTCTACGTAAGCCTTCCATTCATATTACTTGCTGTCTATTAAAATTATTATTTGACTTTTCTTTATGGATATTATATCGTATTAATCTTGTCTATGTTATTGAAAAAATTATTTCTTACTCTGTTGTGGTTTATATTTTTCTTAGATGCCAATTTACCGTGTAACATTAGAACTCCAGACGAAATAGATCTAGTTCCCACTTAGGGGATAGGTCTTTATGTAATGTTTAGTTTTTTGAAAATGTTAGAAAAGAATTAATTATAAAAGGAAGTCCCCTAAATAGAGAAATTTGAGGCTAAATAAAATTAGGATAAAATTCTAAATAATAAAAAATGAGGATCTAAGGCTTAAGATGCCCGAAAATCAGAGTCAAAGTAGCTAAATAAAATCAGATGAAAAGTAATTGCATTTTTATAATTTTTGGCACTTTTTAGAAAACTCAAAGGAGGAATCTTCAAATAGAAAAAATTAAGTTTCTTGAGGTTCTCAAAGGCCCTAAAAACCTTTGGAACCCCTAAAATGGTTCAAACCCCTTCGATTTACATTTTAAAACGTCGATTGATCTAAACTTTGATTGGTTTGTTCGAGAAGGTTTTTAATCCAATTTGAGTGAAACTAAAGGTATTTTATAAGTTAGAGGACCTAAATTTTATGATGGAAAATATGGTTCTAAAAAAGGAGTTAAAATAAACCCAAATGGAAGAATCAAGGAAGAGGACAAAATTGGAATTTTGAATAAGTCTTAAATGGGCCCTTGCCTTTATATAACACGTCCTCCCTTCTCCCTTTTAATCAACCTATTTTCTATCCCAAACTAGAGGAGAACTAAGCCAAGAAGGGTGCATAAGAGGAGGGGAAAAAGGAGAAGAAAAGCTTAGTAAAAAGGTAAGAAAACCACAGAATTTCATGCTCCTTCCTTCACTAATCTTGTTCTCCTCCTTCTCCTCTCTTTTCATATGATTTTAATGTTTGATTTAGGACTATTTTTTATACAAGACGCTCTAGGAACTTTGCCCTAGAAACCTCTTCTTTGACAATTGATAAGCATGAATTTTATATGTTTTAACTCTCCTAACTTAAGCATTTTAATGAGCAAATATGGCTTGAGGAGTTTAATTAGGTAAATTTTGATGTTAGTAGTCATTTGTGCACTCAAAGAAATTATTTACAAGATTTTAGAATTTTAATGCATAAAGTTCTTTAAATGATTTTGTGAATTTTCCTATTGAATTGTTCTTACTATTTATGCAGATTTTTTGTTGGGCAATGGGAATTTTAAGGATGGAAATTAATTTAGAAAATGATTGAAGCTTCAAGATTGAATCAAGAGCTAAACTACATGAAGGAAGCCATACTTTGCAACTAGAAAGAGGGATTTTTGGATGGAAGGCAGCTCACTTGAACACACATAGAATTTCACTCACATCACAAGAGCTTTAATGCACTCACTAGCCACGGGATCTTTATTTTCTAGCTCTTTCATTCATATTCATTCACATACTCCACTGCATTCACGTTGAAGCAACATTTTTCACACAAGCAACATAACTCTCACGTTGCATCCATTCACACGAAGCCATGGTCATTCAAGTCACACAATCACGCGGCACTTTCACCTCATTCCCACGTTCATTCTGTAATATCCAGTTCTCCAAAAACCAGAGAAAATGTGAGAAATGTAACGTACGGTTTCTCCGTAAACAAACAAGATTCATTGGATACAAAAGAAAGTCCCCCAAGATGATATAGTTAAAGTCCAAAAAAATTTGGGAAGCATTCTAGACTCCTAAAAATGAGAATCCCAGGCTCAGATGGAAAGAAAAATAGAACTAGAATGAAGAAACAATTTTTTACGAAAAGCTTACGAAATGTAATGGCATTTTTGTAATTTTAAGAAAATTTTAAAATTCACACATGAGGGCTTTTTAAATGAAATTTTTGAGTTCTCCAGAGTTCTCTGAGGCCTTGAAAACTATGGAAACCCCTAGGGCAGTTAAATCTCCTCTGGTGGACGTTTTTCAAAGTCGGTTGACCCGAACTTTGACCAGTTCATTCGGGAAGCTTTAGCTCCAATTTGAGTGATTCCAAAAGCATTTTACTAAATTGGGAATCTAAATTTCATAATGGAAAAGATGATTCTAAAAAAGGAGCTAAAACAAAATAGACACAAAAATGCCAAAAATGAAGGGCAAAATGGGAATTTTTGAAAAGTGTAACTTCCTCCCACCTACATATATGATGCACCCTTCTTCCCCCTTCATTATGCAAACCATGTTCTGCCC
Source organism: Erythrophleum ivorense (assembly GCA_026724425.1). Lineage (NCBI taxonomy): Eukaryota > Viridiplantae > Streptophyta > Magnoliopsida > Fabales > Fabaceae > Erythrophleum > Erythrophleum ivorense. The sequence goes on along the minus strand of JAIUCV010000004.1, from coordinate 20,503,668 downwards.
AAAACTAGAGAAAAACCTTAGGGAATGAGGCACACAAGAGGAGGAAGAAAAGGAGGAGAAATTCAAGGTAGAAAGGTATGGATTTTCATAGCTTTTCATGCTCTTTCTCTTCCAAACCTCTTCTCCTCCATTCTCCTTTGTTTCCTATGATTATAATGAAATTTATAAATCTGTTTTAAGGGAGAATTCGGATTTGAAGAAAGGAGCTCAAAGAACATAAGATTTAAGTGAGAAAAAGCAAGAAAACAAGGTAATTTCTCTTCTTATGGTTGTCATCTTTGGTTCCCTTCTCTACCATTTCGTCCCACTTGAGAAAAACCTAATAGGAGATGATTTATAGGCAGAACCAAGCATGAATCCAAGGAAAAAGAATGTGGAGATTAAGAATATGCAAAGAAAATAACAAAATAACCATTAGATTTCAAGATGCAAATTCTAGGGTTTTGTGTGCAACCTATAAAATCTGACCTTATATGATGATTCCTAGGTCTAATTAAGAGTTTAAGTGAGCTCCTAAGATCCCTTAGATGCTCCCCACATGCTTCCTCCTTCAAGAAAATAAAGAGAATTCCAAAGAGGCCAAAAAGGGGCTATATCTCAGCTAAGCATGGATGGAGTAGCTAGGGAGAGTTTTAAATTTTTCCAAATCCATTTTTGTGTCATATATGATGAATGAATATGAGAGGAGGCCTTGGAAAAAATTTAAAACTCATAGAAAGTGATTTGGTGCCTTAGGTTCCATATTATGACCTAAAGAAGCAACATGATATTAGGCTCTTTATTTTAATTGTGTGATGACTCCAAGAGGCTTAAAGGGAGTCAAGAATCATATTTGAAATGAAAGAATGGAGCCTAGAATTTATTTAAGGAGTGTTGCTTCATTAGGTGCATGTATAGACCATAATGGAGCTTATAGAGCAATTTAGCATCTAAGCAAATTGTATGGCCTTAGAGATTGTTTCATGAACCTAATTGGCTCCCATAAATTATATCTAGGCTAAGAGAAACCATCTCCACAAGCTTGTGTGTGTGTGATCTAAAGAGGAGGCTTGAAATCCAAGGAAAAAGTGTGTGATTGTGTGCAAGGTAGCTCTCTCCACCTTCTCTCATACATGGATGTATGTTTAGCTTATTTTAGAATGTGTATATGTGTATTTTCAAGCTATGAAAAGTATGCTAGCATGCCTTTATATGCCATAATTCTTGATGTCATGTTATGTTTTCAAATGACTACATGATGTTTGTATGAGTTTGCTTGAGTGTAGAGAAGCCAAGAACTCTTCCCTTTAGTGAGGATGAGCCAAGAACCCTTGAGCTTGGTTGAGACATAGCAAAGAGTCTCCCAAAAGTAAAGTGGCTCCCAAGAGTATGGTTGAGTCCAAAGCTCTTAAAGAATGGGTGAGGCAGTCCAAAATCCATGAGAAGAAGTGTGAGGTCATTCCAAACACTTGGTGAGCTCTTGAATGTCTTGTATGATTTGTTCATATGCCAAGTTTGCTTTTAAAATGTCCATAACTTCCATTTTCTCCATGCATGCATTTGTAAAGTTTGCTTTGCACATATTATGTATGATTGAATGGGAGATGATCTATTAGGATTCTTTGAATCTCATCCCCTCCTTTCCAATGATCTAACGTGCTAGGTGAACTAAGTGGATATGCTAATGGGAGCCAACAACACTAAAGGAAGGAGATTGACAATCATATGTTTAGCTTTTGCCACTTTAAGACTATGATTGGTACCATATGATGTATATTATTGTTATAAATGATTTATGACCCTTGAGACATATGTAATTATGCTATTATATGATATAGGAATAAAAGAATATGTTCTGTGAATGATGGAATGTAATTTGGGTATGTTATGGCATTATAGCTTCGTGAATGACCTTATGGAAATATGCATAAGTGTAGATGAAAAGGCCAAAATGAGATGCATGAGGTTTGGGACCATTTGGGCAGTTTACACAAGTCTTAAATATACTTTTTAGACTTACCCAAAAGGTGCCACAACCAAGAGAAAGCCATTTGGCAATTTTGGTACCTCATATGGAGCCAAAATTGACTATAATAGAACCCTATATCACTTTTTAGCCAAATGAGTTAGTCTTGATCTAAGATTTGGCATGAAATTAGGACTCATTGAGAGATTTTTGAGAAGCTAAAGATCATAATTTTTGGAGGTCTACAGAATATTTGATGATTTTTCAAAGTTGACAATTTTTCTGATTTTGGTCTGCTGCACTATTCAATTGGTCCGAAAATGAATTCTGTCACACGAGGCTCAAATGATGTCCAATTGCCATGAAATTTTATACAGAGAAACTAGACATTCACAGTGACTCGTGCAACTAGAAGCACTTCATTTGGAGGTCTAGAGAGGGAGATATGAATTTTTGAACATTCTATCTAGTATCAGGAATTTTGCCCAACCAAAGGTACTGTTCCATTAAATTTCGAGATCTGGGCTTCATGAAGTGGTCTGGAGATATTTTTTTCTCTCTAGCTAACATCCACAGCTTTCTAGATTGGTATTATTTTAATGGATTGGATTTTTTTGGAATTAATTGGACACTTTTGAAGTTTTCTGCAGAATTCTGTGACAGTTACAGAATGAAGTCTGACCTCTGGACCATTTTGAATGTCAAACATCCTTTATGATGGATGTTATGATCTGGGCATATTTTTAGTGTGAAGTAGACATCCATAGCTTCTTAGAATGACTAAGATTTTATGATTTCTATTTTTTTATAATTAGTTATGATTTTCCAAAATTTGGCAGAATAGGGGGCAAATGTGGCTGAAATTAAACAAGCCCATTTCATGCTTCATTTCGGTTTCTATGAGTTGTGGACATGATATTGTGATGCAAATGAGTTGGTTTGATGTAATTAAATATGAGAATGTATAGTATGAGCTCACACAGTCCACGTGACACCGATTGCAATTTTTAAGTATGACGCAACGCAAAGAATGTCAATATTTATCCCCCCTTTTTCCTTATACTTCTATAAATGGAATGATGCAAGGCATGTGTACATGATGAGATGAGCTAGAGTTTATGGTGTTACACATTCAAACACGTTGCTGCATATTCCTTCACCCACGCATGCATGAAACACACAAAGCATGAGGAATGAGCTGAACAGAACATCCTCGGGCATGTGAAGAAAGTGAGGAAGAAACATGTGGATGAGAAGAACGTGCATGGAAAGGAGGAGGAGCTCATGTTAAGAGAATCAAACAATCATCTACTAGGTAAACAGAACATGCATCTGAGAGATTCCACGTGAGAAAAGATGAAGGAGTTGAGGTGGAAGGTGTGTAAATGCCACGGGTCTCGAGCTGATACAGAATACGCAAAACAGAGGAGAGGAAAAAGCTAGAATGAAGAGTAGAATGTGGATAACGTGGGAAGTAAATGAAATGTAACTGCATGATGGAGGAAACACAAATGAAGAGCCACGGGTTCTTACACAGTAGATAAACAAAGGAAGTTGCACATGCATGGAAAATAAAGCTAAGAATGAGAACAAGCAACTCCCACGTCCTACGAGGCTTACATGGACTCTTAAATGAAAACATGAGGAGAGGAATAAAGGCTAGGGCAAGGCAACATCCAACAGTGAATGAGGGGAACCAACATGTTCAAGAGATAACATGAGACATGAAGCAAGCAAGTTGAGCTGCTGGTTAAAAGATGCTGGAGCTGAAAACATAAGAGGAGAAGAAAGCAGAGAGGAGGAAAAACCATGCAATGGCTATACGAAAAAGAAGCTACGTGGATAAAGAAGCATGTGGAATATTATATTTAGCTTCACAATGGGGCCCACCTTCTATACGCCTGATGTGGCTACGGGCAATGAGAAGGATGAGATGGCTGAACTCTAATTCTAAAAGAGATGACTTAGGTTGTGCCACTAGCTATATATAATCCAACCTAATTTTATTTTGAGGGTTACGCGACGAGCCTCTCAACAACATTACCCTAATCGTGCAAGATTCAAGAACACAATCACACAAATAAAAGGCAAAAGCACTCATAAAGAATAAGAACACATATAAACAAAGATAGTTGGTCAAGTGGACAAGACCTCAAGAGAACTCGTCCCTTAGAACCCTAGCCTTGAGACGCTACAAAGGAAGACTACTCCTTTGATAAGTCTGGGTTGAATTCACTCCATCGCCCAAGGAGCAAGAGGAACCTCAAAAAAATAGAACATAAGTCCTGAAAAGAAAATTCTTTCTATTTATCTTATTACTCCACTTTCTAAGTACGTATGATGCCTTTATATAGGTAGTGAAAGATCTAAAAGTTTCTAAAAATAATTCCTTAAAAGATGGCACTATTTATTACAAGAATTTGGGAAGTTAATAATGGTGCCATAAAAAAAGGAAAGAAACTAACTTATTCTTTAAATATAATTTTTGACTATATGGTCTTATTCAAAAAACTAAAATAGAAACTTTTGACATAGTCTAGAAATTGATGCTCACTTTCAACAACTTGCCCAAGCTTTCCTTGATGGTTATGCTAGGCACGGTTTCCTTAAAGGTGGTTATAGGAGCTCCATGGTACTCTATCATTTCCTTTCTCTTCCAAAAGATTTGTCCTTGAATCTTTCTTGAATGTTAATAAGAAAGAAAATATTGCTTGGGTGCTACTTAATTGATTCACAAACCAAATAAAAAATAAATCAGAATATGCAAACTTTCCAGTTTCTTTTCTTTTCTAATTTCAGCTCTTTTTTTTTCTTTTTTTTTTTGGAGTTGGACAATTTCTTTCTTTCTTTTTTAGCTTCTTTTCTTTTTTGTTTTTGTCTTTTTCTTCTTTTTTTGGGATCTAGACAAAAACTCACACAAGAATGACAACTAGCAAGAGTCCAAAAGAAACATAAAGGAGACAAGAAAACATAGAATGCACAAATAGAACCTTGAGTACTAGCACTCAAGAAGACAAGCAACTGATGTGAGACCTACTAGACGACGTGCTCTAGGAACCCTAACTAACATTGGTCATACCTAAGGACCAACTAGAAAATAAGAAGACAAGTAAGAACTACTTAGATTTAGACAATAGAAAGGAAAGAACGAAGAACACAAAAGAAAGACAAGAAAAGATCATGCCTTGACTTGTAAACCTAGAGCTCTAATATCAAATGATATGAGACCCTCTAGGAACTTTGCCATAGGAACCTCCTCTTTGACAACATTACCTAGATCACGCAAGATTCAAGAATACAATCACATAAATAGAAGACAAAAGCACTCATAAACAATAAGAACACATATAAACAAAGATAGTTGGTCAAGTGGGTAAGACCCTAAGAGAACTCGTCCTTTAGAACCCTAGCCTTGAGACATCACAAAGGAAGACCACTCCTTTGATAAGTCCAGGTTGAATTCACTCCATTGCCTAAGGAGCAAGAGGAACCTCAAAAAATAGAACATAAGTCCTGAAAAGAAAATTCTTTCTATTCATCTTATTACTCCACTTTCTAAGTACATATGATGCCTTATATAGGCAATGAAAGATAAAAAATTTTCTAAAAATAATTAGTTAAAAGATGGCACTATTTATTACAAGAATTTGGAAAGTTAATAATGGTGCCATAAAAAAAGGAAAGAAACTATAAAGAAGAAAAAGGAAAGAAACTAACTTATTCTTTAAACATAAGTTTTGACTACATGGTCTTATTCAAAAAACTAAAATAGAAACTTTCTACATAGTCTAGAAATTGATGCTCATGTTCAGCAACTTGCCCAAGCTTTCCTTGATGGTTATGCCATCATGGTTTCCTTCAAGGTGATCATAAGAGCTCTAATACCAAATGATGATACAAGACCCTCTATTTGGTTTTTTTTAGAGCTAGAACTCAAGGTTCTATTCATCTTATTACTATTCATCATTGGAAGTTTTATCATTGTTTTCAAAGAAGCCACCCAATGGACCCTTATCTTCAACTAGCATTGAAAGGAGTTGTGATTACCTAGATTTGTTTCCTAAGAAACCACTTGATGGTTTTCAATCTTTAATATGCCTTCAAAAGTGTTTCGATATCATAGATTTTGTTATTCCTAATGAATTATTGCCTTTCAAAAGCATTGAGTACCACACATTGAGTTTTAATTGTTTCATGAATTTTGTGGCTATTAGGAATTCATATTACATTAATTTTATGGTTAAAAGGTTATTGTGTTGCTTGGATTTTGTTATGGCCCTTGGATTTGTTATAGGTGCTCAAGGGATTCGTGTGGATGAAGAGAAGGTGAAAGCTATCCGTGAGTGGCCTACACTAAGGAATTCAAATAAAGTGAGGAGTTTCCTTGGCTTGGCTAGCTTCTATAGATGTTTTGTGAGGGACTTCTCCTCCTTTGCTGCACCTTTGAATGATTTGGTAAAGAAAATGTGGTTTTCAAGCAAGATGAAACACAAAAGGTTGCATTTAGCATTTTGAAAGAAAAATTTACTAATGCTCCTTTACTTGTTTTACTTGATTTTTCTAAAGTTTTTGAAATTGAATGTGATGCATCTGGAATTGGAATTAGGGCTGTTCTAATGCAAGATTTTAAGCCTATTACTTTCTTTAGTGAAAAATTAAGTGGAGCTACTTTGAATTATTCCACTTATGACAAAGAGTTGTATGCTTTAAAAAGAACCTTAGAAACTTGGCAACATTATTTATAGTCAAAAGAATTTATTATACATTCTGATCATGAAAGCTTGAAAATTTTAAAGTCTCAAGGTAAATTGAACAAGAAACATGCTGGATGGCTTGAATTCATTAAAACTTTTCCTTATGTCATTAAGCATAAAAAGGGTAAAGAGAATGTTGTGGCTGATGTATTATCTAGGAGATATAGTCTTCTTACCTCATTGCATGCTAGATTACTTGGTTTTGAGATGTTAAAAAGCATATATGAATCTGATTGTGACTCTGGTGAAATCTGGAAATTATGTGAGACACATGGTTTTAATGACTTTTACAAATTTAATGGATTTTTGTTTAAGAGAGATAAATTAAGTATTCTATCTTATTCTATGCATGAATTGCTTGTTAAAGAGACTCATGGTGGTGCTTTGATGGGGCACTTTGGTGTGGAGAAAACTTCAGCTCTTTTGCATGAACATTTTTATTGGCCAAGTATGAGAAAAGATGTAATTGTTGTTTGTGATAGATGTGTGACATGTAAGCATACAAAATCTAAAGTTCAATCTCATGGTTTGTATTCTCCCCTCCCCATGCCTTTCCAATCTTGGACTAATATTTCTATGGATTTTGTATTGGTCTTACCTAGATCTTAAAGTGGAAAAGATAGCATTTTTGTTGTGGTTGATAGATTTAGCAAAATGGCACACTTTATTGCATGTTCAAAAACTAACGATACCATACACATTGCTGACTTGTTCTTTAAAAAATTGTGAGGTTGCATGGTTTACCTAAATCTATTGTGGGTGATAGAGATGTAAAGTTTCTTAGCCATTTTTGGAAAACTTTGTGGTATAAGCTAGGAGCTAAATTGTTGTTTTCTACTATGGCACATCCTCAAACAGATGGGCAAACTGAAGTTGTGAACCGTACTTTTACTACCTTGCTTCGTTCTATCATTCAAAAAAACTTAAAGAATTAGGAAAAAAGCTTGCCTCACATTGAGTTTGCATATGATAGAACAATGCACTCTTTTACTTCATTTTTTCCATTTGAGGTTGTCTATGGTTTTAATCCCTTAACGCCTCTTGATATTCTTTCTTTATCTTCTAATGAGTTTGCTAATCTTGATGGTTTGAAGAAAGCTAAGTTTGTGCAGGAATTACATGCCAAAGTCAAGGCTAACATTGAGAGGAAGAATGAACAATATGCCAAGCATGCTAATAAAGGTAGAAGGTGTGTGGTATTTGAACCTAGAGGTTAGGTTTATGTACACTTGAGAAAGGAAAGATTCCTTGAGAAACGAAAGTCAAAGTTGCACCCTAGAGGGGATAGACCTTTCCAAGTTTTGGAAAGAATTAATGGCAATGCATACAAAATTAATTTGCCTAGCTCTTATGGAAATATTAATGTTACATTCAATGTGACTGATTTATCTCCCTTTAATTATACAGATTCGAGGATGAATCCTTTTAAAGAGGGAGGGAATGGTGAAGGGACCCATGAGCTTGGAGACAAGGGAGCATGGTATGATGACCTAAAAGAGCATGAAGGGCGTGCAAGAGAGCCCAACAAGCAAATGGGCCCATTACAAGGCATAGGAGACCCAATGACTAAAGGAAGAGCCAAAGCCATGAAGCAAGCTTTGAGTTGCATTGTCCAAGAAGTTCAAGAGCTTGAACCCATGTTTTTGCATCAATTTGAAGAGTTACAAGGCCCAAGGGACGTAATTCTCATTGTCCAAGCCTAACAAGACATAATGCAAGGTCTAAATGGAGTCCAACTTGAAGAAATCAATTAACAAGCATGTGCAAATCACATGGGCAACAGAAGTGACATGAATAGGAGCTTTAAATCTGATTAGGATGTCTTTTAATTGCTTTTCATTAGTTTGAACAAGGCCATTTAGTCAAGACTTAGGATTTAAGTTTCAGATTTTGTTTATTTTCATTTTTCTTAGTTGTTGAAAATGTATAAAGTACTTTCTTTCCTTTTCCTTAGGATTTCTTATGGTAAATGGCATCATATCTTCCCATTAAAATCAGATTTTTTGTTTCCTATTTCTTGAAAGAGAATTCTTAAAGATTAAGTTAGGTTTAAGGTTTTCTTTTATGTTTATTTAATAGGCCACCTATTATACTTTTGAGAGGGAGTTGAATGAATTCATAATTTTATTTCTCATTATGAGAATTCTTGCTTCTGTGTGTTCTTCTTTAGAATACAAGTGACTTATCAAAGGAGCAATCTTTCTTTGTGGCGTCTGAAGGCTAGGGTTTTAAGGGAAGAGTTCTCTTAGGATCTTATCCACTTGACCAACATTTCTTGTTCCTAGCTGATTCTAGGCAAAGTGTCATTTTGTTGAAGGTTCCTAGGACTTATTCCTACGGGGTCTTTCATCACGGTTTCTAGAAGAACTACATCTACTTTGAACCTTCTTAGGTGGGGCAGCTAGCTTTTCTCCTTTCTTAATTTCATTCTCTTTAGAGTTTGAAGAAGAAGGAATATCATTCTTTAAGTTTTTCTTCCATGAGTTGAAAGAACTTGAATTAGAGTTCTTCCTTACAAAATTCTTTCTTTTAAGTTATCTCTCTACCTTGGCAGCTTGATGGACTAAGTCATGAATCTCCACATAGTGGTACATCTCCAAAATGTCAGCTATGCCATGATTGAGCCTATGTAAAAAGTGAGTCATTGTTGCTTCTAGATCCTCCTCTACGTTAGCTCTAATCATGGCCATTTGCATCTCTTTGTAGTACTCATCCATACTCTTGGATCCTTAAGTGAGGCATTGAAGCCTATTGTGAAGTTCCCTTGATACAATACCGATAGGCATGCCCATTGGAGCACAACAAGTTCGAGAAGCCCTCATGCATCAAGAAACCCAAATCATTCAAAAGAGCATGATTCAGGTTCGAATGGCTCATTAAGGGATGGCCTATGCTCAAGAGGCCCAAATTCCACTAGCATATGTCCGAGAACTTTAAAGAGCTCAATTCTTCTAGTATATGCCCAAGAACTTCAAAGAGCTTAAGATAATTTCTATGTTGGACGTCGGCCCAAGTTTAGAGCCCAAGATCCATATTTGATCAATTTAGAATATGCTAGACATCACTCAATTTTGGTGAACACTTTCATTATCATTTCATAGAGTTTTCAAATGATTAATGGGTCAATCTTGAATCTTAACTCTTAGCTTTCACCTCATTTTAGAATCATCCTTATCGGAGTTTCCAAATACGAGATAGAGTTAATAAGAAGCAATACGTCAGGCATGCTGATCCTGGAGCTGAATTGGACTTTGGACATGAGATCTCCTTAAAGGTGCAAAAGTAGAAGTCCAAGTGAAAGTCTAATGTCCTAAGAAGAGTCCATGGAGCAACTAGAGTCAATGTCCAACATGTTAAAGTCCAGTGCAGTTATACACATACGAAAGAGTCCAAAGAAGCCTTAATCATGTCAATTGGAGCCCAAATGCATGGTGTATGGATCCATGGGAGTTCTAGAGTATGATACATCTTAATGCAAGCCCAAATGGATGCCCAAAGAAGCCATGGAAGTCTGTGAACGTGAATAGTAAATGCCAACACTTATTAAAGTTGTGCTTACATGGAAAATGTCTTACATGGCAAATGATATGGATGATTACCTATGTGGCATGTGATGTGGCATGCTTGAAGACACATTAACTTGTGACATGGAGTTACTAATTACATTAATTAGTTTACATTTTATTAGTTGCTTAGAACTTGCAGTTTAAGTTATTATACTTCTAGAAAGTTTTAGTCAAATTTTATGTGTTACCTTTCTACTGATTGTATGGTGTCATTCTTAACTCATATTATTTCCAAATTCTTATAAAAGATGATGCCATCATTAAGATAGTAATTTAGAAAGCTTTTAGAGTTCAATTGCCTACATAAAGGCCCCCCTATTATGGTCAAATAAAAAAAGATGAATAAGAATTTTGTTTTTCTTTTCACATTGTGTGAGAGTTATCTTGTTCTCTTTGTGTTCTTGTGAGAATGCTTGACTTATCAAAGGAGTGGTCTTCCTTTGTGGCATCTTGAAGCTAGGGTTCTAAGAGACAGGTTCTTTGAGGGTCTTTCCTTTAACAAACATTCTTATTTTCTAGTCTGTCTCGGGTAAAGTGTCATCTTGTTGAAGGTTTCTAAGGCATGTTCTTAGTAGGTCTTTCATCATCCTTTCGAAAATAGGATGGAATGAATTAACTCCTTATTATAGCCTTCATCTCTTCCCATGTTGAGATAGGGTGCTCTCTATATCTAATCTGCTCCTTTTGCATTTGGTCCCACCAAACAAGAGCATAATTAATAAATTCAAGAGCAGCAATTTTGACCTTCTTATCTTCAGAGTAGTTATGGCATGAAAAGATTTGCTCTACATGCATCTCACACTCTAGGTATGTTTCTGGATCACTTTTGCCTTAAAAGGAAGGAATTTTGACTTTAACTCCTCCAAGGCCTTCTTCTTCATCACTAGGCCTCCTCGGTGGTCTTCTTTGTATAGTGAATGGCCTTCTTCTTAGCTGAGTCTCCTCCCCTTCATAATCTTCATCATGGCCCTCCATGTTTTCCACATATTCATGATGTTGCAGACGTGCAGCATGAGCTTATCATTAGTTAGCTTGAGTAGTCCTTTAACTAGAGGTTCTACTCTCCACTTGATCTAATAGTTCATGGAGTCCTTCCAACTTATTATCAAGCATCCTCTCAAAATGGCTCACTAATGCTTTCATTTGCAAAGATGCTACCCCAAATGAATTGTGACCGTCATTATCACTTTCAAGTGCAACTCTTTTTTCTTGATTATCTGCCATGTTATTGAAAAAGAAATGAAAGAAACAAGAGTATATAGGACCTCGCAAACACTTTCTCACAAGTTTCACTCAATTAGAATATAACACTCTCACTCGTGCTTGATTTCTCCCTCTTTTTGGTTTTTTTAGTAATGATCTTACCTACTCTTACCTTTTACCTCTCAATACTAATCCTAAACTCTTATGTCACCTATGATCTCGTCAAGTGATCAAATATTGCCAATTCTTGGTTCAACCAAGTATGTGTAGATGGGTGGTTTAAAAAGTTATAATTGGCACACAAAAGTCACAATTAAAGGTAGGGTTTGGTTAGGCTTGGGTTTCAAAGAGAAGAGGAAAGATTTAACCACTTAATAATGTAAGATCAAGTTTAAAATCCCAAAGAGCCACACATAATGTAATTCTGAAAATTTTAACTATGAGAAAAAATGCATGATCAAAATAAGAAAGTTCAATCAAAGGGAAAAAAAAAAGGAAACAAGGATAAATCAAAATAAGGAAGTGCATAATACAATATCAAAGGAAATAAGGTAAAATAGGAAACAAATGAAAAAAAAATTATCTGATAAGAAATTCTTTTTTTTTTTGCTTTTTTTCCTTCTTTTTTTTTGCCTTTTTTGTTTTTCCTTTTTTTTCTTTTCTTTTGTTTTTTTTCTTTTTTATTGGGCTTTTCTCTTCTAACTTGATCAAATGAAATAGTCCAAAACTTACAAAATAGGAAATAAACTAGACAAATCAGATTTGTGATATTCAGAAAATATGATGGAGGTGAGCTAGGAGACTTGAAAGAGCTTGAACAAAATCAAGAACTTGGAAACAAAAAGGGTGGATGTGACTCTAAAAGATAGCTAACAAAAGACCCATTGTAAGGTATGGGAGGCCCAATGACAAGATTAAGAGTCAAAGCTATGAAGGAGGCCTTGAATGGAGTGATCCAAAAGCTAATGGACTTGGAACCCATACTCTTAGCTTAATGTGAAGCCCAAAAGGAACAAAATGGTATGAAGATTATTTCATATCTACAAGATGCTAACCCAAGCCCAAAAGGAGCCTAATTAAAGGAGCCCGACCATTTTCCACCAAATTCTTTTAGTTTTATTTTATTTTAATTTAATTGTTTTCATTTCAGATTTTTAACTTTATTAGGCGCCATTCTTAGTGAATTTGTCCAGACTTAAATTTCTTTTATTTTCCTACCATGTAAGAGGCGCCACTTAGGAGTTATTTTTTGTTTAGGGTTTTATTTTTCAAAAGCCTATATAAGGCCCACTTATACTCTAAGAATTGGTAGATTGAATGAATTATCATTTTTTTAGAATCATTTCTAACTTATGAGGTTTCTCTTATGGCCTTTGTGTGCTGAGGTAAATCTTTGACTTATTAAAAGGATAGGTTCTCTTAGGGTTCAATTCCACTGATTAACATCTCTTCTTCTTCTTCGTTTGCCCCTTTCTCTGTTCTTCGTTGTTTGCTATCCAGATATGTGTTTTTGCTTGTTTGTGTGTTGCAGCCAAATTTTGATCACTTATCCATGTCATTTGGGGTTCCTAGAATGGGTTTCTATGGGATCTCACATCATCTGGTATCAAAGCATTGGTTGAGGTTGGTTTCATCCACTTTTTCCTTGTTCTTTTCTCTTATTTCGTTTGATTCATGTCTATTCGTCATCATCTTTCATGCGACTATTTCTTATGTTTTCCTTTGTGTTTCTAGATGTGTGATAGGTCTTTTCGTGTCTTAAAATCCCTTCTTTCTTGTCAATTTGGAATCGCATCAATCTGATTTTTCTATAGCAAATTATAACCTTTTTACTTTCGTGCACATCTATCCAGATCTTCAAAGCTTTGTGATCTGTTTCTAGATTTCATCACTTTGAGATTCAAAAAGAAAAGAGAGTATATTGCAGTGAAAAAGAGAAGAAAAGGAAAAGAAAAGAAAAGAGAGTATATTGCAATGAAAAAAAAAAGGAAAAGAAAAGAAAAGAAGGAAAAGTTGCAAAAAAAAAGACAAAAAGTAGCCAAAAAAAAAGTCAGAATTTGTGAAAAGAAAGTTGTGCTGGAAATTGCAAATTTTGAATTGCTAACTTGAATTGCAATTGTTGAAGATCCTTTATTCTTGGAATTACCATTTTTGATTCCTTGAGTTGATCTAGTCATTAAATGTCATATTGTGCATAATTCATAAAAGGAAATTTGCATTCATTCACCTTATTATAAATTTTAAATTTCTCATTGCTTCATTACTGATTTCAAAGTCCAATTTCCTTTCATTCTTTTCCTCTTGATAATTAATCATTTAACCATTTATTCTCCCATAATCTGCCACACACCATTTGTTCCATAAATTCATTGTCTTCATTTCCTTTCCTAGTCACTTGTTGTATTTTCCATTGGCTGCACCTACATTTTTTTTTCAAATGTTGGACTTTTGTTATCTCTTTGAGAACTTTGCATCTTGGATTCTAATTTGAGATTGCCACTTCATTTGCTGCTTTTTTTTATTTGTTGGATTTAATTTAGTACACTATAGGAAGCAAGTTGAGAGGAAAAAGGCAAGAGTATTTTCATCATTGTAAAAGCCATTACAAGTATGAAACACGAGTGAATTTGCATCATTTAGAGTGAAACACATGAGGGAGTGGTTAGGTCCATTTTCTTGCTATTCACCAACATTTCAGGTGCCAATCATGTCTGAAAGTGAAGATAACCAAGTTGACCTTAAATGGTTCATCAAATCTATTCAAGAACAATTCAAGAGGTTAAATGCTAGGTTGGATCAAATGGATTCTTCTTCTTCTAATAGCAAGGCAAGGCATGGTAAACATATTGTTCTAGGAGGAGATGAATATGATTTTGAGGAGGAAAGCTAACATGAAAGAGTTAGGAGAGCTCCACCTCAAAAGAAAGATGCCTTTAGTAACATCAAGATGAAAAATCCCTTCCCTTCAAGGGAAAGCTAATCCTGATGTATATCTTGAATGGGAAAGAAAAGTTGAGTTTGTATTTGACTGCTAATCTTTTTTAAAGAAAAGTAAAGTGAAGTTAGCTACTTTGGAGTTTACCGATTATGCAAGCCTATGGTAGGATCAATTAACCACTAGTAGGAGGCATTTTGGAAAGGGTCCAATTCGGTCTTGGCCAGAAATAAAGGCTCTCATGAGGAAAAGATTTGTCCCTACCCATTACTATAGGGATGTGCATAAGAGGCTCCACAAAATCAAACAAGGATCTATGAGTGTGGAAGAATATTTTCAACAAATGCAAATTGCCATGATCAAAGCTGATGCAGTAGCACCAAGAGACCTGGCTAAGCATAGAAATGTACCTGATGGAGGATATGGTATTAAGCTTCAGGCTCAAAGACATGATTTGCAAATTAAAACCCAAGAGTTCAAGTTAAATGTACCTAAAGATCCATTGCAAGGCATAGGAGGCCCAATAACAAGAGTTAGGGCCAAAGTAATGAAAGAAGCCTTCAATTGTTTGATTCATAAGCTCTATGATTTAGATCCCATTTATTGAGGGTCCAAAAAGATATAAAAGGTGTGATAATGCTGACCATTCTAAAAGAGGAGTGCTAAGGCCCAATTGGAGTTTAATTGCAAGAGATTAAAAATCATGTGTCAATCATGTGATATCCCATGTGACTACTTAAAGGAGCTTATCAATTTTGGGAAGAATTCTTTATGAATTTCATTATTTATTTATTTTATTATTTTTAGGACTTGGTCAAAGATCTTATCTTAGAGATTAAGTTAGAATTAGTATCCTAATCTTGTTCCTTGATTTTAGGCACCATTTTAAATATTTATAATCAGATTTTAGTATTTAACTTTTGTTAGAATTTTAGACTCTTAGAAACTTTGCCTATAAAAGGCTTCCTATTATACTCTATTTTCAGATTATGAATGAAGTTAAGTATTATTCAATTTTCTGTGAGGCCTTTGCTTCTTTGTGTTCTTTAAGAGTTCACATGACTTATCAAATGATTGGTCATCCTTTGTGGCGTCATTGTTTAGGGTTCTAAGAGACAAGTTCCCTTAAGGTTCTATCTCCGACCAACAATCTATTTGTGTGCTTCTATTTTCATATGAGACGTAGCCAATCTTGGGTGATCAATTTGTGTGCCAAGGTTCCTAGGACAAGGTTTTTAGAGGGTTTTGTATCATCTTGGTATCAGAGCAAGATTTTTCTAGTCTCAAAGGTAATTTTTTTCCATCCCCTTCTTCAAATTTTTGTCTATCCCCTTTTCTTCCTTGGCTGTGTTGGTGTCAATTTTGTCTTGTTTTTCAAGCAATCATTTCTGGTATTTTCAGTTGAGATTTTTGACATGTAGTATGTCAATTCTATAGTTTAAGATCACTTCTTTCTTCTTGTTTTTGAAACACCACAATCGAAGTTTTCTATAGTGAGTTATAGCCGTTTGAAATTTCGTCATCTCTGAGTTCTTCTTGTCCAATTTTTTTACTTGCTTTTTTGTGCTTCTCTTCTCATTCCATCCATCAATTTTGTGCCTTTCACACCTCTATCTTACCATCATTTTGTGTTCCATTATTTTGTGCATTGTGCATCATTCATCTCACCATCTTTGTGTACTTTGTTCATGCTGATTGTAACACCCTAAAATTTATTAAGGTGTTAATCATGGATTTAGGTTAATTAAGAATAATTAATATGGAATAATTAGGCAAGTTATGTGAATAAAAATTTTAGATAGATAAATTATTAATATAGTTTGAGATTTAATTGGATTAGAAACCTTATCTAGGCCCAAATTAAAATTAAATAGGTTATGGTTAGAGACTAATGGAGGCCCAATGATTTTAAGTGCAGACCCAACCTTTTAATATAAGACTTGGCCTAAGAAAAAATACCTAGTGATGGCCCAATCTGATTTAGTGAGATACGGGCCCATGACCCAACTTATATAAGCTCTTGTAATTAGCCCAATATCCCTTATGCAGACCTTAACTAAATGGGCTCTTGAAAACTTGACTCAATCCAACTAAAAATCTAAACTCTTGTAATTGGCCCAACAAATCAAAACCTTAGCCCAACAACTAATGGGAGCCCAATAGGTATTTGGGTTGGTGGGTCAGCCCATAACCTATTTTGGACCCAACTTAAACCCTAAAAATCATTCTAACCACCCCATTCTATAAAACCATAAGAAACACAAACATAAATTCGAAGGTCCAAAAGGGAGGCTAGGGTTAGTAGCAAAATTCTATTATTTCCCACTTCTAGAGCAAGATTCAGCCAAGGTAATAGTTATATAACTTAATGCTCTCTTCTTTCTCTTCGATTTGACCCGATTGGCTTCTCATTTGGAGCACTTTCACCCACACCCAAAATCTGAAACTTGCTATTTGATGTTTCCATGGTAAAATTTCATAGGTTGAGGTTGGGGGTGTTATTAGGTAAGTATAAACTCTTCATTTTGATGTATTTTCTATTGGTTTAAGACTCCCATAGTAGATTTATAGTATGGGCCTTAATTTTGTGCGAATTTTCCTAGGGTTTAAAGTGATATTTTGATGTTTCTAGTCTAATGAAGGTAAAACCTGAAATTAGAGGCTCTTGGTGATTGGGTAGGTGTCCCTTAAGTAATTATTGGTAATTTAATTCTTTGAGCATTAGGTTATTACCATAAATGATGAATGGGATAGTGATGAACTAATATAAAGTGATAATTTTTTGATATTGTGATTATAGGAAGATTTTGGTACTGCTGTTAGCTTCCCAACTTGTCTACAAGTAAGGCAACTGGGGATTTTGTAATTCCATGCATATATCTGCTTTAATTTTATATTTGTTACACATGAAAGATTTAAAATGTTAAATGAATTGATTGGCTATATGTTATATTGTGTTTGGACCTTATGAGTCCATAGTGGAGCTGTGGTGCAACTACCACTCGTGCATGTGCTTCAATTGGGTACCGGGTTATAATTAGACCCCAGATGCACTGAGCTCTGGTTGTGCTCATTGGGGAGTGGGTGCTATAAACGGGCCTCTCCCAGTGTTATTGGCCTTTAACATGTAGAATTGTGATTGCTAGTATGGGATAGTAATCATAAATAACCTAATTGTTTCATTTATTGATATGGTTGGTATATTTTCTTATATTTATATGAAATCATTCATATATGTTAATTAAATTGGAATATATGAATGGAATTTTCCTTGGTTACTGAGATTTACATCTCACCCCATTTCATGGGATCATGCTTTCAGGTGAAGGCCCTTTAGGTAAGGATAAGGAGGAGCAAGTGGACGAAAATCCATAAGCTCTAGCCATGTGTGGAAGAGGCTACACTTGGGCTGATCTGAGTAGAGTAGATGCAATTTTGTTATTCTTTTATATAGCATCATCATGTAGTCATATTGCCAAGTGTAGGTGTTTGTATTTTGATTACTTAGGATGTATCTATTGAGGAGTTAGGCCTCATCTTAGCTTGGTATTAGCTGTATGAACTTATAACATTTGATGTATGAACTTTGTTAAATTTATTATATGGTCTACTATTGGGAATGTAATCATGTGATACATTAGACGTTGATTTGAACCAGTGATGTATGGAATCTCCAATGGAATATGTATCGAATAATAATTGTTGATAATTCATGAATTCTTGCTGTTATTACTCTATGAACTTGCTGATATAAGATAATTCGAGGAGTAGAAATTAACATTTAACTCTTGAACTAGTAATGATAGATATGTTAGGTAAATCAGGTGAATGAAAACTATTGAGCCCTACAAATTAAGGTAGAAGGGTCCTAGAGTGTCTCTAGGGGTAGAATTGGAGTGCATGGGATGAAATTTGAAAGATGTAGTTGCAGGAGGGTGTTATGCCGCGGATAGGAAGGTCTCACCTCGACCAAGAGTGTGATAAAGATGAAGGGAGCCATGGCGCGAGGAATCTCGCCGTAGCTAAAGCAAAAATTTTGCCCGATGAGGGTGACAGAGAGAAAGCTCGCCGTGGTGCAACATGTCCTGCCACAGCTCAAGTTGAGAAAACTCGGTAAGGAGTGTCCAGTAGCTAGCTTCATCGCAACACAAGTGTATCCTGTCGTGGCGAGAATCGCAGGACTTCGAATAATAGCTTCAGGAGGCATTTTCGTCGTGGCGTCACGTAGGCTCATCGCGGTGAGAATTGCCCAATAAGATTCACAAGAGTAACTTAGCCGCGGCACGAAAGGTTGGGGCCACAACACAGAGTGAAAACTTAGTTTTTGAGCTCCAGTAAGTAACTTAGCCGTGGCGAGAGAGTTTTAAGTCGCGGCGAAGGTTCCTAAACTCCTACCTTTAGCCTAGAAACCTCAATTTCTCCAATGGTAACACTAGGGAATAATGTAGGAACACTTATAGGAGGTTTTTGTGCATTGGAATTGATGGATGGGCGAATCACAAACCTCTCATGATAGTACAATTTCTCTTCTACATTCTCACATTTGTGGTTGTATAGTTAATGATCCTAATATTATCAAAGTTCAAATTTCCCTATATTTTCATAATGTATTTAATTGTAATGACTCTAAACTTTGATCATTAATCATTAATTATTAATCATGTATTTAATCATAATTACCATGATTAGAAGTTAGGGGCGTCACACTGATAATTGGTGTAAATACTTTTTTGTTTTAAGTGAGTGAGTTTAAAAAAAGTACAAAAAAAAAGAAAGAGAAAAAGAAGTACCAAAAAAAGGGCACAAAAACAAAAATAAAAACAAAAAAAGGAGAAAAAGAAGTACAAAAAAAGGGCAAAAAAAAAGTGATTGTTGCTTGAGAGTGCAAAATCCAAAATTGAAAGGTTGTATTTGCCAAGAAAAAGGAAAAATTATGTTTAAGGACCAAAAAATGAAAAAATTTATTTTTAAGGACATGTTACTACTAAGATTAACATTTTATTGTTAAACTCAGTGATAATCATTCTCAAACAAGTGGTAACAGGTCCTTAAGAATAAATTTCTTCACTTTTGAGTCCTTTATTATAATTCTCCCCAAAAAAAATTACTTGTTCTTGTTAAAGTTCTAACCTTTCTTAAGTTCTTTCTTATTTAAAGTACACCATACCCCTTCTTGGCAAGATTTAAGGAAGAATTTTTAGATTTGTGGTTTTTTATGTGCATTACATAAAAAGGTGGTTACTTGAATTTGGTGGTAAGGTTATCTTCTTTTCCTTCCAAAACTAACTTATCTTTTCTTCTTTTCTGTTCTTACACCTTATGGATCCTTGTTTTCTCCATCCCTTCTTTGACTTCTTTAAGTTGGGCTCAAGTTAAGTTTGGTTCCCTTATTCTTTCTTTTATTTCACCTCTTCATCCTTTCTTCTTTGTGTCCCTTTTATTACTTTTATAGTATCAATTGCTTGTCACATGTTTCTATCACACACCTTCTTTTATGTGATTGTCTAGGATTACTTGTGTTTAGAAACTCTTGCTTGTGATTGCCATTAGTCTGATCTTTTCTTTTGATTTGCTTGTAACTTACTTAGAACACTTGTAAGAAGCAAATTATTAAGTGATAAAAGGCTAAAGTGTATCATCTTAATAAAAGCCAAATTTTGAAAGTAAACATGAGTGAATTACTATTCTTGAGTGTAAACACGTAAGCTAGTAAGTAGCGAGGTCCTATATCTTTCTTTGCTTGTTTTTGTACAAACTAATATTTCAAGATATCTGGAGAATTTGAGCGCAATAACTTTGACATGAAAGTCTGGATTAGAGCCATTCAAAGTACTCTTGAGAAACTTAGTGCCAGATTAGATGATGTGGAGTCTTCTACCAATAGGAGGACCCATAGGAGGCAAGCTCAGGTGGAGCTTGATAATGATGCTGAGTCCGACTTTGAGGAGTCCCATACTCAGAGAGGTAGGTAATCATCGTCTAATAAGGATGGTGGTATTAGAAACATCAAGATGATGATTCCCTTATTCCCCGGGAAAAATGATCCAAACCAGTACTTAGATTAGGAAAGAATAGTGGAGCATGTGTTCGAGTGCACTCTTATACTGAAGAGAAGAAAGTGAAGCTTATTGCAGTGAAGTTCATTAATTATGCTAGCATCTGGTGGGATCAACTCTTACTCACTAGAAGACGTATAGGTGAAGGTCCTATTCATGATTGGCAGGAGATGAAAACTATCATACGAAGCAGTTTGTCCCTAGTTACTATTATAGGGAATTTCATAAGAGGCTCCAAAAGCTGAAACAGGGTTCCATAAGTATGGAGGATTACTATCAAGAAATGGAGATTGCCATGATTAAGGTAAATGTGAATGAAGACCATGAAGCAACCATAGCCCGATTCATTGAGAGCTTGAATCCTGATATAGCCACCCAAGTTGATTTATACAATTACCTGGATATGGAGGAGCGCTTTCATAGAGCTATCAAGGTGGAAAAATAGCTAAAGGCTCGACAAAAGCTGAAAGTGACATCTAGCTTGAGTTCTTGGAGGGATTCCAAATTCCCCTTCAAGCCAAAGATCAATTTCAAGTCTAAGGAGAAAAGTAAGGTAAAACCCTTTCAAGTTAAAGGTAAAACTAATTCAAAACCATTATTGTCTTCCAATCCTACTTCTTCTTCCTCTAAAGTTAGATGTTTTAAATGTAATGGTTTTGGTCATATTGCTTTTCAATGTCCGAACAAATGGACTATGATTATTTTTTAGAATGATGATGTGACTAGTGCTAATAGTGAATCTGAGGAGGATGAGATACCACCCCTGACTGATGACTCTGACTTAGAGTTAACTACAGCTGTAAATGGTGAAGCCCTTGTGGCTAGGCATGCTCTCAACATTCAACCTAAAGAAGATCTCAAGGTAGAGCAGCGTGAGCATATTTTCCATACCCATTGTTTTATCCACAAGAAGGTATGTAGTTTGGTTATTGATGGTGGTAGCTGCACAAATGTGGCTAGTACTTTACTTGTGGAAAAGCTGAACTTGCACCCTACCCCTTATAAATTACAATGGCTTAATGATAGTGGGGAGGTAAAGGTAACAAAACAGGTGCTCATCTCTATTTCTTTTAGTAATTATCATGATGAGATTCTTTGTGATGTAGTACCCATGTATGCTAGTCATTTATTACTTGGTAGACCTTGACAGTTTGCAGAAAGGTAAAACATAATGGATATAAAAATTATTACTCATTTGTTTTTAATGGTAAGACCATTGTGTTGACCCCCCTTTACCCTATTCAAGCATATGAGGATCAGTTAAAAATTGAAAGAGAGTGTAAGAAGAAAGAGCAAGAAAAGAAAGGTAAAGTGAGTGTGAGTGTTAAGAATGAGAAGAAGCAAGAGAAAGGAGAGCTGAGTAGAATGGAAAAGAAAATTAGAGACAAACATGAAGAAAAGAAAGTGAGTTTATTTTCAGATAAAAGTGAGATCAAAGAGCTCTTATTTGTAAAAATGCTTTCTTATTGCTTTATAAAGATATTTACCTTACTATCGACGATCTTGATCACTCTTTGCTTGCTAGTGTTATGTCTTTATTACAGGAGTTTCGTGACTTGTTCCCAGAGGAAATACCTGATGGATTACCCCCTTTAAGAGGCATTGAGCATCGTATAGACTTCATCCCTAGAGCATTTATCCTTAATAGACCTGCTTATTGAGCAAATCCAAAGGAGACTAAGGAAATACAACATCAAGTGGAGGAACTCATGAAGAAAGGCTTTGTTTGTGAAAGTCTAAGTCCGTATGTTATCCCGATGATTCTTGTGCCCAAGAAGGATGGCATCTGGCGGATGTGTATAGATTGTTATGCCATTAATAAAATAATGGTAAAATATCGCTATCCTATCCCAAGGTTAGATGATATGCTTGATGAGTTGCATGGTGCATGTTTTTTCTCTAAAATTGATCTTAGAAGTGGTTACCATCAGATTAGGATGAAAGAAGGTGATGAATGGAAAACTACTTTTAAGACCAAGTTTGGGTTGTATGAATGGTTAGTTATGCCATTTGGCTTGACTAACACACCTAGCACTTTCATAAGTTTAAAGAACCATGTCTTTTGACCTTTCATTAGTAGATTTGTTATGGTTTACTGTGATGACATTTTGATTTACTCTAAGAGCCTAGAAGAATATGTGAGTTATTTGCATGATGTGTTTATTGTGCTTAGGGAGAATAAACTCTTTACCAATTTAGAGAAGTGCTCCTTTTATTTGGACTCTGTGGTTTTTCTTGGATTTGTTGTAAGAGCTCGTGGCAGACAAGTGGATAAGGAGAAGATCAAAGCAATCCGAGAGTGGCCAACTCCAAAGAATGCGAGTGAAGTAAAGAGCTTCCATGGATTGGCGAGCTTCTATAGGTGATTCATGAAGGACTTTTCTACTCTTGTTGCCCCTTTGAATGATTTGGTAAGAACGAATGTGGTATTCAAGTGGGGTAAAGCATAAGAGCGTGCTTTTAACATACTAAAGGAAAATTTAACTAATGCCCTTGTACTTGTGTTGCTTGATTTTACTAAGGTTTTTGAAGTTGAGTGTAACACTTCTGGTATAAGCATAGGTGGTGTGTTGATGCAGGATTCTAAACCTATTGCATATTTCAGTGAAAAATTGAGTGGTCCTACTTTAAATTATTCAATATATGATAAAGAGTTGTATGCCTTGAAGTGGACTTTAAAAACTTGGAAATATTATTTGTGGCCTAAAGAATTTATTATCTATTCTGATCATAAGAGTCTTAAGTTTCTTAAGTTTCAGGGTCAATTGAACAAAAAACATGCAGGTTGGCTTAAATTTATTGAAACCTTCCCTTATGAGATTAAGCATAAGCAAGGAAAAGAAAACGTCATAGTTGATGCATTGTCTAGGCATTACACTTTGATTACTTACATGCTTGCTAGACTGATAGGTTTTGAGATGTTAAAAGGCATGTATAAGTCATTCTGATTTTGCTGATATTTAAAAATCTTGTGAATTGTATCATGTTGATAATTATTACAGGTTTGATGGGTTCCTTTTCAAAAGGGACAAGTTATGTGTTCTTGTGTGTTTTATTCATGAGCTTCTTGTTAAGGAGACTCATGGTGGAGGATTGATGGGCCATTTTGGCATAAAAAAGACTTTGGCTCTTTTGAATAAGCATTTTTATTGGCCTGGCATGAGAAAAGATGTGGTTGCTACTTGTTCTAGATATATTACTTGTAAGCATACTAAGTCTAATTCAATCACATGGCTTGTATTTCCCTTTACCAGTTTCCTCTCACCCATGGACTAATATTTCTATAGACTTTGTTTTAGGTTTGCCTAAATCTTCCACTAGAAAAGATAATGTCTTTGTTCTTGTGGATTGGTTTAGAAAAATGGTACATTTTATTACTTGTTCCAAAACTAATGATGCTATGTATATGGCAGATTTGTTTTTCAAGGAGATTGTTAGGTTGCATGGTGTGCCAAGAACTATTGTTAGTGATAGATATGTGAAATTCTTGAGTTATTTCAAGAAAACATTGTGGAATAAACTTGGCACTAAGCTTTTGTTTTCTACTATAGCACATCCCTAAATAGATGGACAGACCGAGGTTGTTAACAAAACCCTTTCTACTTTATTAAGAGCTATCATTCAAAAGAATCTTAAGAATTGGGAGAAGTGTTTGCCTTATATCGAATTTGCTTATAATTGTGTTGTTCATTCTACTATAAAATTCTCTCCTTTTGAAATTGTTTATGGCTTTAATCCTTTAATTCCATTAGATTTGCTTCCTTTACCTTCACATGAGTTTACTAACCTTGATGGTGCTAGAAAGGTTAAGTTTGTGCAAGATTTATATGAGAAGGTAAAAGCCAACATTGAAAGGAGGAATGAGCAAATTGCCAACCAAGTTAACAAGGGTAGAAGGCGTGTAGTGTTTAAAGCTAGCGATTAGGTGTGGGTTCACTTGTGAAAAGAACATTTCCCGAAGCAAAGGAAGTCAAAACTCCAACCGAGAGGAGATAGCCCTTTTTAAGTTCTTGAAAGGATTAATGATAATGCTTATAAAATTGACATGTCTAGTTCTTATGGAAATGTTAGTGCTACTTTCAATATGGTTGATCTTTCTCCCTTTGATGTTGCAAATACAAGGACGAATCCTTTTCAAGAAAAGGAATGATGTAGTAGCACCAAGAGACCTGACTAAGCATAAAAGTGGACCTGATAGACAATGTGGTGCTATGCTACAGGCCCAAGGACATGATTTGCAAATTAAAACCTAAGAGTTCAAGTCAAATATACCTAAAGATCCATTGCAAGGCATAGGAGGCACAATAACAAGAGCTAGGGCCAAAGCAATGAAAGAAGCCTTCAATTATTTGATTCATAAGCTTTATGATTTAGAGCCCATTTATTTAAGTCAAGAAAGGGTCTAAAAAGATATAAAAGGTGTGATAATACTGACATTCTATAAGAGGAGTGCCAAGGCCCAATTGGAATCCAATTGCAAAAGATTAATAATCATGTAATTATGTGACTTTTATTGAAGTATGAGCATCCCATGTGACTACTTAAAGGAGCTGATCGGTTTTGGAAAGGATTCTTTATAAATTTCATTATTTATTTATTTTATTATTTTTAGGACTTGGTCAAAGATCTTATTTTGGAGATTAAGTTAAAATTAGTATCCTAATCTTATTCCTTGATTTTAGGCACCATTTAAAATATTTTTAATTAGATTTTAGTATTTAACTTTGTTGGGATTTTAGACTTTTAGAAACTTTGCCTATAAAACTTCCTATTGTACTCTATTTTCAGATTATGAATGAATTTGAGTATTATTCAATTCTCTGTGAGCCCTTTGCTTCTTTGTGTTCTTTGAAAGCTCACGTGAGTTATCAAAGGAATGGTCATCCTTTGTGGTGTCACTGGCTAAGGTTCTAAGAGACAAGTTCTCTTAGGGTTCTACCTTCGACCAACAATCTCTTTGTGTGCTTCTGCTTTTGTATGAGATGTACCCGATCCCAGGTGATCAATTTGTGTGCCAAGGTTCCTATGACAAGGTTCCTAGAGGGTCTTGCATCAAAAGTAGACATTGAAGAAGATTTAGTAGTTACAATGGCACGATTTCTTGGTGGCTTAAATCCTAAAATTGCTACAAAAGTTGAATTGCAAAACTACCTTGATATGGAGGAGTTGTTGCATAAAGCCATTAAGATGGAGAAGTATTTTAAGGCAAAACAGAAATTGAAATCACACGCTAGTTCCAACAAAGACTTCAAGTCCTCTTTCAAGTTTAAGGAAGAGACCAAGCCTAAAGAGGAAAATACGTTGAAGATGCAAACACCTACTTCTAAAGGCAAATCTAAACCTAAATCTTCTTCTAGCTCTTCTAAGATTAAATGCTTTAAATGTCAAGGTTTTGGTTATATTGCTTCATAATGTCCAAATAAAAAGACTATAATTTTGCTTGAGAATGGTGTTGTTACTAGTGAAAGCAATGGTGATGAAGATGTGGAAGCTAAGTTAAGCTCCAATAGAGGTGATAAATCTGATATTGAGGTAGCTAAAGCTATGGTTGGTGACACTCTAGTGTTAAGGCGTACTCTTAGCATTCAACCTAAATAGGAGCTTGGAAAACAACAACGAGAGCATATCTTTCACATTAGGTGTTTTGTTAACAACAAGGTATGCAGTCTTATCATTGACAATGGGAGCTGCACTAATGTTACTAGTACCTTGTTAGTTGAAAAGCTAGGTTAACTAGAAAACACCCCACTCCTTATAATTTGTTATGGTTCAATGATATGGGGATGTTAAAGTTACTAAATAGGTTGTTGTAGCATTTTCCATAGGAAGTTACCATGATGAGGTTTTGTGTGATGTAACTCCTATGTATGTTGGACACTTGTTATTGGGTAGACCTTGACAATTTGATAGGAAAGTTAAGTATGATGGTTATACTAATAGGTTTTCTCTTGAGTTTAATAATAAAACCATTATGCTAACTCCTCTTAGACCCTTGCAAGTATATGAAGATCAAAAGCGAATTACTCAAGAATGCAAGCTAAGAGAGAAAGAAAAGAAAGTGTATGAGAAAGAGAGAAAAGAAAGTGAGATGGAGAGAAAAGAAAAGAGAGCTACTGAAAAGAAAAGTCAAGAGAGTGAAGAAAAGAAAGTAACACTGTTTTCTAGTAGGGGAAAGATTAAGAAGGCTTTATGTAGTGAGACATCTTTTGTACTCTTGTATAAGGATGTTTATCTAACCCTTAGTAACCTTGATGAATCTCTTCCTTCTAGTGTTTTGAGTTTGTTGTAGGAATATAAAGGCTTGTTTCTGAAAAAGGTACTAGATGGATTGCCTCCCAAAAGAGGCATTGAATAGAGGATTGACTTTATTCCTAAGCATCTCATCCTAACCAACCTACTTATAGGGCAAATCTAGAAGAGACTAAGGAAATTCAGAGGCAAGTGGAGGAACTCATGAAAAAGGGGTTTGTAAGAGAAAGTCTTAGTCCATGTACTGTTCTAGTTATACTTGTGCCCAAGAAGGATGGCAAATGGAGGATCTTTGTGGACTGCCAAGCCATCAACAAAATCATGATTAAGTATAGATATCTCATTCCTAAACTTGATGACATGCTTGATAAGTTGCATGGTGATTGCTTGTTTTCAAAAATAGATCTTAGGAGTGGTTATCATCAAATTAGGTTGAAAAGAGGGTGATGAGTAGAAGACTACATTTAAGACTAAGTTTGGTTTGTATGAATAGCTTGTTATGTGTAATACCATAATTTTTTAGCTCATTCCCTGCTATTTTTATACCTCATATCAATCAATTCATGTGAGAGGAAAGAAAATGACATTAAAGTATTGATTATTTTTGCATTGCGTCACATATAAAAATTTCATTCGGTGTCATGTGGGCCGAGTGATCTCATACTATACTTTCCCATATTTAATCACATGTATACAACTCATTTGCATCATAAAATCATGCCCACAACTCATGGAAACCAAAATGGAACCTAGAATATGGAGGTTTATGTTTGGCTAGAATTGGCCTCTTTTCTGGCCAAACTTTGAAAGATCATAACTAATTCTAGAAAAATTAAAATCCTACATTATTGGCCATTCTAGAAAGCTATGGAGGTATACTTCACACTAAAAATATGCCTAGACCATAACATCCATCACAGAGGACATTTGACATCTGAAAACATCCAGAGGTCAAACTGCCTCATGATGCTGTCATAGATTTTGCAGTAAACTTTGAAAATGTCCAATTAATTCCAAAAAAATCCAATACATGCAAATGATACCAATATGGAAATCTGTGGATGTTAGCTAGAGGGCGAAAATAATTCCAAACTAGGTCAAGTAGCCCAAATCTCGAAATTCAATAGAACAATAACTCAGGTCGGGTAAGGGTCCTGATACTGGACAAAATGTTCAAAAATTCATATCTCCCTCTCTAGACATCCAAATAAGGTTCTTCTAGTTATCACAAGTCATTGGAAATGTCTAGTTTCTCTGTATAAAATTTTGTGGCAATTGGACATCATTTGCCCTATGAGTGACAGAATTTATTTTCAGACCAGTGCTATAGTACCAAGGACCAAAACCAAAAAAAATTCTCAACTTCAACAATTCATCAAATATTCCACAGGCCTCAAAAAATTACCAACTTTAGCTTCTCAAAAATCTCTCAAGAAGCTTTAGATGCATGCCAAATTTCAGACCAAGAAGAGCTCATTTGGATAAAAAGTGATATAGCCTTATGAAATGGTCATTTTTGTTCCCTATCAAGAGTCACTTTAGTCCAAATGGCTTCCTCTTGAGTTTGGCACCTCTTAGGCAAGTTTAAAAGCATAATTATGACTTGTGGGAGCTGCCCAAATAGTCCCAAACCTAATGCATCTAAATTTGGTCATTCCACATCCAAGAATGCATAGTTGCATCAAGCCATCCAAGAGCCAATTTGCATAATTCCATGGATTTAGTGTCACATAAGGTCTATATCATATTCATACATCATTTTACATTTTTTCATGGTCTTACATCACAAAAATAATATGTACAAGCTCACTTTAACATTCAAATACAAGTAAGGTTACATAATATACAAAATACAATCTCTCAAGGTCTTTGGCTTGTACTCCTTGTTTCTTGAACATCACCTAGGCATTTCGAGATAATGGAGGGAAGGGGAGTGAGATTCTTAGAATCTCAATAGTTCACACACCCATTCACACATACATTCAAAACATACATACATTAAAATCTTAAGTGTGCAAACATAAAGTGTATAATACTACATTGCCATGCCACATTTCCACATCAAGCCATTTTCATGCTCTAGGGACTTTTGGTTTTGCCTCACCCCATTTCTAAGACTTTTGGATTTGCCTCACTCTTGGTCTTGGGACTTTTGACCTAGCCTTACCCATCCAAGGGACTTTTGGTCTAGTCTCACTCATGCCTTGAGACTTTTGGCATATCCTCACCCACTTTAAGGGACTTTTGGCATCTTTGCCTCACCCTTATTTTAGGACTTTTGGATTTGCCTCACTCTTGGCCTAGGGACTTTTGACCTAGCCTCACCTATTCAAGGGACTTTTGGCCTTATCTCACCCATGCCATGAGACTTTTGACATCTCCTCACCTTCATCAAGGGACTTTTGGCATCACCTCACCCTTGAGAGCCATTCTCACAATCAATGGCATTCAAGACAACACATTGGTACCAATGCAACCTCAAGACATCAAGTGGCGTGTTCTCAAATCACAAGAGCATACACAAACACACAAAACATGCAAGAGAATGAGGTGGAGCGCTACCTTTCAGTTAATGCAAGCTTTACTTTGCTAATTCCTTCCCCTCCTTGATTTCATAAGAGCACTTAAGTGGTTGATTGTTCTCTGGCCTAGACACCACAAGGAGTACACAATCATATAATTGAAGTAAGCTAAGACATTAAACTAAAACTTAAACACACACTTGGTTTCATACTTGGCATTATGGTTCCATAATTGGCCTAATGAAGCAACTCTTGTATTTCAAGTTCTAGGCTCCATTCTCTTGTTATTTCTAGGCTTCTTGGACTCATTTAAGGTCCTTAGACTCATCACACATTCAATCGCACAATTGGAAAACTAAGTTGCTTCACAAAGAACCATTATGGACACCATTATCCCATCTCTCAATCTATGGCTCCTAAATTTTTCCCAATGGTTTCTTCCATCTTCTAACATCATATAAAGTCCCAAACCAAGGCTAGAACAAATTAAAACATCCCCTAACCTAATGAACCTAGCTTGGCCAAAATGTAACACCATAAATTCCAGCTCATCTCATGCCTTTCAATGACTTACTATCATGGAAGATGTAGGTTTCTCATAAAAGCGCAAGAAAAAGTAATGAATATTTTTGTGTTGCATCGTATCTACCAATTCATTTCAGTGTCACATGGACCGTGTGAGCTCATACTATGCCTTCTCATACTTAATTGCATTGTTACAACTCATTTGTATCATAAAAACTTGCCTACAACTCATGGAAACCGAAAAGAGATATGGGACATGTATATTCATTTTTGACCAAACTTGGCTCCATTTCTGGGCAAAATTTGGAAAATCATAACTAAATCTAGAAAAATTGAAAACATGAAATCTTGGATATTATAGAAATCTTGGGATGTCTACTTTGTGGTAAAAATATGTACAAGTGATAAAATCCCACACACAGGACGTTTGACACATGAATTGGTCTGGAGGTCGGACTGGGTCCTGATGCTATCACAGTTTACTGATATGAACTTCAAAAATGTCCAACTAATTCCAAAAAAATCTAATACATGCGAATGATACCAATATGGAAATCTGTGGATGTTAAATAGAGAGGAAAAATATTTCTAGATCAGTTCATGAAGCCAAGCTCTCATAAATTGATGGAACAGTACTTCTGGTCAAGCAAGATAACTGATACTGGGTAGAAACTTCAAAAATTCATATCTTCCTCTCTAGACCTACAAATGAGGTGCTTCCAGTTGCTACAAGTCACTGTGAATGTCTAGTTTCTTCCTATAAAATTTCGTAGCCATTAGATCACGTTTGCCTATCGGATAACATAATTACACAACTGACCAAATGAACAGTACTAGTGCAAATCCGAAATTCTGCTACCAACTTTGAAAAATCATAGAAAATTCCACAGAACTCCAAATGACCTGATCTTTAGCTTCCTAGAAAGCTCTAGGCAGGATCTAATCACATGCCAAATTTCCAGTCAAGAAGAGGTCATTTGGTCAGACTTTGACGTAATGGGACAAAGTGTCAAATTTTTTGTTAAAAGAGGGCTCCAAGGGTTCAAATTTGCTTCTCCTACTCCTAAGGCTTTATGAGCATGTGGGAAAGTATCAATATAGGCTATCAAACATAGCTCAAATATCTAACAACCCAGATTTGCAAAGCTCACTCTCCCACACCAAAACATACACCATGTACATAATGCCAAGGTCTTGCTATTCATACCAAAAACTTGCTACATCATGCACTATAGTTCTAATTCTCATACATATACAATAAGTACATCTATTTACAAGTATTCATAAGTGCACACCCCATGTACATCATTAGATTACATCTCTTAACAACAAAATGGTGACAAAATGGCTATTTCACAAATCTTTTGCCGATTTCTCTAGCTTCAAGCTTGGTGGCTCCCATGTCTTTGTTCACTTGGTCCACCTCCACCTAGCATGTTAGGATAGTGGAGAGAAGGGAGTGAGATTTAAAGAACCCCAATAGCTCATCTCCCATTCAATCATACATAATAAGTACAAAGCAAGCTTTTCAAATGCATGTATGGAAAAGCGGAAGTCATGGACATTTTAAAAGCAACCTTGGTATGTGAATCAAGCATACAAGACATTCAAGGGTTCACCAAGTTTTTGGATTGGCCTCACACTTCTCCTCATGAATTTTGGACTTGCCTCACTCATTCTTGAGCACTTTGGACTCAACCATACTATTGGGAGTCCATGCTGCTTTTGGGAGACCCTTTACTTTGTCTCAACCAAGCTTGAGGGTTCTTGGCTCATCCTTACCCAAAGGAAGAGTTCTTGGCCTTTCCACACTCAAGCAAACTCATACAAACATCATGGATTCATTTAACACATAACATAGCATCAAGGATCATGATATGTAAAGGCATACTAGCATACTTTTCATAGCTTGAAAATACACATACACACATTTTAAAACAAGCTAAACACATATCCATTTATGAGAAACGGGGGAAAGAGCTACCTTATAGGCTAACACAAGCCTCCCCTTTCAATTTGTCTTCTCCCTTCTTGATTTCACAATCATAATTAGATGGAAGTTCTTCTCTTGAGCCTAGACACACAAAGAGCATGGAATTACTCTCTCATAACTCAATACTTATTCACAAAGCTAGGGATTTTTTTATAGCAACCCTACCAAGCATATAAGAAACTAGAGGTTCTTTCTCTCTCTAGAATTTCACCAACTCTTCCTCTCTCTCATGCTCTCAAGTTGGTAGAACCAACATACTTAGGGAAAACAAGGAAGTAAAGCTACATGAGTTCTAACCTTCTTCAAGAGTGGTTTTCCACTTTCCCTCTTCTGAACCAAGCCCAAACCCAACTAATTCAACAACCAAAACCATAGAAAGAGAGGGCAAAGAGAGAAGAATAAGATTCTAAGAAGAAAAGCTAGGGAAATCTCAAGCTTGCTTACCTTTTCCTTGTTCTTCCTTCCTTCTCTTGGTCTCTCTCTCTCTCCACAGCCCTTTTCTCTTTTTTAGTCGAAGGTTAGGTCGGTTAAAAGAAAAGAAATGGATTTGGACGCTTTAAGAAGTCAAATTCCCCCTTTTTTACACTTTTCCAGACTAACCCTCGCTATAGCGAAGAGTAACCCTCGCTACGGCAAGCACGTATCAGTCCCAGACCCCTGTTTTCGCTACGGTGCACTATGTGTTAGAAACGAACTGTACACACAACGGAATTTTAATTCGTTTCTTCCATGGATCCATCAACTTGATTAAATTGAGTATAAGATAAGTCATTACCTTTTGTGGCGCGCTTTCCTTTTTTAGATCTCTGGAATTGACGTCTATGCGCAGCCCTCTCTACCGGTATCCACACGAACGATCTGACAACTTGAAAGGCGTGCTAGCACCTTCTATTTCTCCACGTCTGTACGCGAATAGAAGAAAAGATTATCTTCTCTCTCTAGACGTCCGTACACTTTCTCTCTCTAGGTGTACGACCACTTTCTCTCTCTCTCTAGGGTGATGGCTTAGGGTTTTTAGAAATCTGACCCCCTTTTTTGTATGTTTATAAACCCTAGCCTACCTCTCCTTTTATAGAGGTATATTTAAATTAAATTAATTAATTTAAATACATTATTTAAATTAATTCAAATTAATCTTAAACAAATTAGTTAAAATTTGAATTTATCTCATAAAATCAATTTTAACTAATTCATCTATAAATATATATATTGAAATATATAATACAATATATATTTATATCAAATATAAATATATATATTTTGAATTTCTATATATATATGAAATATATATTATATATATATATATCAAATAATATATATACTTATATTCCGAATTAATTACATATATATATAACATATATATATATATAGACATATAATTATCTCCACCAGCGGCTTCTAGCAAGACATAGTGACTACCCAAATCACATAGGGTTTGGTGATCCGATACAGCCTATCGTATAACCCTATCACATCCCTTTTATCACACGATATCTTGATCGAGCATAAGGCATGGAATTGTTATTCTTATCTTACTCGATCATTAGTTTCTCGATTTACGTGCAAACTGACAGAACTAATGGAAAACCCTTCCATCCAAGCATGGCCATACATTTCTCAGTCTCACTCATCGAGGGCCCCAGAGATATCTCTCCGTTAACCAGAGGGACAAATTCCATCTTGACCACTCATCATCCCCTACATGGAATCTACTATGCCCAACAATAGCCTTTATGATCACCCAGTCAAAAGTGACTTTAAACAATGCCAAAGCACAGTGTCTTTCATGTTGGAATCTATGATGATCTCAGGTATGAGGGATTAGTAACACGGTTATATATGAGGTACGCTTATGACCTAATCCATGAAGCTACCTCATGACGGGTCGATCCAGCACCCAGTTCCCAATAGGCGCTTATGATTTTGATTTGTATCTCCATACATGATTAACACATAACTATCAATCAAAATCATACTCGTCTTAATTCATCATCGTTCCCACAATGATGATCGACTAGGGATATTTAGGATAACTAATATAATTTTCCAAGGATATAATTATTATAGAAACATGCAAATATAATAATTGTAAAAGAAAAACTTTTATTCTTAATGAAGCACAATGTTTACAAATGATTGGCCTAGGGCACAATCTCTAACACTATGGCGAGGAACCCCTTGGTTTTTGTATGGGATGCCTGCACTCGCTATAGCTAGAAGCATTCTCGCTATAGCTAAAAGGCACTCTCGCTATAGCCAGACCATTTCTTGCTATAGCGAACAAGTACATTCGCTATAGCTAGGTCATTTCTCGCTATAGCTAGTAGACTTAGAAAATTTCGAGACTTTGAAAATTTTTTAGCTTCTTCTTTTTTTTCTCTTTTTTTTTTTACTGGTTGTTACACAAAATATGCACCATAATAGAGGTTCATGGACTTTGTGATTTTTCCTTGATGGGAGAGCCACTTGGGAGGCTTTCTAGAGGTTTTAGGAGCTCAAGGAAACATTCAAATAGCCAAGGAAACATTCACACAAAATCAAATTTTACAAAACCCTAGAAAACACTACACTTTTCTAACTTGTTTTCTATTAGTTTTTCTTAGAATTTCTTGCCATAAAATTTCGAGACTTTGAAAATTTTTCAGCTTCTTCTTTTTTTTCTCTTTTTTTTTTTACTGGTTGTTACACAAAATATGCACCATAATAGAGGTTCATGGACTTTGTGATTTTTCCTTGATGGGAGAGCCACTTGGGAGGCTTTCTAGAGGTCTTAGGAGCTCAAGGAAACATTCAAATAGCCAAGGAAACATTCACACAAAATCAAATTTTACAAAACCCTAGAAAACACTACACTTTTCTAACTTGTTTTCTATTAGTTTTTCTTAGAATTTCTTGCCATATTCCATCTCCCCATGCCCTAAAACCCTTGTTCCTTCCTTGTATTTAGGCAGACCATCCTCCCCTCCTTTGGTTCTATTCTTGGCCGAAATACACACAAAGGGAGGGGGAAGAAAAGATGCAACAAAAAGCAAGGATTACCTAGAATTCAAGTGTCTTTCTCCTTGGTTCTCTTCTCCTTGGCAAATTCAAAATTCTCCCCTTGGTTCTGGACCTAAAATAGAACCAAAAAGCTCAACTAAATCATAGAAAGAAAGGAAGAAAGGAGAGGAACAAGATTGGAGGAAGATGGAGCATGAAAATCTACAAATTTCCTTACCTTTTCCTTGATTTTTCTCCTCCTTTTCTTCCCCTTTTGATACGCCTAAGAGAGGAGATCAACTTCTGTATTTTGGGCAGAAAATTTCGTGCTTAAGGAGGTGGAAGAAGAATGGAGAAGTCTGTAGGAGTTTCTAGAAGCATACTTTTCCACAAATTCCAATTTTATCCTTCCGTAATGCAATTTCGTTTTAGCTTCGCTTTAGCTCCTTTTTAAGAACCATCTTTTCCATCATAAAATTTAGGTTCCCAATTTAATAAAATGCCTTTGGAATCACTCAATTTAGAGTTAAAACCTTACCGAACGAACCGATCAAAGTTCAGGTCAACTGACTTTAAAAAACATACACAGGAGGGGCTTTACTAGTTCCGGGACTTCCCATAATTTTTGGGGCCTCTGAGAACCTTGGGCAACTTAAAACTTTCATTTAAAAAGTCCTCATATGTGGTTTTCCAAAAGTTACACTTATTTACAAAAATTCCATTCATCAGTTTCCGTCACAAATTATTTATCTATCCAAACTCTATTTTTCTTTCCGTCTGAGCCTAGAATTATCATTTTTAGGAGTTTAGGACTCAACCCAAATTTTTTGGGACATTACCTAGGTCATTTCAGAGGACTTACTTTTATATGGCTCATTTTGTCATTTTACAAAAATTACGTTCGTTACATTATGCCCTTTGGCTTAACTAATGCTCTTAGTACATTCATGAGCTTAATGAATTATGTGTTTTGCCCTTACGTAGGAAAGTTTGTTGTTGTGTATTTTGATGACATTCTTGTATTTTCTAAGAGTCTAGAAAAGCATGTTCAGTATTTGCATTCTGTGTTTGTTATTTTGAGAGAAAATAGACTCTTTGCAAATTTAGAAAGTGCTCTTTCTACTTGGATTCTATTATTTTTCTTGGTTTTATTGTAGGTCCTGATGGCCTACAGGTGGATGAAGAGAAGGTGAAGGCAATTTGGGAGTGGCCAACACCTAAGAATGCTAGTGAGGTGAGGAGTTTCCACGGACTTGCAAGTTTCTACTGACGTTTTGTAAAGGACTTCTCAACCCTTGCTACACCTCTAAATGAGCTGATTCGAGGGTAAATCCTTTTCAGGAGGGAGGGAGTGATGGAGGTGAGTTAGGAGACTTGAAAGATCTTGAACAAAATCAAGAACTTGGAAACAAAAGAGATGGACGTAACTCTAAAAGATGGCTAACAAAAGACCCATTATAAGGTATGGGAGGCCCAATGACAAGATCAAGAGCCAAAGCTATGAAGAAGGCCTTGAATAGAGTGATCCAAAAGCTAGTTGACTTGGGCCCCACATTCTTAGCTTAATGTGAAGCCTAAAAGGAACAAAATGGCATGAAGATTATTTCATATCTACAAGATACTAGCCCAAGCCCAAAAGGAGCCTAATTGAAAGAGCTCGGCCATTTTCCACCAAATTCTCTTAGTTTTATTTTGTTTTAATTTGATTATTTTCGTTTCAGATTTTTAGCTTTATTAGGCGTCATTCTTGGTGAATTTGTTTAGACTTAAATTTCTTTTATTTTCTCACCATGTAAAAGCACCATCTAGGAGTTATTTTGTGTTTAGGGTTTTTTTTTCAGAGGCCTATATAAGGCCCACTTGTACTCCAAGAATTAGTAGATTGAATGAATTATCATTTTTTTAGAATCATTTCTGACTTGTGAGGTTTCTCTTGTGGCCTTTGTGTGCTGGGGAAAATCTTTGACTTATCAAAGGGGTGGTTCCTTTTGTGGCATCCCAGATTAGGGTTTTAAGAGACGGGTTCTCTTAGGGTTCAATTCCACTAACCAACATCCCTTCTTCTTCTTCGTTCACTCCTTTCTTTGTTCTTCATTGCTTACTATCCAAATTTGTGTTTTTGCTTGTTCGTGTGTTATAGAAAATTCTGATCACTGATATGTGTCATTTGGGGTTCCTAGAACGGGTTTCTATGAGGTCTCACATTAATCTTTTTCATACATAAGCCTCATTATCGAAAGTATACTAAACATATTTCATGTATGCATTAAGCAACAACACACACAAGCATTCAAACTCATTCAAGCACTCAAAAATATGCAAGAAAGGAAGATAAGGTTACCTTAAAGCTTGCAAGGACTTAATTAACTACTAACCCACTTGGTTTTAGCTTTTCTCTTGGCTTTCCTTCTCTTGGCACTTATGCTTAGAAGTGTTTGAGCTAGATGGACCTACGTATAACAATTTCAAGACAAATTAATTCCATAAGACTCATGCTAGGCTTCATTATCTTCCTTAAATCTCATTAAGACTCAATATGCTACATAAGGATAGTTTTAAGTCCATAATGAAGCTACTCTTGGTTCTTGCTTTTCTAGCCACAAACTATTGTTTTCTACAAGTTTTATAACTCTCAAGAGACTCATTTTGTAACGTCTCTTCTAATACCCTTCTTTATTTTATATATTTGTGAAGAATTCCTTATTTGAGTTTAATCACTTTTTCTATTTTAATTATTCCTTCACAATAAAATCTAATTAATGGCGTAGTGGACTACAACAATAACGAAAATACACTGTAACTTATACAAATTAGTTTAAGAGTTCCCTCATAAGGGAATGGGTTCATACAAGTCACATCACATCAAAAGGGAATCTATCCTATAACCATTCAAAAAGAAAGTTCCCTAGATAACAAAAGGGTTAGTATCAATAACCGGGCCTCTGTTCATGCAAATGGAGGAGCAGGAGGGTCAACTCTACCTGCTGGGAATATGTGGAACTCCAACTCTCCTGGGGACACAAAATATACTGGTACAGCACGAACAATATCATCACATGATATGATGCATATATTATGGATAACGAAGACCCATCCCCTAAGTAGGAACTAGATCCACTCCGCCTGGAGTTCTAGGGTCACTTGATAGATTAGCATCTAAGAAAAATATAAATCACACTAGAGTGAGAAATAATTTTCTCAGTAACATAGACATGATTAATACCATATAATATCCATGAAGAAGAGTTAAGTACTTTTAACAGACAATAAGTAATATAATGGCATGACAGTATATTTGTTAAACAATATAAATGGAGAGATATACCTATTAGCAATATCTCACGTGAATATGATATAGCAAAGTGAACAGACATATTATATCTAAAGATAGAATATGAATAAAATACAAGAATATTCAAGAGATCTCTACATGCATAAAATAGAGAAGATATCACAGACAATATTTATTCTCTCTTGACCATTAGGCCTTGGAGACCGCTAGGCCCAACACTTAGACCGTGTCACACTGGCTTCGACAGGCTCAAGCTTAGCTCATCTTGCACTACCATGACATAGTAGGCTCACCCTTGCTTCATTTACTGAGGCGTCCCCCAGTGGGCACCCAAGAAAAGTTATATAAAATATCACAATAATATGTCATCCAAGCCATCATTTGATCAAGCTATATAGGTATATTTGGGAAAGAACTGCCTTGCACAAGTCTGTACATAAATAATCTCGATAGCATGATTGCATATTGGAGTCCAAAAATTAGTGGTTTAGATATTTTTAAGTATCTTTGAGATTAGACATCCAACACAACAGTAGCTACCCAATGGTCAACTCTAGCACATACATAGGGCTCACCCCCTGTCCACCCTATATATTAGCCAGTTCTTTGGGCTCACCCCCTGTCTGCCCTCTATGTTAGCCAGTTCTTTACCAAATAACCTATGTTTATATAATCAGACAATAAACAATATATTGTCCATGTCAAGAAATCAGACAGTATATCAGCACAGCAAATAGTGTAATTCCAGAACATATGTTATCACATATTCCATTCTTGACATAACGCTGCGCAATTTTCCAACTATTCCAAATGGGCTCCAAAATTCACAAAATAAATATCAGCATAATCCAGGCAGTATGTATAATATATTAGGCCTCAAAAGTCATCCAGAACATGTCAAATAACATCGGGAAAAATTTAAGAACATCTTGTTCAACACTTTTTCTCAAAAAATTAACTTTTTATACAATGATCCATAATTTACCAAAATTTCACCATAGGCCTTATTTTTCATGTAGATTAACCTAATTTAGTTGGATTTAAGAAAAATCTTCCCTAAGTATATGTACATGTGTTGGCTGAACCTATACATCTAAGAAGACATGTAATTTCGCTTCATTTTTATGTTGCCAAATAGCCACACATACATATTCAAGGATGATAAACAAAAGCCTCAATCAATTTCTAGAGATTTCATATGGATTCTACAATTTTCTTAAGATAAAATTCTAGGGTTTCCTTGCCAATTTCTTCATGAAAATGAAAGTTGTATTAATCTTCCTCTTCCTTAGGCTTTCTTCCATCACTTCCCCTTTATTTTCTCTTCAATTTTCTCCCATAGCATCTTGAAATAAAAAGCTTCTGATTTGTAGAAAAATTGCCAAGAATAGGAATTTTCTTGAATCACATGAATCCATAAGCCATATATATGATTTCTCCATCTTTTCTCCATCTTTTCTTAGCTAGAATCTATGGAAACAACAAAATTTTCCATCTCCTCAAGCCATGTACGAAATTTAGAGAGAAAGAGAAGAGAAGAATTCTTGGAGAAAAATAGAAGAAAAACCAAGAAGAAGAAATGTTATCTATGTTACCTTAGCTCCGCGGTGTTTAATTTTCCCCGGTGGCTTTTCCTTCTCTCTTCCTTCTCCATTCTCTTCTTCCTTAGGTCGAGCTCCTTCTCCTTCTCCTTCTCTTTGTCTTAGCCGAATTTTGGTGTGTATTTTGTGTGTGAGAGAATAGCATGAAAGTGTATGGGTGGTTCATATATATACTAGTTATGAATGGTTAAGATTTAATTAACTTTAAGGTGGAAGATCTTGGCCTTTAGATTACATGAATGGTTAACCTTGAAATAAGAGATAAAATGTAGGCCTTAGGATTAGATCAAAGGTTGTGGTTTGATCTTGAAAAGGTGAAGAAATCTAAGCCATTAGATTGCATCAACGGTTTAGATCGCATCACATTTTACTGATGAATATTAACCATTGGATTACCCTAGTTACTTTTTCGTAATATGTGAAGATAAGATTGCATTTAATGCTGCTTAAGTCAGCCTCTATGTCATGCTGAAGTTAGCGGTAACTTTTTCGTAATGTGCGAGATTTCTAAGATCTACTGACACAAGCCTATGTAATCGCTTCATAGCTCATGCAGTTTCTAAAATTCTTTTCCAACTGCCAGCTTCTTCTTCACACATGGCGCCACATCATCTCTCTCTTTTCCACATGATGCCACATTAGCACCTTCCCAGCTTCCTGGTGCCACGTCAGCTCTTCCCCAGTTAGACTTACAAAATTGCTGCTATTTTCCTAAGTTTTCCATAATATCTTATTTAATCTGTATTTTCTAAGTTTTTTGCTATATTTTAATATTATTTGTCCCTATGTGGGTCCCATTTAATGTTTCCAAAAAGTCCCAAAGAGTCTTCAAAGTCAAGTATGAAGGAGCCGAGGACTAAAATGTAAAGAAAAGTTATATACTAGGCAAAATGTATAAATTGCCCGATGTTACACATTTAGATCATTACATACTTGATTAGAAGGGTTTAGAACTAACTTGCTCCATTAACCTCATTTAGGCCCTTAAAATGTTAACTTTCATTCTAAAGCTATTAAATTCAATCCAATACTTTCATAATTCTTTACTCATCATATCTAAGTTTCTAAATTCATTAAAATTCAAAGAAACACTTCCTAGGTTACTCATCTACTCCTTGACCAAGACACCTATCCAAGGGAGGCAAATATGGAATTTTATTTCTTTTCATTAGGAATTTGATACATACCTTATGTATAATCAAGGAGGTGCCCCAATCTTCACGACGTAGGTTGATGGATAGATGATGGT
Organism: Erythrophleum ivorense; assembly: GCA_026724425.1. NCBI lineage: Eukaryota > Viridiplantae > Streptophyta > Magnoliopsida > Fabales > Fabaceae > Erythrophleum > Erythrophleum ivorense. The sequence continues at coordinate 20,462,799 of JAIUCV010000004.1, read as the reverse complement.
TCGAGACTTGATGAAAGTAAATAGCTAACAAACATTATAAGAATGTTGACCTGCTACTTAGACAATGCAGCTAACCATGAATACGATGAACCAATCCACATAACGACGCACTTGGGTCGAAGCATGAATTAGGGGCTTTTGTGAATTTGAATAACCAACCTAAGGATAGGTTAACAAGACAAAGGTGATATGAACTAGGTTCATGAAGATGCTAATTCAAAATTTTAAAATGATACTTTACATCTTCCAATTGGACCTATTACAAGGACAAAGGCTAAAAAATTTAAAGAAGCATTGAGTGCACTTGTTCAAGAGATTTAGACCAAGCAGAGTTTTGATAAATCTAATTCAAGTATTAATCAAAACATCCTCAACATTATTTGGGCTAAACATAGAGTTATTAAAGCTAATTTGGGTTTGAATGTTGCAAATTAAAAAGTTTGGACCAAGGACCATATATAGATTGACTCATTGGGCCTAAATAATAATATTATGGGCTTAATATGCTAACTTCTAGAAGTTTTATATATTTAGACGAAAATTAGAATTAATTAGGCAGATTATCTTTCCTTTTCTATTTTTAAAAAGATTTGATTTTGTATTCCTATTTTTTAGGTTTTTTTAGTTAGGATAAGTAATTAGTTTCCTACTTTTCCTCGAACAAGTAGATTTGAGTTGCACTATAAATACATGTATTCTACTTCCATTTGGAATCAAATTGGAAGTAATAGAATTATTCTGAATATTTCTCTAATTATGAGAATATTATCTTTTCTTTGCTCTTGTGAAACCTTTGTCTTGTCAACCTATCTTTAGGTTGGTGATTCAAGTTCGCAAAAGCCCTTAATTCATGCTTCAACCCAAGTGTGTCGTTATGTGGGTTAGTTCATTGTGTTCGTGGTTAGGCATGTTGTCTAAGTAGCAAGTCAATGTTTTTATAACATTGGTTGGCTATTTGCTTCTGTTGGGTCTCGAACCATCATCTATCCATTAACCTACACCGTGAAGATTGGGCCACCCTTTGATTTTGCATCAAAAGGTTTCATAAGAGTAAAGAAAAGATAATATTCTCACAATTAGAGAAATACTTAGAATAATTCTATTACTTCCAATCTATTTCAAATGAAGGCTGAATACATATATTTATAGTGTAACTCAAACCTATCAACTAGAGGAAAAGTAGGAAACCAATTACATAATTGTAACTGAAAGATATAAAATTAGGAATACAAAATCAAATCTTTTTAAAAATAGAAAAAGAAAGATAATCCACCTAATTAATTCTAATTTTCGTCCAAATACATAAAGTTTCTAGAAGTCAGCATATTAAGCCAATAATATCATTATTTAAGCCCAAATGAGTCAATCTATATATGGCGCTTGGTCCAGACTCTTTAATTTATAACATTATAACCCAAATTAGCTCTAATAGCTCCATCTTTAGCCAAAATAATGTTGAAGACATTTTGATTCATACTTGAATCAGATTTATCAAAACTCTGCTTGGTCCAAATCTCTTGAACAAGTCCACTCAATGCTTCTTTAAGTGTTTTAGCCTTTGCTCTTGTAATAGGTCCAATTAGAATATGCAAAGGATCATTTGAAGATTTTGAATTAGCATCTTCGTGAACCTGGTTCATATCATCCTCCCCCTCTTAAAAAGGAGTCATCCTCGACTCTTCAAAATCTACACCAAAACAAGGAGAAAGGTCAGAAACATTGAAAATAGCACTTACGCCATACTCACCTAGTAAATCAATCTTGTAAGTATCATCATTGATTTTCTCTAATACTCGGAAAGGTCCATCTCCTTAAGGCATAAGCTTGGACTTTCTTTTGTTAGGAAATTTCTCTTTTCTAAGTTGTAACCAAACTAAGCCCCCTGATTCAAATACTATCTTCTTTAGTCCTTTGTTAGCACGATTTATAGATTGTTGAGTCATTCTCTCAATGTTTTGCTTAGCCCTTTTATGGATTTCCCTAACAAACTCAGCACGCTTCTTCCCATCCATATTGATTCTTTCCTGCAAAGGCAAAGGAGTTAAGTCAATGGGTGTAAGAGGATTAAAACCATATACAATCTTAAATGGTGAATATTTAGTAGTAGAATGAATAACCTTGTTATAAGTAAATTCGATGTGCAGTAGACACTCCTCCCAATTCTTTAAGTTCTTCTTAACAATTGTATGTAACAAAGAAGAAAGTGTCTTATTCACAACTTCAGTTTGCTTATTAGTTTGTGGATAGCAAGTAGTAGAAAATAGCAATTTAGTTCCTAGTTTGCTCCACAAAGTCTTCTAAAAATAGCTTAGGAACTTAGCATCTTGATTCGATACCATAGTTCTCGGCATCCCATGAAGCAATGCAACTTCTTGAAAGAATAAATTAGCAATGTTAGAAGTATCATCAACCTTATGACATGCAATGAAGTGTGTCATTTTAGAAAATCTATCTACTACAACAAAAATAGAGTCTTTCCCTCTTTTAGACCTAGTTAATCACACCATAAAGCCTATGGAAATATCTTCCCACGGTACATTAGGAATAGAGAGGGGAGTATACAATCCATGGGGATTTATTTTAGATTTAACTTTATAACACACAATACATTTGTCTACAAATTTTTCAACATTCCTACATGTCATAGGCCAATAAAAAAGTTCATTTAAGATATCAAATGTTTTAGCAATGCCAAAATGTCCCATTAAATCACCTGAATGTGCTTCCTTCACCAATAACATACACATAGAACAATTAGGAATGCAAAGCTTACCAACACAAAATAAGAATTCAGCATACAAGTAAAATTTGTCCCAACCAAGTCCAGGTTTGTAATGGCTAAAAGCTTCACCAAAGTCAATGTTATTAGTATATAATTCTTTAATAAACTCAAAACCAAGAATTTTAGAATCTAACATGGAAAAAAGAACATGCCTACGTGAAAGTGCATCTGCAGCAATATTTTCCTTACCTTTCTTGTACTTAATGACATATGGGAAAGATTCAATGAATTCAACCCACTTGGCATATCTTCAATTCAATTTGTTTTAGCTCTTAATATGTTTGAAAGCCTCATGATTAGAATGTATGACAAATTCCTTAGGCCATAAATAATGTTGCCCAGTTTCTAATACTTTAAATAAGGCATATAGCTCCTTATCATATGTAGGATAGTTAAGAGTAGGACCACTCAGCTTTTTACAAAAATATGGAATGGGCTTACCTTCTTGCATAAGTACACTTTCTATGCCAATTCCACTTACATTTTTCTTTGCCAAAAATCTTACCAAAGTCTGGAAGTGCAAGTAAAAGTGCTTGGCTGAGTTTCTCCTTGAAGGTTTGAAAGGCTTTCTCTTGAGCTTCTCCCTATTTGAATGGAACATTTTTCTTTGTCAACTCATTCAATGGGGCTATCAATGTGCTAAAGTCTTTCACAAACCTTCTATAAAAGCTTGCAAGTCCATAGAAGCTCCTCACATGTTTGATAGTGGTAAAGGTTGGCCAATCTCGAATGGCTTTAATCTTTTCTTCATCCATCTCGATCCCATCGGCACTCACAATAAAACCAAGAAAAATAACTCTGTTAGTACAAAAATCACACTTCTTTAAATTGCCAAACAATCTTTCTTTTCTTAGAACTTCTTGGACTTGTCTTAAGTGATCTACATATTCATGCAAAGTCCTACTATACACAAGAATATCATCAAAGTAAACTACCACAAACTTGCCTATGAAAGCACATAAGACATGATTCATTAACCTCATAAACGTGCTAAGTGCATTAGTGAGACCAAACGGCATAACTAACCATTCATAAAGTCCATATGTAGTCTTAAATATAGTTTTCCATTCATCTCCTTCTTTCATTCTAATATGACTGTAGCCACTTTTTAAATCAATTTTAGAGAAAATAGTAGAGCAATGTAATTCATCAAATATATCATCTAACCTAGGGATAGGATGACAATATCTCACCGTTATATTATTAATGGCTCTACAATCAATACACATCTTCCATATACCATCTTTCTTAGGCACAAGCAGCACTAGTACCGCACACAGGCTTAGGCTCTCCCTTACATATCCTTTATCTAGAAGCTCTGGCACTTGTCTTTGAATCTCCTTAGTCTCTTCGGAGTTAGTACAGTATGCTGGGCAATTTGGTAGAGGTGCTCTAGGTATAAAATCAATTTGATGTTCTATCCCTCTAATTGGTGGCAATCCAAGTGGTATTTCTTTGAAAAAGACATCTTCATATCCCTACAATAGAGACTTAACAACACTAAGCAAAGTAGAGGTTAAGTCGTTAGTGTTTAACATAGCTTCTTTATAGATAAATACTATGAGGTTTTGTTAAGAAAATAAAGCTTGCTTGATTTCACTCTTTCTTGCCACTAATAAACTTTTCTCTCTTTCTTTCTTATTTTCTTTCTTGCCTTTAGATTTTTCTTTCTTTTCTCTCCCTCCTCTTGGCTTACTCTCTTTTCCTCTCTCATTTTCATTGTCTTCCTTTTTAGACACCTTTTTATTCTCACTTTCTCTTTTCTCTTCCCTCTTGATTTGATCTTCTAATATTTATTTTGGTGACATAAGAAGGAGGGTTATAGGTTCCCCTCTAAGTACAAAAAAGTAACAGTTTAGAAAACCATCATGTATAACATACCTATCATATTGTCAAGGCTTACCTAATAAAAGATGGCATACTTTCATCATTACAACATCACATAGTACTTCATCTTTATACTTACCAATAAAAAACATTACCTTTGCTTGTTTTGTTACTCTCAACTCTCCATATTCATTGAGCCATTGAAACTTGTATGGTTGTTGATGTTTGAAGGTAGATAAATTCAAATTTTCTACTAGCTCAATGCTTGCCACATTGCAGCAACATCCTTCATCTATGATTACACCACGTATTTTCTCTTGGATTTGACAGCGAGTATGAAACAAGTTCTCTCTTTGTTCATTTTCTTCTGCCATTATCTGGGTACTAAGGGCTTTCTTAGTTACAAGGAGTTCTCCTTCTTCCATATATTCTCAATCTTCATTCTCTATGAATAGATCTTCTTCTTCTTCTTCAGTTATTTCTCCTTCAATTTCCCACTTACCAAGGTTGTTGATAGTAATAGCTCACTTGTTAGGATATTCACTAAAGATATGTCCTCTCCCTTGACACTTGAAGCATTGTATGTCTCAGTTTCTAGAAGAACTAAGTCCACTTTAAACCTTCTTAGATAGGGCAGCTAACTTTTCTCCTTTCTTAATTTCATTCTCCTTAGAATTTGAAAAAGAAGGAATATCATTCTCTGAGTTTTTCTTCCATGTGTTGAAAGAACTTGAATTAGAGTTCTTATTTACAAAATTCTTTCTCTTAAGTTGTCTCTCTACCTTGACAACTTGATGGACTAAGTCATAAATCTCCACATAGTGGTACATCTCCACAATATCAGCTATATCATGGTTGAGCCCATCTAAGAAGCGAGCCATTGTTACTTTTGGATCCTCTTCTACATTAGCTCTAATCATAGCTATTTGCATCTCCTTGTAGTACCCATCCACACTCTTGGATCCTTGAGTGAGGCGTTGGAACTTATTGTGAAGTTCCCATCGAAAATAGGATATAATGAATTATCTTCTCATGATAGCTTTCATCTCTTCCCATGTTGAGATGGGGTGTTCTTCATATCTAATCCGCTCCTTTTGCATCTAGTCCCACCAATAAGAGCATAATCAGTAAACTCAAGAGTAGCAATTTTGACCTTTTTATCCTCAGAGTAGTTATGGCATGAAAAGATTTGCTCTACAGAGTAGTTATGGATCACTCTTGCCTTGAAAGGAAAGAATTTTGACTTTGACTCCTCCAAGGCCTTCTTCTTTATCTTTAGGCCTCCTCGGTGGTCTTCTTTATATGTTGAGTGGCCTTCTTCTCGGCTGAGTCTCCTCTCTTTCATAATCTTCATCATGGCTCTCCATGACTTCCACATATTTATGTTGTTGCAGGCATGCAGCATGAGCTTATATTTGGTTGGCTTGAATAGTCCTTTGACTAGAGGTTCTACTCTCCACTCAATCTAAATGCTTATGGAGTCCCTTCAACTTCTTATTAAGCATCCTCTCAAAATGTCTCACTAGTGCTTTCATTTGCAAAGGTGCAACCCTAAATGAATTGTGACCATCACTATCACTTTCATACGCAACTCCTTTTTCTCAATTATCTGCCATGTTAGTGAAAAAGAAATGAAAGAAACAAAAGTATATTGAACCTCAGAAACACTTCCTCACGTGTTTCACTCAATTAAAATATAACACTCTCACTCGTGTTTACTTTCTCCTCTTTTTGGCTTTTTTTTGGGTAACAATCTTACCTACTCTTGCCTTTTACCTCTCAATATTAATCTTGAACTCTTATGTCACCTAAGATCTCATCATGTGATCCAATATTGCCAATTCTTGATTCAACCAAGTATATGTAGATGGGTGGTTTGAAAAGTCATGATTGGCGCCCACAAGGCACAATTGAGGGTATGGTTTGGTTAGGCTTGGGTTCCAAAGAGAAGAGAAAAGATTTAACCACTTAATAATGCAAAATCAAAATTTAAAATCCCAAAAAGCCACATATAATGTAATTCTGAAAATTTCAACTTTGAGGAAAATTGTAACACTAAAATAAGAAAGTTTAAATAAAAGGAAAAAAAGGAAATAAGGGCAAATCAAAATAAGGAAGTGCACAATACAATATCAAAGGAAATAAGGTAAAATAAGAAAAAAAATTATCTGATTAGCAATTCCTTTTTTTTTTTTTGCTTTTTTTCTTTTCTTTTGCTTTTTTTTTTTTTTTTGCTTTCCTCTTTTGACTTGATCAAATGAAATAGCCCAAAACTTACAAAATCACAAAACAGGAAACAAACTAGACAAATTAGATTTGTGAGATTCAGAAAATATTATCAACTAAAACCTAATATATATCGACATAGAAAAGTCTAATTGGGATGATTCCAAAACAACATGAAAGTTAAGATTCTGAACTTTTAGAAATACCTATCAATCATCCAAAAACTGAATCGAAAAGAGGTTGAATAGATAAGAAATAAAATAGGATGTTCAAACAAGAAATATTTCCAGATTACAAAATAAAGGGCTCTTATATTATAAAAAGCAAATTTTGCATACTAAGGATCAAATCTGGAAACAAGGTGATGGAGGTGAGCTAGGAGACTTGAAAGAGCTTGAACAAAATCAAGAACTTGGAAACAAAAAGGCTGGATGTGACTCTAAAAGATGGCCAACAAAAAATACATTGCAAGGTATGGAAGGCCCAATGACAAGATCTAGAGCCAAAGCTATAAAGGAGGCCTTAAATGGAGTGATCCAAAAGCTAATGGACTTAGAGCCCATATTCTTAGTTGAATGTGAAGCCTAAAAGGAACAAAATGGTATGAAGATTATTTCATATCTACAAGATACTAGCCCAAGCCTAAAATGAGCCTAATTGAAGGAGCCTAGCCATTTTCCACCAAATTCTCTTAGTTTTATTTTGTTTTAATTTAATTGTTTTTGTTTTATATTTTTAGCTTTATTAGGCGCCATTCTTAGTGAATTTGTCCAGATTTAATTTTTTTTTATTTTCCTACCATGTAAGAGGTGCCACCTAGGATTTATTTTGTGTTTAGGGTTTTATTTCTCAAAGGCCTATATAAGGCCCACTTGTACTCCAAGAATTGGCAGATTGAATGAATTATCAATTTTTTAGAATCATTTTTGACTTGTGAGGTTTCTATTGTGACCTTTATGTGCTAGGAAAAATCTGACTTATCAAAGGAGTGGCTGCCTTTGTGACATCCCGGATTAGGGTTCTAAAAAATCGGTTCTCTTAGAGTTCAATTCTATTGACCAAAATCTTTTCTTCTTCTTTGTTCTTCATTGCTTGCTGTCCAGATCTGTGTTTTTTCTTGTTCGTGTGTTGCAGCCAAATTTCAATCACTGATCTGTGTCATTTGGGGTTCCTAGAATGGGTTTCTATGGGGTCTCACATCATCTGGTATCAAAGCCTTGGTTGAGGTTGGTTTCATCCACTTTTTCCTTGTACTTTGCTCTTATTTTGTCTAATTCATGTCTGTTCGTCATTATCTTTCATGCCATTATTTCTTATGTTTTCCTTCATGTTTCTGGCAATGTGATAGGTCCTTTTCATGTCTTAAAATCCATTCTTTCTTGTTGATTTGGAATCGCATCGATCTGATTTTTCTATAGCAAATTATAAGCTTTTACTTTCATGCGCGTATGTCCAGATCTTCAAAGCTTTTGTGATCTGTTTCCAAATTTCAGCACCTTTGAGATTCAAAAAAAATAAAGAGTATATTGCAGTGAAAAAAAAAGAAAAGGAAAAGAAAAGAAAATAAAATAAAAGAAAAGAAGGAAAAGCCACAAAAAAAAACAAAAAGTAGTAAAAAAAAAAAGAAGTCAGAATCTGTGAAAAAGAAAGTTATGCTAGAAATTGCAAATTTTGAATTGTTAACTTGAATTTCAATTGCTGAAGATCCTTTATTCTTAGAATTACCATTTTTGACTCTTTAAGTTGATCTGGTCATTAAATGTCATATTGTGCACAATTCATAAAAAGGAAATTTGCATTCATTCACCTTGTTCTAAATTTCAAATTTCTAGTTGCTTCATTACTGATTTCATATTCCAATTTCCTTTCCATCCTTTCCTCTTGATAATTAATCATTTAACCATTTGTTCTCCCATAATCTGCCACACACCATTTGTCCCATAAATTCATTGTCTTCATTTCCTTTCCTAGTCACTTACTGTATTTTCCATTTCCTACATTTTTTTCAAATGTTAGACTTTAGTTGTTTCATTGAGAACTTTGCATCTTGGATTCTAATTTGAGACTTCATTTGCTGCTTCTTTTGATTTGTTAGATTTAATTTAGTACACTATAAGAAGTAAGTTAAGAGGAAAAAGGCAAGAGTGTTTTCATCATTGTAAAAGCCATTACAAGTGTGAAACACGAGTGAATTTGCATCATTTAGAGTGAAACAAGTGAGGGAGTGGTCAGGTTCATTTTCTTGCTATTTACATTTCAGGTGCCAATCATGTCTAAAAGTGAAGATAACCGAGTTGACTTTAAATTCTTCATCAAATCTGTTCAAGAACAATTCAAGAGGTTAAATGCTAGGTTGGATCGAATGGATTCTTTTTCTTCTAATAACAAGGCAAGGTGTAACATCCCTAAAATTTAGATTTTCTAATTATTTAGTATTTTATGTAATGAATTTAGTAAGCTTTAATAAAAATAATTTGAGTGAAATAGCTTCATATATGAGAAGTATAAGCTGAATAGGACCCATAGGAATTTTTTAGATTTTAAGGGGTCTAGGGGCAAAATTGTCATTTGCCACCCGAACAAAACTTGATAGTTTTTCTAGAAGGAATGGGAATATTAGGGGAATAAATAACCCCTGAAACTCCTTTAGGATTTCTTAGCCCTTTAGTTACTTCTATTTATATAGTTATTACAACTTCTTTTCTATCTAGCTCATGGTACTAATTGGGCTAACTAGATCTCGGACTGGATCCCGCCCGACCATCCGAACAACATGGCGTCATTAGATCTGCCTCATCAAACTGAGTTTAACTGTGGGTCACGGATTTATGATATTATTACCCGATTTCTTGATATTTGTGCCTAAAGCCACGAATAGAAAGTGAAACTAGAATTCCTTAAACTTTTGGGCAAATTATATATGTTACCTGGCATATAACTTTTCTTTGCATTTTAGTCCCCGGCTCCTCATACTTGACTTCGGAGACTCCTTGGGACTTTTGGAAACATTAAACGGGACCCACATTAGCAAAGAACTTAGGAAATATAGATTTAATAAGATATTATGGAAAACCTAAGAAAATAGTGAATTTTGTAAGTTTAACTGAGGAAGAGTTGACGTGGCACCAGGTAGTTGGGAAGGTGCTAATGTGGTGCCATGTAGAAAGAGAGAGAGATGATGTGGTGCCATGTGTGAAGAAGAAATTAGAAGTTAGAAGAGAATTCTGGAAGCTGCACGAGCTACAGAGTGATTGTACAAGCTTATGTCAGCAAATCTTGAAAATCTCACACATTACGAAAAAGTTATCATTGACTTAAGCATGACATAGACGCTGACTTAAGTGGTATTAAATGCAACCTTATCTTCACACTTTACAAAAAAGTAACTTGGATAATCCAATGGCTAATATTTGTCCGTAAAACATGATACGATCTTAAACCGTTAATGCAATCTAATGGCTTAGATTTCTTCACCTTTTCAAGATCAAACCATCACCTTTGATCTAATCTAAAGGCCTACATTTTATCTCTTATTTCAAGGTTAAATCTTGATCATTCATGTAATCCAAAGGCCAAGATCTTCCACCTTAAAGTTAATTAAATCTTGACAATTCATAACTAGTATATATATATGAACCATCCACACTTTCATGCCATTTTCTCACACACAAAATACACACCAAAATTCGGCCAAGACAAAGAGAAGGAGAAGGAGAAGGAGCTCGGCCTAAGGAAGAAGAGAAGAGAGAAGGAAGAGAAAAGGAAAAGCCACCGGGGAAAATGCAACACCGTGGAGCTAAGGTAACATAGATAGCCTTTCTTCTTCGTAGTTTTTCTTCTATATTTCTCCCAGAATTCTTCTCTCCTTTTTCTCTCTAAATTTTGTACATGGCATGAGGAGATGGGAAATTTTGTTGTTTCCATAAATTCTAGCCAAGAAAAGATGGAGAAAAGATGGAGAAATCATATATATGGCTTATGGATTCATGTGATTCAAGAAAATTCCTATTCTTGACCATTTTTCTACAAATCAAGAAGCTTACATTTGAAGATGCCATGGGAGAAATTGAAGAGAAAATAAAGGGGAAGTGATGGAAGAAAGCCTAAGGAAGAGAAAGATTAATACAACTTTGATTTTCATGAAGAAATTGGCAAAGAACCCTAGAATCTTAACTTGGGAAAATTGTAGAATACATATGAAATCTCTAGAAATTGATTGAGGGCTTTTGTTTATCTCCTTTGAATATGTATGTGTGGCTATTTGGTGACATGAAAATGAAGCAAAATCATATGTCTTCTTGGATACATAAATTCAGCCAACACATGTACATATACCTAGGGAAGAGTTTTCTTTAATCCAACTAAATGAGGTTAATCTACATGAAAAATAAGGCCTATGGTGAAATTTTGGTGAATTATGGATCATTGTATAAAAAGTCAAATCTTTGAGAAAAAGTGTTGACCAAAATGTTCTTGAATTTTCCCTGATAATATTTGATATGTTCTGCACGATTATTGTGGTCTAAGATGTTCTATGTGCTATTTGGATTATGCTGATATTTATTTTGTAAAAGTTAGAGCTTATTTATGATAGCTGAAAAATTATGCAGTATTATGTCAAGAATAGAACATATGGTAACATGTATTCTGAAATTGCATTGTTTGCTGTGCTGATATACTATCTGATTTCTTGACATGGATAATATGTTGTTTATGGCCTGATTATATAAGCATGGGTTATTTGGTAAAGGACTGACCAATATATATGGCGGAGTAGCCTTATCCAGGGGATGAGCCCTGTGTGTGCCAGAGTTGGCCATTGAGTAGCTACTGTTGTGTTGGATGTCTAATTTCAAAAATACTTTTCTAAACCATTAATTTTCAGACTCTAGTACACAGTCATGCTACTGAGATTATTTATGCGTAGAGTAGTGCAAGGCAGTTCTTTCCCAAATATACCTATATGCCTTGATTAAATGATAGCTTGGATGACATTTTATGGTAGCATTTTATATGACTTTCCTTGGGTACCCACTGGGGGAAGCCTTAGTAAAGGAAGCAGGGGTGAGCCTGCTATGTCATGGCAGTGCAAGACGAGCTGGGCTTGAGCCTGCTAAAGCCAGTGTGGCACGATCTAAGTGCTAGGCCTGGTAAGCCTACTAAAGCCAGTGCGATACAGTCTAAGTGCCGGGTCTGGTGGTCTCCAAGGCCTAATGGTCAAGAGAGAATAAATATTGTTGTGATACCTTCTTTATTCTATGCATGTAGATGCATGTGGAAATCTCTTGAATATCTTGCAATTGCTGAATATCAATTACGTTGAGATAATTCTTGTATTTCATTCATGTCCTATCTTTAGATGTAATATGCCTATTCACTTTGCTATTTCATATTCATGGTAGATATTGTTGACAAGTATGTCTCTCTGCTTATATTGTTCGATAAATTAACTGTCTTACCACTATATTTCTTGTTGTTTGTTAAAAGCACTTGACTCTTCTTCATAAATATTAGGTGGTATTGATCCTGTCTATGTTATTGAGAAAATTATTTCTCACTCTATTGTGATTTATATTTTTCTTAGATGCCGATTTATCAAGTGACCCTAGAACTCCAGGCGAAGTAGATCCAATTCCCACTCCAAGAATGGGTCTTCGTCATCCATAATATACGCATCATATCATGTGATGACGTTGTTCATGCTGTACCGATATATTTTGTGTCCCCAGGAGAGCTGGAGTCCCACACATTCCCAGTGGGTGGAGTTGACCCTCCTGCTCCTCCATTTGCATGAACATAGGCCCAGTCACCGATACTGACCCTTTTGTTATCTAGGAACTTTCTTTTTGAATGGCTATAGGATAGATTCCTTTTTGATGTGATGTGACTTGTATGACCTCATTCCCTTACAAAGGAACTCTTGAACTAGTTTTGTATAAATTATAGTGTATTGTTGTTATTGTTGTAGTCCACTACGCCTTTCATTAGATTTTATTGTGAAGGAATAATTAAAATAGAAAAAGCGATTAAACTCCAATAAGGAATTCTTCACAAATATATATTATAAAAAAAAAGGGGTATTAGAAGAGACGTTACACAAGGCATGGTAAAAACATTGTTCTAAGAGGAGATGAATATGATTTTGAGGAGGAAAGCCAACATGAAAGAGTTAGGAGAGCTTTACCTCTAAAGAAAGATGCCTTTAGTAACATCAAGATGAAAATCCCTTCCTTTCAAGGGAAAGCTGATCCTGATGTATATCTTGAATGGCAAAGAAAAGTTGAGTTTGTATTTGACTGTCAATCTTTTTCAGAGGAAAGTAAAGTGAAATCAGCTACTTTGGAGTTTACAGATTATGCAAGCCTATGGTGGGATCAATTAACCACTAGTAGGAGGTGTTCTGGAGAGGGTCCAATTTGGTCTTGGCCAAAATGAAGGCTCTCATGAGGAATAGATTTATCCCTAGCCATTACTATAGGGATGTGCACAAGAGGCTCCATAAAATCAAACAAGGATCTATGAGTGCAGAAGAATATTTTCAGCAAATGCAAATTGCCATGATCAAAGCAGACATTGAGGAAGATTCAGAAGTTACAATGGCCAGATTTCTTGGTGGCTTAAATCCTAAAATTGCTGCAGAAGTTAAATTGCAAAACTACCTTGATATGGAGGAGTTGTTGCATAAAGCCATTAAGATAGAGAAGCATTTTAAGGTGAAATAGAAATTGAAATCACATGCTAGTTCCAACAAAGACTTCAAGTCCTCTTTCATGTTTAAGGGAGAGACCAAGCCTAAAGAAGAGAATAAGTTGAAAATGCAAACACCTACTTCTAAAGGTAAATCTGAACCTAAATCTTCTTCTAGTTCTTCTAAAATTAAATGCTTAAAATGTCAAGGTTTTAGTCACATTGCTTTATAATGTTCAAATAAAAGGACTATGATTTTGTTTGAGAATTGTGTTGTTACTAGTGAAAGCGGTGGTGCTGAAGATGTGGAAGCTGAGTTAAGCTCTAATGGAGGTGATGAATCTAATCTTAAGGTAGCTGAAGCTATGGTTTGTAAGGCTCTAGTGTCAAGGCATACTCTTAGCATTCAACATAAAGAGGAGCTTGAAAAAGAACAACGATGGCATATCTTTCACACTAGGTGTTTTGTTAACAACAAGATATGTAGTCTTATCATTGACAATGGGAGCTGCACTAATGTTGCTAATACCTTGTTAGTTGAAAAGCTAGGTTTGCCAACTAGAAAACACCCCACTCCTTATAATTTGTTATGGTTCAATGATAATAAGGATGTTAAAGTTACTAAACAGGTTGTTGTAGCATTTTTCATAAGAAGTTACCATGATGAAGTTTTGTGTGATGTAACTCCTATGTATGCTGGACACTTGTTATTGGGTAGACCTTGACAATTTGATAGGTGTAACACCCTAAAAATTAATTAAGGTATTAATCATAGATTTGGGTTAATTAAGAATAATTAATATGGGATAAATGGGCAAGTTAAATGAATGAAAATTTTAAAGAGATAAATTATTAATATGAGTTTGAGATTTAATTGAGTTAGAAACCCCATCTAGGCCCAAATTAAATTAAGTAGACTAAGGTTAGGAACTAATGGAGGGCCCAATCTGATTTAATGAATTAGAAACCCAAGACTCAACTTGCATAAGCTCTTATAAATGGCTCAATAACCTTTGTGCAGACCCAAATCAATTGAGTTCTTCAAACTTGGTCTAGCCCAATTAAATTTCTGCAACCTCACACATGAAAAGCTGGCCCAACAAGGCTTAAATCTGAAACCTACTTAATATTAGATCTTTGGATCAGCCCATGACCTACATTAGACCTAACTTAAACCCTAAACACTTTAGCCCCTCCACATTTTGCTGAAACACAAACACACAACTCATTTTCAGAGGTTTAGAGGGAGGCTAGGGTTTGGAGCAAGAAATCCACCATTTCTCACCTTTAAGCTCAAAATCAGCCAAGGTACTTATTATATAACTTAATCCCCTTCTCTTTCTCTTCATTTTAGCCTAATTAGTTTTTCATTTGGAGCATTTTCACCTTACCCAAATTTTGAAATATGATTGTTTGGTATTTTCTTAGAGGATTTTCGGAGGTAGAGGCTAGGAGGGATATTGGATAAGTGTATACTCTCCATTCTAATGTATTATCTATTGGTTTAAGACCCCAATGGTTGATTTATAGTATGGGTATTAATTTTATACAATTTTGCTTAGGAATTAGGATGATATAATGAAGTTTCTGGTAGATGACATATTCAATATGAATTTGGGGATTTGTAGTGGCTGGGAAAGCATCTTCCGGGTAGCCATTAGTATTTTAATTCCTTGGATACTTGTTGCTACTGTACATTATAATTTAAAGTAGTAATCTTCTAATGTTATAGTTATAGGGAGATTTTGGCACTGCTGGTGGCTTTTCAATTATTTACAGAGTGAGGTAACCGGGGTTCATGCTAATTCCATGCATATGTCTGTTTAATTTTGTACTTACTGCATGATTATGATTTTGAATGCTAAATGAATTGGTTGGCTATCTACTATATGTGATTAGACCTTGTAAGTCCATGGTAGAGCTATGGTGCGACTGCCACCAGTGCATGTGCTTCAATCGAGCATCGAGTTATGATCAGATCACAGATACATTGAGCCTTGATTGTGCTCATTGGGGAGTCGATGCTGTGGATAGGCCTCTCCCGGTATTATTGGCCTTTAATATGTGAAATTGTGATTACTAGTATAGGATAGTAATTATAGATAGCCTAATTGTTCATGTACTAATATGACTGGTATGTTTTCTGATGCTTATATGAAATCATGCATATATGTTAATTAAATTGAATTATATGAATGAAATTTGCCTTGGTTACTGAGATTTGTATCTCACCACGTTTCATGGGATTATACTTTCAGGTGAAAGCCCTTAGGGTAAGGATAAGGGGAAGCAAGTGGATGAAAATCTATGAGCTCTAGACATGTGTCGAGGAAGCTACACTTGGGCTAATCTGAGTAGAGTAGATGCAATTTTGTTAATCTTTTACATAGCATTATCATGTAAACATATTGTCAAGTGTAGGTGTTTATATTTTGATTAGTTGGAATGTATCTATTAAGGAGTTAAGTCTCATTATAGTTTGGTATTGGATGTATGAACTTATAGTATCTAAAGTATGAACTTTGTTAAATTCATGATATGGTCTACTATTAGAAATGTCATCATGGGATATATTAAATTATTGATTTGAATCAGTGATGTATGGAATCTTTAATGGAATGTATATTTGAATGATAATTGTTGGAAGCTTATAAAATTCTGCTATTATTAATCTATGAACTTGTTAATTAGGATAGTTGGAGGAGTAGAAATTAACATTTAAGTCTTGAACTAATAATGATAAATTAGCTAGGTAAATTAGGCTAGTGAAAGCTATTGGAGCCCCATAATTAAGATAGAGTGGCCCTAGGGTGTCATTGGAGGGAGAATGGAGAGTATGAGATAAGATTTTAGGAGTTGTAGGACCAAAAGGCATTTTGCTGCGACCAACATATTATTAGCCGTGGCCAATAGAGTCGAAGTTGCCTAGGGAGAGTACCAGAGAGTAATTTACCGCGACAAGAAGTGGAATTAGCCACGGCGAAATGTGAAAGGTAAAACTGGGAGTCATCCAGAGGGTAATTCGCCGAGGCTAAATGGAAATTGGCCACGACAAACTTTTGTGAAATTATATCAAGCGTTTTAGAGAGGAATTAGCTACAGCGAAATGGGGAATTAGCCACGACCAATAGCAAGAGGCGAGCGAGGTAGGTTCCAGGAGGCTAACTCGCTGCGGTGCCATGTAGGTTAGCCGTGACGAAACATGTAAAGATAAAGAGTGAACCCGAGAGTAATTGGTCGCGATGCAAGGACATTTAGCCACGACTAATAGTTCCAAACTCTCATTCTAACCTAGAAATCTTGGTTTATCATATGGTAGCCTCAAGGGATGACTTAGAAACATTGGTAGAAGATTCTTGTGAGTTGGAATTAATAGGCAATAGAATCAAAGGCTTATAAATGAGTGTTTGTTTCCCTTATGTACATGAATGCTTGTAATTATTTGGTTGATGACTCTAATAATATTACAGTTCAAATTTCTTTGCCTTTTCTAAATGTAATTAGTCGTAATGTCTTGTAACCCTTATTTATGATTATTAATCACGTATTTTACCTTAATCATAATGATTAGAAGTTAGGGTCATTACAATAGGAAAGTTAAGTATGATGGTTATACTAACAGGTTTTCTCTTGAGTTTAATAAGAAAACCATTATGTTAACTCCTCTCAAACCCTTGCAGGTATATGAAGATCAAAAGCGAATTACTCAAGAATGCAAGCTAAGAGAAAGAAAAGAAAGTGCATAAGAAAGTGAGATAGAGAGAAAAGAAAAGAGAGTTGTTGAAAAGAAAAGTCAAGAGAGTGAAGAAAAGAAAGTAACACTGTTTTCTGGTAGAGGAAAGATTAAGAAGGCTTTATGTAGTGAGACATCTTTTGTACTCTTATATAAGGATCTTTATCTAACCCTTAGTGACCTTGATGAATCTATTCCTTCTAATGTTTTCAGTTTGTTGTAGGAATATAAAGACTTGTTTACGAAAGAGGTACTTGATGGATTGCCTCCTATAAGAGCCATTGAACATAAAATTGACTTTATTCCTAAGTATCTCTTCCTAACCGACCTGCTTATAGGGCAAATCCAGAAGTGACTAAGGAAATTCAGCGGCAAGTGGAGGAACTCATTAAAAAGGGGTTTGTGAGAGAAAGTCTTAGTCCATGTGTTGTTTCGGTTATACTTGTGCCTAAGAAGGATGGCAAATGAAGGATGTTTGTGGACTGCTGAGCCATCAACAAAATCATAGTTAAGTATAGATATCTTATTCCTAAACATGATGACATGCTTGATGAGTTGCATGGTGCTTGCTTGTTTTCAAAAATAGATCTTAGGAATGGCTATCATCAAATTAGGATAAAAGAGGGTGATGAGTGGAAGGCTGCATTTAAGACTAAGTTTGGTTTGTATGAATGGCTTGTTATGCCCTTTGGCTTAACTAATGCTCCTAGTACATTCATAAGCTTAATGAATCATATGTTTCGCCCTTACATAAAAAGTTTGTTGTTATATATTTTGATGACATTCTTGTGTTTTCTAAGAGTCTAGAATAGCATGTTAAGCATTTCCATTTTGTGTTTGTTATTTTGAGAGAAAATAGACTCCTTGCAAATTTAGAAAAGTACTCTTTCTACTTGGATTCTGTTGTTTTCCTTGGTTTTGTTGTAAGTACTAATGGCCTCTGGGTGGATGAATAGAAGATGAAGGCAATTCGAGAGTGGCCAATACCTAAGAATGCTAGTGAGGTGAGGATTTTTCATGGACTTGCAAGTTTCTACCGTCGTTTTGTAAAGGACTTCTCAACCCTTTTTGCACCTCTAAATGAGCTAATAAAGAAAAATGTTGTCTTTAAATGGTGTGAGGCACAAGAGGTGGCTTTTAACACTTTGAAAGATAAATTGACCAATGCCCTTCTACTTATTTTTCTTGATTTCTCTAAAGTTTTTAAAGTTGAATGTGATGCCTCTGGAATTAGTATTGGTGCTATTTTGATGCAAGCGTCTAGGCCTATTGCTCCTTTAGTGAGAAGCTTAATGGTGCTTGTTTGAATTATTCAACTTATGACAAGGAATTATATGCTTTAAAAAGAATTTTAGAACATTGGTAACATTATTTGTGGTCTAAGGAATTTGTTTTGCATTTTGATCATAAGAGTCTTCAATACCTAAAGACCCAAGATAAGTTGAATAAGAGGCATGCTGTGTGGCTTAAATTCATTGAGTCATTTCCTTATGTGCTTAAACATAAAAAGAGGAAAGAAAATGTTGTGGCTAATGTTTTGTCTAGAAGGTATAGTCTAATTACATCTATGCAAGCTAGGTTGATTGGTGTTGAATCTTTCAAAAGCATGTATAAATATGATGCTGACTTTGTTGAAACTTGGAAGTTGTGTGAAAAACATGGTGTTGATGATTTCTTTAGATTTTATGGTTTCTTATTTAAAGGGAATAAATTGTGTGTGCCTGTTTGTTCTATACGTGAGTTTTGGTTAAAGAATCTCATAGGGGTAGTTTGATGGGGCACTTTAAGATAGAAAAGACTTTATCCATGTTGAAAGAACATTTTTATTGGTCTCATATGCATAGGGATGTGATTATTGTGTGTAAAAGGTGCATTACATGTAAGCATGCTAAACCTAAAGTGCAACCACATGGTTTGTGATACGAGACCCTCTAGGAACTTTGTCCTAGGAACCTCCTTTTCGACAACATTACCTGGATCGTGCAAGATTCAAGAACACAATCACACAAATAGAAGGCAAAAGCACTTATAAAGAATAAGACAACATATAAACAAAGACAGTTGGTCAAGTGGATAAGATCCTAAGAGAACTCATCCCTTAGAACCCTTGTCTTGAGATAACACAAAGGAAGACCACTCCTTTGATAAGTCCAGGTTGAATTCACTCCATCGCCCAAGGAGCAAGAGGAGCCTCACAAAAATAGAACATAAGTCCTGAAAAGAAAATTCTTTCTATTCATCTTATTACTCTCCTTTCTAAGTACATATGATGCCTTTTATATAGGCAATGAAAGATCTAAAATTTTCTGAAAATAATTCCTTAAAAGATGGCATTATTGATTACAAGAATTTGGAAAGTTAATAATGGTGCTATAAAAAAGGAAAGAAACTATAACGAAGAAAAAGGAAAGAAACTAACTTATTCTTTAAACATAAGTTTTGACCATATGGTCTTATTCGAAAAACTAAAATAAAAACTTTTTACATGGTTTGGAAATTGATGCTCACGTTCAACAACTTGCCCAAGCTTTCCTTGATGGTTATGGCATGCATAGTCTCCTTGAAGGTGGTCATAGGAGCTCTATGGTACTCTATCATTCCTTTCCTCTTCGAAAAGATTCATCCTTGAATCTTTCTTGAATGTTAATAGGAAAGAAAATATTGCTTGGGTGCTACTTAATTGAATCACAAACCAAATAGAAAACAAATCAGAATATACAAAACTTTCTAGTTTCTTTTCTTTTCTAATTTCAGCTCTTTTCTTTTCTTTTTTGTTTTTTTTTTTGGAGTTGGGCAATTTCTTTCCTTTTCTTTTATTTCACCTCCTTTTCTTTTTTTGTTTCTTTTTGGGATCTGGACAAAAACTCACACAAGAATGACGACTAGCAAGAGACCAAAAGAAACATAAAAGAGACAAGAAAACATAGAATGCATGAATAGAACCTTGAGTTCTAGCACTCAAGAAGACAAGCAACTGATGTGAGACCCACTAGATGACATGCTCTAGAAACCCTAACCAACATAGGTCATGCCTGAGGACTAGCTAGAAAACAAGAAGACAAGTAAGAACTACTTAGATCTAGACAATAGAAAGGAAAGAACGAAGAACACAAAAGAAAGACAAGAAAAGATCATGCCTTGACTTGCAAACCTAGAGGTCTAATACTAAATGATATGAGACCCTTTAGGGACTTTGTCTTAGGAACCTCCTTTTTGACAACATTACCGGGATCGTGCAAAATTCAAGAACATAATCACATAAATAGAAGGCAAAAGTACTCATAAAGAATAAGACAGCATATAAACAAAGATAGTTGGTCAAGTGGTTAAGACCCTAAGAGAACTCATCTCTTAGAACCCTAGCCTTAAAACGCTACAAAGGAAGACCACTCCTTTAATAAGTTCGGGTTGAATTCACTTCATCGCCCAAGGAGTAAGAGGAACCTCACAAAAACAAAACACAAGTCCTAAAAAGAAAATTCTTTCTATTCATCTTATTACTCTCCTTTCTAAGTACATATGATGCCTTTATATAGGCAATGAAAGATCTAAAATTTTTTAAAAATAATTCCTTAAGAGGTGGCACTATTTATTACAAGAATTTGGAGAATTAATAATGGTGCCATAAAAATGGAAAGAAACTAACTTATTCTTTAAACATAAGTTTTGACCATATGGTCTTATTCAAAAAACTAAAATAGAAAATTTCTACATGGTCTGGAAATTGATGTTCATGTTCAGCAACTTGCCTAAGCTTTCGTTGATGGTTATGCTATCCATAGTCTCCTTGAAGGTGGTCATAGGAGCTCTATGGTACTCTATCAATTTGTATACTCCCTTACCTGTTCCTTCTCATCCTTAGGTAGATATTTCAATGGATTTTATGCTTGGATTGCCTAGAATATCTAGTGGAAAGGATAGCA
Organism: Erythrophleum ivorense; assembly: GCA_026724425.1. Taxonomy (NCBI): domain Eukaryota; kingdom Viridiplantae; phylum Streptophyta; class Magnoliopsida; order Fabales; family Fabaceae; genus Erythrophleum; species Erythrophleum ivorense. Next base: position 20,441,621 of record JAIUCV010000004.1, on the reverse strand, counting down.
TATTTGTTGTTGTTGATTGATTTAGCAAAATGGCTCATTTCATTGCTTGCTCAAGGAAAAAATAATGCTGTCCATATTTCTGATTTGTTTTTCAAGGAGATTGTTAGATTACATGGTTTTCCCTAATCTATTGTGAGTGACCATGATGTTAAATTTATTAGTCACTTTTGGAAAACTTTGTAGGAAAGCTGGGTATAAAGTTGGTGTTTTCTACAGTTCTACATTCTCAAACAGATGGACAAACTAAATGGTGAATCAAACACTTTCTTCTTTACTGCATGTTGTAATTCAAAAAATTAAAAGAATTAGGAAAAATGTTTGCCTTACATTGAGTTTGCATATAATCGTGCCTTGCATTCTACAACTAAGTTTTCTTCTTTTGAGATTGTATATGGTTTTAATCCTTTGACTCCCTTGGATTGACTTCCTTTGCCTTGTAATGAGTTTGCTAACCTTGATAGTGCAAAGAAAGCTAAGTTTGTGCAAGATCTTCATGCTAAGGTTAAGGCAAACATTGAGCGCAAGAATGAGCAATATGCTCAACATGCTAATAAAGGTTAAAGGAAGGTTATCTTTGAATCAGGAGATTGGGTGTAGATTCATTTGAGGAAAGAAAGGTTTCCTGAACAAAGGAAGTCTAAATTATACCCAAGAGGCAATGGTCCTTTCCAAGTGTTGGAAAGAATAAATGATAATGCATATAAAATTAATTTACCTAGTTCTTATGGGAATGTAAGCACAACTTTCAATGTCGCTGACCTTTTTCTTTTTTATGTTATAGATTTGAGGGCAAATCCTTTTTAGGAGGGAGGGAATGATGGAGGTGAGCTAGGAGAATTGAAAGAGCTTGAACAAAATCAAGAACTTGGAAACAAAAAGGGTGGACGTGACTCTAAAAGATGGCCAACAAAAGACCCATTGCAAGGTATAGAAGGCCCAATGACAAGATCTAGGGCCAAAGCTATGAAGGAGGCCTTGAATGGAGTGATCCAAAAGCTAATGGACTTAGAGCCCATATTCTTAGCTGAATGTGAAGCCCAAAAGGAACAAAATTGTAACACCCCATAATTAATTAAGGTATTAATCATGGATTAGAATTAATTAAGAGTAATTAATATGGGCTCATTGGGCAAGTTAAGTGAATGGAGACTTTAGAGAGATAAATTATTAATATGGGTTGGAGATTTAATTAGGATAGAAATTCTATCTAGGCCTAAATTAATAGATCATGAGAAGAGGTTAATGGGGGCCCAATGGATTATGTGCAGACCTAACATAATGTAGTGGGATGGAGGCCCAAGATTTATCTTGTATAGACTCTTCTAAGTGGCCCAATAATCCTTGTGCAGATCCACATTCTTGAGCTTCTCAAACTTGGCCCAAACTCAATTAAATTTCAGCAACCCAAATGCATAAAAACTGGCCCAGTAAATTCTACAGCCCAACATCTTTAAACTGGCCCAACAAACTTAAAAATCTGAAGCCCAAGTGGAGATGGATCTTGGAGCAGCCCATGACCCATACTTGACCCAACTTAAACCCTAATACCCCACCCACTTACCCACTTGCTGAAACATAACATTCAAGAGGCAAAATCGGAGGTGGAGAAGGAGGCTAGGGTTTGGGACCAAAATTCTGCATTTTCTCATACTTAGAGCAAGATTCAGCCAAGGTAATAGTTATACAACTTAATCCCCTCATCTTTCCCTTTAATTTGGTCCGATTAGTTTTTCATTTGGAGCATTTTCATCCTACCCAAAAAATCTGAAATGTGAGTGTATGGGAGTTTTCTTGATGAAATTCGTAGGTTGAGCTTAGGGCTGACTTTGGGTGAGTTTAGACCTTCCATTTTGATGCTTTAATGGTTAATTTGAGACCCCCATAGCAAATTTATAAAATGGGTATTAATTATGTACGAATTTGCTTAGGATTTTGGGTGGAATATTGAATTTTCTGGTGGAGGAAACTTAAATCCGAAATTGGGTCTTGTTGTGGCTGGGTAAATGATTCTTAGGTAGTCATTGGCATTTTAAATTCCTTGGGTACTGATTATGATTATTAATGATGAATTCGAGTAGTAATTATGTGATGTTATGGTTATAGGAGGAATTCTGCACCATTGGTGATTGGTACAAGTATCTACAAGTGAGGTAACCGGGTTTATATCAATTCCATGTGTATATTTGATTTAATTCCATATGTTGCTATATATGATTGATTGAAAAATGCTGAATGAATTGGTTGGCTATCTGTTGATTGTGATTGGACCTTGTGAGTCCATGGTGGAGCTGTGGTGCAGCTGCCACCCGTGCATGTGCTATGATCAAGCACCGGGTTATGATCAAACCCCAGATGCACTGAGCCCCGGTTGTGCTCAATGAGGAGTAGGTGCCGTGGACGGGCCTCTCCGGTGTTAATGGCCTTTAACATGTGATAATATGATTGCTAGTATGGGATAGTAATCATGATAGCCTAATTGTTTCATTTGCTGTTATAATGGATATGATTCTGATGTTGATTTTGATTTATGCATATATGGTAATTAAATTGGATATATAATGGAATTGCCTTGGTTACTGAGATTTATATCTCACCCCGTTTTATGGGATTAACGTTTCAGGTGAAAGTTCCTCGGGTAAGGATAAGGGTAAGCAAGTGGATGAACATCCATGAGCTGAGGCCGGGTGTGGGGAGCTACACTTGGTCTGAGTAGAATAGGATAGATGCAATTTTTGTTATTAGTTACCTAGCATCATCATGTAATCATATTGCCAAGTGTAGGCGTTTATATTTTGCTTGATTGAAATGTAACCGTTAAGGATTTGGAGTACATCATAGTGGAATATTAATGTATGAACTTATAGCATTATATATATGTATGTGGTTTTGCTGGAATTATGATATGGATTACCACATGAGAATTGTAGTTATATGATGCCTTAGAGGTAAGCCTTTGTTGGATGGAATCTTTATGAAATTTGCATGGGATGTAAATTGTTGATAATGTATGTGATCTTGTTGCCATTTATTTAAGAATTTATTGGTATGAGTTAGTGGAACAAGTAGGAAGTGACATTTGAGTTTCACAATGGTAATGGATGGATTGATGGGTAAATAGGGTAGATAAACACCATTAGGATCACTTAAAACAAGGGTAGGTGGACCTAGAGTGTTGCTAAGGTGAGAATTGGAGTGTAGAGGGTGAAATTCGGGTAAAATGGTCACAGAAGGAAATTCCGTCGCGGCCAAGAAGGCTTCGCCGCGGCGCAACAAACCTTGCAGCGGCGCGAAGCGAAAAATTCACCCAGGGGGGGTAACAGAACCAAAACCCGCCGCGGCTCAGTGTTTCCCGCCGCGGCGCGAGTCGAAAAATTAAAATTGGTGTTGGACAGAAGCAAAACTCGCCGCGGCGCGAATATATTGCGCTGAGGCGAGAATTCTGGGAGTCGAGTAGAGGTTCCAGGAAGCATTTCCGTCGCGGCGCCACATAGGTTGGCCGCGGCGAAAGTCCAACTCGCTGCGGTTGTGAAAATTGGGGAATGATTTAAGAGTACAAGCTGGGAGGTTATTGAATGTTGAAATTAATGGATGATTAAATCATGAGCCTCTTATGGTAGTAAGATTTCTTTTATGCACATTTTATTTTGCTAAGGTGGCATGGTGACGACCCTAACATCAAGGTTCAAATTCCCTCACATTTTCGTAATACGGTAAAATATAATGACCTCAAACCTTGATCATTAACTAATAATCTTGTATTTAACCATAATTACAATGATAAGAAGGTAGGGTTGTCACAAAAATGATATAAAGATTATTTCGTATCTACAAGATGCTAGCCCAAGCACAAAAGGAGCCTAATTAAAGGAGCTTAGCCATTTTCCACCAAATTCTCTTAGTTTTATTTTGTTTTAATTTGATTGGTTTCATTTTAGATTTTTAGCTTTATTAGGCACCATTCATGGTGAATTTGTCAATACTTAAATTTCTTTTATTTTCCCACCATGTAAGAGATGCCATCTAGGAGTTATTTTGTGTTTAGGGTTTTATTTTTCAAAGGCCTATATAAGGCCCACTTGTACTCCAAGATTTGGCAGATTGAATGAATTATCATTTTTTTAGAATCATTTCTAACTTGTGAAGTTTCTCTTATAGCCTTTGTGTACTGGGAAAAATCTGACTTATCAAAAGGGTGGTCCCTTTGTGGCATCCCAAATTAGAGTTCTAAGAGATGGGTTCTCTTAAGGTTCAATTCCATGTGCCAACATCTCTTCTTTTTCTTCATACGCTCATTTCTTTGTTCTTCGTTGCTTTCTGTCCAAATCTGTGTTTTTTCTTGTTTGTGTGTTGCAGCCAAATTTTGATCACTGATCCATGTCATTTGGGGTTCTTAGAACGGGTTTCTACAGGGTCTCACAAAAAGTTTTTTTTGTATTAAAGGTGGCAAAGAAAATATATGGTAAATAAGAAAATTTAGGAGTTAGACGGAAAAGATGTTGGTTAATAATAGGTAACCTACCATGTAAACCAAAGCTTTAATACCAAATGATGCAAAATCAAGGGGGTGCCCCAATCTTCACGGCATAGGTTGATGGATAGATGATGGTTCGAGACCCGACAGAAGCAAATAGCCAACCAACATTATAAGAATGTTGACCTACTACTTAGACAACATGCCTAACCACGAACACAATGAATCAATCCACACAATGACGCACTTGGGTCAAAGCACGAATTGGGGGCTTTTATGAACTTGAATCACCAACCTAAGGATAAGTTGACAAGACAAAGGTTTCACAAGAGCAAAGAAAAGATAATATTCTCACAATTAGATAAATACTGAGAATAATTCTATTACTTCTAATATGCTTCAAATGAAGGCAGAATACCTGTATTTATAGTGTAACTCAAACCTATCTACTAAAAGAAAAGTAGAAAACTAACTACATAATCCTAACTGAAAGATCTAAAAATTAAGAATACAAAATCAAATCTTTTTAAAAACAAAAAAAGAAAGATAATCTGCCTAATTAATTCTAATTTTCGTCCAAATACATAAAGTTTCTAGATGTCAGCATATTAAGCCCATAATATCATTATTTAGGCCCAAATGAGTCAATCTATGTATGGCCCTTGGTATAGACTCTTTAATTTACAATAGTATAACCCAATTTAGTTCTAATAGTTCCATCTTTAGCCCAAATAATGTTGAGGATGTTTTAATTAATACTTGAGTCAGATTTATCAAAACTCTGCTTAGTCCAAATCTCTTGAACAAGTTCACTCAATGCTTCTTCAAGTTTTTTAGCCTTCGCTCTTGTAATAGGTCCAATTAGAATATGCAAAGGATCATTTGAAAATTTTGAGTTAGTATTTTCATGAACCTGGTTCATACCAATACCAATATTCCTTGATTTCTCTAGAGTCTAGAGATGATTAAATATAGCTTGGGTTATCTTCTTAAAGTTCTAAAACTCTCAAGGTGCAATTGAAACCCTAATTTTCATATCTTATTTTCTAATGCTCCTTTCTTGATTCTAATTGTATATTCTAACTCTCCATGCCTTAAAACCCTTGTTCCTAATATGTTTTGGTCAAAAATCATCTCCCTTCATACTCTTCTAAAGTTGGCCGAACAAGGAAAATCCAAGAAGAACAAGGAAAAACAAATTTCACCTATAATATCATACCTTGTCTTAAAGCTTGTTAAGAGAGGAATTTGATGCTACAACTTGTTCTCTTAAATCTTCACCTTCCTCCTAAAGTTTAGCCACAAAGATACTCCTTTCAAGAAGGTAAAACCATCAACAGAAAGAGCTTTAAAAGAAGAAGAAGTTTAGTGAAAGAAATCTTATGAAAAAGTGGTTTAATCTTACCCTTTTTGTTTGGTTTTTCTCCTTCCTTCCTCTCCCTCCTTATGCACTTCTCTCTCCTAGTTCAGAAGGTTCTGGTTCTGTTTTGAGGGGTTCAACACATGCTGGATAGATTGATACAATGCCAGTAGACATGCTCATTAGAGCACAACAAGTTTGAGAAGCCCTCGTCCATCAAGAAACCCAAATCATTTAAGAAGGCATGATTCAAGTTTGAATGGCTCATGAAAGTATGGCCCATGCTCAAGAGGCCCAAATTGTGCTCGTATATATCTAAGAAATTTAAAGAGCTTAAGATAATCTCTATGTTGGATATCAGCCTAAGTTTAGAGCCCAAGATTCATATTTGATCAATTAGAACATGCTAGACGTCACTCAATTTTGGTGAATGCTTCCATCATCGTTTCATAGAGTTTTCAAATGATTAATGGGTCAATCTTGAATCTTAAACTATCAGCTTTCACCTCATTTTAGAATCATCCTTATCAAAACTTCCAAACATGAGATAGAGCTAGTAACAAGTAACACATCAGGCATGCTGATCTTGGAGTTGAATTAGACTTTGGACATGAGATCTCCTTAAAGATGCAACAGTGGAAGTCCAAGTGGATGCCTAATGTCCTAAGAAGGTCTATAGAGCAACTAGAGTCAATATCCAATATGTTGAAAGCCCAATGTAATACACATACAAGAGGAATGTCAAGGCCCAATTGGAGTCCAATTGCAAGAGATTAAGAATTATGTGTCAACCATTTTTAATGAAGCATGAGCATCCTATATGACTACTTAAAGAAGCTGATAAGTTTGGGCTAGGATTCTTTATGAGCATCCCATCTTATCTTGAAGATCAAGTTAAAATTAGTATCCTAATCTTGTTCTTTGATTTTAGGCACCATTTAAAATAGTTTTAATCAGATTTTAGTGTTTTACTTTTATTAAGATTTTAGACTTTTAGAAACTTTGCCTATAAAAGGTTTCCTATTGTACTCTATTTTGGAGATCATGAATGAATTTGAGTATTTTTTAATTCTTTGTGAGGCCTTTGCTTCTTTATGTTTTCTGAGAGTTTACGTGACTTATCAAAGGATTAGTCTTCCTTTGTGTCATCTTAAGGCTAGGGTTCTAAGAGACAAGTTCTTTTAGGGTTTTACCTCTGACTAATAATTTGTTTGTGTGCTTCCGCTTTCGTGTGAGACATAGCCAATCTCGAGTGATCAATTTGTGTTCCAAGATTCTTAAGACAAGGTTCCTAGAGGATCTTACATCATTTGGTATCAGAACTTTAGTTCGCTAGTGCAAGATATATCTTTTAATTTTGTGTAATATCTCTCATTTATTAATTTTTTAGTCCAAAATTCTAATACCACTTTTACACATGTTAAGTCATTAAAAAATTACATTTAACTAGGAAACACTCGTAGAAGATTCAAAAAAAAAATTTCAGTGGGTCCCACATAAAAAAAGTTGCAAGTCCCACGTAAAGCTAGTAAAAAAACAAAGACAAAACCCATAATAAACAAAGAGTAATAAACGAGCAACGAAATTATATATATATATATATTATGATTTGTCATATAAATAGTGAATAAAGACTTTCTTGCTTCCATTTTCTTCTTTCACATTTTACTTTACTTGCAATAAAATAAAATAAAATAAAATAAAAGGCTTTCGTTTTGCCATTGTAATGATTGTAATGAAGCTTAAACCATATTTTTTGTGAACTGCACGAAGAAATAGTGCTCAAGAGGATTTTGATGACAAAATTAATTAAAATATTATGTTACATAAAACTAAAAATATTGAAGAGTTTTCATTTAATTTTTAAAATTAACGAAAATAACTTTCACGACTTCTTGATAAAATTCGTTACATCTTAGCTACAATGATTATACCACCTTTATGCATTTCTATATTATTCCCTTCCCCTTTGTCTTTGATAATTTAAGCATCCATTTTTTTTAAATATTAGCAATATACCACACTCTCCAGGAAAAATGAGAAAAAGCACAACCGTGTTCCAATTGGTATCCTCAACCTTAGTTCTCACCATTTGACTAGGTCATACTGATATAATAATATAATAATAACACTTCAAATTTAAATTTCAAGACCAAGAATATTCATTTTTTAATTATTAAATTTTAAGTGTGGAATTAGCACCAAGAATGTATTTTCCCAAATAATTGAGATGGTTAAAGTGATAACCAATGTTAAAAAAATCGGGCCGGACCGGCTGGTTCGACCGGAAACCGGTCCCTGGTACGGTCCGGGTGGCTCAGGAAACCGGTTGGCTAAAGAACCGGTCAAACCGGTCAAAGCCGACCAAAATCGGACCGGTCAAAACCGATTTGAACTGATCCGTACCTTTTTTTTAATAATTTTTTTATATAACAAAATAATTTATCCCAAATAATTTTAACAAATTAAAAATAAAAAGAAATAAAAAAGGAGGGGAGAGTTGAAATATATATATTAAAAAAAATAGAGAATATCAAAGAAGTATAATATGAATACTTTATTATTTTTTTATATTTGATCCCTATTATGTTTATATTCAATTTCCTAATAACATTTCTTTTAAATATAAATGTATTTAGTCAAAATTATTATTTAGTTTTTGTTTTTTTATGTTTTAGTAATAAGTAGAATTTTAATATAATTTAAAAACTCTAAAATAATTTTTATAATATTTTAAAAAATATTAAATTAATAATCAAATGGTTAAAATTTATCAATATTTATTTTTTATATTAAAATTTTAATATATAAATTTTTTAAAAAAATATAATTATGACCAATTCAATCATAGTCTGACTATAGTTAGACCAATGAATTTTGAACTAATATTTTTACCGATTCAATGACCAGTCTAATTTTAAAAACATTAGTGATAACAACTCAATTTGCTAACCTGGCCTCCCTATAAAGGATCTGAGCAGTCCTTACCTCATCCCTTGTGGTCCCGTCTTCCCGGCGACCGGTTGGGACCTTTGTTGTGTGTATACCGTCCAAAAGTCTAAGGAAGGAGAAAACATCAAAACCAAAATCCCTAGCAAGCTTGAAAGCGCCATCTCCCTCTCTCTCTCTCTCTCTCTCTCTCTCTTCATAATTATCTCGCACACACAGTTTCGATCGAAGGCCACTAACCCAATCACATACCAAGGCAAAACCACAGCCACAGCCTTTCCACACCCTCATGTCTTATCTATAAAGTAATCCCATCTCCTCCTCTCATTACCCATCTCGCAGATTCACTTGTTTCGCACTGAATTTCCTCCCATCTGGCTTTTGGATCTTTGAGATTCGTTCCAGCATTTCTTGGTGGGTTTTGTAGAAATTGGATAGTGGCAGAAGGGGTTTTTCGTGGGGTTTGATCGAGAGAGAAAAAAGAAGAAGAAAAAGAGGTATTTGGTGGGATAAAACCCGGGGTCGACGCGTTGTAGACATCACGGCTATTCTCAGAGTATTTCGGCCTCTCATTCATGTCCGTGCTGTACGACGCAAGGGTTGTGTAACTGAAAGCAACCCTTCGCCGCACGGCGGACGTGGTGCTTTGCCTTCCGAAGGCGGTAGCCCTTCTGACCTCCTCTTTCTCGCTGGTGGTGGTGCTTCCTTCTTTTTCTCTTCATCTTTAGTGCATTATTAGCTTAGGGTTCTTTAGTTGTTAGAAATATTAAGGTAAAGCTACCAAAATCTGTAAGATCGAACTCGTTGAAGCTATTTTTGTTGTTGGGTGTGGCTGTTTAATTTACTTGGAAAAAAAAAAAGCCAAAGATGTTGAGAATCAAAAGGGTTCCCACAGTTGTTTCTAATAATCAAAAAGAGGAGGTAGGAGAGGCTCCGCGCCGTGTAGGGGCTTGTGGTCGTAATTGCCTGAAAAGTTGTTGCATTCAAGGTATTTATCGAAATGCTTTGTATCAAATTTATGCTTTTGGGTGAGCATGCATATGTTAGATGATGCTCATTTGGGCGTTTTTAAACAGAGGCAAAGCTTCCTTTGTATGCTTTTAAAAGGGCTAAGAAGGCCATTGGAAAGGATGAATGCCGGGAAGCCCCTGTGGCCTTTCTGGACTCGCTGATACTTGGGGAGGTAATTATGCATGTCCAAGATGAAGATTGATTGATAAGTTTTGTTTCATTTTTTGTAATTTTGTTATCATATTATGTGTTGAAGTTGTTTACCATTTCATGGTAGTGGGAAGATCGCATGCAGAGAGGGCTTTTCCGCTATGATGTTACTGCCTGTGAAACCAAGGTCTAATTTACTTACCCCTCAATTTTTTTTTAGTGGTTGCGCTATTTGGGTTTGTGTATATACATGAGGGTATCTAAAGATTTGGTTTCATGTTTTTGTGATGAATTCGGTGCAGGTGATTCCGGGTGAGTATGGTTTCATTGCCCAGCTGAATGAGGGTCGCCACCACAAGAAGCGACCAACTGAGTTCCAAGTTGATAAGGTCCTCCAGCCCTTTGATGAAAACAAGTTTAACTTCACAAAAGTTGGGCAAGAGGAGGTTCTGTTTCAATTTGAAGCTTGCGATGATGGTGAAATCCAGTTTTTTCCGAATGCACCAATTGACGTGGAGAATTCTCCTAATCTTGTTGCCATCAATGTATATTTCTTCGCTTTTAGTGTTCAATTGAATAAGCAATCTGTATAATGCTGTTTATAAACCTTATATATATACACACACTCTCTTAACAGGTCAGTCCTATTGAGTATGGGCATGTACTACTGATTCCACGTATCTTTGAATGTTTGCCACAAAGGATTGATCGTGCCAACTTCTTGCTTGCACTTGACATGGCAGCAGAAGCAGGAAATCCATATTTCCGCTTGGGTTATAACAGCTTGGGTGCATTTGCAACTATTAACCACCTTCATTTCCAGGTACTGATTACTAAACTTAAATTAATCACCTTAAGTGATCATTATATTCCTTATCAAATGGGAAGTCAGTAATCAAATTGCAATTTAATTATTTTGATGCACTCAGGCATACTATTTGGCTGTGCCCTTTCCTATTGAGAAGGCTCCTACTAAGAAAATAACCAGTTCAAAAAGTGCTGTCAAGATATCTGAATTGTTGAAGTATCCAGTCAGAGGCCTTGTCTTCGAGGGTGGTGATATACTGGAAGATTTAGCGAACACTGTTTCAGATGCCTGTATCTGTCTTCAAGAAAATAACATACCATACAATGTTCTTATTTCTGACCTTGGAAGGCACATCTTTCTCTTACCACAGGTCCAAAATGGTTCATCAACTTTCTTTATTTGCTTAAAATCATATCATTAGTTTCATGGATGATACTTCTGATAACTCACACATACCTTTTCGTCTGATGGATGAACAGTGCTATGCAGAGAAACAAGCTCTTGGAGAAGTAAGTGCCGAGCTTTTGGAGACCCAAGTGAATCCTGCAGTGTGGGAAATCAGTGGGCACATGGTGTTGAAGAGGAAGAAGGACTATGATGAAGCATCTGAAGCAAATGCTTGGAGGCTTCTTGCAGAGGTCTCCCTCTCTGAAGAGAGGTTTCAAGAAGTCAATGCTCTGATTTTTGAAGCCATTGCCTCTGATAAAGTGGATTTTAAACCTCAGTTTCTCCAGGACGCTGATGCAGTTAATTCAAGTTCCCACCCGGCTATGGTGGCTGGTTCACAAGGGTGTCTTGTTCTCCAGTGAGAAGGCTCTGGTGAATAAAATCGCGGTGCTTTCTGTAGTAAATTGCTATGTTGTGTTTCTGTTTAAATCAGTACCTTGTATGGTAGTAGTTGCTTGAATTAGCAGTCCTAGTTTGTATTGTGGTATTGTGCGTGTTAAGCTCCCAAAAAATACGTATTATGTGTGTGTTCTCCTCTTAAGTCGATTTGTGGTGGTTGTGTCGTGCTTCAAGGTCCAAATAAAAATACTATGTAATAAATAAGTGCTCGTGTGAGCTTGTTGACTAATTAGTTTTCATGATCATCTGTATGATAGTGTTTCTTTACCTGTTATTTCCTTTCTGTTTTGGCTCTCACCATATGTGGATTCTGTAGTATGGATTTTTTTTTTTTCTTTTGGGTGGGGGAGGGTTTGTTTCGGCCAAGAGATTGCCTCAGGAGTTGCAGATGGGGTCTTGACGGCAAATGAATCTTCTGCAGTTATTGTAAAGGATACAAATAAAAAGAGAAAAATTGAAAAGGGTTTTAGTGCTGGAAGTTTTTCTTGCTAGTTGCAAGGTTACTCCTTAAATGCAAAGGATGCACAGGATGTGAATTAGGTCTTTAAATGCAAAGGATGTGAATTAGGTCTATAATTGGGTCTTGATGCAAGAATATGATATGGCAATGTCACGTAGCTAAGAAATTGCCTATATGTCATGTAATGCGTGTTAAAATTAGGAATTTAAATGATAAATTAATTTTAGAATCAAATGTATGAATATGATTTTTGACGTTCATGAGCTTTGATGTATGTATTTGAGTTCTATGATGATTTGGATCATTTTGGATGTTTCTACATGCTATGCTTATGTTTTTGGATGTGATCAGATGGTCATGGTATAATTAGATCCATTCTTGGTCCCGACAAGAGGGATCGGAACACATTCATCTCTACGATATTAATCTGGATATAAGCCTGATAAGACTGTAAAATTTATTCCTTAAATATCGGGGGATAGGTTCAATGCCTTGTCATCTTAATGAAAAATTTTAGTAGAGTTTTTTAATTAGAACCACTAGAATCCTCTTCTAGGTATGCTTGCGCTAACAGCTACTTCTTTGCTGGCCTTTCGTGCGCTGGCCTTTTAAGATAAATGATTATGTTGATCTTCTTAAAAATTCTTTTTAATAAAGAGAGCATAGACAAGGAATTATTAGTATCCAGATAATATGGTAGCAGCAATACTGATGCAAGACCCACTAGGAACATGCCCTAGAGAACCTTCAATTCGAAACTTTGCTCGGGACCGGCTAGAAACAAGATTGTTGGTCAAAGGAAAGACCCTAAGAGAACTTGTCTCTTAGAACCCTAGCCTTAAGACACCACAAAGGAAGACCAATCCTTTGATAAGTCACGTGAACTCTCAGAGAACACAAAGAAGCAAAAGCCTCTCAAAGTATTGAATAATACTCAAGTTCATTCATTCATGATTCTAAATAGAGTACAATAAGGAGCCTTTTATAGGCAAAGTTTCTAAAAGACTTAAAATCCTACTAAAATTAAAACTCTTAAAATCTAATTAGAAATATTTTAAACAATGCCTAAAATCAAGGAATAAGATTAAGATATTAATTTTAACTTAATCTCCTAGATAAACTCCTTGACTAAGTCCAAAAAATAATATAATAATAAAAAACGAAATTCAAAAAGAGTTCTAGTCAAAATTAGAGTCCTAGTCAAAACTAATTAATATTAATGGGCTGGACATCTTGTATTTGAAATACTATTCACGTCCTCTAGCTTCAATGGGCTCTTTAAGCATCAACTTGGGCTTGAATAAGCATGATTAAGGCTCTATTTGCTTCCTCAATGCATGCACTAACATTATGGGCTTCTAATTCAGCAAATTGAAGCCCAATTGCTCTTTGTAGATGCTTAACTCTTCCTCTTGTCATTGGGCCATCTATCATCAAGTCTTTTTCCACACGAGCATCCTTCCTCACATGAGTCCGGTTCATATTACTTGGTGTTATTGCATCATTCCCTCCTTCTTGAAAAGGATTCGTCCTCGAATCTACAATATCAAAGGAAGAGAGATCAGTTACATTAAAAGTAGCACTAATATTTCCATAAGAACTAGGCAAGTCAATTTTATAAGCATTATCATTAATCCTTTCAAGAACTTGAAAGGGACCATCTCCTCTCGGTTGGAGTTTTGACTTCCTTTTCTCTGGGAAACGTTCTTTTCGCAAGTGAACCCACACCCAATCGCTGGGTTCAAATACTACACGCCTTCTACCCTTGTTAACTTGGTTGGCAATTTGCTCATTCTTTCTTTCAATATTGCCTTTCACCTTCTCATGCAAATCCTGTACAAACTTTGCCTTCCTAGCACCATCAAGGTTAGTAAACTCATGTGAAGGTAAAGGAAGCAAATCTAACGGGGTTAAAGGATTAAAGCCATAAACAATTTCAAAAGGAGAGAATTTTGTTGCAGAATGAACAGTACGATTATAAGCAAATTCGACATGGGGCAAACACTTCTCCCAATTCTTAAGATTCTTTTGAATGATAGCTCTTAATAAAGTAGAGAGGGTTCTATTAACAACTTCGGTCTGCCCGTCAGTTTGTGGATGCGCTGTAGTAGAAAATAAAAGCTTAGTGCCAAGTTTATTCTACAATGTTTTTCAGAAATAACTTAAAAATTTCACATTTCTATCACTAATAATAGTTTTTGGCACACCATGCAACCTAACAATCTCCTTGAAAAATAATTCTGCCACATACATAGCATCATTAGTTTTGGAACAAGCAATAAAATGAGCCATTTTACTAAACCTATCCACAACAACAAAGACACTATCTTTCCCAGTGGGAGATTTAGGCAAACCCAAAACAAAGTCCATAGAAATATCAGTCCATGGGTGAGAGGGAACTGGTAAAGGAGAATACAAACCATGTGATTGAATTCTAGACTTAGCATGCTTACAAGTAATACATCGAGAACAAACAGCAACCACATCTTTTCTCATGCTAGGCCAATAAAAATGCTCATTCAAAACAGCCAAAGTCTTTTCTACACCAAAATGGCCCATCAATCCCCCACCATGAGTTTCCTTAACAAGAAGCTCACGAATGGAACACATAGGAATGCATAACTTGTTCTTTTTGAAAAGGAATCCATCAAACCTATAATAGTCATTAGCACCATGCAATTCACAAGATTTCCAAATATCAGCAAAATCAAAATCAGATTCATACCTGCCTTTTATCATCTCAAAACCTATCAATCTAGCATGCATGGAAGTAATCAAAGTGTAATGCCTAGACAATGCATCAGCTACAACATTTTCCTTTCCCTGCTTATGCTTAATCACATAAGTAAAGGTTTCAATAAATTCAAGCCAACTTGCATGCCTTTTGTTCAATTTACCCTGAGACTTAAGAAACTTAAGACTTTGATGATCAGAATGGATAATAAATTCTTTAGGCCACAAATAATGTTGCCAAGTTTCTAAAGTTCGTTTCAAGGCATACAGCTCTTTATCATATGTGGAATAATTTAAAGCAGGACCACTCAATTTCTCACTGAAATATGCAATAGGTTTAGAATCCTGCATCAACACACCACCTATGCCTATACCAGAAGCGTCACACTCAATTTCAAAAACTTTAGTAAAATCAGGCAACACAAGTACAGGGGCATTAGTTAGTTTTTCCTTCAGTATGTTAAAAGCACGCTCTTGTGTTTCACCCCACTTGAATACCACATTCTTTCTTACCAAATCATTTAAAGGGGCAGCAAGAGTAGAGAAGTCCTTCACGAATCGCCTATAGAAGCTTGCCAATCCATGGAAACTTCTTACTTCACTCGCATTCTTTGGAGTTGGCCACTCTCGGATTGCTTTGACCTTTTCCTCGTCCACTTGTATGCCACGAGCTCCTACAACAAATCCAAGAAAAACCACAGAATCCAAACAAAAAGAGCACTTCTCTAAATTGGCAAAAAGTTTATTCTCCCTAAGCACAACAAACACATCATGCAAATGATTCACATGTTCTTCTAGACTCTTAGAGTAGATCAAAATATCATCAAAGTAAACGACAACAAATCTTCCAATGAAAGGTCTAAAGACATGGTTCATTAAACTCATGAAAGTGCTAGGTGCGTTAGTCAAGCCAAATGGCATAACTAACCATTCATATAATCCAAACTTGGTCTTAAAAGCAGTTTTCCATTCATCTCCTTCTTTCATTCTAATCTGATGGTAACCACTTCTAAGATCAACTTTAGAGAAAACACATGCACCATGCAACTCATCAAGCATATCATCTAACCTAGGGATAGGATAGCGATATTTTACCGTTATTTTGTTGATGGCACGACAATCTACACACATTTGCCACTTGCCATCCTTTTTGGGTACAAGAATCACCGGGACAACACACGGACTCAGACTTTCACGAACAAAGCCTTTCTTCATGAGCTCTTCCACTTGATGTTGTATTTCCTTAGTCTCGTCTGGATTTGCTCGATAAGCAGGTCTATTGGGAATAGATGCCCCTGGGATAAAGTCTATCCGATGCTCAATGCCTCTTAGCGGGGGCAATCCATCAGGTATTTCCTCTGGGAACAAGTCACAAAATTCCTGTAATAAAGATGTAACACTAGCAGGCAAAGAGTGATCAAGATCATCGATAGTAAGATAAACATCTTTATAAAGTAATAAGAAGGCATTTTCACAAATAAGAGCTCTCTTGATCTCACTTTTACCCGAAAATAAACTCACTTTCTTTTCCTCATGTTTTTCTCTAATTTTCTTTTCCTTTCTACTCAGCTCTCCTTTCTCCTGCTTCTTCTCATTCTCAACACTCACACTCACTTTACCTTTCTTTTCTTGCTCTCTCTTCTTACACTCTCTTTCAATTTTTAACTGATCCTCATATGCTTGAACAGGACGAAGAGGGGTCAACACAATGGTCTTACCATTAAAAATAAAAGAATAATAATTTTTATATCCATCATGTTTTACCTTTCGGTCAAACTGCCATGGCCTACCAAGTAACAAGTGACCAGCATACATGGGTGCTACATCACAAAGAATCTCATCATGATAATTACCAATAGAAAAAGAGATGAGCACCTGTTTTGTTACCTTTACCTCCCCACTATCGTTAAGCCATTGTAATTTATAAGGGGTAGGGTGCCTCAAAGTAGGTAAGTTCAGCTTTTCCACAAGTAAAGTACTAGCTACATTTGTGCAGCTACCACCATCAATAATCAAACTACATACCTTCTTGTGGATGAAACATCGAGTATGGAAAATATGCTCACGCTGCTCTACCTCAAGATCTTCTTTAGGTTGAATGTTGAGAGCACGCCTAGCCACAAGGGCTTCACCATTTACAGCTTCAGTTAACTCTAAATCTGAGTCATCAGTCAGGGGTGGCATTTCATCCTCCTCAGACTCACTACTAGCACTAGTCACATCACCATTCTAAAAAACAATTATAGTTCGTTTGTTCGGACATTGTGAAGCAATGTGACCGAAACCATTACATTTAAAGCATCTAAGCTTAGAGGAGGAAGCAGTAGGATTAGAAGATGAGAAAGGTTTTGACTCAGTTTTACCCTTAACCTGAAAGGGTTTTACCTTACTTTCCTCCTTAAACTTGAAATCAATCTTTGGTTTGAAGGAGACTTTGGAATCCCTCCAAGAACTCGAGTTAGATGTCACTTTCAGCTTTTGTCGAGCCCTTAGTTGCTTTTCCACCTTGATAGCTCTATGCAAGAGCTCCTCCATATCTAGGTAATTGTATAAATCAACTTGGGCAGCTATATCAGGATTTAAGCCCTCAATGAATCGGGCCATGGTTGCTTCACGGTCTTCCTCCACATTTGCCTTAATCATGGCAATCTCCATTTCTTGATAGTAATCTTCCACACTCATAGAACCTTGCTTTAGCTTTTGGAGCCTCTTATGCAATTCCCTATAATAGTAACTAGGGATAAACCGTTTGCGCATGATAATTTTCATCTCTTGCCAATCACGAATTGGACCTTCACCGGTACGTCTTCGGGTGAGTAAGAGTTGATCCCACCAGATGTTAGCATAGTCAGTAAACTCTACTGCAGCAAGTTTTACTTTCTTCGCCTCAGTGTAAGAGTGGCACTCGAATACATGCTCCACTTTTCTTTCCCAATCTAAGTACTGGTCTGGGTCATTTTTCCCAGGGAATGATGGAATCTTCATCTTGATATTTCCGAGACCACCATCCTTATTGCATGATGATTGTCTACCTCTCTGAGTATGGGACTCCTCAAAGTCAGACTCAGCATCATCATCAAGCTCCACTTGAGCTCGCTTTCTATGGGTCCTCTTATTGGAAGAAGACTCCACATCATCTAATCTGGCACTTAGTTTCTCAAGAGTACTTTGAACAGCTTTAACCCAGACTTTCATGTCAAAGTCACTATGCTCAGATTCTCCAGACATCCTGAAATATTAGTTTGTACCAAAAAAAAAAAAAACAAGCAAAGAAAGATATAGGACCTCGCAACTCACTAGCTCACGTGTTTACACTCATAAGATGATAAGTTCGCTCGTGTTTAACTCTTTTTGGCTGTTTCTTTTAATGTTAATTGCACTCTTGCCTTTTACCACTCAACAATTTGCTTCTTACAAGTGTTCTAAGCAAGTCACAAGCAAATCAAAAGAAAAGATCATACTAGTGGCAATAAAAAAAGAACTAGAATCCTAAAATGCAAATTCCCAAAGAATCAAACAAAGGAGAAAAGAGGGTATGTAACAAAAAGGTAAAGAGGAAAGGAAAATAAGGGGGGAGAGGAGGTTGGGATGGCTTGGAAGGAAGGAGAAGAAAAGGGGAAAATCTGAAAATAAGAAACTTTAAAAATAGGAAACTACTTGGGAAATTAAGAAACCAACTTTAAGAAAATCTGAAAATTAGGAAACTAAGTCCAATTAGGAAATTGAGTCCAATTAGGAAATTAATTCCAACTAGGAAACTAACTCTAATTAGGAAATTGTCTCCAATTAGGAAACTAACTCCACAACTTGCAACTTTTTTTTTTTCACTCTTTCTTTCTCTTTTTTTTTTTCGAATTTCTCTTCTTTTTTTTCACCTTTTTTTTTTTTTTTTTTTTTCTGAATTTCTCTTTTTTTTTTCACTTTTTTTTTTCGAATTTCTCTTTTTTTTTTGGAGTATCACACTCTCCTTTTTTTTTTCGAATGAGTATAGAGGCACACAACAATGGAAGAAGGAAGAAGATAGAAGATAAAGATGAAGATGAGAAGATAACACAAATGGAAGAAGAGAAGGTATGAAGAACAATGGTAGGAAAAACACAAAAATATACCTTGTACTAGCGAACCAAAGCTCTGATACCAAATGATGCAAGACCCACTAGGAACATGCCCTAGAGAACCTTCAACAATTCGAAACTTTGCTCGGGACCGGCTAGAAACAAGATTGTTGGTCAAAGGAAAGACCCTAAGAGAACTTGTCTCTTAGAACTCTAGCCTTAAGACGCCACAAAGGAAGACCAATCCTTTGATAAGTCACGTGAACTCTCAGAGAACACAAAGAAGCAAAAGCCTCTCAAAGTATTGAATAATACTCAAGTTCATTCATTCATGATTCTAAATAGAGTACAATAAGGAGCCTTTTATAGGCAAAGTTTCTAAAAGACTTAAAATCCTACTAAAACTAAAACTCTTAAAATCTAATTAAAAATATTTTAAATAATGCCTAAAATCAAAGAATAAGATTAAGATATTAATTTTAACTTAATCTCCTAGATAAACTCCTTGACTAAGTCCAAAAAATAATATAATAATAAAAAAACGAAATTCAAAAAGAGTTCTAGTCAAAACTAGAGTCCTAGTCAAAACTAATTAATATTAATGGGTTGGACATCTTGTATTTGAAATACTATTCACGTCCTCTAGCTTCAATGGGCTCTTTAAGCAATAACTTGGGCTTGAATAAGTATGATTAAGGCTCTATTTGCTTCCTCAATGCATACACTAACATTATGGGCTTCTAATTCAGCAAATTGAAGCCCAATTGTTCTTTGTAGACGCTTAACTCTTCCTCTTGTCATTGGGCCATCTATCATCAAGTCTTTTTCCACACGAGCATCCTTCCTCACATGAGTCTGGTTCATATTACTTGGTGTTATTGCATCAAATACTTTCTGATACACAGGATCCTCTAAAGAGGCAAGTGCAAAGCATACTAGTGTATGGACAAGATAATTGTAAGAGATCTACTAATAAAAGATTTCATAAAATAAAGAAATTTAAAATAAAGTCATAAAAGAGATAGAGTTTATTTCAAACTTTGTTTACAAGGGGGGAAGAAAGGTTTCCAAGTTGTTCCTCTTCTTAAGACTAAGAGGTTCTTCTTATAGAGAAGGAGAGGAGAAACAAGATAAAAATCTTTTACAAAAGAAAGAAACACAATGACCTACAGACTTGACAGAAAGTGATGTTTTCACATGTAAAATAGTAAACGCTCATAATTATACAATAAAGTTAGAGGATAAGCTTCAGGATAAGGCTTATCCCTTTTGGATTGACTCAGGTGATGGAGAGAAGTTGGTGTCATTGTCAGTGTCTGGAGGATAAGCTTGAAAATAAGGCTTATCCTTTCTTGATTGGCTCATGAGATGGAGACAGATTGGGGTCCTCATCAGTATTGGTGGAGTCGTCAGGGTCCTTTGGAGACTTTTTGAAATAGGAGGTGAACCATTTTTTAAATTCTTTCAAAGCAATAGGCTCATATGAATCCTGTGAGTTTTGCATTATTGTGTTCGAGGGTGGTTGGATTGTTGAGGATGATGAGGCTCTGGGATCCTGAGAACTGGTTCCTGTGAGGAATTTGATCATTTGTTCTAGAGTCTATTGTTCTGTGTTGGGCAGATCTAGTTCTGGAAGCCAAGGTTCTCTAAGGATAAATTCTCCAGGGTATGGTCCCAATGAAGTACAAAATATGAACAGGTCAGGCTTATAATTATTAATTTCACATAAAAATAATTTTAAAACCTTTAAGGCATTAGATGATTGTTTTGGCCGGTCCAAAAAGGTATTCCATCATATGCATGATTTCGAGTGGGGAGCATATTCTGTCTGTTGATCCAGTAAGGATGGTGGAGGATGAAAATGATGGATACTTGTTTGTCAGATATTTGCCAAAAGTTGTGATGATGAATGAGGCGGTCAAGCTCAGAGCGCCACCAAGGTAATGGAGAGAACCATTCTAGTAGGGTCCACAGGTTGGAGTCCCTATTTTCAGAGGTGGTAAGGTGTTGGAAAATCATGAGTGGTGGAAATGCGATAGCACCTGAGTAAAGGGCAGTGAGAGCCCAAAGATACCAGAGGGCATCATCTGTCACTTAGTCTGTGATTCGAAGCAAGAGTAAAAAGGGCATTTGGACAAGGTTGAAGGTTAGAGGAATGACATTATAAGGAGAGTCTTTCAGGTAACGGTGGAGATAATAGAATAGAGATTTCTGGGTGAGGTTTTAAACTTCTGCAAGGGCTGTTGGCCGAGGTTCCCCAGGAGGGAAATCTTTTTTCAGTTGTGGTTAAGGATAGTGAATGGTACAGCCAGGGATAGAATGAGCCATATGGATGAGAGGAACAAATTTAGCTGGAGTGATGAGACTAAGGGTTCTTGGAGGTCTGGAAAGAAAGTCGGCTAGAATGTTGTGACGTCCTTAGATATGTTCAACTGTGAATTTATAGCGGGAAAACCAGTCTTTCTAGCGGAGTAGTTGTTTATCCAGGAGAACTTTTTTGTTAGACTCTAAAATCTTAGGGAATGAGTTGTCCATTTGAATAGTGAAATCATCTGAGCATAGGTGGAAACTAAACTTCTCGATCCCTTTTTTGATAGCAATAATCTCTTTGTACATTGCATGATAATGTTTTTCAGAGTGTTTGAATTGTTCGCTAGCATGGCCACAATAATACGTCTTTCTGTCAATCTTTTCAATTAGGACAGCGCCCCAAAAGTCTTCACTGGCATCTATTTGGAGGATCCTTTTACTCTTATCAAGAATCTTTAAAGGTAAAGATACTTAAGAGATTCTTTTGAGGTGTTTTACGGCTGCAGTCTGAGCATGTCCCCAAGGAAGGGGGTCCTTTCAGAGAAGTTTGGACAGCTGGCTTGTGTGATTAGACACTTTTGGAATAAAGTCTCTGATAAAATTGATTATGCCAAGAAATTGTTGAATTTCATTTACAAAGAGATCTTTATCTGGAAAGGTGAGTATTTCTTGGCCTATGTGTGGACCTGGCTGATAATGACCATTTGAGATATGCATCCCAAGAAATTCTACTTCGGTTTAGCCCAATTGGCTCTTTTTGGAAGAAAGCATTATACCATATTTTTGTATAAGGCCCAAAAATTGTTGGAGAAGCTACCTGTGGTCCGCTTCATTTTTTGAGAAGAGAAGAATGTCATCAATATAAACCAGGACACTATGAATGATGGGCTTAAAGATTTTTGTCATAGCTTTTTGGAATAGAGATGGAGCAACCTTTAAACCAAATGGCATAACAATTCATTGGTATTGCGCATTAGGGATACAGAAGGCTGTCTTATACCTTTCAGCTGGATCAATTCTAAGTTGCCAGAAGCCTGCCTAAAGATCAAACTTAGAGAAAACTTTAGCTGCTTTAAGTAGACTGAGTTGAGAACTGATCTTGGGTAATGGAAACTTATCATCTTGGAAAAACATATTGAGAGGGTTGTAGTCAATGATTAGTCTCTTTTTGCCACGCCTTTGTTCTGCATGTTTATCGACATAGAATGCTTGACACGCTCAGTTAGATTTTGTAGATTCAATAAGACCTTGCTGTAAAAGGGCTGCACATTTGTCTTTGGCAAGTTGTAGGTCATTAGGATTCATGCCAGGATGAATTGCTTTTGTAGGATTGATATCCTCATTTCGTTTGAAAGGAAGCTGGGTGAAGAAGTCTTAATTCTTCCAGAGAGGTGAAGGGTGAGAGAATTGGTCATGGGACTCTGGGCAGTAAGGCATAAATTGATCACAAATATCTTTATAACCAGCAGGAACATTGAAAAGCTTAAACACCTTTGAAGTGGTGTTGTAAGGCTTGAACTGTTGTTTATATTGGATCCCTTGAGGAAGGATTTGAAACTTTTTTTGCTTGATAGTAGATGTCCATTCTAATCAAGATATCCTTATTTAGGAGGTTGCTTCCAAGTACTTTAGTCTAGACTATGTAATTAGGAAAGATTCTAATACTAATTCTTTTCTTGGTAATAAGATCAACCTTAAAGATTTTTCCATCAGCTGCATTAAAGTATTCAGAATGAATCGTCCATGCCTGTGGAGGGAGAACTACAGAATTCATGAGACTTTTAGAAGCACCAGTATCCATATAGGCTATAACAGGGATAGGCTTATGATACTTGCTCTGAAGAATCTACATTTGAACATAAGGCATTGGAGGTTCTTTCTGCTTAGTGAGATTGCAAGATTGGACAGAGTAACTGGGGTGAATATAATGGTCAGAATCAATGGAATTCGAATCTGACAAGTAAAGTTCAGGAAGAACAAAAATAGTATTGGCATCAGCATCAGCTTGTTCTGAGAAATATTCTTCAATGTCATCATCAGCAGATAAATGAATGCTGGCTTAAACTTGTTGAAGGAGCTTAATATCCTTCTTTGTTTTATTAAGACAATTTTTTGCAAAATGTCCCTTTTTTCCACAAATGTAACAATAGTCTCGTTTTCCATGTTGCGTGAGACGTCTTCTAAAAAATCGAATTGGTCTTTTAGGTCTCATTTTCTTGTAATACTTGTGAGACTTGAAAGGCTTGGAATAACCATGCTTGTAATGAGATTGTTTTTTTGTTGGGTAAAAGCATTTTAACTTGTCTTTGCATTTAATTTGGAGATAAGGCTTTTTACAAACCCTTTGCAAAGCAAGCTTTCCATTCATCATAGAATCAAATATTTTATACTGTTCACATAATTTCGCAAGAGTAGCCAAAGTCAATTGGTAAATTTCTCTAAGAGAGATGTCAGTTATATCTCGTATGAGGGATTGGATGGCTCTTGAGAGTCTTGGCTGTAGCTTTTCTGGCAAAGAGGCAATGGATGTATGTCTGAGATTAACATCATTGAAACCATTGAGGAGATAGTATTTTTCTACTATTCTTTTGTAATGGAAATCAAGATCTTTTTCCTTCAAGGAGCAACATTTCATTTGGAAGTATTCTTGCCACTTCTGCTTGTCTACAAGATGGAAATCACCAAGGAATTCTTTGTGAATAAGGCCAAGGAGGTCATTAAGTGCCTGTTGTGGTATAGAATCTTTGTCAATATTCTCCTAGACTTTGAAACCATTCTCGGAGAGTACCAGTGAGTCTGCTGGTGAATTCAGTGAGGGTCACTTGAAGATTAGCATTTGGTTGAATCATTTGGACATCAATCCATGTTGAAAACTCATGCAACTTGTCTCTCCATTTATCAGGAGATATATCATCAAATGTGAACCATGGTCCAGTGGTTGGACGAGTTTGGGTTTGTGGAGGATCTGGGAAAGTTGTATAATATGATTGTTAAGCATAGTCTTCATGTTCGTCATGGTCGACGTTTGACTCATCATATTCGTCAACATGAGTAGGATTCACTATACATGAAGGTGAGTATTGAACAGGTTCATCATTTTCAGAACTGATAGGTTCAAGACCAATAATACGTGATTGGTCTGAATCAGAATCAGAAGGGTAAGGGTTGATGGTAGACAATAAAGAGATTGTCCCAAAAGGTTTAGTTGGTTCTGTTTGAGGTTGTTTGTTTTTCTGAGTTGGATCAAGATGAACAGGAGGAGTAGTATGCCGTGGTGAGGATGGTGGAGTATGAATGTGTAAAGGTTTTACAGGATGGTGTTCTGGAGGTTTTGCCCAGGAGGGTGAAGCTTTTGGGGTAAAGGAAAATGAGGTGGTCTTTGAGGAGGACGGATATTTCTAGATGGAAGAGGTTGTGATTGGGTTGAGGGTTGCCTGGCTTGAAGCTGTCTAAGCTGTGCTGGACTAAGATAGTCTTCTTTCTTTATGAAAACTTCATAGTTCATTATAAAATATTTAGAATAATCAACTTCTAGTGGGTAAGATGAGTATGGGGGTGATAGATATGGATTATATGAAGACACAAAAGGAGAAGGATAGGATTCATAAATACTCCGAGATTGATTCTTAGTTAGATCTTTTTCAATTTGATCAATTTGAGTTTTGACTTGTCGGAGCTCTTGTTTCTTCTTTGTGAAAGCCGGTCCCATATAGCCATGGGAGATAAATCCCTTAAGTTCTGCATCCAAAGATGTAACCTGCCTTTGAAGGCGATCATACAATTCTTGGATATGAAAAGACAGTCCATCTAGGCGAGAATTAGTATGAGCCGTTTGACTGGAGAGATTTTCAAGTCGAGAGTCAATCTTTTGAAGAACTTTGTTTTAAGTCATAACATTATGAGTATGCCAGTTGAGAACTTCTTCAACTTGGGAGACAGGTCTCATGGCACCATAGGGTGAAACTTCAGTAGGAACAAAATAAGGCTTGTAAGTAACATTTGTCTCAGGGTTAGTTCTTTTATCCATAGTTAAAAATTTTGAGTCATAAGTTTTTGATGCAGAGGAAAACATCATGCATGGAATAGGTTGAGGTTGTGCCTGTACCGGAATAATTGGTTTGGGTTTTAGGGGTGGAAAAGGAAGAAGGTTATCATGACCTAATTCTTGAAGGAGATCATAGAAATTGTTTGGCTTGGGTCGAGGAGTCTTAATACTAACCCATCTGGATTTTGGTGGGTGGTCATCATCATCAGAACTGGTATTTGGCTGATAGTAGGAACATTGGCCAGATTTCCATGATGGTTTGGGTATTTGTTTATTCTAGGGAGAAGCATAAGAATTACGAGGTCTCCAAGCATTATCCTCAGGTCCTTCCTAGTTTTCAAGATCATGACATCCACAATCAGGGTCGCACATGGAAGGATCACAATCCCAAAGGAAATGTCCATTGATTTTGCCAACATAAGCATAAGACCCATTAGGATGAAACCAGTAAATAGGAATTAGACCTTTCTTTTGGTCCTGGGTGACCACAGGATTGATCAACATTTTGATTTTCTATCACTCAGGGGTTAAATGAAGTTTAATACTTACGAAATTTTATAGACATATAGTAGATATCATAAGTTTTTCATAGCCACTGAAAATACCTAATTTGGAGTTCTATAGAAGGAGAAATAAATTTTTAAAGTTTTTGATTTGTTATAGAATGACCACCAGACCCAAAGTATTGTTTCATCGGATTTTGTGGGTGAAACATTGTTTTGATCTGAAATTTTTATGACAATTAGATGACATCTTGATATTTTCAGAAAGCTATAATTTGCATGATTTAGATTTTTCTAGAATTAATTATGATTTTCTAAATTCATATTAGAATATGGAATTCAATAGAAATTACAAAGTGTAATGTGATTTTGAGATGTATACCTTGGACCCGAATTTTGAGCTCCAATTTGTGATATTTTTTATTGACCAAATGTGTTAGGGATGGAAATTAAGTTGGGTAAGTTCACATGGTCCATTAAGCCAAGAATGAATTAATTTAGCTTTCAATGACGCAACTATTTGTTGCTAAAAGTGTTAAATTCATGAAAATAAATATTTTTAGCTATTTGTGATGTAAAATAATCGCTAGCTACATATGGTATTACATCACTCAAGGTCTCGAAGACTAATTATAAATGCCTGTTGTGCTCTTCTAAAATTGTTTGGGTAGAAAAGGACATCTATGCAACTCTCTTTATCTCAGGAACATAAATTGTGGCAATCAAACATATCATACCTTAAGCATTTAGTTGCATCACCCTAAAATTTCATGACATCATCATTGTAATGCCTCCTTTACTTACTTATTTTTAGTAAATCTTTTTAATTGTCCTTTTATGATAGAGATTTTTATTTTGCATCGACTAAACTTGTATAGTGTAGAGAAATTAAAAAATGACAGAAATAAACTACTATTATCACATTATTTAAAAAGCTCTAACATCAGAGGGAGTGGGATCTATATAAGTATAGACCAAAATATAATGTTGGGGCCCCAATAAGAATTCCCAAGTAGTGAAAAGGAACTATAAGACTCATCCCCTATTCCCACAAAAGATTAGTGTTAGTGACAAGGCCTCTAATCATGGATATAGAGAAGTAGAAGGTTCAAGCTCTCTTGAGGGCATAAAATACACTGGTACAACACGAATGAAGTTGTCACATGATATGATTCATATGTTATAGATGACAATGACTCATCCCCCAAAAAGGAACTGGATCCATTCCTCCTAAAGTTCTAGGGTCACTCCGTAAATTGGCATCTAAGAAAAATATAAACCACAATAAAGTAAAAAATAATTTTCTCAATAACATAAATAAGATTAATACAGAATAATATCCATGAAGAAAAATCAAGTAATAATTTAACAGACAACGGATAATATAAATGGAATGTTTTACGGAAAATATTGAATTCACAAAGTAACATAAATAGAGAATAATATATTATTTACAAAACACTTAATATAAATACAAAATAATGAAAACAAAAGATAACAGAGATTTCCATATGAACACATGAACAAAGAATAACATATAAATTCAAGATTTCCACATAATAGTAAAATACGATTAAAGATAGATAATCAACAGTTATCGTCATTCACTTATCATAGGTAATTACCAATGTTTTTAAAACCGGACCGGTCATTGAACCGGTGAAAGCACTGGTTCACGGTTCATTGGTCAAACCGTGGTCGGACCGTGGTCGAACCGGTCATAATTATATTTTTTTAAAAATTTTATATATTAAAATTTTAATGTAAAAAATAAATATTGATAAATTTTAACCATTTGATTATTAATTTAATATTTCTTAAGATATTATAAAAATTATTTTAGAGTTTTTAAATTATATTAAAATTCTACTTATTACTAAAACATAAAAAAACAAAAACTAAATAATAATTTTGACTAAATACATTTATATTTAAAAGAAATGTTATTAGGAAATTGAATATAAACATAATAGGGATCAAATATAAAAAAATAATAAAGTATTCATATTATACTTCTTTGATATTCTCTATTTTTTTTAATATATATATTTCAACTCTCCCCTCTTTTTTTATTTCTTTTTATTTTTAATTTGTTAAAATTATTTGGGATAAATTATTTTGTTATATAAAAAAATAAAATAAAATAAAATAAAATAGGTACGGACCGGTTCAAACCAGTTTTGACCGATCCGGTTTTGGCCGATTTTGACCGGTTCTTGACCGGTTTGACCGGTTCTTTAGCCGGTCGGTTTCCTGAGCCACCCGGACCGGACCAGGGACTGGTTCTCGGTCGAACCGGCCGGTCTGATCCAATCCGATTTTTTTAACATTGGTAATTACACATACAGAGAATAAAGAAAGTATAGCAAACAATATCATTCAACTTGAGCATTAAGCCTTGGAAACTATTAGGCTCAATACATAGATCATGTTGCACTGATTTTGATAGGTTTAATATCCAAATCATATTGCACTACCATGATCTAGTAGGCTCACCTTTGCTTCCTTTACTGAGGCATCCCCAGTGGATACCCAAGGAAAGTCATATAAAATATCATAATAATATGTCATTCAAGTCATCATTTGATCAAGACATAATATGTATATTTAGGAAAGAATTTCCTTACACAACTCTATTCATAAATAAATAATTTTGATAGTATAACAGCGTACTAGAGTTTGAAAAAATTATATATAAATATTTAAAAATTATCTTTTCACTTTTCTAAGTCTAGGTTTGTCTTAGGGTCCATTGGGTGTTCAAAATAGTCCATAAATTAGAGTCCAACGTCAAGATACAAAATAAAGTCTAGCGTAACCATAAAATGCTCATTTAGGTATATGGGAGACTTATAAAGTCTAATAAGTCCAAATAGGTCTAAATATCTGAATTGCCCTTACAAGTCCTAATTAGTATTTTAGGTATTTTTAAGCATCTTTTTAATTAAAATTGGATATTCAATACAACAGCAGCTATTCAGCAACCAACTCTGGAACACTCACAGGGCTTATCCCCTGAACAAGGCGACTCTTCCATAATATATATATATATATATATAGGCTAGTCCTTTACCAAACAACACATATTCATGAAATCAAATAGTAAGCAGCATATTATCCGTATTATTAGGAATTAGACAACAAGCAGCACAATATCAAAACAAATATTCACTGTATATCCCAACATTGACATAATGCTTCATAAATTTCTAACCATCACAGATAGGCTCTAAAAATTGCAAAATAAATATCAGCATAATCTAAATAATATATAGAATATATTAGACCATATAAATCATCCAAAACACAACAAATAACATAAGTAAAAATTTAAAAGCTCTTGGTTAACACTTTTTCTCTTCAAAAAGTTGACTTTTTATATAATAATCCATAATTCACCAAAATTTCACTATAGGCTTTATTTTTAGTCTAGATTAATCTAATTTAGTTGGTTCTTGAAAAACTCCTTCCTAGGTGCCTTGAATGGTCTTGGCCGAACCTAGGGCGTGTGTGTGTAGGTGTTGTTTTCTTCCATTTTCTCTTGTTAACAAGCCAACAATATAATCAAAGGAGATAGATAAAAGTCCCAAAATAATTTCTAGGAATTTCATGAACATTCTATACTTCTATCAAAATGAAATTCAAGGGTCCCAAAATAATTTGTCTTCTTTCCCCTCGGTGGCTTCCTTTTCCTCCTTTCTCCTTTCTTCTCCTTCTCCCTTGGTCGTGGTTTTTCTCCCTCCTTTCTCTCTTGAGACAGTTAACTCAAGTTTCAAGGTATAGTTCATCTTCGTATGGGCTCTTAATCATCCAGGGCCATTTTTCAGTCCTAATGATTTTAGAATTTTACAAAATGAATTTTATAATTTTCTATTTATTATTTCCTAACTATTGATATATATATATATATATTGGGCTAGTTCTTAATTCCCAACCTTCTAAAAAAATTATCAAATTTTGTCTAGTAACAAATGACAATTTTGTCCCTGAACCCTCTTAAAATCTCAAAAATTTTTATAGGTCCTATTCATCTTATAATTTTCATATACGAAGTTATTTTGTTCAAATTCATCTTATTAAAACTTAATAAATTCATTTCATAAAATACTAAATAATTAAAATTTTCTAATTTTTAGGGATGTTACAATCACTAATATCTAACATACACCCTACTCATTTCTTACTCATAGCATACCTCCTTGAATCATAAATAAACCTAGGTTGCTCAAACCTTTGCTTTGATGCCACAAAACGTTACACCTTATTATATTTCATTTGCCTTGTATAATTGGACATCCATTTAAGTGAGAAATATCATGTTTGTAGAGTTTAAGCACATAAAAGGAATCATTTACTTACTTTACCCATAATGCACATAACAAAGCATGAACTTTTAAAAATTTATAACTTGAGTTATACAACTTTAATTAAAGAAAATTTGGATCATTTTAAAGCTTATAATATGAACTTTCTATTGTAAAAATTTCAAGCTAAATTGAATCCATTTGGTCCTTTAAAACATGCAAAACCAGATCTAATGTAGAATGAACAACACCAGCCATGACAACTTTTTTAGGCTAATTTTGAAAATTTACCAAATATTCTATAGAGTTCTAAAAATTACAAGGCTTTACAGAATGCTATGAATATCCACTAAATGATCACCAAAATTTGGCCCTAAATTCATTCATTAAGATAATTTAGGGTAAATTGATATTTTATTGCTCAAATGATCAAATTTTTTTGCTTCAATATGCACCAAATGAGTTCTAATATGCCACTTCTTGCTATAAGCAAATTTTAATTCATAAACAATCAACTATAAATGGTTCATCACATGAAATCTACCTTGCAACTAAAAATCACAATTCCACTTGAAAATGTGCATGTAAAGTTAATGGATTTCCATATACTAAATTATGTTCCAATGTCTTGTACATACATTTACTGGTCATGCATTTATAATCCAACACTTTTGCACAAGTTACCATTACATTATATCAAAATATAAATTTACATATTCATGTAGATAACACTAAGTCCTAAGTTAATCTCTTGTTGAATTTGACCCTTTTTAGATCTTTGTCTCATCATCCTCCCTGTTTTACATTTTACTTGGCCATGGTTAATAAGAGACAAGAGGTGAGATTTCGGGAAAAATCTTAGTAGTAGATGATTCAAAATCAAGGGGTGACCCAATCTTCACTGCGTAAGTTGAAAGAAAGATGATGGTTCGAGACTTGATAGAAGCAAATGGTCAACCAACGATATAGAAACGTTGACTTGCTATTTAGATAGCCCGTCCAACCTTGAACACGATGAACCAACCCACACAATAACACACTTGGGTCAAATCATGAGTTGAGGATTGTTGATAGAGTACCATTGAGCTCCTATGACCACCTTCAAGGAGACCATGCATGGTGTAACCAATAAAAAAAGCTTGGGCAAGTTATTGAACGTGATCATCAATTTCCAGATCATGTAGAAAGTTTTTATTTTAATTGTTTGAATAAGGTCATGTGGTCAAAACTTATGTTTAAAGAATAAGTTAGCTTCTTCCCTTTTTCTTCTTTATGGCACCATTCTTAACTTTGGAAAGACCTTGTAATAAATAGTGCCATCTTTTAAGGAATTATTTTTAGAAAGTTTTAGGTCTTTCATTGCCTATATAGAGGCATCATATGTACTCAGAAGAGGAGAGATGAATAAAATATACGAATTTTATTATTTTGTGAGAGTTTCTCTTGCAATCCTTGTGTTCTTGTGAGAATTCTTGACTTATCAAAGGAGACCATGCATGGCGTAACCATCAAGGAAAGCTTGGGCAAGTTGCTGAACATGAGCATCAATTTCCAAACCATGTAAAAAGTTTTTATTTTAGTTGTTTGAATAAGGCCATGTGGTCAAAACTTATATTTAAAGATTAAGTTAGTTTCTTCTCTTTTTCTTCTTTATGGCACCATTCTTAACTTTCCAAATTCTTGTAATAAATAGTGTCATATTTTAAGAATTATTTTTAGACAGTTTTAAGTCTTTCATTGCCTATATAAAAGCATCATATGTACTTAGAAAGTAGAAGAATAAGATGAATAAAGATAATTTTCTTTTTCGGACTTTATGTTCTATTCTTGTGAGGTTCCTCTTGCTCCTTAAATGCATGGAGTGAATTCAACCTAGACTTATCAAAGGATTGGTCCGCTTTGTGGCATCCCAAAGGCTAGATTCTGAAGATAGGTTCTCTTGGTGTCTACATTCTCTAACCAACAATCTTTGTTATGCATGTTTTTATTCTTTATGATTGATTTTTGTCTTCTATTTATGTGATTGTATTCTTGAATCTTGCACGATCCGAGTAATGTTGTTAAGAAAGAGGTACCTAGGATAGGTTCTGTAGGCGTCTCGCATCAGTTAGTGAAAAAGAAATGAAAGAAATAAGGGTATATAAGACCTCACAAACACTCCCTCATATGTTTCCCTTAATTAAGATATAACACTCTCACTTGTGTTTGCTTTCTCCTTCTTTTTGGCTTTTCTTTTCCTGTAATGATCTTACCTACTCTTGCCTTTTATCTGGTGCGAACCCACTAGGAGTCAAGTCTTTATTCAAATTTCATTTTTGTTCTTCATACAGATATGACTTGATTTAGGGACCGAAGCTCTGATACCAAGATGGTGCGAACCCACTAGGAGTCAAGTCTCCTTGAACCCACAACCGATCTCAAATATACACACCCCAAGAAAGCTAAATCAAGTCTGAACGATCCACTTAGAACCCTTGAATACGAAGAGACAAGGACCCCGAGTGTTAGAAGACGCCACAAGGTTGATCAAGCCTTGATAAGTCTACAAGTTCAATGAAGAACCCTAGAGAGCACTCCTCTCAAGTCTGGGATTTCCAGAAAATACAATTTTTATTCATTCAAATCTGGTTACAATGGGAGGCAGAGTACAATTATATAGCGTGTAAGTCAAATCTGCCTTCAATGCTCAGAGAAAAGGAAAATTAGGGAAATTAATGGCAAATATCCTAATTAATGACATATGCAATCAGAATTATAAAAGTCAAATTCTCTTAAAGACTAAAAAGGAAATAAATCCCCCTAAATAAGCTAAATTCGTCCAAATACATTAGGGTTCTACAAATCAGCTTATTAAGCCCAAAATGGCATTATTTAGCCCTAAATGAGCCCACCAATGGATGGTCCATGGTTCAAGTACTTCAATTTATAATGTTTTGGCCTAATTTAGCCTCAACAACTCCATCTTCAGCCCATATGATGTTGAGGACGTCCACATTAGAAATGTTTAGATCTTGCTTGACTTTTGTTGCTTCAATTGCTATTTGCTTAGTCCAGGTCTCTTGAACAAGTCCACTTAAGGCTTCTCTGATTCTTTTAGCTCGTGCTCTTGTCATTGGGCCACTTGGAATTTGTAGAGGGTCATTCCAAGTATTTGAGACAGCTTGCTCCCTTTGATGGTTCGCATCATTATCTCTCAATATCAATCCTGAACTCTTATGTTACTTAAGACCTCATCAAGTGATCTAATATTGCCAATTCTCAGTTCAGCCAAGTATGTGTAGATGGGTAGTTTAAAAAATCGTGATTGGCTCACACAAGTCACAAATAAGGGTAGGATTTGGTTAGGCTTGGGTTCCAAAGAGAAGAGGAAATATTTAACCACTTAACAATGTGAGATCAAATTTAAAACCCCAAAGAGCCACACATAATGTCATTCTGAAAATTTTAACTACGAGGAAAAATGTAAAATCAAAATAAGAAAGTTCAAACAAAGGAAAAGAAGGAAATAAGGGCAAATCAAAATAAGGAAGTGAACTATTAATATCAAAGGAAATAAGATAAAATAGGAAACAAATGAAATAAAAAAAATTATCTGATCATAATTTTTTTTTGCTTTTTAAATTTTTTTTGGTTTTCTTTTTGGCTTTTTTTTAAAGGTTTTTTTGGCCTTTTTTTTAACCTTTTTTTTTTTTTTTGCTTTTCTCTTCTAACTTGATTAGATAAAATAGCCCAAAACACACACAATCACAAAATAGGAAAAAAACTAAGCAAATTACATTTGTAAGATTTAGAACATATTATCAACTAAAACCTAATATATCTCAACGTAGAAAAGTCTGATTAGGATGATTCAAAAACAACGTGAAAGTAGAAATTCAAAAGTTTAAGAAACACCTCTCAATCATCCAAAAACTCAATCGAAAAGGAGTTGAACAAGTAAGAAATAAAATAAAACGTCCTGATAAAAAAAAATTTCAGATTACAAAATAAATGGCTCTTACAATATGAAAACCAAATCTTGCACAGCAAGGATCAAATATGGAAACAAGGTAGAAGTTTTTTTTTTCAGTATTAAAAGGTGGGGAAAAAAAAGAATATGGTAAATAAGAAAATCTAGAGGCTAGAAGGAAAAATTGTTGATTAATGATGGGTAACCTACCATGTAAACCAAAGCTCTTATACCAAATGATGTGAAATCAAGGGGGTGGCCCAATCTTCACAGCGTAGATTGATAGATAGATAATGGTTCGAGAGTTGAGAGAAGTAAATAGCCAACCAACATTATAAGAATGTTGACTTGCTACGTAAACAACACACCCAACCATGAATACAATAAAGTAATCCACATAATGATGCACTTGGGTCAAAGTACAAATTGGGGGTTTTTGTAAACTTGAATACCAACCTAATGATAGGTTGACAAGGAAAAGATTTCACAAGAGTAAAGGAAAGATAATATTCTCACAATTAGAGAGAAACATTGAAAATAATTCTATTACTTCCAATATGATTCAAATGGAGGTATAATACATATATTTATAGTGTAACTCAAACCAATCCTTTGAAGGAAAAGTAGGAACTAACTACATAATTATAACTGTATGACATAAAAATTAAGAAAGCAAAATCAAATCTTTTTTTAAAAAACAAAAAAGGAAAGATAATATGCCTAAATAATTCTAATTTTCGTCCAAATACGTAAAGCTTTTAGAAGTCAACATATTAAACCCATAATATCGTTATTTAGGCCCAAATGAATCAATATATGTATAGCCCTTGGTCCAAACTCTTTAACTTACAATATTCTAACCTAAATTAGCACTAATAGCTCTATCTTTAACCCAAATAATGTTAAGGATGTCTTGATTAATGCTTAAATCAGATTTATCAAAACTCTTGATATGAACCAGGTTCATGAATATTCTAATTCAAAATTTTCAAATGATTCTTTGCATCTTCAAATTGGACTTATTATAAGGGCGAAGGTTAAAAAACTTAAAATGGTATTGAGTGGACTTGTTCAAGAGATTTGGATTAAGTAGAATTTTGATAAATCTGATTCAAGTATTAATAAAAACATCTTCAACATTATATGGGTTAAAGATAAAGTTATTAGAGCTAATTTGGGTTAGAATATTATAAATTAAAGAGTTTGGACCAAGGGTCATACGTAGATTGACTCATCTAGGCCTAAATAATGATATTATGGGCTTAATATGCTAACTTCTAGAAGCTTTATGTATTTAGAAAAAAATTAGAATTAATTAGACAGATTATCTTTCCTTTTATGTTTTTAAAAAGATTTGATTTTGTATTCCTAATTTTTAGGTTTTTAATTAGGATTACGTTGTTAGTTTCCTACTTTTCCTCTAATAGATAGGTTTGAGTTACACTATATATACATGTATTTTGCCTCCATTTCAATCAAATTGGAAGTAATAGAATTATTCTAAGTGTTTCTCTAATTGTGAGAATATTATCTTTTCTTTACTCTTGTGAAACCTTTGTCTTGTCAATCTATCCTTAGGTCGGTGATTCAAGTTCGCAAAAGCTCCCAATTCATGTTTCGACCTAAGTGCAACGTTTGTGGGTTGGTTCATCATGTTCATGGTTGGGTGTGTTGTC
Source organism: Erythrophleum ivorense (assembly GCA_026724425.1). Taxonomy (NCBI): domain Eukaryota; kingdom Viridiplantae; phylum Streptophyta; class Magnoliopsida; order Fabales; family Fabaceae; genus Erythrophleum; species Erythrophleum ivorense. The sequence goes on along the minus strand of JAIUCV010000004.1, from coordinate 20,405,991 downwards.
TAAATAGCAGGTCAACGTTCTTATAACGTTAGTTAGCTATTTTCTTCGGTCGGGTCTTAAACCATCATCTATCCATCAACCTACACTGTGAAAATTGAGCCACCCCTAGATTTCGCATTATTTGGTATCTAAACTTTGGTTTACACGGTAGGTTACCCATCATTAACCAGCATTTTTCCTTCTAGCTTCTTGATTTTCTTATTTACCATATCTTTTTTTTGCCACCTTTCCAAAAAAAAATTTTCTACCTTATTTCTAGATTAGATCTTAGTGTGCAAGATTTGGTTTTTATACTATAAGAGCCATTGATTTTATAATTTGAAAAATTTTCTTGTCTAGACATTCTATTTGATTTCTTATTTATTTGACTCCCTTTCAGTTGAGTTTTTGGATGATTGATAGACGTTTCTTAAAGTTTAGAGTCTCAACTTTCACATCATTTTGGAATCATCTCAATCACACTTTTTCTACAATAAGATATATTAGGTTTTAATTTGCCTAGTTTGTTTCCTATTTTGTGATTTTGTAAGTTTGGGGCTATTTCATCTTATCAAATTAGAAGAGAAAAGCAAAAAAAAAAAGAGTTAAAACAAAAGAAAAAACAAAAAAAAGGCAAAACAAAAAAAAAACAAAAAAAAAAGACAAAAAAAGAATTGCTGATCAAATAATTTTTTTCCCATTTGTTATTTTACCTTAATTCCTTTGATATTGTATTGTGCACTTCCTTATTTTGATTTGCCCTTATTTCCTCTTTTTTTTTCCTTTGTTTGAACTTATTTTGATCTTACATTTTTTCTCACAGTTGAAAGTTTCAGAATTACATTATATGTGGCTCTTTGGGATTTTAAACTTGATCTTGCATTATTAAGTGGTTAAATCTTTCCTCTTCTCTTTAGAACTCAAGCCTAACCAAACCCTACCCTCAATTGTGACTTATGTGCATCATTCATGACTTTTCAAACCACCCATTTACACATACTTGGTTGAACCGAGAATTGGCGATATTGGATCACTTAATGAGATCTTACATAAGAGTTCAGGATTGATACTGAGTGGTAAAAGGCAAGAGTAGGTAGGATCATTAAAAAAAAAGCCAAAAAGAGGGAGAAAGCAAACATGAGTGAGAGTATTATATCTTAATTGAGTGAAACACGTGAGGAAGTGTTTGTGAGATCCTATATACCCTTATTTCTTTCATTTCTTTTTCACTAACATGGTAGATAGTTGAGAAAAAAGATTTGCGCATGAAAGTGATAATGATGATCACAATTCATTTGAGGTAGCGCTTTTGCAAATGAAAGCACTAGTGAACCATTTTGAAAGGATGCTTGATAAGAAGTTGGAGGGACTCCATGAACACTTAGATCGAGTGGAGAGTAAAACCTCTAGTCAAAAGACTACTCAACCCAATCAAAGACAAGCTCAACTTGCACACCCACAACACCATGAACATGTGGAAGACATGGAGAGCTATGATTAAGATTATGAAGGGGAGGAGACTCAGCCAAGAAGAAGGCCACTCAGCATACAAAGAAGACCACCGAAGAGGCCTAGAGATGAGGAAGAAGGCCTTGGAGGAGTCAAAGTCAAAATTCCTTCCTTTCAAGGCAAGAGTGATGCAGAAACATACTTGGAGTGGGAGATGCATGTAGAGCAAATCTTTTCATTCCATAACTACTCCGAGGGTAAAAATGTTAAAATTGTTGCTTTTGAGTTTACTGATTATGCTCTTATTTAGTAAGACCAGATGCAGAAGGAATGTATTAGATATGTAGAGCACTCTATCTCAACATGGGAATAGATGAAGGCTATCTTGAGGAGGTGACTCATTCCATCTTATTTTCGAAGGGAACTTCACAATAAGCTTCAACGCCTCACTCAAGGGTCTAAGAGTGTGGATGAGTACTACAAGGAGATGTAAATAGCCATGATTAGAGCTAATGTAGAAGAAGATCCAGAAGTAACAAGGGCTCGCTTCTTAGAAGGGTTTAACTGTGACATAGCTAATGTTATATAGATGTACCACTATATGGAGATTCATGACTTAGTCCATCAAGCTACCTGATGCAATAGCACCAAGAGACCTTGCTAAGCATAGAAGTGGACCTGATGAAGGATATGGTGCTAAGTTTCAAGCCCAAGGATGTGATTTGCAAATTAAAACCCGAGAGTTTAAGTCAAATGTGCCTAAAGATCCATTGCAAGGCATAGGAGGCCCAATAACAAGAGCTAGGGCCAAAGCAATGAAAGAAGCCTTTAATTGTTTGATTCATAAGCTTCATGACTTAGAGCCCATTTATTTGAGTCAAGAGAGGGCCCAAGAAGACGTAAAGGGTGTGATAATGCTAACCATTCTACAAGAGGAGTGCCAAGACCCAATTGGAGTCCAATTGCAAGAGATTAAGAATCATGTGTCAACCATGTGATTTTTAATGAAGCATGAGCATCCTATATGACTATTTAAAGGAGCTGATTAGTTTTGGCTAGGATTCTTTATGAATTTCGTTTTTTATTATTTTATTATTTTTTTAGACTTGGTCAAAGAGCTTATCTAGGAGATTAAGTAAAAATTAGTATCATAATCTTGTTCCTTAATTTTATGCACCATTTAAAATATTTCTAATCAGGTTTTAGAGTTTAAATTTTATTAGGATTCTAGACTTTTAGAAAATTTTGTCTATAAAAGGCTTCCTATTATACTCTATTTTGGATCATAAATGAATTTGAGTATTATTCAATACTTGTGAGGCCTTTGCTTCTTTGTGTTCTCTGAGAGTTCACATGACTTATCAAAGGATTGGTCTTCCTTTGTGGCGTCTTGAGGCTAGGGTTCTAAGAGACAGGTTCTCTTAGGGTCTTTCTTTTGACCAATATCCTTGTTTTTTAGCCAGTCTCAGGCAAAGTGTCATCTTGTTGAAGGCTCCTAGGACAAGGTTTCTAAAGGGTCTTGCATCACTACCAAGATAAAGAGACAACTTAAGAGGAAGAATTTTGTAAGAAGAATTCTAATTCAAGTTCTTTCAACTCATGGAAGAAAAACTCAAAGAATGATATTCCCTTTTCTTCAAATTCTAAGGAGAATGAAACTAAGAAAGGAGAAAAGCTAGCCACCCCATCTAAGAAGGTTCAAAGTGGACTTAGTTCTTCCAGAAACTAAGACATACAATGCTTTAAGTGTCAACGGAGAGGACATATCACTAGTGAATGTCCTAACAGGCAAACCATGACTATCAACAACTGAAGAAGAAGAAGAAGAAGATCTATTCATAGAGAATGAAGATGGAGAATATGCAGAAGAAGGATAACTCTTTGTGACTAGAAGAGCCCTTAGTGCCTAGATAATGGTAGAAGAAAATGAACAAAGAGAGAACTTGTCTCATACTCGCTATCAAGTCTAATGGAAAATATGTGGTGTAATCATAGATGGAGGAAGTTGCTATAATGTGACAAGCATTGAGCTAGTAGAGAAGTTGAATTTATCTACCTTCAAACATCAATATCCATACAAGCTTCAATGGCTCAATGAATGTGGAGAGTTGAGGGTAACAAAATAAGTAAAGGTAATGTTTTTTATTGGTAAGTATAAAGATGAAGTATTATGTGATGTTATACCAATGAAAGCATGCCATCTTATATTAGATAGGTCTTCGCAATATGATAGGCATGTTACACATGATAGTTTTCTAAACTGTTACTCTTTTGTAGTTAGAGGGAAACTTATAACCCTCCTTCCTATGTCACCAAAACAAATGTTAGAAGATCAAATCAAGAAAGAAAATAAAAAAGAAAGTGAGAGTATAAAGGTGTCTAAAAAGGAAGACGGTGAAAATGAGAGAGGAAAAGAGAGTAAGTCAAGAGAAGGCAGAGAAAAGAAAGAAAAATTTAAAGGCAAGAAAGAAAATAAGAGAAAAGTTTATTAGTGGCAAGAAATAGTGAAATCAAGCAAGTTTTGGTTTCTCAACAAATCCTCATAATATTTATCTACAAAGAAATTATGTTAAGCACTAACGACTTAACTTCTACTTTGCCTAGTGTTATTAAGTCTTTGTTGTAGGAAGATGAAGATGTCTTTTTTGAAGAAATACCACTTGAATTGCCACCAATTAGAAGGATAAAACATCAAATTGATTTTATACCTAGAGCACCTCTACCAAATCGCCTAGCATACCGTACCAACCTTGAAGAGATTAAGGAGATTCAAAGACAAGTGCAAGAGCTTCTAGATAAAGGATATGTAAGGGAGAGTCTAAGTCCATGTGTGGTACCGGTGCTGCTTGTGCCTAAGAAAGATGACACATGAAGGATGTGTGTTAATTGTAGAGCCATCAATAATATAATGGTGGGATATCATCATCCTATCCCTAGGTTAGATTATATGTTTGATTAATTAAATGGCTCTATTATTTTCTCTAAAATTGATTTAAAAAGTGGCTACCATCAGATTAGAATGAAAGAAGGAGATGAATGAAAAACTGCATTTAAGACTAAACATGGACTTTATGAATGGTTAGTTATGTCTTTTGGTCTCACTAATGCATCTAGCACATTTATGAGGTTAATGAATCATGTCTTGCATGTTTTCATGGGTAAGTTTGTAGTAGTTTACTTTGATGATATTCTTGTGTATAGTAGGACTTTGCATGAGCATGACTATTTGGCAATTTAAAGAAGTGTGATTTTTGCACTAACAGAGTTATTTTTTTTTTTTGGGTTTTGTTGTGAGTGCTGAGGGAATCGAGGTGGATGAAGAAAAGATCAAGGCCATTCGAGATTCACCGACCTCTACTATGATCGGACATGTGAGAAGCTTCCATGGACTTGCAAGCTTTTATAGAAGGTTTGTGAAGGACTTTAGCATGTTGGCAGCCCTATTGAATGAGTTGACAAAGAAAAATGTTCCATTCAAATGGGGAGAAGCTCAAGAGAAAGCCTTCCAAACTCTCAAGAAGAAGCTCACCCAAGCACCTTTACTTGCACTTCTAGACTTTGGTAAGATTTTTAAGGTAGAATGTAAAGCAAGTAGAATTGGCATAAGAGGTGTACTTATGTAAGAAGGTAATGATGCAAAAGCAAGGGGTGGCCCAATCTTCACAGCATAGGTTAATGGGTAGATGATGGTTCGAGACTTGACAGAAGCAAATAGCTAACCAACGTTATAAGAATGTTGACCTGCTATTTAAACGACGCACCTAACCACGAACATAATGAACCAACCCATATAACGATGCACTTCGGTTGAAGCACGTTGGGGGCTTTTACAAACTTGAATCACCAACCTAAGGATAGGTTGACGAGATAAAGGTTTCACAAGAGCAAAGAAAAGATAATATTCGCACAATTAGATAAACACTCAAAATAATTCTATTACTTCCAATCTACTTCAAATGGATACAGAATACATGTATTTATAGTGTAACTCAATCATATCTACTAGAAGAAAAGTAGGAACTAACTACATAATCCTAACTAAAAGACTTAAAAATTAGGAATACAAAATCAAATCTTTTTAAAAACATAAAATGAAAGGTAATCTGCCTAATTAATTCTAATTTTTGTCCAAATACATTAAACTTCTAGAAGTCAATATTTTAAACCCATAATATTATTATTTAGGCCCAAATGAGTCAATCTATATATGGCCCTTGGTCCAAACTCTTTAATTTGCAACATTCTAACCCAAATTAGCTTTAATAATTCCATCTTTGGCCTAAATAATGTTGAAAACATTTTGATTAATACTTGAATCAGATTTGTCAAAACTCTGCTTGGTCCAAATCTCTTGAACAAGTTCACTTAATGCTTTTTTTAAGTTTAAAGCCTTCGTCCTTGTAATAGGTCCAATTGGAAGATATAAAGGGTCATTTGAAGATTTTGAATTAGCATCTTCATGAACCTGGTTCATATCATATTCTCTCTTTCTTGAAAAGGAGCCGTCCTTGACTCTTCAAAATTTGCACCAAAACAAGGAGAAAGGTCAGAAACATTGAAAGTAGCACTTATGCCATACTCACCTGGTAAATCAATCTTGTAAGCATTATCATTGATTTTCTTTAATACTCGAAAAGGTCCATCTTCTCGAAACATAAGCTTAGACTTTCTTTTGTCAGGAAATCTCTCTTTTCTAGGGTGCAACCAAACTAAGTCCCCTGGTTCAAATACTATCTTCTTTCGTCCCTTGTTGGCATAATTTACATATTGTTGAGTCATCCTCTCAATGTTTTGTTTGGCCCTATCATGGATTTCTTTAATGAACTTGGCACGCTTCTTCCTATCCATATTGACTCTTTCTTATAAAGGTAAAGGAGTTAAGTCAATGGATGTAAGAGGATTAAAATCATAAACAATCTTAAAAGGCGAATATTTAGAAGTAGAATAAATGGCCTTGTTGAAGCAAATTCGACATGCGGTAGACACTCCTCCCATTTCTTTAAGTTCTTCTTAATAATTGTCCTTAACAAAGAAAAAAGTGTTTTATTTACAACTTCAGTTTGCCCATCAGTTTGTGGGTGACAGGTAGTAGAAAATAGCAATTTAGTTCCTAACTTGCTCCATAAAGTCTTCTAAAAATGGCTTAGAAATTTAGCATCTTAATCCGATACTATAGTTCTCGGCATCCCATGAAGCTGTACAACTTCTTGAAAGAATAAATTAGCAATGTTAGAAGCATCATCAACCTTATGACATGCAATGAAGTGTGCCATTTTAAAAAATCTATCTACTACAATAAAAATGGAGTCTCTCCCCCTTTTAGACCTAGGTAATTCCACAATGAAGTCTATGGAAATATCTTCCCAAGGTACACTAGGAATAGGGAGGGGAGTATACAATCCATGTGTAACACCATAATTCTAGCTCATCTCATGCCTTTGGATAGTATAATTATCATGAAAGATATATATAAAATTCTCATGGAGGAAGCATGAAGATTTGGACTTTTATTTGCAAGTCATCATATCCGAAAACCCATTCGGTGTCACGTGGACCAGGTGAACTCATACTATGCCCCCTCATATTTAATTACATGATTACAACTCCTTTGTATCACAAAAACATGCCTACAACTCATAGAAACCGAAAAGAGGCATGGGAAATGGTTATTCATTCTCGGCCAGCACCGGCCTCAATTCTGGGCAAACTTCGGAAAATCATAAATAAATCTAGAAAAATTGAAATCATGAAATCTTGGTCATTCTGGAAAGCTTGGGATGTCTACTTTATGTAAAAATATGTAAAAGTCATAAAATCCCACACATAGAGCGTTTGACACGAGAAATTGTCTGGAGGTTGGACTGGGTTCTGGTACTGTCACAGTTTACTGATATGAACTTCAAAAATGTCCAATTAATTCTACAAAAATACAATCCATGAAAATGATACCAATCTGGAAAGCTGTGGATGTTAACTAGAGGGAAAAAATATCTTCAGATCAGTTCAGCAAGCCCAGATCTCAAAAATTGATGGAACAGTACTTCTAGTCGGGCTAGGTTACTGATACTGGACAGAAACTTTAAAAATTCATATCTCCCTCTCTAGACCTCCAAATGAGGTGCTTCCAGTTGGAATGAGTCACTGTGATTATCTAGTTTCTCTGTACAAAATTTCGTAGCAATTGGACATCATTTGAATCTCAGGTGACAGAAAACAATTTCGGACCAAGTGAACAGTATCCATACCACAATCCATGAAAAATCCCAACTTTAAAAATTCATCAAATATTCTATAGGTCTCTGAAAATTATGATCTTTATCTTTCCAAAAATTTCTTAATGAGACCTAATTTCATGTCAAATCTCAGATCAAGACTAACTCATTTGGCCAAAAAGTGACATAGGGTTCCATTATGGTCAAATTTGGCTCCATATGAAGTACCAAATTTGCCAAATGGCCTTCCCTTGGTTGTGGCACCTTTTGGGCAAGTCTAAAAGCACATTTGAGACTTGTGTAAGCTACCCAAATGGTCCCAAACCTCATGCATCTCATTTTGGCCATTCAACCCACACTTATGCATACATTCATCAAAGTTTCATATTGCACACTTTGGCCTTACATACTCAAAATAAGTGCTATAGGTCATATATCATTTTCATACATCTAAACATCACATAATAGTATAGTTACATATGTCTCAAGGTGTATAGTACATATACAACATCATATACACTATGAACCATCATTATGGTTTCAAAATAGGCAAAATACTACATAGGCTTGTCACCCCTTGCTCTTTATGGTTGTTGGCTGCCTTCACCATAAGTGCTTGGTCCACCTAGCATGTTAGATCATTGGAGAGGAGGGGATGAGATTCAAAGAATTCTAATAGCTTATCTCCCATTCAATCACACATAATATGTGCAAAGCAAGCTTTACAAATGCATGCATGGAGAAAATAAAAGCCATAGACATTTCATAAGCAACTTGACATGTGAACAACTCATACAAATCATTCAAGAGCTCACCAAGTGTTTGGATTGGCCTCACACTTCTCCTCATAGGTTTTGGACTTGCCTCACCCATTCTTGAGCATTTTGGACTTAACCATACTCTTGGGAGCCCACTTTGCTTTTAGGAGACTCTTTGCTTTGTCTCTACCATGCTCGAGGGTTCTTGGCTCATCCTTACCCAAGGGAAGAGTTCTTGGCCTCTCTACACTCAAGCAAACTCATACAAACATCATGGATTCATTTAAAACATAACATGGCATCAAGGATCATGATATGTAAAGGCATGCTAGCATACTTTCCAAATCTTGAAAATACACATACACACATTCCAAAACAAGCTAGACACACATTCATGCATGAGAGAAGGTGGAGAGAGCTACCTTGCACAATTTCACACACTTTTTCCTTAGCTTTCAAGCCTCCTCTTTCGACCACACACCCACAATTTGGTAGAGATGGTTTCTCTTGGCCTAGATACAAATTATGGGAGCCAATTAGGTTCATGGAACATATTCTAAGGCTACATAACTTGATGAACCACTAGATTACTCTATAGACTTCATTATGGTCCATAATTACACCTAATGAAGTAACACCCCTCAAGTGATTTCTAGACCTCATTCTTTCTTATCAAATATGATTCTTGACCCCTTTTAAGCCTCTTGGAGTCATCACATCATTAAGACAAAATGCCTAGCACCATGTTGCTTCTTTAGGTCATATTATGGAACCTAAGGCACCAAATCACTTTCCATGAGTTCTAAAATTTTTCCAAGGCTTCCCTTCATCTTCATTCATCAAATATGACTCAAGGATGGCCTTAGAAAAATTTAAAACTCCCCCCGCCTACACAAACAAGCCTAGGCTGAGACATAGGCTTCCTTTGAGCTTTTTGGAGTTCTCTTGGTTTCCTTGAAGGAAGAAGCTTGTAGGGAGCATCTTAGGTGTCTCAAGAAGTCATTTAAACTCTTACTTAGACCTAGGAATCATCATACAATTTCAGAAATTGGAAGGTGCACTTAAAACCCTAGATTTTGCATCTTGATTTCTAATGCCTATTTCTTGGTTTTCTTTGCATATTCTTATTCCTCTCCATCAAATACCTAAGAATCATGCTTGGTTGGGCTTGAAATTTAACTCCCTAGGGCAGAACACATGTGGGGCGAAATGGAGAAGAAAGGCCATGGAAGGTATCAACCATAGGATGCATTTTTACCTTGTTTCCTTGCTTAGTTTGGCTTGAAACTTGATTTCTCCAAGCTCCTCTCTTCAAATCCGAACTTTCCCTTGAATATCTCCCTTGAATCAGATTTATAAACATCATTTTAATCCAAGGAAAGGAAGGAGAATGAAGGAGAGGTGGTGGAGATGAAGAAAAGCAAGGAAAAACATCATGAAAGCATACCTTAAGCTTGGATTTCTTCCTCCTTCTTCTTCCTCTCTTGGGCACCTCTCCCTTAGGGTTTTGATTCTGGTTTGGGGCTAAATTTTCTGAAGTTAAATGAGGGCAAGTGTGAGGCACCATATATATATAGGTAGAGAAAAGTGACTTTTTCAAAAATTTCAATTTTGCCCTTCATACTTTGCATTTTTGTTTCTCCTTCGTTTTAGCTCCTTTTTTAGAACCGTCTTTTCCATTATAAAATTTAGATTCCCAATTAAGAAAAATGGCTTTGGAATCACTCAAATCAGAGCTAAAACCTTTTCGAACGGACCCGTCAAAGTTTAGGCACACTGACATTGGAAAACATCCACCGGAGGGGATTTAATTGTCTCGGGGCTTCCCATGGTTTTCAAGGCTTCTGAGAACCCCAGAGAGCTCAAAAATTTGGTTTAAAAAGCCCTCCTGTGTGAATTCCAAAAATTGACCGAAATTATGAAAATGCCATTATGCTTTGTCGGGTTTCCGTCAAAATTTATTTCTTCATTCTAGCTCCGTTTTTCCTTCCGTCTGAGGCTACAATTCTCATTTTTATGAGGCTAGAATGTTACTCAAATTTTTTAAGACCTTAACTAATTCGTTTCGGGGGGCTTGTTTTGAAAACACGCCCATTTCTGTCGTTTAAAGAAAACTAGACATTACACCATGGGAATTTATTTTTTATTTAACTTTAAGACACAATACATTTGCCTACAAATTTTTCAACATCTCTACGCATCTTAGGCCAATAAAAATGTTCATTTAAGACATCAAATGTTTTAGCAATGCCAAAATGTCCTATTAAACCACCTGAATGCGCTTCTTTCACTAATAACATATACATAGAACAATTAGGAATGCAAAGCTTATTAACACGAAATAAGAATCTATTATGCAAGTAAAATTTGTTCCAACCAAGTCTAAGTTTGCAATGGCTAAAAGCTTCACCAAAGTCAACGTTGTTAGTATATAATTATTTGATGAACTCAAAACCAAGAATTTTAGAATCTAATATGGAAAGAAGAGCATACCTACATGAAAGTGCATCTGCAGCAATATTCTCCTTACCTTTCTTATGCTTAATGACATATGGGAAAGATTTAATGAATTTAACCCCCTTAGCATGTCTTTGATTTAATTTGATTTGGCTCTTAATATGTTTAAGAGCCTTATGTTCAAAATGTATGACAAATTCTTTAGGCCATAAATAATGATGCCAAGTTTCCAACACTCTAACTAAGGCATATAGCTCTTTATCATATGTAGGATAGTTAAAAGTAGGACCACTTAGCTTTTCACTAAGATATGCAATGGGCTTACCTTCTTGCATAAGTACACCTCCTATGCCAATTCCACTTGCATCACATTCGACCTAAAAAATCTTACCAAAGTCTGTAAGTGCAAGTAAAGGTGCTTGGGTGAGCTTCTCCTTGAGAGTTTAGAAGACTTTCTCTTGAGCTTCTCCCTATTCGAATGGAGCATTTTTCTTTGTCGACTCATTCAATGGAGCTGCTAATATGATAAAGTCCTTCACAAACCTTTTATAAAAGCTTGCAAGTCCATGAAAGCTCCTCACATGTCCGATTGTGGTAGGGGTCGGCCAATCTTAAATAGCTTTGATCTTTTCTTCATCCACCTCAATCCCCTTGACACTCACAACAAAACCAAGAAAATAACTCTATTAGTGCAAAAATCACACTTCTTTAAATTGCCAAACAATTTTTCTTTTCTTAGAACTTCTAAGACTTGTCTTAGGTGATCTACATGCTCATGCAAAGTCCTATTATACACAAGAATATCATCAAAGTAAACTACCACAAACTTGCCTATGAAGCATGCAAGACATGATTTATTAACCTCATAAATGTGTTAGGCGCATTAATAAGACCAAAAGGCATAACTAACCATTCATAAAGTCCATGTTTAGTCTTAAATGTAGTTTTCCATTCATCTCCTTCTTTCATTCTAATCTAATGGTAGCTAATTTTTAAATCAATTTTAGAGAAAATAGTGGAGCCATTTAATTCATCAAGCATATCATCTAACCTAGGGATAGGATGATGATATCTCACCATTATATTATTGATGGCTCTACAATCAACACACATCCTCTATATGCCATCCTTCTTAGGCACAAGCAGCACCGATATCGCACATGGGCTTAAGCTCTCCCTTACATATCCTTTATCCAAAAGCTCTTGAACTTGTCTTTGAATCTCCTTAGTCTCTTTAGGGTTGGTACAGTATGCTGGGTAGTTTGGTAGAGGTGCTCCAGGTATAAAATCAATTTGATATTCTATCCCTGTAATTGGTGGCAATCTGGGTGGTATTTCTTTAGAAAAGACATCTTCGTATTCCTGCAATAGAGACTTAAAAACACTAGCCAAAGTAGAGGTTAAGTTGTTAGTGTTTAACATAGCTTCTTTGTAGATAATTATTATGAGGTTTTGTTGAGCAAACAAAGCTTGCTTGATTTCACTCCTTCTTGCCACTAATAAATTTTTCTCTCCTCTCTCATTTTCTTTCTTGCCTTTAGATTTTTCTTTCTTTCCTCTCTCTCCTCTTGGCTTACTCTCTTTTCCTCTCCCATTTTCATTGTCTTCCTTTTTAGACACCTTTATATTCTCACTTTCTCTTTTCTTTTCCCTCTTGATTTGATCTTTTAATATTTGTTTCGGTGACATAGGAAGGAGGGTTATAGGTTCCCCTCTAAGAACAAAAGAGTAACAATTTAGAAAGCCATCATGTGTAACATGCCTATCATATTGCCAAGGCCTACTTAATAAAAGATGGCATACTTTCATTGGTACATCACATAGTACTTTATCTTTATACTTACCAGTAGAAAACATTACCTTTACTTATTTTGTTACCCTCAGCTCTCCACATTCATTAAGACATTGAAGCTTGTATGGTCGTTGATGCTTGAAGGTAGATAAATTCAACTTCTCTACTAGCTCAGTGCTTGCCACATTGCAATAACTTCATCTATGATTACACCACATATTTTCCCTTAGATTTGATAGTGAGTATGAAACAAGTTCTCTCTTTGTTCATTTTCTTCTGCCATCATTTGGGCATTAAGGGCTCTCCTAGTCACAAGGAGTTCTCCTTCTTTCGCATATTCTCCATCTTCATTCTCTATGAATAGATCTTCTTCTTCTTCTTCAGTTGTTTCTCCTTCAGTTTCCCACTCACTAAGGTTGTTGATAGTCATGGTTTGCTTATTAGGACATTCACTAGAGATATGTCTTTTCCTTTGACACTTGAAGCATCGTATGTCTCGATTTCTGGAAGAACTGGGGCAGCTAACTTTTCTCCTTTCTTAGTTTCATTTTCCTTAGAATTTAAAGAAGAGGGAATATCATTCTTTGAGTTTTTCTTCCATGTATTGAAAGAACTTTACTTAAAGTTCTTCTTCAAAAATTTTTTTCTCTTAAGTTATCTTTCTACCTTGGTAGCTTGATGGACTAAGTCATGAATCTCCACATAGTAATACATCTCTACAATATCAGCTATGTCATAGTTGAGCCCATCTAAGAAGCGAGCCATTGTTGCTTCTGGATCCTCCTTTACATTAGCTCTAATCATGGCTATTTGCATCTCCTTGTAGGGGTATTCATCAGCCCGATTGGCCCTATAGGCCCGCCTTAGCCCAGTCTAATCGGGGCGGGCTGGGTTAAAATGGGCATAACTTTAAACAAACTATTTTAGGCCGGGCCAGACCACGGACGAAGGTATGTTCTGCCCAACTAGCCCTAATAGTAACTTTTTTTTTTGTTATTAATATCTTGTCATCTTATTTTTTTTATTTCATTTAATTATCTCTGTATACTGCAATTTTTATTACCTACGTAAATATTCTTTATTTTTTAATTATTTTTATCATTAATGTGAATGCTTACTGACATTTTTTTTGTTGAATAATGAAAATATATATTTACCTAAGACTAATTATGTTAGCATATCTTATATTTTACTTGATAATACTAGACTATTTTTTTATTACTGATACAAATATAAGAGTTTTAAAAGTCCATTATTTTGAAATATATGCATATAAGTTTGTAAAAAAAATATTTTTATATTATATGTATCAATTCATTAAAAAAAATTAGTTTGGGCGGCCCTAACCCGCCCTATCCCAACATAAATCGGACTTATTAGGGCCGAGTAAGGCCACGGGTATAAAAACAAGCTTGATGTCTTAATCGGGTCAGGCATCGGACATACTGGATGTTTGGTTTGGCCCTGCTCATGTACAGCCCTACTTATTAGGGCTATCCCGGGCCACCCTAACCCGCCCTAAAATAGGGCTTCTTCAGGCTGGGCCGGGCCACGACATAAAAATATGCCCAAGACCTTAATCGAGCCGGACTTTGAACCAAGCATCGCCCTGACCCAGCCTTGCCCATGTACACCCCTCCTTGTAATACTCATCCACACTCTTGGATCCTTGAGTGAGGCGTTGAAGCTTATTGTGAAGTTCCCTTCAAAAATAGGATGAAATGAATCGCCTCCTTATGATAGCCTTCATCTTTTCCCATGTTGAGATGGGGTTCTCTCCATATCTACTCCGTTCCTTTTGCATCTGGTCCCATTAAATAAGAGCATAATCAATAAATTCAAGAGCAGCAATTTTGACCTTCTTACCTTCAGAGTAGTTATGGCATGAAAGGATTTGTTCTACACGCATCTCCCACTCCAGGTATGTTTTTGAATCACTCTTGCCCTGAAAGGAAGGAATTTTGACTTTGACTCCTCCGAGGCCTTCTTCTTCATCTCTAGGCTTCCTCGGTGGTCTTCTTTGTATGTTGAATGGCCTTCTTGGTTGAGTCTCCTCCCTTTCATAATTTTCATTATGGCTCTCCATGTCTTCCACATATTCATGGTGTTGCGGGCATGTAGCATAAGCTTGTCTTTGGTTGGCTTAAGTAGTCTTTTGACTACTAGAGGTTCTATTCTCCATTCGATCTAAGCATTCATAGAGTCCTTCCAACTTCTTATCAAGCATCCTCTCAAAATGGTTAACTAGTGCTTTCATTTGCAAAGGCGCTACCCCAAATGAATTGTGACCATCATTATCACTTTCATGCGCAACTCCTTTTTCTCTATTATCTGTCATGTTAGTGAAAAAGAAACAAAAGTATATAGGGCCTCACAAATACTTTCTCACATGTTTCACTCAATTAAAATATAACATTCACTCGTGTTTGCTTTCTCCCCTTTTTGGCTTTTTTTTTGTAATGATCTTACCTACTCTTGCCTTTTACCTCTCAATATCAATCCTAAACTCTTATGTCACCTAAGATCTCGTCAAGTAATCTAATATTGCCAATTCTCGGTTCAACCAAGTACGTGTAGATGGGTGGTTTAAAAAGTCGTGATTGGCGCACACAAATCACAATTGAGGGTAGGGTTTGGTTAGGCCTGGATTTCAAAGAGAAGAGGAAAGATTTAACCACATAATAATGCAAAATCAAGTTTAAAATCCCAAAGAGCCACACATAATGTAATTCTAAAAATTTCAACTATGAGAGAAAATGCAAGATCAAAATAAGAAAGTTCAATTAATGGAAAAAAAGGAAAATAAGGGTAAATCAAAATAAGGAAGTGCACAATATAATATCAAAGGAAATAAGGTAAAATAGGAAAAAAAATATCTGATCAGTAATTCCTGCCCTTTTTTTTTTGCTCTTTTTTTGTTTTTTTTTTGTTTCGCCTTTTTTTGTTTTGCTTTTTTTTTTAAAAAAAATTCGATTGATTTTTTTTTAGTTTTTCACTTTTGACTTGATCAGATAAAATAGCAAAAAACTTACAAAATCACAAAATAGGAAACAAACTAGACAAATTAGATTTGTGAGATTTAGAAAATATCATCCACTTAAATCTAATATATCTTGACATAGAAAAGTCTGATTGGGATGATTCTAAAACAACGTGAAAGTTGAGATTCTGAACTTTCAGAAACACCTGTCAATCATCCAAAAACCCAATCGAAAAGGGATCGAATAGAAAAGAAATAAAATAGAACCTTCTGATAAGAAAAATTTTCAGATTATAAAATAAATGGCTCTTATAGTATAAAAACCAAAATTTGCACACTAAGGATCAAATCTGGAAACAAGGTAGAAAGTCTTTTTTTTCTTTTGTATTAAAGGTGGCAAAGAAAAGATATGGTAAATAAGAAAATCTAGAGGTTAGAAGGAAAAGATATTAGATAATAATGAGTAACCTACCATGTAAACCAAAGCTCTAATACCAAATGATGCAAAAGCAAAGGGTGGCCTAATCTTCACGGCGTAGGCTAATGGGTAGATGATGGTTCGAGACCCGATGCAAGCAAAAAGCCAACCAACATTATAAGAATGTTGACTTGCTATTTAGACAACACGCCTAACCATGAACATAATGAACTAACCCACATAATGATGCACTTCGGTTGAAGGAAGAATTGGGGGCTTTTACGAACTTGAATCACCAACCTAAGGATAGATTAATAAGATAAAGGTTTCACAAGAGCAAAGAAAAGATAATATTCTCACAATTAGAGAAACACTCAAAATAATTCTATTACTTCCAATCTACTTCAAATGGATACAGAATACATGTATTTATAGTGTAACTCAATCCTATCTACTAGAGGAAAAGTAAGAACTAACTATATAATCCTAACTAAAAGACTTAAAAATTAGGAATACAAAATTAAATCTTTTTAAAAATAGAAAATGAAAGGTAATCTGCCTAATTAATTCTAATTTTTGTCCAAATACATTAAACTTCTAGAAGTCAACATTTTAAACCCATAATATTATTATTTAGGCCCAAATGAGTCAATCTATATATGGCCCTTGGTCCAAACTCTTTAATTTGCAACATTCTAACCCAAATTAGCTTTAATAATTCCATCTTTGGCCTAAACAATGTTGAAAACATTTTGATTAATACTTGAATCAGATTTGTCAAAACTCTGCTTGGTCCAAATCTCTTGAACAAGTCCACTTAATGCTTTTTTAAGTTTTTTAGCCTTCGTCCTTGTAATAAGTCCAATTGGAAGCTATAAAGGGTTATTTGAAGATTTTGAATTAGCATCTTCATGAACCTGGTTGATATCAGGTAAGCCTATTGCATCTTTTAGTGAAAGCTAAGTAGTCCTACTATTAACTATCTTACATATGATAAGAAGCTATATGCCTTAGTTAGAGTGTTGGAAACTTGGAAACATTATTTATGGCCTAAGGAATTTATCATACATTTTAATCATGAGGCTCTTAAACATATTAAGAGCCAAAAAAAATTAAATCAAAGACATACTAAGTGGGTTAAATTCATTGAATCTTTCCCATATGTCATTAAGCAAAGAAAGGTAAGAAGAATATTGCTGCAGATGCACTTTCATGTAAGTATACTCTTCTTTCCATGTTAGATTCTAAAATTCTTGGTTTTGATTTCATCAAATAATTATATACTAACAACGTTAACTTTAGTGAAGCTTTTAGCCATTGCAAACCTAGACTTGGTTGGGACAAATTTTACTTGCATGATGGATTCTTATTTCGTATTGATAAGACATTCATAATTGTTCTATGTATATGTTATTGGTGAAGGAAGTGCATTCAGGTTGTTTAATGGGACATTTTGGCATTGCTAAAACATTTGATGTCTTAAATGAACATTATTATTAGCCTAAGATGCGTAGGAAAGTTGAAAAGTTTGTAGGCAAATGTATTGTATGTCATAAAGCTAAATCTAAAATAAATCCCCATGGATTGTATACTCCCCCTTATTCCTAGTGTGCCTTGGAAAGATATTTTCATGGACTTTATTGTGGGATCACCTAGGTCTAAAATGGGGAGGGACTCCATTTTTGTTGTAGTAGATAGATTTTCTAAAATGGCACACTTCATTGCATGTCATAAGGTTGATGATGCTTCTAACATTGCTAATTTATTCTTTCAAGAAGTTGTACGGCTTCATGGGATGCCAAAAACTATAGTATCTGATCGAGATGCTAAGTTCCTAAGCTATTTTTGGAAGACTTTATAGAGCAAGTTAGGAACTAAATTGCTATTTTCTACTACTTGCCACCTGCAAACTGATGGGCAAATTGAAGTTGTGAATAGGACACTTTCTTCTTTGTTACAGATAATTGTTAAGAAGAACTTGAAGAATTGGGAGGAGTGTCTACCACATGTCGAATTTGCTTACAACAAGGCTATTCATTCTACTACTAAATATTTTTCCTTTGAGATCATATATGGTTTTAATCTTCTTACACCTATTGACTTAATTCCTTTACCTTTGCAGGAAAGAGTCAATATGGATGGGAAGAAGTGTGCTAAGTTTGTTAAGAAAATCCATGAAAGGGCCAAGCAAAACATTGAGAAGATGACTCAACAATATGTAAATCATGCTAACAAGGGACAAAAGAAAATAGTATTTGAACCAGGGGATTTAGTTTGGTTGCACTTTAGAAAAGAGAAATTTCCTGACAAAAGAAAGTCCAAGCTTATGCCTCGAGGAGATAGACCTTTCTGAGTATTAGAGAAAATCAATAATAATGCTTACAAGATTGATTTGCCAAGTGAGTATGGTGTAAGTGCTACTTTCAATGTTTTTGACCTTCCTCCTTGTTTTGGTGTAGATTTTGAAGAGTCGAGGACGACTCCTTTTCAAGAGGGGGAGAATGATATGAACCAAGTTCATGAAAATACTAATTCAAAATCTTCAAATGATTATTTGCATCTTCCAATTGGACCTATTACAAGGGTGAAGGCTAAAAAATTTAAAGAAGCATTAAGTAGACTTATTCAAGAGATTTGAACTAAGTAAAGTTTTGATAAATCTGATTCAAGTATTAATTAAAATGCCCTCAACATTATTTGGGCTAAAGATGGAGTTATTAGAGCTAATTTGGGTTAGATTGTTGTAAATTAAAGAGTTTGGACCAAAGGTCATACATAGATTGACTCATTTGGGCCTAAATAATGATATTATAGGCTTAATATGCTGTCTTCTAAAAGCTTTTATGTATTTGGATAAAAATTAGAATTAATTAGGCAGACTATCTTTCCCTTCCTATTTTTAAAAAGATTTGATTTTGTATTCCTAATTTTTAGGTCTTTCAGTTAGGATTATGTGGTTAGTTTCCTACTTTTCCTCCAGTAGATAGGTTTGAGTTACACTATAAATACATGTATTTTGCCTCCATTTGAATCAAATTGAAAGTAATAGAATTATTTTGAGTGTTCCTCTAATTGTAAGAATATTATCTTTTCTTTACTCTTGTGAAACTTTTGTCTTGTCAACCTATCTTAGATTGCTGATTCAAGTTCGCAAAAGGCCCCAATTCATGCTTCGACCCAAGTATATCATTGTGTGGATTAGTTCATCATTTCATGGTTGGGTGCATTGTCGAAGTAACAGGTCAATGTTCTTATAACATTGGTTGACTATTTGCTTTCGTTGGGTCTCGAATTATCATCTATCCATCAACCTACACTGTGAAGATTGGGCCACCTATTGATTTCACATCAAGTCTACTTAGTCTAAATCTCTTGAACAAAGTCCACTCAATACTTTTTTAAACCTTTTAGCCTTTGTCCTTGTAATGGGTCTAATTGGAAGATGCAAAAGATTATTTAAAGATTTTGAATTAGTATCCACATGAACTTAGTTCATATCACTTATAACATTTGTTAGCTATTTGCTTTCGTCAGGTCTCGAACCATCATCTATCCTTCAACCTACTCCATAAAGTTTGAGCCACCCCTTTGATTTTGCATTAGACCACATGGCCTTATTCAAACAACTAAAATAGAAACTTTTTACATGGTCTGGAATTTGATGATCACATGCTAGTCACATGAGGCTTCAAGTGAGCTTTTCCAATCGGACTCCTTTTGGGCCTTTAACTTTAGTAGAATCTTAGGCTTTAATAAATGAATTTCTTTGAGCTCTTTGGCCTTCATGTTTATACTTTATTTTAGCTCCTTGCTCTACATGTCCCAAATCATGTCTCACACATTCAGCAACTTGCCTAAGCTTTCTTTGATTGGTCACGCCTTGCATTGTCTCTTTGAAGGTGGTCATAGAGCTCCATGGTTGATAGAGTCCATCTATTGGAACCCATCCAAGATGCCCTCCCAGATTTGACTCAATACCAGATCTTACAATCATTAAGACAAGTGCACAAATGAAAGACAAATCAAAATCACAAAGGGAGTAAACAAAAATAACACAAAGAAGGAGAAAGGAGAAGGATAGTTGGTCTTGGGTGGACTAGATTTCAAGAGAACTTGTCTCTTTCACCCTAGCCATGAGATGCCATAAGGTAGACCACCCTTAAAGAATCTTTAATTCTTTCTAGCACTCAAGAGAGCAAGAACTACTTACAAGAATTCTGAAATTTTCATTCATTCATCTTCTACCTCCAAAGTGGCATACAAGATAGTCTTAAGAGAAAAGTGAAACCCTAGCCAAACAAAATTACTATAAAGTCCTAAAAAGTAGCGCCATATATGAGGGTATTTTAAGAACTCACAATCTAAATATTAATCCCTCCTAAATGGTGCATAAAATACAAAAAAATAAAATATCTAAGTCTGCAAAGATAATCCTACTAAATTAAACTCAATCTAGGTGGTAGCCACATTACATGATAAGATGGGAAACTAACAATCTGAATAATATAATCAAGGTGGTGCCTTTTTTTATTCATATAAAGTAAATAAAATAAACTAAATAATCAGCAAAGAGGACACTTAAAAACAACGCATGGATGGCACATGACTATTAAGTGAACTAATTTTAGTCACAAGATCTTCTTCTAGCTTGAATCTGGTCCATTGATTAGGCACAATATGTGTACGCCTTCTTTATTCTTTTTAGCTTCAAATTCAGCTAAGTGTAAGGCCTTCATCTTTATTAATTTATGTATTACTCCATTCAAGACTTCTTTCATCACTTTAGCTCTTGATCTTGTTACCGGTCCTCCTAAGCCTTGCAACGGCTCCTTAATCTTCCTAGTTGGTTACATTGGCTCACATTATTACTCTTGTTCAAGCTCTCCAAGGTTGTCTCCATCATTCCCTCTCTCCTAAAAAGGATTCACTCTCGAATTTGAAATGTCAAAAAGAGAGAGGTTAAATACATTAAATGTGGCACTAACATTGCCATAAGAACTAGGTATGTCAATTTTATAGGTGTTATCATTTATCCTCTCCAAGACTTGTAAAGGACCATTGCCTTTGGCTCTAACTTGGATTTCCAATGATTTGGAAATCGCTCTTTCCTGAGATAAATCCACACCCAATCTCCTGGTTCAAAGACAACCTTCCTTCAGCTTTTGTTAGCTTGTTGTACATATTGTTCATTCTTGCACTTAATGTTTGCCTTGACTTTCACATGAAGATCCTGCACAAACTTTACCTTTTGCCCACTATCAAGGTTAGTAAACTCATGAGAAGGCAAATGAAGCAAATCCAAGAGGGTTAATGGATTAAACCTATACACCACTTCAAAAGGAGAAAAACCAGTAGTAGAATGAACGACACAATTATAAGCAAATTCAACATGTGGCAAACACTTTTCCAAGTTTTTAAGATTCTTTTACAACACATCATGCAATAAGGAAGAAAGTGTTTTATTCACAACCTCAGTTTGCCTATCCATCTGAGGATGTGCAACAATAGAAAACACAAGTTTAGTATCCAATTTAGCCCATGATATTTTCCAAAAATGACTTAAAAACTTGACATCACGATCACTCACAAATGGACTTGGGTAAACCATACATTTTAACAACCTCCCTAAAGAACAAATTAGAAATGTGAACAACATCATGTGTTTGGAACAAGCAATGAAATGTGCCATTTTAGAAAATTGATCCATAACAACAAAAATGCTATCCTTTCGGCTAGAGGTCCTAGGCAATCCAAGCACAAAATCCATGGAAATATCCACCCAAGGATGAGAAGGGATAAGTAAAAGAGTATAGAAATCATGCAGATGCATCCTAAACTTAGCATGCTTACACAAAATTCATTTGTCATACATGGCAATAACATCCTTATGCATTCGTGGCCAATAAAAGTATTCATGCAAAACAGCCAAAGTCTTTTCTACTTTAAAGTGTCCCATTAAGCCAACCTCATGGGACTCTTTCACTAACAATTCATGCATAGAACACACAAGCACACACAACTTATTTTGCTTAAACAAGAAGTCATCAAAATGATAAAAGTCATCAACACCATGCCTTTCACACAACTTCCAAACATTAGCAAAGTCAACATCATATTCATACATGCTTTTCAGAGTCTCAAATCCTATCAATCTAGTTTGTCTAGATGTAATGACACTATATCTTCTAGACAAAGCATTAGCTATAACATTCTCTTTACCATGTTTATGCTTAAGCAGATATGGAAAGGATTCAATAAACTTAATCCAAACTGCATGCCTATGATTCAATTTATTCTGGGTCTTAAGACATTTCAAACTTTCATGATCAAAATGCAAAACAAACTCTCTAGACCACAAATAATGCTGCCAATGCTCTAAGGTTCTTTCTAGTGCATACAACTAATGGAGGTGAGCTAGAACACTTGAAAGAGCTTTAACAAAATCAAGAACTTGGAAACAAAAAGGGTGGATGTGACTGTAAAAGATGGCCAACAAAAGACCCATTGCAAGGTATGGGAGGCGTAATGACAAGATCAAGAGCCGAAGCTATGAAGAAGGCCTTGAATAGAGTGATCTAAAAGCTAATGGACTTAGAGCCCATATTCTTAGTAGAATGTGAAGCCCAAAAGGAACAACATGGCATGAAGATTATTTCATATCTACAAGATGCTAGCCAAAACCCAAAAGGAGCCTAATTGAAGGAGCCCAGCCATTTTCCACCAAATTCTCTTAGTTTTATTTTGTTTTAATTTGATTATTTCCATTTTAGATTTTTAGCTTTATTAGGCGCCATTCTTGATGAATTTGTCTAGACTTAAATTCCTTTTATTTTCCTGCCAAGTAAGAGGCACTACCTAGGATTTATTTTGTGTTTAGGGTTTTATTTTTCAAAGGCCTATATAAGCCCCACTTGTACTCCAAGAATTAGGCAGATTGAATGAATTATCATTTTTTTAGAATCATTTTTGACTTGTGAGGTTTCTCGTGGCCTTTGTGTGCTGGGAAAATCTTTGACTTATCAAAGGGGTGGTTGGTTCCCTTTGTGACATCCCGGATTAGGGTTCTAAGAGACAGGTTCTCTTAGGGTTCAATTCCATTGACCAACATCTCTTCTTCTTCTTTGTTCGCTCCTTTCTTTGTTCTTTGTTGCTTTCTATCTAGATCTATGTTTTTGCTTGTTCATGTGTTACAGCCAAATTTCGATCACTGATCCATGACATTTGGGGTTCCTAGAACGAGTTTCTATAGGGTCTCACATCATCTGATATCAGAGATTTGGTTGAGGTTGGTTTCATCTATTTTTTTCCTTGTTCTTTTCTCTTATTTTGTTTAATTCATGTTTGTTCATCATCATCTTTCGTGCCACTATTTCTCGTGTGTTCCTTTGTGTTTTTGGATGTGTGATAGGTCTTTTTTGTGTCTTAAAATCCCTTCTTTCTTGTTGATTTGGAATCGCATTGATCTAATTTTTTTATAACAAATTATAACCTTTTACTTTCATGTGCGTCTGTCCAAAACTTCAAAGCTTTTGTGATCTGTTTCTAGATTTCAACACCTTTGAGATTAAAAAAAAGAGAGTATATTGCAATGAAAAAAAAGAAAAGGAAAAGAAAAGAAAAGAAGTAAAAAAAATGAAAAGTAGCCAAAAAAAAAGAAGAAGTCAGAATCTGTGAAAAAGAAAGTTGTGCTAGAAATTGCAAATTTTGAATTGTTGACTTGAATTGCAATTGCTAAAAATCCTTTATTCTTGGAATTACCATTTCTGATTCCTTAAGTTGATCTGGTCAGTAAATGTCATATTGTGCATAATTCATAAAAGGAAATTTGCATTCATTCACCTTGTTCTAAATTTCAAATTTTTGGTTGCTTCATTACTGATTTCAGATTCCAATTTCCTTTCCATCCTTTCCTCTTGATAATTAATCATTTAACCATTTGTTCTCCCATAATTTGTCACACACCATTCGTTCCATAAATTCATTGTCTTCATTTCCTTTCCTAGTCACTTGCTATATTTTCCATTGACTGCACCTATGTTTTTTTTTTTCAAATGTTGGACTTTGGTTGTCTCTTTGAGAACTTTGCATCTTGGATTCTAATTTGAGATTGCCACTTCATTTGTTGCTTCTTTTGATTTATTGGATTTAATTTAGTACACTATAGGAAGCAAGTTGAGAGGAAAAAGGCAAGAGTGTTTTCATCATTGTAAAAGCCATTACAAGTGTGAAACATGAGTAAATTTGCATCATTTAGAGTGAAACACGTGAGGGAGTGGTCAGGTCTATTTTTTTGTTATTCACTAACATTTTAGGTGCCAATTGTGTTTGAAAGTGAAGATAACTAAGTTGACCTTAAATTGTTCATCAAATCTGTTCAAGAACAATTTAAAAGTTAAATGCTAAGTTAGATCAAATGGATTCTTCTTCTTCTAATAGCAAGGCAAGGCATGGTAAAAACATTGTTCTAGGAGGAGATGAATCTGATTTTGAGGAGAAAAGCCAACATGAAAGAGTTAGGAGAGCTCCACCTCAAAAGAAAGATGCCTTTAGTAACATCAAGATGAAAATCCCTTCCTTTCAAGGGAAAGCTGATCCTGATGTATATCTTGAATGAGAAAGAAAAGTTGAGTTTGTATTTGACTGCCAATCTTTTTTAGAGGAAAGTAAAGTGAAATTAGCTACTTTGGAGTTTACAGATGATGCAAGCCTGTGGTGGAATCAATTAACCACTAGTAAGAGGCATTTTGGAAAGGGTCCAATTCGATCTTAGCCAGAAATGAAGGTTCTCATGAGGAAGAGATTTGTCCCTACCCATTACTAAAGGGATGTGCACAAGAGGCTCCACAAAATCAAACAAGGATCTATGAGTATGGAAGAATATTTTCAGCAAATGAAAATTGCCATGATCAAAGCGGACATTGAGGAAGATTCAGAAGTTACAATGGCAAGATTTCTTGATGGCTTATATCCTAAAATTGCTGCAAAAGTTGAATTGCAAAACTACCTTGATATGGAGGATTTGTTGCATAAAGATATTAAGGTAGAGAATCATTTTAAGAAAAAATAGAAATTGAAATCACATGCTAGTTCCAACAAAGACTTCAAGTTTTCTTTCAAGTTTAAGGGAGAGACCAAGCCTAAAAAGGAGAATAAGTTGAAGATGCAAACACCTACTTCTAAAGGTAAATTTGAACCTAAATCTTCTTCTTGTTCTTCTAAAATTAAATGCTTTAAATGTCAAGGTTTTGGTCACATTGCTTCACAATGTCCAAATAAAAAGACTATGACTTTGCTTGAGAATGGTGTTGTTACTAGTGAAAGCAGTGGTGATGAAGATGTAGAAGCTAAGTTAAGCTCCAATGAAGGTGATCAATCTGATGTTGAGGTAACTAAAGCTATGGTTGGTAAGGCATACTTTTAGCATTCAACCTAAAGAGTAGCTTGAAAAAGAACAATAAGAGCATATCTTTCACACTAGGTGTTTTGTTAACAACAAGATATATAGTCTTATCATTGACAATAGGAGCTACACTAATGTTGCTAGTACCTTATTAGTTGAAAAGCTAGGTTTGCCAACTAGAAAACACCCCACTCCTTATAATTTGTTGTGGTTGAATGATAATGGGGATGTTAAAGTTACTAAATAGGTTGTTGTAGCATTTTCCATAGGAAGCTACCATGATGAGGTTTTGTGTGATGTAGCTCCTATATATGTTAGACAGTTGTTATTAGGTAGACCTTGGCAATTTGATAGGAAAGTTAAGTATGATGGTTATACTAACAGGTATTCTCTTGAGTTTAATAAGAAAACTACTATGCTAACTCCTCTCAGACCCTTGCAGGCATATGAAGATCAAAAGTGAATTACTCAAGAATGCAAGCTTAGAGAGCAAGAAAAGAAAGTGTGATGCAGTAGCACCAAGAGACCTTGCCTCATAGAAGTGGACCTGATAGAGGATATAGGGCTGAGTTTCAAGCCTAAGGACGTGATTTGCAAATTAAAACCCAAGAGTTCAAGTCAAATATGCCTAAAGATCCATTGCAAGGCATAAAAGGCCCAATAACAAGAGCTAAGGCCAAAGCAATGAAAGAAGCCTTCAATTGTTTGATTCATAAGCTCCATGATTTAGAGCCCATTTATTTAAGTCAAGAGAGAGACCAAGAAGTTGTAAAAGGTGTGATAATGCTAACCATTCTACAAGAAGAGTGCCAAGACCTAATTGGAGTCCAATTGCAAGAGATTAAGAATCATATGTCAATCATGTAACTTTTAATGAAGCATGAGCATCCTATATTACTACTTAAAGGAGCTGATCAGTTTTGGGAAGGATTCTTTATAAATTTTGTTATTTATTCATTTTATTATTTTTAGGACTTGGTCAAAGATTTTATCTTGAAAATTAAGTTAAAATTAGTATCTTAATCTTATTCCTTGATTTTAGGCACCATTTAAAATATTTCTAATCAGATTTTAGTATTTAACTTTTGTTAGGATTTTAGACTTTTAGAAACTTTATTTATAAAAGGCTTCCTATTGTACTCTATTTTTAGATTATGAATGAATTTAAGTATTATTCAATTCTTTATGAGGCCTTTGCTTCTTTGTGTTCTCTGAGAGTTCACGTGACTTATCAAAGGATTGGTCATCCTTTGTGGCATCATTGGCTAAGGTTCTAAGAGACAAGTTCTCTTAGGATTCTACCCCTGACCAACAATTCCTTTGTGTGCTTTCTCTTTTGTGTGAGACGTAGCCGATCTTGGGTGATCAATTTGTGTGCCAAAGTTCCTAAAACAAGGCTCCTAGAGGGTCTTGCATCATCTTGGTATCAAAGTAAGGTTTTGCTAGTAATCCAATTGCAAGAGATTAAGAATCATGTGTCAATCATGTGACTTTTAATGAAGCATGAGCATCTCATGTGACTACTTAAAGGAGCTAATTAGTTTTGGAAAGGATTCTTTATAAATTTTATTATTTATTTATTTTATTATTTTTAGGACTTGGTCAAAGATCTTATCTTGGAGATTAAGTTAAAATTAGTATTCTAATCTTGTTCCTTGATTTTAGGCACCATTTAAAATATTTCTAATCTAATTTTAGTATTTAACTTTTATTAGAATTTTAGACTTTTAGAAACTTTGCATATAAAAGGCTTTCCTATTGTATTCTGTTTTCAAATTATGAATGAATTTGAGTATTATTCAATTATCTGTAAGACCTTTACTTCTTTGTGTTATTTGAGAGTTCATGTGACTTATCAAATGATTGATCATCCTTTGTGGTGTCATTAGCTAGGGTTCTAAGAGACAAATTCTCTTAGAGTTTTACCTCTGACCAACAATCCCTTTGTGTGCTTTCTTTTTTGTGTAAGATGTAGTTGATCTCGAGTGATCCATTTGTGAGCCAAGGTTCCTAGGACAAGGTTCTAAAAGGGTGTTGTGTCATATAAGGGAAGGTTTCAATAAATTTAAGCCAACCTGCATGTCTTTTGTTCAATTTACCCTAGGACTTAAGAAACTTAAGACTCTCATAATTAGAATGGATAATAAATTCTTTAAGCCACAAATAATGTTGCCAAGTTTCTAAAGTCTGTTTCAAGGCATACAACTCTTTATCATATGTGGAATAATTTAAAGTAGGACCATTCAATTTCTCGCTGAAATATGCAATAGGTTTAGAACCCTACATCAACACACCACCTATGCCTATGCCAGAAACATCACACTCAACTTCAAAAACCTTAGTAAAATCAGGCAACACAAGTACATGAGCATTAGTTAGTTTTTCTTTTAGTATGTTAACACGCTCTTGTGCTTCACCCCACTTGAATATCACATTCTTTCTTACCAAATCATTCAAAGGGATAGCAAGAGTAGAGAAGTCCTTCACAAATCGCCTATAGAAGCTTGCTAATCCATGGAAGCTCCTTACTTCACTCACATTATTTGGAGTTGGCTACTCTCATATTGCTTTGACCTTTTCCTCATCCACTTGTATGCCATGAGCTCCTACAACAAATTCAAGAAAAACCACAGAGTCCAAACAAAAAGAGCACTTCTCTAAATTGGCAAAAAATTTATTCTCCCTAAGCACAACAAACACATCATGCAAATGACTAAAATACTCTTCTAGGCTCTTAGAGTGAATCAAAATGTCATCAAAGTAAACCATAACAAATCTACTAATGAAAGGTCTAAAGACGTGGTTCATTAAACTTATGAAAGTGCTAAGTGCGTTAGTCAAGTCAAATGACATAACTAACTATTCATACATCCCAAACTTGGTCTTAAAAGCAATTTTTCATTCATCACCTTCTTTCATCCTAATTTGATGCCAACCACTTCTAAGATCAATTTTAGAGAAAACACATGTACCATGCAACTCATCAAGCATATCATCTAACCTAGAGATAGGATCAAGAACTTGGAAACAAAAAGGCTGGACGCGACTTTAAAAGATGGCCAACAAAAGACCCATTGCAAGGTATGGGAGGCCCAATGACAAGATTAAGAGCCAAAGCTATGAAGGAGGCCTTGAATGGAGTGATCCAAAAGCTAATGGACTTGGAGCCCATATTCTTAGCTGAATGTGAAGCCCAAAAGGAACAAAATGACATGAAGATTATTTTATATCTACAAGGTGCTAGCCTAAGCCCAAAAGGAGCCTAGGAAAAAGGAGCCCAGCCATTTTTAGTTTTATTTTGTTTTAATTTAATTGTTTCTATTTCAGATTTTTAGCTTTATTAGGTGCCATTCTTGGTTAATTTGTTCAGACTTAAATTTCTTTTATTTTCCCGCCATGTAAGAGGAGCCACCTAGGAGTTATTCTGTGTTTAGGGTTTTATTTTTCAAATGCCTATGTAAGGCCCGCTTGTACTCTAAGAATTTTTTGATTGAATGAATTATCTTTTCAGAATCATTTCTCATTTGTGAGGTTTCTCTTGTGGCCTTTGTGTGCTGGGGAAAATCTTTGACTTATCAAAGGAGTGGTTTCTTTTATGGCTTCCCGAATTAAGGTTCTAAGAGACGGGTTCTCTTAGGGTTCAATTCCATTTACCTACATCTCTTCTTCTTCTTCTTTGTTCCTTTCTTTGTTCTTCATTGCTTGTTGTCCAGATCTGTGTATTTACTTGTTCTTGTGTTGTAGCCAAATTTTGATCATTGATCCGTGTCATTTAGGGTTCATAGAATGGGTTTCTATGGGGTCTCACATGAAACATGTATGAATGTGATGCTGACTTTGCTAAAACTTGGAAGTTATGTGAAAAACATGGCGTTGATGATTTCTTTAGATTTGATGGTTTCTTGTTTAAAGGGAACAAATTGTGTGTGCCTATTTGTTCTATGCGTGAGCTTTTAGATAAAGAATCTCATGAGGGTGGTTTAATGGGACACTTTGGGATAGAAAAGACTTTATCCATGTTGAAAGAACATTTTTATTGGTCTCATATACATAGGGATGTGATTACTGTGTGTAAAAGGTGCATTGTATGCAAGCGTGCTAAATCTAAAGTGCAACCACATGGTTCGTATACTCCTTTACCTGTTCCTTCTCATCCTTGGCTAGATATTTCAATGGATTTTGTGCTTGGATTGCCTAGAACATCTAGTGGAAAGATAGCATATTTGTTGTTGTTGATCAATTTAGTAAAATGGCTCATTTCATTGCTTACTCAAGAACAAATAATGCTATCCATATTTCTGATTTGTTTCTCAAGGAAATTGTTAGATTGCATGGTTTGCCCTGATCTATTGTGAGTGACCGTGATGTTAAATTTGTTAGTCACCTTCGGAAAATTTTATGGGCTAAGCTGGGTACAAAGCTTTTATTTTCTACGATTGTACATCCTCAAACAGATGGACAAACTTAAGTGGCGAATCGAACACTTTCTTCCTTATTGCGTGTACTAATTCAAAAAAAATTTAAAGAATTGGGAAAATGTTTACCTCACATTGAATTTGCATATAATCATGCCTTGCATTCTATAACTGAGTTTTCTCCTTTTGAGATTGTATATGGTTTTAATCCTTTGACTCCCTTGGATTTACTTCCTTTGCCTTGTAATGAGTTTGCTAACCTTGATGGAGCAAAGAAAGCTAAGTTTGTGTAGGATCTTCATGCTAACATTAAGGCGAACATTGAGAGCAAGAATGAGCAATATGCTCAACATGCTAATAAAGGCTGAAGGAAGATTATCTTTGAACCAAAAGATTGGGTGTGAGTTCATTTGAGGAAAAAAAATTTTCCTGAACAAAGGAAGTCCAAATTACACCCAAGAGGCGATGGTCCTTTCCAAGTGTTGGACAGAATAAATGATAATGCATCTAAAATTCATTTACCTAGTTTTTATGGGAATGTAAGCACAACTTTCAATGGACTGACCTTTCTCTTTTTGATGTTGCAAATTCGAGGGCGAATCCTTTTTAGGAGGGAGGGAATGATAGAGGTGAGCTAAGAGACTTGAAAGAGCTTGAACAAAATTAAGAACTTGGAAACAAAAAAGGTAGACATGGCTCTAAAAGATGGCCAACAAAAGACCCATTGCAAGGTATAAGAGGCCCAATGACAAGATCAAGAGCTAAAACTATAAAGAAAGCCTTGAATGGAGTGATCCAAAAGCTAATGAACTTAGAGCCCATATTCTTAGCTAAATGTGAAGCCCAAAAGGAACAAAATGGCATGAAGATTATTTTATATCTACAAGATGCTAGCCCAAGCCTAAAAGGAGCCTAATTAAAGAATGTTATACCTTATTTTATAACACTTTTCCTACTACAATTACCTCATATAAAACTTAGAGGAGTCAATAGAAATCTGAACTGATAAAAATTTTTCCTTTTAAAAACTTCCTTATACAATTTCACTATTTATTTTGTCATTTCCAATTTCTTATCTAACTTTGAAGATACATAATTAATTATAAAAAAATCATATGAGGTCAGTTCAGGGCTCTACTTCAGGCTCTCTAAGCCCTTTACAAGGGAAAACACTTCCCCAATGGAATGCGTATAAATTCATATCAAAGTGTCCCTACAAAAACTGGACAATTTTATCCCTCACTTGGCATATTGTTATTATTATTCTGCCTTTACATGAGCAGATGCATTTTTACATTTTAGGCAAACCAGTCATATTTTATTTACTCAAGGGTTGATTATATTCATGACTTTCCATTCCACACTTGAGTACCTTATAGTATCATAACATAACTCATACACGCAGTAATCTAAAATATTTAATTACATAACAAAATGTGGTGCATAAAAGTAAGGTTCTTGATTTATTTCTCCACACTCTTTGCCCTTTCTTTGCTTGAACTCAGACCTAGCATGGGTTATATTTTGGGTGAGATTGTGAAATCTCAGTAGTAGTAAACCAGTCTCATTCACAAGCAAGCATGTAAGTACATAACATAATGCCAATCAACGTGCCATATACCACATAGTAATACAAAATATTTCATATAAGGCCAAGCATAATCTAAGCATATATATCTCATCCTATAACATAAATGACAACTTGATATAGCATACCATTTATCATTATACAAACATACAAGCTTAAAGAAAGAGAGAGAAAAACTACTACCTTAGTAAACTTTGCTCCTTAATCCTTGGAACTCGATTTACTTGCTTTTGGAGTTCCCAAAACAAATATTTAACCCTATAATCATAATGATAATTCATTACAATTAACACATAAACCTTAACTTCTAACGTAGTATGACCCTTTTAAACTTAATGGGACCATTGGAATTGGAAAAGTCTAACTCCTTCCCTTCCCATTCACTATGGTCGAATAGTATGCATTTCTTGGCCAAAATTTAGGAATTTTATCCCATGAGTTTTGGGGGCTTTCCTATAGATATTCATAGCTAAAAACACCCTTTTGAATCCATTGGAAAGGATAAAATTATCAAATTCCAACCCCAACAATACGTTTTGGTCATAACATAACTTCGTTTTAGGCTCAAAAGTGAGTTTCTTTAGTTCTAAAAATTCCATAGCCTCTTCCTTTATGTTTTAGGACTTGAAATTTGGTATACATGACTTTAAGACATTAAGAAAACACCATAAAAATTTTGGAAAAATTCGGACAGCATCTCCCCATGATTTCTATTTTCCCAAAAATTACAATATTTGTGTTGTTCAACGTCTCAACACATAACAACAATAACTAAGCTCATATGGCCTTCATGTTCAACATATATAATTCATTTCAAGGCCTTCATATTTAACATATAAACTATATTTCTAATGATCCATATGTTGTCCAAAAGTGACTCATAGCTAGGGTTTAACAAAATTAACTTAAACCATGTGATTTCAAGTGCAAAGTGGAGAAAACTTACTCTTTAAGCTTAATCCTTGCTTCATTTGCTTTTCTCACTCTAAAATCCTTTCTCTTCCCACTTAGAGCAACATTCCTCCTTGAAGAAAAGATGAATATATAGCTGCCCTTTGGAGAAAATGGTTGGAGGATGAAGAATATGAAGAAATTTGGTGAAGAATGATGGTAATTTTGCTTGGTTTCACTTCTTCTTCCACTTTTTCTCCCTCTCTCTCTCTCTTCACGTTTTTCTCTCTTTCTCCCTTGTGTGTGGTGTGAAAATGGTGGAATGGAGGTGAAGGAGATGAATTTAGATGAAGTTAAATGGTCATACTAAATTTAGACCCTTGGATCAACCTTTTCAAGATCAAATCTTAACCTTCCATTCCTTTTTCTTTTGATTTTCTAATTTCATAACTAAATATCTTCTTCAAAAAATTCTTAGCCACACACTTGGACACCTTTTCTTAGCCCTTAAGTTATGAATAGTAACCATGGTTAACTTCCTTAACTCAACCATGGTCAGCTTTTAACTCAACCATGGTTAGTTTTTAACTTAACCATGGTTAATTCTTTAAAATAACTAAAATTATTTTCTTCTTTTCCTTTCATTTTATATTTATATTCGGGTTTCATCTTCTCTAAAACCCTAGTTATATCTTTTCTTCTCTTATTGGGCCTTTAGAATCAGCTATTGGGCCTTACAACAGTCTAAAAATCAGTGTCTGGGCCCAATTAAGGTTTATGGTATAATACATACCTTTAGACTTTTTTAAAATTTATGAATAGTATTTCCTCTACTTTCTGGCCATACTGAGCTTCAAATATGGATTAGGGGCCCTTAACCTCAATCCTTATAAATTTTGGTGTCAATCGGACACCCAGGTCTATAGGTATAATTTTCACCATTTTGTATTATGATTGTGCTATAAAATTTTCATTTACTGCAATTTAGTCCCTGAAACTCCTTCAGGGTTTCTTCGCCCTTTAGCTATTCCTATTTCTATAGTTGTTACAACTTTCTTTTTTTTTTATTTTGCTCATGGCTACTGATCGGCATAACCAGATCCCGGACTAGATCCTGCCCGGCCATCTGGACAACGTGGCGTCATTGGACCCGTCTCGTCAAACTGAGTTTAACCATGGGTCATGGATTTCTAAGATTCTTGTCCGATTTTTTTATATTCATGCCTAATAGAGGGTGAAACTAGAGTTCTTTGAACTTTCGGATAATTTATACATTTTGCCCAGCATATAACTTTTCTGTGCATTTTAGTCCTTGACTCCTTCATACTTAACTTCAGAGACTTTTCGGGACCTTTTTCTGATCCTTTTTTTTTCGTCTATTTTGGCCTCAATATTAGGGCACCTCTAACCTTGACTCATCATTATTTGTGATCTAGAATATTATTATACTTTTTTAGACCTCGATTTACTCTATTTGGGGGACTCTCTTTCTGTATCCAGTGAATTTCGTACGTTGATAGAGAAATCATATGTTACGTTTCTCATGTTTCCTTACGTTTTCTTGGATTTTCAGAAAATTGGATGTTACAAAGAAGCCCGACCATTTTCCACTAAATTTTCTTAGTTTTATTTTGTTTTAATTTGATTGTTTCCATTTCAGAATTTTAGCTTTATTAGGCGCCATTCTTGGTGAATTTGTCCAAACTTAAATTTCTTTTATTTTCTCGCCATGTAAAAGGCGCCACCTAGGAGTCATTTTGTGCTTAAGGTTTTATTTTTCAAAAGCCTATATACGGCCCACTTGTACTCCAAGAATTAGGCAGGTTGAATGAATTATCATTTTTTTAGAATCATTTCTGACTTGTGAGGTTTCTCTTGTGGCCTTTGTGTGTTAGGGAAAATCTTTGACTTATCAAAGGGGTAGTTCCCTTTATGGCATCCCGGA
The DNA here is from genome assembly GCA_026724425.1 of Erythrophleum ivorense. Classification (NCBI taxonomy): domain Eukaryota; kingdom Viridiplantae; phylum Streptophyta; class Magnoliopsida; order Fabales; family Fabaceae; genus Erythrophleum; species Erythrophleum ivorense. The sequence continues at coordinate 20,371,707 of JAIUCV010000004.1, read as the reverse complement.
TTAGGGTTCTAAGAGATGGGTTCTCTTAGGGTTCAATTCCACTAACCAACATCTCTTCTTCTTCTTCTTCATTCACTCCTTTCTTTGTTCTTCGGTTCTTGCTGTCCAGATCTATGTTTTTCCTTGTTCATGTGTTGCAGCCAAATTCCGATCACTGATCCGTGACATTTGGGGTTCCTAGAATGGGTTTCTATGGGGTCTCACATCAATAACTCTTTTCATAAGTAGAATAATTCAAACATGTACCAATCAAGTTTTCACTAAAATATGCAATTGGTCTAGCCTCTTGCATTAAAATAGCACCAATACCAATATCAGAAGTATCACATTCAACTTTAAAAACCTTAGAGAAATCAGGCAAAATAAGCAAAGGGGCATTAGTTAACTTATCTTTCAAAGTTTGAAATGCCCTCTTTTGTGTCTCACCCCACTTAAACTCATCATTTTTCTTTACTAGGTGTAGGCTAATCGTTAATCACTTGCACTTTCTCCTCGTTCACACGAATGCCTTTGGCACCTACAACAAAACCAAGGAAAACAACAGAATCCAAATAGAATGTGAATTTCTCTAAATTGGCAAAGAGCCTATTTTCACACAAAACAACAAAGACATCATACAAATAAGACATATGCGCATCTAGGCTCCTAGAAAATACTAGAATGTCATCAAAATACACTACAATAAATTTACCAATGAAGGGGTAAAACACATGATTTATAAGACTCATAAAGTACTTGGGGCATTAGTCAAACCGAATGGCATGACCAACTATTCATACAATCCAAACTTAATCTTAAATGCAGTCTTCCACTGATCCTCCTCCTTCATCCTAATCTGGTGGTACCTACTCCTAAGATCTATTTTGGAGAACACACATGCACCATGCAGCTCATCTAGTATGTCATCTAAATGAGGAATGAGATATCTATACTTAATTATGATTTTATTGATGGCATGGCAGTCAATGCACATTCTCCATTTGCCATCCTTCTTAGGCACGAGTATCATTGGAACATCACATAGACTAAGGCTTTCTTGAATGAAGCTTTCCTTCATGAGCTCCTCAACTTGTCTCTGAATTTCCTTAGTCTCTTCAGGATTGGCCCGATATGCAGGTCTGTTAGGAATTACAGTTCCGGGGATGAAGCCTATCTTATGCTCAATGCCTCAAATTGGAGACAATCCATCTAGTATCTCCTCCGGAAATAAATCTCTAAATTCCTGCAACAAATTCAAAACACTAGAAGAAAGAGAGTTATTAAGGTCATTAATAGTTAGATAAACATCCTTATGTACAAATACAAAGGAAGTCTCACAAAACATAGCTCTCTTGATCTCTCCTCAACCAGAAAATAAGGAAACTTTCTTTTCTCTCTTTCTCTTTATTTTTCTTTTCTTTCTCTCTCAACTTGCATTCTTGAGTGATCCTCATCTGATCTTTATATGTTTGCACTGGTCTAAGAGGTGTCAATACAATGGTTTTATCTATAGACATAAGAGAATATCTATTAGTATAACCATCATACTTGAATCTCCTATCAAACTGCCAAGGTCTACCAAGCAATAAATGGCCAGCATAATAGGTGCAACATCAAAGACAAGCTCATCACAATAGCTACATATGGAAAATGCTACCCTAACCTACTTAGTCACTTTAACATCCCCTTTATCATTAAACCACAACAAATTATAAGGTGTGGGATGCTTTATAGTAGGCAAACCTAGCTTTTCAACTAACAAGGTGCTAGCCACATTAGTGCAACTACCATTATCAATGATTAAGCTATATGCCTTGTTGTTGACCAAACACTTAGTGTGAAAGATATGCTTTTGTTGCTCCTTTTCCAGCTCCTCCCCAGGTTAAATATTAAGATCATGTCTTGTCACTAAGACTTCTACAACTGTAACCTCAGCTATCTCCATATCAAAAGCTTCCTCCAAATGAGGCACATCTTCGTCACCTTCATGCTCATTAGAACTGCTTTCACTAGTCACAATACCATTTTGAAGAACAACCATGGTTTGTTTGTTAGGACATTGAGAAGAAATGTGACCATAACCCACATATTTAAAACACTAGATATTTGAAGACTTAGATGACTTAGAAGATTTACTTTCAAACTTACCTTTAGAAGTAGGTGTCTGCATCTTCCACTTATTCTGCTCTTTAGGCTTGGAATCATTTTTTGTTTTGAAGGGTGTCTTATACTCTTTGTTAAATCCACCAGAAAATGACTTGTATTCTTTGTTGGGATCACCAAAAGACTTCAATTTATGCTTTGCCTTCAAGTGCTTTTCTACCTTGATAGCTTTATGCAAAAGCTCCTCCATGTCAAGGTAACTCTAAATGTCTATAGTAAAAGCAATTTCAAGATTAAAACCCTCAATGAATTGTGCCATAGTTGCTTTGAGGTTCTCTTCCACATTTGCCTTTATCATAACAATCTCTATCTCCTGGTAATAGTCTTCCACACTCATAGAACCTTGTTTCAACTTCTGAAGCCTCTTATGCACCTTTTTATAATAGTGATTAAGGATAAATTGCTTTCTTATAATGGCCTTCATCTCTTGCCAAGTTCTCACAGGATTCTCACCATTTCACCTTTTAGTAATTCCTAGCTAATTCCATCAAATACTAGCTATCTTGACTTTACTCTCCTCATAATAGGAATGACAATCCAATACATGTCTTTCCCATTCCAAATAAGCATTCGGATCATTTCTCCCTTGGAATGTGGGAATGAATTTTCATTTTAACGTTCCCCAAAGGATCTTTCTTTTCTTGTTGATTTCTATTTTGTTTAACTTTCCTTGGTGGCACTTCAATTTCCTTAAATTCAAATTCTATTTCATGCTCACCCTCATTAGACTCAATCATAATTTTCTTCCCTTGACTTATCTTAGAATGAGAGGGAGAAGCCTCTATGACATCCAATCTCATGCTCAACTTCTTGAGTTGATCACTCACAACATCCATGAAACATTTAAGGTAAGGGATATTAGCTCTGTTACCACAAGACATGATTAAGTTTGTGACAACCCTATCTTCTAACCATGGTAATTATGGTTAACTACATGATTAATAATTAATGATCAAGGTTTGGAGTCGTTACAATTTATTATATTATGAAAATATAAGAAAATTTGAACCTTGATGTTAGGGTCATCACTAAACAACCACAAGCGTGAGAATGCATAAAAGAAATTGTACTATCATGAGGGGTTTGTGATTCATCTATCCATCAATTTTAACACACAAAAATCTCTCACAAGTATCCCTATATCATTTCCTAGCATTATCATTGAAGAAACTAGGGTTTCTAGGCTAAAGGTAGGAGTTTGGAGACCTGCACTGCAATTTGAAACCCTCCCGCCGCGGTTAAGTTACTCTCGAGAATCATTAGGCAATTCATGCGAATTTCGCCGTGGCTACCATCACCACGGCAGAAAATGCCTCTTGGATCTACTGTTGCCGCAGCGTAAATGCCTCCTGAATCTACTGTTCAAAGTTCCATGATTCTCACCTCGGTGGAATATCCTTGTGTCGCAGCAAGGTTTACTACTGGATACTCCTTACCTAGTTTCTTCAACTTGCGCCGTGACGAGGTTTCTCTCTGCCACCTTCCTAGGCGATTTTTTTCACTTTGAGTCGTGGCGAGATTTCTCAAGCCATGGCATTCCTCGCCACTGTCACTCTTCAAGCAGCGGCGAGGCCTTCCTAGTCGCAGTGTGACTCCCTCTTGTAACTACATCTCTCAAATTTCGTCCCATGCACTCCAATTCTCTTCTTAGGAACACCCTAGGACCACTTTTTCTCATTTTATATGACTCTAATGGTATTTATCTACCTTATTTACCCAACTATTTTACCATTACCAATTCAAAACTTAAGTATTAATTCTTACTCAACCAATTACAACATGTCAGTAAATTCATGGATTAATGACAGCAAGAATTCATGCACTATCAACAATTAACATTCGATACACATTCCGTTAGAGATTTCATACATCAATGGTTCATATCAACATCTAAGGCATCACATAATTATATTTCCAATAGTATACCATACCATAACTTTAGTAAAATTCATACATCAGGTGTTATAGGTTCATACACCCAATACCAAGCTAAGATGAGGCCTAACTCCTCAATAGATACATTATAAGTAATCAAAATATAAGAGTCTACACTTGACAACATGATTACATGATGATGCTATACAAAAAGGAATACAAAATTTAGCATATATTCTAAATAAACTAGTCTAAGTGTAGCCTTCTCCCCACATGGTTGGAGCTCATGGATTTTCATCCACTTACTTCCTCTTATCCTTACCTGAAGAGCTTTCACCTGAAAATATGATCCCATGAAACGAGGTGAGATGCGAATCTTAGTAACCAAGCAAATTTTCATTCATATAATCCAATTTAATTAGCATATATGCATGAATCAAAATCAACATCAAAATCATATCAGTCATATCATCAAAGGAAATGGTTAGGCTACTATGATTACCATCTCATACTAATAATCATATTTCCACATGTTAAAGGCCAATAACATCGAGAGAGACCTGTCCACGACACCCATTCCCCAATAAGCACAACCAGGGCTCAGTGCATCTGGTGTTTGATTATAACTCGGTGCCCGATTAAAGCACATACACGGGTGGTAACTGCACCACAGCTCCACCATGGACTCACAAGGTCCAAACACAATACAATAGATAGCCAACCAATTCATTTAGCATTTCAAATCATTCATATACAACAAATATGAAATTAAAGCAGATATATGTATAGAATTAATATAGTCCTGATTACCTCACTTGTAGACAAGTTGAGAAGCTACAGCAGTACCAAAATCCTCCTAAAATCACAATATCAAAAAATGATCATTTTTATCAGTCCATTACTATCTCATTCATCATTTGTGATACTAACCCAATGCTCAAAAAATTAAGTTACCAATAGTTACCTAAAGGATACCTACCCAATCACCAAGAGCCTCTAATTTTGGATTTTGCCTTTCCCAGACTAGAAACATCAATATATCATTCCAAATCATAGAAAAAATCGCACAATATTAAGGCCCATACTATAAGTCTACTATGGGGGTCTTAAACCAATAGAAAATGTATCAAAATGGAGAGTTTATACTTACCTAATAACACCCTCAGCTCCAACCTACGAAATTTCACCAAGAAAATCCCAAACAACCACATTTCAAATTTTGGATATGGTGAAAATACTCCAAATGAAAAACTAATTGGGCCAAAATGAAGAGAAAGAGAAGGGGATTAAGTTATACAACTATTACCTTGGCTGAATCTTGCTTTAGTAGTGGGAAATGGTGGATTTCTTGCCCCAAACCCTAGCCTCCCTTCAAACCTCCGAAAATGAGCTGTGTGTTTTGTGTTTCTGCATAAGGGAGGGGAAAGGCTGAATATGTTTAGGGTTTTGGATGGGTTTGGGCTAACCCAATGGTCCAATTGCAAGTGGGTTCTGATTTAAACCTTATTGGGCCAGCTTTAATGTGTTGGGCTATAGAATTTAATTAAGCCAGACCAAATTTGAAGGACTCAATTGATTTGGGTCTGCACAAGGGTTATTGGGTCATTTGTAAGAGCTTGTGCAAGTTGGATCTTTAGGCTCTAATTCATTAAATTAGATTGGGCCCTCCATTAGTTCCTAACCTTGGCCTACTTAATTTAATTTGGGCCTAGATGGGGTTTCTAACTTAATTAAATCTCAAACTCATATTAATAATTTATCTCTCTAAAGTTTCCATTCACTTAACTTGTCCAATTATCCCATATTAATTATTTTTAATTAACACAAATTCATGATTAACACCTTAATTAATTTTGGGGTGTTACAAAGTTTCCTGAAATGTTAGTGGTCACAATAAAATAGAAAAATGGACCTTACCACTCAGCTCACATGTACACTCCAAAAAAAATGCAATTCACTCATGTATACTCATAACAAGCTGGCTTTTTCAATAATGAAATGCTCTTGCCTTTTACCACTCAAATCTTGCTACCTATAAGAGTGCTAAATTGAATTTCTAACTTAAACAAGGAAGTGGTGAGAATTAGGTGACAAAGACAATGCTCAAACTCAAGATTTAAGTTCCTTAAGAATCTTAAAACAAAAGACCAACCACTAAGCATTTAAATAGAATAGAACTTTTTAGCTTTGAATGCACAAAATGCAACTAGACAAAAGCGAATTTGTTGGAAAATGACACCCAAAATAGTAACGAAACAAGATGAAAAGAAAAGGAAAGATCAACAAAGTAAGAGGAAGAAGTGGCGTGTTACTTGGAGTAAGGAAGACTCACTTGGAAGACACAAAATCTGATAAAGAGAAGGAAAGGAGATGTTAGACAAGATAAAAAAAATCTAACAGAAATTAGGAAACTAATGGAGAGGATAAATCTTGAATTATGGAAATGATTAGTAAAAGAAAAAAACTTACCACCCAAATTTAAGGAATTTAAGAAACTAATGTAGCTTGTTGATCAAAGGCCTTTCTTTAGGACAATTTCCTTCAAGTTTGCTATCAAAATTAGAATAAGGTCTCAAGCAATTAGGAAAAAAATCAATATGAATAACCAATTCAACACAGTACAATATGGAATTTCTAGGCAACCAGCAATTTCAATTTTTTATTGTATTTCTCTTTTTTTTCTCACTTTTTTTATTTACTTCTTCTTCTTCTTCTTCTTCTTCTTTTAATTGTAATATACTCTCTTTTTTTTTAATATGAAAGGTGCTGAAACTTGCAAATAGAACACAATATTTTTGAAGGGTTAAAATGACATGCACGAAAGGAAATAGCTATAACTTGCTCTAGAAATATTAGATTGACATGATTCCAAAATGATCAAAAAGAAGAGGTCTTAAGACATGAGAAAGACTTATTACATGTCTAGAAACACGAAGGGAAATGTGAGAAACAGATGCACAAAAATAATGAACAGACATAGATCTGATGAATCACAAGAGAAAGATAAGAAAAGATCACACCTTGTCTTGCAAACCTAGGGCTTTGATACCAAATGATAAAGGCTATCTATTGGAACCCATCAAGATGCCCTCTCATATTCAACTTAATACCAATCTTGCAATCGTTAAGACAAGTGTGCAAATGAAACACAAATCAGAATCACAAAGGGAGAAAACAAAAATAACATAAAGAAGGAGAAAGGAAGAGGATAGTTGGTTTTGGGGGAACTAGACTCCAAGAGAACCTGTCTCTTTCACCCTAGCCATGAGATGCCACAAGGTAGACCACATTTGAAGAATCTTTAATTCTTTCTAGCACTCAAGAGAGCGAGAATAACTCACAAGAATTTTGAAATTTTCATTCATTTATCTTCTGCCTCCAAAGTGGCATACAAGATAGTCTTAAAAGAAAAGTGAAACCCTAGCCAAACAAAATTACTATTAAAGTCTTAAAAAGTAGCACCATATCTGAGGGTATTTTTGAAATCACAATCTGAATATTAATCCCTCCTAAATGGCACATAAAATATAGAAAATAAAATAAATATCCAAGTCTGCAAAGATAATTCTACTCAATTAAACTCAATCTAGGTGGCAGCCACATTACATGATAAAATAAGAAACTAACAATCTGAATTATATAATCAAGGTGGCACCTTTTTTGTTCATAGAAAATAAATAAAATAAGCTAAATCATTAGCAGAGAGGACACTTAAAACAACGCATGGATGGCACATGACTTTTAAGTGAACTAATCTCAGCCACAAGATCTTTTTCTAGCTTGAATCTGGTCCATTGATTAGGCACAACACATGGATGCCTTCTATACTCTTTTTAGCTTCAAATTCAGCTAAGTGTAAGGCCTCCATCTCTATTAATTTATGTATTACTCCATTCAAGGCTTCTTCCATCACTTTAGATCTTGATCTTGTCACCGATCCTCCTAAGCCTTGCAACGGCTCCTTAATCTTCCTAGTTGGTTGCACTGGCTCACATTGTTGCTTTCATTTAAGCTCTCTAAGGTTGTCTCCATCAATAGAGATATAGCAAATATAGTAGAATTGCAGCATTATGTGGAGTTAAAAGACATGGTGCATATGGCAATGAAGATTGAAAGGCAACTCAAGTGCAAAGGAGCAGTAAAATACATCTCAGGCTCTAGTTCTTCATTGAAGTCGAACTGCAAAAAGGAGGAAAAAGCTATATCCAAAGAGAATTCCAAAGGCAAGGATGAGATTTCAACAAAGGGCAACGGTAAATCTGATTCCCAATCCTCTAGAAATAGAGATATTAAATGTTTTAGATGTTTGGAAACAGGTCATATAGCTTCGCAATGCCCCAACAAGCAAGTCATGGTGATGAAGGATAATGGGGATGTGGTAAATAAAAGAGAAAGTGATGATTCCATGCCTTCACTTGAAGATGCTAGTGATGATGTAGTGTATGCAATGGAGGGAGAAGCTTTTGTGACTAGAAGAGCTTTGAATTCTCAAGTTAAAGAAGATGACATGGAGTAACAAAGAGAAAACATTTTTCATACTCATTGCCTTATAAACAACAAGGTATGTAGTATGATTATTGATGGTAGGAGTTGTACCAATGTTGGTAGTACCACTTTAATTGAGAAATTAAATTTATCTACCATTAGACACCTTAGGCCATACAAGTTGCAATGGTAAAATGAATGTGGAGAAATTAAGGTTGATAAACAAATTCTAGTTTCATTCTCAATTGGTAAATATAATGATGAAATTTTGTGTGATGTTGTTCTTATGCATGTTGGACATATACTTTTAGAAAAACCTTAGGAGTTTGACAAAAGGGCAATTAAGGATGGATTTACTAACAGATATTCATTTGTAATGAATAATAAACCCATTACTCTTGTACCTTTGACACCAAAGCAAGTGTATGATGCTCAAGATGATGAAAGAGACAGCTAAGAAAGGGAATAATTTGAAAAATGAGGGAAAGAGATGAAAAAGAAATGATTGGGAAAAGGAGAGAAAGCTGAGAGTTTCAAAATAGAAATTCAAAAAAAGGAGCTGAAAGCGGAGAGAAAAGAAGAGGAAAAATAAGTTTTTATGTAAAAGAAAGTGAAGTGAGGAGTGCTTATCTTACTAAATAGCCTTTGCTTGTACTTGTTCACAAAGAGGCTTTTTTGAACACTAATGACCTTATTCATTCTTGTTCTAGTGCTGTTAGTTCCTTATTGTAGGAATTTGAGGATGTGTTTCCTGAAGATATTCCTAGTGGTTTACCACCCATCAGAGGTATTGAACATCAAATTGACTTCATTCGTAGAGTAACAATTCCTAACTAGCCAACTTATAGAACTAATCCGAAGGAGATTTAAAAACAAGTTGAAGAGCTCATGGCCATATGTTAGAGAAAGTTTGAGTCACTGTGCGGTTCCAATACTTTTGGTGCCAAAGAAAGATGAAATTTAGAGAATGTGCATTGATTGTATAATTGTAAACATTATCACTGCAAAGTATCGTCATCCCATACCTAAATTAGATAACATGCTTGATGAATTGTATGGATCTAGTATCTTTTCAAAAATTAATTTAAAATCTGGGTATCATCAAATTAGAATAAAGGAAGGGGACGAGTGGAAAATTGCATTTAAAACAAAGCATGGACTGCATGAATAGTTAGTCATGCCATTTGGATTAACTAATGTACTTGGCACTTTCATGAGGTTAATGAATCATGTTTTGCGTATAATCATTGGAAAGTTTATTGTAGTTTATTTTGATGACATTTTGATTTATAGTAGAAGTCTTAATGAACCTTTGAATCATTTGTGTCATGTGCCTAATGCCTTGAGAAAGAAAAAGTTGTATGCTAACCGTAAGAAATGTAGTTTTTGTTAGCTTTTATAGGCAGTTTGTGAAAAATTTTAGCACACTTGCTGCACCACTCACTAAAATTATAAAAAAAATCTATTGGCTTCAAATAGGGCAAAGCACAAAATCATGCTTTTAAAATTTTTAAACATAAGTTGTGTTCTGCACCTATGTTAGCATTGCTTTAACAAAACCTTTAAGATTGAGTGTGATGCTTCATGAGTTAGTATAGGAGCTGTTTTGATACAAGAGGGAGACCAATTGCTTATTTCAGTGAAAAACTAAATGGGGCTTCCTTGAACTATCCAATATATGAGAAAGAACTTTACGCACTTATGCGAGCATTAAAGACTTGGCAACACTAACTTTGGCTTAAACAATTTGTCATTCACACAGATTATCAATCTTTGTAGCACATTAAGGGTGAAAGTAAGTTGAACAAAAGGCATGTTAGATGGATGGAATTCATTGAGACATTTCCACACGTCATCAAATACCAACAAGGTAAGGAGAATGTAATTGCAGATGCATTATTCAGAAGGTATATTCTTCTTACTTCTCTAAATACAAAGATGCTAAGATTTGAACATATCAAGGAATTGTATATTAATGATATTGATTTTGCTAAAGTATTTGTTGCTTGTGAAAAGAGAGCAATTGATAAATTTTATAGACTTTATTTATGGCTACTTGTTTAGAGAGAATAAATTGTGTGTGCCTCAATGTTTTATATGTGAATTGCTTGTGAGAAAAGCCCATGGAGGAGGATTAATGGGACACTTTGGTGTAAAAAAGACTTTAGATGTGTTGCACGAACATTTCTTTTGGCCTAGAATAAAACACGACGTTGAAAGAATTTGTGCTAGATGCATAACATCCAAAAAGGCTAAATCTGGAGTCTTACCACATGGTTTATATACTTACTTGTACCTAATGGACCTTTGGTAGACATATCAATGGATTTCATTTTAGGACTACCTAGGTCATAAAGAGGAATGAATTCAATATTTGTAGTTATTGATAGATTTTCTAAAATGGCTCATTTCATTCCATGTCATAAAACTAATGATGCCACTTATATTGCTGATTTGTTCTTTAAAGAGATTGTGAGACTTCATGATGTTCCTAAAGCATTGTTTCTAATAGAAATACAAAATTTCTTAGTTATCTTTAGAAGGTCTTATGGGGAAAGCTAGGCACTAAATTGTTATTTTCTACAACTTGTCATCCACAAACTGATGGTCAAAGTGAAGTTATTAATAGAATTTTAACTTAATTACTTCAAACTGAACTATCATTCAAAAGAATTTGAAGAATTGGGAGGACTGTTGGTCATTCATTAAATCTGCATAAAATAGAAGTGTACATTCATCTACTAACTTTTCTCCTTTTGAAATAGTTTATGGTTTTAATCCATTGACTTTGTTGGATTTAATGCCATTTCCTATTGATGAAAGAGCAAGTCTCGATGAGAAAAGGAAGGCTAAATTGGTGAAGCAACTTCATGAACATGTTAAGAAACAAATTGAAAAGAAAAACGAGCAATATGCATCCAAGGCAAATAAAGGAATGAGATACGTTACTTTTGAACTTGGTGATTGGGTTTAGGTGCATATGAGAAAGGAGAGGTTTCCAACTAAAAAAAAAAATCTAAATTGGCTCCTAGAAAGGATAGATCATTCCAAGTTCTTGAGAAAAATCAATGACAATGCTTACAAAATTGATTTGTCTAGTAAGTATAATGTTAGTGCTACTTTTAATGTTGCTGATTTATCTCCTTTTGATGCAGGTGAAAATTTGAGGAAAAATCCTTTTGAGGAGAACGGGAATGATGCAAATCATGGGACAAAGTTAGCTAACTCAGAAGAACAAGCTAATTCAAAACCTTTAAATGATCCTTTACGTCTTTCTGCTGGACCTATCATAAAGGTAGATCAAAAGACTTAAAGAAGCATTGAGTGGACTTGTTCAAGAGACTTAGGTAAGCAAAATTTTGACAAATTTGATTTAAGCATTAATCCGGATGTCATTAATATTATTTGGGCTAAAGATAGAGTTGCAGGAGTTATTTTAAGTTAGAATATTGCAAAATAAAGAGTTTAGGCCAAGGACCATATATGAATTAACTTAATCAAGCTTAAATAATGCTACTATGGGCTTAAAATGTTCACTTCTAGAAGCTTTTTGTATTAAGATGAAAATTAAGATTAATTAAGTAGATTCTCTTTCTTTTTTGTTTTTAAAAAGATTTGATTATTTTGTATTTCTAATTTTTAGGTCTTTCAATTATGATTATATTGTTAGTTCTTAGTTTTCCTCCAACAAACAAATTTGATTTACACTATAAATACATATATTCTGTCTTCATTTGTAATTACAATGAATGAAGTTTAATTCTAGTAAATTCCAAACTTGTGAGTGATTTTTGTAAGTACTTCATAAAACTATCAGACTTATCAAGGCTTGATTAACCTTATGGCATATTCCAACACTCAGGGTCCTTGTTCATCTGTGTTCAGGGGTTTCAAGTAAATCACTAGACTTTTGTTTAACTTTCTTGGGGTGCGTATACTTTAGCATTGGTTGTGGGTTCAAAGAATCTAATCCTTGTGGGTTTGCACCATATTTAGGAACCCAGAAGTAGATTTGAACTATCGAGATCTATCTTTGATATTGATTCCAGTCTAGAATACCATTTGGGCTTATATTGAAAGAGTGAGACAATTAAAGTTTAGATAACATTCAAAGAGTTTTTAAAAGAAAATTTTCAATATTTTCATGAGTAACTTTTATGTTTTAACACTTAAATTGGCAACTGTGATAATATTACTTGTTTAAATCTAATCCAGGCATTAATATAAATGTTTAAGGATATCAATTAGAAAAATAACTTATATTAAGAGATGTTTGACACAAAATGAAGATGCCAATTTTGCTAGAGAAGAATTAGAAGCTCTTTATAGATGGGTGCTTCTTCTTCTTTGAGTTTTTGTGTTTTCTAGCCAATTTGTTTAACATAGCTTTTTTTTTAATTAGAGGGGATTAAACACCAAAAAAATGTTAAATACCAAAATAGTCATACCAGTAATTAATGGTCCATGTCATTCATTAATTAATGACATTAGGATGGAGGAACTAAACTAATAATAGTTTGAGTGACTATTTTGAAGATAACAATCTATAAAGATCAAATTGAGAATGATCCCATATGAGAGGGACTAAAATAGTATTTTACTCAATAATTTTGGATAAATAATTTATAATATATAAATATTTAGCGATATATAAAAAATAATATTAAACATATAATAATAATAATAATAATAATAATTACAAGAATAATAATATAATAGTGATAATAATTATTATTATCATAATAGCTACTTGCAGTGGTAGTTACACCAAGAAATGATGACAAGACATAATTTTAAAGATGGTGGCGATTAAATGGCAATATCACTCATCCCTTTCCTTTGGCTACAGAGTCTTATAAAGGTGCATTGCTTGTATCCAATGCAGGGATACAATGACTATATTCAATTATTCTTTTTGTCAATAGTACGTGTGCTTTTTTCCCATGAGGCGGTGGTGGGTTTAGGGGAGAAAAATTATTAGGCCCAACACAGCCCAAAGGTACCCAGAGCCCGCGTCGCCATGCGGAAGGTGATACTGATTATTTTATCAAAGTCACATCGCCCTGAGATACCACAGCGAGCTTCAGCGCTCAGGATAAGATTCCATCTTTCTGTTGCCACTTTTCTTTTCTGCACCTTATCGGCAGCCAGACAGTCTAAGAAAGATTCGTTTTCCAATTCGTTTGAATTCTCATTTTGGTGATCTCTAAATTTTCCTTAATTTGTTTTTTTTTAGTGTTTTACTGAAACCTGAAATTAGTTCGTTTCTCTCAGGGATTCATTTTCTCCGATCAGGATCCGGCACAATCAACATGGGTTTCATGGTAACAACGCTAATTTTCTTGGTTTTTGGAGCAATTGCTTCCCTTTGTACCAGAATTTGCTGCAACAGAGGACCTTCTACCAATTTGTATGCTTCCAATCTTTGTTTCTTTCTGCATCGTGTTATATATATGTTATCTTATGGATTGATTCCTATTCTGATTCTTCTTTAATTTGATTTCTACTCGTGTTGTCATTTTCTATTGCGTTGATTCGGATGCCTTAGCAATCTCGAGCAGCTAAATGCCTACGTTTAGTGATTTAGGGTACTACATACCAAATTGGAGTATAGCGCGACCTTGTTTTTCAATTGTCTTGTGATGTCAGTGAAGTATTCCTGTAATTGGCATTCTCTATAATTTGATCCTTCGCATTTTCTTTTTCTGTGTGTGGGTGCTGTTACATCACTAGATACAAGTTTTGGGGCCTAAATATGGTGGGGAAACATTGAAGAAGATGTTATTATTGGCCGTTGAACTGTTCGTATCTTAAATTTCGTTAGGCTATGGCTGGATTATCTTTCATTAGGTTTGTTTAGATCGAATTTTTTGGATTTCCATTGCCAAATCCAAAACCAGGATGAATAAAATTGAACATCTTGATCATAAATCTTCAAGAATTATCTTAAAATTTTATTATTTATGTCAAATTCCTAGCAAATGCTGCTTTATACTTTGGAGAAGACTTATCCACCTAGAAATTAGATTCAGTCATGTTCTACAGAAAACTAAAATGAATAATAGAGATATATTATTTGTGACTTCTTTCTTGAACGTTTACCGTGTTTCCTCTCTGGATTGGTGTACTCTATACGATGCTTGTAATATTTACATATTTCTAATTTCTATCTGTTCTGTTGCAGATTTCACTTAACTTTGGTTATTACTGCAACAGTATGCTGCTGGCTGATGTAAGTGCTTACTTAATTGGGATTCTTCTTTTAGTTTCTATCGAGTCCAAATTGGCAGGGAAACATGTAGGACTTGTGTATTTTAGTTTATTTCACATGAAAAGCTAATGACTGGAGAGGGATATCTAAACTCTGATAATTGGATGGATTATTTTATTATAGATGAGCACATGTAGACCTTAATGGATTTCTTCTGTTTGAAGTGTAGGGTTTTTTTCTTTTTCGTGTTGTTTCACTGGGAAACAAAAGGATATATGATGAGAAACTTCAGATCGTGCTTGATGTGCATAGTTACTGCATTTTAGTATAATTCTGGTGATGTTAGTGAAAAAAATGTATATTAATCTGTGAGTAGTTTGTGAATCAGTAGATTCTTTGATGTTTATGCCTTTTTTTGTCTAGTATGACTATTTATCGACTGTTGTCATTTATGTAAGCTGTGTACAGTGTAGACATTCTGAAATCGTGGTTTTGCAAGAGAAAACTCAGACTCAGATAATTTATATGTCACTTTATTTGCATGGGATGAAATTGGATGATCAAAAGTAGAGAGGATGTTGTCCACCTTATCTCACTGATTAAATATTGTTTGACAGTATATCCAATTCAGTAGAGAGAGACTGAGATAGGAACAAATAGCCTTCCAGATGGTATGAAAATACACTTACATAATTCAGTGATTTTTTGAAAAAGTTCGTCCCAAATTTTCTGACTTCATATCTGTAAAGTCCATCTGTATCACTCAACGTGATGATTTCCAGAGATCTTGAGATAGGTCTTGAGTCACCAATTTTGGTGACATTCTCATTGTGGTCTGTGATAATTCGAACTTTAGAATGGCCCTATCTTGTTCTAGTTATACGTTTTGTAGTTGTAAAGCTTACTCTGGTCTTTCCCTTGCATTATTAGGTGGGCGATAGTATATCTGGCACACATGAAACCGCTCATTGTACCTGTCCTGAGTGAGGGAGAATGATTTTCTGTATGAAAACTTGTAGCTCCTCCAAAGTTAGAAAATATTGGTCAGAGATTGGCTGCTGGAGAGAATATGATTTCGGCTCTCACGAATCATTCATTATTAAGGGTAAATCTGTATCTATTTCTTGTTGGACTATGGCGTATCTATTGGCTTTTGAGTTTGCCGTCTGACATTACCAACGATACAATTGTACTTAACCCTCATTCATTTCAGAGGTCTCAGCAGACAGTGAAATTTAGTATGTGCCGTGGTGAAATCAGTTGATGGAAGAAAATGACGTCTTTTCCCCCAAATTTTATCTCGGTAGAGAAAAAAAAAAAACTGGTGAAAATGGGCATGGAGAGTTAATATTCCCCCAATTTTCTTCATAATTATATGTAATGTGGAAATGAATGCGATTTTATCCATGGACTACTTCTCAAGTGCTGCTTATGATTTTGATGTCAGATATAGATGTCTATAAGAATAATGAAAACGGCATAATTCAGAAATCCGTCAGAGTGGATAAAATAGGATAATGCTGCAAATCCGTTGGACTGGACAGAAAAATCAACTCCATGCAAATGGTCAACTTACTGGGACAATAAGGGATAAAATTTGCCTCTAAACTAGCGAAAGCAAAGCCATTATGTAAGAAATTTGTGGGGGCGTGTGTCTAATTCTTAAAGTATTTGAAAATTGATTTCTAAAGGTATTTAAATATGGCAGTCGCAAAGAGAGCTAAAGTACCGAAATATATTCCACAGAAAGTCTAAATAAGGAGCATGAGACAGAAATTGGCATATCTGAGTCATCATCCATTAGCACTAAGCGGAGGTAAAATTTTTTATCTTCTTGCTTAACCAATAATTTAAAAAAAAAAAATAGAAACGTTTTACATAAAAATGGATTTTTTTTTCTTTTCTACAGGTAAGAAATTATTTCTTTGGTAAATTTTTCAATGGTGGTACTTTGGCCTTTCAAGGAATTTTTTTTTAAAAGAAAACTTTTTATTTTTCTAATTTAATTTACTACTAATAAAATCACTATTTCCCACTCAATGTAAAGTACAAACTCAGGCTCAAACATGAATTTTGGAAAGGGGTTGGGGACCGATAAAAAATTTTTAAAAGAAAATGACAATCTAACCTTTTTTTCTCAAATTAAGAATTGGCTCTAAAGATATTTTAAAAACAAGTCATGCTTGAGTCTTGGATATGAATAGTGGCAAAGCTAAGTCCGGGCTTTTTTTTATTTTGGGGGAGGGGGAGACAAAATTCTTTTTTCTTAAAATGTTTTTTCATATCTTTTTTTTAATTATTTTTGTACTATATTATTTAAATAAGCTGTTTCCCTTAAAACTTTTGAATTAAATTTATTGAGATTTATTCACTAATAATATTCTGACTTTTCTTTTAAATTTAGAAATAAGTTTCAATTTAAATGTGTAGAGTGCCAAGAATTAAATTCTTTATTTTAATATAAACAATTTCATTACCTAAATAATCATGAGGACATAGTCTTATATATACTTAGTTCATGTAATACATAACATCATAATAATTTAATGTACAGCTAAGAAGCATTTTGAAGGGAAAAAATATTATTTGATTAAGTAAAAAAGACTATGATTGTCAATTTGTAAAAAAACTATATTTGCATAATACTACAAATACTATAACACTTCAAAAATTTTTGCAATATTTTCAAAAAAAATTGTTTTAGATCTAATTGAAGACAATATATTGAGATTTGAATTTAATTCTATTATACTTAGTTATTGTATAACTATCATTTACAAAAATGTATTTGGGATTAAATATAAAACAATTCAGACCTTGATGAACACTTCTTCAAAATTGAAGACAAAGGAAGGAAGAGAAAAACATGATTCACAAACACAACTAAAGTGGAGCTTGAAAAGACGAAGATGCAGCAAAAATGGAAGAAGTAGTCAAACAAAGAAACATGGATGATTTGAATGTGAGAAAATAGAAAGAGATGAAAAGAACATGAATGATGAAGAAACTAAAAAATATAAGATATATTGAGTAGGGGTGTTACAACATCCATTATTTAGTCATTTAGGTATTATTTATGGTTAAATGCAGTAAAAACAATCGCAACAAGTTTTTTCGTAGTGGTTTTTAGCCATTCAATATCTCAAGTGAATCTATGAGGGCCATAAATAGAATTTCTTTCTATTTTAATTCATGATTTCTATATGCATATTTGTTTTGACCCACATAATCATAATACAAGTGCCATTTGCATAATAGAGCCATATTGCATATTTTGACCCTTTTGACATAATAAGGTTTTAACTTTAAAAATTCATAACTTTGGCTATATAACTCCAATTTATGCAAATTAGATATCTACGAAAAACTTATGATCTACATTTTATGTTATAAAAACTTTAAGTTGAAATGGATCCATTCAGCCCCTCAAAAGTCATGAAAACCGAGGGGTAGATAGTATGAACAATAACTGATCTTGATAATTTTTTGAAGCCAATTTTAAAAATTTACCAAATATTCTATAAAACTTAGAAAAATACGATCTCAAGCTCATTAGAAAGCTCTATATGTCCCTTAATTGCTTGCCAAATTTTAACCTCAAACTAGGTCATTTGAGTTATTAAGGGTAAGGTTGCATTTTATGGCTCATTTGGGCCAAATTTTGAAAGTAGTCTAATTGAACTCTAATGTACAAGATTTTCCCTTGAGCAAAAATCAATCCTTTCATACTTCATTTCCATAAGGGTCAAAATATAAAATATGGCTAGCTTCTAAAAAACACTATCTCACATGCAACCAAGCACATAGAACCATGCACTTTCCATATACCAAAACATGTTCTATTTACATGAATCTATGTCAAAATAGCATAATTTATAGTTTCAAGCTTGTACATAAATAGCTATTACATCTCATCATAATATACATAATAGTTGGTTACTAACTTTGATGCAAGACCCACTAGAAATATGCCCTAGAGAACCTTCAACAATTCGAAACTTTGCCCGGGACCGGCTAGAAAACAAAAATGTTGGTCAAAGGAAAGACCCTAAGAGAACTTATCTTTTAGAACCCTAGCCTCAAGATGCCACAAAGGAAGATCAATCCTTTGATAAGTCACGTGAACTCTCAGAGAACACAAAGAAGCAAAAGCCTCACAAAGTATTGAATAATACTCAAATCCATTCATTCATGATCTTAAAATAGAGTACAATAGGAGGCCTTTTATAGGCAAAGTTTCTAAAAGACTTAAAATCCTAATAAAAGTTGAACTCTAAAATCTGATTAGAATTATTTTGAATGATGCCTAAAATCAAGGAATAAGATTAGGATATTAATTTTAACTTAATCTCCTAGATAAGCTCCTTGACCAAGTCTAAAAAATAATAAAATAATAAAAAAAGAAATTCAAAAAGAATCCTAATCAAAACTAATTAGCTCCTTTTAATAGTTCACATGGTATGCTCATACTTCATTAAAAATCACATGGTTGACGCATGATTTTTAATTTCTTGCAATTGGACTCCAATTGGGCCTTGACACTCCTCTTGTAGAATGGTTAGCATGATCACACCTTTTACATCTTCTTGGGCCCTCTCTTGACTCAAATAAATGGATTCCAAGTTATGAAGCTTATGAATCAAACAATTGAAGGCTGCTTTCATTGCTTTGGCCCTAGCTGATGCAATAACACCAAGTAATATGAACCAGACTCACATGAGGAAGGATGCTCGTGTGGAAAAAGACTTGATGATAGATGGCCCAATGACAAGAGGAAGAGTTAAGCATCTACAAAGAGCAATTGGGCTTCAATTTGCTGAATTAGAAGCCCATAATGTTAGTGCATGCATTGAGGAAGCAAATAGAGCCTTAATCATGTTTATTCAAGCCCAAGTTGATGCTTAAAGAGCCCATTGAAGCTAGAGGACGTGAATAGTATTTCAAATACAAGATGTCCAGCCCATTAATATTAATTAGTTTTGACTAGGACTCTAGTTTTGACTAGAACTCTTTTTGAATTTCGTTTTTTTATTATTTTATTATTTTTGGATTTAGTCAAGGAATTTATCTAGGAGATTAAGTTAAAATTAATATCCTAATATTGTTCCTTGATTTTAGGCATTGTTTAAAATATTTCTAATTAGATTTTAAGAGTTTTAGTTTTAGTAGGATTTTAAGTCTTTTTGAAACTTTCCCTATAAAAGGCTCCCTATTGTACTCTATTTTAAATTATGAATGAACTTGAGTATTATTCAATACTTTGAAAGGCTTTTGCTTCTTTGTGTTCTCTGAAAGTTCACGTGACTTATCAAAGGATTGGTCTTCCTTTGTGGCGTCTTGAGGCTAAGGTTCTAAGAGACAAGTTCTCTTAGAGTCTTTCCTTTGACCAACATTCTTGTTTCTAGCCGGTCTCGGGCAAAGTTTCGAATTGTTGAAGGTTCTCTAGGGCATGTTCCTAATGGGTCTCGCATCATTAATGATACAATATACTAGGCATGCCCATCGGAGCACTACAAGTTCGAGAAGCCCTCATCCATCAAGAAACCCAAATCATTCAAAAGCCTATGATTCGAGTCCCAATGGCTCATAAAAGGATAACTTATGCTCAAGGGACCCCAATTGTGCTAGTATATGTCCAAAAATCTCAAAGAGTTCAAGATAATATCTATGTTGGACGTCGGCCCAAGTTTAGAGCCCAAGATCTATATTTGATCAATATCTCTTTAAAGATGCAAAAGTGGAAGTCCAAGTGGAAGCCCAATTTTTTAAGAAGGGTCTATGGAGCAACTAAAGTCAATATCCAATATGTTAAAGGCCCAATGCAGTTATACACATACAAGAGGAGTGCTAAGACCCAATTAGAGTCCAATTGCAAGGATTAAAAATCATGTGTCAATCATGTGATTTTTAATTAAGCATGAGTATCCCATGTGACTATTTAAAAGAGTTGATTAGTTTTGACTAGGATTCCTTGAGAATTTCGTTTTTATTATTTTATTATTATTTTTGAACTTGGTCAAGGAGCTTATCTAGGAGATTAATTTAAAATTAATATCCTAATCTTGTTCCTTGATTTTAGACATTATTTAAAATATTTTTAATCAGATTTTAGAGTTTTATTTTACTAGGATTTTAAGTCTTTTAGAAATTTTGCCTATAAAAGGCCCCCTATTGTACTCTATTTTAAAATATCATGAATGAATGAATGAATTTAAGTATTATTCAATACTTTGTGAGGCTTTTATTTCTTTGTGTTCTCTGAGAGTTCACGTGAATTATCAAAGGATTTGTCTTCCTTTGTGGCGTCTTGAGGCTAGGGTTCTAAGAGACAAATTTTCTTAGGGTCTTTTCTTTGACCAACATTCTTGTTTCTAGCCAGTCCCGGACAAAGTTTCGAATTGTTGAAGGTTCTCTAGGGCATGTTCCTAGTGGGTCTTGCATCATTTGGTATCAGAGCTTTGGTTCGCTAGTACAAGGTATATATTTGTGTTTCCCTTCCACTGTTCTTCATATTTTCTCTCCTTCCATTTGTGTTATCTTCTCTCATCTTCATCTTTGTCTTCTTTCTTCTTCCCTCTTCCATTGTTGTGTGCCTCCATCCTTATTCAAAAAAAAAAAAATTCGAAAAAAAAGAAAAATTCAAAAAAAACGAGAAAAAAAAACAAGAAAAAAAAAAGAAAGAGTGAAAAAAAAAAGTTGCAAGTTGTAGAGTTAGTTTCCTAATTGGAGACAATTTCCTAATTAGAGTTAGTTTCCTAATTGGAATCAATTTCCTAATTGGAGTTAGTTTTCTAATTGGAGTCAATTTCCTAATTAGAGTTAGTTTCCTAATTTTCAGATTTTCTTAAAGTTGGTTTCCTAATTTCTCAAGTAGTTTCCTATTCTTAAAGTTTCCTATTTTTTTTAGATTTCCCCTTTTCTTCTCGTTCCTTCCAAGCCATCCAAACCTTCCCTTCCTCCTTTTTTTTTTCTTTCCTCCTTCCCTTTTTGTTACACACCTCTTTTTCTTCTTTGTTTGATACTTTGAGAATTTATATTTTAGAATTCTAGTTTTTTTTTTATTGCTACAAGTTTGATCTTTTCATTTAATTTGCTTGTGACTTGCTTAGAACACTTATAAGAAGCAAATTGTTGAGTGGTAAAAGGCAAGAGTGCAATTAACATTAAAGAAAAAGCCAAAAAGAGAGTTAAACACGAGTGAACTTATCATCTTTTGAGTGTAAACACGTGAGAAAAGTGTGTGAGGTCCTATTTCTTCGTTGACTAACTTTTCAGGTGACAAGATGTCTAGTGAATACAAATTTCTTGAAGAGGCTAACAAAGAGCGATTCAACCAATCTTGTGCATGGTTAAATGCATTCCAATCCAACTCCAACTCTACAAGACAAGATAAGGAAAAGTCATCTCCTGATTTCCATACTAGATGCTTTATCAAAGAGAAAGTGTGCAGCATGACTATTGATAATAGTAGTTATGTAAATATTGCTAGTACTTTACTAGTTGAGAAATTAAACTTGCCTACTATAAAGCATCCTAGGCCCTATACCTTGTTGAAGGGTAGTGTTGAATTTAGGGTTAATAAGCAAGTTTTGATTTCTTTCTCCATTGGTAAATATTATGATAAAGTGCTATGCGATGTGACTCCTATGTTTGATGGACATATTATGCTTGGTAAACCATGGAAACATGCGAGAAAAGCTAAATATGTTAAGCATAAACACAAATATTGCTATTGCTATTCATTTGTATTCAATGAAAAAAATCATGTATTGGTACCTCTTGATCCTATGGACGCTTATGAGGATCAAATGAGAATAGTACAAGCATACAAAATGAAAGAAAAAGAAAAAGAGAGAAAATATGAGTTAGAGAAAGAAAAAGAAAAAGAGAGAGAATATGAGTTAGAGAGAGAAAAAGACGAGATTCAAAAAGAAAAGAATGTGAGTGAAAAGAAAGAGCTAAAGAGTTGTAAGAAAAGCATGAGTGTGAGCTTGTTTGATGAAAAAAGAGAGGTTGAGAGCATGTGTAAGGATATTTGTTTATCTACTAACAATCTTAACCCATCTTTGCCTATTGTTGGTTCTAGCTCCTTACAGGTATGTGGAGATTTGTTTTCAAATAAGCCACCTAATGGACCATTATCTTCAACTAGCATTGAAAAGAGTTGGGATTGCCTATATTTGTTCCCTAAGAATCCACCTAATGGCCAAGATTCGAGGACGAATCTTTTCAAAGAGGGAGGGAATGATACAATATCAATAGGCATGCCCATCGGAGCACTACAAGTTCGAGAAGCCCTCATCCATCAAGAAACCTAAATCATTCAAAAGCCTATGATTCGGGTCCAAATGGCTCATAAAAGGATAACTTATGCTCAAGAGACCCAAATTGTGCTAGTATATGTCCAAAAATCTCAAAGAGTTCAAGATAATATCTATGTTGGACGTCGGCCCAAGTTTAGAGCCCAAGATCTATATTTGATCAATATCTCTTTAAAGATGCAAAAGTGGAAGTCCAAGTGGAAGCCCAATTTTCTAAGAAGGGTCCATGGAGCAACTAAAGTCAATATCCAATATGTTAAAGGCCCAATGCAGTTATACACATACAAGAGGAGTGCCAAGGCCCAATTAGAGTCCAATTGCAAGGATTAAAAATCATGTGTCAATCATGTGATTTTTAATTAAGCATGAGTATCCCATGTGACTATTTAAAAGAGTTGATTAGTTTTGACTAGGATTTCTTAAGAATTTCGTTTTTTATTATTTTATTATTATTTTTGGACTTGGTCAAGGAGCTTATCTAGGAGATTAATTTAAAATTAATATCCTAATCTTATTCCTTGATTTTAGGCATTATTTAAACTATTTTTAATCAGATTTTAGAGTTTTATTTTATTAGGATTTTAAGTCTTTTAGAAATTTTGCCTATAAAAGGCCCCCTATTGTACTCTATTTTAAAATATCATGAATGAATTTAAGTATTATTCAATACTTTGTGAGGCTTTTGCTTCTTTGTGTTCTCTGAGAGTTCACGTGACTTATCAAAGGATTGGTTTTCCTTTGTGGCGTCTTGAGGCTAGGGTTCTAAGATACAAGTTCTCTTAGGGTCTTTCCTTTGACCAACATTCTTGTTTTCTAGCCAGTCCCGGGCAAGGTTTCAAATTGTTGGAGGTTTTCTAGGGCATGTTCCTAGTGGGTCTTGCATCACTAGCTCTTGTAATTGGGCCTTCTATGCCTTGCAATGGATCTTTGGGTACATTTGATTTGAACTCTTGGGTTTTAATTTGCAAATTACATCCTTGGGCTTGAAACTTAGCACCATATCCTTCATCAAGTCCACTTCTATGCTCAGCAAGGTCTCTTGGTGCTATTGCATCATTCCCCCCTCTTGAAAAGGATTTGTCCTCGAATCTGCAATATCAAAGGAAGAGAGATCAGTTACATTAAAAGTGGCACTAATATTTCCATAAGAACTAGGCAAGTCAATTTTATAAGTGATAAGTGCGAATTCTCATATATTTTATCCACATTTATTATTATTTTTAATGATTAATTTGAGCTTAAATGGATTTATTATATAATATTTGAATTTGTGGTTAATTTTGAAAAATAATACAATTTTGAATTAATTAGGAGAATTTTTGGATTTAAATTACTAAGATTTTATTCTCTAAAATTCCTTGATGATTAAATATTTTTTATCCTTAAAACACTTTTTAATTTTGGGCAGAATTTTCTTTTAGACAAATGAATTGAAAAATTAAAATGAATTAAGGAAAAAGATTTGGATGATAATTCTGTTTTATTAATAATATATTAGATTTTTATATTGGCTTGGTTTTCTTGGGCAGAAAAACGCAGCAGCAAGGCAGAAGAGCTGGGGGAAAATTTGAATACAAGAGCTATGGGTTTTACGTAGAAGCTAGGTGGGAAAGCTGAAGAATGAAAGGAAAGAGCTATAGGTTGCACTAGTGATAGGCTACAGTTTAAACGTGGGCAGAATGAGATGGAGGCTGAGCACGAAGAAGCTGAGCTGATGGAGAGAACAACGCATTAAAAAGCATGTAGTGCAGAACGTAGAGAACATGCAGGAGCTAACGTGATGGCTGCAGCAAAGAAGAAAAGCAAGCCACGAGCTAAACGATCTGAGAGCAAAGCAAAACACATGCACCAAGCTGGAAGAAAACGAATGAAGAACAGAGCAAACATGTGAGGAAGAAAAGAGCTGTGGGTTCTGGATTAAAGGAGAAACAGCAAATAAAGAAGCCATGAAGAGTTGCAGTTCTACGTAAAAAGCAA
Source organism: Erythrophleum ivorense (assembly GCA_026724425.1). Classification (NCBI taxonomy): domain Eukaryota; kingdom Viridiplantae; phylum Streptophyta; class Magnoliopsida; order Fabales; family Fabaceae; genus Erythrophleum; species Erythrophleum ivorense. The sequence goes on along the minus strand of JAIUCV010000004.1, from coordinate 20,346,696 downwards.
GATAGCCTCTGTTTGAAAGAAGAAGCTGAGCAGTACGTGAAAGCTTGCATGGTAAATTAAGAAAAGGTTCTACGTAGAAGCAGATGCATGGGAGAACTAGCTACAAGCAAAGAAAAGGAGCTGGAGTTAAGTTAATGGAAGAAGAAAAAGCCACAAACAGAAGCTACGTGAATGAGCTAAAAATAGAGCATGAAGCAACAAGCTAAGCAATGAGATTTTATTGAAAGAATAAGCTGGATTTTGGGCTACAGAATTTCGTGGATTAATGAAGCAACTAACTCGAGCTACTGGTTTGAAGATGCTAAAGCTTTGAAGATGTTGAAGCCGAGCGATGCAAACACTGGAAGCCACATGAAGAAAATAACGGGCTGCACGTGATTCACTGAGGAACAAAAACGCTGGAGCAGAGGGAAGAAAGAAACGTGATTTCAGCATGCAAAGCTTACGTGGTGTTAGTCAATTAAAAAGTCACGTGAACAGGAGTAAGTTTAAAGCGTCCAGAAGCACACTCCAAGGAGGATTCATACTTCATTCACACCTCTCACAGTCCAGGACACTCACGCCTCTGATTTATCTTTCAGATTCCAACTTATTCACGCCTCAAAATCTTAGCAAACCCTTGCCTATTTATTAGACCAACCATTCAATCCATCCATCCATCAAGCCATTCATTCATTCCATACATCCTCTTAGTCCATCCATCCATCCACACCATTCATTCATCCCATTCGCTGCATCCTTCACCCTCTTAATCCATTCCATCCCATTCTTCATTCCATCTTCCATCTACATCCCATGAAGTTCTAATCCACCTTGAGGCTAGCTAGGAGGAAGCCTTGGAGAAGCTTGAATCCATGGATGAACATAGAGTTTTTGGCTAAGAATTTCTTTTTCCTACACTTTTTCTCTCTCATTTATTGTCTTGGTTAAGTTTGTATTTGATAGGGAATTTGTGTAATTGTAATTAGTGGCTGCTTAGACACTAATTAGGGAACCTTTTTGTTGATTAATTGATCTGATTAATTTCAATATTATCTGAATTCCCATGTATGCTTCGAAGGTGTTCGATAAAATACATGAGTGAGATTATGTGCTTAATTGTTTAATTTGAAGATTCCTTAATGTTTAGTTAGTTAATTAAATATTTAGGATGATTCAGAGGCTAATCAATCAGTTAATCAATCAAATTGGATGTTCATTGATCCTAAAACAAGAATTGACAATTTAATTTGGATGTGAGGTTTCAATTCAACGTTAGATCGTTAATCTCTTGAATCTTGAGTGGTTACCCAAGATAAATTGTTATGAACACAATTAGGAACTCTTAGACCAGAATTAATCACAATTAGATTAGGATAAGGATAGTGGATACCAAGGGACAAATCCAAAGCTAGTCACAAGCCCATCTTTCACCCATAATTCACCCAATTAGATAGAATTTAGGAATTTAATTTTAATTTCATTTAGTTTAGTTTAATTCAATTAAAACCCCCTTAGTTTAGGAATTTTTACAGTCTTTTAACATTTGGAAAACTCAATTAAACATTGAATGCCAATTCCAAGGGAGATGACCTAGGTTGTGCCATTAGCTACATATTTTATCAGCCTAGTATTATTTTGAGGGTTATGCGATGATCCACTCAATAAGCATTATCATTAATATTTTCAAGAACTTGAAAGGGACCATCTCCTCTAGGTTAGAGTTTTGACTTCCTTTGCTCTGGGAAACGTTCTTTTCGCAAGTGAACCCACACACAATCGCCGGGTTCAAACACCACACGCCTTCTACCTTTGTTAACTTGGTTAGCAATTTGCTCATTCCTTCTCTCAATATTGGCTTTCACTTTCTCATGCAAATCCTGCACAAACTTTGCCTTCCTAGCACCATCAAGGTTAGTAAACTCATGTGAAGGTAAAGGAAGCAAATCTAACGGGGTTAAAGGATTAAAGCCATAAACAATTTCAAAAGGAGAGAATTTTGTAGCAAAATGAACAACACGATTATAAGCAAATTCGACATGGGGTTTACTTCTCCCAATTCTTAAGATTTTTTTGAATGATAGCTCTTAATAAAGTAGAGAGGGTTCTATTAACAACCTCGGTCTGCCCGTCAGTTTATGGATGTGCTGTAGTAGAAAATAAAAGCTTAGTGCCAAGTTTATTCTACAATGTTTTCCAAAAATAACTCAAGAATTTCACATTTCTATTACTAACAATAGTTTTTGGCACACCATGCAGCCTAACAATCTCCTTGAAAAATAATTTTGCCACATACATAGCATCATTAGTTTTGGAACAAGCAATAAAATATGCCATTTTACTAAACCTATCAACAACAACAAAGACACTATCTTTCCCAGTGGAAGATTTAGACAAACCCAAAACAAAGTCCATAGAAATATCAGTCCATGGGTGAGAGGGAACTGGTAAAGGAGAATACAACTATGTGATTGAATTCTAGATTTAGCATGCTTACAAGTAATACATCTAGAACAAACAGCAACCACATCTTTTCTCATGCCAAGCCAATAAAAATGCTCATTCAAAAGAGTTAAAGTCTTTTCTACACCAAAATGGCCCATCAATCCCCCACCATGACTTTCCTTAACAAGAAGCTCACGAATGGAACACATAAGAACACATAACTTGTTCTTTTTGAAAAGGAATCCATCAAACCCATAATAGTCATTAGCACCATGCAATTCACAAGATTTTCAAATATCAACGAAATCAAAATCAGATTCATACATGCCTTTTAACATCTCAAAACCTATCAATCTAGCATGCATGGAAATAATCAAAGTATAACGCCTAGATAATGCATCAGCTACAACATTTTCCTTTCCCTGCTTATGCTTAATCACATAAGGAAAGGTTTCAATAAATTCAAGCCAACTTGCATGCCTTTTGTTCAATTTTCCCTGAGACTTAAGAAACTTAAGACTCTCATGATCAGAATGGATAATAAATTCTTTAGGCCACAAATAATGTTGCCAAGTTTCTAAAGTTCATTTCAAGGCATACAACTCTTTATCATATGTGGAATAATTTAAGCAGGACCACTCAATTTCTCACTGAAATATGCAATAAGTTTAGAATCCTACATCAACACACCACCTATGCCTATACTAGAAACGTCACACTCAATTTTAAAAACTTTAGTAAAATCAGGCAACACAAGTACATGGGCATTAGTTAATTTTTCCTTCAGTATGTTAAAAGCACGCTCTTGTGCTTCACCCCACTTGAATATCACATTCTTTTTTACCAAATCATTCAAAGGGGCAGCAAGAGTAGAGAAGTCCTTCACGAATCGCCTATAGAAGCTCGCCAATCAATGGAAGCTTCTTACTTCACTCGTATTCTTTGGAGTTGGCCACTCTCAGATTGCTTTGACCTTTTCCTCATCCACTTGTATGCCATGAACCCCTACAACAAATCCAAGAAAAACCATAGAATCCAAACAAAAAGAGCACTTCTCTAAATTGGCAAAAAGTTTATTCTCCCTAAGCACAACAAACACATCATGCAAATGACTCACATGCTCTTCTAGACTCTTAGAGTAGATCAAAATAACATCAAAGTAAACCACAAAAAATCTTCCAATGAAAGGTCTAAAGACATGATTCATTAAACTCATGAAAGTGCTAGGTGCGTTAGTCAAGCCAAATGGCATAACTAACCATTCATATAACCCAAATTTGGTCTTAAAAGTAGTTTTCCATTCATCACCTTCTTTCATCCTAATCTGATGGTAACCACTTCTAAGATCAACTTTAGAGAAAACACTTGCACCATGCAACTCATCAAGCATATCATCTAACCTAAGGATAGGATAGCGATATTTTACCATTATTTTGTTGATGGCACGGCAATCTACACACATCTGCCACTTGCCATCCTTTTTGGGCACAAGAATCACCAGGACAGCACACGAACTCAAACTTTCACTAACAAAACCTTTCTTCATGAGCTTTTCTACTTGATGTTGTATTTCCTTAGTCTCTTCTGGATTTGCTCGATAAGCAGGTCTATTAGGAATAGATGCTCCGGGGATAAAGTCTATACGATGCTCAATGCCTCTTAAAGGGGGCAATCCATCAGGTATTTCCTCTGGGAATAAGTCATAGAATTTTTGCAATAAAGATGTAACACTAGCAGGCAAAGAGTGATCAAGATCATTGATAGTAAGATAAACATCTTTATAAAGCAATAAGAAAGCATTTTCACAAATAAGAACTCTCTTGATCTCACTTCTACTTGAAAATAAACTCACTTTCTTTTCCTCATGTTTTTCTTTAATTTTCTTTTCCTTTCTACTCAGCTCTCCTTTCTCTTGCTTCTTCTCATTCTCAACACTTACTTTACCTTTCTTTTCTTGCTCTCTCCTCTTACACTCTCTTTCAATTTTTAACTGATCCTCATATGCTTGAATAGGACGAAGAGGGGTCAACACAATAGTCTTACCATTAAAAACAAAGGAGTAATAATTTTTATATCCATCATGTTTTACCTTTCGATCAAACTGCCATGGCCTACCAAGTAATAAGTGACCAGCATACATGGGTGCTACATCACAAAGAATCTCATCATGATAATTACCAATAGAAAAAGAGATGAGCACCTGTTTTGTTACCTTTACCTCCCCACTATCATTAAGCCATTGTAATTTATAAGGGGTAGGGTGCCTCAAAGTAGGCAAGTTTAGCTTTTCCACAAGTAAAGTACTAGCTACATTTGTGCAGCTACCACCATCAATAATCAAACTACATACCTTCTTGTGGATGAAATATCGAGTATGGAAAATATGCTCACGCTGCTCTACCTCAAGATCTTCTTTAGGTTGAATGTTGAGAGCACGCCTAGCCACAAGGGCTTCACCATTTACAGCTTCAGTTAACTCTAAATCTGAGTCATCAGTCAGGGGTGGCATCTCATCCTCCTCAGACTCACTACTAGCACTAGTCACATCACCATTCTCAAGAATAATCATAGTTTGTTTGTTCGGACATTGTGAAGCAATGTGACTAAAACCATTACATTTAAAGCATCTAAGCTTAGAGGAGGAAGCAGTAGGCTTAGAAGACGAGAAAGGTTTTGAATCAATTTTACCTTTAACCTGAAAGGGTTTTACCTTACTTTCCTCCTTAGACTTGAAATCAGTCTTTGGCTTGAAGGGGACTTTGGAATCCCTCCAAGAACTCGAGTTAGATGTCACTTTCAGCTTTTGTCGAGCCCTTAGTTGCTTTTCCACCTTGATAGTTCTATGCAAGAGCTCCTCCATATCTAGGTAATTGTATAAATCAACTTGGGCAGCTATATTAGGATTTAAGCCCTCAATGAATCGGGCCATGGTTGCTTCACGGTCTTCCTCTACATTTGCCTTAATCATGGCAATCTCCATTTCTTGATAGTAATTTTCCACACTCATAAAACCTTGCTTCAGCTTTTGGAGCCTCTTATGCAATTCCCTATAATAGTAACTAGGGATAAACCGTTTGCGCATGATAATTTTCATCTCCTGCCAATCACAAATTGGACCTTCACCGATACGTCTTCGAGTGAGTAAGAGTTGATCCCACTAGATGCTAGCATAGTCAGTAAACTCTACTGCAGCAAGTTTTACTTTCTTCACCTCAGTGTAAGAGTGGCACTCAAATACATGCTCCACTCTTCTTTCCCAATCTAAGTACTGGTCTGGGTCATTTTTCCCAGGGAATGACGGAATCTTCATCTTGATATTTCCAATACCACCATCCTTATTGGATGATGATTGTCTACCTCTCTGAGTATGGGACTCCTCAAAGTCAAACTCAGCATCATCATCAAGCTCCACTTAAGCTCGCCTTCTATGGGTCTTCTTATTGGAAGAAGACTCCACATCATCTAATTTGGCACTTAGTTTCTCAAGAGTACTTGGAACGGCTTTAACCCCAACTTTCATGTCAAAATCACTGTGCTCAGATTCTCCAGACATCCTGAAATATTAGTTTATACAAAAAAAACAAGCAAAGAAAGATATAGGACCTCGCAACTCACTAGCTCACATGTTTACACTCAATAATAGTAATTCACTCGTGTTTACTCTCAAAATTTGGCTTTTTATCAAGATGCTACACTCTAGCCTTTTACCACTTAATAATTTGCTTCTTACAAGTGTTTAAAGCAAGTCACAAGAAAATCAAATGAAAAGATCAAACTAGTAGCAATAAAAAAAAACTAGAATCCTAAAATGTAAATTCCCAAAGAATCAAACAAAGGAGAAAAAAAAAGAGGTGTGTAACAAAGAGTTAAAGAGGAAAGGAAAACAAGGGGGGAAAGGAGGTTGGGATGGCTTGGAAGGAAGGAGAAGAAAAGAGAAAATCTGAAAATAAGAAACTTTAAAAATAAGAAACTACTTGGGAACCAAGTTAATAGGAAACTAACTCCAATTAAGAAATTGAGTCCAATTAGGAAATTAATTCCAACTAGGAAACTAACTCTAATTATGAAATTATCTCCAATTAGGAAACTAACTCCACAACTTGCAACTTTTTTTTTCACTCTTTCTTTCTCTTTTTTTTTCACTTTTTTTTTAATTTTTTTGAATTTTTTTTCTCTCTTTTTTTTTTCCTTTTTTTTCTTCTTTTTTTTTTCTAACTTTTTTTTTTGAGTATAGCACTCTTTTTTTTTTTGAATAATTATAAAGGCACACAACAATGGAAGAAGATAGAAGACAAAGATGAAGATGAGAAGATAACACAAATGGAAGGAGAGAAGGTATGAAGAACAACGGAAGGGAAACACAAAGATATACCTTGCACTAGCTAACCAAAGCTCTGATACCAAATGATGCAAGACCCACTAGGAACATGCCCTAGAAAACCTTCAACAATTCGAAACTTTGCCCGGGACTGGCTAGAAAACAAAAATGTTGGTCAAAAGAAAGGCCCTAAGAGAACTTGTCTCTTAGAACCCTAGCCTCAAGATGCCACAAAGGAAGACCAATCCTCTGATAAGTCACGTGAACTCTCAGAGAACACAAAGAAGCAAAAGCCTCACAAAGTATTGAATAATACTCAAATCCATTCATTCATGATGTTAAAATAGAGTACAATAGGGGGCCTTTTATAGGCAAAGTTTCTAAAAGACTTAAAATCCTAATAAAAGTTGAACTCTAAAATCTGATTAGAATTATTTTGAATGATGCCTAAAATCATGGAATAAGATTAGGATATTAATTTTAACTTAATCTCCTAGATAGGCTTCTTGACCAAGTCCAAAAAATAATAAAATAATAAAAAACGAAATTCAAAAAGAATCCTAGTTAAAACTAACTCCTTTAAATAGTTACATGGTATGCTCATGCTTCATTAAAAATCACATGATTGACATATGATTTTTAATTTCTTGCAATTGGACTCCAATTGGGCCTTGGCACTCCTCTTGTAGAATGGTTAGCATGATCACACCTTTTACATCTTCTTGGGCCCTCTCTTGACTCAAATAAATAGACTCTAAGTTATGAAGCTTATGAATCAAACAATTAAAGGCTTCTTTCATTGCTTTGGCCCTAGCTCTTGTAATTGGGCCTCCTATGCCTTGCAATGGATCTTTGGGTACATTTGATTTGAACTCTTGGGTTTTAATTTGCAAATCACGTCCTTGGGCTTGAAACTTAGCACCATATCCTTCATCAAGTCCACTTCTATGCTCAGCAAGGTCTCTTGGTGCTATTGCATCAAATTTGCCTTATAACATATACCAAACTATTATATACATCAAGCATAATCTACTACACTTCCTAGAGCTCTAGCTCTTCTCAGATTCTTTTCTCATTGCTAGTGGTACCTTCTCATTGTCAGTGGAAAAGGAAGGGGGGTGAGATTCTTAAAAGAATTTCAGTAGCCATACTCATTCCAAATCAATGCACATAATGGATAATCATGAGGGAATGCAAGCATGTGTGACAAATACACAAAAGCAAGTCAAACATGAAATTGGCATGAAACTTTGGTACTCATCTAGCCATGGCATATAAATAAATATACTAGGTAGGCTCATCTTTAGGCTAGGGAAGAACTACTGAGCTCAATTTCCCCCCATCTCATACTAGAAGCCAAAACTTAACTCATTTATGCATAAAATGCCATGCTAAGATGCCAATTCAAAGCATAACTTATACAATCATCAAACAACCAATACATACAAATATCTCAACTCAAAGACATCCAAATACATGCAAGAAAGTGAAATGTGAGCTATCTTGTGAAGCTAGGAGCTTTGATCCACCACCCACTTGCTTCTTTCCTTTTCTCGGTTGTTCTCAAGTTGACACACATAATGGTGAAATTACACTACCTTGGCCTAATTACATCAATTTAGATACAAGGGAACTCATTAGAACTTGTTCTAACTCATTCCATTACTACTTAGGTGATATGAGACACCTATGGAACTCATCCAAGGTATGTCTTTTTTGAGTAATGTTACTTGGATCATGTGAGATTCATAAACACAATCACACAAACAAAAGACAAAAATCAATCACAAAGAACAAGAAGAACACATATAAACAAAGAGAAAAAAAGAAAGAAAGAAAGAAAGAAGATAGTTAGACAGCGTAGACCCCAAGAGAACCCATCCCTGGAACCTAGCCTTCGGGACACTACAAAGGAGATCAATCCTTTGATAAGTTCGGGTTGAATTCACTCTTACACTCATGGAGCAAGAGGAGCCTCACAAGAACAAAACATAAGTTTGAAAAAAATTCTCTTCATTCATCTTCTAAGTCATACCTCTTTGCAACTTTGCTATTGGATGGAGTTTCAACATCATCCAACCTAACACTTAGCTTTTCTAGTTGGCCTTGGATGGCCTTCATCCATAACTTGAGACCAACTTTGCCTTGTGCTTTTTCACCGGGCATCTTTATGAAACCTAGAAATTAAAACAAAAAAAGGGGACTTCACTCACTCTACTGACATGTTTATACTCAATAATGCAAAGTCACTCGTGTTTCACACTATATTTGGCTTTTTCTTTAATGTCAACATAGGCCTTTTTTTTCCCACTCAAGCTTGCCTCCTACAAGTATTCTTAATTGAGTCAAACAACAAATCCAAGGAGCAATGTTAGTAAAAGTGGCAATGTTAGAGAGAGAGAGAGGGGGGGGACGGCTGAAGCACAATGAAGAAGGAGGAAAGCAAGAAAGGAAGGAAATAATTTGTAAAAGGAAGGAAAGAAGGTGAAAGAGGAAAGAAGTAATATGAATACAAACCATAAAGGAAAGAAACTAATCTGAATTAACTCTTAGATTCAATGAAAGATTTCTAACTTACAGACAAAGTATGTATATATATAGGAAGAAATTATGTCTTGCAATCTAAGTTTGGAAAGGATTTAACTTTCTTGAATGCTAATAGGAAAGAAAATATTGCTTGGGTGCTAGTCAATTGAATCACAAACCAAATAGGAAAATCAAGATATGCAAAACATTCCAATTTCTTTTCTTTCTTGATTTCAACTCCTTTTTTTTTCCTTCTGTTTGGATTTGGACAATTTCTTTTCTTTTCTAATTTCAACTCTCTTTTTTGTTTTTGTTTTGTTTTGATTTGATTTTTTGGATCTAGACAGAAACTCACACAATGCATACTAAGAAAGTAGCAAGAGACCAAAAGAAACACAAACACAAGAAAAGAAACAGTAACGCAAATGGCAAGTTAGAAAGGTTGATGGGAAAGAGGACTAGACATAAGAATACAAAGAAACATAAGGGAGGTGAGAAAACATGGAACACACACTAATAGAACCTTTAGTTCTAGCAACTTTGGCTCTAATACCAATTGATATGACACCCACTAAACGACCTGCTCTAGAAACTCCAACCAACATAAGTCATGCTCGATGACTGGCTAGAAAATAAGAGGATGATTGAGATAGAACCTTAAGGGAACCTGTCCCTTAAAACTTTAGCCATAAGACGCCACAAAGATTGATCACTCTTTTGATAAGTCAAGTGTATTTATGTAGTGATGCAGTAGCACCAAGAGACTTTGCTGAGATGGAAGTGGACCTGATGGAGGATATGGTGTAAGGTTCAGGCCCAATGATGAAAGGGCCCGTGAGCTTGGAGACAAGGGAGCATGGTGTAATGACCTAAAAGAGCACAGAGGGTGTGCAAGAGAGCCCAACAAGCAAATGGACCTATTACAAGGCATAGGAGGCCCAATGACTAGAGGAAGAGCTAAAGCCATGAAGCAAGCTTTGAGTTGCATTATCTAAGAAGTTCAAGAGCTTGAACCCATGTTTTTGCATCAATTTGAAGAGTTACAAGGCCCAAGGGACTTGATCCTCATTGTCCAAGCCTAACAAGACATGCTGTAAGGTCCAAATAGAATCCAATTTGAAGAAATCAATTAACAAGCTTGTGTAAATCACATGGCATCATCTCCTTATTACTTTCTTTCCTTTTCTTTAGGATTTCTTGTAGTAAATGGCATCATCTCCTCCCATTAAAATCAGATTCTTTGTTTCCTATTTCTTGGAAGAGAATTCTTAGAGATTAAGTTAGGTTTAGGGTTTTCTTTTATGCTGATTTAATAGGCCACCTATTGTACTTTTGGGAGATTTGAATGAATTCAGAATTTTATTTTTCATTGTGAGAATTCTTGCTTCTGTGTGTTCTTCTTTAGAATACAAGTGACTTATTAAAGGAGTGGTCTTCCTTTGTGGCATCTCAAGGCTAAGGTTCTAAGGGACAAGTTCTCTTAGGGTCTTATCCACTTAACCAACATTTCTTATTCCTAGCCGGTCCTGGGCAACGTATCATCTTGTTAAAGGTTTCTAGGACTTATTCCTATAGGGTCTCTCATCATTTGGTATCAGAGCATAGGTTCGCTAGTGCAAGGTATATCTTTGTGTTTCCTTCCATTGTTCTTCATACCTTTTCTCCTTTCATTTGTGTAACCTTTTTCATCTTCACCTTTGTCTTCCATCTTCCATTGTTGTGTGCCTGCATTCTCCTTTTCATACCATCCATAGTTTTTTTTTTCTTGTGACAAACTTGTGTGTGAGTTTTGTCCTCTTTTCCAGATTTTTGTTTTCTTTTCTTAAAAAAAAGTGTGTGATACTCAAAAAAGAAATTCAAAAAATAAAAATAAAAAAATTTGAAAAAAAAGGAGTGAAAAAAAAGAAAGAAAAAGAAAGAAAGAAAGAAGAATTTCCAATTTGAGTTGAGTAGCTATCAAGTTCTTTCCTTTTGTGTTCAAGTAACAAATTTCCTATTTCATTGTGATTGATTGCAATTGCTGGGCATCCCATTAGTTTCCTATTTTCAAAGTTCCTATATTTGACTAACCTGAATTACAAGTTGTAGCAAGTTACCAATTTGTGAAGAACTTACATTACAAGTAGCAATCACTTTTCTAATTCTGTAAACTTGCGTGGTAAACTTCCAAATTTCCTAAATTGAATCTGACTTTCCTTTTTTTTTAATTCTTTCCTATTTTTCTTTTCTTTCCAAACTGCTTGTTTCTGATCCTTGCCCTTCTAAATTCTTATCTGCTTCCTAATTTGCTTCTTGCCTATTTCTTATTTCCTTCCTATTTCCAAGATTTGTTAACTTTATTTCTTTTCATTTTCTTGCTTTAGTTCTCATTGTTTTCTTTCCAAATCCTTCAAGTTGTGCCTCTCTCCTTCCTTGATCAGGTTTAAAACATGATTTAACCTCTCCCTCTCAGATCCATTTTGTCAAATTTCATTTTTTCTTTTTTTTGCTGAACCTACTCCCTTTCCTCTGTTGTTGTTTCATGTTCCTTTCTACTTTTTCCTTCTTGTTTTGATTTCTTTCTTTTCCCCATATTGCTACATGTTTTTCTTCTTTTCTTTTGCATTATTATTACTACACCTTGTGTAACATCCAGAAAAAGGAAAGAGAAGAAATGAGAGAATAAAAGAGAAAGAGAGGAAGCTGGGAAATTTTCGAAGGCTGAAAATTTTCTAAGTCTTCTCGCCATAGCGAGAAATGGAGTCGCCATAGCGAGAATGCCTCCTCGCAATAGCTAAGATGCTCTAGCTGTAGCGAGTGCGACATTCCATACAGAAACCAGGGAGTTGCTCACCATAGCGGCGCTATAGCGAAGGCAGAGGTCTGGAACAGGCCGAGCTCGCCGTAGCGACGCCATAGCGAAGGCAAAAGTCTGGAACTTGCACGAGCTCGCCGTAGCGAGGATGATGACTCGCTATAGCGAGAGCGGTCCAGAAAAAGCGTAAAAAGAGAGATTTGACTTTTAAAAGAGTCTAAACTTTTCCTTTCTCTTAGAACCGCCCTGAGCTTCGACCAAAGAGAGAGAAGAGAGCGGTGGAGAGAGAGAGAGAGGCCAAGAAGCAAGGAGATTAAGCAAAGAGGTGAGTAATATGTAGATTTCCCTAGCTTTTCTCCTTAGCCTGTTGTCTCCTCCTTTTGCTTTCTCTTTCTACGATTTTAGAAGCTGAGTTAGGTTAGGTTCAGAAGAGGGAAGTAGGAAAACTACTCTAGAAGGAGGGTAGAACTCATTTATCCTCAATTCTTCTTCCTTGCTTTCTTCTTGGAGAGCTTGAGAGGGGAAGGAAAGTGAGTAGGGTTCTAGAGAGAGAATCCCTAGAATCTGTGAGGGTAGTGAGGGTTTCATTTGATGAAGAATTATTTAAGCTATGAGAGAATGACTTGATGCTCTTGTTATGCCTAGGCTCAAAGGAAGAAACTCCACCTTGTTGTGAGTGTGAAATCAAGAAGGGAGAGGAGAAATTGAAAGGGAAGGCTGTGTAATCTGAGAAGGTAGCTCTCTACTCTGTTCTCGTTGCATTCTTGGTTGTGTAATAGTCATTGTATGTTGTGTATGTGCTTGTATGATGAGATATGTTATTGATTTTGCCTTGATGCATCGGTACCAATATGCTTAGAATGTGATTTGTGGAAATTGCTCGGGTGAGGTGGTGCCGAGAGTCCCTTGAGACGGGTGAGGAGGAGCCAAAAGTCCCTAAACCAAGGGTGAGGCCGATCCAAAAGTCCTAAAGCTCGGGTGAGGCTAGACCAAAAGTCCCTAGAGCCTATTCTTGGCATTTGTTTGATATCTCATGGCATGTATGGTGTTGTTGCGACTTATATGCATGCTTGACTAGTATATGCCTTGATTGCATCATGAATGAGTATGAGCTATTGAGATTCTCCCGAATCTCACCCCCTTCCCCTCCCATCCTATTATTCAGGTGGTGTTCAGGGAGAGGCGAGCACGCCTCACGGAGCCTAGAAGAGCATAGTAGCATGATGTATAGCTTTTTGGTCATTTTGATGTATAAGGTGCCAAAATGAGAGTGCACCTATTCTTTTTGGAATTGTAACTATATGAGCATATGTAAATGTATGTACAAATGATATATGGATAGTGTAAAGGGTTAAAGTAATGAGAAGGTATAAAGTTGGCCGTTTGAGGCTCACATGAATTGGTGCATTTGATTCCATAGCATAGTGAATTTGGAATGTATGATGATTTGGATTACTTAGATAATTCATATATGCTATGTTTGTACTTTTCAATTTGCCCAATAGAGGTTAGAGCATGTGGGAGGTCATTTAGACCCGTTTGAACCCCATGTGGTGCTAAAATTGCCATTTGGGTGAGCTCCGTCAAAGTATGACCGGATGAGCTCTTCTTGGTATGGAATTTGGCATGCCTCTAGAGTCTATTGAGAGCTTCTTGGGAAGCTAGAGTGGGTAATATTCGGAGGTCTAGAGAATATTCGGTGAATTGTTGAAATTGGAAATTTTCAATGTTTTGGTCATGGTACTGTTCATTGAGTCCGAAAATGAAACCATGCCACTCATAGACCAAACGATGTCCAAATGTCATGAAACTTTAGGAGAATAAACTAGATATCCACAGTGACCTATACCAACTGGAAGCACCTTAATTGGAGGTCTGTAGAGAGAGAAACGATTTACTGAAGTTCTGTATCAGCATCAGAGAAGTTTCTGACCTTTGTTACTGTTTTATCGGGTTTCGAGGTCTTAGAACTCCTGAACTGATCTGGACTTATTTTTCTCCTCTATTTAACATCAGTAGTTTTCCAACTTGGTATAGTTTGCCCTGATTGGATTTTTGTGGATTTAATTACGAATTTCCGAAGTTCATGACAGTAAACTGCGTCAGTAACAGGGGCAGCCGGATGTCTGTTCCCATTTCGATGTCATTGAGGGTCTAAACATGGATATTGAAGTTGGGAGTTATTTTTAGGGTGAAGTTAACATCCCAAGCTTTCCAGAGAACTATTATTTGCTCGATTCCCATTTTTCTAGGATTAGTTGTGATTTTTCAAAGTTGGAGCCAGAAATATGATTTATGGGCCCGATTGAGAAATTGCATTTTTTGAGTTTTTGGCTTCTTACCCGCGGTTTGTGAGTTGTTAGAGATTATGTACAAGTTGTATAAATGGTGTTTGAGTAGAGAATGTGAATGATGGGTTCACAGGACCCACGGGGCAAAATATGACCGGTTAAACCCCGACTTTAAGTAGTGAAATACCACGGTTTCGGTCATTTTCCGGGGAAATCACATGGAATCAAGTTTAGAGGAGGTTAATTGGAATGAAGTCAGTAAGGTGTTACATTTTTGGTATCAGAGCAGAGATTCAGGCACTTTTGCTCGATGTTGGGCTCTTGAATGGATTGAATTGCTTGTGTTTGGTGTAAATTGCCATGGAAGTGGTAACTTTCATATGCATATATGTGTTTGTGCTATGATTGTGGACTGAGGATTGCTACTTCTTTTCAGATATGGTTGAGACTAGACGGGGCAGGGGTAGAGGCAGATCGCCCAGGGCTCAGAGAGTTGAGCCAGAGGTTCCAGTTGGGCCTGAGGATCCTTTGCGAACCATCATGGAGAGATTAGATCGGTTTGAAGCCATGATGGGCCAGCATGAGGAGATGTTGGAACAACAGAGGTATCTCGCCCAACAGCAACATGATATGATCATGCACCTGCAAGATACCCTGACCAGGCAAGAGGAAGCCAGGAGGGAAGCCCCTATACCTCAGCCATCTACATCTGGCAACCCACCTGCACATCCCCAAGAGCATGTAGTAGCTCATACCCAAACGCCTATCCAGAAACTGTTGAAGCAGTTTAGGCAAAATAATCCACCCACGTTTGACGGGGAGTTGGATGCGGATAAGGCGGAGGCTTGGGTAAGGGAGCTAGAGAAAATCTTCTCGGTAATGAGTTGTACTACCGAGCAGAAAGCGCAGCTAGCCACGTTTATGTTGAAAAAGGAAGCGGATAGATGGTGGTGTAGCACGCAACCTTTAATGGAGACCAAGGAGATACCGATAAACTGGGAAAGTTTCTTGGTTGAGTTTTATGAGAAATATTTCCCTAGTTCGGTGAGGAAGAAGAAAGAGATGGAGTTTATGAGTTTGAGACAGACGGATGAGATGACGGTGGACCAGTATGTGGCTAAGTTCATGGAGTTGTCTCGGTATTCCTCTTACCTCCAGAGGTATGATGATGAACCCTGGAGATGTGAGCAGTTCGAGACCGGATTGAAACCTCTGATTAGCGACAGAGTTACCCCACAACGGATCAGAAAGTTTAATACCATTGTGGAGGTCAGCAGGGTGATTGAGACTAACCTGCGGATTATTATGCCTGTGACGGCCATAGCTAGTCAGAAGGAGGTTTCAGAAGTGAAAAGGCTGAGACCTGAAGAGGGTTCTAGTGTGACACCCAGTGCCAAGAAGAGAGGCAAGGGGCCATGGAACCGAAGGCCACAGCGGGGTAAGCCGATACCGCCTCCTCGGGGCCAGTCATCCTTCCAACAGTCTCCGGTGACTTGCTTCAAATGTGGGAAGCTGGGACACATTGCAAGACATTGTCCTCAGATGGACATAGCACCTCCTCCCAGGCCACAGACCCAGGGTAGAGTGTTCGCCCTCACTCAGCAGGAAGCTAGTGCGTCCCCCAGTATGATCCGAGGTACGCTGATAGTGAATGGCTTTCCTGTAGTTGCTATGTTTGACTCGGGTGCTAGTCACTCGTTTATATCTTATGATTGTGTGAGGCGATTGGGTCTGACTGTGAGCGTCTTGCCATTTGACTTGTTTGTCACTATACCCACTGGAGGTCCCGTGATTACTTCCCATACTTGCTTGAATGTCACTGTTCAATTTAACCATTGTCATACCACTATTGATTTGATATGTATGCCTTTCCATGATATTGATATGATTGTTGGTATGAACTGGTTGGCCGCGAATAATGCAGTACTTGATTGTGAACACCGAACCATTTCCTTACCTGCTTGTGGGACCATACCTAGGGTAGGAGCTGAGTTATCTTTTATGACTACTGCCCAGGCTGTGAGGCATTTAGAGTGTGGATGTCAAGGGTTTCTAGTCTTTTTCTCTATTCGGGTTGAGGTAGAGGAAGGGATAGAGGAGATCCCAATTGTGAGGGAATTCCCGGAGGTTTTCCCTAAAGAGTTTGACTTTAGTGGTCTATCCCCTGAGAGAGAGCTAGAGTTCCCTATAGACATAGTGCCTGGTGCTGGACCGGTGTCCAAGGCTCCTTACAGGATGGCTCCCACCGAGCTTGCAGAGTTGAAAAGGCAGATAGAGGAATTGTTAGAGAAAGGGTTTATCTGCCCTAGTGTATCACCTTGGGGAGCTCCGGTGTTGTTTGTGAGAAAGAAAGATGGTAGCTTGCGTTTGTGCATAGATTATAGAGAGTTGAATAAAGTTACCATCAAGAATAAATATCCTCTCCCTAGGATTGATGATCTGTTAGATCAGTTGGCTGGGGCATCTGTATTTTCTAAGATAGATCTTAGATCTGGGTACCACTAGCTGAGAGTGAGAATTGAAGACGTCTCCAAGACGGCCTTCAGAACGCGATATGGGCACTATGAGTTCCTTGTGATGCCATTCGGATTGACGAATGTGCCTGCTGTGTTCATGGATTACATGAACAGGGTATTCAGACCGTATCTAGATCAGTTTGTGGTAGTTTTTATTGATGATATCCTAGTGTACTCTAGATCCTTTGAAGAGCACGAGAGGCATTTGAGATTAGTCCTAGAAACCTTGAGAGAGAAAAGGTTGTACGCCAAACTTAGTAAATGTGAGTTTTGGCTGACCGAGGTGAGATTCTTAGGTCACGTGATCTCACGAGATGGGGTTGCGGTTGATCCCCATAAAGTTGAAGCTGTGTTACAGTGGGATGGACCGAGAACGATCACCGAGGTCAGGAGTTTCCTAGGTTTGGCGGGGTACTATAGACGATTTATTCAGGGATTTTCTCAGATGGCCTTACCACTGACGAGGCTAACTAGGAAAGAGACACCGTTTGTGTGGGATGATAGTTGTGAGAGAAGTTTCCAGGAGTTGAAACTTCATTTGACCACTGCCCCTGTACTGATTATCCCTGACCCTAGTGAACCATTTGTGGTTTATTGTGATGCCTCGGGCAAGGGGTTAGGATGTGTGTTGATGCAACAGGGTAGAGTAGTGGCATATGCCTCGAGGCAGTTGAGGCCTCATGAGGAGAGTTATCCCACACATGACCTGGAGTTAGCTGCCGTAGTGTTTGCTCTTAAAATCTGGAGACACTATTTGTATGGTGCTACCATAGAGATTTATAGTGATCATAAGAGTCTGAAATACCTGTTTGACCAGAAAGAACTCAATATGAGACAGAGAAGATGGATGGAGTTTCTGAAAGATTATGATTATGTGTTGAAATATCATCCGGGCAAGGCCAATGTGGTGGCAGATGCCCTGAGTAGGAAATCCATCCATGTGGCCCATATGATGATTAGAGAGCAAGAGCTCTTAGAGAAGTTCAGAAATTTGAACCTCTCTTGTCAGGTGGTTTCGGGTAGATTATATCTGAGTGAAACCCGAATTGAGAATGTATTGAGAACTCAGATCTTAGATGCCCAGAGAGAGGATGAGTTCCTGAAACGGATCAGGAATGAGATCTCCCAAGGTAAGACCTCAGATTATAAGGTGTCTGAGGATGGTATGATAGTATATCGGAATAGAATCTGTGTGCCTAGTCGAAATGAGTTGAGAGAAGGCATTTTAGAAGAGGCACATAAGAGTAAGTATACTATCCACCCAGGTGCCACTAAGATGTATCAGGATTTGAAACGGATTTTCTGGTGGCCGGGAATGAAAAGTGAGGTGACAGCCTATGTGGCTAGATGCCTAGTGTGTCAGAGGGTGAAAATAGAACATCAAAGACCGGCTGGGTTGTTGCAACCTCTAGATATCCCTGAGTGGAAGTGGGATAGTATAGCCATGGACTTTGTGATTGGGTTACCCAAGACATCCTCTGGACACGATGCTATTTGGGTAGTTGTGGATAGACTGACGAAGTCTGCACACTTTTTAGCTATTAAGGCTACTTATACACTGGAGAGATTAGCCCAGTTGTATATCAGAGAGATAGTGCGACTTCATGGAGTACCCAATAGCATAGTTTCGGATAGAGACCCCAGGTTCACGTCGAACTTTTGGAGGTCGTTGCAGCATGCCTTAGGGACCAGGTTGCGGTTTAGTACTGCATATCACCCCCAGACAGATGGTCAAACTGAGAGGACCATCCAGACCTTAGAAGACATGTTGAGGGCGTGTGTGTTAGAGATGAAGGGTAACTGGGATGCGTATTTACCATTAGCAGAGTTTGCTTATAATAATAGTTACCATTCCAGTATCCAAATAGCCCCTTATGAGGCTTTGTATGGGAGAAAGTGCAGATCCCCTCTGTGTTGGGTTGAGCTAGGTGAGAGGAATATAATAGGACCTGAGATTGTGGACCAGACCACCCGACAGATAGAGTTGATTAGAAAGAGACTCCTCACGGCCCAGAGTAGGCAGAAAAGCTATGCCGATAAGAGAAGGAGGCCGTTAGAGTTTGAGATGGGAGACCATGTGTTCATTCGAGTGTCTCCAGTGACGGGAGTAAGTCGGTCAATGAGGGTAAGAAAGCTCAGTCCTAGGTATATTGGTCCGTTTGAAATTCTTGAGAAAATTGGACCCGTGGCTTACCGAATAGCCTTGCCTCCCAACCTAGCCCAAATCCACAGTGTTTTTCATGTCTCCCAATTGAAAAAGTATATGCCTGACCCCTCACACGTCATAGAATATGAGCATGTGCAATTGCAGGAAGATCTTTCCTATGTAGTGAAACCGGAGAAAATTGTGGATGCTCAGCTGAAACAGTTGAGGAGCAAGAGCATTCCTCTGGTGAAAGTGATCTAGAGAGGTCTGACATCTGAGGAAGCAACCTGGGAGATGGAGGATGAAATGAGGCAAAAACATCCAGAATTATTCCTTTAAGGTATGTAGTTAAATTTCGAGGACGAAATTTCTTTTAAGGGGGGTGGAAATGTAACATCCAGAAAAAGGAAAGAGAAGAAATGAGAGAATAAAAGAGAAAGAGAGGAAGCTGGGAAATTTTCGAAGGCTGAAAATTTTCTAAGTCTTCTCGCCATAGCGAGAAATGGAGTCGCCATAGCGAGAATGCCTCCTCGCAATAGCTAAGATGCTCTAGCTGTAGCGAGTGTGACATTCCATACAGAAACCAGGGAGTTGCTCGCCATAGCGGCGCTATAGCGAAGGCAGAGGTCTGGAACAGGCCGAGCTCGCCGTAGCGACGCCATAGCGAAGGCAAAAGTCTGGAACTTGCACGAGCTCGCCGTAGCGAGGATGATGACTCGCTATAGCGAGAGCGGTCCAGAAAAAGCGTAAAAAGAGAGATTTGACTTTTAAAAGAGTCTAAACTTTTCCTTTCTCTTAGAACCGCCCTGAGCTTCGACCAAAGAGAGAGAAGAGAGCGGTGGAGAGAGAGAGAGAGGCCAAGAAGCAAGGAGATCAAGCAAAGAGGTGAGTAATATGTAGATTTCCCTAGCTTTTCTCCTTAGCCTGTTGTCTCCTCCTTTTGCTTTCTCTTTCTACGGTTTTAGAAGCTGAGTTAGGTTAGGTTCAGAAGAGGGAAGTAGGAAAACTACTCTAGAAGGAGGGTAGAACTCATTTATCCTCAATTCTTCTTCCTTGCTTTCTTCTTGGAGAGCTTGAGAGGGGAAGGAAAGTGAGTAGGGTTCTAGAGAGAGAATCCCTAGAATCTGTGAGGGTAGTGAGGGTTTCATTTGATGAAGAATTATTTAAGCTATGAGAGAATGACTTGATGCTCTTGTTATGCCTAGGCTCAAAGGAAGAAACTCCACCTTGTTGTGAGTGTGAAATCAAGAAGGGAGAGGAGAAATTGAAAGGGAAGGCTGTGTAATCTGAGAAGGTAGCTCTCTACTCTGTTCTCGTTGCATTCTTGGTTGTGTAATAGTCATTGTATGTTGTGTATGTGCTTGTATGATGAGATATGTTATTGATTTTGCCTTGATGCATCGGTACCAATATGCTTAGAATGTGATTTGTGGAAATTGCTCGGGTGAGGTGGTGCCGAGAGTCCCTTGAGACGGGCGAGGAGGAGCCAAAAGTCCCTAAACCAAGGGTGAGGCCGATCCAAAAGTCCTAAAGCTCGGGTGAGGCTAGACCAAAAGTCCCTAGAGCCTATTCTTGGCATTTGTTTGATATCTCATGGCATGTATGGTGTTGTTGCGACTTATATGCATGCTTGACTAGTATATGCCTTGATTGCATCATGAATGAGTATGAGCTATTGAGATTCTCCCGAATCTCACCCCCTTCCCCTCCCATCCTATTATTCAGGTGGTGTTCAGGGAGAGGCGAGCACGCCTCACGGAGCCTAGAAGAGCATAGTAGCATGATGTATAGCTTTTTGGTCATTTTGATGTATAAGGTGCCAAAATGAGAGTGCACCTATTCTTTTTGGAATTGTAACTATATGAGCATATGTAAATGTATGTACAAATGATGTATGGATAGTGTAAAGGGTTAAAGTAATGAGAAGGTATAAAGTTGGCCATTTGAGGCTCACATGAATTGGTGCATTTGATTCCATAGCATAGTGAATTTGGAATGTATGATGATTTGGATTACTTAGATAATTCATATATGCTATGTTTGTACTTTTCAATTTGCCCAATAGAGGTTAGAGCATGTGGGAGGTCATTTAGACCCGTTTGAACCCCATGTGGTGCTAAAATTGTCATTTGGGTGAGCTCCGTCAAAGTATGACCGGATGAGCTCTTCTTGGTATGGAATTTGGCATGCCTCTAGAGTCTATTGAGAGCTTCTTAGGAAGCTAGAGTGGGTAATATTCGGAGGTCTAGAGAATATTCGGTGAATTGTTGAAATTGGAAATTTTCAATGTTTTGGTCATGGTACTGTTCATTGAGTCCGAAAATGAAACCATGCCACTCATAGACCAAACGATGTCCAAATGTCATGAAACTTTAGGAGAATAAACTAGATATCCACAGTGACCTATACCAACTGGAAGCACCTTAATTGGAGGTCTGTAGAGAGAGAAACGATTTACTGAAGTTCTGTATCAGCATCAGAGAAGTTTCTGACCTTTGTTACTGTTTTATCGGGTTTCGAGGTCTTAGAACTCCTGAACTGATCTGGACTTATTTTTCTCCTCTAGTTAACATCAGTAGCTTTCCAACTTGGTATAGTTTGCCCTGATTGGATTTTTGTGGATTTAATTACGAATTTCCGAAGTTCATGACAGTAAACTGCATCAGTAACAGGGGCAGCCGGATGTCTGTTCCCATTTCGATGTCATTGAGGGTCTAAACATGGATATTGAAGTTGGGAGTTATTTTTAGGGTGAAGTTAACATCCCAAGCTTTCCAGAGAACTATGATTTGCTCGATTCTCATTTTTCTAGGATTAGTTGTGATTTTTCAAAGTTGGAGCCAGAAATATGATTTATGGGCCCGATTGAGAAATTGCATTTTTTGAGTTTTTGGCTTCTTACCCGTGGTTTGTGAGTTGTTAGAGATTATGTACAAGTTGTATAAATGGTGTTTGAGTAGAGAATGTGAATGATGGGTTCACAGGACCCACGGGGCAAAATATGACCGGTTAAACCCCGACTTTAAGTAGTGAAATACCACGGTTTCGATCATTTTCCGGGGAAATCACATGGAATCAAGTTTAGAGGAGGTTAATTGGAATGAAGTCAGTAAGGTGTTACACCTTGCCTTTTTCTTTTGGCTCTTTGAGGATTTTAACTTGGAATTTTTCTAGTTTTGGAATTGCCACTTTATTCTTTGCTCCTATTGATTTGTTTTGTTTCTAACTCAGAGGACTACAAAGAAGCAAGTGAGTGGTAAAAGGCAACAAATTTTGAGTGAAACACGAGTGGATTTGCAATATTTTGAGTGATACACATGAGAAGAGTGTGTGAGGTCTTACTTCATATTATTTTATCTATTTTGTCCATAGTCATTTCAGATTGTAAAATAGCTGAAAATGAGCATAATGATGTTGATCTTAAATTTTTCATGAAAAGTGTCTATGAGCAATTCAAAAGGCTCAATGCAAGACTGCCGACTTTGAATCTCCATCTAACTCTCAAATTCCAAAAAGGCATGATCTTGAAGAGGAGTATGAAGGAGAATCAAACTTTGATGATTTCATTCCAAGGAGGCACAACAAGCACCCTCACGTAAGGAGCATGGTCTAGGCAACATCAAAATGAAAATTCCCTTTTAAGGAAAGAATGATCCAGAGCTTTATTTGGAGTGGGAAAGAAAGGTTGAGAACGTTTTTGAGTGCCATCATTATTCTGAAGGGTAAAAAGTGAAATTAGCCGCCGTTAAATTTTCTGATTATGCTAGCATTTGGTAGGATCAACTTCTCATCAATAAAAGGCGAAATGGAGTGCCTCCAATTCAGACTTGGCATGATATGAAAATCACTATGAGAAAAAGATTTGTCCCTAGTATAGGGATTTGCATAAGAAATTTCAGAAATTGAGACAAGGCTCCATGAGTGTTGAGTAGCATTATCAAGAGATGGAAATGGCTATGATTAGAGCCAATCTTAAGGAAGGCAAAGAGGCAACCATGGCAAGATTCATAGATGGTTTGAGCCCTAAAATTGCTGCAATTGTTGTTCTCCAACATTATGTTGACATGGAAGAGCTATTACACAAAGCTATTAAAGTGGAGAAACAACTTAAATCTCAACAAAAATCCAGATTTGCTGCTGGTTCTGGGTCTTGGAAGCAAGGTTTAAAGGATTCCAAATCCTCCTTCAAACCCAAAGAAAGCAAGCCAAAGGAGGAAGCAAAGCCCAAAAGTTCAGATCCACCTCCTAAAGGTAAGTATAACTCTAACTCTTTTTCTTCTACTTCTACTTCAAAAATTAAGTGTTTTAAATGTCAAAGTTTGGTCACATCTCTTCTCAATGTCCAAACAAGAGAACTATGATTTTGCTTGAGAATCGTGATGTAGTTAATGAGGAGACTAGTGATGAAGATTCAGATGGAAGTATGCCATCTTTGTTGGAGCTTAGTGAGCCCGTGCATGGAGAGGCTTTGGTGTCTAGGCATGCTCTAAATATTCAACCCAAGGAATATCATGAGAAAGAGCAACGTAAACACATTTTCCATACTAGATGTTTTGTCAAGAACAAGGTATGTAGCATGATTATTGATGGTGGTAGTTGTACAAATGTTGCTAGTATCTTGTTTGTTGATAAACTCTGAATTTTCCTACTTTAAATCATCCTAATCCTTATAAGTTGCAATGGCTTAATGATTGTGGTGAAGTTAAAGTTACTAAGCAAGTGTTAATTTCTTTTTCTATTGGTAATTATCATGATGAAGTCTTGTGTGATAGCTCCTATGTAGCATGGACATATTTTGCTTGGTAGACTATGGCAATTTGATAGATGTGTTAAGCATGATGGATATAAAAATTGCTACTCTTTTCTTTTCAACGGTAAAACTGTTGCGCTTACTCCTCTCAGACCCATGCAAGCTTATGAGGATCAACTTAGAATTGAAAATCAGTGCAAATTGAGAAAGAAAGAGAGAAAAGAAAGAAAGGAGAAAGAAAAAGAAAAGAAAGTGATTGAAAAGAAAAAGCATGAAAGTGAGAAAAATTGATGAAAAAAAAGTGAGTTTCTTTTCTAGAAAAAGAGAGATTAAGAGAGCTATGTTGGCTGACGAGCAAGTAATTGTACTCTTATACAAGGAAATTTATTTTTCTATTACTGAACTTGATCCCTCTTTGCCCTCTAGTGTTGTGTCTCTTTTGCAAGATTTTGGTGATTTGTTTCTAAAGGAAATTCCCAATGGTTTGCCCTCTTTGAGAGGCATTGAACATCGTATAGATTTCATCCTCGGAGCATCCATTCCTAATAGACTAGCATATAGAGCTAATCCAGAAGAAACTAAAGAGATCCAATGCCAAGTTGAAGAGCTCATGAAGAAAGGCTTTGTTAGAGAGAGCTTGAGTCCTTGTGCGGTTCCAGTAATCCTAGTGCCCAAGAAGGATGGCAGGTGGAGAGTGTGCGTAGATTGTAGAGCCATCAATAAAATCACAATTAAATATCATTATCCTATTCCTAAATTAGATGATATGCTTGATGAGTTGCATGGTGCATCTTTATTTTCTAAAATTGATCTTAGGAGTGGATATCATCAAATTAGAATGAAAGAAGGTGATGAATGAAAAACTGCATTTAAAACTAAGTTTGGATTGTATGAATGGTTAGTTATGCCGTTTGGATTAACTAATGCACCTAGTACATTTATGAGCTTAATGAATCATGTTTTTCGTTCTCTCATTGGAAAATTTGTTGTTGTTTATTTTGATGATATTTTGATTTATAGCAAGAGTTTAGATGACCATTTTGGTCATTTGTGTGAGGTCTTTTGCATTCTTAGGAAGAATAGCCTTTATGTAAATCTAGAAAAGTGTTCTTTTTGTTTGGATTCTGTTGTGTTTTTTGGATTTGTTGTAGGTGCTCAAGGGATTTGTGTGGATGAAGAGAAGGTGAAAGCTATCTGTGAGTGGCCTACACCAAAGAATGCAAATGAAGTAAGGAGTTTTCATGGCTTGGATAGCTTCTATAGATGTTTTGTGAGGGACTTCTCCTCCATTGCTACACCTTTGAATAATTTGGTAAGGAAAAATGTCATCTTCAAGTGGGGTGAAACACAAGAGGATGCATTTAGCACTTTGAAAGAAAAATTAACTAATGCTCCTTTACTTGTTTTACTTGATTTTTTTAAAGTTTTTGAAATTGAATGTGATGCATCTGGAATTGGAATTGGGGCTATTTTAATGCAAAATTCTAAACCCATTGTTTTGCTTAGTGAAAAATTAAGTGGAGCTACTTTGAATTATTCCACTTATGACAAAGAGTTGTATGCTTTAAAAAGAACCTTAGACACTTGGCAACATTATTTGTGGTAAAAAGAATTCATTATACATTCTGATCATTAAAGCTTGTAAATTGAACAAGAGACATGCTAGATGGCTTGATAGAGTACCATGGAGCTCCTATGACCACCTTCAAGGAGACTTTGCATGGCATAACCATCAAGGAAAGCTTGGGCAAGTTGCTGAACGTAAGCATCAATTTCCAGACCATGTAGGGAGTTTCTATTTTAGTTTTTTGAATAAGACCATGTGGTCAAAACTTATGTTTAAAGAATAAGTTAGTTTCTTTCCTATTTCTTCTTTATAGTTTCTTTCCTTTTTTATGGCACCCGTATTAACTTTCCAAATTCTTGTAATAAATAGTGCCATCTTTTAAGGAATTATTTTTAGAAAATTTTAGATCTTTCATTGCCTGTATAAAGGCATCATATGTGTACTTAGAAAGGGAGTAATAAGATGAATAGAAATAATTTTCTTTTCAAGACTTATGTTCTGTTTTTGTGAGGTTCCTCTTGCTCCTTGGGTGATGGAGTGAATTCAACTTGAACTTATCAAAGGAGTGGTCTTCCTTTGTGGCGTCTCATGGCTAGGGTTCTAAGGGACGAGTTCTCTTAGGGTCTTACCCACTTGACCAACTATCTTTGTTTATGTGTTCTTATTCTTTATGAGTGCTTTTGTCTTCTATTTGTGTGATTGTGTTCTTGAATCTTGCATGATCTGGGTAATGTTGTCAAAAAGGAGGTTCTTAAGACAAAGTTCCTAGGATAGCACATCCCCAAACAAATGGATAGATTGAGGTTGTTAATAGAACCCTCTCCACTTTGTTAAGAGCTATCATTCAAAAAAATCTTAAGAATTGGGAGAAGTGTTTGCTCTATATCGAATTTGCTTATAATCATGCTATTTATTCTAATACAAAATACTCTCCTTTTGAAATTGTCTATGGGTTTAATCTTTTAACTCCATTGGATTTGCTTCCTTTACCTTCACATGAGTTTACTAACCTTGATGGTACTAGGAAGGCTATATTTGTGTAGGATTTGCATGAGAAGGTGAAAGCCAACATTGAAAGGAGGAATAAGAAAATTGCCAACCAAGTTAACAAGGGTAGAAGAAATGTGGTGTTTGAACCTGGCGATTGTGTGTGGATTCACTTGCGAAAAGAATATTTCTTAGAGCAAAGAAAGTTAAAACTCCAATCTAGAGGAGATGACCCCTTTCAAGTTCTTGAAAGGATTAATGATAATGCTTATAAAATTGACTTGTCTAGTTCTTATGAAAATGTTAGTGCTATTTTTAATATGGTTGATCTCTCTCCCTTTGATGTTGTACATTTGAGAACAAATCCTTTTCAAGAGGAGGGGAATAATACAGTAGCACTAAGAGACCTTGATGAGCATGGAAGTGGACCTGATGGAGGATATGGTGCTAAGGTTCAAGCCTAAAGACTTGATCTGCAAATTAAAACCCAATAATTCAATTCAAATGTGCCTAAAAAATCCATTGCAAGGTATAGGAGGCCCAATAACAAGAGCAAGGGCCAAAGCAATGAAAGAAGCCTTCAATTGTTTACTTCATAAGCTCCATGACTTAGAGTGCATTTATTTAAGTCAAGAGAGGGCCCAAGAAGATATAAAAAGTGTGATAATGCTGGCCATTCTACAATAGAAGTGCCAAGGCCCAATTTGAGTATAATTGCAAGAGATTAAGAATAATGTGTCAACCATGTGACTTTTAATGAAGCATGGCATCCCATGTAACTACTTAAAGGAGCTTATCAATTTTGGGTTGAATTCTTTATGAATTTCATTTTATTTATTTATTTTATTATTTTAGGACTTGGTTAAAGATTTTATCTTGGCGATTAAGTTGAAATTAGTATCCTAATCTTGTTCTTTGATTTTAGGCACCATTTACAATATTTCTGATCAGATTTTAGTATTTAATTTTTGTTAGGATTTTAGACTTTCAGAAACTTTGCCTATAAAAGGCTTCCTATTGTACTCTATATTCATATTATGAATGGATTTGAATATTATTCCAAAAAAAAAAATTGTCAAAAAAAATAGTGTCTAAAATCAAGTAACAAAATTAGGATACTAATTTCAACTTAATCTCCAAGATAAGATCTTTGACTAAGTTCTAATAAAATAAATAAATAAATAAATGAAATTCATAAAGAATCTAACCCAAAACTGATTAGCTCTTTTAAGTAGTCACATGGGAGCCATGCTTCATTAAAAGTTACATGGTTGACACATGATTCTTAATCTCTTACAATTGGACTCCAATTAGGCCTTGACACTTCTCTTGTAGAATGGTCAGCATTATCACACCTTTTATATCTTCTTGAGCCCTCTCTTGACTTAAATAAATGGGCTCTATATCATGAAACTTATGAATCAAACAATTGAAGGCTTTCTTTCATTGCTTTGGCCTTAGCTCTTGTTATTGGGCCTCCTTTGCCTTACAATGGATCTTTAGGCATATTTAACTTGAATTCTTGGGTTTTAATTTGCAGATCATGTCCTTGGGTCTGAACCATAACACCATATCCTTCATCAGGTCCACTTCCATGCTCAACAAGATCTCTTGGTGCT
The DNA here is from genome assembly GCA_026724425.1 of Erythrophleum ivorense. Lineage (NCBI taxonomy): Eukaryota > Viridiplantae > Streptophyta > Magnoliopsida > Fabales > Fabaceae > Erythrophleum > Erythrophleum ivorense. Next base: position 20,318,758 of record JAIUCV010000004.1, on the reverse strand, counting down.
ACTGCATCATATAGATCAAGAGGTAAAAACCTAAGAAAACCCATCTCTTAAAACCTTAGCCTTGGGATATCACAAAGGATGACCACTCCTTTGATAAGTCAAGTATTCTCTTAAGAATACAAGGAATGCAAGAGAACTCTCACATAATATAGAAAACAATGTAACTCTTACTCTTTATGATCTTCTTTAGGTTGAATGTTGAAGATGCGCTTAGCCACCAAGGCATGTTCATGGACAAGTTCATCAACCTCTAAGTCAGAATCTTCAACCAAAGGTGGCATGTCATTTTCATCATCACATGAGGTCACACTTTCAACATCTCCATTATCCAGCAACAACATTGAGAAGCAACTCAAGTCTCAAAAGTTGAAGATGGTTGTTTGAGTTCTTGGAAGTCAAATTGGAAGGATACCCAAACATCCTTAAAATCCAAAGAGGAAGCCAAGCTAAAAGAGAAGGCTAAGCTAAAAGCTTCAACACTAGCTCAAAAAGGTAAAACTAATTCTAAACCTTTTTTTAAAACTCGTGACATTAAATGTTTTAAGTGTCAAGGTTTTAGGGCATATTACTTCTCAATGTCCAAACAAGGTAACTATGTTGTTGCTGAGGAATGGAGATGTTGAAAGTGTAAGCTCAAGTGATGACGAAAATGACATGCCACCTTTGGTTGAAGATTCTGACTTAGAGGTTGATGAACCTATCCATGGAGATGCCTTGGTGGCTAGGCGTGTCCTCAACATTCAGCCTAGAGAAGATCATGAAGAATAAAAGATAAATTGTTTTCTATATTATGTGATAATTCTCTTACATTCCTTGTATTCTTAAGAGAATCCTTAACTTATCAAAGGAGTGGTCATTTTTTGTGGTGTCCAAGGCTAGGGTTCTAAGAGATAGGCTCTCTTAAAGTCTTACCTCTTGACTTATATAAAAACACTTGATGAAAGACCCTTTAGGCACCTTGTCCTAGGAACCTTCAATAAGATGACACTTTACCCAGGATCAGTTAGAAAACAATAATGTTGGTCAAAGGAAAGACCCTAAGAGAACTTGTCTCTTAGAACCCTAGCCTCAAGACGTCACGAAGGAAGATTAATCCTTTGATAAGTCACGTGAACTCTCAGAGAATACAAAGAAGGAAGCACTATGGAAGGAAGGAGAAGGAAAGGGAAAATCTGAAAATAGGAAACTTTGAGAATAGGAAACTACTTGCAATTTAAGTTTAGAACAATTAGGAAAGAAAATCCTTACTTGAATGCAAATAGGAAAGTAGATAACTTGGTAGCTACTCAATGCAATCAAATTAGGAAACTAACTCCAATTAAGAAACTAACTCCGATTAGGAAACTAACTCTGATTAGGAAATTAACTCTAATTAGGAAACTAACTCCAATTAGGAAATTGACTCCAATTAGAAAACAACTTGTGACAACCCTACCTTCTAATCACTGTAATTATAGTTAAATGTACGATTAATCATTAATTATCAAGGTTTGAGTAGTTATAATCTATCACATTGTGAAAATATGAGAAAATTTAAACCTTGACGTTAGGGTCATCACCATACCACCACACAATTCAAATTTGCATAAAAGGAATCCTACTACCATAAAGGGTTTATGATACAACCATTCATACTTAATAATCTCTCACAAGTGCTCCTATATCATCTCCTAATTTCACGCATCGCCGCGGCGGAAACGCCTCCTGGAACTGCTGCTCAACTCCCAGGATTCCAGCCTCGGCTCAATATATTTGCACTGCGGCGAGTTTTGCTTCTGTCCAACCCTCATTTTAATTTTCTCGACTCGCACCGCGGCAGGACACACTGCGCCGCGGCGAGTTTTGGCTCTGTTACCCTCCTGGGCGATTTTTTTTCGCTCTGCGCCGCGGCGAGATTTATCAAGCCGCGGCGCGCCTCACCACTGTCACTCCCTGGGCCAATTTATTTCCCTTGCGCCGCGGCGGGATTTGTTGTGCCGCGGCGCCTTTCGGCTCTGTCTGCCATTTGGCCATGGCGGGATCCCTTCCTGTGACCACATTACCCAAATTTCGCCCCCTACACTCCAAATCTCATCTTAGGAACTCTCTAGGTCCACCTTTCCTTGTTTTATGTGATCCTAATGGTGTTTTTCCACCTCATTTACCCATCAATCCATTCATTACCATTGTAAAACTTAAACGCTACTTCCTACTTGTCCCACTAGCTCATCTTAGCAAATTCATGAATATATGACAGCAAGAACACACACATTAGCAGCAATTACATCCCATACAATTTCCATAGTGATTTCCATTCAATAATAGTTTACCTCCAAGGCACCATATGACTACAATTCCCTTATAGTAATCCATATCACAATTTCAGCAAAACTATATATATTTAATGCTATAAGTCCATACATTGATATTCACCATAACGTGACTTTAATCTTTAACGATTACATTTCATTCAAACAAAATATAAACACCTACACTTGGCAGCATGATTACATGATGATGCTATGAAAGCTATTAACAAAATTGCATCTATCCTATCATACTCAGACCAAGTGTTGCTCCCCACACCCGGCCTCAGCTCATGGATGTTCATCCACTTGCTTACCCTTATCCTTACCCGAAGAACTTTCACCTGAAATATTAATCCCATAACACGGGGTGAGATATAAATCTCAGTAACCAAAGCGACTCCATCATATATCCAATTTAATTAGCATATAAGCATGAATCAAAATCACATCAGAATTATATCCATCATAACAGCAAATGAAATAATTGGGCTATCATGATTACTATCCCATATTAGCAATCATATTATCACATGTTAAAGGCCATTAACACCGGAGAGGCCCGTCCACGGCACCTACTCCCTATTGAGCACAACCAGGGCTCAGTGCATCTGGGTTTGATCATAACCCGGTGCTCGATCGAAGCACATGCACTGGTGGCAGCCGCACCACAGCTCCACCATGGACTCACAAGGTCCAATCACAATTCAACAGATAGCCAATTAATTCATTCAACATTTTAAATCATTCATTTACAGCAACATATGAAATTAAATCAAATATATACATGGAATTGGTATAAACCCGGTTACCTCACTTGTAGACACTTGCAACAATCACCAATGGTGCAGAAATCCTCCTATAACCATAGCATCATAAAATTACTACTCTAATTCATCATTAACAGTTACAATTAGTACCCAAAGAATTTAAGATGCTCATGACTACCTAAGGATCACTTACTCAGCCACTTTAAGTCCCAAATTCAGATTAAATTGTCCTCCATCAGAAAACTCAATCTTCCACCCAAAATCCTAAGTAATTTCGTACATAATTAATACACATTTTATAAATTAGCTATGGGAGTCTCAAATTAACAATTGAAGCATCAAAATGGAGGGTTTAAACTCACCCAAGGTCAGCCCTAACCTCAACTTACGAATTTCACCAAGAAAATCCCCAAACACTCACATTTCAGATTTTGGGTAGGATGAAAATGCTCCAAATGAAAAACTAATCATACCAAATTAAGGAGGAAGATGAGAGGATTAAGTTGTATAACTATTACCTTGGCTGAATCTTGCTCTAAGTGTGAGAAAATGCAGAATTTTGGCCCCAAACCCTAGCCTCCTTCTCCACCTCCGAATTTGCCTCTTGAGTCTTATGTTTCAGCAAGTGAGAAAGTGGCTGGGGTATTAGGGTTTAAGTTGGGTTTTAGTTGGGTCAAATATGGGTCATGGGTTACTCCAAGATCCATCTTCATTTGGGCTTCATATTTTTTTAAGTTTGTTGGGCCAGTTTAGAGGTGTTGGGCTGCAGAATTTACTGGGCCAGTTTTTACACTTAAGTTGCTGAAGTTTAACTAGGTTTGGGCCAAGTTTGAAGAGCTCAAGAGTTTTAGGCCTGCACAAGGATTATTGAGCCACTTAGAAGAGTCTATACAAGGTAGATTTTGGGCCTCCATCACACTAAATTAGGTTGGGTTTGCATCTTACCAATTGGGCCTCCATTAGCCTCTTCTCATAATCTATTAATTTAGGCCTAGATAGAATTTCTATCCTAATTAAATCTCAAACCCATTTTAATAATTTATCTCTCTAAAATCTCCATCCACTTAATTTATCCAATTATCCCATTTCAATTATTCCTAATTAGTCTAATCCATGATTAATACCTTAATTAATTATGGGGTGTTACACAACTCCAATTAGAAAATTAACTCCAAGCTTTAAGCTTTCAACTTTGAATTGGCATAACTTGCAATTTTGAATTCTGCAATCTGAATCTTTTTTTTTCACCTTTTTTTTCAAATTTTTTTTTGAACTTTTTTTTTCGAATTTTTTTTGAAATTTTTTTTTAGAGTATCACACTCTTTTTTTTTTTTGAATGAGAATGGAGGCACACAACAATGGAAGACGAAAAAAGATAGAAGACAAAGACGAAGATGAAAAAGGTAACACAAATGAAAGGAGAAAAAGTATGAAGAACAATGGAAAGGAAACACAAAGATATACCTTGCACTAGCGAACTAAAGCTCTGATACCAAATGATGCAAGACCCTCTAGGCACCTTGTCCTAAGAAGGAACCTTCAATAAGATGACACTTGGCCCAGGCCCGATTAGAAAACAAGAATGTTGGTTAAAAGAAAGACCCTAAGAGAACTTGTCTCTTAAAACCCTAGCTTTAAGACACCATAAAGGAAGACCAATCCTTTGATAAGTCACGTGAACTTTTGGAGAACACAAAGAAGCAAAGGCCTCACAAAGTATTGAATAATACTAAAATTCATTCATGATCTTCTAAATAGAGTACAATAGGGAGCCTTTTATAGGTAAAGTATCTAAAAGTCTAAAATCCTAATAAAAGTAAAACATTAAAATCTGATTAGAAATATTTTAAATGATGCCTAAAATTAAGGAACAAGATTAGGATACTAATTTTAACTTAATCTCCAAGATAAGCTTTTTGACCAAGTCCTAAAAATAATAAAATAAATAAAAAACAAAATTGATAAAGAATCCTAACCAAAACTGATTAGCTTCTTTAAGTAGTCACATGGGATATTCATGCTTCATTAAAAATCATATGGTTGACACATGATTCTTAATCTCTTGCAATTGGATTCCAATTGGGTCTTGGCACTCCTCTTGTATGTGTATAGACATTGGGCTTTCAACATGTTAGATATTGACTTTAGTTGCTCCATGGACCTTCTTAAGACATTGGGCTTCTACTTAGACTTCAACTTTTGCATCTTTAAGCTCTTATGTCCAAAATTCAATTCAACTCCAAGATTAACATTCCTAACATGTTGCTTCTTATTAGCTCTATTTTGTGTTTAGAAGCTCCAATAAGAATGATTCCAAAACAATGTGAAAGCTGAGGGTTTAAGATTCAAAATTAACCCATTAATCATTTGAAAATTCTGTGAAACGATGATGAAATCATTCACCAAAATTGAGTGACGTCCAGCATGTTCTGAATTGATCAAATATGAATCTTGGGCTCTAAATTTGGGCTGATGTCCAACATAGAGATTATTGTGAGATCTTTGAAGTTCTTAGACATATGCTAGCACAATTTGAACCTTTTGAGCCTGGGTTATCCCTTCATAAGCCATTTGGACCTAAATCATGCACTTTTGAATGATTTGGGTTTTTTGATGGATGAGGGCTTCTCGAACTTGTTGTGCTCCAATGGACATGCCTACTGATATTGTATCAACACTTGACTTATTAAAGAAGTAATTAACCTTTGTGGCATCTTGTTGATGATAGATCTCATAGGAATAACTCCTAGAAACCTTTAACAAGATAACACTTTGCCTAGAACCGGCTAAGAACAAGAAATGTTGGTCAAGTGGGTAAGACCCTAAGAGAACTCGTCCCTTAAAACCCTAGCCTTGAGACACTGATGTGAAATTAAGGGGTGGCCCAATCTTCATGGCATAGGTTGATAGATAGATGATAGTTCAAGACTTGAAGGAAGCAAATAACTAACCAATATTATAAGAATATTGACCTACTACTTAGACAACGTGCCTAACCACAAAAGACAATGAACCAACCCACACAATGATGCACTTAGGTCGAAACACGAATTGGGGCTTTTGCAAACTTGAATCACAAACCTAAGGATATGTTGACAAGACAAAAGTTTTACAAGAGCAAAGAAAAGATAATACTCTCACAATTAGAGAAATACTCAAAATAATTCTATTATTTCCAATTTTATTCAAATGGATTCAGAATACATATATTTGTAGTATAACTCAAACCTAACTACTGGAGGAAAAGTAGAAAACTATCTATATAATCATAATTGAAAGACCTAAAAATTAGGAATACAAAATCAAATCTTTTTTAAAAACAGAAAAGGAAAAATAATCTGCCTAATTAATACTAATTTTCATCCAAATACATAAACCTTCTAGAAGTCAGCATATCAAATCCATAATATTATTATTTAGACTCAAATGAGTCAATTTATATATGGCCCTTAGTCTAAACTCTTTAATTTGCAACATTCTAACCCAAATTAGCTCTAATAGCTCTATCTTTAGCCCAAATAATGTTGAGGACGTTTTGATTAGTACTTAAATAAGATTTATCAAAACTCTACTTGGTCTAAATCTCTTGAATAAGTCTACTTAATGTTTTTTTAAAATTTTTTAGCCTTCGTCCTTGTAATAGGTCCAATTAGAAGATGCAAAGGATCATTTGAAAATTTTGAATTAGCATCTTCATGAACCTGGTTCATATCAAATGTCACAAAGGAAGAGAACGCCTTTGATAAGTCACTTGTATTCTAAAGAAGAACACAAAAGCAAGAACTCTCACAATGAAAAATAAAATTCTAAATTCATTTAAGTCTCTCTAGCAAGTACAATAAGTGGCCTATCAAATAAGCATAAAAGAAAAACCTAAGCTTAATTTAATCTCTAAGAATACTCCCTAAAGTGGCATTCATACATCATGCATTTAGAAGGAATTACAATCAAATCTGTAGCTCATAATGGATGCTACATATGCACTAATAAAAGAAAGCTTCCTAAATTCTATTCTAAGGTGGCATATTCTCTTCCAAGAAATAGGAAACAAATAATCTGATTTTAATGGGAGGAGATGATACCATTTATTACAAGAAATCCTAAGGAAAAGGAAATAAAGTAGTTTGTAAGTTTTAGAAGACATCCTAATCAGATTTGGAGCTCATATTCACATCAATTTTGTTGGCCATGTGATTTGCACATGTTTTTTAATTGATTTCTTCAAGTTGGACTTCACTTGGACCTTGCAATATGTCTTATTAGTCTTGGACAATGAGGATCACATCCTTTGGGCCTCGTAACTCTTCAAATTGATGCAAAAACATGGGCTCAAACTCTTGAACTTCTTGGACAATGCAACTCAAAGTTTGCTTCATGGCTTTAGCTCTTCCTTTAATCATTGGGGCTCTTATGCCTTGTAATGGGTCTATTTGCTTATTGGACTCTCTTGCACGTTCTTCATGCTCTTTTAGGTCATCACACCATGCTCCTTTGTCTCTAAACTCACGGTCCCCTTCATCATTTCCTCCCTCTTCAAAAGGATTCATCCTTGAATCTACATAATCAAAGGGAGATAAATCAATCATATTGAATGTATCACTAATATTTCCATAAGAGCTAGGCAAATTAATTTTGTATGCATTGTCATTAATTCTTTCCAAAACTTGGAAAGGTCCATCCCCTTTAGGTTGCAATTTTAACTTTCATTTCTCAACGAATCTTTCCTTTCTTAAGTGTACCCAAACCCAATCTCCAGATTCAAATACCACATGCCTTCGACCCTTATTAGCATGCTTAGCATATTGTTTATTCTTCCTCTCAATGTTAGCCTTGACTTTGGCATGTAATTCCTGCACAAACTTAGTTTTCTTCAAACCATCGAGATTAGTAAACTCATTAGAAGGTAAAGGAAAAATATCAAGAGGGGTTAAGGGATTAAAACCATAGACAACCTTAAATGGAAAAAATAAAGTAGAAGAGTGCACTGTTCTATTATATGCAAATTCAATGTGAGGCAAGCATTTTTTCCAATTCTTTAAGTTTTTCTAAATGATAAAATGAAGCAAAGTAATAAGAGTATGATTCATAACTTTAGTTTGCTCATTTGTTTGAGGATGTGCCACAGTAGAAAACAATAATTTAGTTCCTAGCTTATTCCACAAAGTTTTCCAAAAATGGCTAAGGAACTTTATATCTCTATCACTTACAATAGATTTAGGTAAACCATGCAACCTCACAATTTCTTTAAAGAACAAGTCAGCAATGTGTATGACATCATTAGTTTTTAAACATGCAATAAAGTGTGCCATTTTACTAAATCTATCAACCACAAAAAAAAAAAATACTATCATTTCCACTTTGAGATCTAGATAAGCCTAACACAAAATCCATAAAAATATTAGTCCAAAGTTGGGAAGGCACGGGGAGGGGAGAATACAAACCATAAGGTTGAACTTCAGATTTTGCATGCTTACATGTCACACATCTATCACAAATAGCAATTACATCTTTTCTCATGCTTGGCCAATAAAAATGTTCTTGTAAAAGAGCTAAAGTTTTCTCCACACTAAAGTGCTTCATCAAAACACCACCATGAGTCTCTTTAACAAGCAATTCTCACATAGAACAAGATGGAATACATAATTTATCTCTCTTAAACAAAAATCCATCAAATCTATAAAAGTCATTAATACCGTGTTTCTCACACGATTTCTAGATTTCACCAAAGTCACAATTAGATTTATACATACTTTTTAACATCTCAAAACCAAGTAATCTAACATGCAATGAGGTAAGAAGACTATACATCCTAGATAATGCATCAGCCACAACATTCTCTTTACCCTTTTTATGCTAAATGACATACGGAAAAGTTTCAATGAATTCAAGCCATCTAGCATGTCTCTTGTTTTCAATTTACCTTGAGACTTTAAAATTTTCAAGCTTTCATGATCAAAATGTATAATAAATTCTTTTGGCCACAAATAATGTTGCCAAGTCTCTAAGGTTCTTTTTAAAGTATACAACTCTCTATCATAAGTGGAATAATTCAAAGTAGTTCCACTTAATTTTTCACTAAAGAAAGCAATAGGCTTATAATCTTGCATTAAAATAGCTCCAATTCCAATTCTAGGTGCATCACATTCAATTTCAAAAACTTTAGAAAAATCAGGTAAAACAAGTAAATGAGCATTAGTTAATTTTTCTTTCAAAGTGCTAAATGCAACCTCTTGTGTTTCACCCCACTTGAAAACTATATTTTTCTTTACCAAATCATTCAAAGTGCAACAATGGAGGAGAAGTTTCTCACAAAACATCTATAAAAGCTAGCTAAGCCATGGAAACTCCTCATTTCACTTGCATTAAAGTATAGGCCACTCACGAATACCTTTCACATTCTGTTCATCCACATGAATCCCTTGAGCATCTACAACAAATCCAAGAAACACAACAGAATCCAAACAAAAAGAACTCGTTTCTAAATTTGCATAAAGTTTATTCTCCCTAACTAAGAATGTAAAAGACCTTACACAAATGACAAAGATGATCATCTAAACTCTTGTTGTAAATCAAAATATTATCAAAATAAATAACAACAAATTTTCCAATGAGAGAATGAAAAACATGATTCATTAAGCTCATAAATATACTAGGTGATGTTAATCCAAATAGCATAACTAATCACTCATACAATCCAAATTTGGTTTTAAATGCAGTTTTTCATTCATCATCTTCTTTCATTCTAATTTGATGATATCCACTCCTAAGATCAATTTTAGGAAATAAAGATGTACCATGTAACTCATCAAGCATATCATCTAATCTAAGAATAAGATAATGATACTTAACCGTGATTTTATTAATGGCTCCACAATCCACGCACATTCTCCACTTGCTATCCTTCTTGGACACTAGGATCACTAGAACCACACAAGGACTAAAGCTCCCGCTAACAAAGCCTTTCTTCATGAGCTCTTCAACGTGGCATTGGATTTCCTTAGTTTCTTCCAAATTGGATCTCCAACGTGGCATTGGATGCTCTGAGGATGAAATCTGAACGTGATGAACGGGCCCATGAGCTTGGAGACAAGGGAGCTTGGTGTGATGACCTAAAAGAGCATGGAGGGTGTGCAAGAGAGCCCAACAAGAAAAATGGACCCATTATAAAGCATAAGAGGCCCAATGACTATAGGAAGAGCTAAAGTCATGAAACAAGCTTTGAGTTGCATTGTCCAAGAAGTTTAAGAGCTTGAACCCATATTTTTGTATCAATTTGAAGAGTTACAAGGCCTAAGGGAAGTGATCCTCATTGTCCAAACCTAACAAGACATGTTGCAGGTCTAAATGGAGTCCAACTTGAAGAAATCAATTAACAAGCATGTGCAAATCACATGGGCAACAAAAGTGACGTGAATGGGAGCTCTAAATCTGATTAGGATGTCTTTTAATTACTTTTCATTAGTTTGAACAAGGCCATTTAGTCAAGATTTAGGATTTAAGTTTCAAATTTTGTTTATTTCTATTTTTCTTAGTTGCTGAAAACTTATAGATTACTTTCTTTCATTTTCCTTAGGATTTCTTATAGTAAATGGCATCATCTCTTCCCATTAAAATTAGACTTTTTTGTTTCCTATTTCTTGGAGGAGAATTCTTAGAGATTAAGTTAGGTTTAGGGTTTTCTTTTATGCCTATTTAATAGGCCACCTATTGTACTTTTGAGAGAGTTGAATGAATTCAGAATTTTATTTCTCATTGTGAGAATTCTTGCTTCTGTGTGTTCTTCTTTAGAATACAAGTGACTTATCAAAGAAGTGGTCTTCCTTTATGGCATCTCAAGGCTAGGGTTCTAAGGGGCGAGTTCTCTTAGGATTTTATCTACTTGACTAACATTTCTTGTTCCTAGTTGATCTTGGGCAAAGTGTCATTTTGCTAAAGGTTCCTAGGACTTATTCCTATGGGGTCTATCATCATTTGGTATTAGAGCATTGGTTTGCTAGTGCAAGGTATATTTTTGTGTTTCCCTTCTGCTGTTCTTCATATTTTCTTTCCTTCCATTTGTGTTACCTTTTTCATCTTCGCCTTTGTCTTCCATCTTCTTCCTTCTTCCATTGTTGTGTGCCTCCATCCTCATTTTCTTACCATTCATAGTTTGTTTTCTTATGATTTGCTAACTTGTGTGTGAGTTTTTGTCCCCTTTTCTAGATTTTCATTTTTTCTTTAAAAAATAAAAGAGTGTGTGATACTAAAAAAAATTCAAAATTCAAAAATAAAAAATAAAAAATAAAAAAAAATTCGAAAAAAAAGTAAAAAAAAAAGAGTGAAAAAAAAGAAGAAAGAAGAATTTCCAATTTGAGTTAAGTAGCTATCAAGTTCTTTCCTTTTGTGTTCAAGTAACAAATTTCTTATTTCATTGTGACTGATTGCAATTGCTTGGCTTCCAATTAGTTTCCTATTTTCAAAGTTCATATTTTGACTAACCTGGATTGCAAGTTGTAGCAAGTTGCCAATTTGTGAAGAACTTATATTACAAATAACAATCACTTTCCTAATTCTGTAAACTTGGGTGGTAAGCTTCCAAATTTCCTAAATTGAATTCGAGTTTCCTTTTTTTTAATTCTTTCCTATTTTTCTTTTCTTTCCAAACTACTTGTTTCTGATCCTTGCCCTTTTAAATTCTTATCTGCTTCCTAATTTACTTCTTGCCTAATTCTTATTTCCTTCCTATTTCCAGATTTGCTAACTTTTTTCTTTCCTTTTTTGCTTTAGATCTCATTGTTTTCTTTCCAAATCCTTCAAGTTGTGCCTCTCTCCTTGCTTAATTAGGTCTAAAATGTGATTTAACCTCTCCCTCTCATATCCAATTTCCAAATTTCATTTTTTTTTTGTTGAATCTACACCTTTTCCTCTACTGTTGTTTCATTGTCCTTTCTCCTTTTCCTTCTTGTTTTGATTTCTTTCTTTTCCCCATATTGCTACACATTTTTCTCCTTTTCTTTTGCATTATTATTAGTGCACCTTGCCCCTTTTTCTTTTGACTCTTTGTGATGCGAGACCCTCTAGGAATCTTGTCTTAGGAACCTTCAACAAGATGACACTTTACTCAAGACCAACTAGAAAACAAGAATGTTGGTCAAAGAAAAGACCCTAAGAGAACCTGTCTCTTAGAACCCTACCCTCAAGACACCACAAAGAAAGACCAATCCTTTGATAAGTCATATGAACTCTCCGAGAATGCAAAGAAGCAAAGGCCTCACAAATAATTGAATAATATTCAAATTCATTCATAATCTCCAAAATAGAGTATAATAGAAAGTCTTTTATAGGCAAAGTTTCAAAAAAGACTAAAATCCTAATAAAAGTAAAACACTAAAATTTGATTAGAAATATTTTAAATGGTGTCTAAAATCAAGGAACAAGATTAGGATGCTAATTTTAACTTAATCTCTAAGATAAGCTATTTTACCAAATCCTAAAAATAATAAAATAAATAAAAAATGAAATTCATAAAGAATCCTAGTCCAAAACAATCAGCTTCTGTAAGTAGTCACAAGGGATGGTCATGCTTCATTAAAAATCACATGGTTGATACATGATTTTTAATCTCTTGCAATTGGACTTCAATTGGGCCTTGGCACTCTTCTTATGTGTATAACTGCATTGGGCCTATAACATTTGCATATTGACTCTAGTTGGTCCATGGACCTTCTTAGGACATTAAGCTTCCACTTGGACTTCCACTTTTGCATCTTTAAGGAAATCTCATGTCCAAAATCCAATTCAACTCCAAGATCAGCATGCCTGACGTATTGCTTCTTACTAGTTCTATCTTGTGTTTAGAATCTCCGATAAGGATGATTCTAAAACGAGGTGAAAGCTGAGGGTTTAAGATTCAAGATTGACTTATTAATCATTTGAAAATTCTGTGAAATGATGATAAAATCATTCACCAAAATTGAGTGACGTCTAGCATGTTTTGAATTGATCAAATATGGATTTTAAGCTCTAAACTTGAGCCGACGTCCAACATAGAGATTATCTCGAGCTCTTTGAAATTCTTCGACATATACTAGCACAATTTGGGCCTCTTGAGCATGGGCCATCCCTTCATGAGCCATTTAGACCTGAATCATGCGCTTTTGAATGATTTGGATTTTCTAATGGATGAGGGCTTCTTGAACTTGTTATGCTCTAATGGGCATGCCTACTGGTATTATATCATTCCCTCCATCTTTGAAAAGATTCATCCTCGAATCTCCAACTGTATCATATGGAAATAAATTAGACTTTTCCAAAAGTAATGATAACACTATATTCATCAAGTGGAAGAATCTTGTAAACTAAAGGGCTCCTTTCAAAGAGATCATCAATTCTCTGAGGCAACTTAGAATACTTCAAGTTGGGAAAACTCTTTGAACTTGCTTTGAGTTAGGAAGTATTTTTTTCTCACATGCACCCAAATATAAATGATAATTTTGATCCCACATGCACCTACAATAAATCCAAGGGCCATAACAAAATCTAAGCAACAGATAACCTTTTAATCATAAAATTAATGTAATATGAATTCATAACAGCCACAAAATTCATGAAACAATTAAAACTCAATGTGTAGTGCTCAATACTTTTGAAAGGCAATAATTCATTAGGAATAACAAAATCTATGCAATCAAAGAACTTTTGAAAGAACATTAAAGATTGGAAACCATCAAGTGGTTTCTTAGGAAACAAATCTAGATAATCACAACTCTTTTCAATGCTAGTTGAAGATGAGGATCCATTGGGTGGCTTCTTTGAAAACAAATATCCGCATACCTGTAAGGAGCTATAACCAACAATAGGCAAAGATGGGTTAAGATTGTTAGTAGATAAACAAACATCCTTACATATGCTCTCAACCTCTCTTTTTTTTTTATCAAACAAGCTTATACTTATGCTTTTATCACTTTTCTCACAACTCTCTTGCTCTTTCTTTTCACTTACACTCTTTTCTTTTTCAAGCTTGTCTTTTTCTCTCTCTAACTCATGTTCTCTATCTTTTTCTTTTTTTCTCTCTTTTTTTTCATTTTGTATGCTTGTGCTATTCTCATTTGATCCTCATAAGCATCCATAGGATCAAGAGGTACCAATACATGATTTTTTTCATTGAATACAAAAGAATAGAAATAACAATAGCAATATATGTGCTTATGCTTAACATATTTAGCTTTTCTAACATGTTTCCATGGTTTACCAAGCATAATATGCCCATCATACATAGGAGCTACATCACATAACACTTTATCATGATATTTACCAATGAAGAAAGAAATTAAAACTTGCTTATTAATCCTAAATTCAGCACTATCCTTCAATAATGTATAGGCCTAGGATGCTTTATAGTAGGCAAGTTTAATTTCTCAACAAGTAAGGTACTAGCAACATTTACATAGTTACTAGTGTCAATAGCCATGCTACAAACTTTCTCTTTGATATAAGGCATCTAGTATGAAAATCAGGGGATGACTTTTCCTTATCTTGTCCTATAGAGTTGGAGTTAGATTGGAATGCATCTAACCATGCACAAGTTTGCTTGAATCGCTCCTTGTTAGCCTCTTCAAGGAATTTGTATTCATTGGACATCTTGTCACCTAAAAAGTTAGTCAAAGAAGGAAAAAAGGAATAGGACCTCACACACTCTTCTCACGTGTTTACACTCAAAAGGTGATAAGTTCACTCATGTTTAACTCTCTTTTTAGCTTTTTCTTTAATGTTAATTGCACTTTTGCCTTTTACACTCAACAATTTGCTTCTTACAAGTGTTCTAAGAAAGTCACAAGCAAATCAAAAGAAAAGATTAGACTAGTGGCAATCAAAAAGACTAGAATCCTAAAATGAAAATTCCCAAAGAATCAAACAAAGGAGAAAAAGAGGTGTGTAACAAAAAGGGAATGAGGAAAGGAAAAACAAGGAGTAAAAGGAGGTTTGGATGGCTTGGAAGGAAGGAGAAGGAAAGAGAAAATATGAAAATAGGAAACTACTTGGGAACCAAGTTAATCAAGATAGGGAACTACTTGCAATTTAAATTTAGAACAATTAAGAAAGAAAATCCTTACTTAAATGCAAAATAAGAAAGTAGATAACTTGGTAGCTACTCAATGCAATCAAATTAGGAAACTAACTCCAATTAGAAATTAACTCCAAGCTTTAAGCTTTCAACTTTGAATTTGCACAACTTGCAATTTTGAATTCTGCAATCTAATCTTTTCCCTTTTTTTTAACTCTATTTTTTTTTTCACTTTTTTTTAATTTTTTTCTTTGAATTTTTTTTTTAGTATTACACTTTTTTTTTTGAATGAGGATGGGGGCACACAACAATGGAAAAAGAAGAAGATAGAAGACAAAGGTGAGATGAAAAAGGTAATACAAATGGAAGGAGAGAAAGTATAAAGAACAGTGAAAGGGAAACACAAAGATATACCTTGTACTAGCGAACCAAAGCTTTGATACCAAATGATATGAGATCCTCTAGGAACCTTGTCCTAGGAACTTCAACAAGATGACACGTTGTCGGGGACCAGCTAGAAAACAAGAATGTTAGTCAAAGAAAAGACCCTAAAAGAACCTGTCTCTTAGAATCCTAGCCTCAAGACGCCACAAAAGAAAATCAATCCTTTGATAAGTTACATGAACTCTTCGAGAATACAAAGAAGCAAAGGCCTCACAAATAATTAAATAATATTCAAATTTATTCATAATCTCCAAAATAGAGTACAATAGAAAGTCTTTTATAGGCAAAGTTTTAAAAAAGACTAAAATCCTAATAAAAGTAAAACACTAAAATTTGATTAGAAATATTTTAAATGGTACCTAAAATCAAAGAACAAGATTAGGATACTAATTTTAACTTAATCTCTAAGATAAGCTGTTTTACCAAATCCTAAAAATAATAAAATAAATAAAAAAACAAAATTCATAAAGAATCCTAGTCCAAAACAATAAGCTTCTTTTAGTAGTCACATGGGATGCCCATGTTTCATTAAAAATCACATGGTTAACACATGATTCTTAATCTCTTGTAATTGGACTTCAATTGGACCTTAGCACTCCTCTTGTATAAAGTTACATTGGGCCTTCAACATGTTGGATATTGACTCTAGTTGCTCCATGGACCTTCTTAGGACATTAGGCTTCCACTTGGACTTCCACTTTTACATTTTTACGGAGATCTTATGTCCAAAGTCCAATTCAACTGCAAGATCAGCATGCCTAACGTATTGCTTCTTACTAGCTTTATCTCATGTTTGGAAGCTCCGATAAGGATGATTCCAAAACGAGGTGAAAGCTGAGGGTTTAAGATTTAAGATTAACCCATTAATCATTTGAAAATACTATGAAATGATGATGAAATCATTCACCAAAATTGATTGACGTCTAGCATGTTCTAAATTGATCAAATATGGATCTTAGGCTCTAAACTTAGGCCGACGTACAACATAGAGATTGTCTAGTGCTCTTTGAAATTCTTGGACATATACTAGCACAATTTAGGCCTCTTGAGCATGGGTCATCCCTTCATGAGCCATTTGAACCTGAATCATAAGCTTTTGAATGATTTGGGTTTCTTAATAGATGAGGGCTTCTCAAACTTGTTGTGCTCCAATGGGCATGCCTACTGGTATTGTATCACTTTGAGGATTTTACTTGGAATTTTCTAGTTTTGGGATTGCCACTTTATTCTTTGCTCCTATTGATTTGTTTTGTTTCTAACTAAGAGCACTAAAAAGGAACAAGTGAGTGGTAAAAGGCAAGAGTGTCATATTAAAGATAAAAGCCAAATTTTGAGTGAAACTCAAGTGGATTTGCAATATTTTGAGTGACACACGTGAGAAGAGCGTGTGAGGCCTCACTTCATATTATTTCTCTATTCTGTCTACTAAACATTTTAGGTTGTAAAATGGCTGAAAATGAACCAATGATGTTGATCTTAAAGTTGTCATGAAAAGTTTCTATGAGCAATTCAAAAGGCTCAATGCAAGACTAGATGACTTTGAATCTCCAACTAACTCTAAAATTCCAAAAAGGCGTGATCTTAATGAGGAGTATGAAGGAGGATCTGACTTTGATGATTTCATTCCAAGGAGGTACAAGCAAACTCCCCCATGTAAGGAACATGGTCTAGGCAATATCAAAATGAAAATTCCTTCCTTTCAAGGAAAGAATGATCTAGAGCTTAAGGTTGAGCATGTTTTTGAGTACCATCATTATTTTGAAGAGCAAAAAGTGAAATTAATAGCCATTGAATTTTCTGATTATGCTAGCATTTGGTGGGATTAACTTCTCATCAATAGAAGGCGAAATGGAGAGCCTCCAATTCAGACTTGACATAAGATGAAAATCACTATGAGAAAGAGATTTGTCCCTACTTATTACTATAGAGATTTGCACAAGAAATTGCAGAAATTGAGACAAGGCTTCATGAGTGTTGTGAAGTATTATCAAGAGATGGAAATGGCTATGATTACAGCCAATCTTGAGGAAGACAAAGGGGCAACCATAGCAAGATTCATAGATGGTTTGTGATGCGAAATCACGGGGTGGCCCAATCTTCACCACATAGGTTGATGGATGGATGATAGTTTGAGACCTGACGAAAGCAAATAGCTAACCAATGTTATAAGAATGTTGACCTGCTACTTAGACAACGCACCTACCCAATTGGGTTGAAGCACGAATTAGGGGCTTTTGCGAACTTGAATCATCAATCTAAAGATAGGTTGACAAGACAAAAAATTCACAAGAGCAAAGAAAAGATAATATTTTCACAATTAAAAAAACACTCAAAATAATTCTATTACTTTCAATCTGATTCAAATGAAGGTAACATACATGTATTTATAGTGTAGGTCAAACCTATCTACTGGAGGAAAAGTAGGAAACTACTACATAATCCTAATTGAAAGAACTAAAAATTAGGGATACAAAATCAAATCTTTTTAAAAATAGAAAAGGAAAGATAATCAGCCTAATTAATTCTAGTTTTCATCCAAACACATAAAGCTTCTAGAAGTCAGCATATTAAGCTCATAATATCATTATTTAAGCCCAAATGAGTCAATCTATATATGGCCCTTAGTCCAAACTCTCTAATTTACAACATTATAACCCAAATTAGCTCTAATAACTCCATCTTTAGCCCAAATAATGTTGAGGACATTTTGATTAATACTTGAATCAGATTCAAAAATCTGCTTGGTCCAAATCTCTTGAATAAGTCCACTTAATGCTTCTTTAAATTGTTTAGCTTTCACCCTTATAATAGGTCCAATTGGAAGATGCAAAGGATCATTTAAAGATTTTGAATTAGCATCGTCATGAACCTAGTTCATATCATCCTCCCCCTCTTAAAAAGGAGTCATCCTCAACTTTTCAAAATCTGCACCAAAACAAGGAGAAAGGTCAAAAACATTGAAAGTAGCACTTACACCATACTCACTTGGTAAATTAAGCATTATCATTGATTTTCTCTAATACTCAAAAAGGTCCATCTTCTCGAGGCATAAGCTTGGACTTTCTTTTGTCAGAAAATCTCTCTTTTCTAAGGTGGAACCAAACTAAATCCCTTGGTTCAAATGATATCTTCTTTTGTCCCTAATTAGAATGATTTACATATTGTTGAGTCATCCTCTCAATGTTTTGCTTAGCCCTTTCATGGATTTCCCAAACGAACTCAGCACACTTCTTCCCATCCATATTGATTCCTTCCTGCAAAGGCAAAGGAGTTAAGTCAATGGGTGTAAGAGGATTAAAACCATATACAGTCTCAAAGGGCGAATATTTAGTAGTAGAATGAATGGCCATGTTGTAAGCAAATTCTACGTGCGGTAGACACTCCTCCTAATTCTTTAAGTTCTTCTTAACAATTGTCTATAACAAAGAAGAAAGCGTCCTATTTACAACTTTAGTTTGCCCATCAATTTGTGGGTGGCAAGCAGTAGAAAATAGCAATTTAGTTCCTAGCTTGCTCTACAAATTCTTCCAAAAATAGCTTAGGAACTTAGCATCTCAATCTGATACTATAGTTCTCAACATCCCATGAAGCCGTTCAACTTCTTGAAAGAACAAATTGGCAATGTTAGAAGCATCATCAACCTTATGACATGCAATGAAGTGTGCCATTTTAGAAAATCTATCTACTACAACAAAAATGGAATCCCTCCCCCTTTTAGACCTAGGTAATCCCAGAATAAAGTCCATGGAGATATCTTCCCAAGGTAAACTAGGAATAGGGAAGGTAGTATACAATCTATAGGGATTTATTTTAAATTTAGCTTTATGACACACAATACACTTGCCTACAAATTTTTCAACATCCCTATGCATCCTAGGCTAATAAAATATTCATTTAAGACTTCAAATGTTTTAGTAATGCCAAAATGTCCCATTAAACCACCTGAATGCGCTTCCTTCACCAATAACATATGCATAGAATAATTAGGAATGAAAATCTTAGAGAAAACACTTGCACTGATACAATACCAGTAAGCATACCCATTGGAGCACAACAAGTTCGAGAAACCCTCATTCATCAAGAACTTCATAGAGCTCAAGTGGGCCAAATTGTGCTAGTATATATCCAAAAATCTCAAAGAGCTCAAGATAATATTTATGTTGGACGTTGGCCCAAGTTTAGAATCCAAGATCCATATTTGAACAATTCAAAACATGTTGAATTGGACTTTGGACATGAGATTTCCCTAGAAATGCAAAAGTAGAAGTCTAAGTGGAAGCCCAATGTCCTAAGAAGGTCCATGGAGATGTTAAAGGCCCAATGTAGTTATATACATACAAGAGGAGTGTCAAGCCCCAATTGGAGTCCAATTGCAAGAAATTAAAAATCATGTGTCAATCATGTGATTTTTAATGAAGTATGAGCATCCCATGTGAACTATTTAAAGGTGCTAATTAGTTTTGACTAAGATTCTTTTTGAATTTCGTTTTTTATTATTTTATTATTTTTTTGGACTTGGTCAATGAGCTTATCTAGGAGATTAAGTTAAAATTAATATCCTAATCTTGTTCCTTGATTTTAGGCATCATTCAAAATAATTCTAATCAGATTTTAGAGTTTAACTTTTATTAGGATTTTAAGTCTTTTAGAAACTTTGCCTATAAAAGGCTCCTTATTATACTCTATTTTAGATTATAAATGAATTTGAGTATTATTCAATACTTTGTAAGGCTTTTGCTTCTTTGTGTCCTCTGAGAGTTCACGTAACTTATCAAAGGATTGGTCTTCCTTTGTGGCGTCTTGAAGCTAGGGTTCTAAGAGACAAGTTCTCTTAAGGTCTTTCCTTTGACTAACATTCTTGTTTTCTAACCGGTCCCGAGCAAAGTTTCGAATTGTTGAAGGTTCTCTAGGGCATGTTCCTAGTGGGTCTCGCATCATTTGGTATCAAAGCTTTGGTTCACTAGTACAAGGTACATCTTTGTGTTTCCCTACCATTGTTCTTCATACTTTCTTTCCTTCCATTTGTGTTATCTTTTCATCTTTGCCTTTGTTTTCCATCTTCTTCTTTCTTCCATTGTTGTGTGCCTCCATCCTCATTCAAAAAAAAAAAGGAGAGTGTGATACTCCAAAAGAAAATAAAAAAAAATTCGAAAAAAAAAATTTCAAAAAAAAAAATTCCAAAAAAAAAGTGAAAAAAAAGAAGAAAAAAGAAGAAATTGCAAGTTGTGCAAATTCAAAAAGCTTGGAGTTAGTTTCCTAATTGGAGTTAATTTCCTAATTTGATTGCATTGAATAGCCACCAAGTTATCTACTTCCTATTTGCATTTAAGTAAGGATTTTCTTTTCTAATTGTTTTGAACTTGAATTGCAAGTAGTTTCGTATTAACTTGGTTCCCAAGTAGTTTTCTATTTTTAAAGTTTCTTATTTTCAAATTTTTCTTTTTCTTCTCCTTCCTTCTAAGCCATCCCAACCTCCCCTTCCTCCTTGTTTTCCTTTCCTCTTTCCCTTTTTGTTACATACCTATTTTTTTCCTTTGTTTGATTCTTTAGGAATTTATATTTTAGGATTCTAGTTTTTGATTGCCACTAGTCTGATCTTTTCATTTGATTTGCTTGTGACTTGCTTAGAACACTTGTAAGAAGCAAATTATTGAGTGGTAAAAGGCTAGAGTCTACCATCTTAATAAAAGCCAAATTTTGAGAGTAAACATGAGTAAATTACTATTCTTGAGTGTAAACACGTAAGCTAGTGAGTTGCGAGGTCCTATATCTTTCTTTGCTTGTTTTTGTACAAACTAATATTTCAGGATGTCTGGAGAATCTGAGCATAGTGACTTTGACATGAAAGTCTGGGTTAGAGTTGTTCAAAGTACTCTTGAGAAACTTAGTGCCAGATTAGATGATGTGGAGTCTTCTTCCAATAGGAGGACCATAGAAGGCGAGCTCAAGTGGAGCTTGATGATGATGCTGAGTCTGACTTTGAGGAGTCCCATACTCAGAGAGGCAGACAGTCATCATCTAATAAGGATGGTGGTATTGGAAAATATCAAGATGAAGATTCAGTCATTCCCTCGAAAAAATGACTCGGACCAATACTTAGATTGGGAAAGAAGAGTGGAGCATGTGTTCGAGTGCCACTCTTACACTGAGGCGAAGAAAGTAAAACTTGCTGCAGTTGAGTTTACTGACTATGCTAGCATCTAGTGGGATCAACTCTTACTCACCAGAAGACGTACTGGTGAAGGTCCAATTCATGATTGGCAGGAGATGAAAACTATAATGCGCAAACGGTTTGTCCCTAGTTACTATTATAGGGAATTGCATAAGAGGCTCCAAAAGTTGAAACAAGGTTCTGAGTGTGGAAGATTTCTATCAAGAAATGGAGATTGCCATGATTAAGGCAAATTTGGAGGAAGACCGTGAAGCAATCATGGGCTAATTCATTGAGGGCTTAAATCCTGATATAGCTGCCCAAGTTGATTTATACAATTACCCGGATATGGAGGAGCTCTTGCATAGAGATATCAAGGTGGAAAAGCAACTAAGGGCATAACAAAAGCTGAAAGTGACATCTAGCTCGAGTTCTTGGAGGGATTCCAAAGTCTCCTTCAAGCCAAAGACTGATTTCAAATCTAAAGAGGAAAGTAAGGTAAAACCATTTCAGGTTAAGGGTAAAACTGATTCAAAACCTTTTTTGTCTTCTAATTCTGCTGCTTCCTCCTTTAAGGTTAGATGCTTTAAATATAATGGTTTTGGTCACATTGCTTCACAATGTCCTAACAAATGAATTCTGATTATTCTTGAAAATGGTGATGTGACTAGTGCTAGTAGTGAGTCTGAGGACGATGAGATGCCACCTCTGACTGATGACTCAGATTTAGAGTTAACTGAAGTTGTAAATGGTAAAGCCTTTGTGCCTAGGCGTGCTCTCAACATTCAACCTAAAGAAGATCTTGAGGTAGAGCAGCATGAGCATATTTTCCATACTCATTGTTTCATCCACAAGAAGGTATGTAGTTTGATTATTGATGGTGGTAGCTGCACAAATGTAGCTAGTACTTTACTTGTGGAAAAGCTGAACTTGCCTACTTTGAGACATCCTACCCCTTATAAATTACAATGGCTTAATGATAGTGGGGAGGTAAAGGTAACAAAACAGGTACTCATCTCTTTCTCTATTGGTAATTATCATGATGAGATTCTTTGTAATGTAGCACCCATGTATGCTGGTCACTTATTACTTAGTAGGCCATGGTAGTTTGACAAAAAGGTAAAACATGATGGATATTAAAGTTATTACTCCTTTGTTTTTAATGGTAAGACCATTATGTTGACCCCTAACATATGAGGATCAGTTAAAAATTGAAAGAGAGTGTAAGAAGAGAGAGCAAGAAAAGAAAGGTAAAGTAAGTGTGAGTGTTGAGAATGAGAAAAAGCAAGAGAAAAGAGAACTGAGTAGAAAGGAAAAGAAAATTAGAGAAAAATATGAGGAAAAGAAAGTGAGTTTATTTTTGGGTAGAAGTGAGATCAAGAGAGCTCTTATTTGTGAAAATGCTTTCTTATTGCTTTATAAAAATGTTTATCTTACTATCGATGATCTTGATCACTCTTTGCCTGCTAGTGTTACATTTTTATTGTAGGAATTCTGTGACTTGTTCCCAAAGGAAATACCTGATGGATTGCCCCCTTTAAGAGGCATTGAGCATCGTATAGACTTTATCCCCAGAGCATCTATTCCTAATAGACCTGCTTATCGAGCAAATCCAGACGAGACTAAGGAAATACAACATCAAGTGGAAGAGCTCATGAAGAAAGGCTTTGTTCGTGAAAGTCTGAGTCTGTGTGCTGTCCCGGTGATCCTTGTACCCAAAAAGGATGGCAAGTGGCGGATGTGTGTAGATTGTCGTGCCATCTACAAAATAACGGTAAAATATTACTATCCTATCCCTAGGTTAGATGATATGCTAGATGAGTTGCACGGTGCATGATGCGAGACCCACTAGGAACATGCCCTAGAGAACCTTCAACAATTCGAAACTTTGCCCGGGACCGGCTAGAAAACAAGAATGTTGGTCAAAGGAAAGACCTTAAGAGAACTTGTCTCTTAGAACCCTAGCCTCAAGACGCCATAAAGGAAGACCAATCCTTTGATAAGTCACGTGAACTCTCAGAGAACACAAAGAAGCAAAAACCTCACTAAGTATTGAATAATACTCAAATTCATTCATTCATTCATTCATTCATGATCTTCTAAAATAGAGTACATTAGGGGGCCTTTTATAGGCAAAATTTCTAAAAGACTTAAAATCTTAATAAAAGTTAAACTTTAAAATCTGATTAAAATTATTTTGAATCATGCCTAAAATCAAGGAAGAAGATTAAGATATTAATTTTAACTTAATCTCCTAGATAAGCTCCTTGACCAAGTCCAAAAAAATAATAAAATAATAAAAAACGAAATTTAAAAAGAATCTTAGTCAAAACTAATTAGCACCTTTAAATAGTCCACATGGGATGCTCATACTTCATTAAAAATCACATGATTGACACATGATTTTTAATTTCTTGCAATTGGACTCCAATTGGGCCTTGACACTCCTCTTGTATGTGTATAACTACATTGGGCCTTTAACATCTCCATGGACCTTCTTAGGACATTGGGCTTCCACTTAGACTTCCACTTTTGCATTTCTAGGGAAATCTCATGTCCAAAGTCCAATTCAACATGTTTTGAATTGTTTAAATATGGATCTTGGACTCTATACTTGGGCCGACATCCAACATAAATATTATCTTGAGCTCTTTGAGATTTTTGGATATATACTAGCATAATTTGGGCCACTTGAGCTCTATGAAGTTCTTGATGGATGAGGGTTTCTCGAACTTATTGTGCTTCAATGGGTATGCCTACTGGTATTGTATCAGTGCAAGTGTTTTCTCTAAAGTTGATCTTAGAAGTGGTTACCATCAGATTAGGATGAAAGAAGGTGATGAATGAAAAATTGCTTTTAAGACCAAGTTTGAGTTGTATGAATGGTTTGTTATGCCATTTGACTTGACTAACGCACCTAGCACTTTCATGAGTTTAATGAACCATGTCTTTAGACCTTTCATTGGAAGATTTGTTGTGGTTTACTTTGATGATATTTTGATCTACTCTAAGAGTCTAGAAGAGCATGTGAGTCATTTGCATGATGTGTTTGTTGTGCTTAGGGAGAATAAACTCTTTGCCAATTTAGAGAAGTGCTCTTTTTATTTGGATTCTGTGGTTTTTCTTGGATTTGTTGTAGGGGCTCGTGGCATACAATTGGATGAGGAAAAGGTCAAAGCAATCCGAGAGTGGCCAACTCCAAAGAATGCGAGTGAAGTAAGAAGCTTCCATGGATTGGCGAGCTTCTGTAAGCGATTCGTGAAGGACGTCTCTATTCTTGCTGCCCCTTTGAATGATTTGGTAAGAAAGAATGTGATATTCAAGTGGGGTGAAGCACAAGAGCGTGCTTTTAACATACTGAAGGAAAAACTAACTAATGCCCCTGTACTTGTGTTGCCTGATTTTACTAAGGTTTTTGAAATTGAGTGTGACGCTTCTGGTATAAGCATAGGTGGTGTGTTGATGCAAGCTTCTAAACCTATTGCATATTTCAGTGAGAAATTGAGTGGTCCTACTTTAAATTATTCCATATATGATAAAGAGCTGTATGCCTTGAAACGAACTTTAGAAACTTGGCAACATTATTTGTGGCCTAAAGAATTTATATCCATTCTGATCATGAGAGTCTTAAGTTTTTTAAGTCCCAGTGTAAATTGAACAAAAGGCATGCAAGTTAGCTTGAATTTACTGAAACCTTCCCTTATGTGATTAAGCATAAGCAGGGAAAGGAAAATGTTGTGGCTGATGCATTGTCTAGGTGTTATACTTTGATTACTTCCATGCATACTAGATTGATAGGCTTTGAGATGTTAAAAGGCATGTATGAGTCTGATTCTGGTTTCGCTAATATTTGGAAATCTTGTGAATTGTATGGTGCTAATGACTATTACAAGTTTGATGGGTTCCTTTTCAAAAAGAACAAGTTATGTGTTCCTATGTGTTCCATTCGTGAGCTTCTTGTTAAGGAAACTCATGGCGAGGGATTGATGGGCCATTTTGGTGTAAAAAAGACTTTGGCTTATTTGAATGAGCATTTTTATTGGCCTGCCATGAGAAAAGATGTGGTTGCTATTTGTTCTAGGTGTATTACTTGTAAGCATGCTAAGTCTAGAATTCAATCACATGGCTTGTATTCTCCTTTACCAGTTCCCTCTCACCCATGGACTGATATTTCTATGGACTTTGTTTTGGGTTTGCCTAAATCTTCCACTGGGAAAGATAATGTCTTTGTTGTTGTGGATAGGTTTAGTAAAATGGCACATTTTATTGCTTGTTCCAAAACTAATGATGCTATGTATGATGCAGAATTATTTTTCAAGGAGATTGTTAGGTTGCATGGTGTGCCAAAAACTATTATTAGTGATAAAGATGTGAAATTCTTGAGTTATTTCTGGAAAACATTATGGAATAAACTTGGCACTAAGCTTTTATTTTCTACTACAGCACATCCACAAACTGACGGGCAAATCGAGGTTGTTAATAGAACCCTCTCTACTTTATTAAGAGCTATCATTCAAAAGAATCTTAAGAATTGGGAGAAGTGTTTATCCCATGTCGAATTTGCTTATAATCATGCTGTTCATTCTGCTACAAAATTCTCTCCTTTTGAAATTATTTATGGCTTTAATCCTTTAACCCCATTAGATTTGCTTCCTTTACCTTCACATGAGTTTACTAACCTTGATGGTGCTAGGAAGGCAAAGTTTGTGCAGGATTTGCATGAGAAAGTGAAAGCCAATATTGAAAGAAGGAATGAGCAAATTGCTAACCAAGTTAACAAGGGTAGAAGGCGTGTGGTATTTGAACTTGGCGATTGGGTGTGGGTTGACTTGCAAAAAGAACGTTTCCCGGAGCAAAAGAAGTCAAAACTCCAACCTAGAGGAGATGGTCCCTTTCAAGTTCTTGAAAGGATTAATGATAATGCTTATAAAATTAACTTGCCTAGTTCTTATGAAAATATTAGTGCAACTTTTAATGTAGCTGATCTCTCTTCCTTTGATGTTACAGATTTGAGGATGAATCCTTTTCAAGAGGGGGGGAATGATGCAATAGCACTAAGAGACCTTGCTGAGTATGGAAGTGGACTTGATGAAGGATATGGTATTAAGTTTCAAGCCCAAGGACGTGATTTGCAAATTAAAATCTTAGAGTTCAAGTCAAATGTGCCTAAAGATCCATTGCAAGGCATAGGAGACCCAATAACAAGAGCTAAGGCCAAAGCAATGAAAAAAGCCTTCAATTGTTTGATTCATAAACTTCATGACTTAGAGCCCATTTATTTGAGTCAAGATGGGGCCTAAGAAGATGTAAAAGGTGTGATCATGCTAACCACTCTACAAGAGGAGTGCCAAGGCCCAATTGGAGTCCAATTGCAAGAAATTAAAAATCATGTGTTAGCCATGTGATTTTTAATGAAGCATGAGCATCCCATGTGGACTATTTAAAGGAGCTAATTAGTTTTGACTAGGATTCTTTTTGAATTTTGTTTTTTATTATTTTATTATTTTTTTGGACTTGGTCAAGGAGCTTATCTAGGAGATTAAGTTAAAATTAATATCCTAATCTTGTTCCTTGATTTTAGGCATCATTCAAAATAATTCTAATCAAATTTTAGAGTTTAACTTTTATTAGGATTTTAAGTCTTTTAGAAACTTTGCCTATAAAAGACTCCCTATTGTACTCTATTTTAGATCATGAATGAACTTGAGTATTATTCAATACTTTATGAGGCTTTTACTTTTTTGTGTTTTCTAAGAGTTCACGTGACTTATCAAAGGATTGGTCTTCCTTTGTGGCGTCTTGAGGCTAGGGTTCTAAGAGGCAAGTTCTCTTAGGATCTTTCTTTTGACTAACATTCTTGTTTTCTAGCCGATCTCGGGCAAAGTTTAGAATTGTTAAAGGTTCTCTAAGGCATGTTCCTAGTGGGTCTCACATCAAATGGGCATGCCTACTGATATTGTATCACATGTTTTTCGTTATCTCATTGGAAAATTTGTTGTTGTATATTTTGATTTACAGCAAGAGTTCAGATGATCATCTTGGTCATTTGTGTGAGGTCTTTTGCATTCTTAAGGAGAATAGCCTTTATGCAAATTTAAAAAAGTGTTCTTTTTGTTTGGATTCTATTGTGTTTCTTAGATTTGTTGTAGGTGCTCAAGGGATTCGTGTTGATGAAGAGAAGGTGAAAGCTATCCGTGAGTGGCCTACACTAAAGAATGCAAATGAAGTGAGGAGTTTCCATGGCTTGGCTAGCTTCTATAGATGTTTTGTGAGGGATTTCTCCTCCATTGCTGCACCTTTGAATGATTTGGTAAAGAAAAATGTGGTTTTCAAGTGGGGTGAAACACAGGAGGTTGCATTTAGCACTTTGAAAGAAAAATTAAGTAATGCTCCTTTACTTGTTTTACCTAATTTTTATAAAGTTTTTGAAATTGAATGTGATGCATCTAGAATTGGAATTGGGGTTGTTTTAATGTAAGATTCTAAGCCTATTGCTTTCTTGGGTGAAAAATTAAGTTGAGCTACTTTGAATTATCCCACTTATGGCAAAGAGTTGTATGCTTTAAAAAGAACCTTAGAGACTTTGCAACATTATTTGTGGTCAAAAGAATTTATTATACATTCTGATCATGAATGCTTCAAAATTTTAAAGTCTCAAGGTAAATTGAACAAGAGACATGCTAGATGGCTTGAATTCATTGAAACTTTTCCTTATGTCATTAAGCATAAAAAGGGTAAAGAGAATGTTGTGGTTGATGCATTATTTAGGACATATAGTCTTCTTGCCTCATTGCATGCTAGATTACTTAGTTTTGAGATGTTAAAAAGCATGTATGAATCTGATAGTGACTTTAGTGAAATCTAGAAATTGTGTGAGAAATATGGTTTCAATGACTTTCACAGATTTGATGGATTTTTGTTTAAGAAAGATAAATTATGTATTCCATCTTGTTCTATACGTGAATTACTTGTTAAAGAGACTCATGGTGGTGCTTTGATGGGGCACTTTGGTGTGGAGAAAACTTCAGCTCTTTTACATGAACATTTTTATTAGCCAAGCATGAGAAAAGATGTAATTGTTGTTTGTGATATATGTGTGACATGTAAGCATACAAAATCTAAAGTTCAATCTAAGGTTTGTATTATCCCCTCCCCATGCCTTCCCAACCTTAGATTGATATTTCTATGGATTTTGTGTTGGGCTTACCTAAATCTCAAAGTGGAAAAGATAGCATTTTTGTTATGGTTGATAGATTTAGCAAAATGGCATACTTTATTGCATTGTCAAAAACTGATGATGCCATACACATTGCTGACTTGTTCTTTAAAGAAATTGTAAGGTTGCATGGTTTACCTAAATCTATTGTAAGTGATAGAGATGTAGTAGCCATTTTTGGAAAACTTTGTGGTATAAGTTAGGAACTAAATTGTTGTTTTCTACTATGGTGCATCCTTAAAAGGATGGGCAAATTGAAGTTGTGAATCGTACTCTTACTACCTTACTTTGTTCTATCATTCAAAAAAAACTTAAAGAATTGGGAAAAATGCTTACCTCACATTGAGTTTGTATATAATAGAACTATGCACTCTTTTACTTCATTTACTCCATTTGAAGTTGTCTATGGTTTTAATCCTTTAACCCCTCTTGATAATCCTTTACCTTCTAATGAGTTTGCTAATTTTGATAGTTTGAAGAAAGCTAAGTTTGTGTAGGAATTACATGCCAAAGTCAAGGCTAACATTGAGAAGAAGAATGAACAATATGTCAAGCATGCTAATAAGGGTAGAAGGCGTGTGGTATTTGAACTTGGAGATTGGGTTTAGGTACACTTGAGAAAGGAAAGATTTCTTGAGAAATGAAAGTTAAAATTGCACCCCAGAAGGGATGGACCTTTCCTAGTTTTGGGAAGAATTAATGATAATGCATACAACATTGATTTGCCTAGCTCTTATGGAAATATTAGTGCAATGTGACTGATTTATCTCCCTTTTGATGCAAGACCCACTAGGAACATGCCCTAGAGAACCTTCAACAATTCGAAACTTTGCTCGAGACTGGCTAGAAAATAAGAATATTGGTCAAAGGAAAGACGCTAAGAGAACTTGTCTCTTAGAACCCTAGCCTCAAGACGCCACAAAGGAAGATCAATCCTTTGATAAGTCACGTGAACTCTTAGAGAACACAAAGAAGCAAAAGCCTTACAAAGTATTAAATAATACTCATATTCATTCATTCATGATCTATAAAATAGAGTACAATAGGGGCCCTTTTATAGGCAAAGTTTCTAAAAAACTTAAAACCCTAATAAAAGTTGAACTCTAAAATCTGATTAGAATTATTTTGAATGATGCCTAAAATCAAGGAACAAGATTAGGATATTAATTTTAACTTAATCTTCTAGATAAGCTCCTTGACCAAGTCCAAAAATTAATAAAATAATAAAAAACGAAATTAAAAAAGAATCCTAGTTAAAACTAATTAGCTTCTTTAAGTAATCACATGGGATGCACATGCTTCATTAAAAATCACATGGTTGACACATGATTTTTAATCTCTTGCAATTGGACTCCAATTGGGCTTTGGCACTCCTCTTGTATGTGTATAATTGCATTGGGCCTTTAACATATTGGATATTGACTTTAGTTGCTCCATGGACTCTTCTTAGAAAATTGGGCTTCCACTTGGACTTCCACTTTTGCATCTTTAAAGAGATATTAATCAAATATGGATCTTGGGCTCTCAACTTGGGCCGACGTCCAACATAGATATTATCTTGAACTCTGAGATTTTTGGACATATACTAGCACAATTTGGGCCTCTTGAACTCTATGTTCTTGATGAATGAGGGTTTCTCAAACTTGTTGTGCTCCAATGGGTATGCCTACTGGTATTATATCACCTTTAATTATGTAGATTCAAGGATGAATCCTTTTGAAGGGGGAGGGAATGATGAAGGGGCCCATGAGCTTGGAGACAAGAAAACTTGGTGTGATGACTTAAAAGAGCATGAAGGGCATGCAAAAGAGCTCAACAAGCAAATGGACCCATTACAGGGCATAGGAGGCCCAATGACTAAAGAGCTAAAGCCATAAAGCAAGCTTTGAGTTGCATTGTCCAAGAAGTTCAAGAGTTTGAACCCATGGTTTTGCATCAATTTGAAGAGTTACAAGGCCCAAGGGATGTGATCCTCATTGTCCAAGCCCAACAAGACATGCTGCAAGGTCTAAATGGACTCCAACTTGAAGAAATCAATTAACAAGTATGTGCAAATCACATGGACAACAAAAGTGACATGAATAGGAGCTCTAAATCTGATTAGGATGTCTTTTAATTGCTTTTCAATAGTTTGAATGAGGCCATTTAGTCAAGACTTAGGATTTAAGTTTCAGATTTTGTTTATTTCCATTTTTCTTAGTTGCTGAAAACTTACAGATTACTTTCTTTCCTTTTCTGTAGGATTTCTTGTAGTAAATGGTATCATCTCTTCCTATTAAAATAATTTTTTTGTTTCCTATTTCTTGGAGGAGAATTCTTAGAGATTAAGTTAGGTTTAGGGTTTTCTTTTATGCCTATTTAATAGGCCACCTATTTTACTTTTGAGAGAGTTGAATGAATTCAGAATTTTATTTCTCAATGTGAGAATTCTTGCTTATGTGTGTTCTTCTTTAGAATACAAGTGACTTATCAAAAGAGTGGTCTTCCTTTGTGGCATCTCAAGGCTAGGGTTCTAAGGGACGAGTTCTCTTAAGGTCTTATCAACTTGACCAACATTTCTTGTTTCTAGCCAATCTCGAGCAAAGTGTCATCTTGTTGAAGATTCCTAGGACTTATTCATACGAGGTCTCTCATCAATACGATGCTTAATGCTTCTCAAAGGGGGCAAACCATCGGGAATTTCCTCTAGAAACAAATCACCAAAATCCTACAAACGAAACACAACACTAGAGGGTAAAGAGGGATCAAGTTCATTAATAGAAAAATAAATTTCCTTATACAAGAGTACAAGTACTTGCTCATTAGCCAACATAGCTCTCTTAATCTCTCTTTTTCCAAAAAATAAACTCACATTCTTTTCATTAATTTTCTCACTTTCATGCTTTTTCTTTTCACTCACTTTCTTTTCTTTTTCTCTCTCTTTTCCTTCTTTCCTCTCTTTCTCTCTCAATTTGCACTCTTTTTCAATTCTAAGTTGATCCTCATAAGCTTGCATGAATCTAAGAGGAGTAAGCACAACAGTTTTACCATTGAAAGGAAAAGAGTAGCAATTCTTATATCCATCATGCTTAACACGTCCATCAAATTGCCATGGGCCAAGCAAAATATGTCCAGCATACATAGGAACTACATCACACAAGGCCTCATCATGATAATTACCAATAGAAAAAGAAATTAACACTTACTTAGTAACTTCACCACAATCATTAAGCCATTGCAACTTATAATGACTAGGATGCTTTAAAGTAGGAAAAGTCAATTTATCAACAAGCAAGATACTAGCAACATTTGTACAACTACCACTATCAATAATCACACTACATACCTTGTTCTTGACAAAACATCTAGTATGGAAAATGTGCTCACGTTGCTCTTTCTCATGATCTGCCTTGGGTTGAATATTTAGAGCATGCCTAGACACCAAAGCCTCTCCATGCACAGGCTCACTAAGCTCCAACTTGGAATCCTCCACTAATGATGGCATACTTCCATCAGAATCTTCATCACTAGTCTCCTCACTAACCACCATTCTAAAGCAAAATCATAGTTCTCTTGTTTGAACATTGAGAAGAGATGTGACCAAAACCTTGGCATTTAAAATACTTAATTTTTGACATAGAAAAGGAAGAAGAAGAAGAGTTAGAGTCATACTTACTTTTAGGAGGTGGATTTGAACTTTTGGGCTTGCTTCCTCCTATGGCTTGCTTTCTTTTGGATTTGAAGGAGG
Source organism: Erythrophleum ivorense (assembly GCA_026724425.1). Lineage (NCBI taxonomy): Eukaryota > Viridiplantae > Streptophyta > Magnoliopsida > Fabales > Fabaceae > Erythrophleum > Erythrophleum ivorense. The sequence goes on along the minus strand of JAIUCV010000004.1, from coordinate 20,286,122 downwards.
ATTTGGAATCCTTCAAACCTTGCTTCCAAGAACTAGAACCAACAGCAAATCTAAACTTTTGTTGAGATTTAAGTTGTTTCTCCACTTTAATAGCTTTGTGTAAAAGCATGTCAACATAATGTTGGAGATCAACAATTGCAGCAATTTTAGGGTGCAAACCATCTATGAATCTTGCCATGGTTGCCTCTTTGTCTTCCTCAAGATTGGCTCTAATCATAGCCATTTTCATCTCTTGATAATACTCTTGTGATTGCTGTCTTGATTTGAATAAGAACACTATAAGAGGCAACTTTGAGCAATAAAAGGAAAAAGTGATTTAATATCAAAGAAAAAACTAATATAAGAGTGAAACACAAGTGATTGAAATTTTTTAAGTGTAAACACGTGAGAAAGAGTGATGAGGTCTTATTTGTTTTGTTTTATTTGTACTAACCTTGTTTTGAAGGTATGTCTCAAACGAGTGAGCCCTACTTTGATCCAAAGGCTTTTATGTAAGCCATAGAAATCAAGATGGAGAAGTTGTTGAATGACAAGCTTGACACCCTCCAATCCCCATCAAACTCTGACAATGCAAGAGCAAGGCTCGTGTTGTTGAAAGAGAGATTGAAGATGATGAATCTGACTTTGAAGAGCCGTTGTTGGAAAAGGAAAGCAAGCTCCTTCCTGTAATGAGCTTGGGAACATTAAATTGAAAATTCCCTTTTTTCAGGGAAAAATGATTCTGATTTGTATTTAGAGTTGAAGAAGAGAATGGAACATGTATTTAAGTGTCCTATATATAGTGAAGAAAAATAAACTTGCTGTTGTTGAATTTTGTGATTATGTTAGTATATGGTGGGATCAATTACAGATAGATAGAAGGCAGAATGGTGAAAGACCTATCCATACATGGCAAGAGATGAAGGCCATCATGAAGAAGCGCTTTGTCCCAAACCACTATTATCGGGACGTGTTCAATTTGATAGAAAAGTTAGGCTGTGATAAGGTAGTCTTTTCTGTTGGAAAATATCATGATAAGGTTGTGTGTGATTTAGCACCTATGTATCTGGACATATCTTACTTGGTAGGCCATGGCAATTTGATAGAAAAGTTAGGCTTGATGGTTACAAAAATTGTTATTATTTTCTTTTTTCAATGACAAAAATATTGTACTTAGGCCTCTTAGGCCCCTTCAAGCTTATGAGGATCAAGTAAGGATTGAGCAAGTGATGCAAGACTCTTTAGGAACCTTGTCCTAAGAACCTTTAACAAGATGACACTTTACCTGGGATTGGCTAGAAAACAAGAATGTTAGTCAAAAGAATGACCCTAAGAGAACCCGCCTCTTAGAACCCTGGTCTCAAGACGCCACAAAAGAAGACTAATCCTTTGATAAGTCACGTGAACTCTCAGAGAACACAAAGAAGTAAAGGCCTCACAAAGTATTAAATAATACTCAAATTCATTCATGATCTCCAAAATAGAGTACAATAGGAAGCCTTTTATAAGTAAAAATTTCTAAAAGTTTAGAATCCTAATAAAAGTTAAACTTTAAAATCTGATTAAAAATATTTTAAATGGTGCCTAAAATCAAAAAAAAAGATTAGGATACTAATTTTAACTTAATCTCAAAGACTTATCTTTGACCAAATCCTAAAAATAATAAAATAAATAAAAACAAAATTTATAAAAAGAATCCTACACAAAACTAATCAACTCATTTAAATATTCACATGGGATGCTCATGCTTCATTAAAAATCACATGGTTGACACATGATTTTTAATCTCTTGTAATTGGACTCCATTTGGGCCTTGGCACTCCTCTTGTAGAACGGTTAGCATTATCACACCTTTTACATATTCTTAGGCCTTCTCTTGACTTAAATAAATGGCCTCTAAGTCATGAAGCTTATGAATTAAACAATTGAAGGCTTTTTTCATTGCTTTAGCCCTAACTCTTGTTATTGGACCTCTTATGCCTTGCAATAGATCTTTAGGCACATTTAACTTGAACTCTTAGATTTTAATTTGCAAATTACGTCCTTGGGCTTGAAACTTAGCACCATATCCTTCATTAGGTCCATTTCTATGCTCAACAAGGTCTCTTGGTGCTATTACATCAGCAAGAGTGCAAAATAAGAGAAAAAGAGAAGAGAAAGAGAAAAGAAAGTGAGAGAAAAAGAATTGAGTGAGAAAATAAAGAAAAAAGAGTGACTTTGTTTGCTGGAAAAAGTGAGATCAAGAGAGCTTTAGAGGATGAGGAGTTTTATATGCTTTTGTATAAAGATGTCCTTCTAGCCAATAATGAATTCAATCAACCTTTGCCCTCTAGTATTTTGTCTTTATTGCAAGATTTTGGTGATTTATTTTTGGAAGAGATCCCTAATGATTTGCCTCCTTTAAAAGGCATTGAGCACGGCATTGAATTCCTTCCCGGAGCTTCCATTCCAAATAGGCTTGCTTATAGAGCCAATCCAGAAGAGATGAAGGAGATCCAAAGACAAGTTGAAGAGTTAATGAAAAAGAGCTTTGTGGTAGAGAGCTTGAGCCCATGTGTTGTGTCAATCATACTTGCTCCAAAGAAAGATGATAAATGGAGAATGTGCATGGATTGTGGAGCCATCAGTAAAATCACGGTGAAATATACCTTATCCTTCGTTTGGATGATATATGATGCAAGACCCTCTAAGAACCTTGTCCTAGGAACCTTGGCACACAAATTGATCACCTGAGATCAACTACGTCTCACACAAAAACAAAAGAACACAAAGGGATTATTGGTTAGAGGTAGAACCCTAAGTGTCTCTTAGAATCCTAGCCAATGCCACAAAAGATGACCAATCCTTTGATAAGTCACATGAACGAGAGAACACAAAGAAGCAAAAGCGTCAATGAAAATTGAATAATACTCAAATTCATTAATAATCTGAATATGGAGTACAATAGAAAGCCTTTTATAGGCAAAGTTTCTAAAAGTCTAAAATTCTAACAAAAATTAAATACTAAAATTCGTAATTAATTATTCAGCATTAAATTGGCACCATTTACTTGGTCAAAATCTGATCAGAAATATTTTAAATGGTACTTAAAATCAAGGAACAAGATTAGGATACTAATTTCAACTTAATCTCTAAGATAAGATCTTTGACTAAGTCATAAAAATAATAAAATAAATAAAAACGAAATTCATAAAGAGTCCAGCCCAAAACTGATCAGCTCCTTTAAGTAGTCACATGGGATGCTTATACTTCATTAAAAGTCACATGGTAGATACATGATTCTTAATCTCTTGCAATTGGACTCCAATTGGGCCTTGGCACTTTTCTTGTAGAATCGTCAGCATTATTACACCTTTTTATATCTTCTTGGGCCCTCTCTTGACTCAAATAAATGGGCTCTAAGTCATGGAGCTTATAAATCAAACAATTAAAGGCTTCTTCCATTGCTTTGGCCCTAGCTCTTGTTATTAGGTCTCCTTTGCCTTGCAATAGATTTTTAGGCACATTTGACTTGAACTCTTAGGTTTTAATTTGCAAATTACATTCATGAGCCTAAAACTTAGCACCATATCCTCCATTAGGTCCACTTTTATGCTCAGCAAGGTTTCTTGGAGCTACTACATCATTCCCTTCCTTTTGAAAAGGATTCATCCTCAAATCTACAACATCAAAGGGAGAGAGATCAGCCATATTGAAAGTAGCACTAACATTTCTATAAGAACTAGGTAAGTCAACTTTATAAGCATTATCATTAATCCTTTCAAGAACTTGAAAAGGGCCATCTCCTCTAGGTGGAGTTTTGACTTCCTTTGCTCTAGGAAACATTCTTTTTGCAAGTGAACCCACATCCAATAGCCGGGTTAAACACCACATGCCTTCTACTGTTGTTAACTTGGTTGGCAATTTGCTCATTCCTTCTTTCAATGTTGTGATACAATATTAGTAGGCATACCCATTGGAGCACTACAAGTTTGAGAAGCCATCAAGAAAACTAAATTATTCAAAAGCCTATGATTCAGGTCCAAACTAGCTCATGAAAGGATGGCCTATGCTCAAGAGGCCCAAATTGTGCTAGTATATGTCCAAAAATCTCAAAGAGCTTAAGATATTATCTACGTTAGACGTCGACCCAAGTTTAGAGCTTAAGATCCATATTTGATCAATATCTCTTTAAAGATGCAAAAGTGAAAGTCCAAGTGGAAGCCCAATTTCCTAAGAAGAGTCCATGAAGCAACTAAAGTCAAATCCAATATGTGTATAATACACATACAAGAGGAGTGCCAAGGCCCAATTGGAATCCAATTACAAGAGATTAAAAATTATGTGTCAACCATGTGATTTTTAATGAAGCATGAGCATCCTATGTGACTATTTAAAGGAGTTGATTAGTTTTGACTAGGATTCCTTAAGAATTTCGTTTTTTATTTATTTTATTAGTTTTAGGACTTAGTCAAAGAGCTTATCTTAGAGATTAAGTTAAAATTAGTATCCCTAATCTTGTTCCTTGATTTTCAGCACCATTTAAAATATTTCTAATTAGATTTGAGTATTTTACTTTTATTAGGATTTTAGTTTTTTAGAAACTTTGCCTATAAAAAGCTTTCTATTGTACTCTATTTTGGAAGATCATGAACGAATTTGAGTATTATTCAATACTTTGTGAGGCTTTTGCTTCTTTGTGTTCTTTGAGAGTTCACGTGACTTATCAAAGGATTGGTCTTCCTTTGTGGCATCTTGAGGCTAGGGTTCTAAGAGACAAGTTTTCTTAGGGTCTTTCCTTTTACCAACATTATTGTTTTATATCCGGTCGGGCAAAGTGTCATCTTGTTGAAGGTTCCTAGGACAAGGTTCCTAGAGGGTCTTGCATCATGTTGGCTTTCACCTTCTTATGCAAATCCTGCACAAACTTAGCCTTCCTAGCACCATCAAGGTTAGTAAACTCATGTGAACGTAAAAGAAGCAAATCCAACTGAGTTAAAAGATTAAAGTCATAAATAATTTCAAAAGGAGAGAATTTTGTAGTAGAATGAACGGCACAATTATAAGAAAATTTGACATGGGGCAAACATTTCTCTTAATTCTTAAGATTCTTTTGAATGATAGCTCTTATAAAGTAGAGATTGATGCGATCCATCAAAGGGAGCAAGCTGTCTCAAATACTTGGAATGATCTTCTACAAATTCCAAGTGGCCCAATGACAAGAGCACGAGCTAAAAGAATGAGAGAAGCCTTAAGTGGACTTGTTCAAGAGACTTGGACTAAGCAAGCAGCAATTGAAGCAACAAAAGTCAAGCGAGATCCAAACATTTCTAATATGGACGTCCTCAATATCATATGGGCTGAAGATGGAGCTGCTGAGGCTAAATTGGGCCAAAACATTATAAATTGAAGTACTTGAACCATGGACCATCCATTGGTGGGCTCATTTAAGGCTAAATAATGCCCTTTTGGGCTCAATAAGCTAATTTGTAGAACCCTAATGTATTTGGACGAATTTAGCTTATTTAGGGGGATTTATTTCCTTTTTAGTCTTTAAGAGAATTTGACTTTTATAATTCTGATTGCATAGGTCATTAATTAGAATATTTGCCATTAATTTCCCTAGTTTTCCTTTTCTATGAGCATTGAAGGCAGATTTGACTTACACACTATATAATTGTACTCTGCCTCTTATTGTAACCAGATTTGAATGAATAAAGATTGTATTTTCTGGAAATTCCAGACTTGAGAGGAGTGCTCTTTAGGGTTCTTCATTGAACTTGTAGACTTATCAAGGCTTGATCAACCTTGTGGCGTCTTCTAACACTCGGGGTCCTTGTCTCTTCGTATTCAGGGGTTCTAAGTGGATCGTTCAGACTTGATTTAGCTTTCTTGGGGTGTGTATATTTGAGATTGGTTGTGGGTTCAAGGAGACTTGACTCCTAGTGGGTTCGCACCATTTTGGTATCAGAGCTTCGGTCCCTAAATCAGGTCATATCCGTTTGTCTTTGTAATTTTTCCAGATTGCGTTTCTATTTCCTTTTGAAATTCTATTTGTCTTCCATTCTTCTGGACATGCTGATTGTTAATCCTTTGTTTGTCATGTTCTTCGTTGAGTTTCTGGACGTGTAGTAGGTTTTTCTTATACCCCAGATTCTCTTATTTCAGATCGCTTTAAAATCATCTCATTTGGAGTTCTCTAACTCGAGATATTGTTGTTTAAATTCAAACACGTTTCAGGGCTTTCTTGATTGATTTTTCTGTTTCTTCTCTGTGTATTCAAATTTCGTTTTTGTTCTTCATATTCCAGAAAAAAAAAAGAAAAAAAAAAGCAAGGCAAAAAAAATATAGAGAAAAAAATATTTGCTGAAAAGAAAAGGCAAAAAAAAAATTATGCTGATCTGGAAGTAGTATTGGTTTGAGGTAAGCTTTTACAAAATTCTACATCCTTAACTTTCATTCCCTGATTTCTCTACTATAGTATCCACTTACTACTCATTATCTCCAAGTGTTGGGTTGGATCTCACAAGAATTGTGATAGCTTTGAATGGTAAATAAGAAAATTCTCTTAGTTTTATTTTGTTTTAATTTGAATGTTGCTGTTTCAAATTTTTATGCACCATTCTTGGTGAATTTGTTCAGATTTAATTTTCTTTTATTTTTCCCGTCATGTAAAAGGTGCCACCTAGGAATTATTCTGTGTTTAGGGTTTTATTTTTCAAATGCCTATATAAGGCCCACTTGTACTCCAAGAATGGCAGATTGAATGAATTATCTTTTCAGAATCATTTCTGATTTGTGAATTTTCTCTTGTGGCCTTTGTATGCTAAAGAAAATCTTTGACTTATCAAAGAAGTGGTTTCCTTTGTGGCGTCCCAGATTAGGGTTCTAAGAGAAGGGTTTTCTTAGGGTTCAATTCCATTGACCAACATATTTTCTTCTTCTTCTTTGTTCCTTTCTATGTTCTTTGTTGCTTGTTGTCTAGATTTTTCTATTTGCTTGTTCTTGTGCTGCATGCCAAATTTCGATCATTGATCTGTGTCATTTGGGGTTCCTAGAATGGGTTTCTATGGAGTCTCACATCATCTAGTATCAAAGCATTGGTTGAGGTTGGTTTCATCCACTTTTTCCTTGTTCTTTTCCCTTATTTCGTCTGATTAGTTTCTATTCGTCCTCAATTTTTGTGTGGCTGTTTCTGGTGTTTTCCTTAGTGTTTTTGCACGCTATTTCTTGCGTGCATGTCATTTTGATCTTTCAGAAATCTTGTGTTCTGTTTGCAAATTTCAGCACCTTTGAGATTCAAAAAAAAAAGAGTATATTATAGTGAAAAAAAAGGGAAAAGAAAAGAAAAGAAGGAAAAGTTGCAAAAAAGAAAAAAGAAAAAAAAAAGAAGTCAAAATCTGTGAAAAAGAAAGTTGTGCTGGAAATTATAAATTGTTGACTTAAATTGCAATTGCTGAAGATCATCTATTCTTGGAATTACCATTTTTTATTCCTTGAGTTGATATGGTCATTAAATGTCATATTGTGCACAATTCATAAAAGGAAATTTTGCATTCATTCACCTTGTTCTAAATTTCAAATTTTTGATTGCTTCATTACTGATTTCAGATTCTAATTTCCTTTCCATCCTTTCCTCTTGATAATTAATCATTTAACCATTTGTTCTCCTATAATCTGCCACATACCATTTGTTCTATAAATTCATTGTCTTCATTTCCTTTCCTAGTCACTTGCTGTATTTTCCATTGGCTGCACCTACGAATTTTTTTTTAAATCTTGGACTTTTGTTGTCTCTTGGAGAACTTTGCATCTTGAATTCTAATTTGAGATTGCCACTTCAGTTGCAACTTCTTTTGATTTGTTGGATTTAGTTCAATACACTATAGGAAGCAAGTTGAGAGGAAAAAGGCAAGAGTGTTTTCATCATTGTAAAAGCTATTACAAGTGTGAAACACGAGTGAATTTACATCATTTAAAGTGAAACACATGAGGGAGTGGTCAGGTCCTTTCTCTTGCTATTTACTAACATTTCAGGTGCTAATCATGTCTGAGAGTAAAGATAACCAAGTTGACCTTAAATTGTTCATCAAATCTGTTTAAGAATAATTCAAGAGGCTAAATACTAGGTTGGATCAAATAGATTCTTCTTCTTCCAATAGAAGGCAAGACGTGGTAAAAATGTTCTAGGAGGAGATGAATCTGATTTTGAGGAGGAAAGCCAACATGAAAGAGTTAGGAGAGCTCCACCTCAAAAGAAAGATGCCTTTAGTAATATCAAGATGAAAATCCCTTCTTTTCAAGGGAAAGCTGATCCTGATGTATATCTTGAATGGGAAAGAAAAGTTGAGTTTATATTTGACTGTCAATCTTTTTTAGAGGAAAATAAAGTGAAATTAGCTACTTTGGAGTTTACAGATTATGCAAGCCTATGGTGGGATCAATTAACCACTAGTAGGAGGTGTTCTGGAGAGGGTCCAATTCGGTCTTGACTAAAAATGAAGGCTCTCATGAGGAAGAGATTTGTCCCTACCCATTACTATAGGGATGTGCACAACAGGCTCCACAAAATCAAACAAGGATCTATGAGTGTGGAAGAATATTTTCAGCAAATGCAAATTGCCATGATCAAAGCCGACATTGAGGAAGATTCAGAAGTTACAATGGCAAGATTTCTTGGTGGTCTAGACCCTGAAATTGCTGCAGAAGTTGAATTGCAAAACTACCTTAATATGGAAGAGTTGTTGCATAAAGCCATTAAGGTGGAGAAGCATTTTAAGGCAAAATAGAAATTGAAATCACATGCTAGTTCCAACAAAGACTTCAAGTCCTCTTTCAAGTTTAAGGGAGAGACCAAGCCTAAAGAGGAGAATAAGTTGAAGATGCAAACACCTACTTTTAAAGGTAAATCTAAACCTAAATCTTCTTCTAGTTCTTCTAAAATTAAATGCTTTAAATGTCAAGGTTTTGGTCACATTGCTTCACAATGTCCAAATAAAAGGACTATGATTTTGCTTGAGAATGGTGTTGTTACTAGTGAAAGCAGTGGTGATGAAGATGTGGAAACTGAGTTGAGCTCCAATGGGGGTGATGAATCTGATGTGGAGGTAGCCGAAGCTGTGTTTGGTGAGGCTCTAGTGTCAAAGCGTGCTCTTAGCATTCAACCTAAAGATGAGCTTGAAAAAGAATAACGAGAGCATATCTTTCACACTAGGTGTTTTGTTAACAACAAGGTATGTAGTCTTATCATTGATAATGGGAGATGCACTAATGTTGCTAGTACCTTGTTAGTTGAAAAGCTAGGTTTGCTAATTAGAAAACACCCCACTCCTTATAATTTGTTGTGGTTCAATGATAATGGGGATGTTAAAGTTACTAAATAGGTTGTTGTAGCATTTTCCATAAGAAGTTACCATGATGAGGTTTTGTGTGATATAGCTCCTATGTATGCTGGACACTTATTATTGGGTAGACCTTGGCAATTTGATAAGAAAGTTAAGTATGATGGTTATATTAACAGGTATTCTCTTGTGTTTAATAAGAAAACCATTATGCTAATCCCTCTCAGACCCTTGCGCATGAGGATCAAAAGCGAATTACTCAAGAATGCAAGCTAAGAGAGAAAGAAAAGAAAGTGCATGAGAAAGAAAGAAAAGAAAGTGAGGAGGAGAGAAAAGGAAAGAGAGCTACTGAAAAGAAAAGTCAAGAGAGTGAAGAAAAGAAATTAACACTATTTTCTGGTAGAGGAGAGATTAAGAGGGTTTTATATAGTGAGACATCTTTTGTACTCTTGTATAAGGATGTTTATCTAACCCTTAGTGATCTTGATGAATCTCTTCCTTCTATGTTTTGAGTTTGTTGCAGGAATATAAAGACTTGTTTCTGGAAGAGGTATCGGATGAATTGCCTCCAATAAGAGGCATTGAACACAGGATTGACTTTATTCCTGGAGCATCTCTTCCTAACCGACCTGCTTATAGGGCAAATCCAAAAGAGACTAAGGAAATTCAAAGGCAAGTGGAATAACTCATGAAAAAGGGGTTTGTAAGAGAAAGCCTTAGTCCATGTACTGTTCTGGTAATACTTGTGCCCAAGAAGGATGACAAATGGAGGATGTGTGTAGACTGCCGAGCCATCAACAAAATCACAATTAAGTATAGATATCCCATTCCTAGACTTGATGACATGCTTGATGAGTAGCATGGTGCTTGCTTATTTTCAAAAATAGATCTTAGGAGTGGTTATCATCAAATTAGGATGAAAGAGGGTGATGAGTGGAAGACTGCATTTAAGACTAAGTTTGGTTTGTATGAATGGCTTGTTATGCCCTTTGGCTTAATCAATGTTCTTAGTACATTCATGAGCTTAATGAATCATGTGTTTCGCCCTTACATAGGAAAGTTTGTTGTTGTGTATTTTGATGACATTCTTGTGTTTTCTAAGAATCTAGAAAAGTATGTTAAGCATTTGCATTTTGTGTGTATTATTTTAAGAGAAAATAAACTCTTTGCAAATTTAGAGAAATGCTCTTTCTGCTTGGATTCTGTTGTTTTCCTTGGTTTTGTTGTAGGTACTGATGGCCTCCGGGTGGATGAAGAGAAGGTGAAGGCAATTCAGGAATGGCCAACACCTAAGAATGCTAGTGAGGTGAGGAGTTTCTACGGACTTGCAAGTTTCTACTGACGTTTTGTAAAGGACTTCTCAACCCTTACTGCACCTTTAAATGAGCTGGTAAAGAAAAATGTTGTCTTTAAATGGGGAGAGGTACGAGAGGCGGCTTTTAACACTTTGAAAGATAAATTGACCAATGCCCCTCTACTTATTCTTCTTGATTTCTCTAACATTTTTGAAGTTGAATGTGATGCCTCTGGAATTGGTATTGGTGCTGTTTTGATGCAAGAGTCTAGGCCTATTGCTTACTTTAGTGAAAAGCTTAGTGGTGCTTGTTTGAATTATTCAACTTATGACAAAGAATTGTATGCTTTAAAAAGAGCTCTGGAACATTGGCAACATTATTTATGGTCTAAGGAATTTGTTTTGCATTCTGATCATAAGAGTCTTCAATACCTAAAAACCCAAGATAAGTTGAATAAGAGGCATGCTGTGTGGCTTGAATTCATTGAGTCATTTCCTTATGTACTTAAACATAAAAAGGGGAATGAAAATGTTGTGGCTGATGCTTTGTCTAGGAGGTATAGTCTCATTACATCTATGCAAGCTAGGTTGATTGGTTTTGAATCTTTCAAAAGCATGTATGAATGTGACGCTGACTTTGCTAAAACTTGGAAGTTGTGTGAAAAACATGGTGCTCATGATTTCTTTAGATTTGATGGTTTCTTATTTAAAAGAAATAAATTGTGTGCGCCTGTTTCTTCTATGCGTGAGTGATGCGAAATCAATGGGTGGCCCAATCTTCATAACGTAGGTTGATGGATAGATGATGGTTCGAAACCCGACGGAAGCAAATAGCCAACCAATGTTATAAGAACGTTGACCTGCTACTTAGACAACGCGCCTAACCACGAACACAATAAACCAACCCACACAACGACGCACTTGGATCGAAACACGAATTGGGGGCTTTTGTGAACTTGAATCACCAACCTAAAGATAGGTTGACAAGACAAAGGTTTTACAAGAGCAAAGAAAAGATAAGATTCTCACAATTAGAGAAACACTCAAAATAATTCTATTACTTCCAATTGTCATTGGGCCATCTATCATCAAGTCTTTCTCTACACGAGCATCCTTCCCCTCATGAGTCTAGTTCATATCATCCTCCCTCTCTTGAAAAGGAGTCGTCCTCGACTCTTCAAAGTCTGCACCAAAATAAGGGGAAAGGTCAAAAATATTAAAAGTAGCACTTACACCATACTCACCTAGTAAATTTATCTTGTAGGCATTATCATTAATTCTCTCTAGCACGCAGAAATGCCCATCTCCGTGAGGCATAAGTTTAGATTTTCTTTTGTCAGGAAACCTCTCTTTTCTAAGGTACAACCAAACTAAATCTCCTGGTTCAAAGACAACCCTCTTTCGCCCCTTATTAGCACGTTCTACATATTGTTGAGTCATCCTCTCAATGTTTTGTTTTGCTTTCTCATGGATTTGCTTAACAAACTCAGCACGTTTCTGTCCATCCATATTGATTCTTTCCTGAAAAGGCAAAGGAACTAAGTCAATGGGTGCAAGAGGATTAAAACCATATACAATTTCAAATGGTGAATATTTAGTAGTGGAATGAACAGCCCCATTGTATGCAAACTCGACATGTGTGAGACACTCCTCCCAATTCTTCAGGTTCTTTTTAACCACAGTTCGTAACAAAGAAGATAGTGTCCTACTAACAACTTCAGTTTGTCCATCAGTTTGCAGATGACAAGTAGTAGAGAATAGCAATTTAGTTCCAAACTTGCTCCACAAAGTCTTTCAAAAATAGCTTAGAAACTTAGCATCACGATCTGACACTATAGTCCTCGGAGTCCCATGAAACCTCACAACTTCCTGAAAGAACAAATTAGCAATATTAGAAGCATCATCAACCTTATGACATGCAATGAAGTGTGCCATTTTAGAAAACCTGTCCACCACAACAAAAATAGAGTCCCTCCCCCTCTTAGACCTAGGTAATCCCACAATAAAATCCATGGAAACATCTTCCCAAGGTACACTAGGAATAGGGAGGGGAGTATACAGTCCATGGGGATTTAATTTAGATTTTGCTTTATGACATACAATGCATCTCCCCATAAGCTTTTGAACATCCCTACGCATCTTAGGCCAATAAAAATGCTCATTCAAGATATCAAAGGTTTTAATAATGCCAAAGTGTCCCATTAAACCTCCTGAATGTGCTTCCTTCATTAATAACATGCGCAGAGAACAATTAGTAATGCAAAGCTTATCAACATGAAACAAGAATCCTTGATGCAAGTAAAATTTGTCCCAACCAACTCCAGGCTTGCAATAGTTAAAAGCTTCACCAAAATTAACATCATTAGTATATAATTCCTTGATGAACTCAAAACCAAGAACCTTATAGTCTAACATGGATAGAAGAACATACCTACGTGAAAGTGCATCAGCAACAATATTCTCCTTACCTTTCTTATGCTTAATCACATATGGGAAAGATTCAATGAATTCAACCCAAATAACGTGTCTTCGATTCAATTTGTTTTGGCTTTTAATATGTTTTAGAGCCTCATAGTCAGAATGTATGACAAATTCTTTAGGCCACAAATAATGTTGCCAAGTTTCCAACACTTTAACTAAAGCATATAGCTCCTTATCATATGTAGGATAGTTAAGAGTAGGACCACTTAGCTTTTCGCTAAAATATGCAATGGGCTTACCTTCTTGCATGAGTACACCTCCTATGCCAATTTCACTAACATCACATTCAACCTCAAAAATCTTACCAAAATCTGGAAGGACTAATAAAGGTGCATGTATGAGCCTCTCCTTGATGGTTTGGAAGGCTTTCTCTTGAGCTTCTCCCCACTTGAATGGAACATTCTTCTTTGTCAACTCATTCAAAGGGGCTGCCAGTGAGCTGAAGTCCCTCACGAATCTCTTATAAAAGCTTGCAAGTCCATGGAAGCTCCTCACTTGTCCGATGGTGGTAGGGGTTGGCCAATCTTGAATGGCTTTGATTTTCTCTTCATCAACCTCAACCCCCTCAGCACTTACAACAAAACCAAGAAAAACAACTTTATTAGTGCAGAAATCACACTTATTCAAATTGCCAAACAATCTTTCTTTTCTTAGAACCTCTAGAACTTGTCTCAAGTGATCTACGTGCTCATGCAAAGTCCTACTATACATAAGGATATCATCAAAGTAAACTACCACAAATTTACCTATGAATGCATGCAAGACATGATTCATCAACCTCATAAATGTGCTAGGTGCATTAGTGAGACCAAAAGGCATAACTAACCATTCATAAAGTCCATGTTTAGTCTTAAATACAGTTTTCCATTCATCTCCTTCTTTCATCCTAATTTGATGGTAGCCACTTTTTAAATCAATTTTAGAGAAGATAGTGGAGCCATTTAATTCATCAAGCATATCATCTAACCTAGGGATAGGATGACAATATCTTACGGTTATATTATTGATGGCTCGACAATCAATGCACATTGTCCATGTGCCATCCTTTTTAGGCACGAGCAACACTGGTACTGCACATAGGCTAAGGCTCTCCCTCACATATCCCTTTTCCAGCAACTCTTGCACTTGTCTTTGAATCTCCTTGGTCTCTTTAGGATTAGCTCGGTAAGCTGGACGATTGGGCAAAGGTGCTCCATGTATAAAATCAATTTGATGTTCTATCCCTCTAATTGGTGGCAACCCAGGTGGTACCTCTTCGGGAAAGACATCTTCATATTCCTGCAAAAGAGACATAACAACACTAGGCAAAGTAGAGGTTAAGTCGTTAGTATTCAACATAGCCTCTTTGTAGATAACTACTATGAGGTTTTGTTAAGAAAACAAAGCTTGTTTGATCTCACTCTTTCTTGCTACTAACAAACTTTTCTCTCTTTCTCCCTCTTTCTCTCTTTTACCTTTAGCTCTCTTTCCTTTTCCTCTCTCTTCTCTTGGCTTGCTCTCTTTTCTTTTCTCAATTTCACTCTCCTCTTTTTTAGACACTTTTACACACTCACTTTCTCTTTTCTTCTCTCTCTTGATTTGATCTTCTAACACTTGCTTTGGTGACATAGGAAGGAGGGTTATAGGTTCCCCTCTAAGTACAAAAGAATAATGGTTTAGAAAACCATCATGTGTAACACGTCTATCATACTGCCAAGGCCTACCTAACAAAATATGACATGCTTTCATTGGTACAACATCACAAAGCACTTCATCCCCATACTTGCCAATTGAAAACATTACCTTAACTTGCTTGGTTACCCTTAATTCTCCACATTCATTGAACCATTGGAGTTTGTAAGGCCGTTGATGCTTGAAAGTAGACAAATTCAACTTCTCCACTAGCTCAGTGCTTGCCACGTTGCAGTAACTTCCTCCATCTATAATCACACCACATATCTTTCCCTGGATTTGGCAACGAGTATGGAATAAGTTCTCTCTTTACTTATCTTCGTCTGCCATCATCTGGGCACTAAGGGCTCTCCTAGTTACAAGGAGTTCTCCTTCTTCTGCATACTCTCCATATTCATTTTCCATGAATAGCTCTTCTTCTTCCTCTGTTGTTTCTCCTTTAGTTTCCCACTCACCAAGGTTGTTGGTATTCATGGTTCGCTTGTTAGGACATTCACTAGAGATGTGTCCTCTCCAGGCACTTGAAGCATATTATGTCTCAGTTTCTTGAAGGATTAGGCCTACTTTGAACCTTCTTGGGTGGTGCAGCCAGCTTTTCTTCTTTCTTTATTTCATTTCCCTTTGAATTTGAAGTAGAGGGAATATCTTTCTTTGGGTTGCTCCTCCCTGAGTTGAAAGAAGTTAAATTGGAGTTCTTCCTTGCAATATTCTTCCTTTTGAGTTGTTTTTCCACCTTGGCAGCTTGGTGGACTAAGTCATGAATCTCAACATAGTGGTACATCTCCACAACATCGGCTATGTCAGGATTAAACCCATCTAAGAAACGAGCCATTGTTGCTTCTGGATCCTCCTCTACATTAGCTCTAATCATGGCTATTTGCATTTCCTTGTAGTACTCATCCACACTCTTGGATCCTTGAGTAAGGCATTGAAGCTTATTGTGAAGTTCCCTTCGAAAATAGGATGGAATGAATCGCCTCCTCATGATGGCTTTCATCTCTTCCCATGTTGAGATGGGGTACTCTCCATATCTAATCCGCTCCTTTTGCATCTGGTCCCACCAAATAAGAGCATAATCAGTAAACTCAAGAGCAACAATTTTGACTTTCTTACCCTCAGAGTAGTTATGGCATGAAAAGATTTGCTCTACACGCATCTCCCACTCCAGGTATGTTTCTGGATCATTCTTGGCTTGAAAGGAAGGAATTTTGACTTTGACTCCTCCAAGGCCTTCTTCTTCATCTCTAGGCCTCCTCAGTGGTCTTCTTTATATGTTGAGTGGCCTTCTTCTTGGCTAAGTCTCCTCTCCTTCATAATCTTCATCATGGCTCTCCATGTCTTCCACATATTCACGGTGTTGTGGGCGTGCAGCATGAGTTTGTCTTTGGTTAACTTGAGTAGTCCTTTGGCTAGAGGTTGTACTCTCCACTCGATCTAAGCATTCATGGAGTCCTTCCAACTTCTTATCAAGCATCCTTTCAAAATGACTCACTAGCGCTTTCATTTGCAAAGGCGCTACTCCAAATGAATTGTGATCATTATTATCACTTTCACGTGCAACTCCCTTTTCCCAATTATCTGCTATGTTAGTGAAAAAGAAACAAAAGTATATAGGACCTCACAAATATTTCATCACGTGTTTCACTCAATTGAGATATAACACTCTCACTCGTGTTTACTCTCTCTTATTGGCTTTTTCTGCAATGATCTTATCCACTCTTGCCTTTTACCTCTCAATATCAAATCCCAAGCTCTTATGTTACCTAAGACCTCGTCAAGTGATCAAGGACTGCCAATTCTCGATTCACCAAAGTATGTGCTGGTGGATGGTATGAAAAGTTGTGATTGGCGCATACAAGTCACAAGTAAAGGTTAGGGTTTGGTTAGGCTAGGGTTCCAATACAAAAAAGGGAAGATTTAACCACCTAACAATGCAAAATCAAGTTTAAAATACCAAAGAGCCAATTGCAATGATTCTAAAAACTCAAGATATGAGAAATCAATGGAGGATTAGATGAGGAAAGTTCAAATCAAAGAAATAGGAAACAAGTTGAAGTCACAATAGGAAAGTCCACAATCACAAGATAAAAGGAAACAATATAGGAATAGGAAAGTAGATCACAAAAATTAGGAAACAAATGGAAGAGGAAATAATGCTGATCACAAATGAAAGAAATCTGATCACAATTTTTTTTTTGTTTTTTTTTTTCACTTTTTTTTTGGCTAACCCTTTTTTTTTTATGGGTGTGGTTTTTGGTAAAAGAATCTCATGGGGGTGGTTTGATGGGGCACTTTGGGATAGAAAAGACTTTATCCATGTTGAAGAAACATTTTTATTGGCCTCATATGTGTAGGGATGTGATTGCCATGTGTAAAAGGTGCATTGTATGCATGCACGCTAAGTCTAAAGTGCAACCACATGGTTTGTATACTCCTTTACCTATTTCTTCTCATCCTTGGGTAGATATTTCAATGGATTTTGTGCTTGGATTACCTACAACATCTAGTGGAAAGGATAGCATATTTGTTGTTGTTGATCGATTTAGTAAAATGGCTCATTTCATTGCTTGCTCAAAAACAAATGATACAGTCCATATTTCTAATTTGTTTTTCAAGGAGATTGTTAGATTGCATGGTTTGCCCCGATCTATTGTGAGTAAACGTGATGTTAAATTTGTTAGTCACTTTTGGAAAACTTTATGGGCTAAGTTGGGTACAAAGCTTGTGTTTTTTACAGTTGCACATCCTCAAACGGATGGACAAACCGAAGTGGCGAATCGAACAGTTTCTTCCTTATTGCTTGTTGTAATTCAAAAAAATTTAAAGAATTGGGAAAAGTGTTTGCCTCACATTGAGTTTGCATATAATCGTGCCTTGCATTCTACAACTGAGTTTTCTCCTTTTGAGATTGTATATGGTTTTAATCCTTTGACTCCCTTGGACTTACTTCCTTTGCCTTGTAATGAGTTTGCTAACCTTGATGGTGCAAAGAAAGCTAAGTTTGTACAGGATCTTCATGCTAAGGTTAAGGCGAACATTGAGCGCAAGAATGAGCAATATGCTCAACATGCTAATAAAGGCCAAAGGAAGGTTATCTTTGAACCAAGAGATTGGGTATGGATTCATTTAAGGAAAGAAAGGTTTCCTGAACAAAGGAAGTCCAAATTACACCCAAGAGGCGATGGTCATTTCCAAGTGTTAGAAAGAATAAATGATAATGCATATAAAATTGATTTACCTAGTTCTTATGGGAATGTAAGCGCAACTTTCAATGTGGCTGACCTTTCTCTTTTTGATATTGCAGATTCAAGGATGAATCCTTTTCAGGAGGGAGGGAATGATGGAGGTGAGTTAGGAGATTTGAAAGAGCTTAAACAAAATCAAAAACTTGAAAACAAAAGGGCTGAATGTGACTTTAAAAGATGGTCAACTAAAGATCCATTGCAAGATATGGGAGGCCCATGCACAAGATCAAGAGCCCAAGCTATGAAGGAGGCCTTGAATGGAGTGATCAAAAACTAATGGACTTTGGAGCCCATAGTCTTAGCTGAATATGAAACCCAAAAGGAACAAAATGGCATAAAGATTATTTCATTCCTACAAGATGCTAGCCCAAGCCCAAAGGGAGCATAATTGAAAAAGTCCAGCCATTTTCCACAAAATCCTCTTAGTTTTATTTTGTTTTAATTTGATTGTTGCTATTTCAGATTTTTAGGCACCATTCTTGGTGAATTTATTCAGATTTAATTTTTTTAAATTTTTCCCTCCATGTAAAAGGCGCCGCCTAGGAATTATTCTGTGTTTAGGGTTTTATTTTTCAAATGCCTATATAAGGCCCACTTGTACTCCAAGAATGGCAGATTGAATGAATTATCTTTTCAAAATCATTTCTGATTTGTGAGGTTTCTCTTGTGGCCTTTATATGCTGGACAAAATCTTTGACTTATCAAATGAGTGGTTTCCTTTGTGGCATCTCGGATTAGGGTTCTAAGAGATGGGTTCTCTTAGGGTTCAATTCCATTGACCAACATCTTTTCTTCTTCTTCTTTGTTCCTTTCTTTGTTCTTTGTTGCTTGTTGTCCAGATTTGTCTATTTGCTTGTTCTTGTGCTGCATGCCAAATTTCGATCACTGATCCGTGTCATTTGGGGTTCCTAGAACGGGTTTCTACGGAGTCTCACATCACATTGGGCTTTCAACATGTTGGATATTGACTCTAGTTGTTTCATGGACCTTCTTAGGACATTGGGCTTCCACTTTTACATCTTTAAGGAGATCTCATGTCCAAAGTCCAATTCAACTCGAAGATCAACATGCTTGATGTGTTGCATCTTACTAGCTTTATCTCATGTTTAGAAGTTTCGATAAGGATGATTCCAAAATGAGGTGAAAGCTAAGAATTTAAAATTCAAGATTGACCCATTAATCATTTAAAAACTCCATGAAATGATGAAAAAGCATTCACTAAAATTGAGTGACGTCCAGCATGTTCCGAATTGATCAAATATGGATCTTGGGCTCTAAACTTGGGCTGATGTCCAACATAGAGATTAACTTGAGCTTTTTGAAGTTTTTGGACATATATTAGCACAATTTGGGCCTCTCGAGTATGGGCCTCTTGAGCATGGGCCATCCCTTTATGAGTCATTTGGACTTAAACCATATGTTTTTGAATGATTTGGGTTTCTTGATGGATGAGGGCTTCTCGAACTTGTTGTGTTCCAATAGGCATGCCTATTGGTATTGTATCATTAGGTCTTTCAGTTAGGATATGTAGTTAGTTTTCTACTTTTCCTCCAACAAATAGATTTGAGTTGCACAATAAATACTTGTATTCTACTTCCATTTGGAATCAAATTGGAAGTAATAAAATTATTCTGAATGTTTCTCTAATTGTAAGAATATTATCTTTTCTTTGTTCTTGTAAAACCTTTGTCTTGTCAACCTATCTTTAGGTTGGTGATTCAAGTTTACAAAAACCCCAATTCATGCTTCTACCCAAGTGCATCATTGTGTGGGTTAGTTCATTGTGTTCGTAGTTAGGCATATTGTCTAAGTAGCAGGTCAACATTCTTATAATGTTGGTTGGCTATTTGCTTCTCTCAAATCTTGAACCATCATCTATCCGTCAACCTATGTCATGAAAATTGGGCCACGCTTTGATTTGCATCATTTGGTATCAGAGCTTTGGTTTACACATTAGGTTACCCATCATTAACCAACATTTTTTTCATTTTGGCCTCTAGATTTTCTTATTTACCATATCTTTTCTTTGCCATCTTTAATACCAAAAAAAAATAGGTTACCCATCATTAACCAACATTTTTTCATTAGTGGCCTCTAGATTTTCTTATTTACCATATCTTCTTTGCCACCTTTAATACCCAAAAAAAAAATTCTACCTTGTTTCCAGATTTGATCCTTAGTGTGCAAGATTTGATTTTTATACTATAAAAGCCATTTATTTTGTAATATGAAAAAAAATTTTGTCTGGACGTTTTATTTTATTTCTTATCTATTCGACCCCTTTTTGATGGAGTTTTTGAATGATTGATAGGTGTTTCTTAAAGTTCAAAATCTCAAATTTCACGTCATTTTGGAATCATCCCAATAAGACTTTTCTACGTCAATATATTATGTTTTAGTTGATAACATTTTTTGAATCTCACAAATCTAAGTTGTCTAGCTTGTTTCTTATTTTGTGATTTTTGTAAGTTTGGGGCTATTTCATTTGATCAAGTCAAAAGAGAAAAGACAAAGAAAAAGGCAAAAACAAAACAAAAGCAAAAAAAGAAAGGCAAAACAAACAAAAAAGGCCAAAAGAGAAAAGAAAAAAAAAAGAGCAAAAAAAAATTGTGATTAGATAATTTTTTCCATTTGTTTCCTATTTAACCTTATTTCCTTTGATATTGTATTTTGCACTTCCTTTCATTTGCCCTTTGTTTGAACTTTCTTATTTTTGATCATGCATTTTTTCTCATAGTTAAATTTTCAGAATTACATTATGTGTGGCTCTTTAGGATCTTAAACTTGATTTTGCATTATTAAATGGTTAAATCTTTCCTCTTCTCTTTGAAACCCAAGCCTAACTAAACCCTACCCTCAATTGTGATTTGTGTGTGCTAATCACAACTTGATGAGATCTTAGGTGACATAAGAGTTCAAGATTGACACTATGAGGTAATAGGCAGGAGTAGATAAGATCATTACCAAAACAAAAAAAAAGTCAAAAAAAAGAGAGAGCAAACACGAGTGAGAGTGTTATATTTTAATTGAGTGAAACCCATGAGAAAGTGTTTGTAAGGTCCTATATGCTTTTGTTTCTTTCATTTCTTTTTCACTAACATGATAGATAATTGAGAAAAAGGAGTTGCATATGAAAGTGATAATGACGGTCACAATTCATTTGGGATAGCACTTCTGCAAATGAAAGCACTAGTGAGTGATGAGAGACCCCATAGGAATAAGTCCTAGGAACCTTCTTTTTGACAACATTACCCGGATTGTGCAAGATTCAAGAACACAATCACAGACAAAAATACTCATAAAGAATAAGAACACATATAAACAAAGATAGTAGGTCAAGTGGTTAAGACCCTAAGAGAACTCGTCCCTTAGAACCCTAGCCATAAGACGCCACAAAGGAAGACCACTCATTTGATAAGTCTGGGTTGACTTCACTCCATCGCTCAAGGAGCAAGAGGAACCTCACAAAAACAAACATAAGTCCTGAAAAGAAAATTCTATTTATTCATCTTATTCCCTCCTTTTCTGAGTACATATGATGCCTTTATATAGGCAATGAAAGACCTAAAAGTTTCTAAAAATAATTCCTTAAAAGATGGCACTATTTATTACAAGAATTTGGAAAGTTAATAATGGTGTCATAAAAAAGGAAAGAAACTATAAAGAAGAAAAAGGAAAGAAACTAACTTATTCTTTAAACATAAGTTTTGACCACATGGTCTTATTAAAAAAAAACTAAAATAGAAACTTCTACATACATAGTCTGAAAATTGATGTTCAAATTCAGCAACTTGCCCAAGCTTTCTTTGATGGTTATGCCATGCATGGTCTCTTTGAAGGTGGTCATTGAAGCTCCGTGGTACTCTATCAGTGAGCCATTTTGAGAGGATGCTTGATAAGAAGTTGGAAGGACTCCATGAACCCTTAGATCGAGTGGAGAGTAGAACTTCTAGTCAAAGGACTACCCAAGCCAACCAAAGACAAGCTCATGCTGCACACCCGCAACACTGTGAATACGTGAAAGATATGGAGATCCATGAGGAAGATTATGAAGGGGAGGAGACTCAATCGAAAAGAAGGTCACTCAACATACAAAGAAGACCACTGAGAAGGCTTAGAGATGAAGAAGAAGGCCTTGGAGGAGTCAAAGTCAAAATTCCTTCCTTTCAAGGCAAGAGTGATTCAGAAACATATCGAGAGTGGAAGATGTGTGTATGATGCGCGATCCATTAAAGGGAGTAAGCTGTCTCAAATGCTTAGAGTGATCCTCTGCAAATTTTCCTCATGTGTTTACCTTCAAAGATGTCACTCTTCACTCGTGTTTCACACTTTAAAGGCTTTTTCAAATAATGGATTCACACTCTCACCTTTTTCCACTCTCAATCTATAGGCTCTTTAAAGAAACAAATCAGACTCAATACAAAGCTATCACAATTCTTGTGAGATTCAACCCAACACTTGGAGATAATGAGTAGTAAGTGGATACTACAGTAGAGAAAATCAGGGAATGAAAGTTAAAGATGCATAATTTTGTAAAATCTTAGCTTAAACCAATACTACTTCCAGAACAGCACAAAATATTTTTTTTTTCCTTTTCTTTTCAGCAATTTTTTCTTTATATTTTTTTTGCCTTGCTTTTTTTTTTCCTGGAATATGAAGAACAAAAAACGAAATTTGAATAAATAGAACAGAAACAGCAAAATCAATTTGGAAAGCCCTGAAAACGCGTTTGAATTTAAACGACAATATCTCAAGTTAAAGAACTCCAAATGAGATGATTTTAAAGCGATCTGAAAGAAGAGAATCTAGGATATAAGAAAGACCTACTACATGTCCAGAAACTTAACGGAAAATGTGACAAACAGAGGATTAAAATTTAGCACATCCAGAAGAATGGAAGACGAACAGAATTTCAAAAGGAAACAAAAACATAATCTGGAAAAACACAAGGACACATGGATATAATCTGATTTAGGAACCGAAGCTCTGATACCAAAATGGTGCGAACCCGTAAGGAATCGAGTCCCCTTGAACACGCACCCCCAAGAAAGCTAAATTAAGTATGAACGATCCACTTGGAAGCCCTAAATATGAAGAGACAAGGACCCCGAGTGTTGGAAGATGCCACAAGGTTGATCAAGCCTTGATAAGTCTACAAGTTCAATGAAGAACCCTAGAGAGTACTCCTCTCAAGTTTGGGATTTCCAGAAAATATGATTTTTATTCATTCAAATCTGGTTACAATGGGAGGCAGAGTACAATTATATAGTGTGCAAGTCAAATCCACCTTCAATGCTCATAGAAAGGGAAAACTAGGGAAATTAATAGCAAAATCCTAATTAATGACCTATGAAATCAAAATTATAAAAGTCAAATTCTCTTAAAAACTAAAAAGGAATTAAATCCCCCTAAATAAGCTAAATTCGTCCAGATACATTAGGGTTCTAGAAATCAGCTTATCAAACCCAAAATGGCATTATTTAGCCGTAAATGAGCCCACCAATGGATGGTCCATGGTTCAAGCACTTCAGTTTATAATGTTTTAGCCCAATTTGGCCTCAACAGCTCCATCTTCAGCCCATATGATGTTGAGGACGTCCACATTAGAAATGTCCATATCTTGCTTGACTTCTGTTGCTCCAATTGCTATTTGCTTAGTCCAAGTCTCTTGAACAAGTCCAGTTAAGGCTTCCCTCATTCTGTTAGCTCGTGCTCTTGTCATTGGGCCACTTGGAATTTGCAGTGTGATGCGAAATCAAGGGGTGACCCAATCTTCACGACGTAGGTTGATGGATAGATGATGATTCGAGACCCAACGGAAGCAAATAGCTAACCAACGTTATAAGAACGTTGACCTGCTACTTAGACAATGCGCCTAACCACAAACACAGTAAACCAATCCACACAACGACGCACTTGGATCGAAGCACAAATTGGGGACTTTTTGCGAACTTGAATCACCAACCTAAAGATAGGTTGACAAGACAAAGGTTTCACAAGAGCAAAGAAAAGATAAGATTCTCACAATTAGAGAAACACTCAGAATAATTCTATTACTTCCAATCTGATTCAAATGAAGGCAGAATACATATATTTATAGTGTAGCTCAAACTTATCTACTGGAGGAAAAGTAGGAAACTAACTACATAATCCTAACTGAAAGATCTATAAAATAGGGATACAAAATCAAATCTTTTTAAAAACAGAAAAAGAAAGATAATCAGCCTAATAGAAACTAATTAATATTAATGGGCTGAACATCTTGCATTTGAAGTACTATTCACGTCCTCTAGCTTCAATGGGCTCTTTAAGCATCAACTTGGGCTTGAATAAGCATGATTAAGGTTCCATTTGCTTCCTCAATGCATGCACTAACATTATGGGCTTCTAATTCAGCAAATTGAAGCCCAATTGCTCTTTGTAGACGCTTAACTCTTCCTCTTGTCATTGGGCCATCTATCATCAAGTCTTTCTCCACACGAGCATCCTTCCCCACATGCATCTGGTTCATATCACAGTGGATCATTCCAAGCATTTGAGATAGCTTGCTCCCTTTGATGTGTTGCATCAGTGTAGAGTAAATCTTTTTATGCCATAACTTTGAGGGTAAGAAGGTCAAAATTGTTGCTCTTGAGTTTACTAATTATGCTCTTATTGGGTGGGACCAGATGCAAAAGGAGCAAATTAGATATGGAGAGCACCCCATCTCAACATAGGAAGAGATGAAGGCTATCATGAGGAAGCGATTCATTCCATCCTATTTTCGAAGGGAACTTCACAATAAGCTTCAACCCCTCACTCAAGGATCCAAGAGTGTGGATGAGTACTACAAGGAGATGCAAATAGCCATGATTAGAGCTAATGTAGAGGAGGATCCAGCAGCAACAATGCCTCGCTTCTTAGATGGGCTCAATTGTGACATAGCTGATATTGTGGAGATGTATCACTATGTGGAGATTCATAACTTAGTCCATCAACCTTCCAAGGTAGAGAGACAACTTAAGAGAAAAAATTTTGTAAAGAAAAACTTTAATTCAAGTTCTTTCAACACATGGAAGAAAAACTCAAAGAATGATATTAACTTTTCTTCAAATTCTAAGGAGAATGAAAAGAAAGAAAGGAGAAAAGTTAGCCGCCCCACCCAAGAAGGTTCAAAGTGGAACTAGTTCTTCCAGAAACTAAGACATACAATGCTTCAAGTGTCAAGGGAGAGGACATATTTCTAGTAAATGTCCTAACAAGCGAACTATGACTGTCAACAACCTTGGTGAGTGGGAAACTGAAGGAGAAACTACTGAAGAAGAAGAAGAAGAAGATCTATTCATAGAGAATGAAGATGGAGAATATGCAGAAAAAGGAGAACTCCTTGTGACTAAGAGAGTCCTTAGCGCCCAGATGATGGCAGAAGAAAATGAACAAAGAGAGAACTTGTTTCATACTCGCTGTCAAATCCAAGGAAAAATATTTGATGTAATTATAGATGGAGGAAGTTGCTGCAATATGGCAAGCATTAAGCTAGTAGAGAAGTTGAATTTATTTACCTTCAAGCATCAACAGCCATACAAGCTTCAATGGCTTAATGAATGTGGAGAGTTGATGATGCAATAGCACCAAGAGACCTTGTTGAGCATAGAAGTGGACCTGATGAAGGATATGGCACTAAGCTTCAGGTCCAAGGATGTGATTTGCAAATTGAAACCCAAAAGTTCAAGTCAAATGTGCCTAAAGATCCATTGCAAGGCATAGGAGGCCCAATAACAAGAGCTAGGGCCAAAGCAATGAAAAAAGCCTTCAATTGTTTGATTCATAAGTTTCATGACTTAGAATCCATTTATTTGACTCAAGAGAGGGTCTAAGAAGATGTAAAAGGTGTGATAATGCTAACCAGTTTATAAGAGGAGTGCCAAGGCCTAATTGGAGTCCAATTGCAAGAGATTAAGAATCATGTGTCAACCATATAATTTTTAATGAAGCATGAGTATCCCATGTGACTACTTAAAGAAGTTAATTATTTTAGGCTAGGATTCTTTATGAATTTCATTATTTATTTATTTTATAATTTTTAAGACTTAGTCAAAGATATTATCTTTGAGATTAAGTTAAAATTAGTATCCTAATCTTGTTCTTTAATTTTAGACACCATTTAAAATATTTCTAATTAGATTTTAGAATTTAACTTTTGTTAGGATTTTAGACTTTTAGAAACTTTTCTTATAAAAGGCTTTCTATTATACTCTATTTTGGACATCATGAATGAATTTAAGTATTATTCAATTCTCTGAGAGTGATGCAAAATCAAAGAGGTGGCTCAATCTTCACGGTGTAGGTTAAGTAAAAGAATGGTTCGAGACCTGACGAAAGCAAGTGGCCAACCAATGTTAGAGGAATGTTGACCTGCGACTTAGACTGCACGCCCAACCACGACCACAATGAACCAATTGGGGGCTTTTGTGAACTTGAAATACCAACCTGAGGATAGGTTAACAAGACAAAGACTTCACAAGAACAAGGGAAAGATAACTCTAACAATTTGGAGAAAATACTCAGAATAATTCTGTTACTTCAATCATCATCTTCCAATTGAATACAAAGCTGGCCTATTTATAGGCGAAGGAAATCCAAAACTTGAATACTAAGCAAACCCTAAAAGTAAGACTTAAGAAACTTCCTAAAACATAATGCCCAAGGTTGTGCACTGTTCATCCGAAAGTGGAAAGAAAATAACCTAAATAAATGGAAACAAATCAGCCCTAAAAGAAATGGAAACAAATAATTCTGAAATAATAAGGAAATAAAACTTTCTAAAAACTTAATTGACCTCATGGCCTTATTCAAATCACTAAAATAGAAACTAATTAATACTAATGGGCTGGACATCTTGCATTTGAAGTACTATTCACGTCCTCTAGCTTCAATGGGGTCTTTAAGCATCAAGCCCAAGCATGATTAAGGCTCCATTTGCTTGCTCAATGCATGCGCTAATATTATGGGCTTCTAATTCAGCAAATTGAAGTCCAATTGCTCTTTGTAGATGCTTAACTCTTCCTCTTGTCATTGGGCCATCTATCACCAAGTCCTTCTCCACACGAGCATCCTTCCCCACTTGAGTCTAGTTCATATCAGAGAAGCCTTTGCTTCTTTTGTGTTCTCTGAGAGTTCACATGACTTATCAAATGATTAGTCTTCCTTTGTGGCGTAGGCCAAGGTTCTAAGAGACGAGTTCTCTTAGGGAAAGCCTTTGACCAACATTCTTATTTTTTAGCTAGATTCGGGCAAAGTGTCATCTTCTTAAAGGTTCCTAGGACTTATTTCTATGGGGTCTTGCATCAACTGAGGGTAACAAAATAAGTAAAGGTAATGTTTTCTATTGGTAAGTATAAAGATGAAGTACTATGTGATGTTGTACCAATGAAAGCATGCCATCTTTTATTAGGTAGGCCTTGGCAATATGATGATAGGCATGCTACACATGATGGTTTTCTAAAATGTTACTCTTTTGTAACCTATAACCCTCCTTCTGATACAATATTAGTAGGCATGCCCTTTGGAGCACTATAAGTTCGAGAAGCCCTCATCCATCAAGAAACCCAAATTATTCAAAAGCGCATGATTCAAGTCCAAATGGCTCATGAAGGGATGGCCTATGCTCAAGAGGCCCAACTTGTGTTAGTATATGTCCAAAAATTTCAAAGAGCTCAAAATAATATCTATGTTGGACGTCGGCCCAAGTTTAGAGCCCAAGATCCATATTTGATCAATATCTCTTTAAATATGCAAAAGTGGAAGTCCAAGTGGAAGCCCAATTTCCTAAAAAGAGTCCATGGAGCAACTAAATTCAATATCCAATATGTTAAAGGCCCCAATGCAGTTATACACATACAAGAGGAGTGTCAAGGCCTAATTGGAGTCCAATTGTAAGAAATTAAAAATCATATGTCAACCATGTGATTTTTAATGAAGCATGTGCATCCCATGTGACTACTTAAAGAAGCTAATTAGTTTTGACTAGGATTCTTATGAATTTCGTTTTTTATTAATTTATTATTTTTTGGACTTGGTCAAGGAGTTTATCTAGGAGATTGAGTTAAAATTAATCCTAATCTTGTTCCTTGATTTTAGGCACTATTTAAAATATTTCTAATTAGATTTTAGAGTTTTAGTTTTATTAGGATTTTAAGTCTTTTAGAAACTTTGTTTATAAAAGGCCTCCTATTGTACTCTATTTTAAGAATATCTGATGCGAGACCCACTAGGAACATGCCCTAGAAAACCTCCAATAATTTGAAACTTTGCCCGGGACTGGCTAGAAAACAAGAATGTTAGTCAAAGGAAAGACCCTAAGAGAACCTGTCTCTTAGAACCCTAGCCTCAAGATGCCACAAAGGAAGACCAATCCTTTGATAAGTCACATGTACTCTCAGAGAACACAAAGAAGTAAAAGCCTCACAAAGTATTGAATAATACTCAAATTTATTCATTCATGATCTAAAATAGAGTACAATAGGAAGCCTTTTATAGGCAAAGTTTCTAAAAGACTTAAAATCCTACTAAAATTAAAACTCTTAAAATCTAATTAGAAATATTTTAAACAATGCCTAAAACCAAGGAACAAGATTAGGATATTAATTTTAACTTAATCTCCTAGATAAATTCCTTGACTAAATCCAAAAATAATAAAATAAAAAAAAACGAAATTCAAAAAGAGTTCTAGTCAAAACTAGAGTCCTAGTCAAAACTAATTAATATTAATAGGCTGGACATCTTGTATTTGAAATACTATTCACGTCCTCTAGCTTCAATGGGCTCTTTAAGCATCAACTTGGGCTTGAATAAGCATGATGAAGGCTCTATTTGCTTCCTCAATGCATGCACTAACATTATGGGCTTCTAATTCAGTAAATTGAAGCCCAATTGCTCTTTGTAGACGCTTAACTCTTCCTCTTATCATTGGGCCATCTATCATCAAGTCTTTTTTCCACACGAGCATCCTTCCTCATATGAGTCTGGTTCATATTACTTTGTGTTATTGCATCATTCCCCCCCTCTTGAAAAGGATTCGTCCTCGAATCTGCAATATAAAAGGAAGAGAGATCAGTTACATTAAAAGTAGCACTAATATTTCCATAAGAACTAGGCAAGTCAATTTTATAAGCATTATCATTAATACTTTCAAGAACTTGAAAGGGACCATCTCCTCTAGGTTGGA
Organism: Erythrophleum ivorense; assembly: GCA_026724425.1. Lineage (NCBI taxonomy): Eukaryota > Viridiplantae > Streptophyta > Magnoliopsida > Fabales > Fabaceae > Erythrophleum > Erythrophleum ivorense. Next base: position 20,256,926 of record JAIUCV010000004.1, on the reverse strand, counting down.
GTTTTGACTTCCTTTTCTCCGGGAAACGTTCTTTTCGCAAGTGAACCCACACCCAATCGCCGGGTTCAAATACCACACGCCTTCTACCCTTGTTAACTTGGTTGGCAATTTGCTCATTCTTTCTTTCAATATTGGCTTTCACCTTCTCATGCAAATCCTGTACAAACTTTGCCTTCCTAGCACCATCAAGGTTAGTAAACTCATGTGAAGGTAAAGGAAGCAAATCTAACGGGGTTAAAGGATTAAAGCCATAAACAATTTCAAAAGGAGAGAATTTTGTTGCAGAATGAACAACACGATTATAAGCAAATTCGACATGGGACAAACATTTCTCCCAATTCTTAAGATTCTTTGGAATGATAGCTCTTAATAAAGTAGAGAGGGTTCTATTAACAACCTCGGTCTGCCCGTTAGTTTGTGGATGCGCTGTAGTAGAAAATAAAAGCTTAGTGCCAAGTTTATTCCACAATGTTTTCCAGAAATAACTCAAGAATTTCACATCTCTATCACTAACAATAGCTTTTGGCACACCATGCAACCTAACAATCTCCTTGAAAAATAATTCTGCCACATACATAGCATCATTAGTTTTGGAACAAGCAATAAAATGAGCTATTTTACTAAACCTATCCACAACAATAAAGACACTATCTTTCCCAGTGGGAGATTTAGGCAAACCCAAAACAAAGTCCATAGAAATATCAGTCCATGGGTGAGAGGGAACTGGTAAAGGAGAATACAAGCCATGTGATTGAATTCTAAACTTAGCATGCTTACAAGTAATACATCTAGAACAAACAGCAACCACATCTTTTCTCATGCCAGGCCAATAAAAATGCTCATTCAAAAGAGCCAAAGTCTTTTCTACACCAAAATGGCCCATCAATCCCCCACCATGAGTTTCCTTAACAAGAAGCTCACGAATGGAACACATAGAAATGCATAACTTGTTCTTTTTGAAAAGGAATCCATCAAACCTATAATAGTCATTAGCACCATGCAATTCATAAGATTTCCAAATATCAGTGAAATCAAAATCAGATTCATACATGCCTTTTAACATCTCAAAACCTATCAATCTAGCATGCATGGAAGTAATCAAAGTGTAACGCCTAGACAATGCATCAGCTACAACATTTTCCTTTCCCTGCTTATGCTTAATCACATAAGGAAAGGTTTCAATAAATTCAAGCCAACTTGCATTGTTCAATTTACCCTGAGACTTAAGAAACTTAAGACTTTGATGATCAGAATGGATAATAAATTCTTTAGGCCACAAATAATGTTGCCAAGTTTCTAAAGTTCGTTTCAAGGCATACAGCTCTTTATCATATGTGGAATAATTTAAAGCAGGACCACTCAATTTCTCACTAAAATATGCAATAGGTTTAGAATCCTGCATCAACACACCACCTATGCCTATACCAGAAGCGTCACACTCAATTTCAAAAACTTTAGTAAAATCAGGCAACACAAGTACAGGGGCATTAGTTAGTTTTTCCTTCAGTATGTTAAAAGCACGCTCTTGTGTTTCACCCCACTTGAATACCACATTCTTTCTTACCAAATCATTTAAAGGGGCAGCAAGAGAAGAGAAGTCCTTCACGAATCGCCTATAGAAGCTTGCCAATCCATGGAAACTTCTTACTTCACTCGCATTCTTTGGAGTTGGCCACTCTCGGATTGCTTTGACCTTTTCCTCGTCCACTTGTATGCCACGAGCTCCTACAACAAATCCAAGAAAAACCACAGAATCCAAACAAAAAGAGCACTTCTCTAAATTGGCAAAAAGTTTATTCTCCCTAAGCACAACAAACACATCATGCAAATGATTCACATGTTCTTCTAGACTCTTAGAGTAGATCAAAATATCATCAAAGTAAACTACAACAAATCTTCCAATGAAAGGTCTAAAGACATGGTTCATTAAACTCATGAAAGTGCTAGGTGCGTTAGTCAAGCCAAATGGCATAACTAACCATTCATATAATCCAAACTTGGTCTTAAAAGCAGTTTTCCATTCATCACCTTCTTTCATTCTAATCTGATGGTAACCACTTCTAAGATCAACTTTAGAGAAAACACATGCACCATGCAACTAATCAAGCATATCATCTAACCTAGGGATAGGATAGCGATATTTTACCGTTATTTTGTTGATGGCACGACAATCTACACACATTCGCCATTTGCCATCCTTTTTGGGTACAAGAATCACCGGGACAGCACACGGACTTAGACTTTCACGAACAAAGCCTTTCTTCATGAGCTCTTCCACTTGATGTTGTATTTCCTTAGTCTCGTTTGGATTTGCTCGATAAGCAGGTCTATTGGGAATAGATGCCCCTGGGATAAAGTCTATCCGATGCTCAATGCCTCTTAGCGGGGGCAATCCATCAGGTATTTCCTCTGGGAACAAGTCACAAAATTCCTGTAATAAAGATGTAACACTAGCAGGCAAAGAGAGATCAAGATCATCGATAGTAAGATAAACATCTTTATAAAGTAATAAGAAGGCATTTTCACAAATAAGAGCTCTCTTGACCTCACTTTTACCCGAAAATAAACTCACTTTCTTTTCCTCATGTTTTTCTCTAATTTTCTTTTCCTTTCTACTCAGCTCTCCTTTCTCCTGCTTCTTCTCATTCTCAACACTCACACTCACTTTACCTTTCTTTTCTTGCTCTCTCTTCTTACACTCTCTTTCAATTTTTAACTGATCCTCATATGCTTGAACAGGACGAAGAGGGGTCAACACAATGGTCTTACCATTAAAAACAAAAGAATAATAATTTTTATATCCATCATGTTTTACCTTTCGGTCAAACTGCCATGGTCTACCAAGTAACAAGTGACCAACATACATGGATGCTACATCACAAAGAATCTCATCATGATAATTACCAATAGAAAAAGAGATGAGCACCTGTTTTGTTACCTTTACCTCCCCACTATCGTTAAGCCATTGTAATTTATAAGGGGTAGGGTGCCTCAAAGTAGGTAAGTTCAGCTTTTCCACAAGTAAAGTACTAGCTACATTTGTGCAGCTACCACCATCAATAATCAAACTACATACCTTCTTGTGGATGAAACATCGAGTATGGAAAATATGCTCACGCTGCTCTACCTCAAGATCTTCTTTAGGTTGAATGTTGAGAGCACGCCTAGCCACAAGGGCTTCACCATTTACAGCTTCAGTTAACTCTAAATCTGAGTCATCAGTCAGGGGTGGTATTTCATCCTCCTCAGACTCACTACTAGCACTAGTCACATCACCATTCTAAAAAACAATCATAGTTCGTTTGTTCGGACATTGTGAAGCAATGTGACCGAAACCATTACATTTAAAGCATCTAAGCTTAGAGGAGGAAGCAGTAGGATTAGAAGATGAGAAAGGTTTTAACTCAGTTTTACCCTTAACCTGAAAGGGTTTTACCTTACTTTCCTCCTTAGACTTGAAATCAGTCTTTGGTTTGAAGGGGACTTTGGAATCCCTCCAAGAACTCGAGTTAGATGTCACTTTCAGCTTTTGTCGAGCCCTTAGTTACTTTTCCACCTTGATAGCTCTATGCAAGAGCTCCTCCATATCTAGGTAATTGTATAAATCAACTTGGGCAGCTATATCAGGATTTAAGCCCTCAATGAATCGGGCCATGGTTGCTTCACGGTCTTCCTCCACATTTGCCTTAATCATGGCAATCTCCATTTCTTGATAGTAATCTTCCACACTCATAGAACCTTGCTTTAGCTTTTGGAGCCTCTTATGCAATTCCCTATAATAGTGACTAGGGATAAATCGTTTGCGCATGATAATTTTCATCTCTTGCCAATCACGAATTGGACCTTCACCGGTACGTCTTCGGGTGAGTAAGAGTTGATCCCACCAGATGCTAGCATAGTCAGTAAACTCTACTGTAGCAAGTTTTACTTTCTTCGCCTCAGTGTAAGAGTGGCACTCGAATACATGCTCCACTTTTCTTTCCCAATCTAAGTACTGGTCTGGGTCATTTTTCCCAGGGAATGATGGAATCTTCATCTTGATATTTCCGAGACCACCATCCTTATTGCATGATGATTGTCTACCTCTCTGAGTATGGGACTCCTCAAAGTCAGACTCAGCATCATCATCAAGCTCCACTTGAGCTCGCCTTCTATGGGTCCTCTTATTGGAAGAAGACTCCACATCATTTAATCTGGCACTTAGTTTCTCAAGAGTACTTTGAACAGCTTTAACCCAGACTTTCATGTCAAAGTCACTATGCTCAGATTCTCCAGACATCCTAAAATATTAGTTTGTACCCAAAAAAAAAAAAAGCAAGCAAAGAAAGATATAGGACCTCGCAACTCACTAACTCACGTGTTTACACTTATAAGATGATAAGTTCGCTCGTGTTTAACTCTTTTTGGCTTTTTCTTTTAATGTTAATTGCACTCTTGCCTTTTACCACTCAACAATTTGCTTCTTACAAGTGTTCTAAGCAAGTCACAAGCAAATCAAAAGAAAAGATCATACTAGTGGCAATAAAAAAAGAACTAGAATCCTAAAATGCAAATTCCCAAAGAATCAAACAAAGGAGAAAATAGGGTATGTAACAAAAAGGTAAAGAGGAAAGGAAAATAAGGGGGGAGAGGAGGTTGGGATGGCTTGGAAGGAAGGAGAAGAAAAGGGGAAAATCTGAAAATAAGAAACTTTAAAAATAGGAAACTACTTGGGAAATTAAGAAACCAACTTTAAGAAAATCTGAAAATTAGGAAACTAAGTCCAATTAGGAAATTGAGTCCAATTAGGAAATTAATTCCAACTAGGAAACTAACTCTAATTAGGAAATTGTCTCCAATTAAGAAACTAACTCCACAACTTGCAACTTTTTTTTTTCACTCTTTCTTTCTCTTTTTTTTTTCGAATTTCTCTTCTTCTTTTTTCACTTTTTTTTCTGAATTTCTCTTTTTTTTCACTTTTTTTTTCGAATTTCTCTTTTTTTTTTTTTTTGGAGTATCACACTCTCCTTTTTTTTTCTTTTTTTTCGAATGAGTATAGAGGCACACAACAATGGAAGAAGGAAGAAGATAGAAGATAAAGATGAAGATGAGAAGATAACACAAATGGAAGGAGAGAAGGTATGAAGAACAATGGTAGGAAAAACACAAAAATATACCTTGTACTAGCGAACCAAAGCTCTGATACCAAATGATGCGAGACCCACTAGGAACATGCCCTAGAGAACCTTCAACAATTCGAAACTTTGCCCGGAACCGGCTAGAAACAAGAATGTTGGTTAAAGGAAAGACCCTAAGAGAACCTGTCTCTTAGAACCCTAGCCTCAAGACGCCACAAAGGAAGACCAATCCTTTGATAAGTCACGTGAACTTTCAGAGAACACAAAGAAGCAAAAGCCTCTCAAAGTATTGAATAATACTCAAGTTCATTCATTCATTCATGATTCTAAATAGAGTACAATAAGGAGCCTTTTATAGGCAAAGTTTCTAAAAGACTTAAAATCCTACTAAAACTAAAACTCTTAAAATCTAATTAGAAATATTTTAAACAATGCCTAAAATCAAGGAATAAGATTAAGATATTAATTTTAACTTAATCTCCTAGATAAACTCCTTGACTAAATCCAAAAAATAATATAATAATAAAAAAACGAAATTCAAAAAGAGTTCTAGTCAAAACTAGAGTCCTAGTCAAAACTAATTAATATTAATGGGCTGGACTTCTTGTATTTGAAATACTATTCACGTCCTCTAACTTAAATGGGCTCTTTAAGCATCAACTTGGGCTTGAATGAGCATGATTAAGGCTCTATTTGCTTCCTCAATGCATGCACTAACATTATGGGCTTCTAATTCAGCAAATTGAAGCCCAATTGCTCTTTGTAGACGCTTAACTCTTCCTCTTGTCATTGGGCCATCTATCATCAAGTCTTTTTCCACACGAGCATCCTTCCTCACATGAGTCTGGTTCATATTACTTGGTGTTATTGCATCAATTTGTTCTCCCATAATCTGCCACATACCATTTGTTCCATAAATTCGTTGTCCTCATTTCCTTTCCTAGTTGCTTGCTGTATTTTCCATTGGCTGCACCTACGAATTTTTTTTTAAATGTTGGACTTTGTTGTCTCTTGGAGAACTTTGCATCTTGAATTCTAATTTGAGATTGCCACTTCAGTTGCTACTTCTTTTGATTTGTTGGATTTGATTTAGTACACTATAGGAAGCAAGTTGAGAGGAAAAAGGCAAGAGTATTTTCATCATTGTAAAAGCCATTACAAGTGTGAAACACGAGTGAATTTGCATCATTTAGAGTGAAACACGTGAGGGAGTGGTCAGGTCCTTTCTCTTGCTATTCACTAACATTTCAGGTGCCAATTATGTCTGAAAGTGAAGATAACCAAGTTGACCTTAAATTGTTCATCAAATCTGTTCAAGAACAATTCAAGAGGCTAAATACTAGGTTGGATGAAATAGATTCTTCTTCTTCCAATAGCAAGGCAAGACGTGGTAAAAACGTTCTAGGAGGAGATGAATCTGATTTTGAGGAGGAAAGCCAACATAAAAGAGTTAGGAGAGCTCCATCTCAAAAGAAAGATGCGTTCAGTAATATCAAGATGAAAATCCCTTCCTTTCAAGGGAAAGCTGATCCTGATGTATACCTTGAATGGGAAAGAAAAGTTGAGTTTATATTTGACTGTCAATCTTTTTCAGAGGAAAGTAAAGTGAAATTAGCTGCTTTGGAGTTTACAGATTATGCAAGCCTATGGTGGGATCAATTAACCACTAGTAGGAGGCGTTCTTGAGAGGGTCCAATTTGGTCTTGGCTAGAAATGAAGGCTCTCATGAGGAAGAGATTTGTCCCTACCCATTACTATAGGGATGTGCACAAAAGGCTCCACAAAATCAAACAAGGATCTATGAGTGTGGAAGAATATTTTCAGCAAATGCAAATTGCCATGATCAAAGCTGACATTGAGGAAGATTCAGAAGTTATAATGGCAAGATTTCTTAGTGGCTTAGACCCTGAAATTGCTACAGAAGTTGAATTGCAAAACTACCTTGATATGGAAGAGTTGTTGCATAAAGCCATTAAGGTGGAGAAGCATTTTAAGGTAAAACAGAAATTGAAATCACATGCTAGTTCCAACAAAGACTTCAATTCCTCTTTCAAGTTTAAGGGAGAGACCAAGCCTAAAGAGGAGAATAAGTTGAAGATGCAAACACCTACTTCTAAAGGTAAATCTGAACCTAAATCTTCTTCTAGTTCTTCTAAAATTAAATGCTTTAAATGTCAAGGTTTTGGTCACATTGCTTCACAATGTCCAAATAAAAGGACTATGATTTTGCTTGAGAATGGTGTTGTTACTAGTGAAAGTAGTGGTGATGAAGAAGTGGAAGCTGAGTTGAGCTCCAATGGAGGTAATGAATCTGATTGGAGGTAGCTGAAGCTGTGTTTGGTGAGGTTCTAGTGTCAAGGCGTGCTCTTAGCATTCAACCTAAAGAAGAGCTTGAAAAAGAACAACGAGAGCATATCTTTCACACTAGGTGTTTTGTTAACAACAAGGTATGTAGTCTTATCATTGATAATGGGAGCTGCACTAATGTTGCTAGTACCTTGTTAGTTGAAAAGCTAGGTTTGCCAACTAGAAAACACCTCACTCCTTATAATTTGTTGTGGTTCAATGATAATGGGGATGTTAAAGTTACTAAACAGGTAGTTGTAGCATTTTCCATAGGAAGTTACCAAGATGAGGTTTTGTGTGATATAGCTCCTATGTATGCTGGACACTTATTATTGGGTAGACCTTGGCAATTTGATAGGAAAGTTAAGTATGATGGTTATACTAACAGGTATTCTCTTGAGTTTAATAAGAAAACCATTATACTAACCCCTCTCAGACCCTTGCAGGCATATGAGGATCAAAAGCAAATTACTCAAGAATGCAAGCTAAGAGAGAAAGAAAAGAAAGTGCGTGGGAAAGAAAGAAAAGAAAGTGAAATGGAGAGAAAAGGAAAGAGAGCTACTAGAAAGAAAAGTCAAGAGAGTGAAGAAAAGAAAGTAACATTATTTTCTGGTAGAGGAGAGATTAAGAGGGTTTTATGTAGTGAGACATCTTTTGTACTCTTGTATAAGGATGTTTATCTAACCCTTAGTGACCTTGATGAATCTCTTCCTTCTAGTGTTTTGAGTTTGTTGCAGGAATATAAAGACTTATTTCCGGAAGAGGTACCGGATGGATTGCCTCCCATAAGAGGCATTGAACATAGGATTGATTTTATTCCTAGAGCATCTCTTCCTAACCGACCTGCTTATAGGGCAAATCCAGAAGAGACTAAGGAAATTCAGAGAGAAGTGGAAGAACTCATGAAAAAGGGGTTTGTGCGAGAGAGCCTTAGTCTATGTGTTGTTCCGGTAATACTTGTGCCCAAGAAGGATGGCAAATGGAGGATGTGTGTGGACTGCCGAGCCATTAACAAAATCACAGTTAAGTATAGATATCTCATTCCTAGACTTGATGACATGCTTGATGAGTTGCATGGTGCTTGCTTGTTTTCAAAAATAGATCTTAGGAGTGGTTATCATCAAATTAGGATGCAAGAGGGTGATGAGTGGAAGACTGCATTTAAGACTAAGTTTGGTTTGTATGAATGGCTTGTTATGCCCTTTGGCTTAACTAATGCTCCTAGTACATTCATGAGCTTAATGAATCATGTGTTTCTCCCTTACATAGGAAAGTTTGTTGTTGTGTATTTTGATGACATTCTTGTGTTTTCTAAGAATCTAGAAGAGCATGTTAAGCATTTGCATTTTGTGTTTATTATTTTTTTGAGAGAAAATAAACTCTTTGCAAATTTTGAGAAATGCTCTTTCTGCTTGGATTCTGTTGTTTTCCTTGGTTTTGTTGTAGGTACTGATGGCCTCCAGGTGAATGAAGAGAAGGTGAAGGCAATTCGGGAGTGGCCAACACCTAAGAATGCTAGTGAGGTGAGGAGTTTCCACGGACTTGCAAGTTTCTACCGACATTTTGTAAAGGACTTCTCAACCCTTGCTGCACCTTTAAATGAGCTGGTAAAGAAAAATGTTGTCTTTAAATGGGATGAGGCACAAGAGGCGGCTTTTAACACTTTGAAAGATAAATTGACCAATGCCTCTCTACTTATTCTTCCTGATTTCTCTAAAGTTTTTGAAGTTGAATGTGATGCCTCTGGAATTGGTATTGGTGCTGTTTTGATGCAAGAGTCTAGACCTATTGCTTACTTTAGTGAAAAGCTTAGTGGTGCTTGTTTGAATTATTCAACTTATGATAAGGAATTGTATGCTTTAAAAAGAGCTCTGGAACATTGGCAACATTATTTATGGTCTAAGGAATTTGTTTTACATTCTGATCATAAGAGTCTTCAATACCTAAAGACCCAAGATAAGTTGAATAAGAGGCATGTTGTGTGGCTTGAATTCATTGAGTCATTTCCTTATGTACTTAAACATAAAAAGGGGAAAGAAAATGTTGTGGCTGATGCTTTGTCTAGGAGGTATAGTCTCATTACATCTATGCAAGCTAGGTTAATTGGTTTTGAATCTTTCAAAAGCATGTATGAATGTGATGCTGATTTTGCTGAAACTTGGAAGTTGTGTGAAAAACATGGTGCTCATGATTTCTTTAGATTTGATGGTTTCTTGTTTAAAGGAAATAAATTGGGTGTGCCTGTTTGTTCTATGCGTGAGCTTTTGGTTAAAGAATCTCATGGGGGTGGTTTGATGGGACACTTTGGGATAGAAAAGACTTTATCCATGTTGAAGGAACATTTTTATTGGCCTCATATGCGTAGGGATGTGATTGCTATATGTAAAAGATGCATTGCATGCAAGCACGCTAAATCTAAAATGCAACCACATGGTTTGTATACTCCTTTACCTGTTCCTTCTCATCCTTGGGTAGATATTTCAATAGATTTTGTGCTTGGATTGCCTAGAACATCTAGTGGAAAGGATAGCATATTTATTGTTGTTGATCGATTTAGTAAAATGGCTCATTTCATTGCTTGCTCAAAAACAAATGATGCTGTCCATATTTCTGATTTGTTTTTCAAGGAGATTATTAGATTGCATGGTTTGCCCCGATCTATTATGAGTGACCGTGATGTTAAATTTGTTAGTCACTTTTGGAAAACTTTGTGGGCAAAGCTGGGTACAAAACTTGTGTTTTCTACGGTTGCACATCCTCAAACGGATGGACAAACCGAAGTAGTGAATCGAACACTTTCTTCCTTATTGCGTGTTGTAATTCAAAAAAATTTAAAGAATTGGGAAAAGTGTTTGCCTCACATTGAGTTTGCATATAATCGTGCCTTGCATTCTACAACTGAGTTTTCTCCTTTTAAGATTGTATATGGTTTTAATCCTTTGACTCCCTTAGATCTACTTCTTTTGCCTTGTAATGAGTTTGCTAACCTTGAAGGTGCAAAGAAAGCTAAGTTTGTGTAGGATCTTCATGCTAAGGTTAAGGCGAACATTGAGCGCAAGAATGAGCAATATGCTCAACATGCTAATAAAGGCCGAAGGAAGGTTATCTTTGAACCAGGAGATTGGGTTTGGGTTCATTTGAGGAAAGAAAGGTTTCCTGAACAAAGGAAGTCCAAATTACACCCAAGAGGCGATGGTCCTTTCCAAGTGTTGGAAAGAATAAATGATAATGCATATAAAATTGATTTACCTAGTTCTTATGGGAATGTAAGCGCAACTTTCAATGTGGCTGACCTTTCTCTTTTTGATATTGCAGATTCGAGGACGAATCCTTTTCAAGAGGGAGGGAATGATGGAGGTGAGATAGGAGATTTGAAAAAGCTTGAACAAAATCAAGAACTTAGAAACAAAAGGACTGTACATGACTCTAAAAGATGGCCAAATAAAGATCCATTGCAAAGTATAGGAGGCCCATGCACAAGATCAAGAGCCAAAGCTATGAAGGAGGCCTTGAATGGAGTGATCCAAAAACTAATAGACTTGGAGCCCATAGTCTTAGCTGAATATGAAGCCCAAAAGGAACAAATTGGCATAAAGATTATTTCATTCCTACAAGATGCTAGCCTAAGCCGAAAGGGAGCCTAATTGAAGGAGTCTAGCCATTTTCCACAAAATCAGCCATTTTCCACAAAATTCTCTTAGTTTTATTTTATTTTAATTTGATTATTGCTGTTTCAGATTTTTAGGCACCATTCTTGGTAAATTTGTTCAGATTTAAATTTCTTTTATTTTTCCCGCCATGTAAAAGGTGCCACCTAGGAATTATTCTGTTTAGGGTTTTATTTTTTTTCAAATGCCTATATAAGGCCCACTTGTACTCCAAGGATGGTAGATTGAATGAATTATCTTTTCAGAATCATTTCTGATTTGTGAGGTTTCTCTTGTGGCCTTTGTGTGCTAGAGAAAATCTTTGACTTATCAAAGGAGTGGTTTCCTTTGTGGCGTCCCGGATTAGGGTTCTAAGAGACGGGTTCTCTTAGGGTTCAATTCCATTGACCAACATCTCTTCTTATTCTTCTTCTTTGTTCTTTGTTCTTTGTTGCTTATTGTCCATATTATTTGTTCTTGTGTTGCTTGCCAAAATTTGATCACTGATCCGTGTTATTTGGGGTTCCTAGAACGGGTTTCTACGGAGTCTCACATCACGCCTAGCCACAAGGGCTTCACCATTTACAGCTTCTGTTAACTCTAAATCTGAGTCATCAGTCAGGGGTGGCATCTCATCCTCCTCAGACTCACTACTAGCACTAGTCACATCACCATTCTCAAGAACAATCATAGTTCGTTTGTTCGAACATTGTGAAGCAATGTGACCGAAACCATTACATTTAAAGCATCTAAGCTTAGAGGAGGAAGCAGTAGGATTAGAAGATGAGAAAGGTTTTGACTTAGTTTTACCCTTAACCTAAAAGGGTTTTACCTTACTTTCCTCCTTAGACTTGAAATCAGTCTTTGGTTTGAAGGAGACTTTGGAATGCCTCCAAAAACTCGAGTTAGATGTCACTTTCAGCTTTTGTCGAGCCCTTAGTTGTTTTTCCACCTTGATAGCTCTATGCAAGAGCTCCTCCATATCTAGGTAATTATATAAATCAACTTGGGCAGCTATATCAGGATTTAAGCCCTCAATGAATCGGGCCATGGTTGCTTCACGGTCTTCCTCCACATTTGCCTTAATCATGGCAATCTCCATTTCTTGATAGTAATCTTCCACACTCAGAACCTTGCTTCAGCTTTTGGAGCCTCTTATGCAATTCCCTATAATAGTGACTAGGGATAAACCGTTTACGCATGATAATTTTCATCTCTTGCCAATCACGAATTGGACCTTCACTGGTACGTCACCAGATGCTAACATAGTCAGTAAACTCTATTGCAGCAAGTCTTACTTTCTTCGCCTCAGTGTAAGAGTGGCACTCGAATACATGCTTCACTTTTCTTTCCCAATCTAAGTACTTGTCTGGGTCATTTTTCCCAGGAAATGATGGAATCTTCATCTTGATATTTCTGATACCACCATCCTTATTGCATGATGATTGTCTTCCTCTCTGAGTATGGGACCCCTCAAAGTCAGACTCAGCATCATCATCAAACTCCACTTGAGCTCGCCTTCTATGGGTCCTCTTATTGGAAGAAGACTCCACATCATCTAATCTGGCACTTAGTTTCTCAAGAGTACTTTGAACAGCTTTAACCCAGACTTTCATGTCAAAGTCACTATGCTCAGATTCTCCAGACATCCTAAAATATTAGTTTGTACAAAAAAAAACAAGTAAAGAAAGATATAGGACCTCGCAACTCACTAGCTCACGTGTTTACACTCATAAGATGATAAGTTCGCTCGTGTTTAACTCTTTTTGGCTTTTTCTTTTAATGTTAATTGCACTCTTGCCTTTTACCACTCAACAATTTGCTTCTTACAAGTGTTCTAAGCAAGTCACAAGCAAATCAAAAGAAAAGATCAGACTAGTGGCAAAAAAAAGAACTAGAATCCTAAAATGCAAATTCCCAAAGAATCAAACAAAGGAGAAAAGAGGGTATGTAACAAAAAGGTAAGGAGGAAAGGAAAATAAGGGGGGAGAAGAGGTTGGGATGGCTTGGAAGGAAGGAGAAGAAAAGGGGAAAATCTGAAAATAAGAAATTTTAAAAATAGGAAACTACTTGGGAAATTAGGAAACCAACTTTAAGAAAATCTGAAAATTAGGAAACTAAGTCCAATTAGGAAATTGAGTCCAATTAGGAAATTAATTCCAACTAGGAAACTAACTCTAATTAGGAAATTGTCTCCAATTAGGAAACTAACTCCACAACTTGCAACTTTTTTTTTTTTACTCTTTCTTTCTCTTTTTTTTCACTTTTTTTTTCGAATTTCTCTTTTTTTCACTTTTTTTTTGAATTTCTCTTTTTTTTTCTAACTTTTTTTTTTGAAATTTTTTTTTGGAGTATCACACTCCTTTTTTTTTTTTGAATGAGTATAGAGGCACACAACAATGGAAGAAGAAAGAAGATAGAAGACAAAGATGAAGATGAGAAGATAACACAAATGGAAGGAGAGAAGGTATGAAGAACAACGGTAGGAAAAACACAAAAATATACCTTGTACTAGCGAACCAAAGCTCTGATACCAAATGATGTGAGACCCACTAGGAACATGCCCTAGAAAACCTCCAACAATTTGAAACTTTGCCCGGACCAGCTAGAAAACAAGAATGTTGGTCAAAGGAAAGACCCTAAGAGAACCTGTCTCTTAGAACCCTAGCCTCAAGACGCCACAAAGGAAGACCAATCCTTTGATAAGTCACGTGTACTCTCAGAGAACACAAAAAAGCAAAAGCCTCACAAAGTATTGAATAATACTCAAATTTATTCATTCATGATCTAAAATAGAGTACAATAGGAAGCCTTTTATAGGCAAAGTTTCTAAAAGACTTAAAATCCTACTAAAACTAAAACTCTTAAAATCTAATTAGAAATATTTTAAACAATGCCTAAAATCAAGGAACAAGATTAGAATATTAATTTTAACTTAATCTCTTAGATAAATTCCTTGACTAAATCCAAAAATAATAAAATAATAAAATAACGAAATTCAAAAAGAGTTCTAGTCAAAACTAGAGTCCTAGTCAAAACTAATTAATATTAATGGGCTGGACTTCTTGTATTTGAAATACTATTCACGTCCTTTAGCTTCAATGGGCTCTTTAAGCATCAACTTGGGCTTGAATAAACATTATTAAGGCTCTATTTGCTTCCTCAATGCATGCACTAACATTATGGGCTTCTAATTCAGCAAATTGAAGCTTAATTGCTCTTTGTAGACGCTTAACTCTTCCTTTTGTCATTGGGCCATCTATCATCAAATCTTTTTTCCACACGAGCATCCTTCCTCACATGAGTCTGGTTCATATTACTTGGTGTTATTGCATCAAGATCATGAATGAATGAATTTAAGTATTACTCAATACTTTGTGAGGCTTTTGCTTCTTTGTGTTCTCTGAGAGTTCACATGACTTATCAAAGGATTGGTCTTCCTTTGTGGGGTCTTGAGACTAGGGTTCTAAGAGACAGGTCCTCTTAGGGTCTTTCCTTTGACCAATATTTTTGTTTTCTAGCCGGTCCCGGGCAAAGTTTCGAATTGTTGAAGGTTCTCTAGGGCATGTTCCTAGTGGGTCTCGCATCACCTTACTATATCACCGAAACAAATATTAGAAGATCAAATCAAGATGGAAGAAAAGAAAAAGTGAGAGTATAAAGGTGTCTAAAAAGGAAGACAATAAAAATGGGAGAGGAAAAGAGAGTAAGCCAAGAGGAGGTTTTGTAGATAACTACTAGGAGGTTTTGTTGAGAAAACAAAGCTTGTTTGATCTCACTCTTTCTTGCTACTAACAAACTTTTCTCTCTTTCTCCCTCTTTCTCTCTTTTACCTTTAGCTCTCTCTCCTTTTCCTCTCTCTTCTCTTGGCTTACTCTCTTTTCTTTTCTCAATTTCACTCTCCTCTTTTTCAGACACTTTTACACACTCACTTTCTCTTTTCTTCTCTCTCTTGATTTGATCTTCTAACACTTGCTTTGGTGACATAGGAAGGAGGGTTATAGGTTCCCCTCTAAATACAAAAGAATAACGGTTTAAAAAATCATCATATGTAACACATCTATCATACTGCCAAGGCCTACCTAACAAAATATGGCATGCTTTCATTGGTACAACATCACAAAGCACTTCATCCCTATACTTGCCAATTGAAAACATCACCTTAACTGGCTTGGATACCCTCAATTCTCCACACTCATTGGGCCATTGGAGTTTGTAAGGCCGTTGATGCTTGAAAGTAGACAAATTCAACTCCTCCACTAGCTCAATGCTTGCCACGTTGCAGCAACTTCCTCTATCTATAATCACACCACATACCTTTCCCTGGATTTGGCAACGAGTATGGAACAAGTTCTCTCTTTGCTCATCTTCGTCCGCCATCATCTGAGCGCTTAAGGGCTCTCCTAGTTACAAGGAGTTCTCCTTCTTCTGCATACTCTCCATCTTCACTTTCCATGAATAGCTCTTCTTCTTCCTCTGTTGTTTCTCCTTCAGTCTCCCACTCACCAAGGTTGTTGTTATTCATGATTCTCTTGTTAAGACATTCACTAGAGATGTGTCCTCTCCTTTGGCACTTGAAGCATATTATGTCTCAGTTTCTTGAAGGACTAGGCCCACTTTGAACCTTCTTGGGTGGTGCAACAAGCTTTTCTTCTTTCTTTAATTCATTCCCCTTTGAATTTGAAGTAGAGGGAATATCTTTCTTTAGGTTGCTCCTCCATGAGTTAAAGGAAGTTGAACTGGAGCTCTTCCTTGCAATATTCTTCCTTTTGAGTTGTTTTTCCACCTTGGCAGCTTGGTGGACTAAGCTATGAATCTCAACATAATGGTACATCTCCACAACATCAGCTTTGTCATGATTAAGCCCATATAAGAAACGAGCCATTGTTGCTTCTGGATCCTCCTCTACATTAGCTCTAATCATGGACATTTGCATCTCTTTATAGTACTCATCCACACTCTTGGATCCTTAAGTGAGGCATTGAAGCTTATTATGAAGTTCCCTTCGAAAATAGGATGGAATGAAATGCCTCCTCATGCTAGCCTTCATTTCCTCCAATGTTGAGATAGGGCACTCTCCATATCTGACTCGCTCCTTTTGCATCTGGTCCCACCAAAGAAGAGCATAATCAGTAAACTCAAGAGCAGCTATCTTTACCTTCTTACCCTCAGAGTAGTTATGGCATGAAAATATTTGCTCTACGCACATCTCCCACTCCAAGTATGCTTCTGGATCACTCTTGCCTTGAAAGGAAGGGATTTTTATTTTAACTCCCCCAAGGCCTCCTTCGTCATCTCTAGGCCACCTCGGTGGTCCTCGTTGTCAGTTGAATGGCCTCCTTCTTAAGTAGTCCTCTGACTAGAACTACTACCCTCCACTCGATCTAGGCATTCATGTAGACCCTTTAGCTTCTTATCAAGCATCCTCTCAAAATGGCTCACAATTGCTTGCATTTGTAATGGTGCTAACTCAAGTGGATTGTTCTTTGAGTCATTGCTTTCATGAGCAACTCCTTTTTCTCAGTTATCTACCATGTTAGGGGAAAAGAAACAAGAAACAAAATATATTGGACCTCACAATCACACCCTCATGTGTTTCACTCAAATAAGAGATGACACTCCCACTCGTGTTTTCTTTCTCTTATTGGCTTTTTCTGCAATGATCTTACCTACTCTTGCCTTTTACCTCTCAATATCAAATCCCAAGCTCTTATGTTACCTAAGACCTCATCAAGTGATCAAGGACTGCCAATTCTCAGTTCACCAAAGTATGTGCTGGTGGATGGTATGAAAAGTTGTGATTGGCGCATACAAGTCACAAGTAAGGTTAGGGTTTGGTTAGGCTAGGGTTCCAATACGAAAAAGGGAAGATTTAACTACCTAACAATGCAAGATCAAGTTTAAAATACCAAAGAGCCAATTGCAATGATTCTAAAAACCCAAGATATGAGAAATCAATGAAGGATTAGATTAGGAAAGTTCAAATCAAAGGAATAGGAAACAAGTTGAAGTCACAATAGGAAAGTCCACAATCACAAGATAAAAGGAAACAATATAGGAATAGGAAAATGGATCACAAATATTAGGAAACAAATGGAAGAGGAAATAATGCTGATCACAAATGAAAGAAATCTGATCACAATTTTTTTTTTCTTTTTCGTTTTTTTTTTTCACTTTTTTTTTTGCTAACCCTTTTTTTTTACCTTTCTTTTCTATTCCTTTTCCTTTTTTTTTTTCCTCTTTTCTTTTAGATCAAATGAAAGAGAATCACAAGATCACACAATAGGAAACAAATCAGATCAGAAAACGTTACCACTAAAAATGACAATAACTCCCTCTACAGAACTCCAAATTCGATGATTCTAAAACAAAATGAAAGCTGAGATTCTGAAACTTAGGATTGACCTATTAATCATCCAAAATCTCAAAAGGAAAGGGGTTCAACAGATAAGGGAAAAACAACAATGTCCAGAACAATAAAAATTTTCCAGATTACAAAATAAATGGCTCTTGTAGCATAAAAACCAAATCTTACACACTAAGGATCAAGTCTGGAAACAAGGGAAGGTAGAAAGGTTAGTATTTTTTTTATAATAAAAGGTAGCAATGAACGTGATATGATATCAATAAGCATGCTCATTGGAGCACAACAAGTTCAAGAGGCCCTCATCCATCAAGAAACCCAAATCATTCAAAAGTATATGATTCGGGTCCAAATGGCTTATGAAAGGATGACCTATGCTCAAGAGACCCAAATTGTGCTAGTATATGTCTAAAAATTTCAAAGAGCTCAAGATAATATCTATGTTGGACGTCGGCCTAAGTTTAGAGCCCAAGATCCATATTTGATCAATTCAAAACGTGCTGAATTGGACTTTTGACATGAGATTTCTTTAAAGATGCAAAAGTGAAAGTCCAAGTGGAAGCCCAATGTCCTAAGAAGGTCCATGGAGATGTTGAAGGCCCAATGTAGTTATACACATACAAGAGGAGTGTCAAGGCCCAATTGGAGTCCAATTGCAAGAGATTAAGAATCATGTGTTAACCATGTGATTTTTAATGAAGCATGAGTATCCCATGTGACTATTTAAAAGAGTTAATTAGTTTTGACTAGGATTCATTGAGAATTTCATTTTTTATTATTTTTTTGGACTTAGTGAAGGAGTTTATCTAGGAGATTAAGTTAAAATTAATATCCTAATCTTATTCCTTGATTTTAGGCATCATTTAAAATAATTCTAATTAGATTTTAGAGTTTAACTTTTATTAGGATTTTAAGTCTTTTAAAAATTTTGCCTATAAAAGGCTCCCTATTGTATTCTATTTTTAGAAGATCATGAATGAATGAATTTGAGTATTATTCAACACTTTGTGAGGCTTTTGCTTCTTTGTGTTCTTTGAGAGTTCACGTGACTTATCAAAGGATTGGTCTTCCTTTGTGGCGTCTTGAAGCTAGGGTTCTAAGAGACAAGTTCTCTTAGGGTCTTTCCTTTGACCAACATTCTTGTTTTCTAGCCGGTCCCGGGCAAAGTTTCAAATTGTTGAAGGTTCTCTAGGGCATGTTCCTAGTGGGTCTTGCATCAGAATGGATATGGAAAAGGAAAAAATTATGGAGGTTAGAAAGGAAGTAGAATGGTGGATGATGAATGTATGATAGACAACCTACCATGTAAACCAAGGCTTTGATACCAAATGATGCGAAATCAAAGGGGTGGCCCAATCTTCACGGCGTAGGTTAAGTAAAAGGATGGTTCGAGACTTGACGGAAGCAAGTGGCCAACCAACATTAGAGGAACGTTGACCTGCGACTTAGACTGCACGCCCAACCACGAACATGATGAACTAACCCACACAACGACACACCCGGGTCGAAGCACGAATTGGGGGCTTTTGTGAACTTGAATCACCAACCTAGGGATAGGTTAATAAGATAAAGGCTTCACAAAAACAAGGAAAAGATAACTCTCACAATTTGGAGAAAATACTCAAAATAATTCTATTACTTAATCATCGTCTTCAAATTGAATACAAAGCTGACCTATTTATAGGCAAAGGAAATCCAAAACTTGAATACTAAGTAAACCCTAAAAGTAAGACTTAAGAAACTTCCTAAAACATAATGCCCAAGGTTGTGCACTGTTCATCCAAAAGTAGAAAGAAAATAACCTAAATAAATGGAAACAAATCAGCCCTAAAAGAAGTGGAGACAAATAATTCTGAAATAATGAGGAAATAAAACTTTCTAAAAACGTAATTGACCTCATGGCCTTATGCAAATCACTAAAATAGAAACTAATTAATACTAATGGGTTGGACATCTTGCATTTGAAGTACTATTCACGTCCTCTAGCTTCAATGGGGTCTTTAAGCATCAACTTGGGCTTGAATAAGTATGATTAAGGCTTCATTTGCTTCCTCAATGCATCACTAACATTATGGGCTTCTAATTTAACAAATTGAAGTCCAATTGCTCTTTGTAGATGCTTAACTCTTCCTCTTGTCATTGGGCCATCTATCACCAAGTCCTTCTCCACACGAGCATCCTTCCCCACATGAGTCTGGTTCATATCAATATATTCTTTGAATGTGATGTTAACTACTAGGATTATTATCTTATTACAAAACTATCTTTTCTTTCCAAGAGTTAGTTCTAAAGCTGACAGAGCCAAATCTACAGGGAACAAATAAACAAAATGTTTAACTTACATATTGTCTAGGTAGCTAGCCTTTGTGAACCTTTTGGAAATGTAAACACTAATGTTCCTAATTTAAGGATTGTTATGATAACTATATATGTATGTGTATGAATTTTATGTTGCAATGATACCAAGGTGAGTTTTAGTCTTATTGTATTACTGTGTTTGTCAAGAATATGATGTTGCAAATAGAATCAATCCATATAACCATTGAGGTATGAAATTGATAGTTAAGGGGATATTGGTAAGGTTTTCTAGCCATAAAATCTTGAACCAAGTTGGTGGCCTAGTCTACAAGGTTTAAAATCTTGTTGACAAGATCTCCTAGCAATCTACAAGATTTTAAATCATACTATTAACACTACCCTACAAGGTCTACACAATCTTGTTAATAAGATTTTCTAGTAGTTTGTAGGATCTTAGACCATGTAAATTACTATGACTAGTCTTTTATTACACTTTAATACTTGATCTAAGACCTTATCTACAAGATTCAGACCTTGTCAACAAGATCCTTAGGCAAGTTTGGGGTTTCATAATGAGTGATTGTAGAGCCAAAAATAAAAATATAAGGCTTAATTTAGACCACAATAATAGTAATGATGATGATGATGATAAATAATTACTACGTGAGGACTCCGTTGCATTATTTTATAGTTCAATAGAAATCCTTAGGTATAACTGTAAAAAGATTAGTGTGACAACTAGTGATGTCCACTACGTCTAGCAAAGTCAAGCTCATCATGGCAAATGAAAAGATAAACCCATTGATAGCCATCTACTAGAAGTTAATGAAAGCCAAATAGCAACTTGAGACTAGAAGGGGTGTCATATTTGGACATCATAGTGAGGTTGAAGATACCCTATTTTTCTAGTCATCTCCCCTCTCTTTGACAACCCTCTCAAGCTAACTCACATAGGAGGGAGTCTTTCAAGGCTAGGAACGAAAATCAATGAGACATTTCAAAATTTAAAACTAATCAAGTGAGATTGGTAGGTCCAACTGCTAAGGCAAATGAAGTGGTCCAACATCAACTTGCTTTTGATTGAATCAAACAATGCAAAACTCAACATATAAGTATGGTACTTGAGGATAAATGGCTTCAAAGTGATAAGGCCCATTGCTTCCTCCAACTTAAAGGGGTGAACTTGTCAACTCAAAGAGTCACTATCAGAGATTCCCCATAGTTTTGGGAATCAAAGGCCGAAGACATGGTTAAGCTTAAAGATGAGTAACGGAAGAAAATACAATAGTGAAAATGATGTGAGACCCCTTAGAAACCTGTTCTAGGAACCCCAAATAACACGGATCAGTGATCGAATTTTGGCATGCAGCACAAGAACAAATAATATGGACAATAAGCAACAAAGAACAAAGAAGAAGAAGAAGAAGAGATGTTGGTCAATGGAATTGAACCCTAAGAGAACCCGTCTCTTAGAACCCTAATCCAGGACGCCATAAAGGAAACCACTCATTTGATAAGTCAAAGATTTTCTCCAGCACACAAAGGCCACAAGAGAAACCTCACAAATCAGAAATGATTCTGAAAAGATAATTCATTCAATCTGCCATCCTTGGAGTACAAGTGGGCCTTATATAGGCATTTGAAAAATAAAACCCTAAACAGAATAATTTCTAAGTGGCGCCTTTTACATGGCGGGAAAAATAAAAGAAATTTAAATCTGAACAAATTCACCAAGAATGGTGCCTTAAAATATGAAACAGCAACAATCAAATTAAAACAAAATAAAACTAAGAGAATTTTATGGAAAATGGATAGACTCCTTCAATTAGGCTCCCTTTGGGCTTGGGCTAGCATCTTGTAAGAATGAAATAATCTTTATGCCAATTTGTTTCTTTTGGGCTTCATATTCAACTAAGACTATGGGCTCCAAGTCTATTAGTTTTTGGATCACTCCATTCAAGGCCTCCTTCATAGCTTTGGCTCTTCAATCTGCCATCCTTGGAGTACAAGTGGGCCTTATATAGGCATTTGAAAAATAAAACCCTAAACAGAATAATTTCTAGGTGGCGCCTTTTACATGGCGGGAAAAATAAAAGAAATTTAAATCTGAACAAATTCACCAAGAATGGTGCCTAAAAATATGAAACAGCAACAATCAAATTAAAACAAAATAAAACTAAGAGAATTTTATGGAAAATGGATAGACTCCTTCAATTAGGCTCCCTTTGGGCTTAGGCTAGCATCTTGTAGGAATGAAATAATCTTTATGCCAATTTGTTTCTTTTGGGCTTCATATTCAGCTAAGACTATGGGCTCCAAGTCTATTAGTTTTTGGATCACTCCATTCAAGGCCTCCTTCATAGCTTTGGCTCTTGATCTTGTGCATGGGCCTCCTATACTTTGCAATGGATCTTTATTTGGCCATCTTTTAGAGTCATGTACAGTCCTTTTGTTTCTAAGTTCTTGATTTTGTTCAAGCTTTTTCAAATCTCCTATCTCACCTCCATCATTCCCTCCCTCTTGAAAAGGATTCGTCCTCGAATCTGCAATATCAAAAAGAGAAAGGTCAGCCACATTGAAAGTTGCGCTTACATTCCCATAAGAACTAGGTAAATCAATTTTATATGCATTATCATTTATTCTTTCCAACACTTGGAAAGGACCATCGCCTCTTGGGTGTAATTTGGACTTCCTTTGTTCAGGAAACCTTTCTTTCCTCAAATGAACCCAAACCCAATCTCCTGGTTCAAAGATAACCTTCCTTCGGCCTTTATTAGCATGTTGAGCATATTGCTCATTCTTGCGCTCAATGTTCGCCTTAACCTTAGCATGAAGATCCTGCACAAACTTAGCTTTCTTTGCACCTTCAAGGTTAGCAAACTCATTACAAGGCAAAGGAAGTAGATCTAAGGGAGTCAAAGGATTAAAACCATATACAATCTCAAAAAGAGAAAACTCAGTTGTAGAATGCAAGGCACGATTATATGCAAACTCAATGTGAGGCAAACACTTTTGCCAATTTTTTAAATTTTTTTGAATTACAACACGCAATAAGAAAGAAAGTGTTCGATTCACCACTTCGGTTTATCCATCCGTTTGAGGATGTGCAACTATAGAAAACACAAGCTTTGTACCCAGCTTAGCCCACAAAGTTTTCCAAAAGTGACTAACAAATTTAACATCACGGTCACTCACAATAGATCGAGGCAAACCATGCAATCTAATAATCTCCTTGAAAAACAAATCAGAAATATGGACAGCATCATTTGTTTTTGAGCAAGCAATGAAATGAGCCATTTTACTAAATCGATCAACAACAACAAATATGCTATCCTTTCCACTAGATGTTCTAGGCAATCCAAGCACAAAATCCATTGAAATATCTACCCAAGGATGAGAAGGAACAGGTAAAGAAGTATACAAACTATGTGGTTGCATTTTAGATTTAGCGTGCTTGCATACAATGCACCTTTTACATATAGCAATCCCATCCCTACGCATATGAGACCAATAAAAATGTTCCTTCAATATGGATAAAGTCTTTTCTATCCTAAAGTGCCCCATCAAACCACCCCCATGAGATTCTTTAACCAAAAGCTCACACATAGAACAAACAGGCACACAAAATTTATTTCCTTTAAACAAGAAACCATCAAATCTAAAGAAATCATGAGCACCATGTTTTTCACACAACTTCCAAGTTTCAGCAAAATCAGCATCACATTCATACATGCTTTTGAAAGATTCAAAACCAATCAACCTAGCTTGCATAAATGTAATGAGACTATACCTCCTAGACAAAGCATCAGCCACAACATTTTCTTTTCCCTTTTTATGTTTAAGTACATAAGGAAATGACTCAATGAATTCAAGCCACACAGCATGCCTCTTATTCAACTTATCTTGGGTCTTTAGGTATTGAAGACTCTTATGATCAGAATGCAAAACAAATTCCTTAGACCATAAATAATGTTACCAATGTTCCAGAGCTCTTTTTAAAGTATACAATTCCTTGTCATAAGTTGAATAATTCAAACAAGCACCACTAAGCTTTTCACTAAAGTAAGCAATAGGCCTAGACTCTTGCATCAAAACAGCACCAATACCAATTCCAGAGGCATCACATTCAACTTCAAAAACTTTAGAGAAATCAGGAAGAATAAGTAGAGGGGTATTAGTCAATTTATCTTTCAAAGTGTTAAAAGCTACCTCTTGTGCCTCACCCCATTTAAAGACAACATTTTTCTTTACCAGCTCATTTAAAGGTGCAGCAAGGGTTGAGAAGTCCTTTACAAAACGTCGGTAGAAACTTGCAAGTCCGTGGAAACTCCTCACCTCACTAGCATTCTTAGGTGTTGGCTACTCCCGAATTGCCTTCACCTTCTCTTCATCCACCCGAAGGCCATCAATACCTATAACAAAACCAAGGAAAACAACAGAATCCAAGCAGAAAGAGCATTTCTCTAAATTTGCAAAGAGTTTATTTTCTCTCAAAATAATAAACACAGAATGCAAATGCTTAACATGCTCTTTTAGATTCTTAGAAAACACAAGAATGTCATCAAAATACACAACAACAAACTTTCCTATGTAAGGGCGAAACACATGATTCATTAAGCTTATGAATGTACTAGGAGCATTAGTTAAGCCAAAGGGCATAACAAGCCATTCATATAGACCAAACTTAGTCTTAAATGCAGTCTTCCACTCATCACCCTCTTACATCCTAATTTGATGATAACCACTCCTAAGATCTATTTTTGAAAACAAGCAAGCACCATGCAACTCATCAAGTATGTCATCAAGTCTAGAAATGGGATATCTATACTTAATTGTGATTTTCTTAATGGCTCGACAGTCCACACACATCCTCTATTTGCCATCCTTCTTGGGCACAAGTATTACCGGAACAGCACATGGACTAAGGCTTTCTCTCACAAACCCCTTTTTCATGAATTCTTCCACTTGTCTCTGAATTTCCTTAGTCTCTTCTGGATTTTCCCTATAAGCAGGTCGGTTAGGAAGAGATGCTCCAGGAATAAAGTCAATCCTATGTTCAATGCCTCTTATGGGAGGCAATCCATCCGGTACCTCTTCTGGAAACAAGTCTTTATATTCCTGCAACAAACTCAAAACACTAGAAGGAAGAGATTCATCAAGGTCACTAAGGGTTAGATAAACATCCTTATACAAGAGTACAAAAGATGTCTCACTACATAAAACCCTCTTAATCTCTCATCTACCAGAAAATAATGTTACTTTCTTTTCTTCACTCTCTTGACTTTTCTTTTCAGTAGCTCTCTTTCCTTTTCTCTCCATTTCACTTTCTTTTCTTTCTTTCTCACGCACTTTCTTTTCTTTCTCTCTTAGCTTGCATTCTTGAGTAATTCGCTTTTGATCTTCATATGCCTGCAAGGGTCTAAGAGGGGTTAGCATAATGGTTTTCTTATTAAACTCAAGAGAATACCTGTTAGTATAACCATCATACTTAACTTTCCTATCAAATTGCCAAAGTTTACCCAATAATAAGTGTCCAGCATACATAGGAGCTATATCACACAAAACCTCATCATGGTAACTTCCTATGGAAAATGCTACAACTACCTGTTTAGTAACTTTAACATCCCCATTATCATTGAACCACAACAAATTATAAGGAGTGGGGTGTTTTCTAGTTGGCAAACCTAGCTTTTCAACTAACAAGGTACTAGCAACATTAGTGCAGCTCCCATTATCAATGATAAGACTACATACCTTGTTGTTAACAAAAAACCTAGTGTGAAAGATATGCTCTCATTGTTCTTTTTCAAGCTCTTCTTTAGGTTAAATGCTAAGAGCACGCCTTGATACTAGAACCTCACCAAACACAGCTTCAGCTACCTCCACATCAGATTCATCACCTCTATTGGAGCTCAACTCAGCTTCCACTTCTTCATCACCACTACTTTCACTAGTAACAACACCATTCTCAAGCAAAATCATAGTCCTTTATTTGGACATTGTGAAGCAATGTGACCAAAACCTTGACATTTAAAGCATTTAATTTTAGAAGAACTAGAAGAAGATTTAGGTTCAGATTTACCTTTAGAAGTAGGTGTTTGCATCTTCAATTTATTCTCCTCTTTAGGCTTGGTCTCTCCCTTAAACTTGAAAGAGGAATTGAAGTCTTTGTTGGAACTAGCATGTGATTTCAATTTCTGTTTTGCCTTAAAATGTTTTTCCACCTTAATGGCTTTATGCAACAACTCTTCCATATCAAGGTAGTTTTGCAATTCAACTTCTGTAGCAATTTCAGGGTCTAAGCCACCAAGAAATCTTGCCATTGTAACTTCTGAATCTTCCTCAATGTTAGCTTTGATCATGGCAATTTGTATTTGCTGAAAATATTCTTCCACACTCATAGATCCTTGTTTGATTTTGTGGAGCCTTTTGTGCACATCCCTATAGTAATGGGTAGGGACAAATCTCTTCCTCATGAGAGCCTTCATTTCTAGCCAAGACCAAATTGGACCCTCTCCAGAACGCCTCCTACTAGTGGTTAATTGATCCCACCATAGGCTTGCATAATCTGTAAACTCCAAAGCAGCTAATTTCATTTTACTTTCCTCTGAAAAAGATTGGCAGTCAAATATAAACTCAACTTTTCTTTCCCATTCAAGGTATACATCAGGATCAGCTTTCCCTTGAAAGGAAGGGATTTTCATCTTGATATTACTAAACGCATCTTTCTTTTGAGGTGGAGCTCTCCTAACTCTTTCATGTTGGCTTTCCTCCTCAAAATCAAATTCATCTCCTTCTAGAACGTTTTTACCATGTCTTGCCTTGCTATTGGAAGAAGAAGAATCTATTTGATCCAACCTAGTATTTAGCCTCTTGAATTGTTCTTGAACAAATTTGATGAACAATTTAAGGTCAACTTGGTTATCTTCACTTTCAGACATGATTGGCACCTGAAATGTTAGTGAATAGCAAGAGAAAGGACCTGACCACTCCCTCTCGTGTTTCACTCTATATGATGCAAACTCACTTGTGTTTCTCACTTGTAATGGCTTTTACAATGATGAAAACACTCTTGCCTTTTTCTTCTCAACTTGCTTCCTATAGTGTACTAAATTAAATCCAACAAATCAAAAGAAGTAGCAACTGAAGTGGCAATCTCAAATTAGAATTCAAGATGCAAAGTTCTCCAAGAGACAACAAAAGTCCAACATTTAAAAAAAAATTCGTAGGTGCAGCCAATGGAAAATACAGCAAGTGACTAGGAAAGGAAATGAAGACAATGAATTTATGGAACAAATGGTATGTGGCAGATTATGGGAGAACAAATGGTTAAATGATTAATTATCAAGAGGAAAGGATGGAAAGGAAATTAGAATCTGAAATCAGCAATGAAGCAATCAGAAATTTGAAATTTAGAACAAGGTGAATGAATGCAAAATTTCCTTTTATGAATTGTGCACAATATGACATTTAATGACCAGATCAACTCAAGGAATAAAACATGGTAATTCCAAGAGTAGATGATCTTCAGCAATTACAATTTAAGTCAACAATTTATAATTTCCAACACAACTTTCTTTTTCACAGATTTTGACTTCCCTTTTTTTTTCTTTTTTGCAACTTTTCCTTCTTTTCTTTTCTTTTTTTTTTCACTGAAATATACTCTCTCTTCTTCTTCTTTTTTCGAATCTCAAAGGTGCTGAAATTTGCAAACAGAACATAAGATTTCTGAAAGATCAGAATGACATGCACGCAAGAAACAGCTATAACTTGCTCTAGAAAAATCGGATTAACGTGATTCCAAAACGAGAAGGAAGAAGAGATATTGAGACACGAGAAAGACCTATTACACGTCCAAAAATACGAAGGAAAACACCAGAAACAGCCGCACGAAAATGAGGACGAACAGAAACTAATCAAACAAAATAAGGGAAAAGAACAAAGAAAAAGTGGATGAAACCAACCTCAACCAATGCTCTGATACCAGATAATGTGAGACCCCTTAGAAACCTGTTCTAAGAACCCCAAATAACACGGATCAGTGATGGAATTTTGGCATGCAGCACAAGAACAAATAATATGGACAATAAGCAACAAAGAACAAAGAACAAAGAAGAAGAAGAAGAGATGTTGGTCAATGGAATTGAACCCTAAGAGAACCCGTCTCTTAGAACCCTAATCCAGGACGCCACAAAGGAAACTACTCCTTTGATAAGTCAAAGATTTTCTCCAGCACACAAAGGCCACAAGAGAAACCTCACAAATCAGAAATGATTCTGAAAAGATAATTCATTCAATCTGCCATCCTTAGAGTACAAGTGGGCCTTATATAGGCATTTGAAAAATAAAATCCTAAACAGAATAATTTCTAGGTCTTTTACATGGCGGGAAAAATAAAAGAAATTTAAATCTGAACAAATTCACCAAGAATGGTGCCTAAAAATCTGAAACAGCAACAATCAAATTAAAACAAAATAAAACTAAGAGAATTTTATGGAAAATGGATAGACTCCTTCAATTAGGCTCCCTTTGGGCTTGGGCTAGCATCTTGTAGGAATGAAATAATCTTTATGCCAATTTGTTTCTTTTGGGCTTCATATTCAGCTAAAACTATAGGCTCCAAGTCTATTAGTTTTTGGATCACTCCATTCAAGGCCTCCTTCATAGCTTTGGCTCTTGATCTTGTGCATGGGCCTCCCATACCTTGCAATGGATCTTTATTTGGCCATCTTTTAGAGTCATGTCCAGCCCTTTTGTTTCCAAGTTCTTGATTTTGTTCAAGCTTTTTCAAATCTCCTATCTCACCTACATCAGAAAATGGGAGAATTAG
This sequence comes from Erythrophleum ivorense, assembly GCA_026724425.1. Lineage (NCBI taxonomy): Eukaryota > Viridiplantae > Streptophyta > Magnoliopsida > Fabales > Fabaceae > Erythrophleum > Erythrophleum ivorense. Next base: position 20,228,324 of record JAIUCV010000004.1, on the reverse strand, counting down.
AGTTGTTGAGGAAAGCAAGGTGTCGTGAAAAGGTAAAACTCCAAGCTTTTAAAGAAGATTTAAAATTCTATTTAAAAAAATAAGCAACAGCATTGATTATGAGGAACTTAGTTTTTACTCGAAGTTATTATAGGTAACTTGAAAATTTTGAATTCAAATTTGAAAAACACATCCATTCAACTTCCTCTTAGTATCACCATGAGCTAAAAGGATGCAAGGGGCAAAGTGTTAACACTAGAAAAATACTAACTGGACCAAGAAAGTGGGTTTGCTTCCTAGGCTAATCGATTTAGGCTCTTCAAAGCTATTTTATAGGGGCTAAGTTAAGTTTTAAATGTTGGATTGGGCCAGGAATCACATGTTGGGCTTTTTGAATTTTTAATAAAATATTAATGAGGATTGGCCTAACAACTTACAGCTACAAATGAGGGATATTTAATAGGCCCTTGGTAGTTTCCAAGCCACTTAGCCACATCCTTATAACTTAAAGATAGAATCCTAAAATTATGGTAAAACAATTACCCACAGTCAACTGCAAAAATTAGGGACAATCATGGAGCTAGCTACATTAAGAAAGGCACAAACAACATTGAAGAATCACTCCTTATATTCTAAGGACAAGTTTGACCTAATCAACTAACAAGGCATTTCACCAGTGGGCAAAATATTTATCTCATCCCCAAAGAAAGATAACATGGCATAAGGCCACGACTCTACATGTATGAAAACATAAGGAGAAAAATTAGAAGTGGTAAGTGTGCTTAGTGGAGGTTAATGACTAGTATTAGGCATGGCTTATAAAAGCTAGACCAAAAATTTGTAAAGGACACATCTAATTAATCAAATACAAATCTTCATCATTTATTTTTCACATTTCTTTACATTTATGTCTTTATTTTCCAGCAACTTTCTAGCTTTATCATTCTTTTCAACTTTTATTTGATTTCAAGTTATTTACTATTCTTCCTAATCATAACATTCAGCTACTAGTTATATCTTTGAAATAGGTGCTTCCTTTAATAACTTAGGAACCCAAAAATAAGGGATAGGGTCCCTTCCCCAGCATATCGTTTGAACGTGAGAATCATTTGTGCAAAGTTAGTTGATCCATTTGACTAATCTTTCCCAATTCACAAGCAAACAATATCATTATCAATTAAATAGACATTAAAATATTATTAAAATTCATGTCAACTAATAATGATTGTGTTATTATCAAATTTAACATAGTAGTATTAAGATTAAATTGCATGGCATTAGGGGTTGATTTAGCAATAGAAAATCACTAAAATAGATAAAATATATTATATAACTTTAAAAAAAAGTTTTGATAAAAATTTGCATATTATACTACTTTCATTAATATCTTAATTATGACTAGCATTGATGCTTAATTGTCTATATCTGTTATTTAATTATAGTATTAAAAAAAGTGTTTAATTGTATTTGGTTTTAAGCAAATATTTTTTTAAAATTATTTTATCAATGCTTTGGGGAGAATTACTTGTATTATGTTATGTATTTCACTCTCTCACTCGTCAATAATGTTGTTTGACAAAAAAAAATATTTTCTTGTTTATTTGAAACGGGAGTCTAAATAGCCCTTTAGTCACAGTATCTAGTCAAAATTGAATGGATAGCAACATTATTCCTTTTTTTCTTTAACTTAATGAAAGTAAATTTTCAGAATCTTATGACTTATTTGGATGATTTTTTAGGAGGCTAGAAGCCCCTTATTTTTTATTAAAAAAAATATTTTTAAAAAATAAAGTGCTTAACCAAGCATTTGTAAATAATAATAATAATAATAATAATAAGATGCTGATGAATAATAATAGAAATAATTTTTATGCTTTGGGAAGGAAGTAGAACATTGGAACTTATTCTTGGAAGCAAAAGCAGAATTTTTTTTGGAAGACAAAATTACCCCCCTCAAAATCATTAATTAACATAATTTTTACTAGGGGCCGAGCTTTAACATGATCAATCTTATTCTTTTAAAATACAAGAAGCCCGATGCAAGCTTTAAATGAACAAAAAATTGTCATCAAACTCAATTCATTTAATAAATAAATGGAGTTTAAACAATTCACGAATAGTACCATAAATTTACATATTACAATGTCTCAACTATTTGTAAAACTTTTGTATTTATAAGTTTTTTAATAATATATATATGATTGCAGTACATATTATTAATCAAGCTGCTCAAATTTAAATAGCTGAACATCAAATTTTCAATATCAGCTCCTTCAATTAGAGGAGCTTAACATGTTGATCAAACTCGATTATTTAATATATGATTTAAGTTTTACTAGGAAGTTTTGATGAACCAAATTTGGATGGTTTACAAATAACTCGGTTCATATACAGTTAATCCTGCCTTATATACATGCCTTTCAAGTAATATTGAAAGTATAAAACAGGTCTTTAAAAGATTGGCCAGACATAAACTACCTTTTTCACAATGCATTTTATAAAACTCCATTTAGAAAGAAACAATTTCAAAATAATCAAAAAATCCACAGTAATCCCAAATGGATTAGACACAACATCGAAACTTTTACTTTGAGAAGAAAACTTATAAGAAAAAACATTATTAAAAAAGAAAAGAAGGAAAAATAAAGAACCCTAAGTAAATAAACATTGAAATAGAAATAGCAGAGAAAGTGAGAAAGGGAGCTGCCAAGGCAGAAGCCCCACAAACCAAAGCCCAAGGTTGAAAAGCTATTGAGAAAGGAGAGAGTATCGAAGTTCTCGTCCGCAATTTCCCTTCCGATTTACAGGAAATGCACAGAAAGAACTTGTCTGGGGCTATGCTTCATCCCGCTACTCAAGATTACGGCTGGGAGGCCCTCGCGTTAGACATCAAAAAATACAGTGATCTGATCTGTGTAATTCACCAATTATTATGAGAATACCCCTTAAGAATACAACTTAGATTCTAAAATAGATTTGGTCTACCAAAAACAGTTACTCTAAGTTCTCATGAAAAAATATGTAAGCATATTCCAAGTGAATCTTACTAAATTTGTACTTAACTACATACTTGTTCATGATCAAATTATTTATAGTGACTGAACAAGAGAAACTAGTGCCCCAGGAGCAGCAATCACAACGCTTTGCAAGGTAATTTCATCTTTGTTCAAAATGATTACAATGGGAACCAACTCAGCCATTTCTTTATCTTTGAGATTCAGAGTCCTTATCAGTTGCACTATCCTCCACTGCTCGGGTTATGGCAACTTCAGCTCGATGAATAACATGATCATAAAGAATATACCCTGCCTGCAAACAAAAACATTGCAGAGCTTTCAGTTCTAGTTCAAAATCTCCTAAATGAACCAATAAGCAAGACATAATATAACAACAAAAGTACAGTTTTTAAGTGTTTGTTACTAAATTCTCCAATGAAACCACAAGTGGATCTTTTTTACAGCTCAAAACTACATGATAGGATCTTTCAAAAGAGTCCTTCCATGTTATGTTCTTATTAGAAAACTGAATAGCAAATACCTAGGGAACTTTATAGTATCCAACATAATATTACACTACAATCACACCATCATTTTGAAAAAAAAAATGGAAGGAAATCATAAATGAGAACCGGAAATGAACAGTTATATAAATTTAACCCACATAATATTACACTACAATCACACCATCATTTTGAAAAAAAAAATGAAAGGAAATCATAAATGAGAAATGGAAATAAACAGTTGTGTAAATTTACCTTCAGAACTGAATAACAGAATCAAAGCAAATAGTCTATATCGGCAAACCAAATAACTGTTCTTCATCAAACTGTTATGTAAACTCACCTTCAGAACAGCTACAATAGTGCCTGGAGGCTGGGAGCTAACTTGAAATTGGAGGATGGCATCATGCCTATCTGGATCATAGGGTTCATGTTTAGAATCAAATTTTTCAACACCAAATTTTCTAAATACCTGAAAGCAGAAGCAGTATAGGTTTAAGCACTTTCACTATACCTGGAAGAACCTCACTTTCAATCACACAATTAAGCAACGCATAGGTTGTAAAAATTTCTTCATAGGCTATCAATTTAATTTCAATAAGCATTTTGTGGATCTAGTAATTTCTTGAAGGGTAATAATACAACAAGAGGATTGGAAAAAATAAAGGTTAATCTTACCTTATGTATGATACAAATAAAAGTTTAAATACTAGATCATAGCATTGCCAGAGCTATATGAAAATGTAGTGCATTTAAATTCAAAATATAATTGATAGAGTAATATATATATATATATATATAAACTCACATGAAAAAAAGAAGCCTCACAATAACATAATAATCATCCATAAATCATAACATCAAGTTCTGAAATACATCAATATCTAACAAAGTTTTTGAGCCTAAGCTTTATCCATAGACATATAAACCAAATCCTCTTATCAAATGCAACATCATCATGATCATCATTAAGCAATCCATCAATTTCCTCTTCATCATCTAAGGTTACCATTTGTCCATCAACCATATCAAGAGCATGAGAAGAAAGGATGGCATTGCCCTCTTCTCATGCTCAACATTGGTTAATGAATATAAATTATTCTATATTGATTGTCTAAAGATGGGTAAAGAGATCTTCGGCGACAGCCTTTGCAAAACCACTTAAAGTTATTGTTGCCTTATTTATAGGTAGCGCCTGTGGCATGAGCTACAGCTCTGCATAAAAGTACCTCCTGTAGCGCAGCTATAGCAAAGCTATAAGAGAGTTGCAAGCCTACACACCCGATGTAGTGCTAGGAACAGTAGCTACAAGCTATACCACAATTTATAGGAAGCTATTAATAAATATGTACTAAATCATCTTTGACTATTACAACTACACAGACACTACACATTAGTAGGACATTCTACCTCCGCAAGTTGTTTCTCAATCATTTCAACACCTTCAAGAAGTGTTTTCAGGAGTGGTACAGCTCCATCAGACTCCTTAAATGCATCAATTTTTGAAAACTTGTCCTTTACAACTGAAGAAGCCCTTCCCAAATCACCTGCAACATCTAGCAAACTCTTTGCAAAATTCTGCAGCATAACAGTCATGTAAATTTACATTCAGAACCGAATATCTGAATCAATGCAAATTTTCAATATTGGCAAACAGAATAACTGTTTCTCATCAAATGCCAGGAGGCTGGGAACTAACTTGAAATTCGAGGATGGCACCATGCCTATCTGGATCACAGGTCTCGTGTTTAGAACCAAATTCTTCAACCCCAAATTTTTTAACTACCTGAAAGCAGAAGCAGTATAGGTTTAAGTAGTTTCACTATACCTGGAAGCACATTACTTTCAATTACACAATGATGCAAAACATAGGTTGCAACAATTTCTTCATAGGCTAATAACTTAAATTGTGACAAGCACTTTATGGGTCTAGTAATTTCTTGAAGTGTAATTGGTACTGAGGAAAATGTAACATAATTGTATTCAATTCAATCACAAACATTACATCTTTATAATCCCCTATTTATACTGATAGAGATACATTTGGGGCTTCCTAAAGGTATTAACAAACTAATAGACTCCTCACTAATACTGCCTAACAACTTCTATACCAGGCCTAGGTTTGGTAAGGTATATGATAGAAGGAACAAGAGAGCGGGAACCAGTGAGGGTGAGTTGGCATCAAGAGAGAATATTATATAACTATCTCCCCCATGTGCTTTGCTGGGAGTGAGGGAGGGAATAATTAGGATGGGAAGGGACGTGTATGATCATCAAGTGTAACGTCTATGGATGAAGAGGGCTTTGGTCTCTCGAATACCAGAGAGGGACTATGTGTGCGTTCTTATTTTGCTCTGCAATCAACTTCTTCAATCAAAGAAGACTTTCTATGGTAAACAATTAATACCAAGTTCAAAAGGCTCTATCAAACTACTATCAAAGCGTAGATTTCTAGGGTATGGTGGGAACTAGAATGGAAGGCCAAGTAGAAGTGTTGGAGAAGGGATTCGGTGGCTTGCAGAAAAGCCATGAAGATGTAAAAGAGCTCGAGTCTATGCTTCAAGACCAATTGGCGAACATACGTTCCACTCCAAATGTGCACAGAGGAGGAAATGCAATGAACAACAGTTCTCAGAATATTTTGTCGAGCGCAAATGCTACGACTCCAGCTACGGGAATGAACAAAGATTCACAGAAAGTACCAACAAGCCCAACTGCTGCGACAGCTGCAAATCAAGTCTTGGGAGTTAACAAAAATGGTAGTGATAAGGATTCGAGCAGGTATAGAATCCTAGAGCTACCTATATTTTCGGGAGAAGACCCTATTGGGAGGCTGTTTAAGGTGGAATGGTATTTTTTAGTCAATAACATTAAGGAAACCGAGAAGTTGAATGATGTGTGTAACATCCAGCTTTTTACTTGTATTGGGACTAGTATGTTAAAAAAAAAGACCCTAAAGTAAATTGAATTAAGATTGAATAAGGATAAAATGTTAGTCCCCATATCCAGAAACAGGGTTAAAAAATCATAAACGAAAAGAAAACGAAATTAAAATGGCTAAATAGAGAAAAAGGATATATTAGTAGCAAATTTGTAATTTTGAGTAAATTTTAAAAAATTTAAGAAAAATAGTTTTAAAGCCCATAATTTAGCTAACCAAAGTTTTAAAATGTCCTGAAAATCATAGGGCTAGTCAAAATCAATTAGGACCCTTCCAATACGCTAAAAGAATTAGATAGTGCCGGAACTTTAGTGATATGATATCAGTAGGCATTGAACATGCCCTAACCTCAGATGTGTCTTAGAACCCTAACCTTGTCACCTGAAAAGTTACTTGTCTCTTAGAACCCTAACCTCAAGACGCCACAAAGGAAGACCAATCCTTTGATAAGTCACGTGAACTCTCGAGAACACAAAGAAGCAAAAGCCTCACAAAGTATTGAATAATACTCAAATTCATTCATTCATTCATTCATTCATGATCTTGTCACGTGTTTGCACTCATGAATAGTAATTCACTCGTGTTTACTCTCAAAATTTGGCTTTTTCTTTAATGTTAATTGCACTCTTGCCTTTTACCACTCAACAATTTGCTTCTTACAAATGTTCTAAGCAAGTCACAAGCAAATCAAAAGAAAAAAAAATCAAACTAGTGGCGTCTTGAACAAAATTAGAATCCTAAAATGCAAATTCTCAAAGTATCAAACAAAGAAGAAAAAGAGGTGTGTAACAAAAAGGGAAGGAGGAAAGAAAAAAAAAAAGGAGGAAGGGGAGGTTTGGATGGCTTGGAAGGAAGGGGAAGAAAAGGGAAAATCTAAAAAAAATAGGAAACTTTAAGAATAGGAAACTACTTGGGAAATTAGGAAACCAACTTTAAGAAAATCTGAAAATTAGGAAACTAACTCCAATTAGAAAATTAATTCCAATAAGAAAATTGACTCCAATTAAGAAACTAACTCTAATTAGGAAATTGATTCCAATTAGGAAACCAACTCCAATTAAGAAATTAACTCCAAGCTTTTGAATTTGCACAACTTGCAATTTTTTTTCTTTTTTTTCACTTTTCTTTTTCGAATTATTTTTTGAATTTTTCTTTTTCGAATTTTTTTTTTAATTTTTTTTTTGAATAAGGGATGGAGGCACACAACAATGGAAGAAAGAAGAAGATGGTAGACAAAGGTGAAGATGAAAAGGTAACACAAATGGAAGGAAAGAAAGTATGAAGAACAATGGAAGAGAAACACAAAGATATACCTTGTACTAGCGAACCAAAGCTCTGATACCAAATGATGCAAGACCCACTAGGAACATGCCCTAGAGAACCTTCAACAATTCAAAACTTTGCCCAGGACTGACTAGAAACAAGAATGTTGGTCAAAGGAAAGACCCTAAGAGAACTTGTCTCTTAGAACCTTAGCCTCAAGACGCCACAAAGGAAGACCAATCCTTTGATAAGTCACGTAAACTCTTAGAGAACACAAAGAAGCAAAAGCCTCACAAAGTATTGAATAATATTCAAATATTCATTCATGATCTTCTTAAAATAGATTACAATAGGGGGCCTTTTATAGGCAAAATTTCTAAAAGTCTTAAAATCCTAATAAAACTAAAACTCTAAAATCTGATTAGAAATATTTTAAATAGTGCCTAAAATCAAGGAACAATATTAGGATATTAATTTTAACTTAATCTCCTAGTTAAGCTCCTTGACCAAGTCTAAAAATAATAATAAAATAATAAAAACGAAATTCATAAGAATCCTAGTCAAAACTAATTAGCTTCTTTAAGTAGTCACATGGGATGCACATACTTCATTAAAAATCACATGGTTAACACATGATTCTTAATCTCTTGCAATTGGACTCCAATTGGGCCTTGACACTCCTCTTGTATGTGTATAACTACATTGGGCCTTTAACATCTCCATGGACCTTCTTAGGACATTGGGCTTCCACTTAGACTTCCACTTTTGCATCTTTAAAGAGATCTCATGTCTAAAGTCCAATTCAGCATATTTTGAATTGATCAAATATGGATCTTGGGCTCTAAACTTGGGCCGACATCCAACATAGATATTATCTTGAGCTCTTTGAAATTTTTGGACATATACTAGCACAATTTGGGCCTCTTGAGCATAGGCCATCCTTTCATGGGCCATTTGGACCTGAATCATATGCTTTTGAATGATTTGGGTTTCTTGATGGATGAGGGCTTCTTGAACTTGTTGTGCTCCAATGGGCATGCCTACTGATATCATATCATTTAGGCAGAGCTATTTTTCGCTATTTTGAGCCATCTAACCCCCAAAAATATTTTTATGTAAAAAGCACCCAAAAATTTGTAAGCAGCAAGATCTTGAAAAGCCCAAAAAAAGGAGTCCAAAATGGAGAAAATGTACAAGTGGAGGCAAAATGATCATTTTGAAAAATTATAAATGAAGCTTCTTGAGTAAGCCACACCTCATCATTTTTTACCACCTTCCAAAATCAAATTTGGGAAGCCATTCATGGCATCTTGCCAAGGGGGGAGGAGAAAGAGTTTCGTTTAGGTAAGTAAACAGCCCTATTTCATCTTGCGCCAGTTAAAAAAGTTGTTCTACTTTGAGAGCTTTCTAATGATGGTTTTTTCTTTTCATGAAAACTTGAAGTTCAAATTTGACCCAAGGCAAAAAAAGAGCTCTTTTTAAGAAACCACTCAGTAGAAATTAGTCTACGTAGAGAACACTTTGCATTGAGGTAAGTTTCTACCCGAAACAGTAACAAAATTGTGTTTCTAGGCCATGTATGTTCTGGCCATGAGAAATAAGTAAAGAGGGGAGTTTTTCTTCATGCGTTCTTGATAGAACCAAGGGTTTTAACATGCAAGAATTTGATAAGCCTATAATTACCTATCAGAGAAGGACACGTGGGCAGCACAAGTAGCAACATAGTAGATTTTAATCACTTTATTTTTTTATTTTTTATGGCTTGTTTTACATGTTTCTAGAGTTTAGGGATATAGAGTCTATTATGCTTAGTGGTCAGGTTTGTTATTCCTTATTTCCAGAGTCTATTATGTAGTGGGATCTAGTTTTTAGGAGTCAGGTGTATTGTTTTGATTATATATATATATATATATCCTTCGAACACCATTGTAGGAATCATCTTGAATTAATTTAATTCACTTCTTCAAAGGAGATTCTCCCTTGGCTATTAGTTTCTCCTGAGTGAGATTCTTTCAAGAATACTAGTAGATTTACTTTCTACCTTACCTTTAATTTCTCTTAGCCACCTACCAAGATTTCATATCTAATATTGGTTTCCATTGAATCATGAAAGGAAGCAATCTAGACTATGTTGTGTGATGGGTTCGGCCAAGGCTCGTTAAATGGGTAACGATGTTATTTTCGACTCCTAATTAGTGTGTTTAGATGTTCTAAGATGCAAGGAACAAAATTCTAAGACTAGAATTATTGAAACCTTGAAATCTCCAAGCTAGGGTTTTTACGGTACCATTTTGGTCAAGAAGAACTTCAAGGGGCTAAGAAGTTGTTCGATAGATTTTAGGAATATGGATAGTCTTAAAATGATATAAGAACAATAATAGAAGCAATAGATTAAATTTAAAAGCTATATTTTGGAAGTTAAAAATTTAAGGTTCAAGAAAGAGCAAAATGTAACCAATTTGTGTTAAGTTGTTTGAGCAAGTTTGCAATGCCTCTAATGAATCCTAATGTGGCTATATAGATCATATATGATGAGATTTTGAAGCCTAAAAGTTGAATTTTAAAAGTTATCCCTAGAGGCTCAAAATTACATAATGAGTTCCATTATGTGAAAAAATGAAAATACCAAATGAATAGTGCCAAAGACCATATGAATGGTAAATATGAAATTTGTGGTTTGAATTATGAATTTTAGAAGCATAAGTCGCCTAAGATTTAAGTTTAGTGAAAGTCTAAGCAAAGAACCAATTATGGGGAGCTAAAATTCAAAAGGAATTTCATAAGTTTAGGCCCTTTAATATGACAAAGTTTGATCATTTTAGATGGTATAATTGCCACCCAATACGCATGTATCTTGAAAGTATGTAAAAGAGGGTTTTAAGTACACCTTAAGTAGCCTAAAATATAGATAAAAAGTCATAGAAATTTAAGAGATGATCTTATATTAGATATTGATGATATGTTTATATGATATTTTTAGGACAAACTAGTGAGGCTCTATCCCATTGTAAGTGCAGAGCTAAGGAAGAAAAAAAAACGAAGCAAAAACAAGGCGGAAAAGTTATAAGTTTCACTAGGTTCTTATCACCTATACAAAGTAGCTTACTTTTCCCTATTTAGTTGCATGTGAACTTGTTGGAACTTGATATGCATTGACTTGTAATGGTTGTCTCTCACAGTATATGCTATATTATATTGCATCAATTATATGTCATGTTTTGCATGTTATGTTTAATAAGCCGAGGCTATAAGATAAAGTAGCAACGAGGACGAACGTAATAGCTCTCCCAAGCCCAAGAGAAAAAAGTCCAAGTTAAGTTGAGATTCATGGCCATGATAGAGTATGTTGTAAACGTGTGAAGCATATAAGTTAGTTCCATATGACCATGCATACTTGCATTATTCTTGCTTAACTATCTCATGCTTATTTTGGGTGATGCGAGTATAGCTATTGAGATTCACCCAAATTTCTCCCCCATTTTTTATTTTTTCCACTAACCAATGCCAAGTGAAAGTTCCAATGCCAGCAAAGGAAAAGAAAGAGAATGATATTTGGATTTGCAAAACTATAAGAATGTTTTGCATCAAATTTTGTTGTAATATTACAACGAATGTATATATTAAGCTTTACTTCCTCAGAAATATATTTGTGTACTAGTATACTATTAACAATGATGTAACTCTAACTTGAGTTATTCAAAACCAAATGATGATATATGTCCAGATTGTGTTATTTGATACTTTTATTATCTGTCTTTTTTTCCATATCTGTGAATTCCAAGCTAAAATGTGACCATTTGGTTGGTTTGGATAGTCAATTTTATAAGGGGAAACTCTACCGAATTTTCTTTAGAATTTTATGTATGTTTTACTTTTCGTGATTAAAATTGGATTGACATGAAAATTATGAAAAAGGCTAGTGTTTGTATTTTGGAAATTTTGGATTTGATATTTTCCACCCATCAATAAATGAACTTGCTGTTGAACCATAATAATTAAAGAAGAGCTAGATAGTTAAGGTGTTGCACGTTGGCCGTTAGTTTAGAAGGGAAAGCTTTAAATTGGTTTCAATGGTTGGAAACTTGGGCACCAATGCACACTTGGAAGGAGTTAAAGAATGAGGTCTTGGACTGGTTTTATTGTTATCAAATGGGTGATAGTTATGAGAGGTTATTGGGGCTTAAACAGGAAGGGTCAGTGGAGGAGTACAGGGAGAGCTTTGAGACACTCTCAACCCCTATGACAGACCAAACGAGGTTCTTATGGGAGTATTCAAAAATGGCCTTAAGGAGGACATAAGGTTGAAGTGAGACTGATGTAGCCTCGAAGGTTGAAGCAACTGATGGATTTTGCAGTTCAGATAGAAGGGAGGAACTTAGTGTTGCTAAAAATTAGAGAGGACAAGTCATCAAAGATAGGGAAACACAACTCAGCGTTAAGATGGAATGGTTTCACATCACAATTTTCAAAGCTCTCAAATACAGGGGAGTTAATGAAAAGCGTAATACTTCCAATACTTCCCTTGGAAGGAATCCTTTAAGTAAAGGTGGTGGAGGAGATAAAACCATCAGTAACAAAGTTAATATCCCCATTACAACCACTCAAAGCAGTAGTAGCAATACTGGTAGCAAGAAAAAGATGTCTAAAGCGAAAATTAATAGAAAAAGAGAATTGGGCTATGCTTCAAGTGTGATGAGAAGTTTGGGCCTAACCATGAATGTAAGAACAAGCAATTCCATATGCTGGTTTTGACGAAAGAGAAAGACTTAGGAGGAGGAAATGTGATGGATGAGGAAGATCCAGCAGGGGAAGAGAATTCTAAGGTTATGGCCTCTATGGAGATGTCTCAGAGTTTTGTGGTGGGATTAACAGGATATAGAACCATGAAACTAGTAAGAAAGGCTTATGGGGAAGATCCAGCACTTGAGAATAGCACTGGATATATTACAAAAAAACCCACTAGTGATCAATCGAAAAAAATGCATGTTTGGACAACCCAAGGTGGAGTTTGAGACGTTGTTTCAGCATCAGGTGTACATGAAAAACTTTCAAAAATTGAAGCAATGATTTAGTGGCTGGTCCCCTAGGATTTAAAGGCACTTAGGGGATTTCTAAGGCTTACAAGATACTACCAGAAGTTTGTTGAGGGTTACAGCCAACTTGCAACACCTCTAACTAGTTTACTCAAAAAAGTTATGTTCCGTTAAAGGGAGGACGCTCAAAAAGCATTTGAAGCTTTAAAAAAGGCCATGACCACTGTTCCAATCCTAGCTATGCCAAATTTCACTCGTCCATTTGAGACAGAAACGCATCTACGGGAGGAGTTGGAGCTGTGTTGATGCAGAACCAAAAACCGATAGCTTTCTTTAGTCAGTAGCTTTTATGAAAGGGAACTTATGGCCATTGTGTTTACAAAATTGAATCTTAAGAAGTGAAGAAAATTAGAGAAGAAAAGAATTATGAAGAAGATGGTGTTGTTGATGCAGAGGTTTGTGAGAACAAACCAAAAGAAGAGGTGAAACCAACAACCATAAATTATTGAGCCTGTAAAGATCCTACTGGCAAATAGCTCATTATCAGCCAACAAAGTGCGACAAGAGAGTGAAGAGAATCAAGCATCTGTCATAGTTTCAATGCCAAACAAATCCATAGAATTTCATATACCAATCAATACTAAACAAGCCAAGAAAAGAGAATTGAGGTGTGGCGGTGATGGAGAAAAGATTGAGGAAAAACACAAGAACGGCCGTCGACAACAAATTTTGTCAATTGTAGAAGATGACAATAACAGAAAAGAGGAAGAGGCTAATTGGGTTTTGGATCAGGTAGGAGTAATTAGATAGGGCAGAAGCCCAAAACTAAATTGGCAAGACATACTATATGGGCTTCATTCTTGCAGCAAAGTGGCCCAATTACTAACCCAGTCAACCCAAGTCTGTTATCTAGCTCAACGTGAAACAAGGTATGGTAAACACGCCTATTGTCTTCATGTGCTTTGAAGCATTCGAGCAACTTCCATCAAGTGTGGAGGTAATAAACAAGAAGGTAGAGATGGAGCTGCACATAAAAGTAAAAGATGGGGTTAATACTCAAAAACCAACACCAAAATATTCAAGTAAGGACGCTATACAACTACAAAGTTAGATTGGTATTGAAACAAGAATGGCCGTCCAGGAGGGAAGCTTCTAAAGTGTTCATCAAAGCACTTAAAATGGGTTCACGGAAGGTATGTGGATTAAGTTGAGGTTGTAGAAGGCCCACAAGGTTGAAAGAAGGAAGGAAGCATTAGAGAACACAACTAGGGCCTAATTTGGGAAGGAATTCAAAAGTTTTTCTCACTTAAAATGCAATGGAACCAAGACCTAGTTGTTGCACATCATTTATGAATTTGGCCCAACTTGAAATACTATATTTGGTTCAAACAAGCCCTGATCCATAAGGAGACGAGAAATTCCAAATGGCGTTCTTCCTTCATCAACAGAAGGATATGGTCATTTTCAAAGAAGCACAGGTGCAAAGCCCAAGAAAACAAGGGAGCAAGAATATGTTGTTGGGGAGAACCAAAGGAGTAAGAGCTAGCAACTATGATTGTTAATGGAGGAAGCGGTAGATGAAGATGAAGGGGCTTGTACATCGGCCAAGTACCTTCACTTTGACAAGTTCTCCACAATATAAGAGAATACCTAGTGAAATAATTTTTATAGGTGGAAATATGACTTTTAACTCTAGAAAGAATGCAGTAATTCTCAAAGTTGTCAACAAAAGAGATAAGCCAATACAAGTTGGTAGCCACTATCACTTCATTGAAGTAAATCCCTACTCAGTATTTGATTGAAGGAAAGCATATGGCATGCACCTCAATATAGCAACAAGGACTACAACGCACTTTAAGCCAAGGGAAAGTAAGACTATTGTACTTATAAGCATTGGAGGTATCAAAGTCATCAAAGGTGATAAAAGCATTGCTGATGGCCCAGTTAATAATTCTAATGAGAGGATAGCTATGGACGCTGTAAGCATAAGGGAATTTAGACACATGGAAGAGGAAAATGCAACTAAAGGCCTTATTGGAAAAGACTCTTCTTTCACCACAATTATTTCTCATCAAAAATATGCCAACATGTATGACCCTACTACTAGTGACAAAAGTCATCTTGATGACACTAACTTGATTGTTGAAATTGAAAAGGACTTTTATCTCTATGGTCATGAATGGGTTTTTGGAAGTGAGATAGTTATAAGAGATGGAATGGGTCAATCATGCAAACCATCCACCTTCTAGTTCCTATACACTCTAATAACAAATGTTGTGATCATTGACTACAATGGAACTATCAGAGAAGATATTGGTATTGAAGATGGCCTTATTGTATCAATTGGAAAAGCAATGAATCTAGACTTCAAGAATGGTGAATTTTATAATATGATTTTTTGGGGCCAACACTGAAATTATTACTAGAGAAGTGTTAATGGTACTGCGGCCATAATTGTCATGTGCATTTTATATGACCTCAATTAGTATCCGAAGCAATATCAAGTGACATCACAACTTTAGTGGGATGTGGCTGATGGAACACATTTTACGACTTGCACACCAGTACCAATTCAGATGAAATTAATGATGCAGTCAATAAATCACCTGCCACTGACCCTTCTCTACAAAGGTTAGGTCTATTGGAAAAATAAATTAGATCTATCCAACAAGGGTACTTTCTACATAAAAGGCTAATCTAAGGCATCATGCAAAGACTTAGAATTATGCTAAAATTCATGTCATTGAGGGACTTAGAGATTGTGATGGACAAGCATCTTGAGGTGATGGTTATGACATAATGGCACCCAACAATTGGAAGAGATTTTTGGTTTTGCAAAATGAATCAAGATTGTACATTGCTAATGCTACTATTATTGACTTTCATGATAAGCTAGGAGATGCTCATTTCAATCATTTAGGAAAGCAGGAACACGGTCCAATTAACAAGAACCCTTGGTCCCAAATTCTAATTCTCCCCTTGAGGGCAAGGTGAAGCTTTGAGGGGCAAGTAATGAGGGACCCATATCTATTGGGCCAAGGGTGCAAAAGACCTATGAGAAGAGAAGAGATAGTGTAAAATGGCCCAAGATTGCATTATTGACTATTGAGGTGGTAAGAAGGGAAGAGAGAGGGAATAGAGCTTGTGACTAACAAGATGCCTTAGGTCACAAGCATGCTAGGGGAGGGGGGGAGAGAGAAGACCGTTAGAGGGGTATATTAGAGGGGTATATCTATGGGTGAGGGAGGTTCAGAAGGAAGTAGGCAGGAATTTGGTATGAGAGGAAAGTCCTCGTCTCTCGAAAACTAGAAGGGTTTATTCCTTTCTACATTTCTTTACTTTGTTAGCTTGTTTCACGTCATTTGCAGGTTGTTGCACTCTAGTTATAGCACTACTATCTTTTGTTTTGGTAATTCAATAACAGAGGAGCATTTCAATCTAATTTTGGTGTTGAGTTCCATCATACTCCAAGGCCGATCTTCATGCCGTACCAAACCCATATATGTTTCCAGATCAACGCTACCCCATCTTGCCTTCCTAAGTGAAGACATGTCACTAATGGTAGCTGAAAGGGAAAACCCAATGATAAAGGTTTTGATAAACCCAACAAAAACATATGCAATATAGGTGGTTAGCCTATATGGTTTTAACTGAGATTTAGAACTAGGTGACATGCATACATAGAGGCCATCATGTCTCTACAACTTGAGAGAATCAGTTCTTGGATAGACATGGCCTTCTTCATTCCTTCTATCTTGGTTTCCATCATCCAATTCTCCGATTCCATATTCCCCTTGCCTAACACATCAGACTCACATAGGAAATTCTTGTTCTATGCCATCTTCATCCTTCTCAACTTTCTCATAGTTGTTCTCTTCATCATCGCAATTGGAAGGCTCCTACATCTTGTTAGTCACAAGAATGAAGAAGGTAGCTAGGAAAAAGTTGAGGGTCCTCTGTCTCTAACAACCCAAAATGAGGATTCGCATGCTATCAAGGACACAAATAGGAGGATGAATCACAAAACATTTTGAATTAAGAAAATGGCCAATAGATGCTTGAGTTTTTGAAAAATAAAAAGCAAAAAGATGGCTATGAAGGTGTTAAAGATGATGAAAATAACTATGAACTAGAAATGTCTACCAGAACCCACAAGTTCACCTTATCAACCTCCTCCATCTCTTTGTTTCTCTTCCCTCCACCACCAAGCATGATGGAGTCTACTAAGATATCCTCTCTTATCCCAACCTAAGCTTTGCTTTAATTACAAGAGAAACTGAGGTGTCCTTGGCATTGACTTCATCTCGCTATTGCCAATAGAACAACTTTTGATGCCAAAGCATTCTCTGGCCACCTTTGAACCCAAGCCCTCAGAGCAATTCAAAGCTTCAAAACCTTACAACTGGAGGTTTGGTTAAGAGAAGCTTCAAACCAAGACCACTGACATTGTATTCTTTCTCTTGGTGTTAGGTTCTCTTAAGTAACTAAAACAAAGCTCAAGTTGAGGCAAGGGCAGAAATTTTAATAAATGAGTCACCATGCTTGAAGGTGGAAGGAAGAGAAACGAAGAGATGGAAGAGATCGATAAGGCAAACTTGTGGGGTCGAGTATGTGCTTCTTGTTCATGACTTTCTTCATCATCTTTGACACTTTCACAGCCATCTTTTTCCTCTTTGCTTCTCAAAAACTCAAGTGTCTCTTGGCCATTTTATTGAATCAAAATGATGTGATTTCTCCCCCAACTGATACAAAGCTTAGGTTGAAGTGAGGGAGGAGATGTTAGTAAATGAATCACACTATGCTTGATAGTGTAGGAAAGAGAAATGAAAAGACCAAGAAGATCAAAATGGACCAACTTGTGGGTTCAAGCATACGCTTCTTGTTCATAGTCATCTTCGACACCTTCAGAGCCATCTTTTTCCTCTCTTTTTTTTTTTGAAAAATCAAGCATCTTCTGGCCATTTTCTTGATTCAAAATGTCCTGTGAATCAACCCCCTCTTAAATGTCGTTCTTGATCACAATTGAATCCTCATCTTCTTGGGTCACCATGGACAAAGAACCTTCAACCAAGCTCTAATACCCATTGGTACAAAGGAAAACATAACACAATTGTATTCAATTCAATCACACACATTACACTTATATATCCCCTTATTTATGCTGATAAAGATACCTTTGAGGCTCTCTAACAAAATAACTAATAGACTTCTCACTATTACCCCTAACAACTTCTAATTATCAACCCCACTAATCCTATGCAACAATAATTCTATAACAAGAGAATTGGAAAAAAAAATAAAGGCTAATCTTACCTTGTGTATGACACATAAAAGTTTAAATACTAGATCATAGCTAAGTGCACTTCTAGTGCCAAGGACTCCAAAATACCATAACACATAGCGCATAGCATTGCTAGAACTATTAAAAGATGAAGCACACAATTTTAAAAATTCAAAATATAACTAATAAGGACTAATATATATAAAAATCAAACTCACAATTAAAAAAGGCTTCGTGATTACTTAATATTCATCCATAAATCACAACATCAAGTAGAATCATAAAATACATCAATATTTAACAAAGTTTTTGAGTCTAAGCTTTATCCAAAGACATATAAACCAAATCCTCTTCTTCATCAAATGAAACATCATCATAATGATTTGATTAAGCAATCCATAAATTTCCTCTTCATCTTCTGAGGTTATCATTTGTTCATCAACCATATCAAGAGCATGAGAAGAGAGGATAGCATTGCCCTCTTCTCATGCTCTTCATATGTTTAATGAATACTAAATCATTCAATAGTGATTGTCTAAGGCTGGGTCAACTAATCTCCAGTTATAGCCTTTGCAAAATCAATTAATTTATCGTAGCCTTATTTGTATGTAGCAACTATAGTGTGGGCTATAGCTACATAAAAGTAGCTCCTGTAGCACAGCTATAGCAGAGTTATAAGAAAGTTGCAAGCCTCCGCATCTGATGTAGCACTAGGAACCATTGCGTTGAGCTACAAGCTACAGCAAGCTATTAATAACTATGTACTAGATCATCTTTGACAATCACAACTACACAGACACTAAACATAGTAGAACATTCTACCTCTACAATTTGTTTCTCAATCATTTCAACACCTTCAAGAAGTGTTTTCAGAAGCGGCACAGCTCCATTGGACTCCTTAGATACATCAATTTTTGAAAGCTTGTCCTTTCCAACTGATGATGTCTTTCCTAAATTATCCGCAACATCAAGCAAACCCTTGGAAAAATTCTGCAGCATATTTGCAACCACTAAGCACAAATTTGAAGAGGAAATATTTTCAGAGGATGGGATCTTAAGTACAAAACAAAGAGGTAAGAATATAAACCTCTATAGCAAACTTTTTTACCTTCTCAATTACAAGCTTCACTAATTCAACCCTGGAGAGATCAACTTCACTTCCTAAGCCTGAATCAGAAAAATTAGTTCATTTAGTAACTCCCCTCCTTTATTTAACAGATTGAGACAGATTCTAAAATATAACCTGATTCTTTGGTTTGTTCTGCAGTTTTGGCCTGCACAGAACTTTCAGCCCGATCAGCTTTTGCTTCTTCACTTGCTTTTGCTTCTTCACTTGCTTTTGCTTCAGCACTTCTGACAGTGCCATTATTCCCGTGTTCCTTTTCATCACGTTTAGATGAGGTTGATGAAAAAAATAAAGATCTCAGAGTTGAGGATGAATTTATTGTCAGATGCAACAAATTGACTGGAACTGGAATCAGCTGGAACATTAGAAAGCATATGTGGCATTTAATGAGAATTTTGTAATTCAGAGTTGAATTTACTATATAAAGAATATTTAGGGGGAGATTTGGATCCAGAAGTAAAGAACATCAATCACTATAAAATTAAAATTTTATACTATCGTTTACACTAGAGAAACAGGAAATTTTGGGGTCTTATTACTCTCTTACTACCCCTTCATGAGTAAAAGGTAATTTAACCCACTTACAGTTCTTAAAACACTAAAAAATGGGGAGCACTGAAAATAAGTAAATAAGTACTTGAAGACCAAATATATTAAAATAAAAAGTTCGGCAATAGTTTGTTGCATCCGAAGATGAGGAGGTGATATGTAGGTGTCAAATTGAAGATTCTTCACCAATCACTGCTGCTTTCAAAACACGATAAAGAATAAAGATGTCATGCCAAAATGACTTTACAACTTCAGACAAACTGCAATAAAGAAGGAATAAAAATTAAAACGCAAAAATCTTAGCTTACTGAAATCTGTTACATCCTAATACAGTTCTGATCAGAGGGAGCAGTCAAAATCAGCAGCAGCAAAATGAAGATGCCTATTAACATTTTTTAACCCTAAAATAGCACTCATAAATTTGCTTCTCAACATTGGAATTTAAAGGCCACGCAAAGAGAAATAAATGAGCTCAAAACGAGGCGTAAAAATGAGCAATGATTTATACTCAGTAAACGTAATGCAAAAATGGCACCTACAGAGCCTAGCATGCACTGAAATCAGCATCGGATTTTAAAATAATGATATTATCACTTGTTTTAAGTAAATCCTAAAACCCTAGTAAAACTCTTCTTGACAAAATGTGTGAAAATTCACATTTTTCACTGGATTCTAGTAGCGCGTACGTTGTTGGGAGATTAAAGAACAAGGGAATAAAGATTGCTAGCAAGCACTAAAATCAGACTTCGGTTTGAGAACAATAATATATCGATTTTACAGTAAATTCTAAAACCCTAATGAAACCCTTCTCGAAAAAGGGTAAAAAATAATAATAATAATAATAATAATAATAACAATAAGCAGAAGAAGAAGCTTTTCCACTGATTCTAGACGCGCACCTTGTTGGTAGATTGAAGGGAATGAAGACAGTTGGAGAGGGTGGGCAAGTCTTGTGGCGATTGCGAAGCAGAGAGAACCGTGTAGCTCTGGCAAAAACTCCTGGAGGCTCGGGACAAAACCCTAGAGACGAACATGGCTACTGAAGAAGAAGAATAAGTAGATAGGCAAAACGAAAAGACCTGGAATCGAGATTTAATACGGAAATGTAGCAAGTGCTGCGAGGGAAAAGAGGAGGAGGTACCTCGGGGGGAAAATACAAAAAGAGTACAACTTGTATAAAAAATATTCCAAAAAAATGAATTTGTCGAAGGACAGGCAATTCGTGCGCGATTTATGCTTTGTTTGGTTGGAGGGGTTTGGGGGAGGGGAGGAGAGGGGAGCACTTCCCCTTGTTTAGGTATGTAAAAATTGTTTGGGTATTGCTTTCCCTCCCTTCTCTTCCCTTTCAAATCCTCCGCTCTAAAAGTGGAAGGTTTTGGAGGGAAAAAAAAAATTTTGGGTGAGTTTGATCAATTTGTCTTTTGAATTATTTTTACTTTAAATATAATATAAATTTTATTTTTTTTAACAAGATTTAAAATATTTTTTATAAAAATAAAAAATATTTTTGAATAAAAATAAAAAAATTATTTTTTATAATAAAAAGTAAAAAAAAACTTTTTTTTTATAAAAATATCTTTAAAAAAATTAATTAAGGGTATAATTGTCCATTAATCCCTTTTCTCCCCTCTCCTCCCTTCCCCTCCTCAACCAAACAACATATCATTAAAACCCCTCTCTTCCCCTCTCCTCCAAATCAATCAAACAACATATCATTAAAACCCCTAATCCCCTCCCTTCCATTAAACCAAACACTCCCTTATTAAAGGGATACTTGGTTGGGCTTAAAGAGACAACGGTACTTATAAAGAGGGGAAAAAAAACAAAGAGTAAAATTGTTGATATAAAAAATGTTTAAAAAAATGACTTTGCTAAAGATTAGACAATTTGTACTTATACTTCGTTTGGTTTGTCGCAAGGCGATTGCATTTTTTGTACGGACAATGTTTATTATATTTTTATATTTTTTATTATATTTATTAAATTATTATTTTAATTATCAAATCACTTTAAAAAAATTATTTTTTATCTTACCTATCCCTATCTATCTATATTTTACATTCCCTTTTTCATTCTCTCATCCAACCAAGAGAATCCTTAGTTTGGTTGGATTTAATTTGTTTTCATTTTAATTAAGTAAATAGTATAGAATCTCTCAAATAAATAAAAATGATAAAAAGTGAAAATACATATAATTTACTTTTTTATTTTTGCTCAAATTTAGATCTCCTCCTATAAATTACCTCTTATGCCTTTTTCGTAACAAATTCTAATCATTGACTTCATCTCACAATCCAAAAGTGAACGCATTATGCTATCTACCATGCAAGGTGTTACCATTTGCAACATAGATCAACCAAAAGCCAAAAAAAAAGTATCTAGACCTATAAATGCAAAGCAAATCAACCAAATGCAAGTGAAATTGGATAAGGTGAAGAGGATCTGATTTTCATGCAAAGAGGACTTCCTTAGATTTGGGATTGATATTTTCCATTGATATTGTTCCTATTGATTTTTTGTTTCTATTGTTGATTTTGGATAATAAAATGGAATTTTCTAATTTGTTTTATTTCATGTGAAAAGGATCTACTTTTTGTTTCTAATTTTTTAATTTATATTTTTGATATTGGATGATAGAATGGAGCTTTAAAGCTTATGCTCATATCTCAATATTTCAATAAGGGTATATAAGCTATGTAATTCCATTTCCATTTGCAACTTTTGATTTGCTAAATGTTGTCATTATATTTCTAATTTTGTAATTCACTTTATGCAAGTTACACTTTTGAAAAATTGAAAAGGAGACAGTATCATTATTTATTCGGAAGAGCTCCATTGGAGACCTTTAGTTTTCATTTTTCCTTTCTTTTTTTGGGGTGAAGGGTACATTAAAGGCCAAGAAAAAAACTGAATGTATGATTTATGATTATATGCATGTGCACATCTATGATTGGTATTCTTTACTAAATAACTTAAGAAGTTATTGATATCTTATGTTGATATTCTTTACTATATTACATTACTTTGAAGTTATATTGATAGCTTGTATTTTTAATTTTGAATTGAATTGCCTTGATATCTCCTATTAATATCATCAATGACCGGTAATCTTTATGATTTTGTGCACGTGCACCAAAATGTTAGAAGTTGGCATACAAAATGCTATAAGCAAATTGTTAGAAGTTTCAAGTAAGCGTATGCCATCAACATCAAGTAATTTGAAGCTAAGAAATTTGATACATCAAGTCTGATACACCCAGAAGTGATTTCAAGCAAGATTTATTTAAAGCCAAGAAATTGTTACTCTGCTACTGTGGAAATTTAAAATGGTTATATAGCCTAAAAATTGTATAGTGGGAATGAATGTATATAGTAGGAATGACACTATATAGACAAAAAATTGTAATGAATATATTCCTTGTAATAAAGTGATGCTTTTCTCTTCTAGTGAATGTGTATGTTTTTTTTCTAGCTTGATATGCTATCTTCTTCAAATAAACTCTAAATGTATAGCTTGATTTGACTTAAAATGTACAACTTTGAATTCGCTTCATAAAGCTTCTCTTTAACTTGTGTTGAAATAACTAAAGACCAATAGTAATTTTGGTTAGCACAGACCAATTCACAACTCTTCCCCCTGCATACATTAATAAATTAAATTCCTTCAATAATTGTTTTAGTTAACACAAATCAAAAACCAAATTTGGTTATCACAATAAATGCAATGCTAATAGTACATGAGAACTTTAACATGGAAACTTCTTCTAAGTGTATTGTAAAAGTACATGCTTCAAGATACCATCCATTCATAATAGTCAAAATAGTACACTCACCCATTGCAATTGCAATATTTGTAACAAAAGGCATCTAAACAATATAGATATTCTAAGGCAAATAAACATATTAATGGGAAATTCAAGCACTACAAGAAAGAAGTAATACATAACTACATAAAGGAAAGATGAGCATAATAAGATCAAATAGCACACAAGCACTTATTTTGAATAGGTAAAGAAGATTTACATGAAGGTTTCTTTTAATTAGGACCACCATTTATTAGGCTAGCATTTGAATTAAGGTGAAAATAGACCCTATATTTGCTTGTTTTGTGATAAAATAAAATAATTCAATGAACCAACTAGAAATCACCAAATATGCTATAACAAAATATACAAAGTAGCAAACAAATCAACAATAAAACTATAAGATACCCCAATTTGTAATAACCAAATTGAACTACTTCATAAATAATAGCCAAAGCCCTTATGAATTATACAACACCAAGCAAACTATTATAAGGGAGAATGGGGCAATGGAAACACCAAGCAAACATACCAAATAGGGTTTTATCATATCTATTTGTTTAGATTACTGTAATATAGGAAAAAAGTGGATTTCAAAAGATCCTATTGAAAGGAAGCACAATTTCTAAATATTAGTCGACATTGAACTACACTATATAAAAAAAGGAGTGGATTCCTAATAACAAACAAATTAAACCCCCAAAGATATGAGAAAATTGAAGATAAAAATCAATATGGCATATATTACTTCAAATTAATCCATCCTCTCTCTATCTCCTCTGTTCTCAATTCTAACCACCATTGACCCATACTTGTAAATAGGAAACTATAATGGCATGCCTTAGGCCAAAGCCAATATGATTTAGGGATGGCTTCCATTACAACACACCATTTTAATGTTGGTGAGATGACACAGCTTTTGAGCATGTGTGGGATGAAACTAATGGCTAGACAATGCAGATCCTCTCTCCTTTTATGGAAAAGACAATACTTGTCCTATGCAACAAATCATGTTCATCCATTTCATGTCACATATTTCTTTTTTCCTTTTTTTGGTAAGGTTGCTGGTGCGAACTTGTAAGGAGTCGAGTCCCCTTAAACCCACAACCGATTTGAAATATACGCACCCCCCAAGAAAGCTAAATCAAGTTTAAACGATCCACTTGGAACCCCTGAATATGAAGAGACAAGGACCCCGAGTGTTGGAAGACGCCACAAGGTTGATCAAGCTTGATAAGTCTACAAGTTCAATGAAAAGCTCTAGAGATCAAGTCTAGGATTTCCAAAAAATATGGTTTTTATTCATTCAAATCTGGTTACAATGGGAGGCAGAGTACAATTATATAGTGTGCAAGTCAAATCTGCCTTCAATACTCATAGAAAAGGACAACTAGGGAAATTAATAGCAAATATCATAATTAATGACCTATGAAATCAGAATTATAAAAGTCAAATTCTCTTAAAAACTAAAAAGAAATTAAATCCCCCTAAATAAACTAAATTCGTCTAGATACATTAGGATTCTAGAAATCAGCTTATTAAGTCCAAAATAGCATTATTTAGCTCTAAATGAGCCCACCAATGGATGGTCCATAGTTCAAGCACTTCAATTTATAATGTTTTGGCCCAGTTTAGCCTCAGTAGCTCCATCTTCAGCCCATATGATGTTGATGACGTCCACATTAGAAATGTCCATATTTTGCTTGACTTTTGTTGCTCCAATTGCTATTTGCTTAGTCCAAGTCCCTTGAACAAGTCCACTTAAGGCTTCCCTCATTCTTTTAGCTCGTGCTCTTGTCATCGGGCCACTTGGAATTTACAAAGGATCATTCCAAGCATTTGAGACAACTTGCTCCCTTTGATGGATCACATCATCCCCTCTCTCCTCAAAAGGATTCATCCTCGAATCATCACCTGCATCATAAGGAGATAGATCAACAACATTAAAAGTAGCACTAACATTATACTCACTTGGCAGATCTATCTTATAAGCATTATCATTGATTTTCTCAAGGACTTGAAATGGTCCATCCCCTTTTAGAGCTAATTTAGATTTCCTTTGTGCCGGAAACCTCTCTTTTCTCATATGCATCCATATCCAATTGCCAGGTTCAAAAGTGACACGCCTTCTCCCTTTATTCACCTTAGATGCATATTGCTCATTCTTCTTTTCAATCTGCAACTTAATCTTTTTCATGAAGTTGCTTAACCACCTCAGCTTTCTTTTTGCCATCAAGGCTTGCTCTCTCATTAATGGGCAATGGTAACAAATCCAAAAGAGTTAGTGGATTAAAACCATAAACAACTTCAAAAGGAGAATAATTAGTAGATGAATGCACACTTCTATTATATGCAAATTCAATGAATGACAAGCAATCCTCCTAATTGTTCAAATTCGTTTGGATGACGGTCCTAAGTAATTGAATTAAGGTTCTGTTAACAACTTCAGTTTGACCATCAATTTATGGATGACAAGCTGTAGAAAATAATAACTTACTTCCAAGCTTTCCCTACAAAACTCTCCAAAAATGACTCAGAAATTTTGCATCCCTATCTGAGACAATACTTTTAGGAACACCATGACGCCTCATAATTTCTTTAAGGAACAAATCAGCAATATAAGTAGCATTATCAGTTTTATGGCATGCAATAAAATGCCATGTTATGCAACTCACTAGGTACAAATAATGGAGTATACAAACCATGTGGTAAGACTCTAGACTTAGCCCTTTTACATGTTATGCATCTACCATAAATCCTTTCCACATCACGCTTCATTTTAGGCCAAAAGAAATGTTCATGCAAAACATTTAATGTCTTTTTCACACTAAAATGTCCCATTAGTCCTCCCTCATGTGCTTCCCTCACAAGCAATTCACGCATAAAACATTAAGGAACACATAATTTATTTTCTCTGAACAAAAATCCATCAAGCTTATAGAATTTTTCAAAAGCTCCTTTTTCACAAGCAACAATTATTTCAGCAAAATCACTATCATTGGCATACAAATCCTTAACATATTCAAAACTAAGCAATCTTGCATTCAGAGAACTGAGAAGAATATACCTTTTAGATAATGCATATGCAACCACATTCTCCTTACCTTTCTTGTGTTTGATCACATATGGAAAAGGCTCGATAAACTCTATCCATCTAGCATGTCTTTTGTTCAGCTTACCTTGACCTTTAATGTACTTCAAAGATTGATGATCTATATGGATCACAAATTGTTTAGGCCAAAGGTAGTGTTGTCAAGTCTCTAATGCTCTCACAAGTGCATAAAGCTCCTTGTC
Organism: Erythrophleum ivorense; assembly: GCA_026724425.1. Taxonomy (NCBI): domain Eukaryota; kingdom Viridiplantae; phylum Streptophyta; class Magnoliopsida; order Fabales; family Fabaceae; genus Erythrophleum; species Erythrophleum ivorense. Next base: position 20,201,556 of record JAIUCV010000004.1, on the reverse strand, counting down.
ATAAGTTGGGTAATTCAAGGTGGCACCGTTCAACTTTTCACTGAAATAAGTAATTGGTCACCCTTCCTGCATCAAAACAGCTCCTATCCCAACTCCTGATGCATCACACTCAATCTCAAAAGTTTTGTTGAAATCAATAAAGCTAAAATAGGTGCAGAACACAATTTTTCTTTAAGAACACTAAATGCATGATCTTGTGCTTTTTTCCATCTAAAGCCAACTGATTTCTTAATTTCTTCAGTGAGTGGTGCAGCAATTGTGCTGAAATCTTTCACAAACCTCCTATAAAAGCTAGCCAACCCATGAAAACTTCTTACCTCAGTTACATTTGTAGGTGTTGGCCATTCTTTAATAGCCTTTACCTTCTCTTCAATAACTTGTATTCCCTCAGTACTCACTACAAATCCAAGGAAAATAACTTTTTCCATGCCAAAGCTACACTTTTTCAAGTTAGCATACAACTTTTCTTTTCTCAAAACATCAAGCACACAGCGTAAATGATTCAAATGCTCATCAAGAGTCTTACTAAAAATCAGAATATCATGAAAATAAACCACAACAAATTTTTCAATATATGCACGCAAAATATGATTCATCAACCTCATAAAAGTACTAGGTGTATTTGTTAGCCCAAATGACATGATAACCATTCATACAGCCTATGTTTTGTTTTGAAAGCAATTTTTCACTCATCTCCTTCCCTCATCCTAATTTGATGATATCCAAATTTTAAATCAATTTTTGAGAAAATAATAATCTCATGCAATTCATCAAGCATATCATTTAATCGAGGAATGGGATGGTGATACTTTACAGTGATATTGTTGACAGCTCTGCAATCAATCCACATCCTCCAAGATCTATCCTTCTTTGGTACTAAGAGGATTGGTACAACACATGGACTCAAACTTTCTCAAACATACCCTTTTGCCATGAGCTTTTCAACTTGCTGTTGAAGCTCTTTTGTCACCTCCGGGTTAGTTCTATAAGCTAGCTGATTAGGAATTGTTGCTTCAAGAATGAAGTCAATTTGATGCTCAATGCCTCTTATGGGTGGCAATCCACTAGGGATATCTTCTGGAAATATATCTTCAAATTCCTGCAACAAAGAACTAACAACACTCGAAAATGAAGAGTCAAGGTCATTAGTGCTTAAAAAGGCCTCCTTGTAAACAAGTACAAGTAAAGGCTATTCAGCAAGATATGCACTCCTCACCTCACTTTCTTTTACATAGAAACTCACTTTTTCTCTCTTTTCTTTCCACTTTCTTTTCTTTCTTCTGAATCTCTTCTTTTGAGCTCTCAGATTTTCTTTCTTTCTCACTCTCATTTCTTTTTAATCTTTCATCTTTATTTTTCTTATCACCCTCTCTTTTATCTCTCTCTTGTTTCATTTTGAGCTGATCTTTATACACTTGCTTGGGTGTTAATGGTACAAGAGTAATGGGTCTTTCATTCATTACAAATGAATATCTATTGGTAAACCCATCCTTTGTTGCCTTCCTATCAAATTTCCAAGGTCTACCCAAAAGTATATGTCTAGCATGCATAGGAAGAACATCACATAAAATCTCATCACAATATCTTCCAATTGAGAATGAAATAAGAACTTGCCTATCAACCTTAATCTCCCCACATTCATTCAGCCATTGCAACTTGTATGGTCTAGGGTGTTTAATGGTAGACAAATTTAATTTCTCAACTAAAGTGGTACTAGCAATTATGGTACAACTCCCACCATCAATAATCATATTGCATACCTTATTGCTTATGAGATAGCGAGTATGAAAGATGTTTTCTCTTTGCTGCTCCATGTCATCTTCCTTAAGTTGAGAATTCAAAGCCCTTTTAGTCACAAGTGCTTCTTGATGTGAAATCAAAGGGGTGGCCCAATCTTCACGGCATAGGTTAAGTAAAAGGATGGTTCGAGATCTGACGGAAGCAAGTGACCAACCAACGTTAGAGGAACATTGACCTATGACTTAGACTGCATGCCCAACCACGAACACAATGAACCAACCCATACAATGACACACCCGGGTCGAAGCACGAATTGGGGGCTTTTGTGAACTTGAATCACCAACCTGAGGATAGGTTAACAAGACAAAGGCTTCACAAGAGCAAGGGAAAGATAACTCTCACAATTTGAAGAAAATACTTAGAATAATTCTATTACTTCAATCATCATCCTTTTGCTTCAATGGGCTCTTTAAGCATCAACTTAGGCTTGAATAAGCATGATTAAGGTTCCATTTGCTTCCTCAATGCATGCACTAACATTATGGGCTTCTAATTCAGCAAATTGAAGTCCAATTGCTCTTTGTAGACGCTTAACTCTTCCTCTTATCATTGGGCCATCTATCACCAAGTCCTTCTCCACACGAGCATCCTTCCCCACATGAGTTTAGTTCATATCATCCTCGACTCTTCAAAGTTTGCACCAAAATAAGGGGAAAGGTGAAAAACATTAAAAGTAGCACTTACACCATACTCACCTGGTAAATTTATCTTGTAGGCATTATCATTAATTTTTTCTAGCACCCGGAAAAGCCCATCTCCGCGAAGCATAAGTTTAGACTTTCTTTTGTCAGGAAACCTCTCTTTTCTAAGGTGCAACCAAACCAAATCTCCTGGTTCAAAGACAACCCTCTTTCGCCCCTTATTAGCACGTTCTACATATTGTTGAGTCATCCTCTCAATGTTTTGTTTTGCTTTCCATGGATTTGCTTAACAAACTCAGCATGTTTCTGTCCATCCATATTAATTCTTTCCTGCAAAGGCAAAGGAACCAAGTCAATGGGTGCAAGAGGATTAAAACCATATCTTGCACTTGTCTTTGAATCTCCTTGGTCTCTTCAGGATTAGCTCGATAAGCTGGATGATTGGGCAAAGGTACTCCAGGTATAAAATCAATTTGATGTTCTATCCCTCTAATTGGTGGCAACCCAGGTGGTACCTCTTTGGAAAAGACATCTTCATATTCCTGCAAAAGAAACACAACAACATTAGGCAAAGTAGAGGTTAAATCGTTAGTATTCAACATACCCTCTTTATAGATAATTATTAGGAGGTTTTGTTGAGAAAACAAAGCTTGTTTAATCTCACTCTTTCTTGCCACTAACAAACCTTTCTCTCTTTCTCCCTCTTTCTCTCTCTTACCTTTAGCTCTCTCTCTTTTTCCTCTCTCTTCTCTTGGCTTACCCTCTTTTCTTTTCTCAATTTCACTCTCCTCTTTTTCAGACACTTTTACACACTCACTTTCAAATCGAGTCCCCTTGAACCCACAATTGATTTGAAATATACGCACCCCCAAGAAAGTTAAATCAAGTTTGAACGATCCACTTGGAACCCTTGAATATGAAGAGACAAGGACCCCGAGTGTTGGAAGACGCCACAAGGTTGATTAAGCTTGATAAGTCTACAAGTTCAATGAAGAACTTTAGAGAGTACTCCTTTCAAGTTTGGGATTTCCAGAAATATGATTTTTATTCATTCAAATCTGGTTACAATAGGGGGAAGAGTACAATTATATAGTGTGCAAGTCAAATCTGCCTTCAATGCTCATAGAAAAGGATAACTAGGGAAATTAATAGCAAGTATCATAATTAATGACCTATGAAATTAGAATTATAAAAGTCAAATTCTCTTAAGAACTAAAAAGGAATTAAATCCCCCTAAATAAGCTAAATTCGTCTAGATATATTAGAGTTTTAGAAATCAGCTTATTAAGCCCAAAATGACATTATTTAACTCTAAATGAGTCTACCAATAGATGGTCCATGGTTCAAGCACTTCAATTTATAATGTTTTGGCCCAGTTTAGCTTCAACAACTCCATCTTCAGCCCATATAATGTTGAGGATGTCCACATTAGAAATGTCCATATCTTGCTTGACTTTTGTTGCTCCAATTGCTATTTGTTTAGTCCAAGTCTCTTGAACAAGTCCACTTAAGACTTCCCTCATTCTTTTAACTCGTGCTCTTATCATCGGGCCACTTGGAATTTGTAGAGGATCATTCCAAGCATTTAAGATATGATATCAGTAGGCATGCCCATTAGAGTACTACAAGTTCGAGAAGCCCTCATCCATCAAGATAATATCTATGTTGGACGTCGGCCTAAGTTTAGAGTCCAAGATCCATATTTGATCAATATCTTTTTAAAGATGCAAAAGTGGAAGTCCAAGTGGAAGCCCAATTTTCCTAAAAAGAGTCCATGGAGCAACTAAAGTCAATATCCAATATGTTAAAGGCCCAATGCAGTTATACACATACAAGAGGAGTGTCAAGGCCTAATTGGAGTCCAATTGTAAGAAATTAAAAATCATGTGTCAACCATGTGATTTTTAATGAAGCATGTGCATCCCATGTGACTACTTAAAGAAGCTAATTAGTTTTGACTAGGATTCTTTTTGAATTTCGTTTTTTATTATTATATTATTTTTTGGACTTGGTCAAGAAGCTTATCTAGGAGATTAAGTTAAAATTAATATCCTAATCTTGTTCCTTGATTTTAGGTATCATTCAAAATAATTTTAATTAGATTTTAGAGTTTAACTTTTAGTAGGATTTTAAGTCTTTTAGAAACTTTGCCTATAAAAGGCTCCCTATTGTACTCTATGGAAGATCATGAATGAATGAATTTGAGTATTATTTAATTCTCTATGAGGCTTTGCTTCTTTGTGTTCTCTGAGAGTTCACGTGACTTATCAAAGGATTGGTCTTCCTTTGTGGCATCTTGAGGCTAGGGTTCTAAGAGACAAGTTCTCTTAGGGTCTTTCCTTTGACCAATATTCTTGTTTTCTAGCCAGTTCCGGGCAAAGTTTCGAATTGTTGAAGGTTCTCTAGGGCATGTTTCTAGTAGGTCTTGCCTCATTTGGTATCAGAGCTTTAGTTCGCTAGTGCAAGGTATATCTTTGTGTTTCCCTTCCGCTATTCTTCATACCTTCTCTCCTTCCATTTGTGTTTTTTTCTCATCTTCATCTTTGTCTTCTATCTTCTTCCTTCTTCCATTGTTGTGTGCCTCTATACTCATTCAAAAAAAAAAAGAGTGTGTTACTCAAAAAAAAAAAATTCAAAAAAAAAATTTCAAAAAAATAAAAAAAAGTGAAAAAATAAGAGTGGAAAGAAAAAAAAAGAAATTGCAAGTTGTGCAAATTCAAAAAGCTTGGAGTTAGTTTCCTAGTTAGAATTAATTTCCTAATTGGAGTCAATTTCTTAATTGGAGCTAATTTTCTAATTTGATTGCATTAAGTAGCCACCAAGTTATCTACTTTTCTATTTGCATTCAAGTAAGGATTTCCTTTCCTAATTTTGAACTTGGTTCCCAAGTAGTTTCCTATTTTTAAAGTTTCTTATTTTCATATTTTTCCTTTTCTTCTCCTTCTTTCCAAGCCATCCCAACCTCCTCTCCCCCCTTGTTTTCCTTTCCTCTTTACCTTTTTGTTACATACCCCTCTTTTTTCCTTTGTTTGATTCTTTGGGAATTTATATTTTAGGATTCTAGTTTTTTTATTACCACTAGTATGATCTTTTCTTTTATTTGTTTGTGACTTATTTAGAACACTTGTAAGAAGAAAATTGTTGAGTGGTAAAAGGCAAAAGTGCAATTAACATTAAAGACAAAGCTAAAAAGAGAGTTAAACACGAGTGAACTTATCATCTTTTGAGTATAAACACGTGAGAAAAGTGTGTGAGGTCCTATTTCTTCATTGACTAACTTTTCAGGTGACAAGATGTCTAGTGAGTACAAATTCCTTGAAAAGGCTAACAAAGAACGATTCAGGCAATCTTGTGCATGGTTAAATGCATTCCAATCTAACTCCAACTCTATAAGACAAGATAAAGAAAAGTCATCTCCTGATTTCCATACTAGATGCCTTATCAAAGAGAAAGTATGCAGCATGGCTATTGATAATAATAGCTATGTAAATATTGCTAGTACCTTACTAGTTGAGAAATTAAACTTGCCTACTATAAAACATCATAGGCCCTATACCTTGTTGAAGGGTAGTGCTGAATTTAGGGTTAATAAGCAAGTTTTGATTTCTTTCTCAATTGGTAAATATCATGATAAAGTGCTATGTGACGTAGCTCCTATGTTTGATGGACATATTATGCTTGGTAAACCATGGAAACATGTGAGAAAAGCTAAATATGTTAAGCATAAGCACAAATATTGCTATTGCTATTCATTTATACTCAATGAAAAACATCATGTATTGGTACCTCTTGATCCTATAGATGTTTATGAGGATCAAATGAGAATAGCACAAGTATATAAAATGAAAGAAAAAGAGAGCGAAAAAGAAAAAAAGAGAGAAAAAGAAAAAGAGAGAGCAAGAGAAAAAGAGAGAGAACATAAGTTAAAGAGAGAAAAAGAAGAGATTGAAAAAGAAAAGAGTATGAGTGAAAAGAAAGAGCAAGAGAGTTGTGAGAAAAGTGAGAAAAGCATGAGTGTGAGCTTGTTTGATGAAAAAAGAGAGGTTGAGAGTGTGTGTAAGGATATTTGTTTATCTACTAACAATCTTAATCCATCTTTGCCTATTGTTCATTCTAGCTCCTTGCAAGTATGTGGAGATTTGTTTTCAAAGAAGCTACCCAATGGATCATCATCTTCAACTTGCATTGAAAAGAGTTGTGATTGCCTAGATTTGTTTCCTAAGAATCCACCTAATGGCGAAGATTCGAGGATGAATCTTTTCAAAGAGGGAGGGAATGACATGATATCAATAGGCATGTCCATTGGAGTACTACAAGTTCGAGAAGTTCTCATCCATCAAGATAATATCTATGTTGGACGTCAGCCCAAGTTTAGAACCCAAGATCCATATTTGATCAATATCTTTTTAAAGATGCAAAAGTAGAAGTCCAAGTGGAAGCCCAATTTCCTAAAAAGAGTACATAGAGCAACTAAAGTCAATATCTAATATGTTAAAGGCCCAATGCAGTTATACACATACAAGAGGAGTGTCAAGGCCCAATTGGAGTCCAATTGTAAGAAATTAAAAATCATGTGTCAACCATGTGATTTTTAATGAAGCATGTGCATCCCATGTGACTACTTAAAGAAGCTAATTAGTTTTGACTAGGATTCTTTTTGAATTTCATTTTTTATTATTATATTATTTTTTGGACTTGGTCAAGGAGCTTATCTAGGAGATTAAGTTAAAATTAATATCCTAATCTTGTTCCTTGATTTTAGGCATCATTCAAAATAATTTTATTTAGATTTTAGAGTTCAACTTTTAGTAGGATTTTAAGTTTTTTAAAAACTTTGCCTATAAAAGGCTCCCTATTGTACTCTATGGAAGATCATGAATGAATGAATTTGAGTATTATTCAATTCTCTATGAGGCTTTGCTTCTTTGTGTTCTCTGAGAGTTCACGTGACTTATCAAAGGATTGGTCTTTCTTTGTGGCATCTTGAGGCTAGGGTTCTAAGAGACAAGTTCTCTTAGGGTCTTTCCTTTGACTAACATTCTTGTTTTCTAGCCAGTTCCGGGCAAAGTTTCGAATTGTTGAAGGTTCTCTAGGGCATGTTCCTAGTGGGTCTTGCATCAAGATAGCTTGCTCCCTTTGATGGATCGCATCAGTTGCATTTTATGATATCCCATATATGAGAAGGAATTCCTCAAATCCAATATGCAAAATCTTATGGTATCTCTTAAATACCTAAATTTTTTACTTCAACTTCAATAATAGTGAGAACATAAACTATTTCCCATAAAAGATTAACAAGCATTGTTTACTAGACTCCTTAAAGAAGCTGTTACTCAAGTATCGCATGCAAAAGCCCTCCACAATTCCCTTCTACCTATCAGACAAAATTTAGAGCCTTAGTATGTTTTTTGTGTTAATCTCAAGCAAGCTATAAAGCTTAAATAAAAACCACATCCAATTATCATCATTCTCCTCATCAACAACACCAAATGCTAAAGGAGACAAAGCCCTATCACCATCAAATCCCATTACAAGAAGTAAAGTACCAACATACTTGCTTTTTAAATATGCTTTATCAGTTTACATGTAGAATAAGTAAAAACATAAGTATTCATAATGACAAGAGTAATTTTTCCAAAAGTGAATTGCACAAAAAATATTTAAAAGTTTTCAACTTCAAGGGTTAAAAGCAGAATCCTACCTCCAAAGCCAAACTATACCTAAATGGGCATTGCATTATGGTCTTAAGATCTAAAATATAAAGATGGGAACTAGTTAATTCTCTGAACTTAATGAATTATAAGTTCAAAGCATTAGATGTGGATGAAACAAAGAACAAAGGTTCTTTGATTGAAGGAGAAGGAAGCAGAAAAAGGATTGTTGGACACTTGTGTCCATGGATATTCTGAAAAATAAAAAAAGGAAAATGAAATAAGTGATGTGGCACACCTGCATCTAATGGGTTGTGTTAGATAAAATGGATGAATGTGATTTGTTGTATAAGACAAGTCATGTTCATGCTACAAAAGAGAGGATCTGCACCCTTACTTTAACTTGGTTGACTCAATATTGTGACAAAAGGTCTAATATTTATAACTTTATTTATCAATTTTGATGTGAATCAAATTTTAAAAAATAAAGAGTAAATTATATATACTTGCTCTAAGTTTTGTTGAAATGTCATATTTTTAAGGCTCGTTTGATACGATGTATATGATAAGACTTGATAGGGTTATGTTTGATAAAATAAGGTCCGATAAAATTTTAAAATTATGTAGTATTTGGTATAACACTGTATAAGATAATATATTGTATAAAATAATACTATCATTTATTTGGTAATAAACTATATAACATTGAATAGGATAAAAATAAACTCTTTTGACAAAAATACCATTTACTTAAAAATAATATACTATATTTATTTAAATTTATTATATTATATTAATTTTTAGAGAGAGAGTATGAGTGAATAGGGCTACACATAATGTATGGTCACTTGGGTGACCTAATTTTACCCAGTCACATTAGACTAAGTAGTTAAACAATAATTTGGGTAGATCGAGTTATGTTGGCCATGTTGGCCAGTTTTAGCTAGTTTAACTCGATCTCATGAATTTTTTTAAAAATATTTATTTTATAAAGATTTATATGAAAATTTTATTTTTTTAGGGACAAAATATAATTTTATAAAGACTTATATAAAGTTTTTATTTTTAAGAATCAATTTATAATTTTTACTAAATATTGAAAAAGAAAAAAGCTCAACTAGGCTGAGAAACTAATCTAGCCCAATCTCATACTAAAGAGTCCTATACTAAATTAGTTTTTGCATGACCCATTCTAATCTTTTTTTTAATTATTTTATAGAGACTAATATAAAAATTTTTAATGGTAAAATGTAATTTTATAGGGACTTATAAAATTTTTTTATTTTTTAGGATTATTTTATAATTTTGACCAAAAACTATTTTATAAAAATGAAAATTTTATTTTTAGGGTTATTTTATAATTTTATAATTAACTATATAATACAAATCTTGTGCGAGCCCGTCGATGACCAGTGTCGACTTCTCTCATAGAGTTACTGTTCATTCTACAATAATAACTTCTTTTAGGCTGTGTGCAATCAATAAAATTCTTTAGCTAGCCTATATGTGATATATCATGACCAATTAGAAAAATTCTTTTTTTCATTTTAAACTGTGTTATATAAATGGGAGTATTTTTCAAAATAATTAAGAGAGCAATTATCCTCATTAATTGAACTTTTTTGATTTTCCATAAACTTTTCAATTCATTCTCTTTCTAGTGAGAGTTTTAGTGATCAAATATAAAAACAATGTGATCCATTTTCCCCAAGGCCTATCATCTTAAAGTTCTGCTGACTTCATTATAAATTTCAACATGGGAAGCTAAAAATATTTCAACAGTCATCATCAATGACGATGATGTTTTCTCCCAACCCATTTCGATGTCAAACAATCTAACTTTCAAGATCTGTTAATGGCAGGAACTCTTTCCATCTACATAACTCACAACTTATAATTATTTCTACACATTATTTATATATAGCCATCAGTGACTGAGATTTTATATTTCATCCTATCTTTCAAATTTTCATTTCAATCAGAAGGATTGTCATTGTCTTTTTTAGGTTCTTTACAGCTTCTAATCATTGACTTTGTAACACACCATAATTAATTAAGGTGTTAATCATGAATTATGTTAATTAAGAATAATTAATATGGGATAATTGGGTAAGTTAAGTGAATGGAGATTTTATAGAGATAAATTATTAATATGAGTTTGAGATTTAATTGGGAGAGAAATTTCATCTAAGCCCAAATTAATGTAGAAGGTCATGATAAGAGGCTAATGGTGGCCCAATAAGTTAGGTGCAGGCCCAATATAATTCAATCTGATAGAGGCCCAAGATCCACCTTGCATAGGTTCTTAGGGAGGCCCAATAAACCTTGTGTAGACCCAAAACAATGGAGGTCCTAAAACTTGGTCTGGCTTAATTGAAATTTCAGCAACCCAACACCTTAAAACTGGCCCAACAAGGCTAAAAATCTAAAGCCCATTTGGAGTTGGACCTTGGAGCAACCCATGACCCATATTTGACCCAACTAAAACCCAACTTAAACCCTAATACTTCAGCCTTGTTCCCACTTGCTAAAACACAAACATAACTCAAATTCGGAGGTCCAAAGGGGAGGCTAGGGTTCTTGGCCTAAATCTACCATTTCTCACCTCTAAGCTCAAAATCAGCTAAGGTAATAGTTATATAACTTAATCTTCTCATCTTTCTCTTCATTTTGGTCTAATTAGTTTTTCATTTGGAGTATTTTCACCATACCCAAAATCTGAAATGTGGGTGTTTGGGGATTTTCTTGATGAAATTCGTAGGTTGAGGCTAGGGCTGATATTAGGTAAGTATAAACCCTCCATGTTGATGCTTTCTTTGCTAATTTGAGACCCCCATAGTTGATTTATAATATAGGTATTAATTTTCTAAGAATTTGCTTAGGATTTTGGATTAAATATTGAAATTTCTAGTTGGGGACATACTTAATCTGAATTTGAGACTTGTAGTGGTTGGGTAAGTGATTCTTAGATAGTTATTAACATTTTAAATTCTTTTGGTACTAATTACAACTGTTAATGATGAATTAGAGTAGTAATTCTATGATGCTATGGTTATAGGAGGATTTCTGCACCATTAGTGACTGTTGCAAGTGTCTACAAGTGAGGTAACCGGGTTTATAAAAATTCTATGCATATATCTGATTTAATTTCATATGTTGCTGTACATAAATGATTTGAAATGTTTATGGGATTAATATTTCAGGTGAAAGTTCTTCGGGTAAGGATAAGGGTAAGCAAATGGATGAATATCCATGAGCTGAGGCTGGGTGTAAGGAGCTACACTTGGTCTGAGTAGTATAGAGTAGATGCTAATTTTGTTAACTTTTGTATAGTATCATCATGTATCTGCATTGCCAAGTGTAGGAGATTGTATTTTGTTAACATTGAATGTAACTAATGAGTAATAGGCTTTACATTAGTTGTTGATGGATGTATGAATCTTGACACTCATTTTGGCTAGTGAACCTATGATATATTGACTATTTGAGTAATGTAATTCTATGAAATATTGATGCATGAAATACTTAATGAAAGTATGATTGAATGACCATTGTGAGAAATTGTAAATTTGTTGATATAAGACCAATGAATGAGTAGGAGAATCCATCTTTAATGGTGGGATTGGTAATGATCTAATGGCTAGGGAATTCAGTAGATAAGTGCTAATAGAACCTTACAATAAGTGGGAGAGTGGCTCTAGAGAGTCCCTAGATAGAGAGTGGAGAGTATAAGGCAAAGTTTTAAGAGTAGTAAGATCAGAAGGCATTTGGTCGCAGTTAAAATATAGTTAGCTGCGGCTAATAGTGGCGAAGTTGCCCAAGGAGAGCACTAGAGAGCAATTCGCCGCGGAGAATAGGGAATTGGCCGTGGCGAAATGTGAGAGGCTAAACTGGGAGTGACAACCCAACTTGTAATTTATTGAAAATCAAAATTTTATAACACACTTCTATAAAAAAAATAATTAAACATATACAATGTAAATAAACAAAAGTATCTCAAAATAACAAAAATATGTCATACATTGTGTGACAACCCTAACTTCTAGTCATAGTAATTAAGTTTAAACACACAGTCAAGAATCATAAACTAAGGCAAGAATCATTTATATCATCAAATTAAGAAAAAGTAAGGAAATTTAAACCTTAATATTATTAGAGTCATTAACCAAATAATCACAACCACTTATACACATAAGAGAATCAAACTCTCAATTTTAAGCCTCAAATTAATTTACCCATTAAATTCCAACTAATAAAAATCTCCTACCAGTGTTTCCAAGTCATCCCTTGATATTGTCATAGGAAAACCAAGGTTTCTAGGTTAATATAAGAGTTTAAGAACCTTCGTTGTGGCCAAATGTTTTTGAGCTACAGCCAATTGCTCTTTGGTTCACTTCTCACTTATTCACAAATTTCGCCGCTGCTATCTCCTAGTGGCCTCACTTGCCCCTCGCTATTGGCCATGGCCAATTCCTCTTTTTGTCATAGCTAATCCTTTTTAGGTCACTTCTAGTTTAGCTTCTCGACTCTCACTATAGCGAGTTCCATTCTGCGCCGCAGCGAATTACTCTCTATTACCCTCTCTGTGCAACTTCGCCGCTTTTCACTACGGCTTAGCCCTTTTTTGTTGTAGTGAAATACCTCCTATACCTAGAACTCCTATAATTTCATCCCATACACTCTAACTCTCCCATTAAGATCACTTTAGGACCACATCCTCTCAATTTATGAGACTCTAATGGCATTTATCTACTTGATTTTCCCAGCTAATCTAACATTACCCATTTCAAGATTTATGTATTGATTCCTACTCTTCAATCTACCATATATCAGCAAGTACTATATGATATTAATAAACAACCTGATTCATAAATAACCAATGTAGTCATTCAAATAGAAATCCCAATAGGGCACAATACATTATCAATCTAAGTCCTTATACAAGTTAACATATGATTACATTTCAGATAGTGAACCATATCATAGGATTAACCAAGTCCTATATCAGCTACTATAAGTTTATACATCATAAACCAGTTTAATGTGAGGCCTCACCCCTCAACAGATACAGATTAGGTTATCAAAATATAAGCCCTTACACTTGGCAATATGATTACATGATAATGCTATACAAAAGAATAACAAAATTAGTATCTATCCTAAGTTAGGTCAATCTAAGTGCAGCTTCCCCACACATGGTTTTTAACTCATGGATGCTTATCTACTTGCTTACCCTTATCCTTACCAGAGGGTCCTTCATCTGAAATAGTTAGTCCATAAAATGGGGCGAGATGCAAATCTCAGTAACCAAAGGCAAGTTTCATCCATATATTCTAATTTAATTAACATATATGAATGAATTAAAATGAGTATCAAAATGATATCAGTCGATCAACAAATGAAGCGATTAGGCTGTTATTATTACCAGCCCATGTTAGTAATCACATTTTCACATGTTAAAGGCCAATAATACTGAGAGGCCGATCTACGACACTCACTCTCCAATGAATACAACCAGGGCTCAGTGTATCTATGGTCTAATCATAACCCATTGTTCGATTGAAATATATGCATGAGTGGCAGCTGCACTACAGCCCCACCATGGACTAACAAGGTCCAAACATAATACAACAGATAACCAATTAATTCATTTAGCATTTCAAATCTTTCATGTGTAGCAAATATAAAATTAAAGTAGATATATGCATAGAATTACATTATTCCTAGTTACCTCACTTGTGGACAATTTTCCAAAGAATTGACGAAAATCTATGTCAGCCTATGAACACAAAAATCAAACCATTGTCATTTTCATTCATCAATTATGATAGCAACCCAATAGTCAAAGAATTAATCCATCGATAATTACTTAAGAAAAACACTTACCCAACTACCAAAAGATTAAATTTCGGATTTTGCCTTCCCTAAACCAGAAACTTCAAAATATCACTCTACATTATGGTTATTTTTACATAAAAATATAGCATATATCATAAGTTAGCCAATGGGGTCTCTAACTAGTAGAGAAAACATCAAAATGAGGAGTTTATACTTACCTAACAAAACCTCTAGACTCAACCTTCGAAATTTCACCATGAAAAGATTAAGTTATATAACAATTATATTGGTTGATTTTGAGTCTATAAGTGAGAAATTGTGGATTTCTTGCTAAGAACCCTAACCTCCCTCTAAACCTCTGAAATTGTGTTGTGTGTTTTATATTTCTGCATAAGGGAAGGGAAAGGATGAATATGTTTAGAGTTTTGTATGGGTTTGGGCTGACCCAAAGGCCCAAATCCAAACAGGTTTAGACTTTAAGTTAAGTTAGGCTAAGTCTCATGAGTTGGGCTGCAAAGTTATAGTTGGGTTAGGCCAAATTTCAAGAGTTCACTTAGTTTGGGTCTGCATAAAGAATGTTGGGCAAACTATAAAGGTTTGTGTAAATAGGGTCTTGGGCCTCTATCTCTCTAAACCCAATTGGGGCAATGCTAAGTGGTCTCTCTATTGGGCCAAGTTTCACAATAAGAAATTGGGTTTGCACTTATAATCATTAAGCCATTAATCTATAACTATGGCTTACTTAATTTAATTTAAGCCTAGATAAAGTTGTTAACCCAATTAAATCTCAAACTCATATTAATAATTTATTTCTCTCTAGATTCCCATTCACATTGTTTGCCCAATTATTCTATAATAATTATTCTTAATTATTTCTAATCCATTATTAACACCTTAATTAATTTTATGATATTACACATTGTATTTAAAGATAGTTATATTAATATCTACTTCGTATGCGGGGCATATAAATAATTAATAATTAAACTTGGGTATGACGCCGTGAAGTTTTAATGTTAAGATGTAATTTTAAGAAATTAACGATTAAAAATGATGACAATGCATTTATTATTTATAAATATTATCTTTCCATTTTGCCAACAATTTAATAATTAATTCTCTTAGACTATATGTTAGTTTTCGGATTTTATTTTATTAATTTTTTAGCTAGGATGGAAAAAAGAATTTTTATTTAAAAAAATTAAAAATTATAAACCGTTATTATATTATTTCCCCTAATCATATCATTATTTAATATATTAATGATTAAATTATATATGATAAATTGTCTAAATCAGTTAAATATTCCACCCAAAATACGTGTTATTCAAGCATTTTTTACGTAAGATTCTTCAATGTATTTAAAAAATGTGGTCTAAAATATTTATTGCTCACCTACCCAATCGATTCCTATAATGGCTTTTCAACTACATGTACCTTTGTATCCCTGTATATTCATAACTTCTTACCATTAGTAGAAGTTGTTCACCCTTATCAGATTTAATCTTACTCGCCTAAAGTCAGATTGATTCGGTTCCAATTCTCTATAACTATTATAAAAGGGTTGTAGTTCCAATCCTGCCATTTCTTTCATCATAACTTTGTTAAGCGTTTTTCCTTCCTAAATCTTTTTACTTATAGAAATGGCCAACAAAGAGATAAATCTCCTAACGTAGATAAATCATCATCACACTATATGGGCTATATGTGTGAGAATCATATGTATCTTCTAGGATTTTTGTGAGAACTATACTTCCAAGGTGTCATCACTAAATGCTGTTTTGATCGATGAGAGATCTATCGCGCAACCCTCAAAATAAAACTAGGTTGGATTAAATTCTATAGCTAGTGGCACAACCTAGGTCATCTCCCTTGGAAATGGAGTTCAATGTTCAATTAGGTTTTTTAAGTATATGACGATCCTAGAACTATCTAATTTGGGGGGTTTTGATTGAATTAAACTAATCTACAATTAAATTGAATCAAAATTCCTAATTGCTACCTAATTATATGGATTATGGTTGAAAATGGGCTTGTGACTAACTTTGAAATCATCCCTTGGTATCCACTATCCTTATCCTAATTCAATTGTGATTAATTTTGGCCTAAGAGTCTCTAACTATGTTCATAACAAATTATCTTGGGTTACCACTCAAGATTCAAGAGATTAACGAAGTAATGTTGAATTGAAACCTCAATCCCGCATTAAATTATTAATTCTTGTCTTTAAGATCAATGAACACTCAATTTGATTGATTAACTGATTAATTAGCCTCTGAACCATAATCCTAAGATGTTTAATTAACCAACTAAACATTAAGGAATTCTCAAATTTAACATTCAAGCACATAATCTCACTCATGTATTTCATCGAACATCTTCGTGGCATACATGGGAGATTAAAGAATAATGAAAAATCAGTGTCTAATCAGATCAATTAATCAACAAAAGGCTTCCTAATTAGTGTCTAACTAACCACTAATTACAATTACACAAATTCTCTATCAAATGCAACTTAACCATGACAATATTTGAAAGAGAAAAAAAGTGTAGGAAATTAAAGAAATCTTAGCCAAAATTCTGTGTTCTTCTCCATGGATTCAAGCTTGCACCAAGGATCTTCCTCCTAGCTAGCCACAGATGGAGATTAAAGCTTCATTTGAATGGAAGGAATGGAGAATGGAGGAGATGGCATGGTGGATGGCTGCTGGACGAAGAGTGGACTGCGAATGAAGTAACGTGAATGTGGTTAATTCGAATGGAATCGATCAAGGGCGTGAATGAATGAAGCGTGATATGATGGATGCCTCCTCTCACGTGATTTCTTTTAATGATTCCACATGCTCAGTCATTGCCCAGCTCATGGATGTGTGTATGTATTGGTGGGCCCCAACGTGATTTTCTTCTATGTCAGCTTCAAATTCACGCTTCTTTATTTAGCTAACACCACGTAAGCTTTCTCATATTAAAATAATTCCTTGCTTCTGCTCTTCATTTAATTATTTCTCACATTTTTATTGCGCCAGCTCCCAGCTCAACTCGTTGCTTCGTCTTACGTGGTTTTTCAGCTCTTCATCATGTTTTCTTCAGCTTCTACATGCGTTTGGCCCATTTTTCTCCTCCATCACGTGGTTCTCTTCATGCTACTTTATCGTTCTCTGCTCAGCGTTGTTCTTCCATGTTATTTCTTTTTCTCCCATGTAGCTCCTACGTGCCTTCTTTTCTTGTGAACCTATAGCTCTCTTCCTCTGTGTTTATGTTTCTGCTCGTGGCTTCTGCGTTTCTCATGCTTGCTACTATTCAAACGAGCTACTGTTCTGCCAACGTTGAGCTTCCTTCTCCTCACTTAAATCATGTCTTGCTCATTGGAGTGTCTTATTCGACTTCAGAGCTGCATGTGTGTTTCTCCATGTTATTACTGCCTCTACGTTATTTCCACGTCAGAATCTCATGCAACCTGTAAGTGCTTCATGCAATGAGAGCTTCTTCTTTTGTGTTTTGTGGCTGTGTGACTTGAATGACCATGGCTTCATGTGAATGGGTGCAACGTGAGAGTTGTGTTGCATGTGTGAAAACTGTTGCTTCAACGTGAATGCAATAGAGTAGTGAGTGCATTGAAGCTCTGGAGATTGCACACTAACACACTTGAAGCCCATCTCTTCTCTTGCTTTTCTTCAATTTAATTTTCTATTCAAAGCTCCAATTACATATTAAAATTCTGCACAAAAGAGTGGGAAAAATCAAATAGGAATATTCACAAAAATTATTTAAGATAAATTTAAACATTAAAAACCAATAATTTGCAAATAAATTCCTAAAATATAGAAATGGCCACTAAAATAAAATCTTATCTAATTGAAATCTTAGAGTCATATTTAATTATTAAAATGCCTAAGTTAGGAGAATTAAAACATACAAAATTCATGCTTATTAACTGACTTAGAGGTATTTCTCTATATATAACTATTAGACATTAACTGTTTTGTGATATACATATATTTCCATTTCAGTACCACAAACAAATTTTTTACGTTATGGTAGGGAAATAAAATTCTTGCAATCATTAAAGACCCAGAACTCATCTTTCGCTTTTGGCCTATTCTACGTGAGGACCAATGTTACATAATTCGAAGGTTCATTGTAGATTGGATCCTTAACCCTATCACTTCAAAGTACTAGATCGTTATTGAAGGATTTACTAAGTTTATACTTTCACCACATTCTATCCCCTACCCTCCATACAAATTCAAGGCCTTGTGGCTTCTTCTTCAATCTTATATCGAGTTCAAGCTAATTGGTAATAATAATATTGCTTTTCAAAATGATTTTTAAAATTGATTCAACATGATGTATTTTAGCCGGATGTAATGCGACATCATCATTTTACCGTGAAAACTTGTTGTTTTATGGAATTTCATTTACTGCAGATATATGTGGCATAATGATTGATGTAGAACCATTAGATTTTGTACTTGACAATGGTCGGTGGCTCCAAGAGTTCCGATTTAAGATCCAGGATTCAATGTAAGAGTAATGCATCTATAATAAATCTTTCGATTTTTTTTTGTTACCTTGATGTACTGTATTAGTAGCAATATAATTATTTCTATTTATTTATTATATTTAAAGGGGAAAAATATTACTTAATGTATTCTACGTGATTCATCTGCATGGTGGGCATATAACCAGTATACCCTTCAGACAAATAGGAACTTTCTTATTGTGGTTTTACAACTAGCAAAAATGCACAGGATTGAAGGTATAGGCTTCCATTCTCAACATTGTATGTAATGCATGAAAATCTCTATATATCAATATTATAACAAAGATCTCCTTTCACATTGTAGGAATAGTTGTATTCAAGAACCATGAAAATGCCACCAGACTTCTCTTCAATGTTCAAGATCTTGAGCTTGATGATTTAAATAAGTACCAATGGCAGATGCGTTGGTGATCTCTTGTAGAATTAGTAGGACCTTCTTTAATTAGTTGATACTATTTTCTTGTTTCGGTTTTTTTGTTGTGTCAAACATCTTTATCACAAATCCATGTATCTATTAGTTTTGTAAAATAGTTTTTTTGTTAGGATACTTTTTCAGATTAAGTACGTGTCTTATATTCTCTATCAAAGGGATAGCTCATGCATATAATATTATTGTTCTCTAATGTATTATATATTCTTAATTAATATATACTAAATATTATGTTAATATATTCTATATTTTGTGCATTTTGTCATTTTATACTAAATATTATATTAATGCATTCTGTATTTTGTCATTTTATACTTAGTCATTGTATTACAAGCGATCTTTATTGTTCTCTAACGTATGATTTCAAGCATATTTGTACCAAGATAGGATTGGGTTAACAATTTCCAATTATCAAATTAAAAAGAATGTATACAAATTTACTTAAGAACAAAATTAAAGGTCATAAATAGAACAAACCAATAATTAGTGCGAAAAGCTTTTATATAGAGATAAAGATGATGGACTAAACAGATATAATCATTTGAAGTAATATTTTCTATTGCCTTTTATATATTTTTTTAAAAAACAATTTAGACCTTAGATCAGTGAATCAATTTTTCTGTAGAAATCATTGATACTCTATCATGGTTTCTATTGACTAAAGGCTTCATTTAGATTGCACTTCAACGAATTAAATTCTTAATTATTTAATTGAAATATTATATTGTTTAATATAACATAATTTATTATAAACGATTTAAATACCAATATGTATGTTGAACTCAAACCAATAAGCTACATTTGTCGAATTTTTTTCAGAGTTTTTTCGATTGATATCCTATGTTACTATAGCATTTTTGTCACGAAATCCATTAAATTTTTAAGTTCATTTAAAATACTAATTCAGAATAAAATACAAACTAATAAATCTCAAACCTTAACAAAAGAAGAAAAAAATTATATCTCAATTGAAACTTTTAAAAGATTATTTAAAATATTATCTTTGATCATAATTCTCCTATTTTATTGATTATTTTGTGACTCAAATAAGTGAAAATTCAATTGCAGCTTCTTTTTTACACCAATTAGCTAATTTTGATATATTTATTATTTATTAATTAAATTAGAATTTGTTAACCACATTCATTACATCTATTCCAATGTTCAAGGCAATTATGACTCAAATATCCTCTATACATAAAGCACAAAAATACTGATTTCAATCACAGAAGTAAAAGCTCTCTCCATCAACTACAAGAGTTTGTTCATGCTATCCAATCTACTCTCAACTACGAGTTCTCTTCGACTGTTCTATTGCTCTTCATTTTGAATCCTATATCCATACAACTAAAACTATTTTCAAATCAGCTTTGAGTCTAATATTTACCCGTGACACATGCTACATCTATCAAAAATTATCTGACAACAGATTCCAAGCTATTGAGACTATCTGTAACACCAGTGAATCGATATACAATGTTCAGACCAATAAATAGTGTAAGATTTCGTGGCTTACAACAACTGCAACAATCCAATGATGTATCAGACAGTAATGTCATTAACATTGCTCTTTACAATTATTATACATATACAATCAAATTTTCTAAGCTTCATTATTATAAACTAGGTTTTCACTGCTAGAATCTATCATCAAACTATCTTTCTCAACAAAACGATGGTCATTGTAAAACTCCACACACAATTCAAAGTTGGGGCAGCATTTCAAGTCCTTCTCATTCCCAACCAAGTATTACTAATGGTAACTTTTCTTTAGTACAAATAAATTTTAATACCATGTTGATTATGGAAGAATGTATCATTCTAACTTCCCCCATTATCTTATCAATCAAAAGTTCCAAGTTCTCAACCAATTTGTTCTTCACAAAGAAGAACTAAGAACACATCAAGGATAAAAAAAATTGAATTCAGCCAATGGAAGAAAACATCCTTTGTTCTTCTGGTGACAATCTATCCTATTATTTTCAATTAACTCTTATCATAACACTAATTTGATTTCTTTCATTAAGTAACAGGAGTGTATCTCACTCAACCATGTATCTCAGCTGTTGATGACATAAATTATCACTCCACACGGGCAAGAGACAGGTCTTAGCCAAAAGACAGGTCTTAGCTGATATTTCTAATGTAGCAACTAATTTGGAAAACAAGTTTAATCATGTCAATGCTACGGGAACTTCAAATATTACACATGCTCAAATTTAAATTGCATTGACACTTCTTCTACATTTGCAATAATCAGTATATACCAATTATAGCTTCAAATTTTATATAATTTCCTTTAATTTTATTTACACAGGTAATGAATTTAAGTTACAATATTACACTGTTTTGTAGATGATGCTCCATCTTATTCTGATGAGTTTATTACTGAATTCTATTCCTTAGAAGATGACAATAGTGAGCAATGCATGAATTTTGCATCTACAGGTTGATTCTAACTAATCAAATCTCATTAAACTTGTATTGCTTGTATTTGACATCGACATTGATGTTGTGTATATACTTATCTTCTAGATTATTTGGATGAAGGTGATCCAATATATGAGTGCCAATTTTGTGGAGCAATAATGTGGTTAAATGAAAGAGTTAAAAGAGTATCAAATAATTAGTCTCTTGCATTTTTATTATGTTGTTGTCATGGCAAAATTATTGTACCAAGTTTGAAGCAGCCTCCCCAAGTTCTGCATGACCTCTTTTTTGACAAAAACTCATCAGCCTTAAACAACTTCCTAGCAAATATAAGAGCATACAATAATATGTTCTCATTTACATCAATGGGTGGTAGAGTTCAACACTCAATAAACTCTGGTGGTGGCCCTTATTCGTTTGTAATATCAAGACAAAATTACCACCTTATAGGAAGTTTGTTGCCTCTTGAAGGATGTAAAGTAGTTTATTCTCAATTATACATTTATGATACAAAGAATAAAATTAACAATCGTATAGCAGCTGTGAGGTAAGGAATTATTTATACATTTAATTTTAGATATTTTTTACATTCCTAACTTTATGGAAATTAATTATTTTAGCCTATTTTATTTGTAGCAATCATGCAAATTCATTAAATTTTGAGCCAAAGATCATAGAGATGATCAAGAATGTTTTAGATCAAGTCAATTCATTGGTCCAACAATATAGGCTTGCATCTCAAATCTTATAACATTAAGAGCATGAAGAAGTCAAAATTTGCTTAATCAGACAAGGAGAGCAAGACAGTCGAACATATAATTTACCTTCTACATCAAAAGTTGCTGCCTTAGTTGTTGGAGATTTTGATATATCATATTATCAAAGAGATATTATTGTTAAGAAGAGATCTGGAGTTTTGAAGCATATCGATGAACTTCATAAGTCTTATCTTCCTCTACAATA
The DNA here is from genome assembly GCA_026724425.1 of Erythrophleum ivorense. Lineage (NCBI taxonomy): Eukaryota > Viridiplantae > Streptophyta > Magnoliopsida > Fabales > Fabaceae > Erythrophleum > Erythrophleum ivorense. Next base: position 20,179,260 of record JAIUCV010000004.1, on the reverse strand, counting down.
TCCATTACTATTTCCATTTGGGAATAGTGGATACAATCCTGAAATCAAACCTAGAGACTCAACTCTTTCAAGTCACAAAAAGAAGAATACTCTTACCATTAGAGAGTACTTTGCTTACAGGCTTATGACTAGACATAATGAAGAATCAACCATTTTGCGTGCAAAGTGTTTATTCCAACAATTCATAATTGATGGATACACAATGATTGAGTCACAGAGACTTGACTACATTAGAAATCATCAAAAAGAGGCTAGAGTTGATTTGTATCAAGGTTTATCTAACGCAATTATACGAGGTGAGACTGATGCATCATTAATTGGTAAAAGAATTATACTACCATCTTCAAAACTACCAGGATGTAATGGCAATATATAGATGGGCAGGATATCCTGATATATTTTTAACTTTTACTTGTAATCCTGCATGGCCTGAAATCAAATGCTTTTGCAAAAGAAATTCATTATCTCCTGCAGATCGACCAGATATACTTTGTAAGATCTTTAAGTTGAAGTTACAAGCATTATTCAAAGTAATAAAAGAGGAATAGATTTTTGATGCTATCAAAGCAGGTTTGTTTAAATACATTTCTAGCTTCATTGGTCATTTTAATTATTTATTTTGTTGATAAGTAATTATTCTTAATTTATTTTTAATCTCTAAACTAAGATATGGTTCTAACATCTTCTATAGAAATATATACCATTGAATTCCAGAAGAAAGGACTTCCACATGCTCATATTTTACTTTTCTTGAACCTAATGACAAGTTGAAGGATGTTGAAAATGTTGATAAAATTAACTCAGCAGAAATACCTAACAAGCAATCTCACCATTATTATATGATTTAGTCAGGATATATATGATTCATGGCCCATGTGGAAAGAATAATGCGAGATCACCATGTATGAAATATGGTAAGTGCAGTAAGTATTTTCCAAAAAAGTTCGTCGATCATACTATTATCAATGATGAGGGGTACCTTACATATAAAAGAAGAAATGATAGAAGAACAATTGAAAAGAAAGGAGTTCAATTAGACAACAGCTTTATTGTCCCATATAATCCTCTTTTGTTAAAATTGTTCTAAGCTCATATAAATGTTGAAAAGATAAATCAATCAACATCCATCAAATATCTCTTCAAGTACATATTAGCAAAGGGAATGATTGAGTCATAGATGGTATCTACAATAATAATGCTTCAAGTGAATCACAACAAATGTTTGATGAAATCAAACATTATTTGGATTGTAGATACATATCTTCATGTGAAGCATCATGGTGGATCTTTTCTTTTGACATTGATCATAGATATCCTATTATAGAAAGGTTAAGTTTTTATTTACCCAATCAACAATCTGTTGTCTACAATAGTAATGAATATGTTCCCAACTTAGTCCATAAAGAAAGGGTCAAAGAATCCATGTTTCTTTTATAGATGAAGCAAAATGATCATGACTCTTTTGCAAGAACACTCACATATGGTGAATTCTCTCATCATTATGTTTATAATAAGTCTAAAAGAAGCTGGACTTTGAAGAAAAGAAGCTTTTTTGTTGGAAGGATTGCTCATGCGTCACTGATGTGAGACCCCATAGAAATCCATTCTAGGAATCCCAAATGACACGAATCAGTGATCGAAATTTGGATGCAACACAAGAACAAAAACACAGATCTGGACAACAAGCAATGAAGAACAAAGAAAGGAACGAAGAAGAAGAAGAAGAGATGTTGGTCAATGGAATTGAACCCTTAGAGAACCCTAATCCGAGACGTCACAAAGGAAACCACTCCTTTGATAAGTCAAAGATTTTCCCCAGCATACAAAGGCCACAAAAGAAACCTCACAAGTCAAAAATGATTCTGAAAAAGATAATTCATTCAATCTGTCCTTCTTAGAGTACAAGTGGGCCTTATATAGGCCTTTGAAAAATAAAACCCTAAACACAAAATAACTCCTAGGTGGCACCTTTTACATGGTGGGAAAATAAAAGAAATTTAAGTTTGGACAAATTCACCAAGAATGGCGCCTAATAAAACTAAAAATCTGAAATGAAAACAATCAAATTAAAACAAAATAAAACTAAGAGAATTTGTGGAAAATGGTCGAGCTCCTTCAATTAGGCTCCTTCTAGGCTTGGGCTAGCATCTTGTAGATATGAAATAATCTTTATGCTATTTTGTTCCTTTTAGGCTTCATATTTAGGTAAGAATTTGGGGTCCAAGTCCATTAGTTTTTGGATCACTCCATTCAAGGCCTCTTTCATAGCTTTAGCTCTTGATCTTATCATTGGGCCTCCAATACCTTGCAATGGGTCTTTTGTTGACCATCTTTTAGGGTCATGTCCAGCCCTTTTGTTTCTAAGTTTTTGATTTTGTTCAAGCTTTTTCAAATCTCTTAACTCACCTCCATCATTCCCCCCCTCCTGAAAAGGATTTGCCCTCGAATCTGCAACATCAAAAGGAGAAAGGTTAACCACATTGAAAGTTGCGCTTACATTCCTATAAGAACTAGGTAAATCAATTTTATATGCATTATCATTTATTCTTTCCAACACTTGGAAAGGACCATCGCCTTTTTAGGTATAATTTAGACTTTCTTTGTTCAGGAAACCTTTCTTTCCTCAAATGAACCCACACCCAATCTCCTAGTTCAAAGATAACCTTCCTTGGCCTTTATTAGCATGTTGAGCATATTGCTTATTCTTGCACTCAATGTTCTCCTTAACCTTAGCATGAAGATCCTATACAAACTTAGCTTTCTTTGCACCATCAAGGTTAGCAAATTCATTACAAGGCAAAGAAAGTAAATCAAAGGGAGTCCAAGGATTAAAACCATATACAATCTTAAAAGGAGAAAACTCAATTGTAGAATGTAAGGCACGATTATATGAAAACTCAATGTGAGGCAAACATCTTTCCTAATTTTTTAAATTTTTTTGAATTACAACACGCAATAAGGAATAAAGTGTTCAATTCACTACTTTGGTTTGTCCATCCATTTGAAGATGTGCAATTGTAGAAAACACAATGATACGATATTAGTAGGCATGCCCATTGGAGCACTACAAGTTCGAGAAGCCCTCATCCATCAAGAAACCCAAATCATTCAAAATAATTTTAATTAGATTTTAGATTTTTAGTTTTATTAGAATTTTAAGACTTTTAGAAATTTTGCCTATAAAAGGCCCCCTATTGTACTCTATTTTGAAAAATGAATGAATGAATTTAAGTATTATTCAATACTTTGTGAGGCTTTTGCTTTTTTGTGTTCTCTGAGAGTTCACGTGACTTATCAAAGGATTAGTCTTCCTTTGGGGCGTCTTGAGGCTAGGGTTCTAAGAGACAAGTTCTCGTAGGGTCTTTCCTTTGACCAACAATCTTGTTTCTAGCTGTCCCGGGCATAGTTTCAAATTGTTGAAGGTTCTCTAGGGCATGTTCCTAGTGGGTCTTGCATCATTTGGTATCAGAGCTTTGATTCGCTAGTACAAGATATATCTTTGTGTTTCCCTTCCAATTTCTTCATACTTTCTTTCCTTCCATTTGTGTTACCTTTTCATCTTCACCTTTGTCTTCCATCTTCTTCTTTCTTCCATTGTTGTGTGCCTCCGTCCTTATTCAAAAAAAAAGTTAAGAAAAAAGAGAAAAAATTTTGAAAAAAAAATTCAAAAAAAATTCAAAAAAAAAAGTGAAAAAAAGAAAGAAAGAGTGAAAAAAAAAAGTTGCAAGTTGTGGAGTTAGTTTTCTAATTGGAGTTAATTTCCTAATTGGACTCAATTTCCTAATTGGAGTTAGTTTCCTAATTGGAATTAATTTCCTAATTGGAGTCAATTTCTTAATTGGAGCTAGTTTCCTAATTTGATTGCATTGAGTAGCCACCAAGTTATCTACTTTCCTATTTGCATTCAAGTAAGGATTTTCTTTCCTAATTGTTTTTTAAACTTGAATTGCAAGTAGTTTCCTATTAACTTGGTTCCCAAGTAGTTTCCTATTTTTAAAGTTTCTTATTTTTAGATTGTCCATTTCCTTCTCCTTCCCTCTAAGCCATCCAAACCTCCCCTTCCTCCTTGTTTCCCTTTTAGTTACACACCTCTTTTTCTCCTTTGTTTGATTCTTTGGGAATTTGCATTTTCGGATTCTAGTTTTTTTATTGTTACTAGTTTGATCTTTTCTTTTATTTGCTTGTGACTTATTTAGAACACTTGTAAGAAGCAAATTGTTAAGTGGTAAAAGGCAAGAGTGCAATTAACATTAAAGAAAAAGCCAAAAAGAGAGTTAAACACGAGTGAACTTATCATCTTTTAAGTGTAAACACGTGAGAAGAGTGTGTGAGGTCCTATTTCTTCGTTGACTAACTTTTCAAGTGACAAGATGTCTAGTGAGTACAAATTCCTTGAAGAGGCTAACAAAGAGCGATTCAAGCAATCTTGTGCATGTTTAGATGCATTCCAATCCAACTCCAACTCGACAAGACAAGATAAGGAAAAGTCATCTCTTGATTTCCATACTAGATGCCTTATCAAAGAGAAAGTGTGCAGTATGGCTATTGATAATAGTAGCTATGTAAATGTTGCTAGTACCTTACTAGTTGAGAAATTAAACTTGCCTACTATAAAGCATCCTAGGCCCTATACCTTGTTGAAGGGTAGTGCTGAATTTAGGGTTAATAAGCAAGTTTTGGTTTCTTTCTCAATTGGTAAATATCATGATAAAGCTTTATGTGACGTAGCTCCTATGTTTGATGGACATATTATGCTTGGTAAACCATGGAAACATGTTAGAAAAGCTAAATATGTCAAGCATAAGTGCAAATATTGCTATTGCTATTCATTTGTATTCAATGAAAAAAATCATGTATTGGTACCTCTTGATCCTATGGATGTTTATGAGGATCAAGTGAGAATAGCACAAGCATATAAAATGAAAGAAAAAGAGAGAGCAAAAGAAAAAGAGAGAGAACATGAGTAAGAGAGCGAAAAAGAAAAAGAGAGAGAACATGAGTTAGAGAGCGAAAAAGAAAAAGAGAGAAAACATGAGTTAGAGAGAGAAAAAGACGAGATTGAAAAAGAAAAGAATGTGAGTGAAAAGAAAGAGCTAGAGAGTTGTGAGAAAAGCATGAGTGTGATCTTGTTTGATGAAAAAAGAGAGGTTGAGAGCATGTGTAAGGATGTTTGTTTATCTACTAACAATCTTAACCTATCTTTGCCTATTGTTGGTTCTAGCTCCTTGCAGGTATGTGGAAATTTGTTTTCAAAGAAGCCATCTAATGGACCCTCGTCTTTAACTAGCATTGAGAAGAGTTGTGATTGCTTAGATTTGTTCCCTAAGAATCCACCTAATGGCGAAGATTCGAGGACGAATCTTTTCAAAGAGGGAGGGAATTATACGATATTAGTAGGCATACCCATTGGAGCACTACAAGTTCGAGAAGCTCTCATCCATCAAGAAACCCAAATCATTCAAAATAATTTTAATTAGATTTTAGAGTTTTAGTCTTATTAGGATTTTAAGACTTTTAGAAATTTTACCTATAAAAGGCCCTTTATTGTACTCTATTTTGAAAAATGAATGAATGAATTTAAGTATTATTCAATACTTTGTGAGGCTTTTTCTTTTTTGTGTTCTCTGAGTGTTCACGTGACTTATCAAAGGATTGGTCTTCCTTTGTGGCATCTTGAGGCTAGGGTTCTAAGAGACAAGTTCTCTTAGGGTCTTTCATTTGACCAACAATCTTGTTTCTAGCCGGTCCCGGGCATAGTTTCAAATTGTTGAAGGTTCTCAAGGGTATGTTCCTAGTGGGTCTTGCATCACACAAGCTTTGTATCCAACTTAGCTCATAAAGTTTTCCAAAAGTGATTAACAAATTTTACATCACGGTCACTCACAATAGATCGGGGCAAATCATGTAATCTAATAATCTCTTTGTAAAACAAATAAGAAATATGGATAACATCATTTGTTTTTGAGCAAGCAATGAAATGAGCCATTTTACTAAATCAATCAACAACAACAAATATGCTATCCTTTCCACTAAATGTTTTAGGCAATCCAAGCATAAAATCCATTGAAATATCTACCCAAAGATGAGAAGGAACATGTTAGGGAGTATACAAGCCATGTGGTTGCATTTTAGATTTAGCGTGCTTACATACAATGCACCTTTTACACACAGTAATCACACCCCTATGCATATGAGGCCAATAAAAATGTTCTTTCGACATGGATAAGGTCTTTTCTATCTTAAAGTGCCCCATCAAACCACCCCCATGAGATTCTTTAACCAAAAGCTCACGCATAGAATAAACAGGCACACACAATTTATTCCTTTTAAATAAGAAACCATCAAATCTAAAGAAATCATTAACACTATGTTTTTCGCATAACTTTCAAGTTTCAACAAAGTTAGCATCACATTCATACATGCTTTTGAAAGGTTCGAATCCAATCAACCTAGCTTGCATAGATGTAATGAGACTATACCTTCTAGACAAAGCATCAGCTACAACATTTTCTTTCCCCTTTTTATGTTTAAGCATATAAGGAAATGACTCAATGAATTCAAGCCACACAGTATGCCTCTTATTCAACTTATCTTGGGTCTTTAGGTATTGAAGACTCTTATGATCATAATGCAAAACAAATTCCTTAGACCACAAATAATGTTACCAATGTTCCAAGGTTCTTTTTAAAGCATACAATTCCTTGTCATAAATTGAATAATTCAAACAAGAACCACTAAGCTTCTCACTAAAGTAAGCAATAGGCCTAGACTCTTGCATCAAAATAGCACCAATACCAATTCTAGAGGCATCACATTCAACTTAAAAAACTTTAGAGAAATTAGGAAGACTAAGTAGAGGGGCATTGGTCAATTTATTTTTCAAAGTGTTAAAAGCTGCCTCTTATGCCTCACCCCATTTAAAGGCAACATTTTTCTTTACCAACTCATTTAAAGGTGCATTTTTTGTTCATCATCATTTTCTGTATGGCTATTTCTTGTGTTTTCCTTCATGTTTTTGGACATGTAATAGGTCTTTTTTGTGTCTTAAAACCTCTTCTTTCTGCTCGTTTTGGAATCACATCAATCTGATTTTTCTAGAGTAAGTTATAGCTATTTCTTTCGTGCATGTCATTCTAACCCTTTAGAAATATTGTGTTCTATTTGCAAATTTTAGCACCTTTAAGATTAAACAAAAAAAATAATAGTATATTACAGTGAAAAAAAAGGGAAAAGAAAAGAAAAGAAGGAAAAGTTGCAAAAAAAGAAGAAGTCAGAATCTGTGAAAAGGAAAGTTGTGTTGGAAATTGTAAATTTTGAATTGTTGACTTGAATTGCAATTGTTGAAGATCCTCTATTCTTGGAATTACCATTTCTGATTCCTTGAGTTGATCTGGTCATTAAAATGTCATATTGTGCACAATTCATAAAAAGAAATTTGCATTCATTCACCTTGTTCTAAATTTCAAATTTCTGATTGCTTCATTACTGACTTCATATTTCAATTTCCTTTTCATCCTTTCCTTTTAATAATTAATCATTTAACCATTTGATATCCCATAATCTGCCACACACCATTTGTTCCATAAAGTCATTGTCTTCATTTCCTTTCCTAGTCACTTGCTGTATTTTCCATTGGCTGCACCTACGATTTTTTTAAAAAAATGTTGGACTTTTGTTGTCTCTTTAAGAACTTTGCCTCTTGGATTCTAATTTGAGATTGCCATTTCATTTGCTGCTTCTTTTGATTTGTTGGATTTAATTTAGTACACTATAGGAAGCAAGTTGAGAGGAAAAAAGGAAGAGTGTTTTCATCATTGTAAAAGCCTTACAAATGTGAAACAATAGTAAATTTGCATTATTTAGAGTGAAACATGTGAGGGAGTGGTTAAGTCCTTTCTCTTGCTATTCATTAACATTTTAGGTGCCAATCATGTCTGAAAGTGAAGATAACCAAGTTGACCTTAAATTGTTCATCAAATCTGTTCAAGAACAATTCAAGAGACTAAATACTAGGTTAGATCAAATGGATTCTTCTTCTTCCAATAGCAAGGCAAGGCGTGGTAAAAGCATTGATCTAGAAGGAGATGAATCTGATTTTGAGGAGGAAAGCTAACATGAAAGAGTTAGGAGAGATCCACCTCAAAAGAAAGATGCCCTTAGTAACATCAAGATGAAAATCCCTTCCTTTCAAGGGAAGGTGATCCTAATGTATATCTTAAATGGGAAAGAAAAGTTGAGTTTGTATTTGACTGCTAATCTTTTTCAGAGGAAAGTAAAGTGAAATTAGCTGCTCTGAAGTTTACAGATTATGCAAGCCTATGGTGGAATCAATTAACCACTAGTAGGAGGCGTTCTGGAGAGGGTCTAATTCGGTCTTGGCCAAAAATGAAGGCTTTCATGAGGAAGAGATTTGTCCCTACCCATTACTATAGATCTGTGCACAAGAGGCTTCACAAAATCAAACAAGGATCTATGAGTGTGGAAGAATATTTTTAGCAAATGCAAATTGCCATCATCAAAGCCGACATTGAGGAAGATTCAAAAGTTACAATGGCAAGATTTCTTGGTGGCTTAGATCCTGAAATTGCTATAGAAGTTTAATTGCAAAACTACCTTGATATGGAGAAGTTGTTGCATAAAGGCATTAAGGTGGAGAAGCATTTTAAGGCAAAATAGAAATTGAAATCATACGCTAGTTCCAATAAAGACTTCAAGTCCTCTTTCAAGTTCAAAGGAGAGACCAAACCTAAAGAGGAGAATAAGTTAAAGATGCAAACACCTACTTCTAAAGGTAAATATGAACCTAAATCTTCTTCTAGTTCTTCTAAAATTAAATGCTTTAAAATGTCAAGGTTTTGGTCACATTATTTCACAATGTCCAAATAAAAGGACTATGATTTTGCTTGAGAATAGTGTTGTTACTATTGAAAGTAGTGGTAATGAAGATGTGAAAGCTGAGTTAAGCTCTAATGGAGGTAATGAATCTGATGTGGAGGTAGCTGAAACTCTGATTGGTGAGGCTCTAGTGTCAAGGCATGCTCTTAGCATTCAACCTAAAAAGGAGCTTGAAAAAGAACAATGAGAGCATATCTTTCACATTAGGTGTTTTGTTAACCATAAGGTATGTAGTCTTATCATTGATAATGGGAGCTATACTAATGTTTCTAGTACCTTATTAGTTGAAAAGCTAGGTTTGTTAACTAGAAAACACCCCACTCCTTATAATTTGTTGTAATGATAATGGGGATGTTAAAGTTACTAAACAAGTTGTTGTAGCATTTTTTATAGGAAGTTACCATGATGAGGTTTTGTGTGATATGGCTCCTATGTACCACACTTGTTATTGGGTAAACCTTGGCAATTTGATAGGAAAGTTTAGTATGATGGTTATTGATACAATATCAGTAGGCATGCCCATCGGAGCACTACAAGTTTGAAAAGCTCTCATCCATCTAGAAACCCAAATCATTCAAAAGTGTATAATTAAGGTCCAAATGGCTCATGAAGGGATGACACATACTCAAGAGATCCAAATTGTGCTAGTATATGTCCAAAAATCTCAAAAATCTCAAGGTAATCTATGTTAGACGTCGGCCCAAGTTTAGAGCCCAAGATTTATATCTGATCAATATCTTTTTAAAGATGCAAAAGTGGAAGTCTAAGTGGAAGCTTAATTTTCTAAGAAGAGTCCATGGAGCAACTAAAGTCAATATCCAATATGTTAAAGGCCCAATCCAATTATACACATACAAGAGGAGTGCTAAGGCCCAATTGGAGTCCAATTACAAGAGATTAAAAATCATGTGTCAACCATGTGATTTTTAATGAAGTATGTGCATCCCATGTGACTACTTAAAGAAGCTAATTAGTTTTGACTAAGATTCTTATGAATTTCATTTTTATTATTTTATTATTTTTTTAGACTTGGTCAATGAGCTTATCTAGGATATTAAGTTAAAATTAATATCCTAATCTTGTTCCTTGATTTTAGGCACTATTTAGAATAATTCTAATCAGATTTTAAAGTTTAACTTTTATTAGGATTTTAAGTTTTTTAGAAATTTTGCCTATAAAAGACCCCCTATTGTACTCTATTTTAGAAGATCATAAATGAATAAATTTGAGTATTATTCAATACTTTGTGAGGCTTTTGCTTCTTTGTGTTCTCTAAGAGTATATGTGACTTATCAAAGGATTGGTCTTCCTTTGTGGCGTCTTGAGGCTAGGGTTCTAAGAGACAAGTTCTCTTAGGGTCTTTCCTTTGACCAACATTCTTGTTTTTTAGCCAATTCCGGGCAAAGTTTCAAATTGTTGAAGGTTCTTTAGGGCATGTTCCTAGTGGGTCTTACATCAGTTATACTAACAGATATTCTTTTAAGTTTAATAAGAAAACCATTATACTAACATCTCTCAGACCCTTATAGGCATATGAAGATCAAAAGCGAATTACTCAAGAATGCAAGCTAAGAGAGAAAGAAAAGAAAGTGCATGAGAAAGAAAGAAAGGAAAGTGAGATGGAGAGAAAAGGAAAGAGAGCTACTAAAAAGAAAAGGAAAGAGAGTGACAACAAGAAAGTAACACTATTTTCTGGTAGAGCAGAGATTAAGAAGGCTTTATGTAGTGAGACATCTTTTGTACTCTTGTATAAGGATGTTTATCTAACCCTTAGTGACCTTGATGAATCTTTTCCTTCTAGTGTTTTGAGTTTATTGTAGGAATATAAAGACTTGTTTTCGAAAGAGGTACCAGATAGATTGCCCCCCATAAGAGGCATTGAAACACAAGATTGACTTTATTCCTAGAGCATCTCTTCCTATCGACCTGCTTATAGGGCAAATCTAGAAGAGACTAAGGAAATTTATAGGCAAGTGGAGGAAGTTATGAAAAAGGGTGATGCAAGACCCACTAGGAACATGTCCTAAAAAACCTTCAACAATTCGAAACTTTACCCGGGACCGGCTAGAAACAAGAATGTTGGTCAAAGGAAAGACCCTAAGAGAACTTGTCTCTTAGAACCCTAGCCTCAAGACGCCACAAAGGAAGATCAATCCTTTGATAAGTCACGTGAACTCTCAGAGAACATAAAGAAGCAAAAGCCTCACAAAGTATTGAATAATACTCAAATTCATTCATTCATGATCTTCCCAAAATAGAGTACAATAGGGGGCCTTTTATAGGCAAAATTTCTAAAAGTCTTAAAATCCTAATAAAACTAAAACTCTAAAATTTGATTAGAAATATTTTAAATAGTGCCTAAAATCAAGGAACAAGATTAGGATATTAATTTTAACTTAATCTCCTAGATAAGCTCCTTGACCAAGTCTAAAATAATAATAAAATAATAAAAAATGAAATTCAAAAAGAATCCTAGTCAAAACTAATTAGTTTCTTTAAATAGTCACATGGGACGCTCATACTTCATTAAAAATCACATGGTTGACACATGATTTTTAATCTTCTTGTAATTGGGCTCCAATTGGGCCTTGACACTCCTCTTGTAGAATGGTTAGCATAATCACACATTTTACATCTTCTTGGGCCGTCTCTTGACTCAAATAAATGGGCTCTAAGTTATGAAGCTTATGAATCAAATAATTGAAGGCTTCTTTCATTGTTTTGGCCCTAGCTCTTGTAATTGGGCCTCCTATGCCTTGCAATGGATCTTTGGGTACATTTGATTTGAACTCTTAGGTTTTAATTTGCAAATCATGTCCTTGGACTTGAAACTTAGCACCATATCCTTCATCAAGTCCACTTCTATGCTCAGCAAGGATTCTTGGTGCTATTGCATCATTGGGGTTTGTGAGAGAAAGCCTCAGTCCATGTGCTATTCTAGTTATACTTGTGCCCAAGAAGGATGGCAAATGGAGGATGTGTGTAGACTACCGAGCCATCAACAAAATCACAGTTAAGTATAGATATCCCATTCCTAGGCTTGATGACATGCTTAATGAGTTGCATAGTGCTTACTTATTTTCAAAAATAGATCTTATGAGTGGTTATCATCAAATTAGGATGAAAGAGGGTGATGAGTAGAAAATTGCATTTAAAACTTAGTTTGGTTTATATGAATGGCTTGTTATGCCCTTCGGCTTCACTAATGCTCCTAATACATTCATGAGCTTAATGAATCATGTGTTTTGCCCTTACATAGGAAAGTTTGTTGTTGTATATTTTGATGACATTCTTGTATTTTCTAAGAGTCTAGAAGAGCATATTAAGCATTTGCATTCTGTGTTTATTATTTTGAGAGAAAATAAACTTTTTGCAAATTTAGAGAAGTACTTTTTCTGCTTGGATTCTGTTGTTTTTCTTGGTTTTATCGTAGGTATTGATGGCCTCCGGGTGGATGAAGAAAAGGTGAAGGCAATTCGGGAGTGGCCAACACCTAAGAATGCTAGTGAGGTGGGGATTTTCCATGGACTTGCAAGTTTCTACCGACGTTTTGTAAAAGACTTCTTAACCCTTGCTGCACCTCTAAATGAGCTAGTAAAGAAAAATATTATCTTTAAATGGGATAAGGCACAAAAGGTGGTTTTTAACACTTTGAAAGATAAATTGACCAATTCCCTTCTACTTATTCTTACTGATTTCTTTAAAGTTTTTGAAGTTGAATGTGATGCCTCTGGAATTGGTATTGGTGCTGTTTTGATACAAGAGTCTAAGCCTATTGCTTACTTTAGTGAGAAACTTAGTGGTGCTTGTTTGAATTATTCAACTTATAACAAAGAATTGTATGCTTTAAAAAGAACCTGGAACATTGGCAATATTATTTGTGGTCTAAGGAATTTGTTTTGCATTCTGATTATAAGAGTCTTCAATACCTAAAGACCCAAGATAAGTTGAATAAGAGGCATGTTGTGTGGCTTGAATTCATTGAGTCATTTCCTTATGTGCTTAAACATAAAAAGAGGAAAGAGAATGTTATGGATGATGCTTTGTCTAGGAGGTATAGTCTCATTACATCTATGCAAGCTAAGTTGATTGGTTTTGAATCTTTCAAAAGCATATATGAATGTGATACTGACTTTGTTGAAACTTGAAAATTGTGTGAAAAATATGGTGTTGATGATTTCTTTAGATTTGATGGTTTCTTTTTTAAAGGGAATAAATTGTATGTGCCTGTTTGTTCTATGCGTGAGCTTTTGGTTAAAGAATCTCATGGGGGTGGTTTGATAGGGCACTTTGGGATAGAAAAGACTTTATCCATGTTGAAAGAACATTTTTATTGGCCTTATATGTGTAGGGATGTGATTGTTGTGTGTAAAAGGTGCATTGTATGCAAGCACGCTAAATCTAAAGTGCAACCACATGGCTTGTATACTCCCTTACATGTTTCTTCTCATCCTTGGGTAGATATTTCAATAGATTTTGTGCTTGGGTTACCTAGAACATCTAGTGGAAAGGATAACATATTTGTTGTTATTGATCGATTTAGTAAAATGGCTCATTTCATTGCTTGCTTAAGAACAAATGATGCTGTCCATATTTCTAATTTATTTTTCAAGGAAATTGTTAGATTGCATGGTTTGCCCCGATCTATTGTGAGTGACCGTGATGTAAAATTTGTTGGTCACTTTTGAAAAACTTTGTGGGCTAAGTTGGGTACAAAACTTGTGTTTTCTATGGTTGCACATCCTCAAATAGATGGACAAACCGAAGTGGTAAATTGAACACTTTCTTCCTTACTACGTGTTGTGATTCAAAAAAATTTAAAGAATTAGGAAAAGTGTATGCCTCACATTGAGTTTGCATATAATTGTGCCTTGCATTCTACAACTAAGTTTTCTACTTTTGAGATTGTATATGGTGTTAATCCTTTGACTCCCTTGGATTTACTTCTTTTGCCTTGTAATGAGTTTACTAACCTTGATAGTGCAAAGAAAACTAAGTTTGTGCAAGATCTTCATATTGAGGCGAGCATTGAGCGCAAGAATGAACAATATGCTTAACATGCTAATAAAGGCCAAAGGAAGGTTATCTTTGAACCGAGAGATTGGGTGTGGGTTCATTTAAGGAAATAAAGGTTTCTTGAACAAAGGAAGTCCAAATTACACCCAAGAGGCAATGGTCCTTTCCAAGTGTTGGAAAGAATAAATGATAATGCATATAAAACTGATTTACCTAGTTCTTATGGATGTAAGTGCAATTTTCAATGTGGTTGGCCTTTCTCTTTTTGATGTTGCAAATTCGAGGGCGAATGTAATGTTCGATTTTTCGTAAAGTACCGAAATGAGTCAGTTTTCAAAGCAAGTCCCTTGAGATAAGTGATTCAAGGCCAAATAAAATTTGGATAAAATTTTAAATAATAGAAAATAAGGATTTGAGCCTTGAGTTGCCCAGAAACCAGGGTCGGAGTGATTCGAAAAATTTGCCGAAAGGCCAGTACATTTTCGTAAATAAGTGCAATTTTGGAAAAGCACCTAGGAGGGCTTTTTAAATGAAAATTTTGAGTTCCCTAGGGTTCTCAGAGGCCCCAAAAACCATGCGAAGCCCCGGGATCGGTAAAGCCCCTCCGGTGTACTCTTTCCAACGTCGGTTGATCCAAACTTTAACCCATTCGTTCGGGAAGGTTTAACCTTTGATTTGAGTGATTCCAAATGCATTTTAGTAAATTGGGAACCTATTTGTTATGATGGAAAAAATGGTTTTAAAAAAGGAGCTAAAACAAAGGAGAAACAAAAATGCAAACTACAAAGGGCAAAATTAGAATTTTTAAAAAAGTCACTTTTCCCTCCTTACATCTATATGGTGCCCAACTTTCCTCCCCATTTGGAATCAGAAAATTTGGCATAATTTCATAAGGGAGAGCAAGGGTCTTGGGTGCACCAAGAGAGGAGGATAAGAAGAAAAAAATTCCATGGAAAATTAGTTGTTTTCATGCTTTCTCTCCACCAACCTCTTCTCCTCTTTTTCCCTCTTCTTCTCCATGATTTTTTTGAAGTTTTGAGGGCTGTTTTGAAGGAAGAACAAAGGGGAAAGTTCGGACTTGAAGAGAGGAGCTTGGAGAAACCAAGATTTAAGCCAAACTAACCAAGGAAACAAAGTAAAAATGCATCCTATGGTTGATATCTTCCATGGCCTTTCTTCTCCATTTCGACCCACATGTGTTTTGCCCTAAGGAGTCAGATTTTTAACTAAACCAAGGATGATTCTTAGGTATTTGATAGAGGAGAATAAGAATATGCAAAGAAAACCGAGAAATAGGCATTAGAAATCAAGATGCAAAACCTAGGGTTTTAAGTGCACCTTCCAATTTCTGAATTTGTATGATGATTCCTAGGTCTAAGTAAGAGTTTAAATAAGTTCTTAAGGCACCTAAGATGCTCCCCACAATCTTCTTCCTTCAAGAAAACAAAGAAACTTTCCATGGAGGCCAAGGAAGCCTATGTCTCGGCCTAGGCATGTTTGTGTAGGAAGGAGAGTTTTAAATTTTTCTAAGGCCATTCTTGAGTCATATTTGATGAATGAAGATGAAGAGAGGCTTTGGAAAAAAATTAGAACTCATGGAAAGTGATTTGGTGTATTAGGTTCCATATTATGACCTAAAAAAGTAACATGATACTAGGCCTTTATTTTAATGGTTTGATGGCTCCAAGAGGCTTAAAAGGAGTCAAGAATCATATTTGAAAGGAAAGAATGAGGCCTAGAAATCATTTTAGGGGTGTTGCTTTATTAGGTGCTAATATAGACCATAATAGAGCCTATAGAGCAATCTAGTTTTTATCAAGTGATGTAGCCTTAGAATATGTTTCATGGACCTAATTGGCTCCCATAAATTGTATCTAGGTCAAGAGAAACCATCTCTATCAAATTGTGGGTGTATAGCCGAAAGAGGAGGCTTGAAAGCTAAGAAAAAAGTATGTGCTTGTATACAAGGTAGCTCTCTCCACCTTCTCTCATGCATGGATGTGTGTTTAGCTTGTTTTAGAATGTGTGTATGTGTATTTTCAAGCTACGAAAAGTATGCTAGCATGCCTTTATATGTCATGATCCTTGATGCCATGTTATGTTTTAAATGAATCCATGATATTTGTATGAGTTTGCTTAAGTGTGGAAAGGCCAAGAACTCTTCCCTTTGGTAAGGATGGGCCAAGAACCTTTAAGCTTGGTTGAGACAAAGTAAAGAGTCTCCCAAAAGCAAAGTGGGCCCCCAAGAGTATGGTTGAGTCTAAAACTCTTGAAGAATAGGTGAGACAAGTCCAAAATCCATGAGGAGAAGTATGAGGCCAATCCAAATACTGGGAAAACTCTTGAATATCTTGTATGATTGATTCACATGCCAAGGTTGCTTTGAAAATGTCCATGACTTCCATTTTTCCATTTTTCCATACATGCATTTGAAAAGCTTGCTTTGCACATATTATGTGTGATTGAATGGGAGATGAGCTATTGGAATTCTTTGAATCTCATCCCCTCCCCTCTAATAATCTAACATGCTAGGTGAACTAAGCAATTACGGTGAAGGGAGCCAACAACGATAAGGAAGAGAGATTGACAACCTTATGTCTTGTTTTGTTTATTTTGGAACCATAATGATGGTTCATCATGTATATAAGGTTGTATATGTACTATGAACGTTGAGACATGTGTAAATACACTATTATGTGATGTTTAGATGTATGATTATGATATATGACCACTAACCTATATTTTGAGTATGTTAGGCTATAGAATAAGAATTTAAAGTTTGTGAATATGTGTATAAGTGAAGGTTGAATGGGTAAAATGAGATGCATGAGGTTTGGGCCCATTTGGGCAGCTCACACAAGTCTTAAATATGCTTTTAGACTTGCCCAAAAGGTGCCAACACCAAGGGAAGACCATTTGACAAGTTTGGTACCTCATATGAAACTAAATTTGACCATTATGGATCCCTACATCACTTTTTAGTCAAATAAGTTAGTTTTGATCTGAAATTTGACATGGAATTAGGTCTCAATAAGAGCTTTTTGGGAAGTTAAAGATCATAATTTTTGGAGGTCTACAGAATATTTGATGATTTTTTGAAATTGGCAAATTTTATGGATTTGGTCTGCTACACTATTCAATTGGTCTAAAATTATTTTCTGTCATTTGAGATTCAAATGATATCCAATTATCATGAAATTTTATACAAATAAACTAGGAAATCACAGTGACTTGTGCTGACTGGAAACACCTCATTTGGAGGTCTAGAGAAAAACATATGAATTTTTGAAGTTTCTATCCAGTATCAGTAGTCTTGCCCGACCAGAAGTACTGTTCCATCAAATTTTGAGATTTGGGCTTGATGAACTGAACTAGAATATTTTTTTCTCTCTAGTTAACATCTATAGCTTTTCAGATTGGTATCATTTGCATGGATTGGATTTTTTTAAAATTAATTGGACATTTTTGAAGTTCATATCAGTAAATTGTGACAGCATTAAGACCCAGCCCAACCTCTAGACCATTTTTCATGTTAAACGCCCTATGTGTGGGATTTTATGACTTGTACATATTTTTAGCATGGAGTGGACATCCCAAGCTTTCCAGAATGACCAAGATTGATTTTGATTTTTCTAGATTTAGTTATGATTTTTCAAAATTTGCTTAGAAATAAGGTCAATTCTGGCCGAGAATGAATACCCATTTCCTATGTCTCTTTTCGATTTCTATGAGTTGTAGGTATGTTTTTGTGATACAAATGAGTTGTAATAAGGTAATTAAATATGAAGAGGCATAGTATGAGCTCACACGGTCCATGTGACATCGAAATAAATTTTTAGATATGACGAAACGTAAATAAAAGTCTAATTTTCATGCTTCTCCATGGAAATCATATATATGTTCCATGATAATTATACTATTCAAAGGCATGAGATGAGCTAGAATTATGGTGTTACAGCAAATCCTTTTCAAGAGGGAGGGAATGATAAAGATGAGCTAAGAGACTTAAAAGAGCTTGAACAAAATTAAGAACTTGAAAATAAAAGGGCTAGACGTGACTCTAAAAGATGGCCAACAAAAGACCCATTGCAAGGTATGGGAGGCCCAATGACAAGATCAAGAGCTAAAGCTATGAAAGAGGCCTTAAATGGAGTGATCCAAAAGCTAATGGACTTGGAGCCCATATTCTTAGCTGAATATAAAGCCTAAAAGGAACAAAATGGCATGAAGATTATTTCATATCTACAAGGGAATACCCAAGTCTAAAAGGAGCCTAATTGAAGGAGCCCAGCCATTTTCCACCAAATTCTTTTAGTTTTATTTTGTTTTAATTTGATTGTTTATATTTTTGATTTTTAGCTTTATTAGGCGCCATTCTTAGTGAACTTGTCCAGACTTAAATTTGTTTTATTTTCCCGCCATGTAAAAGGCGCTACCTAAGAGTTATTCTATGTTTAGAGTTTTATTTTTCAAATGCCTATATAAGGCCAACTTGTACTCCAAGAATTGGCAAATTGAATGAATTATCATTTCTGACTTGTGAGGTTTCTTTTATGGCCTTTGTGTGCTGGAGAAAATTTTTCACTTATTAAAGGGGTGGTTTCCTTTGTGGCGTATCGGATTAGGGTTCTAAGAGATGGGTTCTCTTAGGATTCAACTCTACTGACCAACATTTCTTCTTCTTCATTCATTCATTCCTTTCTTGCTCTTCGTTACTTGCTGTCTAGATTTGTGTTTTGCTTGTTCTTGTGTTGCAACCAAATTCTGATCATTGAATCCGTGTTATTTGGGATTTCTAGAATGGGTTTCTATGGGGTCTCACATCACTTTATACATCAAAATTTAATTAGGCCTAATCCTGCCCCCTAAAATATGATTAGGTTATACATCATTTTTATATATATGAGAGGTTTGATGTATAAGTTTATACAATACATGACTTGTATCAAACAAGTAATAAGTTCATAATGTATTGTAATAACGTATACTAGATCTTTACAATATACCAAACAACACTTATTATATTTTCAAAATATATGTGTACATCTTTTAAAATAAAAAAGTTATAGCATACTTTAATCTAATTATTATTATTTACTAAAATACCATTCATATACTTAAATGCATTTCTTTAATTAAAATACCTTTTTATATATTTTTTATGGAAGACATTTTAATAAAAAAATTTAAAATTAAATTAAAGTTTATATTTTAAAAATAATAAAAAATCTATATAAAACTTTAACAAAATTTAAGTAAGATCTATTTAATTTAGTAATAAATAAATAAATATGTTGAGCCACAAGGAAGTTGATTTCAACACCACCTTTATGCAAATACTAAAAGTCATAATGATGCAAGACCCTCTATGAACCTTGGCTTAGGAACCCTTGGCACACATGTTGATCACTCGGGACCAGCTACATCTCACACGAAAACGAAAGCACATAAAGAGATTGTTGGTTGGAGGTAGAATTTAAGAGAATTTGTCTCTTAGAACCCTAACCAATGACATCACAAAGAATAACCAATCATTTGATAAGTCACGTAAACTCTTAGAGAATACAAAGAAGTAAAAGCCTCACAAAAAAAATTAAATAATACTCAAATTCATTCATAAGTTGAATATAAAGTATAATAGAACACCTTTTATAGACAAAGTTTTCAAAAATCTAGAACCATAAAAATAAATACTAAAATTCATAATTAATTATTCAACATTAAATCGACACTATTTACATGATCAAAATCTGATTAGAAATCCTTTTAAATGGTACCTAAAATTAAGCAACAAGATTATAAAACTAATTTCAATTTAATCTCTAAGAAAAAAATCTTTGACCGAGTTCTAAAAATAATAAAATAAATAAAAACAAAATTTATAAAAAAAATTCAGCTCAAAAATTGATCAGTTCCTTTAAGTATTACATGGGATGCACATGTTTCATTAAAAGTCGTTGGCACATAATTCTTAATCTCTTGGAATTGGACTCGCATTGGGCCTTGACACTTCTCTTGTAAGATGGTTACCATAATCACGCCTTTTATATCTTTTAGAGCCCTCTTTTGATTCAAATGAATAGGCTCTAAATCATAAAACCTATGAATCAAACAATTGAAGCTCTCTTTCATTATTTTGGCCTTAGCTTTTGTTATTAGACCTCCTATGCCTTGCAATAAATTCTTATACACTTTAGATTTGAATTCTTGGACTTTATTTTGCAAATCACGTCCTTAGGTTTAAAATTTAGCATCATATTTTTCATCCAGTCCACTTCCATGTTCAGCAAGCTCTCTTGGTGCTTTGCATCACATGAGAATTTGGTTTTTGCTAAATGTGATTTGAATTGTATATGGGAACCTTTTTTTTCTTTTTATTTTGGTCTCCCAATCGTTTCTTACATGAGAAAACTCTTTTTTAAAACTACTTTTTCAAGAGTTTGGACTTCCAGTGATGGTTAATTTAATTGGGCTTAAAGCCCATGGAAAATCAGAGAAAGGGACAAAAGAAACGAAACGGCGAGCCGTTTGTCCATGGTGTAATTGCCTTCCCTCGATCGGATCCACGATTCAGAATTAGATCTAGCGCTTCCTCTCATTTCCCACCCTCCCTCTTCTCTCTTTTCCTCACTGATAGCCGACTGTACCTGTCGCCGTCCACGGCAGCTCTGGCCGTTTCCTGACGCGCCATCTCTCTCCTATCTCGCAGGTGCTTCCTAGCCCCACTCGATCTGTCGAATTTCAAACTTGATCTTCAGATTTCGTCTCCATTTCTTGCTTCTTCGTATATTTCCCTATTTTTTTTTCTTTCATTAACAGGAGTATTTGCATTTTTTTATTTTCGTTCTTTGATTTTCTGGGTTCGCGATTGAACTCCGTTTTGCACATGATGCTTTTTTCTTTTTAAAACATTTTCTCTGGGTTTTTATTTGTTTTATACGAATTGCTTCCTATTTAGTCCTTGTAATGTTTCTGATGGGATTTGGTAAATGGACAATTTTTTTTCCGGCCAATTGGTAAAAGGACATTGATTGCCTCTCATGCGACTTTTAAGTGATTGCTGAAAATGATGTAGGAAAGGTCTGCTTTTATGCTGAATCATTTTGTCTTGGGGGTGAGGGGCAGTCCTGAGATTTTGATGTTGGGATTAATTTCTCCTCTGTTTTAATCTTTGCATTAAGTGAAGTGGGGGAATATAGGGAATTTGGATATTTTTGTTTTGTTTACTTGATGTTTCTTGCAGTTATCGTCGTTTTTGAATGGTTATATGAAGCTTGAATAGTGGCATGAATAAAAGCAAACTTCTGATTCTATATATTGCAGTTGTACTTGGATAGTTAAACTTACGATAACTTGTTACTTTTGATTTCATATAGATCTTATCAATTCTTGTTGTGTAATCAAAATTGTACAATTTACGATTCGAATCTTACGATATGTGATGAGTCACAAAGTTAATGATATAAATTGGTGGTTGAATTAGAACTAGTCTTAGATTGCCCGATTCACAATTTGAATTTTATGATTTGTAATGGGTCACAATTTGAATTTTATGATAAGCCATAAATTGTGCAATTCAAGCCAATACGACATAATAGCACGGCATTGTTTTTTAGAAATATGTGAAAACAATAAATTGGCATGGCAATATCGAATTGTTAAGTATTGTTTATTTCTTTTATAAAGAATACAAAGAAGAATATTAATTGACATTATTTCAAGAGTTAATTGCTTACAAAAATTTTATGATTAATGAGTTTATCTATGACTTAATGTTTTAAGTATTTTTCTTAATTTTTGGGTTAAATTTACTATTTTGAGTATTTATGCATATTACAAGGATATACATATGTTATTTTTTATATTTTATGTTAGTTTTTACTTATTACTGAATCTTACGATTTGATACATTTTATGATTCACAATTCAAAATATATTTTCCATTTCATGATACATACAACGATTTGACAACTATGTCTATGATTCTATATTACTATCTGATTGAATAGGTGGACCCTCTATTGTATTTGGTGAAAGGCGGGTTTTACAGCATTCATAGTGACAAAATAGCAGGTTTAGTTTCATTTTCTAATTCGTTTTTAACTGTTGAAGTTATTTGTATATTGATGGCAGAAATATGCCTTCTCAAAAGGTTGAAACGGGTCATCAGGACACAGTCCATGATGTGGCCATGGATTACTATGGCAAGCGGCTGGCTACAGCTTCATCTGACCACACAATAAAGATAATTGGGGTGAGCAACACAGCCTCTCAACATCTAGCAACTCTGGCTGGTCATCAAGGACCTGTGTGGCAGGTGGCATGGGCTCACCCCAAATTTGGGTCTCTACTTGCTTCATGTTCCTATGATGGGCGTGTCATTGTATGGAAGGAGGGTAACCAAAATGAATGGACCCAAGCTCATGTCTTCGATGACCACAACTCATCTGTGAATTCAGTTGCTTGGGCTCCTCATGAGTTGGGTCTTTGCTTGGCTTGTGGTTCATCTGATGGGAATATCTCTGTTTTCACTATAAGAGCAGATGGTGGCTGGGACACTTCAAGGATTGACCAAGCTCACCCAGTGGGCGTCACTTCTGTTTCATGGGCCCCTTCAACAGCACCTGGTGCTCTTGTTGGTTCTGGCTTGCTCGACCCTATGCATAAGTTATGTTCAGGCGGTTGCGACAACACTGTGAAGGTGTGGAAGTTCTACAATGGGAACTGGAAGATGGACTGCTTCCCAGCTCTTCAAATGCATACTGATTGGGTTCGAGATGTTGCATGGGCACCTAACTTGGGACTTCCTAAGTCTACCATTGCTAGTGCGTCACAAGACGGCAGAGTCATTATATGGACTGTGGCCAGAGATGGTGATCAGTGGGAAGGAAAGGTTTTGAATGATTTCGAGACCCCTGTTTGGAGGGTCTCTTGGTCATTGACTGGAAACATATTGGCTGTTGCTGATGGAAACAACAGCGTGACATTATGGAAGGAAGCAGTGGATGGGGAGTGGCAACAGGTGACAACGGTGGAACCCTAGAATCTGATTTTGAAAAGTCCTGATTATTAATCTGGTATTATGATTAGAATTTTCATTTTCATTCTTATAATGTAATTGACATCTTGTTTTTGTTCCATATCATACCTTTGAGTAGTTGTGCTTCTACTAAGCTCTAGTTCCTTGAAGTATGTGATCCATTTAGGATACTGTGATTGCAAGAATGAAGTTCGATAGTTTGAATTGTGTTTCTTTAAAACTTTAGATCTCTAGCATGTGAGTTACATAAATCTTTAGTCCATTGGAATTTAAGATATACAGAAGAGCAAGTCTGTGTGCCCCATTAAATCCCCTTCTTTGCTCTTTGAACTGTTCGTAACATGGGGAATTAAGAATGTGGTATTTAAATTGAAGGTAAAGAAACCAATTTGCTTAGCGCCAAACTTTTGAGGACAAAATTGTGAAAAGGCCCTTCCTCCTATGGATCACTAAAAGTTTAAAACCATACTTGATAATTACATCGAGATTGGCCAGCAATTTATGGATTATAGTTCTCTTTTTTTTTCTTTTGTTTCCTGGTTCTAAAAATAAAGCACTCATCTTCATACATTTGCTATTATAAATGTAATTTGAATTATAAGGAAAAAGAATATAATACAAAAAAAATTTAAGAGAAAATAATAATTACCAGAGTCCCCGCAAATAACAGACCACATAATGGAGATGGAGGAGATATGAAAATTGATGATGAAAGCAAATATGTGTATTTATACTATAGTAATCAGGAAATGCCGATGGTTTTGCCGAGCAGCCATAGAACCAAGGATAGCTCAATGCCGAATATGGTGTGCAGGGTTGTCCTATCCATCATGAATCAAAACACGGTAATTCCTCCAAACCTGTATCCTCTGTCCATTGGTTGGGATGTGTATACTGTGCGCATCCCAATCTACATGGTTTAGAATTTATAATTTTTTTTATATAAAATATTATTTTTTTAATACTTATCAATTATAAAATTATTTTTATTTTGCATCTTATAAAATAAAAATACTTTTAAAATTTAAAAAAATATATGAAATTTGATCTAGACAACTCAGATGGATACACATTAGACAGGATCTAGGGGCAAATTCCTCCTCTATTATTCTCAAAGTAATTCACTGCATACGTCATTTATTAATGATATTAGTTAACATATGATTGCATATTTTGTAAAATCTTAATTTCCTAATTAAATTTGACAAAGAGTTTGTGTGTGATGTACCA
Organism: Erythrophleum ivorense; assembly: GCA_026724425.1. Taxonomy (NCBI): domain Eukaryota; kingdom Viridiplantae; phylum Streptophyta; class Magnoliopsida; order Fabales; family Fabaceae; genus Erythrophleum; species Erythrophleum ivorense. The sequence goes on along the minus strand of JAIUCV010000004.1, from coordinate 20,155,079 downwards.
AGAGCTTGTCTCTTGTGGTAGGAGAAGGTGCTGTAGGCGTAGGATGGTATGAAGTTTGTAGTATTAGGCTTTATTTGGTACGCAGATTCTAGGTAATAAAAATATAAAGGGAAAGATGAATAGAATGTAATAGAAAAAATTATATTTGATAAGAATGGAAAAGGAAAGAAAATATATCTATATTTAATTATTTAGTTAGATCAAAGTAAAATAAAATAGAAAATAAAAAAAGTAAAATGACAAGGATACCCTTATCTATATACTTTCATGTCATATTAATAATGTTGAATATTACTTCTATTCTTTATATTTTTTCTCTTCTTATTTGCCAAAGAATTTTTTTTTGACAAAATTTTTATAATTTAATAATCTGTATTATATAACAATTTTCTTACAATAAAATAATTTAAATTATGTATATATCAATGAAAATATACTTTTAAAAAAATATTTTTAAAATTATATTTCTTATATTAAATAAAATTATTCTTTAAAAAATATCTTATAAATTATTATTTTAATATAATAAAAATAATTAATTATTTCAAAATTATATATATTATTTTGATAATTTATTTAAATATAATACATATAAATATATAAAAATATATTATAATATTACATATTTTAATATATAAATAATATATATTAAAAGATATCATATGTGTGTGTGCGCGTGTTTTGGGTGGGGAGGGGGGGGGGAATGTCCCACATATATATACATGCAATGCAACCAATTAGCAGTCAAAACACCCACAAATTATTTTTCAGTTGGTGGAGTTTTTTTTTTAAATTTTTAATAATAATTTTTTTATATAATTTATTAATTTTAATTTTTTAAAAAATCGTTATTTTTAAAATATAATTATTATTAGTTAGTTTTATAATAAAATTTTCATATTTTTTTTATTATTTAAAATAATATCATTTTTTATTTTAAAAAATAAATAATTTAAAAATTAATAAAATGTTATGTCTATGATATATTATAATATTATTTATATTTTAATATATATTTATATATATGTAAAATATAAATAAATATAATAAAGATATATAATATATATTTAATTAAATGTAAGCTGAAACTTTATTTTCAATTGATATTTGGTTGGACAAAATTATTTTTTCAACTACTTTGCAGTTGTTTTTTTTAATTTATATAATTTATTATTTTTAGTATTAAATATTATTAGAATTTATTAATTTTATTAATTTTTAATTAATTAAAAATTATTAAAATAATTTTTTTGACTTTTCTAATTAGTTAAAAATAATAAAATAAAAAAATTTTCTTAATCTTAGAATCTCTCTGATTAAAAAAATATTATATAATAATTAAAAGTAGTATTTAAATATTATTTTATTTAAAATTTTATAAATTAATAATTTTTAAAAATGAAAAATAACATGTAATACATAAATATAGTTAAAATATTTTTTTTATTTGTTGAATATGAATGTTAATTTGTATCCAGGGGCATTAACGACATTTTAAAATTTTATCTTCAAAATCATTTATCTTCCCGCGTTATTGTGCAAATCTCAATGGATTCCCGTATCTGTTATTATTTCCAAAGATAAAAGGCGATGAATTTCGTTTCATTTTTCATTTCTTTCCAACGTAGCAAACGGGCCTTTAATGTCATCTTCTTCGTCACATACTTCAGCCTCCGATTCCCCATCTGTGTGTGCAATCTTAGCCTCTCCTTCCACCGCTTCATCAAATGAATCCAACGTCGCGCATACGTGCCACTTGGCTGCTAGCTTTGTTATTGCTTGTACTTTGTGTGTGATCTTCGTGGTGCTTCTTAACAATAAGCACAATGCAGACAACAATATCACTGGGCACAGCTGCACTGCATTATTCCCCCGTGCTCACCGTGTTTCCAATCTCACAACTCCTCTTTCTAAATTATTTATTATTTTAATTCAAAATCATTATCATATTTCACACTTAAGAGAAATGAAGAGGTATTTTGATCATGTAATACATTTATATATTTTCATGGCAGAGATAAAATTATATAATTATCTCATCATAGAGGACTCGCAATAGATAGGGTGTGCACAAGGAAGCCTCCTTTGCTTCCCCATCCTCAATCCCTACTAAAGGGGCAAATTCTCCTATCCTTATTCCCCACAAACACAGAATATGCTATGGAGATTATGTAAAATTTTATAAAAATTAATGGTGTGTTTAGTTGGACGATGTATAATATATATATATATATATAAAGTGAATAAGTAGAAGAGAAAATTATTATTTTTAACTATATTTAAAAATAATAATTTGACAGTTAAAATAATAATTTAATAGATAAAGTAATGATTAGGAAAATATAATAAATATTATACAAACTATATAAAAAAATATATTCAATTTGCAGTGAGCCATATTGGCAATGAAATTAAGATTATATTATTTCAAAAATTAAAATAATATAATCTTAAATAGCTAAAATACACTTTTAGTTTCTTAATTTTATTTTAGGTTTTACATTCATTCTTTAATATCATTTTGTTCTCAATTTGTCTCTTAACTTTATTTCAAGATTTATTTTCATCCTTTACTTTTATTTTGTTTTAATATAATCTCTTTATTTGACTTTAAGTCACTTAATTTCATTTTATTATAATTTATCTTTTAACTTATAAAAATCACTCAAATATTTTATTCTCTTTAACACCGTCAAATTGTTTAATATAAATGTTATTAAAATTAAGTCAGGAAAGAGTCGTATTAGATTTTTTCTATTAAGTGCTTTAATTTGCTAATATTTGAGAGAAAGAAACATTTTAATAATTTTTGAAAAGCAACGGATTAAATTGAAATCAAATAAAATTAAAAGATAAAAATAAATCCTAAAATAAAGTTAGAAGACCACACTAAAACTAAATGAAATTAAGAAATAAATGTAAAATTTTATATAGAATTAAGAAACAAAAGTATATTTTTGTCATCAATATAAAGGACTTCTCAACCTAAAGAATTGTATAATTTATTCCTTCAATTTTAAAAGTTGATTACCCTTCAAATTTTAGTTATATGAAACAAACCTTTTCATTAACATTTTTGTCCAAACCCCTAACATCATTTTTTTAATATTAATGAAAAAAATATGTTGCATAAAATTCAAAGTTAGAGATTTTAGTCAACTTTTAGCTAAGATGGTATATTGTCAGCCTCTGACATAGTCTCTTTTTTTGTTAGAATAAACAAGTGTTGTTAAGGATTTGAATAAAAATATTAACAAAATGAATATGTTGCATAATATTAAGAGATAAAAGGATATATAATCAATTTTTAAAGTTGAGACAAATGTATTGCACAAAATTCTTCGATGGAGAAGGATTGTTTGCGTTTTTACCACTCGAAGATATCCCTTAAAAAGCAAATATAAAACTCTACTAACGCCATTCCAATTTGAGGAGTATAAGGTTTTCATTTTATCCCCTCCCTCCTCGAGAGAAATAATAAATTGACAAAACGAGAGGGAGAGCGCCCAGCAAGCTCACCGGATTTGGGAATGCAAACATTGGCAGTGTACTTGGAAGGGATGAGAATGGAAGCAAATTGGCCCCAATATAAACCCTCGAAATCTATGGCTGACAATCTGCAAGTGCCTCCTGATTCGAAGGTGCTCCGACAACACCGATGCACGTCGGAGTCCACGTGGAACACCGTGAACGGTACAAGACACACAATAGGAACATCACTGTGGTGCGATACGCCCAGGAGTGCAGCTCCATGGCACATGATATTGCGTCGCTCACAGACATTCCCCAAGATCGGGATTTGCGAGGCACCAGAGGCGTGCCGCCATGCCTTGTGTGCACTCTCCGCCAAAAAGCAAGGCACCGCAAAGATGTATGCTACTTTCATCAACCTCTGTCATTAATATTCAAAATTAGATATATTTTTTTATTGATTTAACCATTCATAACGTTTAGTAAAATTATAACAAGTAATATGTCAACAAGACCTGAGTCAAATAAAATTTTACGTGTTGTTATTATTAAGTCCTTTAATAAAATTATAATATTCTTACAATATATTTTTTAAAAAACAGAGATTATGAAATGCAGGTCAATTCTCTAATATTCAAAGGAATCATCTTCTTAGTTGGTGACTTTATTAACTATCAATTTAAAATGATCACATTTAAATGAAAAGTTTGATGATGGATAAGAACAAAAAATATCGATTATATATATATATATATATCTTCTTAACATTTTAGATGAATTTTACAGTGCTGGTACTGAACAAAATAAAGGTCTCAAACAAGTGGGTATTGGAGGAGGACATTCCAGCTGTTTCCATTTGATAATGGAGGACCGTCTTACTTTAATTGGAAGGAATGATTTTTCAAATAGCAGTGATTAAGAATTGGAGTACAAACTGAGTAAACAAATTAAAAAAAAAAGTTTATGTGTTTTATAATATGATTTATTTTTTTATAATTAAAATTTTTAGTTGTTTGGGCATTTAAAATAATTTTAAAAAATCTTTTACCATGAATATTTTTAATTTATAATCCCAAAGTGTAATTTTTTTCTTTTCTATTGTGTCAACATTTTATTTTTGATTAAGTTACGTAAATATTCTGAATTTTGTTGAAATTATGTAGATTTTTTTAAATTTTTTTAATATCTTATGAAATAAAAATTGAGTTATACTTTAATCTAAATTTAAAAATTTTAAACTAAATTAGATTTCATTAATCTAAACATATTTTTTAAAAATCTAAAATACACAAAATCCTCTGATAATTTAAAAAAATTACCAATTCATGACCCAAATTTTAGAAGGTTGCTTGCTTATCTCCTGAAGTTCACTAATGAAATAATTTGGTCTTTATTTTTAGACAAGTGAAGTCCCATAATTTCCAATTTTTAGTGTTCATTAATAATTTTCTTGTACTTGGGAACTAAGACCCTATTTGGTATACAAGAGAGTTCAGTTTTGAAATGGGAAAGGAAGTGGGATTGTCAAAAAAAGGATGTTTGGTACACAACAACTAATATTCCTTGGCTGAGCTAGCTCCCATAAACTCAAGAATCTTTTGTCCTTCACTTTGTCAATGGGAAGAGATTTGACAAGTGGGAGAAGAAAAAGTTAGACCATCTTTCCCTTCTCAAATCAATGAGGTCGCATCTACATCCACCTAGCTTGTGAGGTTGCATTTGCCACCTTTTGCTGTTGGTCACTAGATCTCGCACCAACGAGAAGATCAAAGGAGTTTAGCGTGCATTGTACAGAAAATAAAAGTAAGATTTTGTCAATTCTTGTAACACCCCAAAAATTAATTAAAGTGTTAATCATGGATTAAGTTAATTAGGAATAATTAATATAGGATAATTGGGCAAGTTAAGTGAATGGAGATTTTAAAAAGATAAATTATTAATATGAGTTTTGAGATTTAATTGGGATATAAATTTCATCTAGGCCCAAATTAAATTAAGTAGGCCAATGTTAAAACTAATGGAGACCCAATAATTGTAGGTGCAGACCAACCTTTTTATTGTGAGGCTTGGCCCAAGAGGTAGCATCTAATGATGACCCAATTCAATTTAATGAATCAGAGACCCAAGACCTCACTTGCATAAGCCCATGTAATTGGCCCAATAACCCTTGAGCAAACCCCAATCAAATAAGTCTTTTAAACTTGGTCTGGCCTAATTGAATTTCAGCAACCCAATACATAAGAGCTGGCCCAACAAAGCAAAAATCTGAAGCCATTAGGAGTTAGACCTTGTGTGACAACCCTACGTTCCTATCATTGTAATTATGGTTAAATATACGATTAATTATTAATTATCAAGGTTTGGAGTTGTTACAATTCATCACATTGTGAAAATATGGAAAAATTTGAACCTTGATGTTAGGGTCATCACCATACCACCACAAACAAAACTAAATTTGCATAAAAGAAATCCTACTGTCATAAGGGGTTTGTGATTCATCCGTCCATCAGTTTCAATACCCAATAACCTCTTACAAGTGTTCCTATATCATTTCTTACCATTACCATTAAAGAAATTGGGATTTCTAGGCTCAAAATAGGAGTTTGGGGACTTGCACTGCGGCCAGCCTTCATGGCACCGCGGCGGAAATGCCTCCTGGAACTACTTTTCTCAACCCTACGATTCTTGCCTCGACGCAATATATTTGCGCCTCGGCGAGTTTCCGTTTTGTCAGCTCCGCCTCGGTGCAATATATTTGCGCCTCGGCGAGTTTCCATTCTGTCAGCTCCGCCTCGGCGTAATATTTTTGCGCCTAGGCGTGTTTTCATTCTGTCAGCTTTTAGGCAATTTTTCCCCCTTTGCGCCGCGGCGCGATTTATTTGGCCGCGGCACTCCTCTTCACTGTCACTCATTTGGCCGCGATGAGACTCCCTCCTGTGACTACATTACCCAAGTTTCGTCCCACACACTCTAATCCTCACCCTAGGAGCACTCTAGGACCGTTTTCTCTTATTTTATATGACTCAAATGGTATTTATCTATCATATTTACCCATCAATCCCTCCATTACCATTGCAAAACTTAGACACTATTTCCTACTTGCCCAACTAGCTTATATTAGCAAATTCAAGAATAACTGACAGTAAATGTATCATGGTCACAAGGTGCATGGGGTCAATGCTTAATGTTCATATAAAATCAAATCACTTATCCATTATTAGCCAATTACAATCAAAATGTGCAATCCCATGATAATCAAATTACATATACAATCCCTATACTTGGCAACTCATGATGCAATGTAGCAATGATACAAAACTAGCAATTTAGTTACAATACATTTTGTCAAAGCTCCTAAACCGATGTGCTACCAAATCATTTAGCAAACTCCCATTAATTTTCTTCTTGCCACTAAGAGGTCCGGTCCTTGAAAATGTTAGCCCATAACGGGGTGAGATATACAATCTCAGTAACAAAAGGGCAGATTCCATATATATGTACAAGTTAATCAATCCAATGCAATTTCATGCATCAATACCAGAATCATCAATTCAATTTGCAAATGAACTAGTTGAACTACAAAGAACTATTGTCTCATACCAGCAGTCATACATAACATGTTAATGGCCAATAACACCGGGAGAGGTCCGTCCACGGCACCTACTCCATAATGAGCACAACTAGGGCTCAGTGCATCTGGGGTCTGATCACAACCCAGTGCCTGATCAAAGCACATGCACGGGTGGCAACCGCACCACAACTCCACCATAGACTCACAAGGTCCAATCACAATAACAATTCAAGCAGTCAACCAATTATTTAACATTTCAAAACCATATATGTGCAAACAATATCACATCAACGTGAACATATACATGGAAGTGAAGAATAACCCCAGTTACCTCAATGAAGCCAATTATTCTTCCCCTAGCTACCACAATAATCCAAATGCACACCAAGCCTATAACAAGCATAATTATCATCATTTCTAATCACAATTAAATATCCAAAGAGTTGAACTACTAATGATAGACTAGAGGTTACTCACCTAATTACCAAGGAATTAAATTTCGGATTCCAACTTTCCCACACCAAAAATTGCCATAGTTCACTCCAATTTCTGGGTAATTTCACATGAAACTAAAGCCCATATCATAGGTCAACTATAGGGATTTCAAACTAACAGAAAATGCATCAAAATGAGAAGGATATACTCACTTAACAACAGCCATAGCTTCACCTCCGAAAATCCACCATGGACTCACCAAAATTCGCATTTCAATCATCAAGCCCAGAAAATTGGATTTTCCACCATTATCTTCTTGTAATTTCACACAATAACAGAACCCATTATGATAATGCATCCTTAGGAGCATTTTCTAGCAATGTGATACACAAAATGGAAGGGAAAAAGCTTACCTAATCCTCCCTCTAACCTCCAAGTCCGAAAATCCTACAAGGAATCACCCAACACTAAATTTCAAATTTGAGAAGGAGATGAAAATACTCAGACCCAGAAATTAATCAGACCAAAATGAAGAGGAGGATGAGAGGGACATGTTTTGTATAGATTACCTTGGCCAAATCTTCCTCTAGAAATGAGAAATGGTGGAGGAATGCAGAAAAACCCTAGCCCCTCTTCTCAAGTGCGAAAATAGCTTTCTAAGTCTGCAGAACATGAATCCCTTGGCAACCAAATGGGTGGAGAGAAGGCTTCTTAGAGTTTTAGTGAAGATGGGCTGGTCCAATGGGCTCATTATTTCAAGTGGACTGGTGTTAAATGAGATGGGCTGCAGAAAATTTAAAGCTAGAAGTGGGATGTGCTGACCCAATGGCCCAATTCATTGTGGGTTCAGATTTTCATACTTGTTGTGTGACAACCCTACCTTCTAATCACTGTAATTATGGTTAAATGTACGATTAATAATTAATTATCAAGGTTTGAGTGGTTACAATCTATCACATTGTGAAAATATAAGAAAAATTTAAACCTTGATGTTAGGGTTATCACAATACCACCACACAAATCAAAATTTGCATAAAAGAAACCTACTACCATAAAGGGTTTATGATACAACCATTCATCAGTTTCGATACCCAATAACCTTTCACAAGTATCCCTATATTGTCTCTTTATTTCACAAATCTCGCCGCGGCCAACCTATGCGGCGCCGCGACGGAAACGCCTCCTGGAACTACTGCTTAACTCCTAGGATTCTCGCCTCGGCGCAATATATTCGCGCCGCGGTGAGTTTTGCTTCTGTCCAACCCCTATTTTATTTTCTCGACTCGCGCCGCGGCAGGACATACTGAGCCGCGGCGAGTTTTGGTTCTGTTTCCCTCCTGGGCGATTTTTTTCACTCTGCGCCGCGGCGAGATTTACCAGGCCGCGGCGCGCCTCGCCACTGTCACTCCCTGGGCCAATTTTCTCCCATTGTGCCGCGACGAGATTGGTCATGCCGCGGCGTGTTTCGGTTCTGTCTCTCATTTGGCCGCGGCGGGACTCCCTTTTGTGACTACATTACCCAAATTTCGACCCTTACACTCCAAATCTCATCTTAGAGACACTCTAGGTCCACTTTCCCTTATTTTATGTGATCCTAATTGTGTTTACCTACCCTATTTACCCATCAATCTATCCACTACCATTGTAAAACTTAATTACTTATTCCTACTTACCCAACTAGCTCATATTAGCAAATTCATGAATATATGACAGCAAGAACACACACATTAGCAGCAATTACATCCCATACAATTTCCATAGTGATTTCCATTCAACAATAGCTTACCTCCAAGGCACCATATGACTACAATTCCCGTATAGTAATCCATATCACAATTCAGCAAAACTACATATATTTAATGCTATAAGTTCATACATTGATATTCACTATAATGAAACTTGAATCTTTAACGGTTACATTTCATTCAAACAAAATATAAACGCCTACACTTAGCAACATGACTACATGATGATGCTATGTAAACTAATAACAAAATTTCATCTATCCTATTCTACTCAGACCAAGTGTAGCTCCCCACACCCGGCCTCAACTCATGGATGTTCATCCACTTGCTTACCCTTATCCTTACCCGAAAAACTTTCACCTGAAATATTAATCCCATAAAACGGGGTGAGATATAAATCTCAGTAACCAAAGCAATTCCATCATATATCCAATTTAATTAGCATATAAGCATGAATTAAAATCAACATCAGAATCATATCCATCATATCAGCAAATGAAATAATTAGGCTATCATGATTACTATCCCATACTAGCAATCATATTATCATATGTTAAAGGCCATTAACACCGGGAGAGGCCCGTCCATGGCACCTACTCCCTATTGAGCACAACCGGGGCTCAGCGCATCTGGGTTTGATCATAACCCGGTGCTCGATCGAAGCACATGCACAGGTGGCAGCCGCACCACAGCTCCACCATGGACTTACAAGGTCCAATACAATATAACAGATAGCCAATCAATTCATTCAACATTTCAAATCATTCATTTACAGCAACATATAAAATTAAATCAAATATACACATGGACTTGATATAAACCCGATTACCTCACTTGTAGACACTTGCAACAGTCACCAATGGTGCATAAGTCCTCCTATAACCATAGCATCATAGAATTACTACTCTAATTCATCATTAACAGTTACAATCAGTACCCAAAGAATTTAAGATACTAATGACTACCTAAGGATCACTTACTCAGCCACTTTAAGTCCCAAATTCGGATTAAATTGTCCTCCACCAGAAAACTCAATATTCCACCCAAAATCCTAAGCAATTTCGTACATAATTAATACCCATTTTATAAATCAGCTATGGGGGTCTCAAATTAACAAATGAAGCATCAAAATGGAGGGTTTAAACTCACCCAAGGTTAGCCCTAACCTTAACCTACGAATTTCACCAAGAAAACCCCCAAACACCCACATTTCAGATTTTGGGTAGGATGAAAATGCTCCAAATGAAAAACTAATTGGGCCAAATTAAAGAGAAAGATGAGGGGATTAAGTTGTATAATTATTACCTTGGCTGAATCTTACTCTAAATGTGAGAAAATGCCAAATCTTTGCCTTAAACTCTAGCCTCCTTCTCAACCTCTGAATTTTGCTTCTTGAGTTTTATGTTTCAGCAAGTGGGAGGAAGGGGCTGATACATTAGGGTTTTAGGTGGGTTTAAGTTGGGTCAAAGAGGGGTCATGGGTTGCTCCAAGGTCTAACTTCATTTGGGCTGCAGATTTTAGCTTATTGGGCCAGTTTTTAAAGTGTTGGGCTGCAGAATTTGTTGGGCCAGTTCTTGTCCATTAGGTTGCTGAAGTTTAATTAAGTTTGGGTCAAGTTTGAGAAGCTCAAGAATGTAGGTCTGCACAAGGGTTATTGGGCCACATAGAGGAGTCTATACAAGGTGAATTTTGGGCCTTCATCACACTAAATTGGGTTGGGTCTGCACCTAACCAATTGGGCCTCCATTAGCCTTTTATCATGATCTATTAATTTAAGCCTAGATAGGATTTCTATCTCAATTAAATCTCAACCCATATTAATTATTCCTAATTAATCTAATCCATAATTAATACCTTAATTAATTATGGGGTGTTACATGTTGGGCCTTATTTCATAAGTTGGTCTGCAGAAATTTGATTGGGTTAGGCCAAGTTCCAAGAGTCAATTCAATTTGTGTCTGCATAATGTGTGTTGGGCCAACTATAAGGGCTTATATAAATTGGGTTATGGGTCTCAATTTCACTAAATCAAATTGGGCTATTGTTAGGTGATCTCTCTTGGCCCAAGTCTCATGATAAGGAGTTGGGCTTACACTTAAAATCATTGGGCCTCCATAAATCCTTACCCATGGCTTATTCAAGTTAATTTTAGGCCCAAATTAAGCTTTAATCTAATTGAAATCTTAAACCCATATTAATCACTTATTTCTCTGTAAATTTTCATTCGTATAGTTTACTTAATTATTCCAAAATAATTATTCTCAATTAGTCTAAATATATTATTAACACCTTAATTAATTTTTGGGGTGTTACACCTTTGAGCAGCTTATGACCTATCTTAGACCCAACTTAAACCCAACTAAAACCCTAAATACTTCAGCTTCTTCCCCATTTGCTGAAACATAAACACACATCTCAAAATTCGGAGGTCCAAAGGAGGCTCTAGGGTTCTTAGCATAAATCCACCATTTCTCACTTCTAAGCTCAAAATCAACTAAGGTAATAGTTATATAACTTAATCCCCTTTTCTTTCTCTTCAATTTGATCTAATTAGTTTTTCATTTGGAGTATTTTCACCTACACCCAAAATCTGAAACTTGCTATGTGATGTTTCCATGGTGAAAATTTGTAGATTGAGGCTAGGGCTGTTATTAGATAAGTATGAACTCTTCTTTTTGAGGTAATTCTGTTGATTTGAGACCCTAATGACTTGATTATAGTATGGGTATTAATTTTTCACGAATTTACTTAGGATTTAGAATGATATATTGAGGTTTCTGCTAGTGGACAACTCTATTCCGAATTTTGGGAATTAATAGTGGCTGGGGAGATTTTTGTACCATTGATGGCTTTTGCAAATTTATCTATAAGTGAGGTAACCGGGTTTATATTAATTCCATGCATATATCTATTTTAATTTCATATTTGCCGTACATGATTGATTGAAATGCTGAATGATATGGTTGGCTATCTATTGTGTTATGATTGGATCTTGTGAGTCCATGGTGGAGCTGTGGTGCGGCTGCCACCCGTGCATGTGCTTCGATCGGGCACTGGGTTATGATTAAACCCCAGATGCACTGAGCCCTGATTGTGCTTAATGGAGAGGTGTCGTGGATGGGCCTTTCCCGGTGTTATTGGCCTTTAACATATGAAAATATGATTGCTAGTATGAGATAGTAATCATGATAGCCTAATTGTTTCATTTACTAATATGACTGGTATTTTTCTGGTGCTTATGTGAAATTATGTATATATGCTAATTAAACTGAAATATATGATGGAATTACCTTGGTTATTGAGATTCGTATCTCACCCCATTTTATGGGATTAAACATTTTAGGTGAAGTTTCTTCGGATAAGGATAAGGGCAAACAAGTGGATGAACATCCATGAGCTGAGGCCTGGTGTGGGGAACTGCACTTGGTCTGAGTAGAATAGAGTAGATGCTAATTTTTGTTAACCTTTGTATAGCATCATTATGTATCTGTATTGCCAAGTGTAGGAGTTGTATTTTGTTAACATAGAATATAACCATCGAGAAATAGGCTTCATATTAGCTGTTGATGGATGTATAAACTTTGACACTTATTGTGGCTTGTGAATCTATGATATAACTGACTATTTGAGTAATGTAATCCTATGATATATTGATTGTAGACTTGAACTATTGATGCATGAAATACCCAGTAAAAGCATGATTGAATGACTATTGTGGAAAATTTATAAATTTGTTGACGTAGGACCCATGGATGAGTAGGAAAATCTACATTTAAATGCTAGATGGGTAATGACGTGATGGCTAGAGTAAATCAACTAGATAAATGCTATTAGAACCTCATAACAAGTGAGAAAGTAGCCCTAGAGAGTGCCTAGATAAAGAGTAGAGAGTATGAGGCAAGGTCTAAAAAGTAATAGGATCAGAAGGCATTTGGCCGCGGCCAAAATATTGTTAGCCACGGCCAATAGTGGGGGAGTTGCCTAGGGAGAGTACCAGAGAGCAATTTGCCACGGCGAATATGGAATTGGCTGTGGCGAAATGCGAGAGGCTAAACTGGGAGTCATCTAAAGAGGAATTGGCCACGGCAAACTTTTGTGAAAATGAGCCAGGTGTTCCAGAGAGGAATTGGCCGCGGCGAAAGTAAGTATTGGCCGCGGCCAATATTGAGAGGCGAGCAAGGTAGGTTCCAGGAGGCTTCTTCATCGCAATGCCATGTAGGTTGGCTGCGGCAAAGGTCCAACTCGCTGCTGTGATACGATGCGCGGGGTGAAGTCGAGAGAAATTGGCCGCGGCTAAGGGGAAATTGGCCACAGCTAACATCCTGAAACCTTCATTCTAACCTAGAAATCATAGATCTTCATATGGTAACCCTAAGGGGTGACTTAGAAATATTAATTGAAGATAAATGTGAGTTGGAAACGATAGGTAATAGAATCAAGGCTCATAAATGAACGTTTGTTTTCCCTAATGTAAGTGGGTGTTTGTAATTATATGGTTGATGGCTCTAATAAAATTAAGGTTCAAATTTTCCCATATTTCAATAATGTAATTAGTCTTAATGACATGTAACCTTGGTTTATAGTTATTAGTCACGTATGTAACCTTAATTACGAGGATTAGAAGTTAGGGTCATCACAATCCTCCTTTTCAACCTCAATACCCTATTGAGTTATTTGCTTATGGTTGTAGTTGGTACCCATTTCTTGTTGATTTGTAGTGAAGCTAGTGGTTAGTAAAAAGACAAGCAAAATGTCACTATGGATATAATATATGGGAAAATGATAGCTAAACATTGATGGTGTACACTGATGTAGTAGCACCAAGAAAGCTTACTAAGCATGAAAGTGGACCTAATGGAGGATATGGTGCTAAGTTTCAGACCTAAGGATGCGATTTGCAAATTAAAGCCTAAGAGTTCAAGTCAAAGGTGCATAAGAATCCATTACAAGGCATATGAGGCCCAATAACGAGAGTTAGGGCCAAAGCAATGAAAGAGACTTTTAATTGTTTAATTCATATGCTCCATGATTTAGAGTCCATTCATTTGAGTCAAGAGAGGGCCCAAGAAGATATAAAAGGCGTGATCATGCTGATCATTTTACAAGAGAAGTGCCAAGGCCTAATGTGAGTCTAATTGCAAGAGATTAAGAATTGTACATGACTTTTTAATGAAGCATGTGCATCCCATGTGTCTACTTAAAAGTGCTGATCGTTTTTTGACTGGATTTTTTTATAAATTTTGTTTTTATTTATTTTATTATTTTTAAGACTTGGTCAAAGATCTTTTTTTGAAGATTAAGTTGAAAGTAATTTCCTAATTTTCTTTCTTGATTTTAGGCATCATCTAAAGAGATTTCTAATCAAATTTTGACCATGTAAATGGTGCTGATTTAATGCTGAATAATTAATTATAAATTTTAGCATTTATTTTTAGGATTTTATACTTTTGGAAATTTTGCCTATAAAAAGCTTTCTATTGTACTATATTTTCAGCTTATGAATAAATTTGAGTATTATTCAATTTTCTATGAGGCTTTTGCTTTTTTGTGTTCTCTTAGAGTTCACGTGACCTATGAAATGATTGATCATCCTTTATAGCGTCATTGGCTAGGGTTCTAAAAGACAAGTTCTATTAGGGTTCTACCTCTGACCAATAATCCCTTTGCATGCTTCCATTTTTGTGTGAGACGTAAACGATCCCGGGTGATCAACATGCTTGCCAAGGTTCCTAGGGCAAGGCTCCTAGAAGGTCATGTATCATTTTGATATCAGAGCAAGGTTTTGCTAGTCTCAAAGGTAACTCTTTTCCATCCTTTTCTTCAAACTTTCGTCCATCCCCTTTTCTTCTTCTTTGGTTATGTTGTTGTCTATTTTGTCTTGTTTTTCTAGTAGTCGTTTCTAGTGTTTCTGGTTAAGATTTTTGATGGGTAGTATGTTAATTTCATAGTTCAAGATCTCTTTTATCTTCTCATTTTAGAAACACCGCAATCAGAGTTTTTTGTTGTGAGTTATAGTCGTTTGAAATTTTGTCATCTCTGAGTTCTTTTTGTTTGATTTTTTTTTTCTGTCACTATTTTGTGTGTTGATTCTTTTTCTTTTGCTTGCTGTTTTGTGCTTTTCATCCCATCCCATCCCATCCCGTCCCATCCATCAATTTTGTGCCTTTCATACTTCCATCTTACCATTATTTTGTGTTCCATTGTTTTGTGCATTGTGCATCATTCATCTCACCATCTTTTTTTGTCCCTCTTGCATCCTTGTGTACCTTGTTCTTGCTAATCATTGATGTGAATATTTTTTTTGTTTTGAGTGAGTGATTTTTTAAAAAAAGTGCAAAAAAAGAAGGAGAAAAAGAAGTACTAAAAAAAAGGGCAAAAAAATTTCAAAAAAAAGAAAACAAAAAGTGTTGCTTGAGTGTGCCAAATTTCAGAATTTTTGCTAGAAAATTTTCCAAGCTTTGTGCAAGAGTCTTTTGCCAAAAAGTGTCTAGATTTTATGTTCTAATTGTGCTGGAATCTCTATCTCTTGGCTGGAATTTGTTCTCAAGTTTCAAATTTTTTTGTTGCTTGATTCTTGCTAGCTTATTTTCACATTTTTTAAAAGACTTGTTCTTGCTAAAGTTCTGACCTTTCTTGAGTTCTATCTTGTTGAAAGTGCACCATACCCCTCCTTTGCAAGATTAGGTATAATCTTCCCTATTTCTTTATTGAAGTCTAATAGTTTCCTTTTCTCATCTTTTTGGTTTCCAAGTTTATGTTGTTTTCTCTAATTCTTGACTTATAAGTGTAGGAAGAATTTCCAAATTTGTGGTGTTTGATGTGCATTACATAAAAAGGTGGTTACTTACATTTGGTGGTAAGGTCTCTTTTTCCTTTCAAATTTTTGTTTCCCCTTAATTCTCTTTGTTGGTTTTGTTTTCACTTCATCTTGCTTCCTTTCATTCTTCTTTGTGTGACACCTTGTTGTCTTTGCCACAAGGTATAGCCTTTTCTTACTTCATTTCCTTGTTCCTAAGTTAGTTTATCTCCTCTTTTGATTTCCATTTTATCTTTTCTTCTTCTTTTGTTTTCAAACCTTATGGATCCTTGTTTCTCCATCCCTTCTTGACTTCCTCAAGTTGGGTTCAGGTCAAGTTTGGTTTCTCTTTCTTTCATTTCGCCTCTTTTCCCTTTCTTCTTTGTGTCCCTTTTGTTGCTTTTGTTGTGTCAATTGCTTGTCATGTGTTTCCATCACACACCTCCTTTTGTGTGGTTGTTGTTAGGAGTCTAGGATTGCTTGTGTTTAGAAACTCTTGCTTGTAAATGTCAATAATATGATCTTTTCTTTTGATTTGCTTATGACTTGCTTAGAACACTACTTGTAAGAAGCAAATTGTTAAGTGGTAAAAGGTTAAGGTGTACCATCTTGATAAAAGCCAAATTTTTTAGAGTAAACACGAGTGAATTGTTATTCTTGAGTGCAAACACGTAAGCTAGTGAGTCGTGAGGTCCTATATCTTTCTTTGCTTGTTTTTGTGCAAACTAATATTTCAGGATATTTGGAGAATCTGAGCACAATGACTTTGACATGAAGTCTGGATTAGAGTCGTCTAGGGTACTCTTGAGAAACTTAGTGCCAAGTTAGATGATGTGGAGTCTACTTCCAATAAGAAGACCTATAAGAGGTGAGCTCAGGTGGAGCTTGATGATGATGCTAAGTTTGACTTTAAGGAGTCCCATACTCAAAGAGGTAAACAATCATCTTCCAATAAGGATCGTGGTATTGGAAACATCAAGATGAAGATTCCCTTATTCCCGGGGGAAAAATGATTTGGACCAGTACTTGGAGTGGGAAAGAAGAGTGGAGCATGTGTTCGAGTGCCACTCTTACACTGAGGAGAAGAAAGTAAAGCTTGTTGTAGTGGATTTATTGATTATGCTAGCATCTAGTGGGATCAACTCCTACTCATTAGAAGACATACAGGTAAAGGTCTAGTTTGTGATTGGCAGGAGATGAAAATTATCATGTGCAAGTGGTTTATCCCTAGTTACAATTATAAGGAATTGCGTAAGAGGTTCCAAAAGCTGAAACAAGGTTCCATAAGTGTGCAGGATCACCATCAAGAAATAGAGATTGCCATGATTAAGGCAAATGTGGAGGAAGACTGTGAGGCAAACATGGCCCGATTCATTGATAGCTTGAATCATGATATAGTTGTCCAAGTTGATTTATACAATTACCTGGATATGGATGAGCTTTTGTATAAAGCTATCAAGGTGGAAAAATAGTTGAGGGCTCGACAAAAGTTGAAAGTGACATCTAGCTTGAGTTATTGGAGGGATTCTAAAGTCCCTTTCAAGCCAAAATCGATTTTAAGTCTAAGAAGGAAAGTATGGTAAAACCTTCTCAGGTTAAAGGTAAAATCGATTCAAAACCTTCCCCTTCTTCCAATTCTACTTCTTCTTTTAAGCTTAGATGTTTTAAATGTAATGATTTTGGTCATATTCCTTCTCAATGTCCTAACAAAAGAACTATGATTATTCTTTAGAATGGTGATGTAACTAGTGCTAGCAGTGAGTTTGAGGAGGACGAGATGCCACCCCTGACTGATGACTCTGACTTGGAGTTGACTGGAGTTGTAAATGGTGAAGCTCTTGTAGCTAGATGTGCTTTCAACATTCAACCTAAAGAAGATCTCAAGGTAAAAGTAGTGTGAGCATATTTTCTATACTCATTGTTTCATCCACAAGAAGATATGTAGTTTGATTATTGATAGTGGTAGCTGTACAAATGTGGCTGGTGCTTTATTTATGGAAAAGCTGAATTTGCCTACTTTGAGACACCCTAACCCTTATAAATTACAATGGCTTAATGATAGTGGGGAGGTAAAGGTAACAAAACAGGTGTTTTTCTCTTTTTCTATAGGTAATTATCATGATGAGGTTCTTTGTGATGTAGCACCCATGTATGTTGGTCACTTGTTGCTTGGTAGCCTTTGGCAGTTGATAAAAAGGTAAAACATGATGGATATAAGAATTATTACTCGTTTTTTTTAATGGTAAGACCATTATGTTGATCCCTCTTTGTCCTCTTCAAGCATATGAGGATTAGTTAAAAATTGAAGGAAAGTGTAAGATGAGAGAGCAAGAAAAGAAAGGTAAAGTGAATGTGAGTGTTAAAAATGAGAATAAGAAAAAGAAAGGAGAGCTCTGTAGAAAGGAAAAGAAAATTAAAGAAAAGCATAAAAAAAATAAAGTAAGTTTATTTTTAGATAGAGGTTAGAGAGCTCTTATGTGTGAAAATGCTTTCTTACTGTTTTATAAAGATGTTTATCTTATTATTGATGATCTAAATTACTCTTTGTGTTACATCTTTATTGTAGGAATTTTGTGACTTGTTCCTGGAGAAAATACTTGATAGATTGCCCCTTTTGAGAGGTATTGAGCATCGTATAGACTTCATCCTTAGAGCATCTATCCCTAATAGACCTGCTTATCGAGCAAATCCAAAGGAGACTAAGAAAATACAACATCTAGTGGAGTAGCTTATGAAGAAAGGTATTGTTCGTGAAAGCTTGAGTCCATGTGTTATCCATGTGATTCTTGTGCCCAAGAATGTGTGTGGATTGTTGTGCCATCAACAAATAATGGTAAAATATCACTATCCTATCCCTAAGTTAGATGATATGCTTAATGAGTTACATGGTGCATGTGTTTTCTCTAAAATTGATCTTGAAAGTAGTTACTATTAGATTAGGATGAAAGAAGGTGATGAATGGAAAACTACTTTTAAAACCAAGTCTGTATTGTATGAATGGTTAGTTATGCCATTTGGCTTAACTAATGCACCTAGCATTTTTATGAGTTTAATGAATAATGTGTTTAGACCTTTCATTAGTAGATTTGTTGTGATTTACTTTGATGACATTTTGATTTACTCTAGGAGTCTAGAAGAGCATGTAAGTCATTTGCATGATGTGTTTTTATGCTTAGGGAGAATAGACTCTTTGTAAATTTAGAGAAGTGCTCTTTTTATTTGGATTATGTAATTTTTCTTGGTTATGTTATTAGAGCTCGTGGAATACAAATAGATGAGGAGAAGGTTAAAGCAATCTGAGAGTGGCCTACTCCAAAGAATGCGAGTGAAGTAAGGAGCTTCTATGGATTGGCAAGCTTCTATAGACGGTTCATGAAAGACTTCTCTAGCCTTGTTGGCCCTTTAAATGATTTGGTAAGAAAGAATGTAGTATTCTGATACAATATCAGTAGGCATGCCTATCGGAGTACTACAAGTTCGAGAAGCCCTCATCCATCAAGAAATTCAAATCATTCAAAAGCCTATGATTTGGGTCTAAATGGCTCATGAAAGGATGACCTATGCTCAAGAGGCTTAAATTGTGCTAGTATATGTCCAAAAATCTCAAAAAGTTCAAGATAATATCTATGTTGGACGTCAGCCCAAGTTTAGAGCCCAAGATCCATATTTGATCAATATCTCTTTAAAGATGCAAAAGTGGAAATCCAAGTGGAAGCCTAATTTTCTAAGAAGAGTGTATGGAGAAACTAAAGTCAATATCTAATATGTTAAAGGCCCAATGCAGTTATATACATACAAGAGGAGTGCCAAGGCCCAATTGGAGTCCAATTGCAAGAGATTAAAAATCATATGTCAACCATGTGATTTTTAATAAAGTATGTGCATCACATGTGACTACTTAAAGAAGCTAATTAGTTTTGATTAGGATTCTGTTTGAATTTCGTTTTTTTTATTATTTTATTATTTTTTGGACTTGGTCAAGGAGCTTATCTAGGAGATTAAGTTAAAATTAATATCATAATCTTGTTCCTTGATTTTAGGCATCATTCAAAATAATTCTAATCAAATTTTAGAGTTCAACTTTTATTAGGATTTTAAGTCTTTTAGAAACTTTGCCTATAAAAGGCCCCCTATTGTACTATATTTTGGAAGATCATGAATGAATGAATTTGAGTGTTATTCAATACTTTGTGAGGCTTTTGCTTTATTGTGTTCTCTGAAAGTTCACGTGACTTATCAAAGGATTGGTCTTCCTTTGTGGCGTCTTGAGGCTAGGGTTCTAAGAGACAAGTTCTCTTAGGGTCTTTTCTTTGACTAACATTCTTGTTTTCTAGCCGGTCCCGGGCAAAGTTTCGAATTGTTGAAGGTTCTCTAGGGCATGTTCCTAGTGGGTCTTGCTTTATTTGGTATCAGAGCCTAGTTCGCTAGTGCAGGTATATCTTTGTGTTTCCCTTCCGCTGTTCTTCATACCTTCTCTCCTTCCATTTGTGTTATCTTCTCATCTTCATCTTTTTGTCTTCTATCTTCTTCCTTCTTCCATTGTTGTGTGCCTCTATACTCATTAAAAAAAAAAGAGTGTGATACTCTAAATAAAAAATAAAAAAAAATTTGAAAAAAAAATTCAAAATAAATTAAAAAATAAAAAAAGAGTGGAAAAAAAAAGAAATTGCAAGTTGTGCAAATTCAAAAAGCTTGGAGTTAGTTTCATAGTTGGAATTAATTTCCTAATTATAGTCAATTTCTTAATTGGAGCTAGTTTCCTAATTTGATTGCATTGAGTAGCCACAAAGTTATCTACTTTTCTATTTGCATTCAAGTAAGGATTTTCTTTCCTAATTTTGAACTTGGTTCCCAAGTAGTTTCCTATTTTTAAAGTTTCTTATTTTCAGATTTTCCCTTTTCTTCTCCTTCCTTCCAAGCCATCCCAACCTCCTCTCCTCCCTTGTTTTCCTTTCCTCTTTACCTTTTTGTTACATACTCCTCTTTTCTCCTTTGTTTGATTCTTTAGGAATTTATATTCTAGTTTTTTTATTACCACTAGTATGATCTTTTATTTGATTTGCTTGTGACTTACTTAGAACACTTGTAAGAAGCAAATTGTTGAGTGGTAAAAGGCAAGAGTGCAATTAACATTAAAGAAAAAGCTAAAAAGAGAGTTAAACACGAGTGAACTTATCATCTTTTGAGTGTAAACACGTGAGAAAAGTGTGTGAGGTCCTATTTCTTCGTTGACTAACTTTTCAGGTGACAAGATGTTTAGTGAGTACAAATTCCTTGAAGAGGCTAACAAAGAGCGATTCAAGCAATCTTGTGCATGGTTAGATGCATTCCAATCTAACTCCAACTCTACAAGACAAGATAAGGAAAAGTCATATCCTAATTTTCATACTAGACGCCTTATCAAAGAGAAAGTGTGCAGCATGACTATTGATAATAGTAGCTATGTAAATATTGCTAGTACCTTACTAGTTGAGAAATTAAACTTGCCTACTATAAAGCATCCTAGGCCCTATACCTTGTTGAAGGGTAGTGCTGAATTTAGGGTTAATAAGCAAGTTTTGATTTCTTTCTCAATTGGTAAATATCATGATAAATTGTTATGTGATGTAGCTCCTATGTTTGATGGACATATTATGCTTGGTAAACCATGGAAACATGCGAGAAAAGCTAAATATGTTAAGCATAAACACAAATATTGCTATTACTATTCATTTATATTCAATGAAAAACATCATGTATTGGTACCTCTTGATCTTATGGATGTTTATGAGGATCAAATGAGAATAGCACAAGCATATAAAATGAAAGAAAAAGAGAGCGAAAAGGAAAGAGAGAGAGAAAAAGAAAAAGAGAGAGCAAGAGAAAAAGAGAGAGAACATGAGTTAAAGAGAGAAAAAGAAGAGATTGAAAAAGAAAAGAGTATAAGTGAAAAGAAAGAGCAAGAGAGTTGTGAGAAAGGTGAGAAAAGCATGAGTGTGAGCAAGTTTGATGAAAAAAGAGAGGTTGAGAGCATGTGTAAGGATATTTGTTTATCTACTAACAATCTTAACCTATCTTTGCCTATTGTTGGTTCTAGCTCCTTGTAGGTATGTGGAGATTTGTTTTCAAAGAAGCCATCCAATGGACCATTATCTTCAACTAGCATTGAAAAGAGTTGGGATTGCTTAGATTTATTTCCTAAGAATCCACCTAATGACGAAGATTCGAGGATGAATCTTTTCAAAGAGGGAGGGAATGATACAATATCAGTAGGCATGCCCATCGGAGCATTACAAGTTCGAAAAGCCCTCATCCATCAAGAAATCCAAATCATTCAAAAGCCTATGATTCGGGTCCAAATAGCTCATGAAAGGATGACCTATGCTCAAGAGGCCTAAATTGTGCTAGTATATGTCCAAAAATCTCAAAAAGTTCAAGGTAATATCTATGTTGGACGTCGGCCCAAGTTTAGAGCCCAAGATCCATATTTGATCAATATCTCTTTAAAGATGCAAAAGTGGAAGTCCAAGTGGAAGCCTAATTTTCTAAGAAGAGTCTATGGAGCAACTAAAGTCAATATCCAATAGGCCTAATGCAGTTATACATATACAAGAGGAGTGCCAAGGCCCAATTGGAGTCCAATTGCAAGAGATTAAAAATCATATGTCAACCATGTGATTTTTAATGAAGCATGTGCATCACATGTGACTACTTAAAGAAGCTAATTAGTTTTGATTAGGATTCGTTTTGAATTTTATTTTTTTTTATTTTATTATTTTTTGGACTTGTTCAAGGAGTTTATCTAGGAGATTAAGTTAAAATTAATATCCTAATCTTGTTCCTTGATTTTAGGCATCATTCAAAATAATTCTACTCAGATTTTAGAGTTCAACTTTTATTAGGATTTTAAGTCTTTTAGAAACTTTGCCTATAAAAGGCCCCCTATTGTACTATATTTTGGAAGATCATGAATGAATGAATTTGAGTATTATTCAATACTTTGTGAGGCTTTTGCTTCTTTGTGTTCTCTGAGAGTTCACGTGACTTATCAAAGGATTGGTCTTCCTTTGTGGCGTCTTGAGGCTAGGGTTCTAAGAGACAAGTTCTCTTAGGGTCTTTCCTTTGACTAACATTCTTGTTTTCTAGCCAGTCCCAGGCAAAGTTTCGAATTATTGAAGCTTCTCTAGGGCATCTTCCTAGTGGGTCTTGCTTCATCCAAGTAAGGTGAAGCACAAGAGCGTGCTTTTAACACATTAAAGGAAAAACTAACTAATGCCCATGTACTTGTGTTGCTTGATTTTACTAAAGTGTTTGAAGTTGAGTGTGACACTTTTGGTATAGGCATAAGTGGTGTGTTGATGTAGAATTCTAAACCTATTGCATATTTCAATGAGAAATTGAGTGGTCCTACTTTAAATTATTTTACATATGATAAAGTTGTATGCCTTGAAATGGACTTTAGAAACTTGGCAGCATTATTTGTGACCCAAAGAATTTATTATTCATTTTGATCATGAGAGTCTTAAGTTTCTTAAATCTTAGGATAAATTGAACAAAAGACATGCAGGTTTGCTTGAATTATTGAAACCTTCCCTTATGTGATTAAGCATAAATAGGAAAATAAAATGTTGTAGCTGATGCATTGTCTAGGCATTACACTTTCATTACTTCTATGCATGTTAGATTGATAGGTTTTGAGATGTTGAAAAGCATGTATGAGTCTGATTATGATTTTCCTAATATTTGGAAATCTTGTGAATTGTATGGTGTTGATGACTATTATAGGTTTGATGGGTTTCTTTTTAAAAGGGATAAGTTATGTGTTCTGTGTGTTCCATTCGTGAGGTTTTTGTTAAAGAGACTCATGGTGGAGGATTAATGGGCTATTTTGGTGTAAAAAAGACTTTGATTCTTTTGAATGAGTATTTTTATTGGTCTGGCATGAGAAAAGATGTGGTTGCTATTTGTTCTAGATGTATTACTTGTAAACATGCTAAGTCTAGAATTCAATCACATGGCTTTGTTGTGAATTCCGGGACACGCAATGGAAAATTAAAACATATAAACCTTGAATCCCTTCCCGTAGATCCATCAATGTTATTTAAATCGAGTAGATCTAAAAATATTTACTTTTGTTACATGATATTTCTTTTACCGTTGGATCTCAGGAACTGATCTTCAGAGCCCTTTATCGGTATTCACACAAATGGTAGCTCAACTCGAACGATGTGCTAGTGCCTCTAACCAACATCCGTACACGTTCTTGTTAGAGAAGACACTATCCTCTTTCTCTCTCTAGGCGTCCATACACTGTCAGTATGTTTTCTCTCTCTAGGGTTTTTTCTTTTCTCTCTCAAAGTTGTGTTTTCTCTGTCGTTTTTGGGAAACCCTAGCCTCTTTTTTTTGTATAGAGGTATCTCATTAGGGTTTTAGATATATTTGATTAATTTAAAATATATTATTTTACATCAAATCAAATCTTAATTAAATAAATTAATTTAAATTTAAGTCTATTTAATAAATTAAATTACCCAATTATTTAATCTAAATCTAGAACTAAATTCAAATTTAATTTATCTCATAAATTAAATTTAAATTATTATATTAGTCTAAATTTAAATATATTATATAGACTTAAATTTAAAACTAATTCATTTAAATTAATTAAAGGATATATATATTTCAAAATATAAATATATATATTTATTTATAAAATTCTTCTACTTTAGATTGAACATGACATTTATTGAATCTAGATGTAATTTCAGATTCAATGAATTTAGACATTCTAACTTGAGTTAACTCATTCTTGTGTGTGACCTTGTAGGTCCATATGACGTTGGCATTGGGCTAATGATACTATTTGACTTACAAGTTATAAGCGGCCTTTAGCAAGACATTGTGACTACCCAAATCATATAGAGATCAGTGATCCGATACAACTTATCATATAACCCTATCATATCCCTTTTGTCACACGATATTTAGATCAAGTATGAGGCATGAAAATGTCATTCTCATTTTACTCAATCGTCACTTTCTTGATCTACATGAAAACTGATAGTACAAATGGAAACCCTTCCATTCAAGCACGCTCATACATTTCTCAGTAGTCTCACTCATCGAAGGGCCTAGTGATGTGATCCATCAAAGGGAGCAAGCTGTCTCAAATACTTGGAATGATCCTCTACAAATTCCAAGTGGCCCAATGACAAGAGCACGAGTTAAAAGAATGAGAGAAGCCTTAAGTGGACTTGTTTAAGAGACCTGGACTCAGCAAATAGCAATTGAAGCAACAAAAGTCAAGCGAGATCCAAACATTTCTAATGTGGACGTCCTCAACATCATATGGGCTGAAGATGGAGCTACTGAGGCTAAATTGGGCCAAAACATTATAAATTGAAGTACTTGAACCATGGACCATCCATTGGTGGGCTCATTTAGGGCTAAATAATGCCATTTTAGGCTTAATAAGCTGATTTGTAGAACTGTAATGTATTTGGACGAATTTAGCTTATTTAGGGGGATTTATTTCCTTTTTAGTCTTTCAGAGAATTTGACTTTTATAATTCTGATTGCATATGTCATTAATTAGGATATTTGCCATTAATTTCCCTAGTTTTCCTTTTCTATGAGCATTGAAGGCAGATTTGACTTACACACTATATAATTGTACTCTGCCTCCCATTGTAACCAGATTTAAATGAATAAAAATTGTATTTTATGGAAATCCCAGACTTGAGAGGAGTGCTCTCTAGGGTTCTTCATTGAACTTGTAGACTTATCAAGGCTTGATCAACCTTATGGCATCTTCTAACACTCGGGGTTTGCACCACCTTGGTATCAGAACTTCGGTCCCTAAATCAGGTCATATCCGTTTGTCTTTGTAATTTTTCCAGATTGTGTTTTTGTTTCCTTTTGAAATTCTATTTGTCTTCCATTCTTCTGGACATGCTGAATGTTAATCCTTTGTTTGTCATGTTCTTCGTTGAGTTTCTAGACGTGTAGTAGGTCTTTCTTATACCCCAGATTCTCTTCTTTCATATCGCTTTAAAATCATCTCATTTGGAGTTCTCTAACTCGAGATATTGTTGTTTAAATTCAGACACATTTCAGGGCTTTCTTGATTGATTTTGTTGTTTCTGCTCTGTTTATTCAAATTTCGTTTTTGTTCTTCATATTCCAGAAAAAAAAAAGCAAGGAAAAAAAAAATATAGAGAAAAAAAATTGCTGAAAAGAAAAGGCAAAAAAAAAATTGTGCTGTTCTGGAAGTAGTATTGGTTTGAGCTAAGCTTTTACAAAATTCTACATCTTTAACTTTCATTCCCTAATTTCTCTACTATAGTATCCACTTACTACTCATTATCTCCAAGTGTTGGGTTGAATCTCACAAGAATTGTGATAGCTTTGTATAGTCTGATTAGTTTCTTTAAAGAGCCTATAGAGAGACTACGAGTGGAAAAAGGCAAGAATGTGAATCCATTATTTGAAAAAGCCTTTAAAGTGTGAAACACGAGTGAAGAGTAACATCTTTGAGGGTAAACATGTGAGGATCTTTATTTTCTCTAATTAATTTTCTTGCAGCTTATAATGTCTAATAGGGAGGAAACATCAAGTGAAGGAGGTAGTGCACAGAACATGGACCTCATTGTAAAGGCCATGCAGCAGCAATTTGCACGTCTTAATGTAGTGCTTGGGGGGATAAGAGACCGAATGGATAAGCAAGACACAATGATTGCAAACTTGCAGAGAAGACCACCTACTGTAAGTCCTAATCCCAGAAGATATCAGAGGTGTAGAGATGATTCTATGGATGATTTTGAGTCTGAAAATGAAGTAGAAGGTGGTAGTGAAGAAGATTATGAATCTGAATTTGATTTGGGTAGAAATAGGGCTAGGGAAGTTAAGCATGAAAGGAGACGCGGTAAAGATACTCCAAGGGGTAGAAATAGGGTGGATGGAAACCTTGGAAGTATTAAGATGAAGATACCTTCCTTCCAAGGTAGAAATGATCCTGAGGCTTATTTCGAGTGGGAGAAGAAAATTGAGTTCATTTTTGAGTGCCACAATTATTCTGAAGCAAAAAAGGTGAAATTGACAGTCATTGAATTTACGGATTATGCATTAATTTGGTGGGATAAATTGGTCCTAGAGAGGAGGAGGAATGGTGAGAGACCCATAGAAACATGGAGGGAGATGAAGGCTCTCATGAGGAAGAGGTTTATACCCAATCATTACTATAGAGACCTCTTTCAAAAGTTGTAGTCCCTTACACAAGGCTCTAAGAGTGTAGAGGAATACCACAAAAAGATGGAAGTGGCTATGATTAGAGCAAATGTGAAGGAGGATAGGGAAGCAACAATGGCTCGATTTTTGAATGGGTTGAATAAAGAAATTGCTAATACTGTGGAGTTGCAGCATTATGTGGAGTTAGAAGACATGTTGCACATGGCAATGAAGGTTGAAAGGCAACTTAAACAAAAAGGAGCAGCAAGGTACCTTTCAGGCTCTAGTTCTTCAATGAGACCAAAATGGAAGAAGGAAGAAAAAGATGTTCAAAGAGAAGTCTCAAAAGGCAAAGAGGAAGCTTCATTTAAGAACAAAGGTAAATCTGATTCCCAATCATCTAGAAATAGAGATATTAAATGTTTCAAGTGTTTGGGAACAGGTCATATAGCTTCACAATGCCCCAACAAGAGAGTAATGATTATGAAGGACTGTGAAATGGTGACTGAAAGTGAAAGTGATGATTCCATGCCGTCACTTGAAGATGTTAGTGATGATGGGTTTGAGTATGCTGTAGAAGGAGAAGCACTTGTGACTAGAAGAGCTTTGAATTCTCAAGTTAAGGAAGATGACATGGAGCAACAAAGAGAAAACATCATTCATACTCGCTGTCTCATAAGCAATAAGGTATGCAATATGATTATTGATGGTGGGAGTTGTACCAATGTTTCTAGTACCACTTTAGTTGAGAAATTAAATTTGTCTACCATTAAACACCCTAGACCATACAAGTTGTAGTGGTTGAATGAATGTGGGGATATTAAGGTTGATAGATAAGTTCTTGTTTCATTCTCAATTGGAAGATATTGTGATGAGGTTTTATGTGATTTGTTCCTATGCATGCTGGATATATACTTTTGGGTAGACTTTGGGAATTTGATAGGAAGGCGACAAAGGATGGGTTTACCAATAGATATTCATTTGTAATGAATGACAGACCCGTCACTCTTGTACCATTAACACCCAAGCAAGTGTATGGAGATCAGCTCAAAATGAAACAAGAGAGAGATAAAAGAGAGGGTGATAAGAAAAATAAAGAAGAGAGATCAAAAAGAAATGAGAGTGAGAAAGAAAGAAAATCTGAGAGCTCAAAAAAAAAGAGATTCAGAAGAAAGAAAGAAAGTGGAGAGAAAAGAAAGAGAAAAAGTGAGTTTCTATGCAAAAGAAAGTGAGGTGAGGAGTGCATATCTTGCTGAACAGCCTTTACTTGTACTTGTTTACAAGAAGGCCTTTTTAGGCACTAATGACCTTGACTTGACTCTTCATTTTCGAGTGTTATTAGTTCTTTGTTGCAGGAATTTGAAGATATATTTCCAGAAGATATCCCTAGTGGATTGCCACCCATAAGAGGCATTGAGCATCAAATTGACTTCATTCCTAGAGCAACAATTCCTAACTGGCCAGCTTATAGAACTAACCCTAAGGAGACAAAAGAGCTTCAAAAGCAAGTTGAAAAGCTTCTGGCAAAAGGGTATGTTCTAGAAAGCTTGAGTCTATGTGCTGTACTAGTCCTCTTAGTACCAAAGAAAGATGGACCTTGGAGGATATGCATTGATTGTAGAGCTGTCAACAATATCACTGTAAAGTATCTCCATCCCATTCCTAGATTAGATGATATGCTTGATGAATTTGCATGGGTCTGTTATTTTCTCAAAAATTGATTTAAAATCTAGATATCATCAAATTAGGATGAGGGAAGGAGATGAGTGGAAAACTGCTTTCAAAATAAAGCATGGGCTGTATGAATGGTTAGTCATGTCATTTGGGCTAACAAATGCACCTAGTACTTTTATGAGGTTGATGAATCATATTTTGCGTGCATATATTGAAAAATTTGTTGTAGTTTGTTTTGATGATATTTTGATTTTTAGTAAGAGTCTTGATGAGCATTTGAATCATTTGCGTTGTGTGCTTGATGTTTTGAGAAAAGAAAAGTTGTATGCTAACCTGAAAAAGTGTAGCTTTGGCATGGAAAAAAGTTGTTTTCCTCGGATTTGTGGTGAGTGCTGAGGGAATACAAGTTGATGAAGAGAAGGTAAGGGCTATTAAAGAATGGCCAACACTAACAAATGTAACTGAGGTAAGAAGTTTTCATGGGTTGGCTAGCTTTTATAGGAGGTTCGTGAAAGATTTTAGCACAATTGCTGCACCACTCACTGAAGTAATTAAGAAATTAGTTGGCTTTAGATGGGAAAAAGCACAAGATCATGCATTTAGTGTTCTTAAAGAAAAATTATGTTCTGCACCTATTTTAGCTTTACCTAATTTTAACAAAACTGATGCAAGATCCACTAGGAACATGCCCTAGAGAACCTTCAACAATTCGAAACTTTGCCTAGGACTGGCTAGAAAACAAGAATGTTGGTCAAAGAAAAGACCCTAAGAGAACTTGTCTCTTAGAACCCTAGCCTCAAGACGCCACAAAGGAAGACCAATCCTTTGATAAGTCACGTGAACTCTCAGAGAACACAAAGAAGCAAAAGCCTCACAAAGTATTGAACAATACTCAAATTCATTCATGATCTTCCAAAAATAGAGTACAATAGGGGGCTTTTATAGGCAAAATTTCTAAAAGTCTTAAAATCCTAATAAAACTAAAGCTCTAAAATCTGATTAGAAATATTTTAAATAGTGCCTAAAATCAAGGAACAAGATTAGGATATTAATTTTAACTTAATCTCTTAGATAAGCTCCTTGACTAAGTCCAAAAAATAATATAATAATAAAAAATGAAATTCATAAGAATTCTAGTAAAAAATAATTAGCTTCTTTAAGTAGTCACATGGGATGCACATGTTTCATTAAAAATCACATGGTTAACACATGATTCTTAATCTCTTGCAATTGGACTCCAATTGGGCCTTGACATTCCTCTTGTATGTGTATAACTACATTGGGCCTTTAACATCTCCATGAACCTTCTTAGGACATTGGGCTTCCACTTGGACTTTCACTTTTGCATCTTTAAAGAGATCTCATGTCCAAAGTCCAATTTAGCATGTTTCGAATTGATCAAATATGGATCTTGGGCTCTAAACTTGGGCCGACGTCTAACATAGATATTATCTTGAGCTCTTTGAAATTTTTGGACATATACTAGCACAATTTGGGCCTCTTGAGCATAAGCCATCCTTTCATAAGCCATTTAGACTTGAATGATATGCTTTTGAATGATTTGAGTTTCTTGATGGATGAGGGCTTCTTGAATTTGTTGTGCTCCAATGGGCATGCCTACTGATATTGTATCATTCCCTCCCTCTTTGAAAAGATTCATCCTCGAATCTTCGCCATTACGTGGTTTCTTAGGGAACAAATCTTCACATACCTGCAAGGAGCTAGAACTAACAATAGGCAAAGATAGGTTAAGATTGTTAGTAGATAAACAAACTTCCTTACACATGCTCTCAACCTCTCTTTTTTCATTAAACAAGCTCACACTCATGCCTTTCTCACAACTCTCTAGCTCTTTCTTTTCATTCACATTCTTTTCTTTTTCAATCTCGTCTTTTTCTCTCTCTAACTCATGTTTTCTCTCTTTTTCTTTTTCTCTCTCTAACTCATGTTCTCTCTCTTTTTCTTTTTCTTTCTCTAACTCATATTCTCTCTCTTTTTCTTTTTCTCTCTCTCTTTCTTTTTCGCTCTCTTTTTCTTTCATTTTATATGCTTGTGCTATTCTCATTTGATCCTCATAAACATCTATAGGATTAAGAGGTACTAATACATGATATTTTTCATTGAATACAAATGAATAGCAATAGCAATATTTGTGCTTATGCTTGACATATTTAGCTTTTCTAACATATTTCCATGGTTTACCAAGCATAATATGTCCATTAGACATAGGAGCTACATCACATAACACTTTATCATGATATTTACCAATTGAGAAAGAAATCAAAACTTGCTTATTAACCCTAAATTCAGCACTACCCTTCAATAAGGTATAGGGCCTAGGATGCTTTATAGTAGGCAAGTTTAATTTCTCAACTAGTACGGTACTAGCAATATTTACATAGCTACTATTATCAATAGCCATGCTGCACACTTTCTCTTTGATAAGGCGTCTAGTATGAAAATCAGGAGATGACTTTTCCTTATCTTGTCTTGTAGAGTTGGAGTTGGATTGGAATGTATCTAACCATGCACAAGATTGCTTGAATCGCTCTTTGTTAGCCTCTTCAAGGAATTTGTACTCACTAGACATCTTGTCACCTGAAAAGTTAGTCAATGAAGAAATAGGACCTCACACACTTTTCTCACGTGTTTACACTCAAAAGATGATAAGTTCACTCATGTTTAACTCTCTTTTTGGCTTTTTCTTTAATGTTAATTGCACTCTTGCCTTTTACCACTCAACAATTTGCTTCTTACAAGTGTTCTAAGTAAGTCACAAGCAAATCAAATGAAAGATCATACTAGTGGTAATAAAAACTAGAATCCTAAAATATAAATTCCCAAAGAATCAAACAAAGGAGAAAAGAGGGGTATGTAACAAAAAGGTAAAGAGGAAAGGAAAACAATGGGGGAGAGGAGGTTGGGATGGCTTGGAAGGAAGGAGAAGAAAAGGGAAAATTTGAAAATAAGAAACTTTAAAAATAGGAAACTACTTGGGAAATTAGGAAACCAACTTTAAGAAAATCTGAAAATTAGGAAACTAACTCCAATTAGGAAATTAACTCCAATTAGGAAATTGACTCCAATTAGGAAACTAACTCCAATTAGGAAATGGATTCCAATTAGGAAACTAACTCCAATTAGGAACTCCAATTAGGAAATGGATTCCAATTAGGAAACTAACTCCAATTAGGAAATTAACTCCAAGCTTTTCGAATTCTTTTTTGATTTTTTCTTTTTTTTTCGAATATTTTTTTTTGAATAAGGATGGAGGCACACAACAATGGAAGAAAGAAGAAGATGGAAGACAAAGGTGAAGATGAAAAGGTAACACAAATGAAAGGAAAGAAAATATGAAGAACAACGGTAGGAAAACACAAAGATATACCTTGTACTAGCGAACCAAAGCTCTGATACTAAATGATGCAAGACCCACTAGGAACATGCCCTAGAGAACCTTCAACAATTCGAAACTTTGCCCAGGACCGGCTAGAAAATAAGAATGTTGGTCAAAGGAAAGACCCTAAGAGAACTTGTCTCTTAGAACCCTAGCCTCAAGATGCCACAAAGGAAGACCAATCCTTTGATAAGTCACGTGAACTCTCAGAGAACACAAAGAAGCAAAAGCCTCACAAAATATTGAATAATACTCAAATTCAATCATGATCTTCCAAAAATAAAGTACAATAGGGGGCTTCTATAGGCAAAATTTCTAAAAGTCTTAAAATCCTAATAAAACTAAAGCTCTAAAATCTGATTAGAAATATTTTAAATAGTGCCCAAAATCAAGGAACAAGATTAGGATATTAATTTTAACTTAATCTCTTAGATAAGCTCCTTGACCAAGTCTAAAAAATAATATAATAATAAAAAAAATGAAATTCATAAGAATTTTAGTCAAAACTAATTAGCTTCTTTAAGTAGTCACATGGGATGCACATGCTTCATTAAAAATCACATAGTTAACACATGATTCTTAATCTCTTGCAATTGGACTCTAATTGGGCCTTGACACTCCTCTTGTATGTGTATAACTACATTGGGCCTTTAACATCTCCATGGACCTTCTTAGGACATTGGGCTTCCACTTTGACTTCCACTTTTGCATCTTTAAAGAGATCTCATATCCAAGGTCCAATTCAGTATATTTCGAATTGATCAAATATGGATCTTGGGCTCTAAACTTGGGCCGACGTCTAACATAGATATTATCTTGAGCTCTTTGAAAATTTTAGACATATATTAGCATAATTTAGGCCTCTTGAGCATAAGCCATCCTTTCATGAGCCATTTGGACCTGAATCATATGCTTTTGAATGATTTGGGTTTCTTGATGGATGAGGGTTTCTTGAATTTGTTGTGCTCCAATGGGTATGCCTACTGATATCATATCAAAAACTTTTGAGATTGAGTGTGATTCCTCAGGAGTAGGGATAGGAGCTGTTCTGATGCAGGAAGAGCGGCCAATTGCTTATTTCAGTGAAAAGCTGAACGGTGCCACCTTGAATTACCCAACTTATGACAAGGAGCTTTATGCACTTGTGAGAGCATTGGAGACTTGGCAACACTACCTTTGGCCTAAACAATTTGTGATCCATATAGATCATCAATCTTTGAAGTACATTTTCAAGGTAAGCTGAACAAAAGACACGCTAGATGGATGGAGTTCATCGAGCCTTTTCCATATGTGATCAAATACAAGAAAGGTAAAGAGAATGTGGTTGCAGATGCATTATCAAGAAGGTATATTCTTCTCACTTCTCTAAATGCAAGATTGCTTGGTTTTGAATATGTCATGGATTTGTATGCCAATATGATAGTGATTTTGATGAAATAATTGTTGCTTGTGAAAAAGGAGCTTTCAGAAAATTCTATAAGCTTGATGGATTTTTGTTCAGAGAAAATAAATTATGTGTGCCTCAATGCTCTATGTGTGAATTGTTTGTTAGGGAAGCACATGGGGGAGGACTAATGGGACATTTTGGTGTGACAAAGACATTAGATGTTTTGCATGAACATTTCTTTTGGCCTAAAATGAAGCTTGATGTGGAAAGGATTTGTGGTAGATGCATAACATGTAAAAGGGCTAAGTCTAGAGTCTTACCACATGGTTTGTATACTCCATTACCTGTACCTAGTGAACCTTGGGTAGACATTTCAATGGATTTTATTTTCGGATTACCTAGGTCAAAAAGAGGAATAGATTTAATTTTTGTGGTTGCTGATAGATTTTCAAAAATGGCACATTTTATTGCATGCCATAAAATTGATGATGCTACTTATATTGCTGATTTGTTCTTTAAAGAAATTGTGAGGCTTCATGGTGTTCCTAAAAGTATTGTCTCAGATAGGGATGCAAAATTTTTGAGTCATTTTTGGAGAGTTTTGTGGGGAAAGCTTGGAACTAAGTTATTATTTTCTATAGCTTGTCATCCACAAATTGATGGTCAAACTGAAATTGTTAACAAAACCTTAACTCAATTGCTTAGGACCATCATCCAAACAAATTTAAAAAATTGGGAGGATTGCTTGTCATTCATTGAATTTGCATATAATAGAAGTGTGCATTCATCTACTGATTATTCTCCTTTTGAAGTTGTTTATGGTTTTAATCCACTAACCCCTTTGGATTTGTTACCATTGCCCATTAATGAGAGAGCAAACCTTGATGGCAAAAATAAAGCTGACGTGGTTAAGCAACTTCATGCAAAGATTAAATTGCATATCAAAAAGAAGAATGAGCAATATGCATCCAAGGCAAACAAAGGGAGAAGGCGTGTCACTTTTGAACCTGATGATTGGGTATGGGTGCATATGAGAAAAGAGAGGTTTCCGGCACAAAGGAAATCTAAATTAGCTCCAAGAGGGGATGGACCATTTCAAGTCCTTGAGAAAATCAATGATAATGCTTATAAGATAGATATACCAAGTGAGTATAATGTTAGTGCTACTTTTAATGTTGCTGATTTATCTCCTTATGATGTAGGTGATGATTCGAGGACGAATCTTTTTGAGGAGAGAGGGGATGATACGATCCATCAAAGGGAGCAAGCTGTCTCAAATACTTGGAATGATCCTCTACAAATTCCAAGTGGCCCAATGACAAGAGCACGAGCTAAAGAAATGAGAGAAGCCTTAAGTGGACTTGTTCAAGAGACCTGGACTAAGCAAATAGCAATTAAAGCAACAAAAGTCAAGCGAGATCCAAACATTTCTAATGTGGACGTCCTCAACATCACATAGCTGCTGAGACTAAATTGGGCCAAAACATTATAAATTGAAGTACTTGAACCATGGACCATCCATTGGTGGGCTCATTTAGGGCTAAATAATGCCATTTTGGGCTTAATAAGCTGATTTGTAGAACCCTAATGTATTTGGGCGAATTTAGCTTATTTAGGGGGATTTATTTCCTTTTTAGTCTTTAAGAGATTTTGACCTTTATAATTCTGATTGCATAGGTCATTAATTAGGATATTTGCCATTAATTTCTCTAGTTTTCCTTTTCTATGAGCATTGAAGGCAGATTTGACTTACACACTATATAATTGTACTCTGCCTCCCATTGTAACCAGATTTGAATGAATAAAAATTGTATTTTCTGGAAATCCCAGACTTGAGAGGAGTGCTCTCTAGGGTTCTTCATTGAACTTGTAGACTTATCAAGGCTTGATCAACCTTGTGGCGTCTTCTAACACTCGGGGTCCATGTCTCTTCGTATTCAGGGGTTCTAAGTGGATCGTTCAGACTTGATTTAGCTTTCTTGGGGTGTGTATATTTGAGATCAGTTATGGGTTCAAGGAGACTTGACTCCTAGTGGGTTCGCACCACAAACTCCAATGGCTCAATGAATGTGGAGAATTGAGGGTAACTAAGAAAGTTAAGGTAATGTTTTCAATTGGCAAGTATGGGGATGAAGTGCTCTGTGATGTTGTACCAATGAAAGCATGTCATATTTTGTTAGGTAGGCCTTGGCAGTAAGATAGATGTGTTACACATGATGGTTT
The DNA here is from genome assembly GCA_026724425.1 of Erythrophleum ivorense. Lineage (NCBI taxonomy): Eukaryota > Viridiplantae > Streptophyta > Magnoliopsida > Fabales > Fabaceae > Erythrophleum > Erythrophleum ivorense. Next base: position 20,119,175 of record JAIUCV010000004.1, on the reverse strand, counting down.
TCTAAACCGTTATTCTTTTGTACTTAGAGGGAAACCTATAACCCTCCTTCCTATGTCACCAAAGCAAGTGTTAGAAGATCAAATCGATAGAGAGAAGAAAAGAGAAAGTGAGTGTGTAAAAGTGTCTGAAAAGAGGAGAGTGAAATTGAGAAAAGAAAATAGAGTAAGCCAAGAGAAGAGAGATGAAAAGGAGAGAGAGCTAAAGGTAAAAGAGAGAAAGAGGGAGATAGAGAGAAAAGTTTGTTAGTAGCAAGAAAGAGTGAGATCAAACAAGCTTTGTTTTCTCAACAAAACCTCCTAGTAGTTATCTACAAAGAGGCTATGTTGAATACTAATGACTTAACCTCTACTTTGCCTAGTGTTGTTATGTCTCTATTGCAGGAATATGAAGATGTCTTTCCCGAAGAGGTACCACCTGGGTTGCCATCAATTAGAGGGATAGAACATCAAATTGATTTTATACCTGGAGTACCTTTGCCCAATCGTCCAGCTTACCGAGCTAATCTTGAAAAGACCAAGGAGATTCAAAGACAAGTGCAAGAGCTGCTGGAAAAGGGATATGTGAGGGAGAGCCTTAGCCCATGTGCAGTACCAGTGTTGCTCATGCCTAAAAAGGATGGCACATGGAGAATGTGCATTGATTGTTGAGCCATCAACAATATAACTGTAAGATATCGTCATCCTATCCCTAGGTTAGATGATATGCTTGATGAATTAAATGGCTCCACTATCTTCTCTAAAATTGATTTAAAAAGTGGCTACCATCAAATTAGGATGAAAGAAGGAGACGAATGGAAAACTACATTTAAGACTAAACATGGACTTTATGAATGGTTAGTTATGCCTTTTTGGTGCGAACCCACTAGGAGTCGAGTCTCCTTGAACCCACAACCGATCTCAAATATACGCACCCCAAGAAAGCTAAATCAAGTCTAAACGATCCACTTAGAACCCCTGAATACAAAGAGATAAGGACCCTGAGTGTTAGAAGACGCCACAAGGTTGATCAAGCCTTGATAAGTCTACAAGTTCAATGAAGAACCCTAGAGAGCACTCCTCTCAAGTCTGGGATTTCTAGAAAATACAATTTTTATTCATTCAAATCTGGTTACAATGGGAGGCAGAGTACAATTATATAGTGTGTAAGTCAAATCTGCCTTCAATGCTCATAGAAAAGGAAAACTAGGGAAATTAATGGCAAATATCCTAATTAATGACCTATGTAATCAGAATTATAAAAGTCAAAATCTCTTAAAGACTAAAAAGGAAATAAATCCCCCTAAATAAGCTAAATTCGTCCAAATACATTAGGGTTCTACAAATCAGCTTATTAAGCCCAAAATGGCATTATTTAGCCCTAAATGAGCCCACCAATGGATGGTCCATGGTTCAAGTACTTCAATTTATAATGTTTTGGCCCAATTTAGCCTCAGCAGCTATGTGATGTTGAGGACGTCCACATTAGAAATGTTTGGATCTCGCTTGACTTTTGTTGCTTTAATTGCTATTTGCTTAGTCCAGGTCTCTTGAACAAGTCCACTTAAGGCTTCTCTCATTCCTTTAGCTCGTGCTCTTGTCATTGGGCCACTTGGAATTTGTAGAGGATCATTCCAAGTATTTGAGACAGCTTGCTCCCTTTGATGGATCGCATCATCCCCTCTCTCCTCAAAACGATTCGTCCTCGAATCATCACCTACATCATAAGGAGATAAATCAGCAACATTAAAAGTAGCACTTACATTATACTCACTTGGTAGATCTATCTTATAAGCATTATCATTGATTTTCTCAAGGACTTGAAATGGTCCATCCCCTCTTGGAGTTAATTTAGATTTCCTTTGTGCTGGAAACCTCTCTTTTCTCATATGCACCCATACCCAATCACCAGGTTCAAAAGTGACACGCCTTCTCCCTTTGTTTGCCTTGGATGCATATTGCTCATTCTTCTTTTCAATCTGCAATTTAATCTTTGCATGAAGTTGCTTAACCACGTCAGCTTTATTTTTGCCATCAAGGCTTGCTCTCTCATTAATGGGCAATGGTAACAAATCCAAAGGGGTTAGTGGATTAAAACCATAAACAACTTCAAAAGGAGAATAATCAGTAGATGAATGCACACTTCTATTATATGCAAATTCAATGAATGACAAGCAATCCTCCCAATTTTTTAAATTTGTTTGGATGATGGTCCTAAGCAATTGAGTTAAGGTTCTGTTAACAATTTCAGTTTGACCATCAGTTCGTGGATGACAAGTTATAGAAAATAATAACTTAGTTCCAAGCTTTCCCCACAAAACTCTCCAAAAATGACTCAGAAATTTTGCATCCCTATCTGAGACAATACTTTTAGGAACACCATGAAGCCTCACAATTTCTTTAAAGAACAAATCAGCAATATAAGTAGCATCATCAATTTTATGGCATGCAATAAAATGTGCCATTTTTGAAAATCTATTAGCAACCACAAAAATTGAATCTATTCCTCTTTTTGACCTAAGTAATCCCAAAATAAAATCCATTGAAATGTCTACCCAAGGTTCACTAGGTACAGGTAATGGAGTATACAAACCATATGGTAAGACTCTAGACTTAGCCCTTTTACATGTTATGCATCTACCACAAATCCTTTCCACATCACGCTTCATTTTAGGCCAAAAGAAATGTTCATGCAAAACATCTAATGTCTTTTTCACACCAAAATGTCCCATTAGTCCTCCCCCATGTGCTTCCCTCACAAGTAATTCACGCATAGAGCATTGAGGCACACATAATTTATTTTCTCTGAACACAAATCCATCAAGCTTATAGAATTTTTCGAAAGCTCCTTTTTCACAAGCAACAATTATTTCAGCAAAATCACTATCATTGGTATACAAATCCTTGACATATTCAAAACCAAGCAATCTTGCATTCAGAGAAGTGAGAAGAATATACCTTCTAGATAATGCATCCGCAACCACATTCTCTTTACCTTTCTTGTATTTGATCACATATGGAAAAGGCTCGATGAACTCCATCCATCTAGCATGTCTTTTGTTCAGCTTACCTTGACCTTTAATGTACTTCAAAGATTGATGATCTGTATGGATCACAAATTGTTTAGGCCAAAGGTAGTGTTGCCAAGTCTCCAATGCTCTCACAAGTGCATAAAGCTCCTTGTCATAAGTTGGGTAATTCAAGGTGGCACCGTTCAGCTTTTCACTGAAATAAGCAATTGGCCGCCCTTCCTGCATCAGAACAGCTCCTATCCCTACTCTTGAGGCATCACACTCAATCTCAAAAGTTTTGTTAAAATCAGGTAAAGCTAAAATAGGTGCAGAACACAATTTTTCTTTAATAATACTAAATGCATGATCTTGTGCTTTTTCTCATCTAAAGCCAACTGATTTCTTAATTACTTTAGTGAGTGGTGTAGCAATTGTGCTAAAATCTTTCACAAACCTCCTATAAAAGCTAGCCAACCCATGAAAACTTCTTACCTCAGTTACATTTGTTGGTGTTGGCCATTCTTTAATAGCCCTTACCTTCTCTTCATCAACTTGTATTCCCTTAGCACTCACCACAAATCCGAGGAAAACAATTTTTTCCATGCCAAAGCTACACTTTTTCAGGTTAGCATACAATTTTTCTTTTCTCAAAACATCAAGCATACAGCGCAAATGATTCAAATGCTCATCAAGACTCTTACTAAAAATTAGAATATCATCAAAATAAACTACAACAAATTTTCCAATATAGGCACGCAAAATATGATTCATCAACCTCATAAAAGTACTAGGTGCATTTGTTAGCCCAAATGGCATGACTAACCATTCATACAGCCCATGCTTTGTTTTGAAAGCAGTTTTCCACTCATCTCCTTCCCTCATTCTAATTTGATGATATCCAGATTTTAAATCAATTTTTGAGAAAATAACAGACCCATGCAATTCATCAAGCATATAATCTAATCTAGGAATGGGATGGCGATACTTTATAGTGATATTGTTGACAGCTCTACAATCAATGCACATCCTCCAAGATCCATCTTTCTTTGGTACTAAGAGGACTGGTACAGCACATGGACTCAAGCTTTCTCGAACATACCCTTTTGCCATGAGCTCTTCAACTTGCTTTTGAAGCTGTTTTGTCTCCTCAGGGTTAGTTCTATAAGCTGACCGGTTAGGAATTGTTGCTCCATGAATGAAGTCAATTTGATGCTCAATGCCTCTTATGGGTGGCAATCCACTAGGGATATCTTCTGGAAATATATCTTCAAATTCCTGCAACAAAGAACTAACAACACTCGGAAATGAAGAGTGATGCAAGACCTACTAGGAACATGCCCTAGAGAACCTTCAACAATTCGAAACTTTGCCCGGGACCGGCTAGAAAACAAGAATATTAGTCAAAGGAAAGACCCTAAGAGAACTTGTCTCTTAGAACCCTAGCCTCAAGAAGCCACAAAAGAAAACCAATCGTTTAATAAGTCACGTGAACCCTCAGAGAACACAAAGAAGCAAAAAGCCTCACAAAGTATTGAATAATACTCAAATTCATTCATTCATGATCTTCCAAAAATAGAGTACAATAGGGAGCCTTTTATAGGCAAAATTTCTAAAAGTCTTAAAATCCTAATAAAACTAAAACTCTAAAATCTGATTAGAAATATTTTAAATAGTGCCTAAAATCAAGGAACAAGATTAGGATATTAATTTTAACTTAATCTCCTGGATAAGCTCATTGACCAAGTCTAAAAAAATAATAAAATAATAAAAACGAAATTCATAAGAATCCTAGTGAAAACTAATTAGCTTCTTTAAGTAGTCACATGGGATGCACATGCTTCATTAAAAATTACATGGTTGACACATGATTTGGACTCCAATTGGGCCTTGTCACTCCTCTTGTATGTGTATAACTGCATTGGGCCTTCAACATATTGGATATTGACTTTATTTGCTCCATGGACTCTTTTTAGGAAATTGGGTTTCCACTTGGACTTCCACTTTTGTATATTTAAAGAAATATTGATTAAATATGGATCTTGGGCTTTAAACTTGGGCCGACGTCCAATATAGATATTATTTTGAGCTCTTTGAAATTTTTGGACATATACTAACACAATTTGGGCCTCTTGAGCATAGGCCATCCCTTCATGAGCCATTTGGATCTGAATAATAGGCTTTTGAATGATTTGGGTTTCTTGATGGATGAGAGCTTCTCGAACTTGTAGTGCTCCGATGGGCATGCCTACTGATATTGTATCATTCCCTCCCTCTTTGAAAAGATTCGTCCTCGAATCTTCGCCATTAGGTGGATTCTTAGGAAACAAATCTAGGCAATCCCAACTCTTTTCAATGCTAGTTGAAGATAATGGTCCATTGGGTGGCTTCTTTGAAAACAAATCTCCATATACCTGTAAGGAGTTAGAACCAACAATAGGCAATGAATGATAGGTTAAGATTGTTAGTAGATAAACAAATATCCTTACACATGCTCTCAACCTCTCTTTTTCCATCAAACTTGCTCACACTCATGCTTTTCTCACCTTTCTCACAACTCTCTTGCTCTTTCTTTTCACTCATACTCTTTTCTTTTTTAATCTCTTCTTTTTCTCTCTTTAACTCATGTTCTCTCTCTTTTTCTCTTGCTCTCTCTTTTTCTTTTTCACTCTCTTTTTCTTTCATTTTATATGCTTGTGCTATTCTCATTTGATCCTCATAAACATCCATAAGATCAAGAGGTACCAATACATGATGTTTTTCATTGAATATAAATGAATAGCAATAGCAATATTTGTGCTTATGCTTAACATATTTAGCTTTTCTCGCTTGTTTCCATGGTTTACCAAGCATAATATGTCCATCAAACATAGGAGCTACGTCACATAATACTTTATCATGATATTTACTAATTGAGAAAGAAATCAAAACTTGCTTATTAACCCTAAATTCAGCACTACTCTTCAACAAGGTATAGGGCCTAGGATGCTTTATAGTAGGCAAGTTTAATTTCTCAACTAGTAAGGTACTAGCAATATTTACATAGCTACTATTATCAATAGCCATGCTGCATACTTTCTCTTTAATAAGGCATCTAGTATGGAAATCAGGAGATGACTTTTCCTTATCTCTTGTCTTATAGAGCGGGAGTTAGATTGGAATGCATCTAACCATGCACAAGATTACTTGAATCGCTCTTTGTTAGTCTCTTCAAGGAATTTGTACTCACTAGACATCTTGTACTAATTAGTTAGAAAAGAAAATCCTTCCTTGAATGCAAATAGGAAAGTAAATAACTTGGTGACTACTCAATGCAATCAAATTAGGAAACTAGCTCCAATTAGGAAATTAACTCTAACTAGTAAACTAACTCCAATTAGGAAATTGAGTCCAATTAGAAAATTAATTCCAACTAGGAAACTAACTCTAATTAGGAAATTGTCTCCAATTAGGAAACTAACTCCACAACTTGCAACTTTTTTTTCACTCTTTCTTTATCTTTTTTTTCACTCTTTTTTTTTCGAATTTCTCTTTTTTTGTTCACTTTTTTTTTTGAATTTCTCTTTTTTTTCGTTTTCTCTTTTTTTTTCTAACTTTTTTTTTGAATTTTTTTGGAGTATCACACTCCTTTTTTTTTCGAATGAGTATAGAGGCACACAACAATGGAAGAAGGAAGAAGATAGAAGACAAAGATGAAGATGAGAAGATAACACAAATGGAAGGAGAGAAGGTATGAAGAACAACGGTAGGAAAAACACAAAAATATACCTTGTACTAGCGAACCAAAGCTCTGATAACAAATGATGCAAGACCCACTAGGAACATGCCCTAGAGAACCTTCAACAATTCAAAACTATGCCCGGGACCGGCAAGAAACAAGAATGTTGGTCAAAGGAAAGACCCTAAGAGAACCTGTCTCTTAGAACCCTAGCCTCAAGACACCACAAAGGAAGACCAATTCTTTGATAAGTCACGTGAACTCTTAGAGAACACAAAGAAGCAAAAGCCTCACAAAGTATTGAATAATACTCAAATTCATTCATTCATGATCTTCTTAAAATAGAGTATAATAGGGGGAATTTTATAGGCAAAATTTCTAAAAGACTTAAAATCCTAATAAAACTAAAACTCTAAAATTTGATTAAAAATATTTTAAATAGTGCCTAAAATCAAGGAACAAAATTAGGATATTAGTTTTAACTTAATCTCCTAGATAAGCTCTTTGACCAAATCCCAAAAAAATAATAAAATAATAAAAAAGAAATTCATAAGAATCCTAGTCAAAACTAATTAGTTTCTTTAAGTAGTCACATGGGATGCACATGCTTCATTAAAAATCACATAGTTAACATATGATTCTTAATCTCTTGCAATTGGACTCCAATTAGAAATCTAATTCCATAACTTGCAACTTTTTTTTTTACTCTTTCTTTTTTTTTCACTTTTTTTTTGAATTTTTTTTGAATTTTTTTTTGAATTTTTTTTTTTTGATTTTTTTTTGGAGTATCATACTCTCCTTTTTTTTTGGAATAAGGATGGAGATACACAACAATAGAAGAAAGAAGAAGATGGAAGACAAAGGTGAAGATGAAAAGGTAACATAAATGGAAGGAAAGAAATATGAAGAACAACGGTAGGAAAACACAAAGATATACCTTGTACTAGCGAACCAAAGCTCTGATACCAAATGATGCAAGACCCACTAGTAACATGCCCTAGAGAACCTTCAACAATTCGAAACTTTGCCCGGGACCGGCTAGAAAACAAGAATGTTGGTCAAAGGAAAGACCTTAAGAGAACCTGTCTCTTAGAACCCTAGCCTCAAGACACCACAAAGGAAGACTAATCCTTTGATAAATCACGTGAACTCTCAGAGAACACAAAGAAGCAAAAGCCTCACAAAGTATTGAATAATACTCAAATTCATTCATTCATGATCTTCCTAAAATAGAGTACAATAGGGGGCATTTTATAGGCGAAATTTCTAAAAGACTTAAAATCTTAATAAAACTAAAACTCTAAAATCTGATTAGAAATATTTTAAATAATGCCTAAAATCAAGGAACAAGATTAGGATATTAATTTTAACTTAATCTCCTAGATAAGCTCTTTGACCAAGTCCCAAAAAAATAATAAAATAATAAAAACGAAATTCATAAAAATCCTAGTCAAAACTAATTAGTTTCTTTAAATAGTCACATGGGATGCACATGCTTCATTAAAAATCACATGGTTAACACATGATTTTTAATCTCTTGCAATTAGACTCCAATTAGAAATCTAACTTCATAACTTGCAACTTTTTTTTTTTCACTCTTTCTTGGTGCGGTGACTAACGCTATGGTTCATTAGACTTATGAAAGTGCCATGTATCTTCAAGGAGATTGTTAGGTTGCATGGTGTGCCAAAAACTATTGTTAGTGATAGAGATGTGAAATTCTTGAGTTATTTCTGGAAAACATTGTGGAATAAACTTGGCACTAAACTTTTATTTTCTACTACAGCGCATCCACAAACTGACGGGCAGACCAAGGTTGTTAATAGAACCCTCTCTACTTTATTAAGAGCTATCATTCAAAAGAATCTTTAGAATTGGGAGAAGTGTTTGCCCCATGTCGAATTTGCTTATAATCGTGCTGTTCATTCTACAACAAAATTCTCTCCTTTTGAAATTGTTTATGGCTTTAATCCTCTAACCCCATTAGATTTGCTTCCTTTACCTTCACATGAGTTTACTAACCTTGATGGTGCTAGGAAGGCAAAGTTTGTACAGGATTTGCATGAGAAGGTGAAAGCCAATATTGAAAGAAAGAATGAGCAAATTGCCAACCAAGTTAACAAGGGTAGAAGGCGTGTGGTATTTGAACCTGGCGATTTGGTGTGGGTTCACTTGCGAAAAGAACGTTTCCTGGAGCAAAGGAAGTCAAAGCTCCAACCTAGAGGAGATGGTCCCTTTCAAATTCTTGAAAGGATTAATGATAATGCTTATAAAATTGACTTGCCTAGTTCTTATGGAAATATTAGTGCTACTTTTAATGTATCTAATCTCTCTTCCTTTGATGTTAGAGATTCGAGGACGAATCCTTTTCAAGAGGGGGGGAATGATGTAATAGCATTAAGAGACCTTGCTGAGCATAGAAGCGGACCTGATGAAGGTGGTGCTAAGTTTCAAGCCCAAGGACATGATTTGCAAATTAAAACCCAAGAGTTCAAATCAAATGTACTTAAAGATCCATTGCAAGGCATAGGAGGCCTAATAACAAGAGTTAGGGCCAAAGCAATGAAAGAAGCATTCAATTGTTTGATTCATAAGCTTCATAACTTAGAGCCCATTTATTCAGCCAAGAGAGGGCCCAAGAAGATGTAAAAGGTGTGATCATGCTAACCATTCTACAAGAAGAGTGCCAAGGTCCAATTGGAGTCCAATATCAAGAAATTAAAAATTATGTGTCAACCATGAGATTTTTTAATGAAGTATGAGCATTCCATGTGGACTATTTAAAAGAGCTAATTAGTTTTGACTAGGAGTCTTTTTGAATTTCGTTTTTTATTATTATATTATTTTTTGCACTTGGTCAAGGAGCTTATCTAGGAGATTAAGTTAAAATTAATATTATAATCTTGTTCCTTGATTTTAGGCATCATTTAAAATATTTCTAATCAGATTTTAGAGTTTTAGTTTTATTAGGATTTTAAGTCTTTTAGAAATTTTGCCTATAAAAGGCCCCCTATTGTACTCTATTTTGGAAGATCATGAATGAATGAATTTGAGTATTATTCAATACTTTGTGAGGCTTTTGCTTCTTTGTATTCTCTAAGAGTTCACGTGACTTATTAAAGGAGTAGTCTTCCTCTGTAACGTCTTGAGGCTAGGATTCAAAATTTCTAAAAGACTTAAAATCCTAATAAAACTAAAACTCTAAAATCTGATTAGAAATATTTTAAATAGTGCCTAAAATTAAGGAATAAGATTAGGATATTAATTTTAACTTAATCTCCTAGATAAGCTATTTGACCAAGTCCAACGAAATTCATAAGAATCCTAGTGAAAACTAATTAGCTTCTTTAAGTAGTCATATGGGATGCACATGCTTCATTAAAAATCACATGGTTGACACATGAGTTGGACTCCAATTGGGTCTTGGCACTCCTCTTGTATGTGTATAACTGCATTGGGCCTTTAACATATTGGATATTGACTTTAGTTGCTCCATGGACTCTTTTTAGGAAATTTGGCTTCCACTTGGACTTCCACTTTTACATCTTTAAAGAGATATTGATTAAATATGGATCTCGGGATACAATATCAATAGGCATGCCCATCGGAGCACTACAAGTTTGAGAATCTCTCATCCATCAAGAAACCCAAATCATTCAAAAGCCTATGATTCAGGTCCAAATGGCTCATGAAGGGATGGCCTATGCTCAAGAGGCCCAAATTGTGTTAGTATATGTCCAAAAATTTCAAAGAGCTCAAAATAATATCTATGTTGGACGTCGGCCCAAGTTTAGAACCCAAGATCCATATTTAATCAATATCTCTTTAAAGATGCAAAAGTGGAAGTCCAAGTGGAAACCCAATTTCCTAAAAAGAGTCCATGGAGCAACTAAAGTCAATATCCAAATATGTTAAATGCCCAATGCAGTTAAACACATACAAGAGGAGTGCCAAGGCCTAATTGGAGTCCAAATCATGTGTCAACCATGTAATTTTTAATGAAGCATGTGCATCCCATGTGACTACTTAAAGAAGCTAATTAGTTTTCACTAGGATTCTTATGAATTTCGTTTTTATTATTTTATTATTTTTTTAGACTTGGTCAAGGAGCTTATCTAGGAGATTAAGTTAAAATTAATATCCTAATCTTGTTCCTTGATTTTAGGCACTATTTAAAATATTTCTAATCAGATTTTAGAGTTTTAGTTTTATTAGGATTTTAAGACTTTTAGAAATTTTGCCTATAAAAGGCTCCCTATTGTACTCTATTTTTGGAAGATCATGAATGAATGAATTTGAGTATTATTCAATACTTTGTGAGGCTTTTTGCTTCTTTGTGTTTTCTGAGAGTTCACGTGACTTATCAAAGGATTGGTTTTCCTTTGTGGCTTCTTGAGGCTAGGGTTCTAAGAGACAAGTTCTCTTAGGGTCTTTCCTTTTACCAATATTCTTGTTTTCTAGCCGGTCTTGGGGAAAGTTTCGAATTGTTGAAGGTTCTCTAAGGCATGTTCCTAGTGGGTCTTGCATCATTTGGTATCAAAACTTTGGTTATAACAAGGTATATCTTTGTGTTTTCCTTCCGCTGTACTTTATACCTTCTCTCCTTCCATTTGTGTTATCTTCTCATCTTCATCTTTGTCTTCTATCTTCTTCCTTCTTCCATTGTTGTGTGCCTCTATACTCATTCAAAAAAAAAAGAGTGCGATACTCCAAAAAAAAAGTTAGAAAAAAGAAAAAGAAAAAAAAATTCAAAAAAAAATAATAAAATAATAAAAACGAAATTCATAAGAATCCTAGTGAAAACTAATTAGCTTCTTTAAGTAGTCACATGGGATGCACATGCTTCATTAAAAATCACATGGTTGACACATGATTTGGACTCCAATTGGGCCTTGGCACTCCTCTTGTATGTGTATAACTGCATTGGGGCTTTAACATATTGGATATTGACTTTAGTTGCTCCATGGACTCTTTTTAGGAAATTAGGCTTCCATTTGGACTTCGACTTTTGCATCTTTAAAGAGATATTGATTAAATATGAATCTTGGGCTCTAAACTTGAGCCAACGTCCAATATAGATATTATTTTGAGCTCTTTGAAATTTTTGGACATATACTAACACAATTTGGGCCTCTTGAGCATAGGCGATCCCTTCATGAGTCATTTGGACCTAAATCATAGGCTTTTGAATGATTTGGGTTTCTTGATGGATGAGAGCTTTTCGAACTTGTAGTGCTCCGATAGGCATGCCTACTGATATTGTATCAAAGAGTCAAGGTCATTAGTGCCTAAAAAGGCCTCCTTGTAAACAAGTACAAGTAAAGGCTGTTCAGCAAGATATGCACTCATCACCTCACTTTCTTTTGCATAGAAACTCACTTTTTCTCTTTCTTTTCTCTCCACTTTCTTTTCTTTCTTCTGAATCTCTTTTTTTGAGCTCTCAGATTTTCTTTCTTTCTCACTCTCATTTCTTTTTGATCTCTCTTCTCTATTTTTCTTATCACCCTCTCTTTTATCTTTCTCTTGTTTCATTTTGAGCTGATCTTCATACACTTGCTTAGGTATTAATGGTACAAGAGTGACGGGTCTGTCATTCATTACAAATAAATATCTATTGGTAAACCCATCCTTTGTTGCCTTCCTATCAAATTCCCAAGGTCTACCCAAAAGTATATGTCCAGCATGCATAGGAACAACATCACATAAAATCTCATCACAATATCTTCCAATTGAGAATGAAACAAGAACTTGTCTATCAACCTTAATCTCCCTACATTCATTCAGCCACTGCAACTTGTATGGTCTAGGGTGTTTAATGGTAGACAAATTTAATTTCCCAACTAAAGTGGTACTAGCAACATTGGTACAACTCCCACCATCAATAATCATATTGCATACCTTATTGCTTATGAGATAGCGAGTATGAAAGATGTTTTCTCTTTGTTGCTCCATGTCATCTTCCTTAACTTGAGAATTCAAAGCTCTTCTAGTCATAAGTGCTTCTCCTTCTACAGCATACTCAAACCCATCATCACTAGCATCTTCAAGTGACGGCATGAAATCATCACTTTCACTTTCAGTCACCGCTTCATGGTCCTTCATGATCATTACTCTCTTGTTGGGGCATTGTGAAGCTATATGACCTGTTCCCAAACACTTGAAACATTTAATATCTCTATTTCTAGATGATTGGGAATCAGATTTACCTTTGTTCTTAAATGAAGCTTCCTCTTTGCCTTTTGAGACTTCTCTTTGAACATCTTTTTCTTCCTTCTTCCATTTTGGTCTCATTGAAGAACTAGAGTCTGAAAGGTACCTTGCTGCTCCTTTTTGTTTAAGTTTCCTTTCAACCTTCCTTGCCATGTGCAACATGTCTTCTAACTCCACATAATGCTGCAACTCCACAGTATTAGCAATTTCTTTATTCAACCCATTCAAAAATCGAGCCATTGTTACTTCCCTATCCTCCTTCACATTTGCTCTAATCATAGCCACTTCCATCTCTTTGTGGTATTCCTCTACACTCTTAGAGCCTTGTGTAAGAGATTGCAACTTTTGAAAGAGGTCTTTATAGTAATGATTGGGTATAAACCTCTTCCTCATGAGAGCCTTCATCTCCCTCCATGTTTCTATGGGTCTCTCACCATTCCTCTTCCTCTCTAGGACCAATTTATCCCACCAAATTAATGCATAATCCATAAATTCAATGACTGTCAATTTCACCGTTTTTGCTTCAGAATAATTGTGGCACTCAAAAATGAACTCAATTTTCTTCTCCCACTCCAAATAAGCCTCAGGATCATTTCTACCTTGGAAAGAAGGTATCTTCATCTTAATATTTCCAAGGTTTCCATCCACTCTATTTCTACCCCTTGGAGTATCTTTACCGCATCTCCTTTCATGCCTAACTTCCCTAGGCCTATTTCTACCCAAATCAAATTCAGATTCATAATCTTCTTCATTACCACCTTCTACTTCATTTTCAAACTCAAAATCATCCATAGAATCATCTCTACACCTCTGATATCTTTTGGGATTAGGACTTACAGTAGGTGGTTTTCTCTGCAAGTTTGCAATCATTATGTCTTGCTATAACCATTCGGTCTCTTATCCCCCCAAGCACTACATTAAGACGTTCAAATTGCTGCTGCATGGCCTTTACAACGAGGTCCATGTTCTGTGCACTACCTCCTTCACTTGATGTTTCCTCCCTATTAGACATTATAAGCTGTAAGAAAATTGATTAGAGAAAATAAAGATCCTCACAAATTTTCCTCACGTGTTTACCCTCAAAGATGTCACTCTTCACTCGTGTTTCACACTTTAAAGGCTTTTTCAAATAATGGATTCACACTCTTGCCTTTTTCCACTCTTAGTCTCTCTATAGGCTCTTTAAAGAAACTAATCAGACTATACAAAGCTATCACAATTCTTGTGAGATTCAACCCAACAATTGGAGATAATGAGTAGTAAGTGGATACTATAGTAGAGAAATCAGGGAATGAAAGTTAAGGATGTAGAATTTTGTAAAAGCTTAGCTCAAACCAATACTACTTCCAGAACAGTACAATTTTTTTTTTGCCTTTTCTTTTCAGCAATTTTTTTCTCTATATATTTTTTTGCCTTGCTTTTTTTCTTTTTTTTTTCTGGAATATGAAAAACAAAAAAGAAATTCGAATAAACAGAGCAGAAACAGCAAAATCAATCAGGAAAGCCCTGAAACGTGTCTGAATTTAAATAACAATATCTCGAGTTAGAGAACTCCAAATGAAATGATTTTAAAGCGATCTGAAAGAGAGAATCTGGGGTATAAGAACGACCTACTACACGTCCAAAAACTCATTGAAGAACATGACAAACAAAGGATTAACATTCAGCATGTCCAGAAGAATGGAAGACAAATAGAATTTCAAAAGGAAACAGAAACACAATCTAGAAAAATTACAAAGACAAACAGATATGACCTGATTTAGGAACTAGGCTCTGATACCAAGATGGTGCGAACCCACTAAGAGTCAAGTCTCCTTGAACCCACAACCGATCTCAAATATACGTACCCCAAGAAAGCTAAATCAAGTCTGAACGATCCACTTAGAACCCCTGAATACAAAGAGACAAGGACCCCGAGTGGTAGAAGACACCACAAGTTTGATCAAGCCTTGATAAGTCTACAAGTTCAATGAAGAACCCTAGAGAGCACTCCTCTCAAGTCTGGGATTTCCAGAAAATACAATTTTTATTCATTCAAATCTGGTTACAATGGGAGGCAAAGTACAATTATATAGTGTGTAAGTCAAATCTTCCTTCAATGCTCAAAGAAAAGGAAAACTAGGGAAATTAATAGCAAATATCCTAATTAATGACCTATGCAATCAGAATTATAAAAGTCAAATTCCCTTAAAGACTAAAAAGGAAATAAATCCCCCTAAATAAGCTAAATTCGTCCAAATACATTAGGGTTCTACAAATCAGCTTATTAAGCCCAAAATGAGCCCACCAATGGATGGTCTATGGTTCAAGTACTTCAATTTATAATGTTTTGGCCCAATTTAGCCTCAGCAGCTCCATCTTCAGCCCATATGATGTTGAGGACGTCCACATTAGAAATGTTTAGATCTTGCTTGACTTTTGTTACTTCAATTGCCATTTGCTTAGTCCAGGTCTCTTGAACAAGTCCACTTAAGGCTTCTCTCATTCTTTTAGCTCGTGCTCTTGTCATTGGGCCACTTGGAATTTGTAGAGGATCATTCCAAGCATTTGAGAAAGCTTGCTCCCTTTGATGGATTGCATCACTTTTGGTCTCACTAATGCACCTAGCACATTTATGAGGTTGATGAATTATGTCTTATGTGCATTCATAGGTAAATTTGTGGTAGTTTACTTTAATGATATCCTTGTGTATAACTTTGCATAAGCACGTAGATCACTTGAGACAAGTCCTAGAAGTTCTAAGAAAAGAAAGATTGTTTGGCAATTTAAATAAGTGTGATTTCTGCACTAATAAAGTTGTTTTTCTTGGTTTTGTTGTGAGTGCTGAGGGGGTTGAGGTTGATGAAGAGAAAATCAAAGCCATTCAAGATTGGCCAACCCCTACCACCATCGATCAAGTGAGGAGCTTCCATGGACTTGCAAGCTTTTATAGGAGATTCGTGAGGGACTTCAGCTCACTGGCAGCCCCTTTGAATGAGTTGACAAAGAAGAATGTTCCATTCAAGTAGGGAGAAGCTCAAGGGAAAGCCTTCCAAACCATCAAGGAGAGGCTCATACATGCACCTTTATTAGTCCTTCCAGATTTTGGTAAGATTTTTGAGGTTGAATGTGATGCTAGTGGAATTGGCATAGGAAGTGTACTCATGCAAGAAGGTAAGCCCATTGCATATTTTAGCGAAAAGCTAGGTGGTCCTACTCTTAACTATCCTACATATGATAAGGAGCTATATGCTTTAGTTAGAGTGTTGGAAACTTGGCAACATTATTTGTGGCCTAAAAAAGAATTTGTCATACATTCTGACCATGAGGCTCTAAAACATATTAAGAGCCAAAACAAATTGAATCGAAGACACGCTAGTTGGGTTGAATTCATTGAATCTTTCCCATATGTGATTAAGCATAAGAAAGGTAAGGAGAATATTGTTGCTGATGCACTTTCACGTAGGTATATTCTTCTTTCCATGTTAGACTCTAAGGTTCTTGGTTTTGAGTTCATCAAGGAATTATATACTAATGATGTTGATTTTGGTGAAGCTTTTAACTATTGCAAGCCTGGAGTTGGTTGGGACAAATTTTACTTGCATCAAGGATTCTTGTTTCGTGTTGATAAGCTTTGCATTCCTAATTGTTCTCTGCGCATGTTATTAATGAAGGAAGCACATTCAGGAGGTTTAATGGGACACTTTGGCATTATTAAAACCTTTGATATCTTGAATGAGCATTTTTATTGGCCTAAGATGCGTAGGGATGTTCAAAAGCTTGTAGGGAGATGCGTTGTACGTCATAAAGCAAAATCTAAATTAAATCCCCATGGACTGTATACTCCCCTCCCTATTCCTAGTGTACCTTGGAAAGATGTTTCCATGGATTTTATTGTGGGATTACCTAGGTCTAAGAGGGGGAGGGACTCTATTTTTGTTGTGGTGGACAGGTTTTCTAAAATGGCACACTTCATTGCATGTCATAAGGTTGATGATGCTTCTAATATTGCTAATTTGTTTTTTCAGGAAGTTGTGAGGTTTCATGGGATTCCGAGGACTATAGTGTCAGATCGTGATGCTAAGTCTCTAAGCTATTTTTGGAAGACTTTGTGGAGCAAGTTTGGAACTAAATTGCTATTCTCTACTACTTGTCATTCGCAAACTGATGGACAAATTGAAGTTAACATAGGACACTATCTTCTTTGTTACAAACTGTGGTTAAAAAGAACTTGAAGAATTGGGAGGAGTGTCTCCCACATGTCGAGTTTGCATACAATAGGGCTGTTCATTCCACTACTAAATATTCACCATTTAAGAGTGTATATGGTTTTAATCCTCTTGCACCCATTGACTTGGTTCCTTTGCCTTTGCAGGAAAGAATCAATATGGATGGACAGAAACGTGCTGAGTTTGTTAAGAAAATCCATGAGAAAGCAAAACAAAACATTAAGAGGATGACTCAACAATATGTAGAACGTGCTAATAAGGGGCGAAAGAGGGTTGTCCTTGAACCAGGATATTTGGTTTGGTTGCACCTTAGAAAAGAGAGGTTTCCTGACAAAAGAAAGTCTAAACTTATACCTCGCAGAGATGGGCCTTTCCGCGTGCTAGAGAGAATTAATGATAATGCCTACAACATAGATTTACCAGGTGAGTATGGTGTAAGTGCTACTTTTAATGTTTCTGACCTTTCCCCTTATTTTGGTGCAGACTTTGAAAAGTCGAGGATGACTCCTTTTCAAGAGGGGGAGGATGATATGAACCAGACTCATGTAGGGAAGGACGCCTGTGTGGAGAAGGACTTGATGATACATGACCTAATGACAAGAGGAAGAGTTAAGCGTCTACAAAGAGTAATTGGGCTTCAATTTGCTGAATTAGAAGCCCATAATGTTAGTGCATGCATTGAGGAAGCAAATGGAGCCTTAATCATGCTTATTCAAGCCCAAGTTGATGCTTAAAGAGCCCATTGAAGCTAGAGGACGTGAATAGTACTTCAAATGCAAGATGTCCAGCCCATTAGTGTTAATTAGTTTCTATTAGGCTGATTATCTTTCCTTTTCTGTTTTTAAAAAGAGTTGATTTCGTATCCCTATTTTTTAGATCTTTCAGTTAGGATTATGTAGTTAGTTTCTTACTTTTCCTCCAGTAGATAGGTTTGAGCTACACTATAAATATATGTATTCGGCCTTCATTTGAATCAGATTAGAAGTAATAGAATTATTCTGAATGTTTCTCTAATTGTGAGAATCTTATCTTTTCTTTGCTCTTGTGAAACCTTTGTCTTGTCAACCTATCTTTAGGTTAGTGATTCAAGTTTGCAAAAGCCCCCAATTCGTGCTTCGATCCAAGTGCGTCGTTGTGTGGGTTGGTTTACTATGTTCGTGGTTAGGCGCGTTGTCTAAGTAGCAAGTCAATGTTTTGATGGAGGTGAGATAGGAGATTTGAAAAAGCTTGAACAAAATCAAGAACTTGGAAACAAAAGGGCTGGACATGACTCTAAAAAATGGCCAAATAAAGATATCCATTGCAAGGTATGGGAGGCCCATGCACAAGATCAAGAGCCAAAGCTATGAAGGAGGCCTTGAATTGAGTGATCCAAAAACTAATAGACTTGGAGCCCATAATCTTAGCTGAATATGAAGCCCAAATGGAACAAATTGGCATAATGATTATTTCATTCCTACAAGATGCTAGCCCAAGCCCAAAGGAAGCCTAATTGAAGGAGTCTAGCCATTTTCCACAAAATTCTCTTAGTTTTATTTTGTTTTAATTTGATTGTTGTTGTTTCAGATTTTTAGGCACCATTCTTGGTGAATTTGTTCATATTTAAATTTCTTTTATTTTTCCCACCATGTAAAAGGCGCCACCTAGGAATTATTCTGTTTAGGGTTTTATTTTTCAAATGCCTATATAAGGCCCACTTGTACTCCAAGGATGGCATATTGAATGAATTATCTCTTCAGAATCATTTCTGATTTATGAGGTTTCTCTAGTGGCTTTTGTGTGCTGGAGAAAATCTTTGACTTATCAAAGGAGTGGTTTCCTTTGTGGCGTCCTAGATTAGGGTTCTAAGAGACGGGTTCTCTTAGGGTTCAATTCCATTGACCAATATCTCTTCTTCTTCTCCTTTGTTCTTTGTTCTTTGTTTCTTATTGTCCATATTATTTGTTCTTGTGCTACATGCCAAAATTCGATCACTGATCCATGTTATTTGGGGTTCTAATGCGAAATCAAAGGGTGGCCCAATCTTCACGACGTAGGTTAATGGATAGATGATGGTTCGAGACCCGACGGAAGCAAATAGCCAACCAACGTTATAAGAACGTTGACCTGCTACTTAGACAATGCGCCTAACCACGAACACAGTAAACCAATCCAAACAACGACGCACTTGGATCAAAGCACGAATTGGGGGCTTTTGCGAACTTGAATCACCAACCTAAAGATAGGTTGACAAGACAAAGGTTTCACAAGAGCACAAAGAAAAGATAAGATTCTCACAATTAGAGAAACACTCAATAATTCTACTACTTCCAATCTGATTCAAATGAAGGCAGAATATATATATTTATAGTGTAGCTCAAACCTATCTACTGGAGGAAAAGTAGGAAACTAACTACATAATCCTAACTGAAAGATCTA
This sequence comes from Erythrophleum ivorense, assembly GCA_026724425.1. Classification (NCBI taxonomy): domain Eukaryota; kingdom Viridiplantae; phylum Streptophyta; class Magnoliopsida; order Fabales; family Fabaceae; genus Erythrophleum; species Erythrophleum ivorense. The sequence continues at coordinate 20,099,637 of JAIUCV010000004.1, read as the reverse complement.
AAAAATAGGGATACAAAATCAAATCCTTTTAAAAACAGAAAAGGATAGATAATCAGCCTAATAGAAACTAATTAATACTAATGGGCTGGACATCTTGCATTTGAAGTACTATTCACGTCCTCTATCTTCAATGGGCTCTTTAAGCATCAACCTGGGCTTGAATAAGCATGATTAAGGCTCCATTTGCTTCCTCAATGCATACACTAACATTATGGGCTTCTAATTCAGCAAATTGAAGCCCAATTGCTCTTTGTAGATGCTTAACTCTTCCTCTTGTCATTGGGCCATCTATCATCAAGTCCTTCTCCACACGAGCATCCTTCCCCACATGAGTCTGGTTCATATCATCCTCCCCCTCTTGAAAAGGAGTCGTCCTCGACTCTTCAAAGTCTGCACCAAAATAAGGGGAAAGGTCAGAAACATTAAAAGTAGCACTTACACCATACTCACCTGGTAAATCTATCTTGTAGGCATTATCATTAATTCTCTCTAGCACGCGGAAAGGCCCATCTCCACGAGGCATAAGTTTAGACTTTCTTTTGTCAGGAAACCTCTCTTTTCTAAGGTGCAACCAAACCAAATCTCCTGGTTCAAAGATAACCCTCTTTCGTCCCTTATTAGCACGTTCTACATATTGTTGAGTCATCCTCTCAATGTTTTGTTTTGCTTTCTCATGGATTTGCTTAACAAACTCAGCACGTTTCTGTCCATCCATATTGATTCTTTCCTGCAAAGGCAAAGGAGCTAAGTCAATGGGTGCAAGAGGATTAAAACCATATACAATCTCAAATGGTGAATATTTAGTAGTGGAATGAACAGCCCTATTGTATGCAAACTCGACATGTGGGAGACACTCCTCCCAATTCTTCAGGTTCTTTTTAACCACAGTTCGTAACAAAGAAGATAGTGTCCTATTAACAACTTCAGTTTGTCCATCAGTTTGCGGATGACAAGTAGTAGAGAATAACAATTTAGTTCCAAACTTGCTCCATAAAGTCTTCCAAAAATAGCTTAGAGACTTAGCATCACGATCTGACACTATAGTCCTCGGAATCCCATGAAACCTCACAACTTCCTGAAAGAACAAATTAGCAATATTAGAAGCATCATCAACCTTCTGACATGCAATGAAGTGTGCCATTTTAGAAAACCTGTCCACAACAACAAAAATAGAGTCCCTCCCCCTCTTAGACCTAGGTAATCCCACAATAAAATCCATGGAAACATCTTCCCAAGGTACACTAGGAATAGGGAGGGGAGTATACAGTCCATGGGGATTTAATTTAGATTTGGCTTTATGACATACAACGCATCTCCCCACAAACTTTTGAACATCCCTACGTATCTTAGGCCAATAAAAATGCTCATTCAAGATATCAAATGTTTTAACAATGCCAAAGTGTCCCATTAAACCTCCTGAATGTGCTTCCTTCATCAATAACATACGCAGAGAACAATTAGGAATGCAAAGCTTATCAACACGAAACAAGAATCCTTGATGCAAGTAAAATTTGTCCCAACCAACTCCAGGCTTGCAATAGTTAAAAGCTTCACCAAAATCAACATCATTTGTATATAATTCCTTGATGAACTCAAAACCAAGAACCTTAGAGTCTAACATGGAAAGAAGAACATACCTACGTGAAAGTGCATCAGCAACAATATTCTCTTTACCTTTCTTATGCTTAATCACATATGGGAAAGATTCAATGAATTCAACCCAACTAGCGTGTCTTCGATTCAATTTGTTTTGGCTCTTAATATGTTTTAGAGCCTCATGGTCAGAATGTATGACAAATTCTTTAGGCCACAAATAATGTTGCCAAGTTTCCAACACTCTAACTAAAGCATATAGCTCCTTATCATATGTAGGATAGTTAAGAGTAGGACCACTTAGCTTTTCGCTAAAATATGCAATGGGCTTACCTTCTTGCATGAGTACACCTTCTATGCCAATTCCACTAGCATCACATTCAACCTCAAAAATCTTACCAAAATCTGGAAGGACTAATAAAGGTGCATGTATGAGCCTTTCCTTGATGGTTTGGAAGGCTTTCTCTTGAGCTTCGCCCCACTTGAATGGAACATTCTTCTTTGTCAACTCATTCAAAGGGGCTGCCAGTGAGCTGAAGTCCCTCACGAATCTCCTATAAAAGCTTGCAAGTCCATGGAAGCTCCTCACTTGTCCGATGGTGGTAGGGGTTGGCCAATCTTGAATGGCTTTGATTTTCTCTTCATCAACCTCAACCCCCTCAGCACTCACAACAAAACCAAGAAAAACAACTTTATTAGTGCAAAAATCACACTTATTCAAATTGCCAAACAATCTTTCTTTTCTTAAAACCTCTAGGACTTGTCTCAAGTGATCTACATGCTCATGCAAAGTCCTACTGTACACAAGGATATCATCAAAGTAAACTACCACAAATTTACCTATGAGTGCACGCAAGACATGATTCATCAACCTCATAAATGTGCTAGGTGCATTAGTGAGACCAAAAGGCATAACTAACCATTCATAAAGTCCATGTTTAGTCTTAAATGCAGTTTTCCATTCATCTCCTTCTTTCATCCTAATTTGATGGTAGCCACTTTTTAAATCAATTTTAGAGAAGATAGTGGAGCCATTTAATTCATCAAGCATATCATCTAACCTAGGGATAGGATGACGATATCTTACCGTTATATTATTGATGGCTCGACAATCAATGCACATTCTCCATGTGCCATCCTTTTTAGGCACGAGCAACACTGGTACTGCACATGGGCTAAGGCTCTCCCTCACATATCCCTTTTCCAGCAGCTCTTGCACTTGTCTTTGAATCTCCTTGGTCTCTTCAGGATTAGCTCGGTAAGCTGGACGATTGGGCAAAGGTGCTCCAGGTATAAAGTCAATTTGATGTTCTATCCCTCTAATTGGTGGCAACCCAGGTGGTACCTCTTCGGGAAAGACATCTCCATATTCCTGCAAAAGACATATAACAAGACTAGGCAAAGTAGAGGTTAAGTCGTTAGTATTCAACATAGCCTCTTTATAGATAACTACTAGGAGGTTTTGTTGAGAAAACAAAGCTTGTTTGATCTCACTCTTTCTTGCTACTAACAAACTTTTCTCTCTTTCTCCCTCTTTCTCTCTTTTACCTTTAGCTCTCTCTCCTTTTCCTCTCTCTTCTCTTGGCTTGCCCTCTTTTCTTTTCTCAATTTTACTCTCCTCTTTTTCAGACACTTTTACACACTCACTTTCTCTTTTCTTCTCTCTCTTGATTTGATCTTCTAACACTTGCTTTGGTGGAAGGAGGGTTATAGGTTCCCCTCTAAGTACAAAAGAATAATGATTTAGAAAACCATCATGTGTAACACGTCTATCATACTGCCAAGGCCTACCTAACAAAATATGACATGCTTTCATTGGTACAACATCACAAAGCACTTCATCCTTATACTTGCCAATTGAAAACATTACCTTAACTTGCTTGGTTACTCTCAATTCTCCACATTCATTGAGCCATTGGAGTTTGTAAGGCCGTTGATGCTTGAAAGTAGACAAATTCAACTTCTCCACTAGCTCAGTGCTTGCCACATTGCAGCAACTTCCTCCGTCTATAATCACACCACATATCTTTCCTTGGAGGCAACGAGTATGGAATAAGTTCTCTCTTTGTTTATCTTCGTCTGCCATCATCTGGGCACTAAGGGCTCTCCTAGTTACAAGGAGTTCTCCTTCTTCTGCATACTCTCCATCTTCATTTTCCATGAATAGCTCTTCTTCTTCCTCTATTGTTTCTCCTTCAGTTTCCCACTCACCAAGGTTGTTGATATTCATGGTTCGCTTGTTAGGACATTCACTAGAGATGTGTCCTCTCCCTTGGCACTTGAAGCATATTATGTCTCGATTTCTTGAAGGATTAGGCCCACTTTGAACCTTCTTGGGTGGTGCAGCCAGCTTTTCTTCTTTCTTTATTTCATTTCCCTTTCAATTTGAAGTAAAGGGAATATCTTTCTTTGGGTTGTTCCTCCATGAGTTGAAAGAAGTTGAACTGGAGTTCTTCCTTGCAATATTCTTCCTTTTGAGTTGTTTTTCCACCTTCGCAGCTTGGTGGACTAAGTCATGAATCTCAACATAGTGGTACATCTCCACAACATCGGCTATGTCATGATTAAGCCCATCTAAGAAACGAGCCATTGTTGCTTCTGAATCCTCCTCTACATTAGCTCTAATCATGGCTATTTGCATTTCCTTGTAGTACTCATCCACACTTTTGGATCCTTGAGTGAGGCGTTGAAGCTTATTGTGAAGTTCCCTTCGAAAATAGGATGGAATGAATCGTCTCCTCATGATAGCCTTCATCTCTTCCCATGTTGAGATGAGGTGCTCTCCGTATCTAATCCGCTCCTTTTGCATCTGGTCCCACCAAATAAGAGCATAATCAGTAAACTCAAGAGCAGCAATTTTGACCTTCTTACCCTCAGAGTAGTTATGGCATGAAAAGATTTGCTCTACACGCATCTCCCACTCCAGGTATGTTTCTGGATCACTCTTGCCTTGAAAGGAAGGAATTTTGACTTTGACTCCTCCAAGGCCTTCTTCTTCATCTCTAGGCCTCCTCAGTGGTCTTCTTTGTATGTTGAGTGGTCTTCTTCTTTGCTGAGTCTCCTCTCCTTCATAATCTTCATCATGGCTCTCCATGTCTTCCGCATATTCATGGTGTTGTGGGCGTGCAGCATGAGCTTGTCTTTGGTTAGCTTGAGTAGTAGTCCTTTGGCTAGAGGTTCTACTCTCCACTCGATCTAAGCGTTCATGGAGTCCTTCCAACTTCTTATCAAGCATCCTTTCAAAATGACTCACTAAAGCTTTCATTTGCAAAGGTGCTACTCCAAATGAATTGTGATCATCATTATCACTTTCATATGCAACTCCTTTTTCTCGATTATCTGCCATGTTAGTGAAAAAGAAACAAAAGTATATAGGACCTCACAAATATTTCCTCACGTGTTTCACTCAATTGAGATATAACACTCTCACTCATGTTTACTCTCTCTTATTGGCTTTTTCTACAATGATCTTATCCACTCTTGCCTTTTACCTGTCAATATCAAATCCCAAGCTCTTATGTTACCTAAGACCTTGTCAAGTGATCAAGGACTGCCAATTCTCGGTTCACCAAAGTATGTGCTGGTGGATGGTATGAAAAGTTGTGATTGGCGCATACAAGTTACAAGTAAAGTTAGGGTTTGGTTAGGCTAGGATTCCAATATGAAAAAGGGAAGATTTAACCACTTAGCAATGCAAAATCAAGTTTAAAATACCAAAGAGCCATTCTAAAAACCCAAGATATGAGAAATCAATGGAGGGTTAGATTAGGAAAGTTCCAAATCAAAGGAATAAGAAACAAGTTGAAGTCACAATAGGAAAGTCCACAATCACAAGATAAAAGGAAACAATATAGGAATAGGAAAGTGGATCACAAAAATTAGGAAACAAATGGAAGAGGAAACAATGCTGATCACAAATGAAAGAAATCTGATCACAATTTTTTTTTTCATTTTTTTTTTCACTTTTTTTTTTGCTTTTTTTTTTTGCCTTTCTTTTCTATTCCTTTTCCTTTTCCTTTTTTTTTTGCCTCTTTTTTTTATTTTTGGATCAGATGAAAGAGAATCACAAGATCACACAATAAGAAACAGATCAGAAAACGTTACCACTAAAAATAACAATAACTTCCTCTAGAGAACTCCGAATTTGACGATTCTAAAACGAAATGAAAGTTGAGATTCTGAAACTTAGGATTGACCTATTAATCGTCCAAAATCTCAAAAGGAAAGGGGTTGAACAGATAAGGGAAAAATAACACGTCCAGAACAAAAATTTTTCAGATTACAAAATGAATGGCTCTTGTAGCATAATAAACCAAATCTTGCACACTAAGGATCAAATCTGGAAACAAGGGAAGGTAGAAAGTTTAGTATTTTTTTTTTATAATAAAAGGTAGCAATGAATGGATATGGAAAAAAAAATATGGAGGCTAGAAAAGAAGTAGAATGGTGGATGATGAATGTATGATAGACAACCTACCGTGTAAACCGAAGCTCTGATACCAAATGATGCGAAATCAAGGGGTGGCCCAATCTTCACGACGTAGGTTAATGGATAGATGATGGTTCGAGACCCGACGGAAGCAAATAGCCAACCAACGTTATAAGAACGTTGACCTGCTACTTAGACAATGCGCCTAACCACGAACACAGTAAACCAATCCACACAACGACGCACTTGGATCGAAGCACGAATTGGGGGCTTTTGTGAACTTGAATCACCAACCTAAAGATAGGTTGACAAGACAAAGGTTTCACAAGAGCAAAGAAAAGATAAGATTCTCACAATTAGAGAAACACTCAATAATTCTACTACTTCCAATCTGATTCAAATGAAGGCAGAATACATATATTTATAGTGTAGCTCAAACCTATCTACTGGAGGAAAAGTAGGAAACTAACTACATAATCCTAACTGAAAGATCTAAAAAATAGGGATACAAAATCAAATCCTTTTAAAAACAGAAAAGGATAGATAATCAGCCTAATAGAAACTAATTAATACTAATGGGCTGGACATCTTGCATTTGAAGTACTATTCACGTCCTCTATCTTCAATTGGCTCTTTAAGCATCAACCTGGGCTTGAATAAGCATGATTAAGGCTCCATTTGCTTCCTCAATGCATACACTAACATTATGGGCTTCTAATTCAGCAAATTGAAGCCCAATTGCTCTTTGTAGATGCTTAACTCTTCCTCTTGTCATTGGGCCATCTATCATCAAGTCCTTCTCCACACGAGCATCCTTCCCCACATGAGTCTGGTTCATATCAAGTTCCTAGAACGGGTTTCTAAGGGGTCTCACATCACGTTCTTATAACGTTGGTTGGCTATTTTCTTCCGTCGGGTCTCAAACCATCATCTATCCATCAACCTATGTCGTGAAGATTGGGCCACTCCTTGATTTCGCATCAGCTTTGTTCGTGAAAATCTAAGTCCGTGTGCTATCCCGATGATTATTGTGCCCAAGAAGGATGGCAAGTGGCGGATGTGTGTGGATTTTCATGCCATCAATAAAATAATGGTAAAATATTGTTATCCTGTTCCTAATTTAGATGATATTCTTGATGAGTTGCATGGTGCATGTGTTTTCTCTAAAATTGATTTTAGAAGTGATTACCATCAGATTAGGATGAAAGAAGATGATGAATGGATGTACTAATTGAAATGGAAAATAATCAAGAAATCTTCCGAGAATTAAAAGAGAAGAATCTCCCTGTCAAAGATTACTTGACCGTAAGCGTACACGATTGGGAAAGGGAGCAAAGTGGCATTCACCTAATTGGCGAACGTACTCTTCCGTCCTTTCCCTCAGCTAAGCCTATCAACTCCATTCAATCAGTTAACTCGCTTCTCAGGAACAGCCTGTGCATAACCAAGTGTTGCACCAACAGACCATCCGATTGATCCATATTGCATTTGGAACTCATACCCATAACCCTTTGGCAGCTTCAGCTTCTGGCAGTTAAACCATGAATCCCCTGTCTCAGCAATTACAGCAGATTCACTAGACAGCATTTTTTGTATATGTTGAAACAGAACATTAACCCTCAAAGGTTGGGTTGTATGAATGGTTAGTTATGCCATTTGGCTTGACTAACGCACCTAGCACTTTCATGAGTTTAATGAACCATGTCTTTAGACCTTTCATTGGTAGATTTGTTGTGGTTTACTTTGATGACATTTTGATTTACTCTAAGAGCCTAGAAGAGCATATGAGTCATTTGCATGATGTGTTTGTTGCTTAAGGAGAATAAACTCTTTGCCAATTTATAGAAGTGCTCTTTTTGTTTGGATTATGTGGTTTTTCTTTGGATTTGTTGTAGGAGCTCATGGCATACAAGTGGATGAGGAGAAGGTCAAAGTAATCTGAAAGTGGCCAACTTCAAAGAATGTGAGTGAAGTAAGGAGCTTCCATGGATTCTGTTGTGTTTCTTGGATTTGTTGTAGGTGCTCAAGGGATTCATGTGGATGAAGAGAAGGTGAAGGCTATCCATAAGTGGCCTACACCAAAGAATGCTAATGAAGTAAGGAGTTTCCATGGCTTGGCTAGCTTCTATAGACGTTTTGTGAGGGACTTCTTCTCCATTGCTGCACCTTTGAATGATTTGGTAAAGAAAAATGTAGTTTTCAAGTGGGGTGAAACACAAGAGGTTGCATTTAGCACTTTGAAAGAAAAATTAACTAATGCCCCTTTACTTGTTTTACCTGATTTTTCTAAAGTATTTGAAATTGAATGTGATGCATCTGGAATTGGAATTGGGGCTATTTTAATGCAAGATTCTAAGCCCATTGCTTTCTTTATTAGTGAAAAATTAAGTGGAGCTACTTTGAATTATTCCACTTATGACAAAGAGTTGTATGCTTTAAAAAGAACCTTAGAGACTTGGGAACATTATTTGTGGTCAAAAGAATTCATTATACATTCTGATCATGAAAGCTTGAAAATTTTAAAGTCTCAAGGTAAATTGAATAAGAGACATGTTAGATGGCTTGAATTCATTGAAACTTTTCCTTATGTCATCAAGCACAAAAAGGGTAAAGAGAATGTTGTGGCTGATGCATTATCTAGGAGATATAGTCTTCTTACATCATTGCATGCTAGATTACTTGGTTTTGAGATGTTAAAAAGCCTGTATGAATCTGATTGTGACTTTGGTGAAATTTAGAAATTGTGTGAGAAACATGGTTTTAATGACTTTTACAGATTTGATGGATTTTTGTTTAAGAAAGATAAATTATGTATTCCATCTTGTTCTATGCGTGAATTGCTCATTAAAGAGACTCATGGTGGTGCTTTGATGGGACACTTCGGTGTGGAGAAAACTTCAGCTCTTTTGCATGAACATTTTTATTAGCCAAGCATGAGGAAAGATGTAATTGCTGTTTGTGATAGATGTGTGACATGTAAGCATGCAAAATCTAAAGTTCAATCTCATGGTTTGTATTCTCCCCTCCCCGTGCCTTCCTAACCTTGGACTGATATTTGTATGGATTTTGTGTTGGGCTTACCTAGAGCTCAAAGTGGAAAAGATAGCATTTTTGTTGTGGTTGATAGATTTAGCAAAATGGCACACTTTATTGCATGTTCAAAAACTAATGATGCCATACATATTGCTGACTTGTTCCTTAAAGAAATTGTGAGGTTGCATGGTTTACCTAAATCTATTGTGAGTGATAGAAATGTAAAGTTCCTTAGCCATTTTTGGGGAACTTTGTGGTAAGCTAGGAACTAAATTGTTGTTTTCTACTGTGGCACATCCTCAAACGGATGGGCAAACTGAAGTTGTGAATCGTACTCTTACTACCTTGCTTCGCTCTATCATTCAAAAAAACTTAAAGAATGGGGAAAAATGCTTGCCTCACATTGAGTTTACATATAATAGAACAGTGCACTCTTCTACTTCATTTTCTCCATTTAAGGTTGTCTATGGTTTTAATCCCTTAACTCCTCTTGATATTCTTCCTTTACCTTCTAATGAGTTTGCTAATCTTGATGGTTTGAAGAAAGCTAAGTTTGTGCCGGAATTACATGCCAAAGTTAAAGCTAACATTGAGAGGAAGAATGAACAATATGCCAAGCATGCTAATAAGGGTAGAAGGCGTGTGGTATTTGAACCTGGAGATTGGGTTTGGGTACACTTGAGAAAGGAAAGATTCCCTGAGAAACAAAAGTCAAAATTACACCCTAGAAGGGATGGCCCTTTTCAAGTTTTGGAAATAATTAATGACAATGCATACAAAATTGATTTGCCTAACTCTTATGGAAATATTAGTACTACATTCAATGTTACTGATTTATCTCCCTTTAATTATGTAGATTCGAGGACGAATCCTTTTGAAGAGGGAGGGAATGATGAAGGGGCCCGTGAGCTTGTAGACAAGGGAGCATGGTGTAATGACCTAAAAGAGCATGGAGGGTGTGCAAGAGAGCCCAACATGCAAATGGATCCATTAGAAGGCATAGGAGGCCCAATGACTAGAGGAAGAGCTAAAGCCATGAAGCAAGCTTTGAGTTGCATTGTCCAAAAGGTTCAAGAGCTTGAACCCATGTTTTTGCATCAATTTGAAGAGTTACAAGGCCCAAGGGACTTGATCCTCATTGTCCAAGCCCAACAAGACATGCTGCAAGGTCCAAATAGAGTCCAACTTGAAGAAATCAATTAACAAGCATGTGCAATTCACATGGGAAACAAAAGTGACGTGACTAGGAGTTTTAAATCTTATTAGGATGTCTTTTATTTGATTTTCATTAGTTTCCATTTCCATTAGTTTGAACAAGGCCATTTAGTCAAGACTTAGGATTTAAGTTTCAAATTTTGTTTATTTCCATTTTCGTTAGTTGCTGAAAACTTATTACTTTCTTTCCTTTTCTTTAGGATTTCTTGTAGTAAATGGCATCATCTCCTCCCATTAAAATTGGATTCTTTGTTTCCTATTTCTTGGAGGAAAATTCTTAGAGATTAAGTTAGGTTTAAGGTTTTCTTTTATGCCTATTTAATAGTGATATGAACCAGACTCATGTGGGGAAGGATGCTCGTGTGGAGAAGGACTTGATGATAGATGGCCCAATGACAAGAGGAAGAGTTAAGCGTCTACAAAGAGCAATTGGGCTTTAATTTGCTAAATTAGAAGCCCATAATGTTAGTGCATGCATTGAGGAAGCAAATGAAGCCTTAATCATGCTTATTCAAGCCCAGGTTGATGCTTAAAGAGCCCATTGAAGATAGATGACGTGAATAGTACTTCAAATGTAAGATGTCCAGCCCATTAGTATTAATTAGTTTCTAGTAGGCTGATTATCTATCCTTTTCTGTTTTTAAAAAGATTTGATTTTGTATCCCTATTTTTTAGATCTTTCAGTTAGGATTATGTAGTTAGTTTCCTACTTTTCCTCCAGTAGATAGGTTTGAGCTACACTATAAATATATGTATTCTGCCTTCATTTGAATCAGATTGGAAGTAGTAGAATTATTGAGTGTTTCTCTAATTGTGAGAATCTTATCTTTTCTTTGCTCTTGTGAAACCTTTGTCTTGTCAACCTATCTTTAGGTTGGTGATTCAAGTTCGCAAAAGCCCCCAATTCGTGCTTCGATCCAAGTGTGTCGTTGTGTGGATTGGTTTATTGTGTTCGTGGTTAGGCGCATTGTCTAAGTAGCAGGTTAACGTTCTTATAACGTTAGTTGGCTATTTGTTTCCGTCGGGTCTCGAACCATCATCTATCCATCAACCTACGTCGTGAAGATTGGGCCACCCCTTGATTTCGCATCAAATAGGCCACCTATTGTACTTTTGAGAGATTGGAATGAATTCAGAATTTTATTTCTCATTGTGAGAATTCTTGCTTCTGTGTGTTCTTCTTTAGAATACAAGTGACTTATCAAAGGAGTGGTCTTCCTTTGTGGCGTCTCAAGGCTAGGGTTCTAAGGGACGAGTTCTCTTAGGGTCTTATCCACTTAACCAACATTTCTTGTTCTTAGCCGGTCCCGGGCAACGTATCATCTTGTTGAAGGTTCCTAGGACTTATTCCTACGGGGTCTCTCATCAAAATGAGAATAGTACAAGCATACAAAATGAAAGAAAAGGAGAGAACATGAGTTAGAGAGAGAAAAAGTTGAGATTAAAAAAGAAAAGAGTGTGAGTGAAACGAAAGAGCAAGAGATTTGTGAGAAAAGTGAGAAAGGCATGAGTGTGAGCAAGTTTGATGAAAAAAGAGAGGTTGAGAGCATGTGTAAGGATGTTTGTTTATCTACTAACAATCTTAACCTATCTTTATCTATTGTTGGTTCTAGCTTCTTGCAAGTATGTGGAGATTTGTATTCAAAGAAGCTATCCAATAGACCCTCATCTTCAACTAGCATTGAAAAGAGTTGTGATTGCCTAGATTTTCTTCCTATGAAACCACCTGATGACGAAGATTCGAGGACGAATCTTTTCAAAGAAGGAGGGAATGATACGATATTAGTAGGCATGTCCATTGGAGCACTACAAGTTCGAGAAGCCCTCATCTATCAAGAAACTCAAATTATTCAAAAGTGCATGATTCAGGTCCAAATGGCTCATGAAGGGATGGCCTATGCTCAAGAGGCCCAACTTGTGTTAGTATATATCCAAAAATTTCAAAGAGCTCAAAATAATATCTATGTTGGACGTCAGCCCAAGTTTAGAGCCCAAGATCCATATTTGATCAATATCTTTTTAAATATGCAAAAGTGGAAGCCCAATTTCCTAAGAAGAGTTCATGGAGCAACTAAAGTTAATATCCAATATGTTAAAGGCCCAATGCAGTTATACACATACAAGAGGAGTGCTAAGGCCCAATTGGAGTCCAATTACAAGAGATTAAAAATCATGTGTCAACCATGTGATTTTTAATGAAGTATGTGCATCCCATATGACTACTTAAAGAAGCTAATTAGTTTTGACTAGGATTCTTTTTGAATTTCGTTTTTTATTATTTTATTATTTTTTGGACTTGGTCAAGGAGCTTATCTAGGAGATTAAGTTAAAATTAATATCCTAATCTTGTTCCTTGATTTTAGGCATTATTTAAAATATTTCTAATCAGATTTTAGAGTTTTAGTTTTATTAGGATTTAGGACTTTTAGAAATTTTGCCTATAAAAAGCTCCTTATTGTACGCTATTTTTGGAAGATTATGAATGAATGAATTTGAGTATTATTCAATACTTTGTGAGGCTTTTATTTCTTTGTGTTCTCTGAGAGTTCACGTGACTTATCAAAGGATTGGTCTTCCTTTGTGGCGTCTTGAGGCTTAGGGTTCTAAGAGACAAGTTCTCTTAGGGTCTTTCCTTTGACTAACATTCTTATTTTCTAGCCGGTCTCGGGCAAAGTTTCGAATTATTGAAGGTTCTCTAGGGCATGTTCCTAGTGGGTCTTGCATCACATGGGCTCAAGCTCTCTCTCACAAAGCCCTTTTTTATCATCTCTTCAACTTGTCTTTGGATCTCCTTTGTCTCTTCCAGATTGGCTTTATAAGTGGGCCTGTTTGGAATGGAAGCTCTGAGAAGGAAGTCAATGCTGTGCTCAATGCCTCTTAAAGGGGGCAAACCATGAGGGATCTCTTCTAGAAATAAATCACCAAAATCCTTTGGGTTGCTGCTTGCTGTCACCCTTAGACTTGAAGGAATTTTTGGAATCCTTCAATCTTTGCTTCCATGAACTCGAACCAACCACCATCTTTTGCTTTTGTTGTCTTTCAACCTTGATATCTTATGCAACACCTCATTCATATCAAGGTAGTTTTGGAGGTCAATAGTTTCAGCAATCTTAGGCCGCAATCCATCAACACTCATAGACTTGCCTCAATCTTTGGAGTTACTTGAATAAATCCTGATAATAGTGGTTTGGGACAAAGTGCTTCCTCATGATGGGCTTTGATGCAAGACCCACTAGGAACATGCCCTAGAGAACCTTCAACAATTCAAAACTTTGCCCGGGACCGGCTAGAAACAAGAATGTTAGTCAAAGGAAAGACCCTAAGAGAACTTGTCTCTTAGAACCCTAGCCTCAAGACGCCACAAAGGAAGACCAATCCTTTGATAAGTCACGTGAACTCTCAGAGAATACAAAGAAGCAAAAAGTCTCACAAAGTATTGAATAATACTCAAATTCATTCATTCATGATCTTTTAAAATAGAGTACAATAGGGGGCCTTTTATAGGCAAAATTTCTAAAAGACTTAAAATTCTAATAAAACTAAAACTCTAAAATCTGATTAGAAATATTTTAAATAGTGCCTAAAATTAAGGAACAAGATTAGGATATTAACTTAATTTCCTAGATAAGCTCCTTGACCAAGTCCAAAAAATAATGAAATAATAAAAAACGAAATTCAAAAAGATTCCTAGTCAAAACTAATTTTAAGTAGTCACATGGGATGCACATGCTTCATTAAAAATCACATGGTTAACACATGATTCTTAATCTCTTGCAATTGGACTCCAATTGGGCCTTGACACTCCTCTTGTATGTGTATAGTTGGGCCTTCAACATCTCCATGGACCTTCTTAGGACATTGGGCTTCCACTTGGACTTCCACTTTTACATCTTTAAAGAGATTTCATGTCTAAAGTCCAATTCAGCATATTTTGAATTGATCAAATATAGATCTTGGGCTCTAAACTTGGGCCGACGTCTAACAATGATATTATTTTGAGCTCTTTGAAATTTTTGGACATAATGCATAATTTGGGCCATTTAAGCTCTTTGAAGTTTTTGATGGATGAGGGTTTCTCGAACTTTTTATGCTTCAATGGGTATGCCTACTGGTATTGTATCAGGTGATATGAACTAGACTCATGAGGGGAAGGATGCTCATGTGGAGAAAGACTTGATGATAGATGGCCCAATGACAAGAGGAAGAGTTAAGCGTCTACAAAGAGCAATTGGGCTTCAATTTGCTGAATTAGAAGCCCATAATGTTAGTGCATGCATTGAGGAAGCAAATGGAGCCTTAATCATGCTTATTCAAGCCCAAGTCGATGCTTAAAAAGCCCATTGAAGCTAGAGGATGTGAATAGTACTTCAAATGCAAGATGTCCAGCCCATTAGTATTAATTAGTTTCTATTAAGCTGATTATCTTTCCTTTTCTGTTTTTAAAAAGATTTGACTTTGTATCCCTATTTTTTAGATCTTTCAGTTAGGATTATGTAGTTAGTTTCCTACTTTTCCTCCAGTAGATAGGTTTGAGCCACACTATAAATATATGTATTCTACCTTCATTTGAGACACAATTGGAAGTAATAGAATTATTTTGAGTGTTTCTCTAATTGTGAGAATCTTATCTTTTCTTTGCTCTTGTGAAACCTTTGTCTTATCAACCTATCTTTAGGTTGGTGATTCAAGTTCACAAAAGCCCCCAATTCATGCCTCGATCCAAGTGCGTCGTTGTGTGGGTTGGTTTATTGTGTTCGTGGTTAGGCGCGTTGTCTAAGTAGCAGGTCAACATTCTTATAATGTTGGTTGGCTATTTGCTTCCGTCGGGTCTCGAACCATCATCTATCCATCAACCTACGTCGTGAAAATTGGGCCACCCCTTGATTTCGCATCATTTGGTATCAGAGCCTCAGTTTACATGGTAGGTTGTCTATCATACATTCATCATCCACCATTCTACTTCCTTTCTAGCCTTCATATTTTTTTTTCCTTTTCCATGTCCGTTCATTGCTACCTTTTATTATAAAAAAAAATACTAAACTTTCTACCTTCCTTTGTTTCCAGATTTGATCCTTAGTGTGCAAGATTTGGTTTTTATGCTACAAGAGCCATTCATTTTGTAATCTGGAAAATTTTTGTTGCTCTAGACATTGTTATTTTCCCTTATCTGTTCAACCCCTTTTCTTTTGAGATTTTGGATGATTAATAGGTCAATCCTAAGTTTCAGAATCTCAACTTTCATTTCGTTTTGGAATCATCAAATTCGGAGTTCTCTAGAGGAAGTTATTGTCATTTTTAGTGGTAACGTTTTCTGATCTGATTTGTTTCCTATTGTGTGATCTTGTGATTCTCTTTCATCTGATCCAAAAAAAAAAGAGGCAAAAAAAAAAGAGAAAAGGAAAAGGAATAGAAAAGAAAGGCAAAAAAAAAAGGGGTTCGCCAAAAAAATAAGAGTGAAAAAAAAAACGAAAAAAAAAATTTTGATCATATTTCTCTCATTTGTGATCAGCATTATTTCCTCTTCCATTTGTTTCCTAATTTTTGTGATCCATTTTCCTATTCCTTTGATTTGAACATTCTTAATCTAATCCTCTATTGATTTCTCATATCTTGGGTTTTTAGAATCATTGCAATTGGCTCTTTGGTATTTTAAACTCGATTTTGCATTGCTAGGTGGTTAAATCTTCCTTTTTTGTATTGGAACCCTAGCCTAACCAAAAACCCTTACCTTTACTTGTGACTTGTATGCGCCAATCACAACTTTTCATACCATCCACCAGAACATACTTTGGTGAACCGAGAATTGGCAGTCCTTGATCACTTAATGAGGTCTTAGGGTAAGAGCTTGGGATTTGATATTGAGAGGTAAAAGGCAAGAGTGGATAAGATCATTGCAGAAAAAGCCAATAAGAGAGAGTAAACATAAGTGAGAATGTTATATCTCAATTGAGTGAAACACGTGAGGAAATATTTGTGAGATCCTATATACTTTTGTTTCTTTTTCACTAACATGGCAGATAATCGAGAAAAGGGAGTTGCACATGGAAGTGATAATGATGATCACAATTCATTTAGAGTAGCGTCTTTGCAAATGAAAACGCTAGTGAGTCATTTTGAAAGGATGCTTGATAAGAAGTTGGAGGGACTCCATGAACGCTTAGATCGAGTGGAGAGTAGAACCTCTAGCCAAAGGACTACTCAAACTAACCAAAGACAAGTTCATGCTGCACGCCCACAACACCGTGAATATGCGGAAGACATGGAGAGCCATGATGAAGATTACAAAGAAGAGGAGACTCAGCCAAGAAGAAGGCCACTCAACATACAAAGAAGACCACTGAGGAGGCCTAGAGATGAAGAAGAAGGCCTTGGAGGAGTTAGAGTCAAAATTCCTTCCTTTTAAGGCAAGAGTGATCCGGAAGCATACCTAGAGTGGGAGATACGTGTAGAGCAAATCTTTTCATGCCTTAACTACTCTGAGGGTAAGAAGGTCAAAATTGCTGCTCTTGAGTTTACTGATTATGCTCTTATTTGGTGGGACCAGATGCAAAAGGAGTGGATTAGATATGGAGAGCACCTCATCTCAACATGGGAAGAGATGAAGGCTATCATGAGGAGGCGATTCATTCCATCCTATTTTCGAAGGGAACTTCACAATAAACTTCAACGCCTCACTCAAGGATCCAAGAGTGTGGATGAGTACTACAAGGAAATGCAAATAGCCATGATTAGAGCTGATGCGAGACCCACTAGGAACATGCCCTAGAAAGCCTCCAACAATTTGAAACTTTGCCCGGGACCGGTTAGAAAACAAGAATATTGGTCAAAGGAAAGACCCTAAGAGAACTTGTTTCTTAGAACCCTAGTCTCAAGACGCCACAAAGGAAGACCAATCCTTTGATAAGTCACATGAACTTTTAGAGAACACAAAGAAGCAAAAGCCTCTCAAAGTATTGAATAATACTCAAGTTCATTCATTCATGATTTAAAATAGAGTACAATAGGGAGCCTTTTATAGGCAAAGTTTCTAAAAGACTTAAAATCCTACTAAAACTAAAACTCTTAAAATCTAATTAGAAATATTTTAAACAATGCCTAAAATCAAGGAACAAGATTAGGATATTAATTTTAACTTAATCTCCTAGATAAATTCCTTGACTAAATCCAAAAATAATAAAATAATAAAAAAATGAAATTCAAAAAGAGTTCTAGTCAAAACTAGAGTCCTAGTCAAAACTAATTAATATTAATGGGCTGGACATCTTGTATTTGAAATACTATTCACGTCCTCTAGCTTCAATGGGCTCTTTAAGTATCAACTTGGGCTTAAATAAGCATGATTAAAGCTCTATTTGCTTCCTCAATGCATGCACTAACATTATGGGCTTCTAATTCAGCAAATTGAAGCCCAGTTGCTCTTTGTAAACGCTTAACTCTTCCTCTTGTCATTGGGCCATCTATCATCAAGTCTTTTTCCACACGAGCATCCTTCCTCACATGAGTCTGGTTCATATTACTTGGTGTTATTGCATCATTCCCCCCCTCTTGAAAAGGATTCGTCCTCGAATCTGTAATATCAAAGGAAGAGAGATCAGTTACATTAAAAGTAGCACTAATATTTCCATAAGAACTAGGCAAGTCAATTTTATAAGCATTATCATTAATCCTTTCACGAACTTGAAAGGGACCATCTCCTTTAGGTTGGAGTTTTGACTTCCTTTTCTCCGGGAAACGTTCTTTTCGCAAGTGAACCCACACCCAATCGCCGGGTTCAAATACCACAACCCTTGTTAACTTGGTTGGCAATTTGCTCATTCTTTCTTTCAATATTGGCTTTCACCTTCTCATGCAAATCCTGTACAAACTTTGCCTTCCTAGCACCATCAAGGTTAGTAAACTCATGTGAAGGTAAAGGAAGCAAATCTAATGGGGTTAGAGAATTAAAGCCATAAACAATTTCAAAAGGAGAGAATTTTGTTGCAGAATGAACAGCACGATTATAAACAAATTCAACATGGGGCAAACACTTCTCCCAATTCTCAAGATTCTTTTGAATGATAGCTCTTAATAAAGTAGAGAGGGTTCTATTAACAACCTCGGTCTGCCCGTCAGTTTGTGGATGCGCTGTAGTAGAAAATAAAAGCTTAGTGCCAAGTTTATTCCACAATGTTTTCCAGAAATAACTCAAGAATTTCACATCTCTATCACTAACAATAGTTTTTGGCACACCATGCAACCTAACAATCTCCTTGAAAATAATTCTGCCACATACATAGCATTATTAGTTTTGGAACAAGCAATAAAATGAGCCATTTTACTAAACCTATCCACAACAACAAAGACACTATCTTTCCCAGTGGGAGATTTAGGCAAACCCAAAACAAAGTCCATAGAAATATCAGTCCATGGGTGAGAGGGAACTGGTAAAGGAAAATACAAGCCATGTGATTGAATTCTAGACTTAGCATGCTTACAAGTAATACATCTAGAACAAATAGCAACCACATCTTTTCTCATGTTAGGCCTATAAAAATGCTCATTCAAAAGAGCCAAAGTCTTTTCTACACCAAAATGGCCCATCAATCCCCCACCATGAGTTTCCTTAACAAGAAGCTCACAAATGGAACACATAGGAATGCATAACTTGTTCTTTTTGAAAAGGAATCCATCAAACCTATAATAGTCATTAGCACCATGCAATTCACAAGATTTCCAAATATCAGTGAAATCAAAATCAGATTCATACATGCCTTTTAACATCTCAAAACCTATCAATCTAGCATGCATGGAAGTAATCAAAGTGTAACGCCTAGACAATGCATCAGCTACAACATTTTCCTTTCCCTTCTTATGCTTAATCACATAAGGAAAGGTTTCAATAAATTCAAGCCAACTTGCATGCCTTTTGTTCAATTTACCCTGAGACTTAAGAAACTTAAGACTTTGATGATCAGAATGGATAATAAATTCTTTAGGCCACAAATAATGTTGCCAAGTTTCTAAAGTTCGTTTCAAGGTATACAACTCTTTATCATATGTGGAATAATTTAAAGCAGGACCACTCAATTTCTCACTGAAATATGGAATAGGTTTAGAATCCTGCATCAACACACCACCTATGCCTATACTAGAAGCGTCACACTCAATTTCAAAAACTTTAGTAAAATCAGGCAACACAAGTACAGGGGCATTAGTTAGTTTTTCCTTCAGTATGTTAAAAGCATGCTCTTGTGCTTCACCCCACTTGAATATCACATTCTTTCTTACCAAATCATTTAAAGGGGCAGCAAGAGTAGAGAAGTCCTTCACGAATCGCCTATAGAAGCTTGCCAATCCATGGAAACTTCTTACTTCACTGGCATTCTTTGGAGTTGGCCACTCTCTGATTGCTTTGACCTTTTCCTCGTCTACTTGTATGCCACGAGCTCCTACAACAAATCCAAGAAAAACCACAGAATCCAAACAAAAAGAGCACTTCTCTAAATTGGCAAAAAGTTTATTCTCCCTAAGCACAACAAACACATCATGCAAATGATTCACATGTTCTTCTAGACTCTTAGAGTAGATCAAAATATCATCAAAGTAAACCACAACAAATCTTCCAATGAAAGGTCTAAAGACATGGTTCATTAAACTCATGAAAGTGCTAGGTGCGTTAGTCAAGCCAAATGGCATAACTAACCATTCATATAATCTAAACTTGGTCTTAAAAGCAGTTTTCCATTCATCACCTTCTTTCATTCTAATCTGATGGTAACCACTTCTAAGATCGACTTTAGAGAAAACACATGCACCATGGAACTCATCAAGCATATCATCTAACCTAGGGATAGGATAGCGATATTTTATCGTTATTTTGTTGATGGCATGACAATCTACACACATTCGCCACTTGCCATCCTTTTTGGGTACAAGAATCACCAAGACAGCACACAGACTCAGACTTTCACGAACAAAGCCTTTCTTCATGAGCTCTTCCACTTGATGTTGTATTTTCTTAGTCTCGTCTGGATTTGCTCGATAAGCAGGTCTATTGGGAATAGATGCCCCTGGGATAAAGTCTATACGATGCTCAATGCCTCTTAGCGGGGGCAATCCATCAGGTATTTCCTTTGGGAACAAGTCACAAAATTCCTGTAATAAAGATGTAACACTAACAGGCAAAGAGTGATCAAGATCATCGATAGTAAGATAAACATCTTTATAAAGTAATAAGAAGGCATTTTCACAAATAAGAGCTCTCTTGATCTCACTTTTACCCGAAAATAAACTCACTTTTTTTTCCTCATGTTTTTCTCTAATTTTCTTTTCCTTTCTACTCAGCTCTCCTTTCTCCTGCTTCTTCTCATTCTCAACACTCACACTCACTTTACCTTTCTTTTCTTGCTCTCTCTTCTTACACTCTCTTTCAATTTTTAACTGATCCTCATATGCTTGAACAGGACGAAGAGGGGTCAACATAATGGTCTTACCATTAAAAACAAAAGAATAATAATTTTTATATCCATCATGTTTTACCTTTCGGTCAAACTGCCATGGCCTACCAAGTAACAAGTGACCAGCATACATGGGTGCTACATCACAAAGAATCTCATCATGATAATTACCAATAGAAAAAGAGATGAGCACCTGTTTTGTTACCTTTACCTCCCCACTATCGTTAAGCCATTGTAATTTATAAGGGGTAGGGTGCCTCAAAGTAGGTAAGTTCAGCTTTTCCACAAGTAAAGTACTAGCTACATTTGTGCAGCTACCACCATCAATAATCAAACTACATACCTTCTTGTGGATGAAACATCGAGTATGGAAAATATGCTCACGCTGCTCTACCTCAAGATCTTCTTTAGGTTGAATGTTGAGAGCACACCTAGCCACAAGGGCTTCACCATTTACCGCTTCCGTTAACTCTAAATCTGAGTCATCAGTCAGAGGTGGCATCTCATCCTCCTCAGACTCACTACTAGCACTAGTCACATCACCATTCTAAAAAACAATCATAGTTCATTTGTTCGGACATTGTGAAGCAATGTGACTGAAACCATTACATTTAAAGCATCTAAGCTTAGAGGAGGAAGCAGTAGGATTAGAAGATGAGAAAGGTTTTGATAGCTCTATGCAAGAGCTCTATGCAAGAGCTCCTCCATATCTAGGTAATTGTATAAATCAACTTAGGCAGCTATATCAAGATTTAAGCCCTTAATGAATCGGGCCATGGTTGCTTCACGGTCTTCCTCCACATTTGCCTTAATCATGGCAATCTCCATTTCTTGATAGTAATCTTCCATACTCATAGAACCTTGCTTCAGCTTTTAGAACCTCTTATGCAATTCCCTATAATAGTAACTAGGGATAAACCGTTTGCGCATGATAATTTTCATCTCTTGCCAATCACGAATTGGACCTTCACCGGTACGTCTTCGGGTGAGTAAGAGTTGATCCCACCAGATGCTAGAATAGTCAATAAACTCTACTGCAGCAAGTTTTACTTTCTTCGCCTCAGTGTAAGAGTGGCACTCGAATACATGCTCCACTTTTCTTTCCCAATCTAAGTACTGGTCTGGGTCATTTTTCCCAAGGAATGATGGAATCTTCATCTTGATATTTCCGATACCACCATCCTTATTACATGATGATTGTCTACCTCTCTGAGTATGGGACTCCTCAAAGTCAAACTCAGCATCATCATCAAGCTCCACTTGAGCTCGCCTTCTATGGGTCCTCTTATTGGAAGAAGACTCCACATCATCTAATCTGGCACTTAGTTTCTCAAGAGTACTTTGAATAGCTTTAACCTAGACTTTCATGTCAAAGTCACTATGCTCAGATTCTCTAGACATCCTGAAATATTAGTTGGTACAAAAAAAAAACAAGCAAAGATGACCTCACAACTCACTAGCTCACGTGTTTACACTCATAAGATGATAAGTTCGCTCGTGTTTAACTCTTTTTGGCTTTTTCTTTTAATGTTAATTGCACTCTTGCCTTTTACCACTCAACAATTTGCTTCTTACAAGTGTTCTAAGCAAGTCACAAGCAAATCAAAAGAAAAGATCAGACTAGTGGCAATAAAAAAAAAACTAGAATCCTAAAATGCAAATTTCCAAAGAATCAAACAAAGGAGAAAAGAGGGTATGTAACAAAAAGGTAAAGAGGAAAGGAAAACAAGGGGGGAGAGGAGGTTGGGGGGCTTGGAAGGAAGGAGAAGAAAAAGGGAAAATCTGAAAATAAGAAACTTTAAAAATAGGAAACTACTTGGGAAATTAGGAAACCAACTTTAAGAAAATCTGAAAATTAGGAAACTAAGTCCAATTAGGAAATTAATTCCAATTAGGAAACTAACTCTAATTAGGAAATTGTCTCCAATTAGGAAACTAACTCCACAACTTGCAACTTTTTTTTTCACTCTTTCTTTCTCTCTTTTTTTTTCACTTTTTTTTTCGAATTTCTCTTTTTTTTTTCTTTTTTTTTTCTAACTTTTTTTTTTGAATTTTTTTTTGGAGTATCACACTCTCCTTTTTTTTTTTTTGAATGAGTATAGAGGCACGCAACAATGGAAGAAGGAAGAAGATAGAAGACAAAGATGAAGATGAGAAGATAACACAAATGGAAGGATAGAAGGTATGAAGAACAACGGTAAGAAAAACACAAAAATATACCTTGTACTAGCGAACCAAAGCTTTGATACCAAATGATGCGAGACCCACTAGGAACATGCCCTAGAAAACCTCTAACAATTTGAAACTTTGCCCAGGACCGGTTAGAAAACAAGAATGTTGGTCAAAGGAAAGACCTTAAGAGAACTTGTCTCTTAGAACCCTAGCCTCAAGACGCCACAAAGGAAGATCAATCCTTTGATAAGTCACATGAACTTTCAGATAACACAAAGAAGCAAAAGCTTCTCAAAGTATTGAATAATACTCAAGTTCATTCATTCATGATTTAAAATAGAGAACAATAGGGAGTCTTTTATAGGCAAAGTTTTTAAAAGACTTAAAATCCTACTAAAACTAAAATTCTTAAAATCTAATTAGAAATATTTTAAACAATGCCTAAAATCAAGGAACAAGATTAGGATATTAATTTTAACTTAATCTCCTAGATAAATTCCTTGACTAAATCCAAAAATAATAAAAAAATAAAATTCAAAAAGAGTTTTAGTCAAAACTAGAGTCCTAGTCAAAACTAATTAATATTAATGGGTTGGACATCTTGTATTTGAAATACTATTCACGTCCTCTAGCTTCAATGGGCTCTTTAAGCATCAACTTGGGCTTGAATAAGCATGATTAATGCTCTATTTGCTTCCTCAATGCATGCACTAACATTATGGGCTTCTAATTCAGCAAATTGAAGCCCAATTGCTCTTTGTAGACACTTAACTCTTCCTCTTGTCATTGGGCCATCCATCATCAAGTCTTTTTCCACACGAGCATCCTTCCTTCATGAGTCTGGTTCATATTACTTGGTGTTATTGCATCAAGAGCTAATGTAGAGGAGGATCCAGAAGCAACAATGGCTCGTTTCTTAGATGGGCTTAATCGTGACATAGCCGATGTTGTGGAGATGTACCACTATGTTGAGATTCATGACTTAGTCCACCAAGCTGCTAAGGTGGAAAAACAACTTAAAAGGAAGAATATTGCAAGGAAGAACTCCAGTTCAACTTCTTTCAACTCATGGAGGAGCAACCCAAAGAAATATATTCCCTCTACTTCAAGTTCAAAGGGGAATGAAATAAAGAAAGAAGAAAAGCTGGCTGCACCACCCAAGAAGGGTCAAAGTGGGCCTAATCCTTTAAGAAGCTGAGACATAATATGCTTCAAGTGCCAAGGGAGAGGACACATCTCTAGTGAATGTCCTAACAAGCAAATCATGAATATCAACAACTTTGGTGAGTGGGAACCTGAAGGAGAAACAACAGAGGAAGAAGAAAAGCTATTCATGGAAAATGAAGGTGGAGAGTATGCAGAAGAAGGAGAACTCCTTGTAACTAGGAGAGCCCTTAGCGCCCAGATGATGGCAGACGAAGATAAGCAAAGAGAGAACTTGTTCCATACTCGTTGCCAAATCCAGGGAAAGATATGTGGTGTGATTATAGATGGAGGAAGTTGCTACAATGTGGCAAGCACAGAGCTAGTGGAGAAGTTGAATTTGTCTACTTTCAAGCATCAACGGCCTTACAAACTCCAATGGCTTAATGAATGTGGAGAATTGAGGGTAACCAAGCAAGTTAAAGTAATGTTTTCAATTGGCAAGTATAGGGATGAAGTGCTTTGTAATGTTGTACCAATGAAAGCATGTCATATTTTGTTAGGTAGGCCTTGGCAGTATGATAGATGTGTTACACATGATGGTTTTCAAAATCGTTATTCTTTTATACTTAGTGGGGAACCTATAACCCTCCTTCCTATGTCACCAAAGCAAGTGTTAGAAGATCAAATCAAGAGAGAGAAGAAAAGAGAAAGTGAGTGTGTAAAAGTGTCTGAAAAAGAGGAGAGTGAAATTGAGAAAAGAAAAGAGAGCAAGCCAAGAGAAGAGAGAGGAAAAGGAGAGAGAGCTAAAGGTAAAAGAGAGAAAGAGGGAGATAGAGAGAAAAGTTTGTTAGTAGCAAGAAAGAGTGAGATCAAACAAGTTTTGTTTTCTCAACAAAACCTCCTAGTAGTTATCTACAAAGAGGTTATGTTGAATACTAACGACTTAACCTCTACTTTGCCTAGTCTTGTTATATGTCTTTTGCAGGAATATGGAGATGTCTTTCCCGAAGAGGTACCACCTGGGTTGCCACCAATTAGAGGGATAGAACATCAAATTGACTTTATACCTGGAGCACCTTTGCCCAATCGTCCAGCTTACCGAGCTAATCCTGAAGAGACCAAGGAGATTCAAAGACAAGTGCAAGAGCTGCTGGAAAAGGGATATGTGAGGGAGAGCCTTAGCCCATGTGCAGTACCAGTGTTGCTCGTGCCTAAAAAGGATGGCACATGGAGAATGTGCATTGATTGTCGAGCCATCAATAATATAATCGTAAGATATCGTCATCCTATCCCTAGGTTAGATGATATGCTTGATGAATTAAATGGCTCCACTATCTTCTCTAAAATTGATTTAAAAAGTGGCTACCATCAAATTAGGATGAAAGAAGGAGACGAATGGAAAACTGCATTTAAGACTAAACATGGCTTTATGAATGGTTAGTTATGCCTTTTGGTCTCACTAATGCACCTAGCACATTTATGAGGTTGATGAATCATGCCTTGCGTGCTTTCATAGGTAAATTTGTGGTAGTTTACTTTGATGATATCCTTGTGTACAGTAGGACTTTGCATGAGCACGTACATCACTTGAGACAAGTCCTAGAGGTTCTAAGAAAAGAAAGATTGTTTGGCAATTTGAATAAGTGTGGTTTCTGCACTAATAAAGTTGTTTTCCTTGGTTTTGTTGTGAGTGTTGAGGGGGTTGAGGTTGATGAAGAGAAAATCAAAGCCATTCAAGATTGGCCAACCCCTACCACCATCAGACAAGTGAGGAGCTTCCATGGACTTGCAAGCTTTTATAGGAGATTCGTGAGGGACTTCAGCTCACTGGCAGCCCCTTTGAATGAGTTGACAAAGAAGAATGTTCCATTCAAGTAGGGAGAAGCTCAAGAGAAAGCCTTCCAAACCATCAAGGAGAGGCTCATACATGCACCTTTATTAGTCCTTCTAGATTTTGGTAAGATTTTTGAGGTTGAATGTGATGCTAGTGGAATTGGCATAGGAGGTGTACTCATGCAAGAAGGTAAGCCCATTGCATATTTTAGCGAAAAGCTAGGTGGTCCTACTCTTAACTATCCTACATATGATAAGGAGCTATATGCTTTAGTTAGAGTGTTGAAAACTTGGCAACATTATTTGTGGCCTAAAGAATTTGTCATACATTCTGACC
The DNA here is from genome assembly GCA_026724425.1 of Erythrophleum ivorense. NCBI lineage: Eukaryota > Viridiplantae > Streptophyta > Magnoliopsida > Fabales > Fabaceae > Erythrophleum > Erythrophleum ivorense. Next base: position 20,073,443 of record JAIUCV010000004.1, on the reverse strand, counting down.
ATGAGGCTCTAAAACATATTAAGAGCCAAAACAAATTGAATCGAAGACACGCTAGTTGGGTTGAATTCATTGAATCTTTCCCATATGTGATTAAGCATAAGAAAGGTAAGGAGAATATTGTTGCTGATGCACTTTCACGTAGGTATGTTCTTCTTTCCATGTTAGACTCTAAGGTTCTTGGTTTTGAGTTCATCAAGGAATTATATACTAATGATGTTGATTTTGGTGAAGCTTTTAACTATTGCAAGCCTGGAGTTGGTTGGGACAAATTTTACTTGCATCAAGGATTCTTGTTTCGTGTTGATAAGCTTTGCATTCCTAATTGTTCTCTGCGCATGTTATTAATGAAGGAAGCACATCAGGAGGTTTAATGGGACACTTTGGCAATATTAAAACCTTTGATATCTTGAATGAGCATTTTTATTGGCCTAAGATGCGTAGGGATGTTCAAAAGGTTGTGGGGAGATGCGTTGTATGTCATAAAGCAAAATCTAAATTAAATCCCCATGGACTGTATACTCCCCTCCCTATTCCTAGTGTACCTTGGGAAGATGTTTCCATGGATTTTATTGTGGGATTACCTAGGTCTAAGAGGGGGAGGGACTCTATTTTTGTTGTGGTGGATAGGTTTTCTAAAATGGCACACTTCATTGCATGTCATAAGGTTGATGATGCTTCTAATATTGCTAATTTGTTCTTTCAGGAAGTTGTGAGGTTTCATGGGATTCCGAGGACTATAGTGTCAGATCGTGATGCTAAGTTTCTAAGCTATTTTTAGAAGACATTGTGGAGTAAGTTTGGAACTAAATTGCTATTCTCTACTACTTGTCATCCGCAAACTGATGGACAAACTAAAGTTGTTAATAGGACTGATATGATATCAGTAGGCATGCCCATTGGAGCACAACAAGTTCAAGAAGCCCTCATCCATCAAGAAACCCAAATCATTCAAAAGCATATGATTCAGGTCCAAATGGCCCATGAAAGGATGGCCTATGCTCAAGAGGCCCAAATTGTGCTAGTATATATCCAAAAATTTCAAAGAGCTCAAGATAATATCTATGTTGGACGTCGGCCCAAGTTTAGAGCCAAAGATTCATATTTGATCAATTCAAAATATGCTGAATTGGACTTTAGACATGAGATCTCTTTAAAGATGCAAAAGTGGAAGTCCAAGTGGAAGCCCAATGTCCTAAGAAGGTCCATGGAGATGTTGAAGGCCCAATGTAGTTATACACATACAAGAGGAGTGTCAAGGCCCAATTGGAGTCCAATTGCAAGAGATTAAGAATCATGTGTTAACCATGTGATTTTTAACGAAGCATGTGCATCCCATATGACTACTTAAAGAAGCTAATTAGTTTTTACTAGGATTCTTATGAATTTCGTTTTTATTATTTTATTATTTTTTTGGGACTTGGTCAAAGAGCTTATCTAGGAGATTAAGTTAAAATTAATATCCTAATCTTGTTCCTTGATTTTAGGCACTATTTAAAATATTTCTAATCAGATTTTAGAGTTTTAGTTTTATTAAGATTTTAAGTCTTTTAGAAATTTTGCCTATAAAAGGCCCCCTATTGTACTCTATTTTAAGAAGATCATGAATGAATGAATTTGAGTATTATTCAATACTTTGTAAGACTTTTGCTTCTTTGTGTTCTCTGAGAGTTCACGTGACTTATCAAAGGATTGGTCTTCCTTTGTGGCGTCTTGAGGCTAGGGTTTTAAGAGACAAATTCTCTTAGGGTCTTTCCTTTGACCAACATTCTTATTTCTAGCCGGTCCCGGGCAAAGTTTCAAATTGTTGGAGGTTCTCTAGGGCATGTTCCTAGTGGGTCTCGCATCAAAGACACTATCTTCTTTGTTACGAACTGTGGTTAAAAAGAACCTGAAGAATTGGGAGGAGTGTTTACCGCATGTTGAGTTTGCATACAATAGGGCTATTCATTCCACTACTAAATATTCACCATTTGAGATTGTATATGGTTTTAATCCTCTTGCACCCATTGACTTAGTTCCTTTGCCTTTGCAAGAAAGAATCAATATGGAAGGACAGAAATGTGCTGAGTTTGTTAAGCAAATGCATGAGAAAACAAAACAAAACATTGAGAGGATGACTCAACAATATGTAGAACGTGCTAATAAGGGGCGAAAGAGGGTTGTCTTTGAACCAGGAGATTTGGTTTGGTTGCACCTTAGAAAAGAGAGGTTTCTTGACAAAAGAAAGTCTAAGCTTATGCCTCGCGGAGATGGGCTTTTCCGCGTGCTAGAGAGAATTAATGATAATGCCTACAAGATAGATTTACCAAGTGAATATGGTGTAAGTGCTACTTTTAATGTTTCTGACCCTTCCCCTTATTTTGGTGCAGACTTTGAAGAGTCGAGGACGACTCCTTTTCAAGAGGGGGAGGATGATATGAACCAGACTCATGAGGGGAAGGATGCTCATGTGGAGAAAGACTTGTGATGCAAGACCCACTAGGAACATGCCCTAGAGAACCTTCAACAATTCGAAACTTCGCCCAGGACCGGCTAGAAAACAAGAATGTTGGTTAAAGGAAAAATTCTAAGAGAACCTGTCTCTTAGAACCCTAGCCTCAAGACGCCACAAAGGAAGACCAATCCTTTGATAAGTCACGTGAACTCTCAGAGAACACAAAGAAGTAAAAGCCTCACAAAGTATTGAATAATACTCAAGTTCATTCATGATTTAAAATAGAGTACAATAGGGAGCCTTTTATAGGCAAAGTTTCTAAAGACTTAAAATCCTAATAAAACTAAAACTCTAAAATCTAATTAAAAATATTTTAAATAATGCCTAAAATCAAGGAATAAGATTAAGATATTAATTTTAACTTAATCTCCTAGATAAGCTCCTTGACCAAGTCCAAAATAATAATAAAATAATAAAAAAACGAAATTCAAAAAGAGTTCTAGTCAAAACTAGAGTCCTAATCAAAACTAATTAATATTAATGGGCTGGACATCTTGTAGGAATGAAATAATCTTTATGCCAATTTGTTCCTTTTGGGATGATGGAGGTGAGATAGGAGATTTGAAGAAGCTTGAACAAAATCAAGAGCTTGGAAACAAAAGGGCTGGACGTGACTCTAAAAGATGGCCAAGTAAAGATCCATTGCAAGGTATGAGAGGCCCATGCACAAGATCAAGAGCCAAAGCTATGAAGGAGGCCTTGAATGGAGTGATCCAAAAACTAATAGACTTGGAGCCCATAGTCTTAGCTGAATATGAAGCCCAAAAGGAACAAATTGGCATAAAGATTATTTCATTCCTACAAGATGCTAGCCCAAGCCCAAAGGGAACCTAATTGAAGGAGTCTAGCCATTTTCCACAAAATTCTCTTAGTTTTATTTTGTTTTAATTTGATTGTTGCTGTTTCAGATTTTTAGGCACCATTCTTGGTGAATTTGTTTAGATTTAAATTTCTTTTATGTAACCTAGGAATTATTCTGTTTATGGTTTTATTTTTCAAATGCCTATATAAGGCCCACTTATACTCCAAGAATGGCAGATTGAATGAATTATCTTTTCCGAATTATTTCTGATTTGTGAGGTTTCTCTTGTGGCCTTTGTGTGCTGGAGAAAATCTTTGACTTATCAAAGGAGTGGTTTCCTTTGTGGCATCCCGGATTAGGGTTCTAAGAGATGGGTTCTCTTAGGGTTCAATTCCATTGACCAACATCTCTTCTTCTTCTTCTTCTTTATTCCTTTTCTTTGTTCTTTGTTGCTTATTGTCCATATTATTTGTTCTTGTGCTGCATGCCAAAATTTGATCACTGATCCGTGTAATTTGGGGTTCCTAGAACGGGTTTCTACGGAGTCTCACATCAGATGGATTGATACAATACCAGTAGGCATGCCCATTGGAACAGAACAAGTTCGAGAAGCCCTCATCCATCAAGAAACCCAAATCATTTAAAAGCGCATGATTCAGGTCCAAATGGCTTATGAAGAGATGACCTATGCTCAAAAGGTCCAAATTGTGCTAGTATATGTCCAAGAACTTCAAAAAGCTCAAAATAATCTCTATGTTGGACGTCGGTCCAAGTTTAGAGTCTAAGATTTATATTTCATCAATATCTCTTTAAAAATACAAAAGTGGAAGTCTAAGTAGAAGCCCAATGTCCTAAGAAGGTCCATGGAGCAACTAAAGTCAATATCCAACATGTTGAAGGCCCAATATAGTTATACACATACAAGAAAAGTGCCAAGGCCCAATTGGAGTCCAATTGCAAGAGATTAAGAATCATGTGTCAACCATGTGATTTGTAATGAAGCATGTGCATCTCATGTGACTAGGATTAGTTTTGACTATGATTCTATATGAATTTCGTTTTTTTATTATTTTATTATTTTTTGAACTTAGTCAAAGAGCTTATCTTGGAGATTAAGTTAAAATTAGTATCCTAATCTTGTTCTTTGATTTTAGGCACTATTTAAAATATTTCTAATCAGATTTTAGAGTTTAACTTTTATTAGGATTTTAAAATTTTAAAAAATTTTGCCTATAAAAGGCTTTCTATTGTACTCTATTTTGAAGATCATGAATGAATTTGAATATTATTCAATACTTTGTGAGGCTTTTTGATGGAGGTGAGATAGGAAACTTGAAGAAGCTTGAACAAAATCAAGAACTTGGAAACAAGAGGGCTGGACGTGACTCTAAAAGATGGCCAACTAAAGATCCATTGCAAGGTATGGGAGGCCCATGCACAAGATCAAGAGCCAAAGCTATGAAGGAGGCCTTGAATGGAGTGATCCAAAAACTAATAGACTTGGAGCCCATAGTCTTAGCTGAATATGAAGCCCAAAAGGAACAAATTGGCATAAAGATTATTTCATTCCTACAAGATGCTAGCCCAAGCCCAAAGGGAGCCTAATTGAAGGAGTCTAGCCATTTTCCACAAAATCAGTCATTCTCCACAAAATTCTCTTAGTTTTATTTTGTTTTAATTTGATTGTTGCTGTTTCAGATTTTTAGGCACCATTCTTGGTGAATTTGTTCAGATTTAAATTTCTTTTATTTTCATTATGTTGTTTAGGGTTTTATTTTCAAATGCCTATATAAGGCCCATTTGTACTCTAAGAATGGCAGATTGAATGAATTATCTTTTCAGAATTATTTCTGATTTGTGAGGTTTCTCTTGTGGCCTTTGTGTGCTGGAGAAAATCTTTGACTTATCAAAGGAGTGGTTTCCTTTGTGGCGTCCCGGATTAGGGTTCTAAGAGACGGGTTCTCTTAGGGTTCAATTCTATTGACCAACATCTCTTCTTCTTCTTCTTCTTTGTTCCTTTTCTTTGTTCTTTGTTCTTTGTTCTTTGTTCTTTGTTGCTTATTGTCCATATTATTCGTTCTTGTGCTGCATGCCAAAATTTGATCACTGATCCGTGTAATTTGGGGTTCCTAGAACGGGTTTCTACGGAGTCTCACATCATCTGGTATCAGAGCATTGGTTGAGGTTGGTTTCATCCACTTTTTCTTTGTTCTTTTCCCTTATTTTGTTTGATTAGTTTCTGTTCGTCCTTATTTTCGTGCGGCTGTGTTTGGTGTTTTCCTTCGTCTTTTTGGACGTGTAATAGGTCGTTCTTGTGTCTTAAGATCTCTTCTTTCTTCTCGTTTTGGAATCACGTCAATCCGATTTTTGTAGAGCAAGTTATAGCTGTTTCTTGCGTGCATGTCATTCTGATCTTTCAGAAATCTGGTGTTCTGTTTGCAAATTTCAGCACCTTTGAGATTCGAAAAAAAAAAAAAAAAAGAGAGTATATTACACTGAAAAAAAAAAGGGAAAAGAAAAGAAAAGAAGGAAAAGTTGCAAAAAAAAAAAAAAAGGAAGTCAAAATCTGTGAAAAAGAAAGTTGTGCTGGAAATTATAAATTGTTGACTTAAATTGCAATTGCTGAAGATTATCTATTCTTAGAATTACCATTTTTGATTCCTTGAGTTGATCTGGTCATTAAATGTCATATTGTGCACAATTCATAAAAGGAAAATTTGCATTCATTCACCTTGTTCTAAATTTCAAATTTCTGATTGCTTCATTATTGATTTCAGATTCCAATTTCCTTTCCATCCTTTCCTCTTGATAATTAATCATTTAACCATTTGTTCTCTCATAATCTGCTACATACCATTTGTTCTATAAATTCATTGTCTTCATTTCCTTTCCTAGTCACTTGCTGTATTTTCCATTGGCTGCACCTACGAATTTTTTTTTTTTAAATGTTGGACTTTTGTTGTCTCTTGGAGAACTTTGCATCTTGAATTCTAATTTGAGATTGCCACTTCAGTTGCTACTTCTTTTGATTTGTTGGATTTAATTTAGTACACTATAGGAAGCAAGTTGAGAGGAAAAAGGCAAGAGTGTTTTCATCATTGTAAAAGCCATTACAAGTGTGAAACACGAGTGAATTTGCATCATTTAGAGTGAAACACGAGAGGGAGTGGTCAGGTCCTTTCTCTTGCTATTCACTAACATTTCAGGTGCCAATCATGTCTGAAAGTGAAGATAACCAAGTTGACCTTAAATTGTTCATCAAATCTGTTCAAGAACAATTCAAGAGGCTAAATACTAGGTTGGATCAAATAGATTCTTCTTCTTCCAATAGCAAGGCAAGACGTGGTAAAAACGTTCTAGGAGGAGATGAATCTGATTTTGAGGAGGAAAGCCAACATGAAAGAGTTAGGAGAGCTCCACCTCAAAAGAAAGATGCATTTAGTAATATCAAGATGAAAATCCCTTCCTTTCAAGGGAAAGCTGATCCTGATGTATACCTTGAATGGGAAAGAAAAGTTGAGTTTATATTTGACTGCCAATCTTTTTCAGAGGAAAGTAAAGTGAAATTAGCTGCTTTGGAATTTACAGATTATGCAAGCCTATGGTGGGATCAATTAACCACTAGTAGGAGGCGTTCTGGAGAGGGTCCAATTCGGTCCTGGCTAGAAATGAAGGCTCTCATGAGGAAGAGATTTGTCCCTACCCATTACTATAGGGATGTGCACTAAAGGCTCCACAAAGTCAAACAAGGATCTATGAGTGTGGAAGAATATTTTCAGCAAATGCAAATTGCCATGATCAAAGCTGACATTGAGGAAGATTCAGAAGTTACAATGGCAAGATTTCTTGGTGGCTTAGACCCTGAAATTGCTACAGAAGTTGAATTGCAAAACTACCTTGATATGGAAGAGTTGTTGCATAAAGCCATTAAGGTGGAGAAGCATTTTAAAGCAAAACAGAAATTGAAATCACATGCTAGTTCCAACAAAGACTTCAAGTCCTCCTTCAAGTTTAAGGGAGAGATGCCTAAAGAGGAGAATAAGTTGAAGATGCAAACACCTACTTCTAAAGGTAAATCTGAACCTAAATCTTCTTCTAGTTCTTCTAAAATTAAATGCTTTAAATGTCAAGGTTTTGGTCACATTGCTTCACAATGTCCAAATAAAAGGACTATGATTTTGCTTGAGAATGGTGTTGTTACTAGTGAAAGTAGTGGTGATGAAGAAGTGGAAGCTGAGTTGAGCTCCAATGGAGGTGATGAATCTGATGTGGAGGTAGCTGAAGCTGTATTTGGTGAGGTTCTAGTGTCAAGGCGTGCTCTTAGCATTCAACCTAAAGAAGAGCTTGAAAAAGAACAACGAGAGCATATATTTCACACTAGGTGTTTTGTTAACAATAAGGTATGTAGTCTTATCATTGATAATGGGAGCTGCACTAATGTTGCTAGTACCTTGTTAGTTGAAAAGCTAGGTTTGCCAACTAGAAAACACCCCACTCCTTATAATTTGTTGTGGTTCAATGATAATGGGGATGTTAAAGTTACTAAACAGGTTGTTGTAGCATTTTCCATAGGAAGTTACCATGATGAGGTTTTGTGTGATATAGCTCCTATGTATGCTGGATACTTATTATTGGGTAGACCTTGGCAATTTGATAGGAAAGTTAAGTATGATGGTTATACTAACAGGTATTCTCTTGAGTTTAATAAGAAAACCATTATGCTAACCCCTCTCAGACCCTTGCAGGCATATGAGGATCAAAAGCGAATTACTCAAGAATGCAAGCTAAGAGAGAAAGAAAAGAAAGTGCGTGAGAAAGAAAGAAAAGAAAGTGAAATGGAGAGAAAAGGAAAGAGAGCTACTGAAAAGAAAAGTCAAGAGAGTGAAGAAAAGAAAGTAACATTATTTTCTGGTAGAGGAGAGATTAAGAGGGCTTTATGTAGTGAGACATCTTTTGTACTTTTGTATAAGGATGTTTATCTAACCCTTAGTGACCTTGATGAATCTCTTCCTTCTAGTGTTTTGAGTTTGTTGCAGGAATATAAAGACTTGTTTCCGGAAGAGGTACCGGATGGATTGCCTCCCATAAGAGGCATTGAACACAGGATTGATTTTATTCCTGGAGCATCTCTTCCTAACCGACCTGCTTATAGGGCAAATCCAGAAGAGACTAAGGAAATTCAGAGACAAGTGGAAGAACTCATGAAAAAGGGGTTTGTACGAGAGAGCCTTAGTCCATGTGCTGTTCCGGTAATACTTGTGCCCAAGAAGGATGGCAAATGGAAGATGTGTGTGGACTGCCGAGCCATTAACAAAATCACAGTTAACTATAGATATCCCATTCCTAGACTTGATGACATGCTTGATGAGTTGCATGGTGCTTGCTTGTTTTCAAAAATAGATCTTAGGAGTGGTTATCATCAAATTAGGATGCAAGAGGGTGATGAGTGGAAGACTGCATTTAAGACTAAGTTTGGTTTGTATGAATGGCTTGTTATGCCCTTTGGCTTAACTAATGCTCCTAGTACATTCATGAGCTTAATGAATCATGTGTTTCGCCCTTACATAGGAAAGTTTGTTGTTGTGTATTTTGATGACATTCTTGTATTTTCTAAGAATCTAGAAAAGCATGTTAAGCATTTGCATTCTGTGTTTATTATTTTGAGAGAAAATAAACTTTTTGCAAATTTAGAGAAATGCTCTTTCTGCTTGGATTCTGTTGTTTTCCTTGGTTTTGTTGTAGGTAGTGATGGCCTCCGGGTGGATGAAGAGAAGGTGAAGGCAATTCGGGAGTGGCCAACACCTAAGAATGCTAGTGAGGTGAGGAGTTTCCACGGACTTGCAAGTTTCTACCGACGTTTTGTAAAGGACTTCTCAACCCTTGCTGCACCTTTAAATGAGCTGGTAAAGAAAAATGTTGTCTTCAAATGGGGTGAGGCACAAGAGGCAGCTTTTAACACTTTGAAAGATAAATTGACCAATGCCCCTCTACTTATTCTTCCTGATTTCTCTAAAGTTTTTGAAGTTGAATGTGATGCTTCTGGAATTGGTATTGGTGCTGTTTTGATGCAAGAGTCTAGGCCTATTGCTTACTTTAGTGGTGCTTGTTTGAATTATTCAACTTATGACAAGGAATTGTATGCTTTAAAAAGAGCTCTGGAACATTGGCAACATTATTTATGGTCTAAGGAATTTGTTTTGCATTCTGATCATAAGAGTCTTCAATACCTAAAGACCCAAGATAAGTTGAATAAGAGGCATGCTGTGTGGCTTGAATTCATTGAGTCATTTCCTTATGTACTTAAACATAAAAAGGGGAAAGAAAATTTTGTGGCTGATGCTTTGTCTAGGAGGTATAGTCTCATTACATCTATGCAAGCTAGGTTAATTGGTTTTGAATCTTTCAAAAGCATGTATGAATGTGATGCTGATTTTGCTGAAACTTGGAAGTTGTGTGAAAAACATGGTGCTCATGATTTCTTTAGATTTGATGGTTTCTTGTTTAAAGGAAATAAATTGTGTGTGCCTGTTTGTTCTATGCGTGAGCTTTTGGTTAAAGAATCTCATGGGGGTGGTTTGATGGGACACTTTGGGATAGAAAAGACTTTATCCATGTTGAAGGAACATTTTTATTGGCCTCATATGCGTAGGGATGTGATTGCTATATGTAAAAGGTGCATTGCATGCAAGCACACTAAATCTAAAATGCAACCACATGGTTTGTATACTCCTTTACCTGTTCCTTCTCATCCTTGGGTAGATATTTCAATGGATTTTGTGCTTGGATTGCCTAGAACATCTAGTGGAAAGGATAGCATATTTGTTGTTGTTGATCGATTTAGTAAAATGGCTCATTTCATTGCTTGCACAAAAACAAATGATGCTGTCCATATTTCTGATTTGTTTTTCAAGGAGATTGTTAGATTGCATGGTTTGCCCCGATCTATTGTGAGTGACCGTGATGTTAAATTTGTTAGTCACTTTTGGAAAACTTTGTGGGCTAAGTTGGGTACAAAGCTTGTGTTTTCTACAGTTGCACATCCTCAAACAGATGGACAAACCGAAGTGGTGAATCGAACACTTTCTTCCTTATTGCGTGTTGTAATTCAAAAAAATTTAAAGAATTGGGAAAAGTGTTTGCCTCACATTGAGTTTGCATATAATCGTGCCTTGCATTCTACAACTGAGTTTTCTCCTTTTGAGATTGTATATGGTTTTAATCCTTTGACTCCCTTAGATCTACTTCCTTTGCCTTGTAATGAGTTTGCTAACCTTGAAGGTGCAAAGAAAGCTAAGTTTGTGCAGGATCTTCATGCTAAGGTTAAGGCGAATATTGAGCACAAGAATGAGCAATACGCTCAACATGCTAATAAAGGCCGAAGGAAGGTTATCTTTGAACCAGGAGATTGGGTGTGGGTTCATTTGAGGAAAGAAAGGTTTCCTGAACAAAGGAAGTCCAAATTACACCCAAGAGGCGATGGTCCTTTCCAAGTGTTGGAAAGAATAAATGATAATGCATATAAAATTGATTTACCTAGTTCTTATGGGAATGTAAGCGCAACTTTCAATGTGGCTGACCTTTCTCATTTTGATTTTGCAGATTCGAGGACGAATCCTTTTCAGAAGGGAGGGAATGATGGAGGTGAGATAGGAGACTTGAAGAAGCTTGAACAAAATCAAGAACTTGGAAACAAGAGGGCTGGACGTGACTCTAAAAGATGGCCAACTAAAGATCCATTGCAAGGTATGGGAGGCCCATGCACAAGATCAAGAGCCAAAGCTATGAAGGAGGCCTTGAATGGAGTGATCCAAAAACTAATAGACTTGGAGCCCATAGTCTTAGCTGAATATGAAGCCCAAAAGGAACAAATTGGCATAAAGATTATTTCATTCCTACAAGATGCTAGCCCAAGCCCAAAGGGAGCCTAATTGAAGGAGTCTAGCCATTTTCCACAAAATCAGTCATTCTCCACAAAATTCTCTTAGTTTTATTTTGTTTTAATTTGATTGTTGCTGTTTCAGATTTTTAGGCACCATTCTTGGTGAATTTGTTCAGATTTAAATTTCTTTTATTTTCATTATGTTGTTTAGGGTTTTATTTTCAAATGCCTATATAAGGCCCATTTGTACTCTAAGAATGGCAGATTGAATGAATTATCTTTTCAGAATTATTTCTGATTTGTGAGGTTTCTCTTGTGGCCTTTGTGTGCTGGAGAAAATCTTTGACTTATCAAAGGAGTGGTTTCCTTTGTGGCGTCCCGGATTAGGGTTCTAAGAGACGGGTTCTCTTAGGGTTCAATTCCATTGACCAACATCTCTTCTTCTTCTTCTTCTTCTTTGTTCCTTTTCTTTGTTCTTTGTTCTTTGTTCTTTGTTGCTTATTGTCCATATTATTCGTTCTTATGCTGCATGCCAAAATTTGATCACTGATCCGTGTAATTTGGGGTTCCTAGAACGGGTTTCTACGGAGTCTCACATCGCTTTTGTTTCTTTGTGTTCTCTAAGAGTTCACGTGACTTATCAAAGGATTGGTTTTCCTTTATGGCATCTTGAGGCTAGGGTTCTAAGAGATAAGTTCTCTTAGGATCTTTGCTTTGACCAACATTCTTGTTTTCTAGTCGGTCCCGGGCAAAGTGTCATCTTGTTGAAGGTTCCTAGGACAATATTCCTAGAGGGTCTTGCATCATTTGGTATCAAAGCTTTGGTTCGCTAGTACAAGGTATATCTTTGTATTTCCCTACCGTTGTTCTTCATACTTTCTTTCCTTCCATTTGTGTTACCTTTTTATCTTCACCTTTGTGAAGATCTTCTTCTTTCTTCCATTGTTATGTGCCTCCATCCTCATTCAAAAAAAAAAAAGGAAAGTGTGACACTCCAAAAAAAAAATTCGAAAAAAAATTTCAAAAAAATTTAAAAAAAGTGAAAAAAAAAAGAAAGTGTGAAAAAAAAGGAAATTGCAGGTCGTGCAAATTCAAAGCTTAAAGCTTGGAGTTAGTTTCCTAATTTGAGTTGGTTTCCTAGTTAGAGTTAATTTCCTAATTGGAGTTAATTTCCTAATTTGATTGCATTGAGTAGCCACCAAGTTATCTACTTTCCTATTTGCATTTAAGTAAGGATTTTCTTTCCTAATTGTTTTGAACTTGAATTGCAAGTAGTTTCCTATTAACTTGGTTCCCAAGTAGTTTCCTATTTTTGAAATTTCTTATTTTTAGATTTTTCCTTTTTATTCTCCTTCCTTCTAAGCCATCCCAACCTCTCCTTCCTCCTTGTTTCCCTTTTAGTTATACACCCCTTTTTTCTCTTTAGTTTGGTTCTTTGAGAATTTGCATTTTAGGATTCTAGTTTTGTTTGATTGCCACTAGTTTGATTTTTTCTTTTGATTTGCTTGTGACTTGCTTAGAATACTTGTAAGAAGCAAATTGTTGAGTGGTAAAAGGCAAGAGTGCAATTAACATTAAAGCAAAAGCCAAAAAGAGAGTTAAACACGAGTGAACTTATCATCTTTTGAGTGTAAACACGTAAGAAGAGTGTGTGAGGTCCTATTCTTTCTTTCTTTCTTTGACTAACTTTTCAAGTGATAAGATGTCCAATGAGTACAAATTCCTTGAAGAGGCTAACAAAGAGCGATTCAAGCAATCTTGTGCAAGGTTGGATGCATTCTAATCCAATACCAACTCTATAGGACAAGATAAGGAAAAGGCATCCCCTGATTTCCATACTAGATGCCTTATCAAAAAGAAAGTCTGCAGCATGGCTATTGATAATAGTAGTTATGTAAATGTTGCTAGTACCTTACTTGTTGAGAAATTAAACATGCGTACTATGAAACATCCTAGGCCCTATACCTTGTTGAAGGGTAGTGCTGAATTTAGGGTTAATAAAGAAGTTTTGATTTCTTTCTCCATTGGTAAATATCATGATAAAGTGTTATGTGATGTGGCTCTTATGTATGAGGGACATATTATGCTTGGTAAAAACCATGGAAACATGTTAGAAAAGCACAATGCTAAGCATAAGCACAGATATCTATTGCTATTCATTTGTATTCAATAAAAAAAATCATGTATTAGTACCTCTTGATCCTATGGATGCTTATGAAGATTAAATGAGAATAGTACAAGCATACAAAATGAAAGAAAAAGAGAGAGAATATGAGTTAGAGAAAGAAAAAGAAAAAGAGAGAGAACATGAGTTAGAGAGAGAAAAAGATGAGATTGAAAAAGAACAGAGTGTAAGTGAAAAAAAAGAGCTAGAGAGTTGTGAGAAAAGTGAGAAAAGCATGAATGTGAGCTTGTTTGATGAAAAAACAGAGGTTGAGAGTGTGTGTAAAGATCTTTGTTTATCTACTAACAATATTAACTCATCTTTGCCTATTGTTGGTTCTAGCTCCTTGCAGGTATGTGGAGATTTGTTTTCAAAGAAGCCACCCAATGGACCCTCATCTTCAACTAGCATTGAAAAGAGTTGTGATTACCATCCCACCTAATGATTTCTAATCTTTAATATGCTCTCAAAAGTGCTTTGATTACATAGATTTTGTTATTCTTGATGAATTATTGCCTTTTAAAGGCATTGAACATCACACATTGAGTTTTAATTGTTTCATGAATTTTGTGGTAGTTAGGAATTCATATTGCATTAATTTTACGATTAAAAGGTTATCGTATTACTTGGATTTTGTTATGGCCTTTGGATTTATTACAAGTGCATGTGGGATCAAAATTATCATTTATATTTGGGTGCATGTGAGAAAGAAATACTTCCTAACTCAAAGCGAGTTCAAAGAGTTCCCCAACTTGGAGTATTCTAAGTTGCCTCAAAGAATTGATAATCTCTTTGAAAGGAGTCCATTAGTTTACAAGATTCTTCCACTTGATGAATATAGTGTTATCATTATTTTTGGGAAGTCTAATTTATTTCCATATGATACAGGCGAAGATTCGAGGATAAATCTTTTTCAAAGAGGGAGGGAATGATACAATACCAGTAGGCATGCCCATTGGAGCACAACAAGTTCAAGAAGCCCTCATCCATCAAGAAACCCAAATCATTCAAAAGCGCATGATTCAGGTCCAAATGGCTTATGAAAGGATGACCCATGCTCAAAAGGTCTAAATTGTGCTAGTATATGTCCAAGAATTTTAAAGAGCTCAAGATAATCTCTATGTTGGATATCGGCCCAAGTTTAGAGCCTAAGATTCATATTTCATCAATATTTCTTTAAAGATGCAAAAATGGAAATCTAAGTGGAAGCCCAATGTAGTTATACACATACAAGAAGAGTGCCAAGGCCCAATTAGAGTCCAATTACAAGAGATTAAAAATCATGTGTCAACCATGTGATTTTTAGTGAAGCATGTGCATCCCATGTGACTATTTAAAGAAGTTGATTAGTTTTGATTAGGATTGATGCAAGACCCACTAGGAACATGCTCTAGAGAACCTGTCTCTTAGAACCCTAGCCTCAAGATGCCACAAAGGAAGACCAATCCTTTGATAAGTCACGTGAACTCTCAGAGAATACAAAGAAGCAAAAGCCTCACAAAGTATTGAATAATACTCAAATTCATTCATTCATGACCTTCTAAAATTAGAGTACAATAGGGAGCCTTTTATAGGTAAAATTTCTAAAAGTCTTAAATCCTAATAAAACTAAAACTCTAAAATCTGATTAGAAATATTTTAAATAATGCCTAAAATCAAGGAACAAGATTAGGATATTAATTTTAACTTAATCTCCTAGATAAGCTCCTTGACCAAGTTTAAAAAATAATAAAATAATAAAAAACGAAATTAAAAAAGAATCCTAGTCAAAACTAATTAGCTTCTTTAAGTAGTCACATGGGATGCACATGCTTCATTAAAAATCACATGGTTGACACATGATTTTTAATCTCTTATAATTGGACTCCAATCGGGCCTTAGCACTCCTCTTGTATGTGTATAACTGCATTGGGCCTTTAACATATTGGATATTGACTTTAGTTGTTCCATGGACTCTTCTTAGGAAATTAGGCTTCCACTTTTGCATTTTTAAAGAGATATTGATCAAATATGGATCTTGGGCTCTAAACTTGGGTCGACGTCCAACATAGATATTATTTTGAGCTTCTTGAGATTTTTGGACATATACTAGCACAATTTGGGCCTCTTGAGCATAGGCCATCCTTTCATGAGCCATTTGGGTCTGAATCATAGGCTTTTGAATGATTTGGGTTTCTTGATGGATGAGGGCTTCTCGAACTTGTAGTGCTCCAATAGGCATGCCTACTAATATCGTATCAAGGATTCTTTATGAATTTCGTTTTTTATTATTTTATTATTTTTTTGAACTTAGTCAAAGAACTTATCTTAGAGATTAAGTTAAAATTAGTATCCTAATCTTGTTCCTTGATTTTAGGGACTATTTAAAATATTTCTAATTAGATTTTAGAGTTTAACTTTTATTTGGATTTTAAACTTTAAAAAATTTTTGCTTATAAAAGGCTTCCTATTGTACTCTATTTTGAAGATCATGAATGAATTTGAGTATTATTCAATACTTTGTGAGGTTTTTGTTTCTTTGTGTTCTCTAAAAGTTCACGTGACTTATCAAAGGATTAGTCTTCCTTTATGGTGTCTTGAGGCTAGGGTTCTAAGAGATAAGTTCTCTTTGGGTCTTTTCTTTGACCAACATTCTTGTTTTCTAGCCGGTCCCGGGCAAAGTGTCATCTTGTTGAAGGTTTCTAGGACAAGGTTCCTAGAGGGTCTTGCATCATGGACCTTTTTGAGTATTAGAGAAAATCAAAGATGCTAATTCAAAATCTTCAAATGATCCTTTGCATTTTCCAATTGGACCTATTACAAGGGCGAAAGCTAAACAACTTAAAGAAGCATTAAGTGGACTTATTTAAGAGATTTGGACCAAGCAGATTTTTGAACCTGATTCAAGTATATCAAAACGTCATCAACATTATTTAGGCTAAAGATGGAGTTATTAGAGCTAATTTGGGTTATAATGTTGTAAATTAGAGAGTTTGGACCAAGGGCCATACATAAATTAACTTATTTGGGCTTAAATAATGATATTATGGGCTTAATATGCTGACTTCTAGAAGCTTTATGTATTTGGACGAAAATTAGAATTAATTAAGCTGATTATCTTTCCTTGTCTATTTTTAAAAAGATTTGATTTTGTATCCCTAATTTTTAGATCGTTGAATTAGGATTATGTAGTTAGTTTCCTACTTTTCCTCTAGTATATCGGTTTGAGCTACACTAATGTGAGACCCCTTAGAAACCAATTCTAGGAACCCCAAATGACAAGGATCAGTGATCGAAATTTGGCATGCAGCACAAGAAGAAGAAAATAGCAGATCTAGACAACAAGCAACAAAGAACAAAGAACAAAGAAGAAGAAGAAAATATGTTAGTCAATGGAATTGAACCCTAAGAGAACTTGTCTCTTAGAACCCTAATCCAAGACACCACAAAGGAAACCACTCCTTTGATAAGTCAAAGATTTTCTCCAGCACACAAAGGCAACAAGAGAAACCTCACAAATCAGAAATAATTCTGAAAAGATAATTCATTCAATCTGTAATTCTTGGAGTACAAGTGGGTCTTATATAGGCATTTGAAAAATAAAATCCTAAACACAGAATAATTCCTAAGTGGCACCTTTTACACAATGGTAAAAATAAAAGAAAATTAAATCTGAACAAATTCACCAAGAATGGTGCCTAAAAATCTGAAACAACAACATTCAAATTAAAACAAAATAAAACTAAGAGAATTTTGTGGAAAATGACTGGACTTCTTCAATTAGGCTCCCTCTGGGCTTGGGTAGCATTTTGTAGGAATGAAATAATCTTTATGCCATTTTGTTCCTTTTGGGCTTCATATTTAGCTAAGACTATGAGCTCCAAGTCCATTAGTTTTTGGATCACTCCATTCAAGGCCTCTTTCATAGCTTTGGCTCTTGATCTTGTGCATGGGCCTCCCATACCTTGCAATGGATCTTTAGTTGGCCATCTTTTAGAGTCACATTGATATGAACTAGACTCATGTGGAGAAGTGATACAATACCAGTAGGCATATCCATTGGAGCACAAAAAGTTCGAGAAACCCTCATCCATCAAAAACTTCAAAGAGCTCAAGTGGCCCAAATTATATACTATGTCCAAGAATTTTAAAGAGCTCAAGATAATATCTATGTTGGACATTGGCCTAAATTTAGAGCCCAAGATCCATATTTGATCATTTCAAAATATGCTGAATTGGACTTTAGACATGAAATCTCTTTAGAGATGCAAAAGTGGAAGTCCAAGTGGAAGCCCAATGTCCTAAGAAGGTCCATGGAGATGTTGAAAGCCCAATGTAGTTATACACATACAAGAGGAGTGTCAAGGCCCAATTGGAGTCCAATTGCAAGAGATTAAGAATCATGTGTTAACCATGTGATTTTTGATGAAGCATGTGCATCCCATGTGACTACTTAAAAAAACTAATTAGTTTTGACTAGGATTTTTATGAATTTCGTTTTTATTATTTTATTATTTTTTTGGGATTTGGTCAAAGAGCTTATCTAGGAGATTAAGTTAAAACTAATATCCTAATCTTGTTCCTTGATTTTAGGTACTATTTAAAATATTTTTAATCAGATTTTAGAGTTTTAGTTTTACTAGGATTTTAAGTCTTTTAGAAATTTTGCCTATAAAAGACCCCCTATTTTACTTTATTTTAGAAGATCATGAATAAATGAATTTGAGTATTATTCAATAATTTGTGAGGCTTTTGCTTCTTTGTGTTCTCTGAGAGTTCACGTGACTTATCAAAGGATTGGTCTTCCTTTGTGGCGTCTTGAGGCTAGGGTTCTAAGAGACAAGTTCTCTTAGGGTCTTTCCTTTGATCAACATTTTTGTTTCTAGCCGGTCTCGGGCAAGGTTTCGAATTATTGAAGGTTCTCTAGGGGAAGAAGAAAAGGGAAAATCTAAAAAAAATAAGAAACTTTAAGAATAGGAAACTACTTGGGAAATTAGGAAACCAATTTTAAGAAAATCTGAAAATTAGGAAACTAACTCCAATTAGGAAATTAAGTCCAATTAGGAAACTAACTCCAATTAGGAAATTGATTCCAATTAGGAAACTAACTCCAATTAGGAAATTAACTCCAAGCTTTTGAATTTGCACACTTTGCAATTTCCATTTTTTTTCTCTTTTTTTTCACTCTTTCTTTTTTTTCACTTTTTTTTTGAATTCTTTTTTGAATTTTTCTTTTTCGAATTTTTTTTTGAATAAGGATGGAGGTACACAACAATGGAAGAAAGAAGAAGATGGAAGGCAAAGGTGAAGATGAAAAAGTAATACAAATGGAAGGAAAGAAAATATGAAAAACAATGGTAGGAAAACACAAAGATATACCTTGTGCTAGCGAACCAAAGCTCTGATACCAAATGATGCAAGACCCACTAAGAACATGCCTTAGAGAACCTTCAACAATTCGAAACCTTACCCGGGACCGGCTAGAAACAAGAATGTTGGTCAAAGGAAAGACCCTAAGAGAACTTGTCTCTTAGAATCCTAGCCTCAAGACGCCACAAAGGAAGACCAATCCTTTGATAAGTCACGTGAACTCTCAGAGAACACAAAGAAGCAAAAGCCTCACAAAGTATTGAATAATACTCAAATTCATTTATTCATGATCTTCTAAAATAGAGTACAATAGGGGGTCTTTTATAGGCAAAATTTCTAAAAGACTTAAAATCCTAGTAAAACTAAAACTCTAAAATCTGATTAAAAATATTTTAAATAGTGCCTAAAATCAAGGAACAAGATTAGGATATTAGTTTTAACTTAATCTCCTAGATAAGCTCTTTGACCAAATCCCAAAAAAATAATAAAATAATAAAAACGAAATTCATAAAAATCCTAGTCAAAACTAATTAGTTTTTTTAAGTAGTCACATGAGATGCACATGCTTCATCAAAAATCACATGGTTAACACATGATTCTTAATCTCTTGCAATTGGACTCCAATTGGGCCTTGACACTCCTCTTGTATGTGTATAACTACATTGGGCTTTCAACATCTCCATGGACCTTCTTAGGACATTGGGCTTCCACTTGGACTTCCACTTTTGCATCTCTAAAGAGATTTCATGTCTAAAGTCCAATTCAGCATATTTTGAAATGATCAAATATGAATCTTGGGCTCTAACCTTAGGCCGATATCCAACATAGATATTATCTTGAGCTCTTTGAAATTCTTGGACATAGTGTATAATTTGGGCCACTTGAGCTCTTTGAAGTTTTTGATGGATGAGGGTTTCTCGAACTTTTTGTGCTCCAATGGGTATGCCTACTGGTATTGTATTAGGAAGGATACTCGTGTGGAGAAGGATTTGATGATAGATGACCCAATGACAAGAGGAAGAGTTAAGCATCTACAAAGAGCAATTGGGCTTTAATTTGCTGAATTAGAAGCCCATAATGTTAGTGCATACATTGAGGAAGCAAATGGAGCCTTAATCATGCTTATTTAAGCCCAAGTTGATGCTTAAAGAGTCCATTGAAGCTAGAGGACGTAAATAGTACTTCAAATGCAAGATGTCCAACCCATTAGTATTAATTAGTTTCTATTAGGCTGATTATCTTTCCTTTTTCTATTTTTAAAAAGATTTGATTTTGTATCCCTAATTTTTAGATCTTTCAGTTAGGATTATGTAGTTAGTTTTCTACTTTTCCTCCAGTAGATAGGTTTGAGTTACACTATAAATATATGTATTCTGCCTTCATTTGAATCAGATTGGAAGTAATAGAATTATTCTGAGTGTTTCTCTAATTGTGAGAATCTTATCTTTTCTTTGCTCTTGTGAAACCTTTGTCTTGTCAACCTATCTTTAGGTTGGTGATTCAAGTTCGTAAAAGCCCCTAATTTGTACTTCGATCTAAGTACGTCGTTGTGTGGGTTAGTCTACTATGTTCGTGGTTAGGCGCGTTGTCTAAGTAGCAGGTCAACGTTCTTATAACATTGGTTGGCTATTTGCTTCTGTCGGGTCTCGAACCATTATCTATCCATCAACCTACGTCGTGAAGATTGGGCCACCCCTTGATTTCGCATCATTTGGTATCAGAGCTTCAGTTTACACGGTAGGTTGTCTATCATACATTCATCATCTACCATTCTACTTCCTTTCTAGCCTCCATATTTTTTTCCTTTTCTATATCCGTTTATTGCTACCTTTTATTATAAAAAAAATACTAAACTTTCTACCTTCCCTTGTTTCTAGATTTGATCCTTAGTGTACAAGATTTGGTTTTTATGCTACAAGAGCCATTTATTTTGTAATTTGGAAAATTTTTTCTAGACGTTGTTGTTTTTCCCTTATCTGTTCAACCCCTTTCCTTTTGAGATTTTGGATGAGTAATAGATCAATCCTAAGTTTCAAAATCTCAGCTTTCATTTCGTTTTAGAATCATCGAATTTAGAGTTCTCTAGAGGGAGTTATTGTCATTTTTAGTGGTAACATTTTATGATCTGATTTGTTTCCTATTGTCAATCTTGTGATTCTCTTTCATCTGATCCAAAAAAAAAAGAGGCAAAAAAAGAAAAGAAAAGGAAAAGGAATAGAAAAGAAAGGAAAAAAAAAAGGGTTAGCCAAAAAAAATGAAAAAAAAAATTGTGATCAGATTTCTTTCATTTGTGATTAGCATTGTTTCCTTCCATTTGTTTCCAAATTTTTGTGATCCACTTTCCTATTCCTATATTGTTTCCTTTTATCTTGTGATTGTGGACTTTCCTATTATGACTTCAACTTGTTTCCTATGCCTTTGATTTGAACTTTCCTAATCTAATCCTCCATTGATTTCTCATATCTTGGGTTTTTAGAATCATTGCAATTGGCTCTTTGGTATTTTAAACTTTATTTTGCATTGCTAGGTGGTTAAATCTTCCCTTTTTTTGTATTGGAACCCTAGCCTAACCAAACTCTAACCTTACTTGTGACTTGTATGCGCCAATCACAACTTTTCATACCATCCACCAGCACATACTTTTGGTGAATCGAGAATTGGCCATCCTTGATCACTTGACGAGGTCTTAGGTAACATAAGAGCTTGGGATTTGATATTGAGAGGTAAAAGGCAAGAGTGGATAAGATCATTACAGAAAAAGGCAATAAGAGAGAGTAAACACGAGTGAGAGTGCTATATCTCAATTGAGTGAAACATGTGAGGAAGTATTTGTGAGGTCCTATATACTTTTGTTTCCTTTTCACTAACATGGCAGATAATCGAGAAAAAGGAGTTGCACATGAAAATGATAATGATGATCACAATTCATTTGGAGTAGTGCATTTGCAAATGAAAGCGCTAGTGAGTCATTTTGAAAGGATACTTGATAAAAAGTTGGAAGGACTCCATGAATGTTTAGATCGAGTGGAGAGTAGAACCTCTAGCTAAAGGACTACTCGAGCCAACCAAAGACAAGCTCATGCTGCATGCCCACAACACTGAGAATATGTGGAAGACATGGAGAGCCATGATGAAGATTATGAAGGAGAGGAGACTTAGCCAAGAAGAAGGCCACTCAACATACAAAGAAGACCACCGAGGAGGCCTAGAGATGAAGAAGAAGGCCTTGGAGGAGTCAAAGTCAAAATTCCTTCCTTTCAAGGCAAGAGTGATCCGGAAACATACCTGGAGTGGGAGATGCTTGTAGAGCAAATCTTTTCATACCATAACTACTCTGAGGGTAAGAAGGTCAAAATTGCTGCTCTTGAGTTTACCGATTATGCTCTTATTTGGTGGGACCAGATGCAAAAAGAGTGAATTAGATATGGAAAGCACCTCATCTCAACATAGGAAGAGTTGAAGGCTATCATGAGGAGGCAATTCATTCCATCCTATTTTCAAAGGGAACTTCACAATAAGCTTCAACGCCTCACTCAAGGATCTAAGAGTGTGGATGAGTACTACAAGGAGATGCAAATAGCCATGATTAGAGCTAATGTAGAGGAGGATCTAGAAGCAACAATGGCTCGTTTCTTAGATGGGCTTAATCGTGACATAGCCGATGTTGTGGAGATGTACCACTATGTGGAGATTCATGACTTAGTCCATCAAGCTGTAATTTAAGAGAAAGAATTTTGTAAAGAAGAACTCTAATTCAAGTTCTTTCAACACATGGAAGAAAAACTCAAAGAATGATATTCCCTCTTCTTCAAATTCTAAAGAGAATGAAATTAAGAAAGGAGAAAAGTTAGCCGCCCCACCCAAGAAGGTTCAAAGTGAACCAAGTTCTTCCAAAAATCAAGACATACGATGCTTCAAGTGTCGAGGGAGAGGACATATCTCTAGTGAATGTCCTAACAAGCGAACCATGACTATCAATAACCTTGGTGAGTGGGAAACTGAAGGAGAAACTACTGAAGAAGAAGAAGAAGAAGAAGATCTATTCATAGAGAATGAAGATGGAGAATATGCAGAAAAAGGAGAACTCCTTGTGACTAGAAGAGTCCTTAGTGCCCAGATGATGGCAGAAGAAAATGAACAAAGAGAGAACTTATTTCATACTCGCTATCAAATCCAAGGGAATATATGTGGTGTCATCATAGATGGAGGAAGTTGCTGCAATGTGGCAAGTACTGAACTAGTAGAAAAGTTGAATTTATCTACCTTCAAGCATCAACGGCCATACAAGCTTCAATGGTTTAATGAATGTGGAGAGTTGAGGATAACAAAACAAGTAAAGGTAATGTTTTCTATTGGTAAGTATAAAGATGAAATACTATGTGATGTTGTACCAATGAAAGCATGCCATCTTTTATTAGGTCGACCATGGCAATATGATAGGCATGTTACACATGATGGTTTTCTAAACCATTATTCTTTTGTACTTAGAGGGGAACTTATAACCCTCCTTCCTATATCACTGAAACAAATATTAGAAGATCAAATCAAGAAGGAAAAGAAAAGAGAAAGCAAGAGTATAAAGGTGTCTAAAAAGGAAGCCAATGAAAATGGGAGAGAAAAGAAAGAAAAATATAAAGGCAAGAAAGAAAATGTGAGAGAAGAAGAGAAAAGTTTATTAGTGGCAAAAAGGAGTGAAATTAGGCAAGCTTTGTTTTCTCAACAAAACCTTATAGTATTTATCTACAAAGAAGTTATGTTAAACCTTAACGACTTAACCTCTACCTTGCCTAGTGTTGTTAAATCCCTATTGCAGGAATATAAAGATGTCTTTTCTGAAGAAATACCTCCTGGATTATCACCAATTAGAGGGATAGAACATCAAATTGACTTTATACCTGGAGCACCTCTACCAAACCGCCCAGCATATCGTGCCAACCCTAAAGAGACTAAGGAGATTCAAAGACAAGTGCAAGAGCTTCTTAATAAAGGATATGTAAGGGAGAGCCTAAGCTTGTGTGCTGTACCAGTGCTGCTTGTACCTAAGAAGGATGGCACATGGAGGATGTGTGTTGATTGTAGAGCCATCAAT
Organism: Erythrophleum ivorense; assembly: GCA_026724425.1. Lineage (NCBI taxonomy): Eukaryota > Viridiplantae > Streptophyta > Magnoliopsida > Fabales > Fabaceae > Erythrophleum > Erythrophleum ivorense. The sequence goes on along the minus strand of JAIUCV010000004.1, from coordinate 20,049,666 downwards.
AATATAACGGTGAGATATTGTTATCCTATTCCTAGGTTAGATGATACGCTTGATGAATTAAATGGCTCCACTATTTTCTCTAAAATTGATTTAAAAAGTGGCTACCATCAGATTAGAATGAAAGAAGGAGATGAATGGAAAACTGCATTTAAAACTAAACATAAATTTTATGAATGGTTAGTTATGCCTTTTGGTCTCACTAATGCACCTAGCACATTTATGAGGTTAATGAATCATGTCTTGCGTATTTTCATAGGCAAGTTTGTGGTAGTTTACTTTGATGATATTCTTGTGTATAGTAGAACTTTGAATGAGCATGTAGATCACTTAAGACAAGTCCTAGATGTTCTAAGAAAAGAAAAATTGTTTGGCAATTTAAAGAAGTGTGATTTTTGTACTAATAAAGTTGTGTTTCTTGGTTTTGTTGTGAGTGCTGAGGGGATTGAGGTGGATGAAGAAAAGATCATAGCCATTCGAGATTGGCCGATCCCTACCACGATCGGACATGTGAGGAGCTTTTATGGACTTGCAAGCTTTTATAAAAGGTTTGTGAAAGACTTTAGCACATTAGCAGCTCTATTGAATGAGTTGACAAAGAAAAATGCTTCGTTCAAATGGGGAGAAGTTCAAGAGAAAGCCTTCCAAACTCTTAAGGAGAAGCTCACCCAAGCACCTTTGCTTACACTTCCAAATTTTGGTAAGATTTTTGAGGTAGAATGTGATGCAAGTGGAATTGGCATAGGAGGTGTACTTATACAAGAAGGTAAGCCCATTGCATATTTTAGTGAAAAGTTAAGTGATCCTACTCTTAACTATCCTACATATGATAAGGAGCTATATGCCTTAGTTAGAGTGTTGGAAACTTGGCATCATTATTTATAGTCGAAGGAATTTGTCAAACATTCTGATTATGAGGCTCTCAAACATATTAAGAGCCAAAACAAATTGAATCGAAGACATGCTAAGTGGGTTGAATTTATTGAATCTTTCCCATATGTCATTAAGCACAAGAAAGGTAAGGAGAATATTGCTGCAGATGCACTTTCACGTAGTATGTTCTTCTTTCAATGTTAGATTCTAAAATTCTTGGTTTTGAGTTCATCAAAGAATTATATACATTACACATTGACTTTGGTGAAGCTTTTAGCCATTGCAAGCCTGGACTTGGTTGGGACAAATTTTACTTACATGATGGATTCTTATTTCGTGTTAATAAGCTTTGCATTCCTAATTGTTCTACACGCATGTTATTGGTGAAGGAAGAGCATTCATGTGGTTTAATTGGACATTTTGGCATTACTAAAACATTTAAGTCTTAAATGAACATTTTTATCGGCCTAGGATGCATAGGGATGTTGAAAATTTGTAAGCCGGTGTATTGTGTGTCATAAAGCTAAATCTAAAATAAATCCCCATGGATTGTATACTTCTCTCCCTATTCCTAGTGTACCTTGGGAAGATATCTCCATGGACTTTATTGTGTGATTACCTAGATCTAAAAGGGGGAGGGACTCCATTTTTTTGTAGTAGATAGATTTTCTAAAATGGCACACTTCATTGCATGTCATAAGATTGATGATGCTTTTAACATTACCAACTTGTTCTTTCAAGAAGTTGTATGGCTTCATGGGATGCCAAGAACTATAGTATCAGATTGAGATACTAAGTTCCTAAGCTATTTTTGGAAGACTTTGTGGAGTAAGCTAGGAACTAAATTGCTATTTTCTACTACTTGCCACCCACAAACCGATGGGCGAATTGAAGTTGTGAATAGGATACTTTCTTCTTTGTTACGGACACGTCGAATTTGCTTACAATAAGGCCATTCATTCTACTACTAAATATTCGCCCTTTGAGATTGTATATGGTTTTAATACTCTTACACCCATTGACTTAACTCCTTTGCCTTTGCAAGAAAGAATCAATATAGACGGGAAGAAGCCATCTAAGTTTGTTAGGGAAATCCATGAAAGGACTAAGCAAAACATTGAGACGATAATTCAACAATATGTAAATCGTGCTAACAAGAGACGAAAGAATATCATATTTAAACCAGGGGATTTAGTTTGGTTGCACCTTAGAAAAGAGTGGTGCGAACCCACTAGGAGTCAAGTCTCCTTGAACCCACAACCAATCTCAAATATACACACCCCAAGAAAGCTAAATCAAGTCTGAACGATCCACTTAGAACCCCTGAATACGAAGAGACAAGGACCCCTAGTGTTAGAAGACGCCACAAGGTTGATCAAGCCTTGATAAGTCTACAAGTTCAATGAAGAACCCTAGAGAGCACTCCTCTCAAGTCTGGAATTTCCAGAAAATACAATCTTTATTCATTCAAATCTGGTTACAATGAGAGGCAGAGTACAATTATATAGTGTGTAAGTCAAATCTGCCTTCAATACTGATAGAAAAGGAAAACTAGGGAAATTAATGGCAAATATTCTAATTAATGACCTATGCAATCAGAATTATAAAAGTCAAATTCTCTTAAAGACTAAAAAGGAAATAAATCCCCCTAAATAAGCTAAATTCGTCCAAATACATTAGGGTTCTACAAATCAGCTTATTAAGCCCAAAATGGCATTATTTAGCCCTAAATGAGCCCACCAATGGATGGTCCATGGTTCAAGTACTTCAATTTATAATGTTTTGGCCCAATTTAGCCTCAGCAGCTCCATCTTCAGCCCATATGATATTGAGGACGTCCATTTTAGAAATGTTTGGATCTCGCTTGACTTTTGTTGCTTCAATTGCTGCTTGCTTAGTCCAAGTCTCTTGAACAAGTCCACTTAAGGCTTCTCTCATTCTTTTAGCTCGTGCTCTTGTCATTGGGCCACTTGGAATTTGTAGAGGATCATTCCAAGTATTTGAGACAGCTTGCTCCCTTTGATGGATCGCATCAAAGAGAGATTTCCTGACAAAAAGAAAGTCCAAGCTTATGCCTCAAGGAGATGGACCTTTTCGAGTATTAAAGAAAATCAATGATAATGCTTATAAGATTGATTTACCAGGTGAGTATGGTGTAAGTGTTACTTTCAATGTTTCTAACCTTTCTCCTTGTTTTGGTATAGATTTTGAAGAGTTGAGGATGACTCCTTTTCAAGAGGGGGAGGATGATATGAACCGGATTCATGAAGATGCTAATTCAAAATCTTCAAATGATCCTTTGTATCTTCTAATTGGACCTATTACAAGAGCAAAAGTTAAACAACTTAAAGAAGCATTAAGTGCACTTATTCAAGAGATTTGGACCAAGCAGAATTTTGAATCTAATCAAAATGTCCTTAACATTATTTGGGCTAAAGATGAAGTTATTGGAGCTAATTTGGTTTATAATATTGAAAATTAGAGAGTTTGGACCAAGGGCCATACATAGATTGACTCATTTGGGCTTAAATAATGATATTATGGGCTTAATATGATGCAAGACCCACTAGGAACATGCCCTAGAGAACCTTCAATAATTCGAAACTATGCCCGGGACCGGCTAGAAACAAGATTGTCGGTCAAAGGAAAGACCCTAAGAGAACCTGTCTCTTAGAACCCTAGCCTCAAGACACCACAAAGGAAGACCAATCCTTTGATAAGTCACGTGAACTTTCAGAGAACACAAAGAAGCAAAAGCCTCTCAAAGTATTGAATAATATTCAAGTTCATTCATGATTTTTTAAAATAAAGTACAATAGGGGGCCTTTTATAGGCAAAATTTCTAAAAGACTTAAAATCTTAATAAAACTAAAACTCTAAAATCTGATTAGAAATATTTTAAATAATGCCTAAAATCAAGGAACAAGATTAGGATATTAATTTTAACTTAATCTCCTAGATAAGCTCCTTGACCAAGTCTAAAAAATAATAAAATAATAAAAAACGATATTCAAAAAGAGTTCTAGTCAAAACTAGAGTCCTAGTCAAAACTAATTAATATTAATGGGCTGGACCTTGTATTTGAAATACTATTCACGTCCTCTAGCTTCAATGGGCTCTTTAAGCATCAACTTGGGCTTGAATAAGCATAATTAAGGTCTATTTGCTTCCTCAATGCATGCACTAACATTATGGGCTTCTAATTCAGCAAATTGAAGCCCAATTGCTCTTTGTAGACGCTTAATTCTTCCTCTTGTGATGAGAGACCCCGTAGGAATAAGTCCTAGGAACCTTCTTTTTGACAACATAACCCGGATCGTGCAAGATTCAAGAACACAATCACGCAAATAGAAGACAAAAACACTGGTAAAGAATAAGAACACGTATAAACAAAGATAGTTAGTCAAGTGGGTAAGACCCTAAGAGAACTCGTCCCTTAGAACCCTAACCATAAGACGCCACAAAGGAAGACCACTCCTTTGATAAGTCCGAGTTAAATTCACTCCATCGCTCAAGGAGCAAGAGGAACCTCACAAAAACAGAACATAAGTCCTGAAAAGAAAATTCTATTTATTCATCTCATTCCTTTTTTTTTAATTGAATACAAAGATAGTATTTATAGGCAAAGGAAATCCAAAACTTGAATACTAAGCAAACCCTAAAAGTAAGACTTAAGAAACTTCCTAAAACATAATTTCCAAGGTTGTGCACTGTTCACTTGCACTGTTCATCCAGAAATAGAAAGAAAATAACCTAAATAAATGGAAACAAATCAACCCCTAAAAGAAATGGAAACAAATAATTATGAAATAATAAGGAAATAAAACTTTCTAAAAACTTAATTGACCACATGGCCTTATTCAAATCACCAAAATAGAAACTAAATAATACTAATGGTTTGAAAATTGATGCTCACGTTCAGCAACTTGTCCAAGCTTTCCTTGATGGTTACACCATGCATGGTCTCTTTGAAGATGGTTATTGAAGCTCCGTGGTACTCTATCATCTTGTCATTGGGCCATCTATCATCAAGTCTTTTTCCACACGAGCATCCTTCCTCACATGAGTCTGGTTTATATTACTTGGTGTTATTGCATCATTCCCCCCCTCTTGAAAAGGATTCGTCCTCGAATCTACAATATCAAAGGAAGAGAGATCAGTTACATTAAAAGTAGCACTAATATTTCCATAAGAACTAGGCAAGTCAATTTTATAAGCATTATCATTAATCCTTTCAAGAACTTGAAAGGGACCATCTCCTCTAGGTTGGAGTTTTGACTTCCTTTTCTCCGGGAAACGTTCTTTTCGCAAGTGAACCCACACCCAATCGCCAGGTTCAAATACCACACGCCTTCTACCCTTGTTAACTTGGTTGGCAATTTGCTCATTCTTTCTTTCAATATTGGCTTTCACCTTCTCATGCAAATCCTGTACAAACTTTGCCTTCCTAGCACCATCAAGGTTAGTAAACTTATGTGACGGTAAAGGAAGCAAATCTAACGGGGTTAGAGGATTAAAGCCATAAACAATTTCAAAAGGAGAGAATTTTGTTACAGAATGAACAGCACGATTATAAGCAAATTCGACATGGGGCAAACACTTCTCCCAATTCTTAAGATTCTTTTGAATGATAGCTCTTAATAAAGTAGAGAGGGTTCTATTAACAACCTCGGTCTGCCCGTCAGTTTGTGGATGCGCTGTAGTAGAAAATAAAAGCTTAGTGCCAAGTTTATTCCACAATGTTTTCCAGAAATAACTCAAGAATTTCACATCTCTATCACTAATAATAGTTTTTGGCACACCATGCAACCTAACAATCTCCTTGAAAAATAATTCTGCCACATACATAGCATCATTAGTTTTGGAACAAGCAATAAAATGAGCCATTTTACTAAACCTATCCACAACAACAAAGACACTATCTTTCCCAGTGGGAGATTTAGGCAAACCCAAAACAAAGTCCATAGAAATATCAGTCCATGGGTGAGAGGGAACTGGTAAAGGAGAATATAAGCCATGTGATTGAATTCTAGACTTAGCATGCTTACAAGTAATACATCTAGAACAAACAGCAACCACATCTTTTCTCATGCCAGGCCAATAAAAATGCTCATTCAAAAGAGCCAAAGTCTTTTCTACACCAAAATGGCCCATCAATCCCCCACCATGAGTTTCCTTAACAAGAAGCTCACGAATGGAACACATAGGAATGCATAACTTGTTCTTTTTGAAAAGGAATCCATCAAACCTATAATAGTCATTAGCACCATGCAATTCACAAGATTTCCAAATATCAGTGAAATCAAAATCAGATTCATACATGCCTTTTAACATCTCAAATCCTATCAATCTAGCATGCATGGAAGTAATCAAAGTGTAACGCCTAGACAATGCATCAGCTACAACATTTTCCTTTCCCTTCTTATGCTTAATCATATAAGGAAAGGTTTCAATAAATTCAAGCCAACTTGCATGCCTTTTGTTCAATTTACCCTGAGACTTAAGAAACTTAAGACTTTGATGATCAGAATGGATAATAAATTCTTTAGGCCATAAATAATATTGCCAAGTTTCTAAAGTTCGTTTCAAGGCATACAACTCTTTATCATATGTGGAATAATTTAAAGTAGGACCACTCAATTTCTCACTGAAATATGCAATAGGTTTAGAATCCTGCATCAACACACCACCTATGCCTATACCAGAAGCGTCACACTCAATTTCAAAAACTTTAGTAAAATTAGGCAACACAAGTACAGGGGCATTAGTTAGTTTTTCCTTCAGTATGTTAAAAGCACGGTCTTGTACTTCACCCCACTTGAATATCACATTCTTTCTTACCAAATCATTTAAAGGGGCAGCAAGAGTAGAGAAGTCCTTCATGAATCGCCTATAGAAGCTTGCCAATCCATGGAAACTTCTTACTTCACTTGCATTCTTTGGAGTTGGCCACTCTCGGATTGCTTTGACCTTTTCCTCGTCCACTTGTATGCCACGAGCTCCTACAACGAATCCAAGAAAAACCACAGAATCCAAACAAAAAGAGCACTTCTCTAAATTGGCAAAAAGTTTATTCTCCCTAAGCACAACAAACACATCATGCAAATGATTCACATGTTCTTTTAGACTCTTAGAGTAGATCAAAATATCATCAAAGTAAACCACAACAAATCTTCCAATGAAAGGTCTAAAGACATGGTTCATTAAACTCATGAAAGTGCTAGGTGTGTTAGTCAAGCCAAATGGCATAACTAACCATTCATATAATCCAAACATGGTCTTAAAAGCAGTTTTTCATTCATCACCTTCTTTCATTCTAATCTGATGGTAACCACTTCTAAGATCAACTTTAGAGAAAACACATGCACCATGCAACTCATCAAGCATATCATCTAACCTAGGGATAGGATAGCGATATTTTACCGTTATTTTGTTGATGGCACGACAATCTACACACATTCGCCACTTGCCATCCTTTTTGGGTACAAGAATCACCGGGACAGCACACGGACTCAGACTTTCACGAACAAAGCCTTTCTTCATGAGCTCTTCCACTTGATGTTGTATTTCCTTAGTCTCGTCTGGATTTGCTCGATAAGCAGGTCTATTGGGAATAGATGCCCCTGGGATAAAGTCTATCCGATGCTCAATGCCTCTTAGCAGGGGCAATCCATCAGGTATTTCCTCTGGGAACAAGTCACAAAATTCCTGTAATAAAGATGTAACACTAGCAGGCAAAGAGTGATCAAGATCATCAATAGTAAGATAAACATCTTTATAAAGTAATAAGAAGGCATTTTCACAAATAAGAGCTCTCTTGATCTCACTTTTACCCGAAAATAAACTCACTTTCTTTTCCTCATGTTTTTCTCTAATTTTCTTTTCCTTTCTACTCAGATCTCCTTTCTCCTGCTTCTTCTCATTCTCAACACTCACACTCACTTTACCTTCCTTTTCTTGCTCTCTCTTCTTACACTCTCTTTCAATTTTTAACTGATCCTCATAGGCTTGAACAGGACGAAGAGGGGTCAACACAATGGTCTTACCATTAAAAACAAAAGAATAATAATTTTTATATCCATCATGTTTTACCTTTCGGTCAAACTGCCATGGCCTACCAAGTAACAAGTGACCAGCATACATGGGTGCTACATCACAAAGAATCTCATCATGATAATTACCAATAGAAAAAGAGATGAGCACCTGTTTTGTTACCTTTACCTCCCCACTATCGTTAAGCCATTGTAATTTATAAGGGGTAGGGTGCCTCAAAGTAGGTAAGTTCAGCTTTTCCACAAGTAAAGTACTAGCTACATTTGTGCAGCTACCACCATCAATAATCAAACTACATACCTTCTTGTGGATGAAACATCGAGTATGGAAAATATGCTCACGCTGCTCTACCTCAAGATCTTCTTTAGGTTGAATGTTGAGAGCACGCCTAGCCACAAGGGCTTCACCATTTACAGCTTCAGTTAACTCTAAATCTGAGTCATCAGTCAGGGGTGGCATCTCATCTTCCTCAGACTCACTACTAGCACTAGTCACATCACCATTCTCAAGAATAATCATAGTTTGTTTGTTCGGACATTGTGAAGCAATGTGACCAATACCATTACATTTAAAGCATCTAAGCTTAGAGGAGGAAGCAGTAGGATTAGAAGATGAGAAAGGTTTTGAATCAGTTTTACCCTTAACCTGAAAGGGTTTTACCTTACTTTCCTCCTTAGACTTGAAATTGGTCTTTGGCTGGAAGGGGACTTTGGAATCCCTTGAGCTAGATGTCACTTTTAACTTTTGTCGAGCCCTTAGTTGCTTTTCCACCTTGATAGCTCTATGCAAGAGCTCCTCCATATCTAGGTAATTGTATAAATCAACTTGGGCAGCTATATCAGGATTTAAGCCCTCAATGAATCGGGCCATGGTTGCTTCACGGTCTTCCTCCACATTTGCCTTAATCATGGCAACCTCCATTTCTTGATAGTAATCTTCTATACTCATAGAACCTTGCTTCAGCTTTTGGAGCCTCTTATGCAATTCCCTATAATAGTAACTAGGGATAAACCGTTTGCGCATAATAATTTTCATCTCCTGCCAATCACGAATTGGACCTTCACCGGTACGTCTTCTGGTGAGTAAGAGTTGATCCCACCAGATGCTAGCATAGTCAGTAAACTCTACTGCAGCAAGTTTTACTTTCTTCGCCTCAGTGTAAAAGTGGCACTCGAATACATGCTCCACTTTTCTTTCCCAATCTAAGTACTGGTCTGGGTCATTTTTCCCAGGGAATGATGGAATCTTCATCTTGATATTTCCGATACCACCATCCTTATTGGATGATGATTGTCTACCTCTCTGAGTATGGGACTCCTCAAAGTCAGACTCAGCATCATCATCAAGCTCCACTTGAGCTCGCCTTCTATGAGTCCTCTTATTGGAAGAAGACTCCACATCATCTAATCTGGCACTTAGTTTCTCAAGAGTACTTTGAACAGCCTTAACCCAGACTTTCATGTCAAAGTCACTATGCTCAGATTCTCCAGACATCCTTGTACTAGCGAACCAAAGCTCTGATACCAAATTATGCAAGACCCACTAGGAACATGCCCTAGAGAACCTTCAACAATTCGAAACTATGCCCGAGACCGGCTAGAAACAAGATTGTCGGTCAAAGGAAAGACCCTAAGAGAACCTGTCTCTTAGAACCCTAGCCTCAAGACACCACAAAGGAAGACCAATCCTTTGATAAGTCACGTGAACTTTCAGAGAACACAAAGAAGCAAAAGCCTCTCAAAGTATTGAATAATATTCAAGTTCATTCATGATTTTTTAAAATAAAGTACAATAGGGGCCTTTTATAGGCAAAATTTCTAAAAGACTTAAAATCCTAATAAAAATAAAACTTTAAAATCTGATTAGAAATATTTTAAATAATGCCTAAAATCAAGGAACAAGATTAGGATATTAATTTTAACTTAATCTCCTAGATAAGCTCCTTGACCAAGTCTAAAAAATAATAAAATAATAAAAAACGAAATTCAAAAAGAGTTCTAGTCAAAACTAGAGTCCTAGTCAAAACTAATTAATATTAATGGGCTGGACATCTTGTATTTGAAATACTATTCACGTCTTCTAGCTTCAATGGGCTCTTTAAGCATCAACTTGGGCTTGAATAAGCATGATTAAGGCTCTATTTGCTTCCTCAATGCATGCACTAACATTATGGGCTTCTAATTCAGCAAATTGAAGCCCAATTGCTCTTTGTAGACGCTTAATTCTTCCTCTTATCATTGGGCCATCTATCATCAAGTCTTTTTCCACACGAGCATCCTTCCTCACATGAGTCTGGTTTATATTACTTGGTGTTATTGCATCATAATATGCTGACTTCCAAAAGCTTTATATATTTGGACGAAAATTAGAATTAATTAGGCTGATTATCCTTCCTTTCTGTTTTTCAAAGGATTTGATTTTGTATTTCTAATTTTTAGATCTTTCTGTTAAGATTATGTAGTTAGTTTCCTACTTTTCCTCCAGTAGATAGGTTTGAACTACACTACAAATATATGTATTTTGCCTTCATTTGGATTAGATTGGAAGTAATAGAATTATTCTGAGTATTTCTCTAATTGTGAGAATCTTTTCTTTTTTTTGCTCTTGTGAAACCTTTGTCTTATCAACCTATCTTTAGGTTGGTGATTCAAGTTCGCAAAAGCCTCCAATTTGTGCTTCAATTCAAGTGTATCGTTGTGTGGGTTGGTTTACTATGTTCGTGGTTAGGCGCATTGTCTAAGTAGTAGGCCAACGTTCTTATAATGTTGGTGGGCTATTTGCTTCCGTCGGGTGTCGAACCATCATCTATCCATCAACCTACGTCTTGAAGATTGGGCCACCCCTTGATTTCGCATCACATGCTGCAAGGTCCAAATAGAGTCCAACTTGAAGAAATCAATTAACAAGCATATGCAAATCACATGGGCAACAAAAGTGACGTGAATAGGAGTTTTAAATCTTATTAGGATGTCTTTTATTTGCTTTTCATTAGTTTCCATTTCCATTAGTTTGAACGAGGCCATTTAGTCAAGACTTAGGATTTAAGTTTCAGATTTTGTTTATTTCCATTTTTCCTTAGTTGTTGAAAACTTATTACTTTCTTTCCTTTTCCTTAGGATTTCTTCTAGTAAATGGCATCATCTCCTCCCATTGAAATCGGATTCTTTGTTTCCTATTTCTTGAAGGAGAATTCTTAGAGATTAACTTAGGTTTAGGGTTTTCTTTTATGCCTATTTAATAGGCCACCTATTGTACTTTTGGGATTTTTGAATGAATTCAGAATTTTATTTCTCATTGTGAGAATTCTTGCTTCTGTGCGTTCTTCTTTAGAATATAAGTGACTTATCAAAGGAGTGGTCTTCCTTTGTGGCGTCTCAAGGCTAGATTCTAAGGGATGAGTTCGCTTAGGGTCTTATCCACTTGACCAACATTTCTTATTCCTAGCCAGTCCCAGGCAACGTATCATCTTGTTGAAAGTTCCTAGGACTTATTCCTAGGGGGTCTCTCATCAAAGGATGACACTATTTATTACAAGAATTTGGAAAGTTAATAATAGTTCCATAAAAAGGAAAGAAACTATAAAGAAGAAAAACAAAAGAAACTAACTTATTCTTTAAACATAAGTTTTAACCATATGGTCTTATTCAAAATACTAAAATAGAAACTTTCTACATGGTCTGGAAATTGATGCTCACGTTTAGCAACTTGCCCAAGCTTTTCTTGATGGTTATGCCATGCATGGTTTCCTTGAAGGTGGTCATAGGAGCTCCATGGTACTCTATCACTTGGCATATTATTCATTCTTTCTTTCAATGTTGGCTCTTACTTTAGCATGTAACTCCTGCACAAACTTAGCTTCTCGCCCTCAAAACTAGCAAACTCATTAGAAGGTAATGGAAGAATATCTAAAGGTGTCAAAGATTAAGGCATAGACAATTTCAAATGGGGAAAATTGAGTTGTAGAATGAATGGTCCTATTGTAAGCAAATTCAATATAAGGGAGACACTTTTCCCATTTCTTCAAATTTCTTTGAATGACAAGCAACAAGGTAATCAAAGTTCTATTTACCATTTCTGTTTAACGCTCCATTTAAGGATGTTCAATAATAGAGAACAAAGTTTTGTGCCAAGTTTATTCCATAAAGTCCTATAAAAGTGACTAAGAAATTTTACATCCCTATCACTTAAAATAGCTTTTGGCAATCCATATAATCTCACAACGTCTTTAAAGAACAAATAAGCAATATGAATAGCATCATTGGTTTTGGAACAAGCAATAAAGCGAGCCATTTTACTAAAACAATCAACCACAACAAAAATGTTATTCTTTCCACTAGGTGATCTTGGCAATCCAAGCGCAAAATCCATAGAGATATCAACCAAAGGATGCGAGGAGACGGGTAAAGGGGAATGTAAGCCATGTGATTAGACCTTATGATGCGATCCATCAAAGGGAGCAAGCTGTCTCAAATGCTTGGAATGATCCTCTACAAATTCCAAGTGGCCCAATGACAAGAGCACGAGCTAACAGAATGAGAGAAGCCTTAAGTGGACTTGTTCAAGAGACCTGGACTAAGCAACTAGCAATTGAAGCAACAAAAGTCAAGCGAGATCCAAACATTTCTAATGTGGACGTCCTCAACATCATATGGGCTGAAGATGGAGTTGCTGAGGCTAAATTGGGCCAAACATTATAAATTGAAGTACTTGAACCATGGACCATCCATTGGTGGGCTCATTTAGGGCTAAATAATGCCATTTTGAGCTTAATGAGCTGATTTGTAGAACCTTAATGTATTTGGACGAATTTAGCTTATTTAGGGGGATTTATTTCCTTTTCAGTCTTTAAGAGAATTTGACTTTTATAATTCTGATTGCATAGGTCATTAATTAGGATAATTGCCATTAATTTCCCTAGTTTTCCTTTTCTATGAGCATTGAAGGCAGATTTGACTTACACACTATATAATTGTACTCTGCCTCCCATTGTAATCAGATTTTGAATTAATAAAATTGTATTTTCTGGAAATCCCAGACTTGAGAGGAGTGCTCTCTAGGGTTCTTCATTGAACTTGTAGACTTATCAAGGCTTGATCAACCTTGTGGCGTCTTCCAACACTCGGGGTCCTTGTCTCTTCGTATTCAAGGGTTCCAAGTGGATCGTTCAGACTTGATTTGGCTTTCTTGGGGTGTGTATATTTGAGATCGGTTGTGGGTTCAAGGAGACTTGACTCCTAGTGGGTTCGCACCACCTTAGACTTTCCATGCCTACAAGTGATGCATCTATCACAAACAGCAACAACATCCTTTCTTATGTTAGGCCAATAGAAGTGTTCATGTAAAAGAGCTAAAGTTTTCTCAATACCAAAATGACCCATCAAACCACCACCATGAGTCTCGTTAACAAGCAATTCACGCATAGAATAAGATGGAATGCAAAGTTTATCTTTTTTGAAAAGAAATCCATCAAATCTATAGATGATCAATGCTATATTTTACACAAGATTTCCAGATTTTAGAAAAATCACAGTAAGTTTTATACATGCTTTTCAACATCTCAAAACCAAGTAATACAGCGTGCAAAGAAGTAAGAAGAGAATATCTCCTAGAAAGAGCATCAACCATAATATTTTCTTTCCCTTGTTTATGTTTAATCACATAAGGAAAAAGTTTCAATAAATTCCAACCACCTAGCATGTCTCTTGTTCATTTTACCTTGAGACTTTAAAAACTTCAAGCTTTCATGATCAAAATGAATAATAAATTCTCCTGGCCACAAGTAATGTTGCCAAGTTTCTAAAGTTATTTTCAAAGCATGCAATTCCTTATCATAAGTGGAGTAATTTAAAGCAGCACCACTCAATTTTCCACTAAAATAAACAATGGGTTTAGAATCTTGCATTAAAACCTATACCAGAAGTATCACACTCAATTTCAAATACTTTAGAAACAAGAAGAATAAGAAGAGGAGCATTAGTCAATTTTTATCTTTCAAGGTATTAAAAGTAGCCTCTTGTGGTTCAGCCCATTTAAAAATCACATTCTTTTTTACCAACTCATTCAAGGGGGCAGCAATTGTAGAGAAATCCTTCACAAATCTTCTATAGAAACTTGCTAGGCCATGGAAACTTCTAACTTCATTTGCATTCTTGGGTGTTGGCCATTCTCTAATTGCCTTGACTTTCTCTTCATCAACTTGAATCTCTTTTGCACCTACAACAAAACCAAGAAACACAACAGTATCCATACAAAAAGTGCATTTCTTTAAATTTGCAAAAAGCCTATTTTCTCTCAAAATGACAAACACATTATGCAAGTGTCTCACATGGTCATTTAAATCCCTAAAATAAACAAGTATATCATCAAAGTAAACAACAACAAATTTTTCAATAAAAGGGAAAAACACATAATTTATCAAACTTAGTTTGATAACTAACCAAAAGGCATAACTAACCACTCATACAAACCAAACTTAGTTTTGAAAGATGTTTTCCATTCATCCCCTTCTTTCATTCAAATTTGATGGTATCCACTTCTAAGATGAATTTTTCAAAAGATACAAGCACCATGCAATTCATCTAGCATATCATCCAAATGAGGGATAGGGTAACAATATTTCACCTTGATTTTATTGATGGCTCTACAATCCATGCACATTCTCCATTTGGCATATTTCTTTGAAACAAGTATGACTGGCATGGCACATGGGCTCAAGCTTTCTGATGTGAGACTCCGTAGAAACCCGTTCTAGGAACCCCAAATTACACGGATCAGTGATCAAATTTTGGCATGCAGCACAAGAACAAATAATATGGACAATAAGCAACAAAGAACAAAGAACAAAGAACAAAGAACAAAGAAAAGGAACAAAGAAGAAGAAGAAGAAGAGATGTTGGTCAATGGAATTGAACCCTAAGAGAACCCGTCTCTTAGAACCCTAATCCGGGATGCCACAAAGGAAACCACTCCTTTGATAAGTCAAAGATTTTCTCCAGCACACAAAGGCCACAAGAGAAACCTCACAAATCAGAAATAATTCTGAAAAGATAATTCATTCAATCTGTCCTTCTTCGAGTACAAATGGGCCTTATATAGGCATTTAAAAATAAAACCCTAAACAAAATAATGAAGCAATCAGAAATTTAAATCTGAACAAATTCACCAAGAATGGTGCCTAAAAATCTGAAACAGCAACAATCAAATTAAAACAAAATAAAACTAAGAGAATTTTGTGGAGAATGGCTGATTTTGTGGAAAATGGCTAGACTCCTTCAATTAGGCTCCCTTTGGGCTTGGGCTAGCATCTTGTAGGAATGAAATAATCTTTATGCCAATTTGTTCCTTTTGGGCTTCATATTCAGCTAAGACTATGGGCTCCAAGTCTATTAGTTTTTGGATCACTCCATTCAAGGCCTCTTTCATAACTTTGGCTCTTGATCTTGTGCATGGGCCTCCCATACCTTGCAATGGATCTTTAGTTGGCCATCTTTTAGAGTCACGTCCAGCCCTTTTGTTTCCAAGTTCTTGATTTTGTTCAAGCTTCTTCAAGTCTCCTATCTCACCTCCATCACTTTCTCTCACAAAGCCCTTTTTCATTAGCTCTTCAACTTGTCTTTGGGCCTTCATCTCTTTCGGATTGGCTCTATAAGTGGGCCTATTTGGAATGGAAGCTATGGGAAAAAAGTCAATGCGGTGCTCAATGCCTCTTAAAAGGGGCAAACCTTCAGGGATCTCTTCCAGAAATAAATCACCAAAATCTTGCAGCAAAGACAAATTACTGGAGGGCAAAGATTGATCAAATTCATTATTGGTTAGATGGACATCTTTATACAAAAGGATATAAGACTCCTCATCCTCTAAAGCTCTCTTGATCTCACTTTTTCCAACAAACAAAGTCACTCTTTAATGCAAGACCCTCTAGGAACCTTGTCCTAGGAACCTTCAACAAGATAACACTTTGCCTGGGACCAACTAGAAAACAAGAATGTTGGTCAAAGGAAAAATCCTAAGAGAACTTGTCTTTTAGTACCCTAGCCTCAAGACGCCACAAAGGAAAACTAATCATTTAATAAGTCACATGAACTCTCAGAGAACACAAAGAAGCAAAAGCCTTACAAAGTATTGAATAATACTCAAATTTATTCATGATCTTAGAGTACAACAGGAAGCCTTTTATAAGCAAAAATTTCTAGTAGTCTAAAATCCTAATAAAAGTTAAACTATAAAATCTGATTAGAAATATTTTAAATGGTGCCTAAAATCAAAGAACAAGAATAGGATACTAATTTTAACTTAATCTCAAAGATAAGATCTTTGACCAAGTCCTAAAAATAATAAAAATAAATAAAAACGAAATTAATAAAGAATCCTAGTCAAAACTGATCAACTTCTCTAAGTAGTCATATGGGATGCTCATGTTTCATTAAAAATCACATGGTTGACACATAATTCTTAATCTCTTGCAATTGGACTCTAATTGAGCCTTGGCATTCCTCTTGTATGTGTATAGTATTGGGCCTTCAACATGTTGGATATTAACTCTAGTTGTTCCATGGACCTTCTTAGGATATTGGGCTTCCACTTGGACTTCTATTTTTGCATCTTTAAGGAGATCTCATGTCCAAAGCCCAATTCAGCATATTTTGAATTGATCAAATATGGATCTTGGGCTCTAAATTTGGGTCGACGTCCAACATAGATATTATCTTGAGCTCTTTGAAATTTTTAGACATATACACAATTTGGGCCTCTTAAGCATAGGTCATCCCTTCATGAGACATTTGGACCTAAATCATGCGCTTTTGAATAATTTGGGTTTCTTGATGGATGAGTGATGCAAGACCCATTAGGAACATGCCCTAGAGAACCTTCAATAATTTGAAACTTTGCTCGGGACCGGCTAGAAAACAAGAATGTTGGTCAAAGGAAAGACCCTAAGAGAACTTGTCTCTTAGAACCCTAGCCTCAAGACGCCACAAAGGAAGACCAATCCTTTGATAAGTCACGTGAACTCTCAGAGAACACAAAGAAGCAAAAAGCCTCACAAAATATTGAATAATACTCAAATTCATTCATTCATTCATCTTCCAAAATAGAGTACAATACGGGCCTTTTATAAGCAAAATTTCTAAAAGACTTAAAATCCTAATAAAACTAAAACTCTAAAATCTGACTAGAAATATTTTAAATGATGCCTAAAATCAAAGAACAAGAATAGGATACTAATTTTAACTTAATCTCCTAGATAAGCTCCTTGACTAAGTCCAAAAAATAATATAATAATAAAAAACGAAATTCAAAAAGAATCATGGTCAAAACTAATTAGCTCCTTTAAATAGTCCATATGGGATGCTCATGCTTTATTAAAAATCATATGGTTGACACATGATTTTTAATTTTTTGCATCTGGACTCCAATTGGGCCTTGGCACTCCTCTTGTATGTGTATAACTGCATTGGGCCTTTAACATATTGGATATTGACTTTAGTTGCTCCATGAACTCTTCTTAAGAAATTGGATGATTTCCACTTGGACTTTCACTTTTGCATCTTTAAAGAGATATTGATCAAATATGGATCTTGGGCTCTAAACTTGGGTCGACATCTAACATTGGTATTATTTTGAGCTCTTTGAGATTTTTGGACATATACTAGCACAATTTGGGCCTCTTGAGTATAGGCCATCCTTTCATGAGCCATTTGGACCTGACTCATACACTTTTGAATGATTTGGGTTTCTTGATGGATAAGGGCTTCTCGAACTTGTTGTGCTTCAATGGACATGCCTACTAATATTGTATCATTCCCACCTTCTTTGAAAAGATTCGTTCTCGAATCTTCGTCATCAAGTGGGTTTCATAGGAAGCAAATCTAAGCAATCACAACTCTTTTCAATGCTAGTTGAAATGAGGGTCCATTGGATAGCTTCTTTGAAAACAAATCTCCACATACTTGCAAGAAGCTAGAACCAACAATAGATAAAGATAAGTTAACCTTGTTAGTAAATAAACAAACATCCTTACACACGCTCTCAATCTCTCTTTTTTCATCAAACTTGCTCACACTCATGCTTTTCTCACATTTCTCACAACTCTCTTGCTCTTTCGTTTCACTCACACTCTTTTCTTTTTAATCTCAACTTTTTCTCTCTCTAACTCATGTTCTCTCTCCTTTTCTTTTCCTCTCTCCTTTTCTTTCATTTTGTATGCTTTTACTATTCTCATTTGATCCTCATAAGCATCCATAGGATCAAGAGGTACCAATACATGATTTTTTTCATTGAATACAAATGAATAACAATAGCAATATTTGTACTTATACTTGACATATTTAGCTTTTCTCAAATGTTTCCATGGTTTACCAAGCATAATATGTCCATCATACATAGGAGCCACATCACATAACACTTTATCATGATATTTACCAATGGAAAAAGAAATCAAAACTTGCTTATTGACCCTAAATTCAGCACTACCCTTCAACAAGGTATAGGGCCTAGGATGCTTCATAGTAGGCAAGTTTAATTTCTCAACTAGTAAGGTACTAGCTACATTTACATAGCTACTATTATCAATAGCCATGCTGTACACTTTCTCTTTGATAAGGCATCTAGTATGGAAATTAGGAGATGACTTTTCCTTATCTCGTCTTTTAGAGTTGGAGTTGGATTGGAATGCATCTAACCATGCACAAGATTACTTGAATCGCTCTTTGTTAGCCTCTTCAAGGAATTTATACTAACTAGACATCTTGTCACCTGAAAAGTTAGTCAACGAAGAAATAGGACCTCACACACTTTTCTCACGTGTTTACACTTAAAAGATGATAAGTTCACTCATGTTTAACTCTCTTTTTGGCTTTTTCTTTAATGTTAATTGCACTCTTGCCTTTTACCACTCAACAATTTGCTTCTTACAAGTGTTCTAAGTAAGTCATGAGCAAATCAAATGAAAGATCATACTAGTGGTAATCAAAAAACTAGAATCCTAAAATGTAAATTCCCAAAGAATCAAACAAAGGAGAAAAAAAGGGTATGTAACAAAAAGGTAAAGAGGGAAAGGAAAACAAGGGGGGGAGAGGAGATTGGGATGGCTTGGAAGGAAGGAGAAGAAAAGGGAAAATCTGAAAATAAGAAACTTTAAAAATAGAAAACTACTTGGGAACCAAGTTCAAAATTAGGAAAGAAAATCGTTACTTGAATGCAAATAGGAAAGTAGATAACTTGGTGGCTACTCAATGCAATCAAATTAGGAAACTAGCTCCAATTAAGAAATTGACTCCAATTAGGAAATTAATTCCAACTAGGAAACTAACTCTAATTAGGAAATTGAGTCCAATTAGGAAATTAACTCTAACTAAGAAACTAACTCCAATTAGGAAATTGACTCCAATTAGGAATCTAACTCCATAACTTGCAACTTTTTTTTCACTCTTTCTTTCTTTTATTTTTCACTTCTTTTTTTTTTTGAAATTTTTTTTTCAATTTATTTTTGGAGTATCACACTCTCCTTTTTTTTTTTTTTTAAATGAGGATGGAGGCACACAACAATGGAAGAAAGAAGAAGATGGAAGACAAAGGTGAAGATGAAAAGTAACACAAATGGAAGGAAAGAAAATATGAAGAACAACGGTAGGAAAATACAAAGATATACCTTGTACTAGCAAACCAAAGCTTTGATACCAAATGATGCAAGACCCACTAGGAACATGCCCTAGAGAACCTTCAACAATTCGAAACTTTGCCCAGGACCGGCTAGAAAACAAGAATGTTAGTCAAAGGAAATACTCTAAGAGAACTTGTCTCTTAGAACCCTAGCCTCAAGACGCCACAAAGGAAGACCAATCCTTTAATAAGTCACATGAACTCTCAGAGAACACAAAGAAGCAAAAAGCCTCACAAAGTATTGAATAATACTCAAATTCATTCATTCATTCATCTTCCAAAATAGAGTACAATAGGGGGCCTTTTATAAGCAAAATTTCTAAAAGATTTAAAATCTTAATAAAAGTTAAACTCTAAAATCTAATTAGAATTATTTTGAATGATGCCTAAAATCAAGGAACAAGATTAGAATACTAATTTTAACTTAATCTCCTAGATAAGCTCCTTGACCAAGTCCAAAAAAATAATATAATAATAAAAAACGAAATTCAAAAAGAATCGTAGTCAAAACTAATTAGCTCTTCTAATAGTCCACATGGGATGCTCATGCTTTATTAAAAATCACATGGTTGACACATGATTTTTAATTTTTTGCATCTGGACTCCAATTGGGCCTTGGCACTCCTCTTGTATGTGTATAACTGCATTGGGCCTTTAACATATTAGATATTGATTTTAGTTGCTCCATGAACTCTTCTTAGAAAATTGGGTTTCCACTTGGACTTTCACTTTTACATCTTTAAAGAGATATTGATGAAATATGGATCTTGGGCTCTAAACTTGGGCTGACGTCCAACATAGATATTATTTTGAGCTCTTTGAGATTTTTGGACATATACTAGCACAATTTGGGCCTCTTGAGTATAGGCCATCCTTTCATGAGCCATTTAGATCTGACTCATACGCTTTTGAATGATTTGGGTTTCTTGATGGATGAGGGCTTCTCAAACTTGTTGTGCTTCAATGGGCATGCCTACTAATATCATATCAATGAGGACTTTTCGAATTTGTTATGCTCCAATGGGCATGCCTACTGGTATTGTATCACTCTTTTTTCTTCATTTTTCTCACACATTTTCTTTTCACTCAATTCTTTTTCTCTCTCTCTTTTTTCTCTTTTGCTTTTATTTTGTACTCTTGCTCAATCCTCACTTGATCCTTATAAACTTGAAAAGGCTTAAGAGGCTTAAGTACTATTTTTCCATGAAAAAGAAAAGAATAACAATTTTTGTAACCATGATGCCTAACTTTTCTATCAAATTGCCATGGCCTACCAAGTAAGACATGTCCAGCATACATAGGTGCTATATCACACACAACCTTATCATGATATTTCCAATAGAAAAGGCAACCATAACTTGTTTGGTGATTTTAACCTCACCACAATCATTCATCCATTGCAATTTATATGGTCTAAGATGTTTTAAAATCGACAAATTAAGATTTTGCAACTAGTAAAGTATTAGCCACATTGGTACAACTACCACCATCAATTATCATACTACAAACTTTGCCATTTATGAGACACCTTGTATGAAAGATGTGCTTACATTGCTCTTCTTTAGGATCTTCTCTTGGTTGGATATTAAGAGCACGCCTAGCCATTAGGGTTTCACCAATTTCAGCTTCACAATCTTCATCCAAGGCATCAACTAAAGGCCTGTCATCATAATCCTCATCATCACTAGTTACATCACCATTCTCAAGAAGATAGTTCTTTTGTTAGAACATTGGGAGGCAATATGACCAAAGCCTTGACATTTAAAGCATTTAACTTTAGAGGAAGTAGAAGAAGAAGGTTTAGAGTCATTTTTATCTTTAGGAGGTGGAGTAGAAGTTTTTGGCTTACCCTCCTCCTTTGGCTTGTTGTCACGATTTGAAGGAACTTTTGGAATCCTTCAATCTTTGCTTCCATGAACTCGACCTTGATAGCTTTATGCAACAACTCATTCATATTAAGATAGTTTTGGAGGTCAACAATTTCAAAAATCTCAGGGCGCAATCCATCAATGAATGTCGCCATTGTAGCCTCCATATCTTCCTCAATGTTTGCTTGAATCATGAGGATCTCCATCTCTTGGTGGTATTTTTCAACACTCATGGATCCTTGCCTCAGTCTTTGGAGTCACTTGAACAAGTCCCGGTAATAGTGGTTTGGGACAAAGTGCTTCCTCATGATGGCTTTCATTCCTTGCCATGTACAGATAGGGCTTTCACCATTCCACCTCTATCTATCTGCAATTGATCCCATCATATACTAGCATAATCAAAAAATTCAACAGCAGCAAGTTTTATCATTTTTGCTTCACTATATGTATGACACTCAAATATATGTTTCATTTTCCTCTCCCACCCTAAATACAAATCAGGATCATTTTTTCCTTGGAAAGAGGAAATTTTCAATTTAATGTTCCCAAGCTCATTACGGGAAGGTGCTTGCTTTCCTCTTCTAACAATGAACTCTTCAAAGTCAGATTCATCATCTTCACTCTCTCTTTTAGCAACATGAGACTTGCTCTTGTGTTTTCTAGAGCTTGATGGGGATTGGAGGGCATTAAGCTTGTCATTCAACTTCTCCATCTTGCTTTCTATGGCTTGCATAAAAGCCTTTGGATCAAAGTGGGGCTCACTGGTTTGAGACATACCTTCAAAAAAAGGTTAGTACAAATAAAGCAAATAGGACGTCACCACTCTTTCTCATGTGTTTACATTCAAAAGATGTCAATCACTCATGTTTCACTCTTATATTGGCTTTTTCTTTGATATTAAGTCACTCTTGCCTTTTACCACTCAAACTTGCTGATGCAAGACTCTCTAAGAACCTTGGCACACAAATTGATCTCTCGAGTTTGGCTATGTTTCACATAAAAGTGAAAATGCACAAGGGGATTGTTGGTCTAAGGTAGAACCCTAAGAGAACTTGTCTCTTAGAACCGACCAATGACGCCACAAAGGATGACTAATCTTTTGATAAGTCACGTGAACTCTTAGAGAACACAAAGAAGCAAAAACCTCACATAGAATTGAATAAATACTCAAATTCATTCATAATCTGAATATGGAGTACAATAGGAAGCCTTTTATGGGCAAAGTTTCTAGAAGTCTAAAATCCTAACAAAAATTATATACTAAAGTCTGATTAGAGATATTTTAAATGGTGTCTAAAATCAAGGAACAATATTAGAATACTAATTTGAACTTAATCTCCAAGATAAGATCTTTGACTAAGTTCTAAAATAATAAAATAAATAAATAAACGAAATTCATAAAGAATCCAACCCAAAATTGATCAACTCTTTTAAGTAGTCACATGAGATGCTCACGCTTTATTAAAAGCCACTGGTTGACACATGATTCTTAACCTCTTACAATTAGACTCCAATTGGGCCTTGGCACTTTTCTTGTAGAATGGCCAGCATTATCACACCTTTTATATCTTCTTGGGCCCTCTCTTAACTTAAATAAATGGGCTCTAAGTCATGAAACTTATGAATCAAATAATTGAAGGCTTCTTTCATTGTTTTAGCCCTAGCTCTTGTTATTGGGTCTCTTATATAGCTTGCAATAGATTTTTAGGCACATTTGACTTGAACTCTTAGGTTTTAATTTGCAAATCACATCTTTGGACCTGAACCTTAGCACCATATCCTTCATTAGGTCCACTTCCATGCTCAGTAAGGTTTCTTGGTGCTATTGCATCTGATGGAGGTGAACTAGGAGACTTGAAAGAACTTGAACAAAATCAAGAACTTGGAAACAAAAGGGCTGGACGTGATTCTAAAAGATGGCCAACTAAAGATCCATTACAAGGTATGGGAGGCCCATGCATAAGATCAAGAGCCAAAGTTATGAAAGAGGCCTTGAATGGAGTGATCCAAAAACTAATGGACTTGGATCCCATAGTCTTAGCTGAATATGAAGCCCAAAAGGAACAAAATGGCATAAAGATTATTTCATTCTTACAAAATGCTAGCCCCCAAAGGGAGCCTAATTGAAGGAGTCCAGCCATTTTCCACAAAATTCTCTTAGTTTTATTTTGTTTTAATTTGAATGTTGCTGTTTCAGATTTTTAGGCACCATTCTTGGTGAATTTGTTCAGATTTAATTTTCTTTTATTTTTCCCGTCATGTAAAAGGTGCCACCTAGGAATTATTCTGTGTTTAGGGTTTTATTTTTCAAATACCTATATAAGGCCCACTTGTACTCCAAGAATGGCAGATTGAATGAATTATCTTTTCAGAATCATTTCTTATTTGTAAGGTTTCTCTTGTGGCCTTTGTGTGCTAGAGAAAATCTTTGACTTATCAAAGGAGTGGTTTCCTTTATGGTGTCCCGGATTAGGGTTCTAAGAGACGGGTTCTCTTAGAGTTCAATTCCATTGACCAACATATTTTCTTCTTCGTCTTCTTCGTCTTCTTCTTTGTTCCTTTCTTTGTTCTTTGTTGCTTGTTGTCCAAATTTGTCTATTTGCTTGTTCTTGTGCTGCATGCCAAATTTTGATCACTGATCCGTGTCATTTGGGATTCCTAGAATGGGTTTCTACGGAGTCTCACATCAGCATCACTTGCCTCCTATAGTGTTCTTATTCAAATCAAGACAACAATCACAAGGAGCAATCAACTGAAAGTGGTAATCATAAAACTAAAATCCCAAAGTCCAAATTCCAAAGGGTCAAACAAAAGGACAGGGGTGTGTGTATTTTAGGAGGAAATATGAAGAATAAGATCAATAAAAGGAAGAAAAAGAAAAGGATGAAAATTCTAGACTAGGAAAATGAAAACCTGGACTTGGGAGGAAAGGAGTTGGATGACTTCAGAGAGCAAAAGGGAAGAGAAGGCTCAAGCAAATCTGGAAAATAGTAAAAAGAAAGGTTAGAACAAAGACAAGGTAGGAAAGACACAAAATAGGAAAGTAGAAACTTAGAAACTAAGTAGGTGGGGAAAAGGAAAGAATTTGAAGAAAGGAAAGTGGTTACATTAATAGAGAGAATAGGAAAGTCACAAACTTGAAATTTAAGAAAAACGGATTAGGGAAGAATGAATTAGGAAAGTTAAAATCTTACCACCCAAGTTTATAAATTAGGACCTCTTGTGACTTGTAGTGTAAGTTCTTCACTTTGGGAAACTTCCTACGGCTAACAAAATAATCTACAAGCTTGAATGTTCAGCAATGAAATTTTTTTAATTTTTTTCTCTTTTTTTAAATGTTGAATTCTTTCTTCCAAACCTGCAGACTCTGAAAAAAATGTTTAAATCTCAACCTAGTGTAACTCAACCTAGAAATCTCTGATTGGAGTGTTTTCAAATCGAGGTGAAAGAGAGACTTTGAATTATGAAAATAACCTTGAAGTCTAACAAACCACAGCTCACCTTCAAGGAGACCATGCATGGCGTAACCATCAAGGAAAGCTTGAGAAAGTTGTTGAACATGAACATCAATTTCCAGACCATATAGAAAGATTCTATTTTAGTTGTTTGAATAAGGCCATGTGGTCAAAACTTATGTTTAAAGAATAAGTTTGTTTCTTTCCTTTTTCTTCTTTATGGCACAATTCTTAACTTTCCAAATTCTTGTAATAAATAGCGCCATCATTTAAGGAATTATTTTTAGAAAGTTTTAGGTCTTTTATTGCCTATAAAGGCATCATATGTACTTAGAAAAAAGAGCAATAAAATGAATAAAGAGAATTTTCTTTTCAAGACTTATGTTCTGCTCTTGCGAGGTTCCTCATACTCCTTAAGTGCATGGAGTGAATTCAACCCAGACTTATCAAAGGATTGGTCCCCTTTGTAATGTCCCAAAGGCTAGGTTTCAGAGACAAGTTCTCTTAGGATACTCTCTGACAAACTATCTTTGTTTATGCGTGTTTTTCTTTTTCTTTTTCTTTTAGAGATGTTTATAGAACCTGTCCAAGGTACCTCTTTTTTAACAACATTAGATCATGCAAGATTCAAGAACACAATCACATAAAACAGAAGACAAAAATCAATCATAAAGACTAAGAACACGCATAACAAAGTGATGCGAAATCAAGGGGTGGCCCAATCTTCACGACGTAGGTTGATGGATAGATGATGATTCGAGACCCGACGGAAGCAAATAGCCAACCAACGTTATAAGAACGTTGATCTACTACTTAGACAATGCACCTAACCACGAACACAGTAAACCAATCCACACAATGACGCACTTGGATCGAAGCACGAATTGGGGGCTTTTGTGAACTTGAATACCAACCTAAAGATAGGTTGACAAGACAAAGGTTTCACAAGAGCAAAGAAAAGATTAAATTCTCACAATTAGAGAAACACTCAAAATAATTCTACTACTTCCAATCTGATTCAAATGAAGCAGAATACATATATTTATAGTGTAGCTCAAACCTATCTACTAGAGGAAAAGTAGGAAACTAACTACATAATCTTAACTGAAAGATCTAAAAAATAGGGATACAAAATCAAATCTTTTTTAAAACAGAAAAGGAAAAATAATCAGCCTAATAGAAACTAATTAATATTAATGGGCTGGACATCTTCTATTTGAAGTACTATTCACGTCCTCTAGCTTTAATGGGCTCTTTAAGCATCAACTTGGGCTTGAATAAGCATGATTAAGGCTTCATTTGCTTCCTCAATGCATGCACTAACATTATGGGCTTCAAATTCAGCAAATTGAAGCCCAATTGCTCTTTGTAGACACTTAACTCTTCCTCTTGTCATTGGGCCATCTATCATCAAGTCCTTCTCCACACGAGCATCCTTCCCCACATGAATCTGGTTCATATCACCTTGTTTCCAGATTTGATCCTTAGTGTGCAAGATTTGGTTTTTATGCTACAAGAGCCATCCATCTTCCCAAGGTACACTAGGAATAGGGAGGGGAGTATACAGTCCATGGGGATTTAATTTAGATTTTGCTTTATGACATGCAACGCATCTCCCCACAAGCTTTTGAACATCCCTACGCATCTTAGGCCAATAAAAATGCTCATTCAAGATATCAAAGGTTTTAATAATGCCAAAGTGTCCCATTAAACCTCCTGAATGTGCTTCCTTCATTAATAACATGCGCAGAGAACAATTTGGAATGCAAAGCTTATCAACACGAAACAAGAATCCTTGATGCAAGTAAAATTTGTCCCAACCAACTCCAGGCTTGCAATAGTTAAAAGCTTCACCAAAATCAACATCATTAGTATATAATTCCTTGATGAACTCAAAACCAATAACCTTAGAGTCTAACATGAAAAGAAGAACATACCTACGTGAAAGTGTATCAGCAACAATATTCTCCTTACCTTTCTTATGCTTAATCACATATGGGAAAGATTCAATGAATTCAACCCAACTAGCGTGTCTTCGATTCAATTTGTTTTGGCTCTTAATATGTTTTAGAGCCTCATGGTCAGAATGTATGACAAATTCTTTAGGCCACAAATAATGTTGCCAAGTTTTCAACACTCTAACTAAAGCATATAGCTCCTTATCATATGTAGGATAGTTAAGAGTAGGACCACTTAGCTATTCGCTAAAATATGCAATGGGCTTACCTTCTTGCATGAGTAGACCTCTTATGCCAATTCCACTAGCATCACATTCAACCTCAAAAATCTTACCAAAATCTGGAAGGACTAATAAAGGTGCATGTATGAGCCTCTCCTTGATGGTTTAGAAGGCTTTCTCTTGAGCTTCTCCCCACTTGAATGGAACATTCTTCTTTGTCAACTCATTCAAAGGGGCTGCCAGTGAGCTGAAATCCCTCACGAATCTCCTATAAAAGCTTGCAAGTCCATGGAAGCTCCTCACTTGTCCGATGGTGGCAGGGGTTGGCCAATCTTGAATGGCTTTGATTTTCTCTTCATCAACCTCAACTCCCCAACACTCACAACAAAACCAAGAAAAACAACTTTATTAGTGCAGAAATCACACTTATTCAAATTGCCAAACAATCTTTCTTTTCTTAGAACCTCTAGGACTTGTCTCAAGTGATCTATGTGCTCATGCAAAGCCCTACTATACACAAGGATATCATCAAAGTAAACTACCACAAATTTACCTATGAATGCACGTAAGACATGATTCATCAACCTCATAAATGTGCTAGGTGCATTAGTGATATGAACCAGACTCATGAGGGGAAGGATGCTCGTGTGGAGAAAGACTTGATGATAGATGGCCCAATGACAAGAGGAAGAGTTAAGCGTCTACAAAGAGTAATTAGGCTTCAATTTGCTAAATTAGAAGCCCATAATGTTAGTGCATGCATTGAGGAAGCAAATGAAGCCTTAATCATGCTTATTCAAGCCCAAGTTGATGCTTAAAGAGCCCATTGAAGCTAGAGGACGTGAATAATACTTCAAATGCAAGATGTCCAGGCCATTAATATTAATTAGTTTCTATTAGGCTGATTATCTTTTCTGTTTTCAAAAAGATTTGATTTTGTATCCCTATTTTTTAGATCTTTCAGCTAGGATTATGTAGTTAGTTTCCTACTTTTCTTCCAGTAGATAGGTTTGAGCTACACTATAAATATATGTATTCTGCCTTCATTTAAAACACAATTGGAAGTAATAGAATTATTTTGAGTGTTTCTCTAAATTGTGAGAATCTTATCTTTTCTTTGCTCTTGTGAAACCTTTGTCTTGTCAACCTATCTTTAGGTTGGTGATTCAAGTTCACAAAAGCCCCCAATTCGTGCTTCGATCCAAGTGTGTCGTTGTGTGGGTTGGTTTATTGTGCTCGTGGTTAGGCGCGTTGTCTAAGTAGCAGGTCAACGTTCTTATAACGTTGGTTAGCTATTTGCTTCCGTCGGGTCTCGAACCATCATCTATTCATCAACCTACGTCGTGAAGATTGGGCCACCCCTTGATTTCGCATCATTTGGTATCAGAGCTTCGGTTTACACGGTAGGTTGTCTATCATACATTCATCATCCACCATTCTACTTTCTTTCTAGCCTCCTTATTTTTTTTTTCCTTTTCCATATCCGTTCATTGCTACCTTTTATTATAAAAAAAAATACTAAACTTTCTACCTTCCCTTGTTTCCAGATTTGATCCTTAGTGTGCAAGATTTGGTTTTTTATGCTACAAGAGCCATTCATTTTGTAATCTGGAAAATTTTTGTTCTGGACGTGTTATTTTTTCCTTATCTGTTCAACCCCTTTCCTTTTGAGATTTTGGACGATTAATTGGTCAATCCTAAGTTTCAGAATCTTAACTTTCATTTCATTTTAGAATCATCAAATTCGGAGTTCTCTAGAGGAAGTTATTGTGATTTTTAGTGGTAACGTTTTCTGATCTAATTTGTTTCCTATTGTGTGATCTTGTGATTCTCTTTCATCTGATCCAAAAAAAAAGAGGCAAAAAAAAAAAAGAAATGGAAAAGGAATAAAAAAGAAAGGCAAAAAAAAAAAAGGGTTCGCCAAAAAAAAGAGTGAAAAAAAAAACGAAAAAAAAATGATCAGATTTCTCTCATTTGTGATCAGCATTATTTCCTCTTCCATTTGTTTCCTAATTTTTGTGATCCATTTTCCTATTCCTTTGATTTGAACATTCCTAATCTAATCCTCAATTGTTTCTCATATCTTGGGTTTTTAGAATCATTGCAATTGGCTATTTGGTATTTTAAACTTGATTTTGCATTGCTAAGTGGTTAAATCTTCCCTTTTTTGTATTGGAACCCTAGCCTAACCAAACCCTTACCTTTACTTGTGACTTGTATGCGCCAATCACAACTTTTCATACCATCCACCAGCACATACTTTGGTGAACCGAGAATTGGCAATCCTTGATCACTTGACGAGGTCTTAGGTAACATAAGAGCTTGGGATTTGATATTGAGAGGTAAAAGGCAAGAGTGGATAGGATCATTGCAGAAAAAGCCAATAAGAGAGAGTAAACACGAGTGAGAGTGTTATATCTCAATTGAGTGAAACACGTGAGGAAATATTTGTGAGGTCCTATATACTTTTGTTTCTTTTTCACCAACATGGCAGATAATTGAGAAAAGGGAGTTGCACATGAAAGTGATAATGATGATCACAATTCATTTGGAGTAGCGCCTTTGCAAATGAAAGTGCTAGTGAGTCATTTTGAAAGGATGCTTGATAAGAAGTTGGAAGGACTCCATGAACGCTTAGATCGAGTGGAGAGTAGAACCTCTAGCCAAAGGACTACTACTCAAGCTAACCAAAGACAAGCTCATGTTGCATGCCCACAACACTGTGAATATGCAGAAGACATGGAGAGCCATGATGAAGATTATGAAGGAGAGGAGACTCAGCCAAGAAGAAGGCCACTCAACATACAAAGAAGACCACTGTCCGGCCTAGAGATGAAGAAGAAGGCCTTGGAGGAGTCAAAGTCAAAATTCCTTCCTTTCAAGGCAAGAGTGATCCAGAAACATACTCGGAGTGGGAGATGGTGTAAAGCAAATCTTTTCATGCCATAACTACTCTGAGGGTAAGAAGGTCAAAATTGCTGCTCTTGAGTTTACTGATTATGCTCTTATTTGGTGGGACCAGATGCAAAAGGAGTGGATTAGATATGGAGAGCACCTCATCTCAACATGGGAAGAGATGAAGGCTATCATGAGGAGATGATTCATTCCATCCTATTTTCGAAGGGAACTTCACAATAAGCTTCAACGCCTCACTCAAGGATCCAAGAGTGTGGATGAGTACTACAAGGAAATGCAAATAGCCATGATTAGAGCTAATGTAGAGGAGGATCCAGAAGCAACAATGGCTCGTTTCTTAGATGGGCTTAATCGTGACATAGCCGATGTTGTGGAGATGTACCACTATGTTGAGATTCATGACTTAGTCCACCAAGCTGCCAAGGTGGAAAAACAACTCAAAAGGAAGAACTCCAGTTCAACTTCTTTCAACTCATGGAGGAACAACCCAAAGAAAGATATTCCCTCTACTTCAAATTCAAAGGGAAATGAAATAAAGAAAGAAGAAAAGCTGGCTGCACCACCCAAGAAGGTTCAAAGTGGGCCTAATCCTTCAAGAAATCGAGACATAATATACTTCAAGTGCCAAGGGAGAGGACACATCTCTAGTGAATGTCCTAACAAGCGAACCATGAATATCAACAACCTTGGTGAGTGGGAAACTGAAGGAGAAACAACAAAGGAAGAAGAAGAGCTATTAATGGAAAATGAAGATGGAGAGTATGCAGAAGAAGGAGAACTCCTTGTAACTAGGAGAGCCTTTAGTGCCCAAATGATGGCAGACGAAGATAAACAAAGAGAGAACTTATTCCATACTCGTTGCCAAATCCAAGGAAAGATATGTGGTGTGATTATAGACGGAGGAAGTTGCTGCAATGTGGCAAGCACTGAGCTAGTGGAGAAGTTGAATTTGTCTACTTTCAAGCATCAACGGCCTTACAAACTCCAATGGCTCAATGAATGTGGAGAATTGAGAGTAACCAAGCAAGTTAAGGTAATGTTTTCAATTGGCAAGTATAAGGATGAAGTGCTTTGTGATGTTGTACCAATGAAAGCATGTCATATTTTGTTAGGTAGGCCTTGGCAGTATGATAGACGTGTTACACATGATGGTTTTCTAAACCGTTATTCTTTTGTACTTAGAGGGGAACCTATAACCCTCCTTCCTATGTCACCAAAGCAAGTGTTAGAACATCAAATCAAGAGAGAGAAGAAAAGAGAAAGTGAGTGTGTAAAAGTGTCTGAAAAAGAGGAGAGTAAAATTGAGAAAAGAAAAGAGGGCAAGCCAAGAGGGAGAAAGAGAGAAAATTTTGTTAGTGGCAAGAAAGAGTGAGATCAAACAAGCTTTGTTTTCTCAACAAAACCTCCTAGTAGTAATCTATAAAGAGGCTATGTTGAATACTAATGATTTAACCTCTACTTTGCCTAGTCTTGTTATATCTCTTTTGCAGGAATATGGAGATGTCTTTCCCGAAGAGGTACCACCTGGGTTGCCACCAATTAGAGGGATAGAACATCAAATTGACTTTATACCTTGAGCACCTTTGCCCAATCGTCCAGCTTACCGAGCTAATCCTGAAGAGACCAAGGAGATTCAAAGACAAGTGCACGAGCTTCTGGAAAAGGGATATGTGAGGGAGAGCCTTAGCCCATGTGCAGTACCAGTGTTGCTCGTGCCTAAAACGGATGGCACATGGAGAATGTGCATTGACTGTCGAGCCATCAATAATATAACGGTAAGTTATCGTCATCCTATCCCTAGGTTAGATGATATACTTGATGAATTAAATGGCTCCACTATCTTCTCTAAAATTGATTTAAAAAGTGGCTACCATCAAATTAGGATGAAAGAAGGAGACGAATGGAATACTGCATTTAAGACTAAACATGGACTTTATGAATGGTTAGTTATGCCTTTTGGTCTCACTAATGCACCTAGCACATTTATGAGGTTGATGAATCATGTCTTGCGTGCATTCATAGGTAAATTTGTGGTAGTTTACTTTGATGATATCCTTGTGTATAGTAGAACTTTGCATGAGCATATAGATCACTTGAGACAAGTCCTAGAGGTTTTAAGAAAAGAAAGATTGTTTGGCAATTTGAATAAGTGTGATTTTTGCACTAATAAAGTTGTTTTTCTTGGTTTTGTTGTGAGTGCTGAGGGGGTTGAGGTTGATGAAGAGAAAATCAGAGCCATGCAAGCTTTTATAGGAGATTTGTGAGGGACTTCAGCTCACTGGCAGCCCCTTTGAATGAGTTGACAAAGAAGAATGTTCCATTCAAGTGGGGAGAAGCTCAAGAGAAAGCCTTCCAAACCATCAAGGAGAGGCTCATACATGCACCTTTATTAGTCCTTCCAGATTTTGGTAAGATTTTTGAGGTTGAATGTGATGCTAGTGGAATTGGCATAGGAGGTGTACTCATGCAAGAAGGTAAGCCCATTGCATATTTTAGCGAAAAGCTAAGTGGTCCTACTCTTAACTATCTTACATATGATAAGGAGCTATATGCTTTAGTTAGAGTGTTGAAAACTTGGCAACATTATTTGTGGCCTAAAGAATTTGTCATACATTCTGACCATGAGGCTCTAAAACATATTAAGAGCCAAAACAAATTGAATTGAAGACACGCTAGTTGGGTTGAATTCATTGAATCTTTCCCATATGTGATTAAGCATAAGAAAGGTAAGGAGAATATTGTTGCTGATGCACTTTCACGTAGGTATGTTCTTCTTTCCATGTTAGACTCTAAGGTTCTTGGTTTTGAGTTCATCAAGGAATTATATACTAATGATGTTGATTTTG
The DNA here is from genome assembly GCA_026724425.1 of Erythrophleum ivorense. Lineage (NCBI taxonomy): Eukaryota > Viridiplantae > Streptophyta > Magnoliopsida > Fabales > Fabaceae > Erythrophleum > Erythrophleum ivorense. The sequence goes on along the minus strand of JAIUCV010000004.1, from coordinate 20,016,818 downwards.
GTGAAGCTTTTAACTATTGCAAGCCTGGAGTTGGTTGGGACAAATTTTACTTGCATCAAGGATTCTTGTTTCGTGTTGATAAGCTTTGCATTTCTAATTGTTCTCTGCATATGTTATTGATGAAGGAAGCACGTTCAGGAGGTTTAATGGGACACTTTGGCATTGTTAAGACATTTGATATCTTGAATGAGCATTTTTATTGGCCTAAGATGCGTAGGGATGTTCAAAAGTTTGTGGGGAGATGCGTTGTATGTCATAAAGAAAAATCTAAATTAAATCCCCATGGACTGTATACTCCCCTCCCTATTCCTAGTGTACCTTGGGAAGATGTCTCCATGGATTTTATTGTGGGATTACCTAGGTCTAAGAGGGGGAGGGACTCTATTTTTGTTGTTGTGGACAGGTTTTCTAAAATGGCACACTTCATTGCATGTCATAAGGTTGATGATGCTTCCAATATTGCTAATTTATTCTTTCAGGAAGTTATGAGGTTTCATGGGATTCTGAGGACTATAGTGTCAGATCGTGATGCTAAGTTTCTAAGCTATTTTTGGAAGACTTTGTGGAGCAAGTTTGGAACTAAATTGTTATTCTCTACTACTTGTCATCCGCAAACTGATGGACAAACTGAAGTTGTTAATAGGACACTATCATCTTTGTTACGAACTATGGTTAAAAAGAACCTGAGCATTGGAGACTTGGCAACACTACCTTTGGCCTAAACAATTTGTGATCCATACAGATCATCAATCTTTGAAGTACATTAAAGGTCAAGGTAAGCTGAACAAAAGACACGCTAGATGGATGGAGTTCATTGAGCCTTTTCCATATGTGATCAAATACAAGAAAGGTAAAGAGAATGTGGTTGCAGATGCATTATCTAGAAGGTATATTCTTCTCACTTCTCTGAATGCAAGATTACTTGGTTTTGAATATGTCAAGGATTTGTATGCCAATGATAGTGATTTTGCTGAAATAATTGTTGCTTGTGCAAAAGGAGCTTTTGGAAAATTCTATAAGCTTGATGGATTTTTGTTCAGAGAAAATAAATTATGTGTGCCTCAATGCTCTATGCGTGAATTGCTTGTGAGGGAAGCACATGGGGGAGGACTAATGGGACATTTTGGTGTGAAAAAGACATTAGATGTTTTGCATGAACATTTCTTTTGGCCTAAAATGAAGCGTGATGTGGAAAGGATTTGTGGGAGATGCATAACATGTAAAAAGGCTAAGTCTAGAGTCTTACCACATGGTTTGTATACTCCATTACCTGTACCTAGTGAACCTTGGATAGACATTTCAATGGATTTTATTTTGGGATTACCTAGGTCAAAAAGAGGAATGGATTCAATATTTGTGGTTGTTGATAGATTTTCAAAAATGGCACATTTTATTGCATGCCATAAAACTGATGATGCTACTTATATTGCTGATTTGTTCTTTAAAGAAATTGTGAGGCTTCATGGTGTTCCTAAAAGTATTGTCTCAGATAGGGATGCAAAATTTCTGAGTCATTTTTGGAGAGTTTTGTGGGGAAAGCTTGGAACTAAGTTATTATTTTCTACAGCTTGTCATCCACGAACTGATGGTCAAACTGAAGTTGTTAACAGAACCTTAACTCAATTGCTTCGGACCATCATCCAAACAAATTTGAAAAATTGGGAGGATTGCTTGTCATTCATTGAATTTGCATATAATAGAAGTGTGCATTCATCTACTGATTATTCTCCTTTTGAAGTTGTTTATGGTTTTAATCCACTAACCCCCTTTGGATTTGTTACCCTTGCCCATTAATGAGAGAGCAAGCCTTGATGGCAAAAAGAAAGCTGAGGTGGTTAAGCAACTTCATGCAAAGATTAAATTGCAGATTGAAAAGAAGAATGAACAATATGCATCCAAGGCAAACAAAGGGAGAAGGCGTGTCACTTTTGAACCTGGTGATTGGGTATGGGTGCATATGAGAAAAGAGAGGTTTCCGGCACAAAGGAAATCTAAATTAGCTCCAAGAGGGGATGGACCATTTCAAGTCCTCGAGAAAATCAATGATAATGCTTATAAGATAGATCTACCAGGTGAGTATAATGTTAGTGCTACTTTTAATGTTGCTGATTTATCTCCTTATGATGTAGGTGATGATTCGAGGATGAATCCTTTTGAGGAGAGAGGGGATGATGCGATCCATCAAAGGGAGCAAGCTGTCTCAAATACTTGGAATGATCCTCTACAAATTCCAAGTGGCCCAATGACAAGAGCACGAGCTAAAAGAATGAGAGAAGCCTTAAGTGGACTTGTTCAAGAGACCTGGACTAAGCAAATAGCAATTGAAGCAACAAAAGTCAAGCGAGATCCAAACATTTCTAATGTGGACGTCCTCAACATCATATGGGCTGAAGATGGAGCTGCTGAGGCTAAATTGGGCCAAAACATTATAAATTGAAGTACTTGAACCATGGACCATCCATTGGTGGGCTCATTTAGGGCTAAATAATGCCATTTTGGGCTTAATAAGCTGATTTGTAGAACCTAATGCATTTGGACGAATTTAGCTTATTTAGGGGGATTTATTTCCTTTTTAGTCTTTAAGAGAATTTGACTTTTATAATTCTGATTGCATAGGTCATTAATTAGGATAATTGCCATTAATTTCCTTAGTTTTCCTTTTCTATGAGCATTGAAGGCAGATTTGACTTACACACTATATAATTGTACTCTGCCTCCCATTGTAACCAGATTTGAATGAATAAAGATTGTATTTTCTGGAAATTCCAGACTTGAGAGGAGTGCTCTCTAGGGTTCTTCATTGAACTTGTAGACTTATCAAGGCTTGATCAACCTTGCGGCGTCTTCTAACACTCGGGGTCCTTGTCTCTTCGTATTCAGGGGTTCTAAGTGGATCGTTCAGACTTGATTTAGCTTTCTTGGGGTGTGTATATTTGAGATTGGTTGTGGGTTCAAGGAGACTTGACTCCTAGTGGGTTCGCACCATCTTGTGTATAATTCCTTGATGAACTCAAAACCAAGAACCTTAGAGTCTAACATGGAAAGAAGAACATACCTACGTGAAAGTGCATCAGCAACAATATTCTCCTTACCTTTCTTATGCTTAATCACATATGGGAAAGATTCAATGAATTCAACCCAACTAGTGTGTCTTCGATTCAATTTGTTTTGGCTCTTAATATGTTTTAGAGCCTCATGGTCAGAATGTATGACAAATTCTTTAGGCCACATATAATGTTGCCAAGTTTCCAACACTCTAACTAAAGCATATAGCTCCTTATCATATGTAGGATAGTTAAGAGTAGGACCACTTAGCTTTTCGCTAAAATATGCAATGGGCTTACCTTCTTGCATGAGTACACCTCCTATGCCAATTCCACTAGCATCACATTCAACCTCAAAAATCTTACCAAAATCTGGAAGGACTAATAAAGGTGCATGTATGAGCATCTCCTTGATGGTTTGGAAGGCTTTCTCTTGAACTTCTCCTCACTTGAATGGAACATTCTTCTTTGTCAACTCATTCAAAGGGGCTGCTAGTGAGCTGAAGTCCCTCACGAATCTCCTATAAAAGTTTGCAAGTCCATGGAAGCTCCTCACTTGTCCGATGGTGGTAAGGGTTGGCCAATCTTGAATGGCTTTGATTTTCTCTTCATCAACCTCAACCCCCTCAGCACTCACAACAAAACCAAGAAAAATAACTTTATTAGTGCAGAAATCACACATTCAAATTGCCAAACAATCTTTCTTTTCTTAGAACCTCTAAGACTTGTCTCAAGTGATCTACGCGCTCATGCAAAGTCCTACTGTACACAAGGATATCATCAAAGTAAACTACCACAAATTTACCTATGAATGCACGCAAGACATGATTCATCAACCTCATAAATGTGCTAGGTGCATTGTGAGACCAAAAGGCATAACAAACCTGATGCAATAGTACCAAGAGACCTTGCGGAGCATAGAAGTGGACTTGATGAAGGATATGGTGCTAAGTTTCAAGCCCAAGGACGTGATTTGCAAATTAAAACCCAAGAGTTCAAATCAAATGTACCCAAAGATCCATTGCAAGGCATAGGAGGCCCAATTACAAGAGCTAGGGCCAAAGCAATGAAAGAAGCCTTCAATTGTTTGATTCATAAGCTTCATAACTTAGAGCCCATTTATTTGAGTCAAGAGAGGGCCCAAGAAGATGTAAAAGGTTATGCTAACCATTCTACAAGAGGAGTGCCAAGGCCCAATTGGAGTCCAATTGCAAGAAATTAAAAATTATGTGCCAACCATGTGATTTTTAATGAAGTATGAGCATATCATGTGGACTATTTAAAAGAACTAATTAGTTTTGACTAGGATTCTTTTTGAATTTCGTTTTTTATTATTATATTATTTTTTGGACTTGGTCAAGGAGCTTATCTAGGAGATTAAGTTAAAATTAATATCCTAATCTTGTTCCTTGAATTTAGGCATCATTCAAAATAATTTTAATTAGATTTTAGAGTTCAACTTTTAGTAGGATTTTAAGTCTTGTAGAAACTTTGCCTATAAAAGGCTCCCTATTGTACTCTATGGAAGATCATGAATGAACGAATTTGAGTATTATTCAATACTTTGTGAGGCTTTTGCTTCTTTGTGTTCTTTGAGAGTTCACGTGACTTATCAAAGGATTGGTCTTCCTTTGTGGCGTCTTGAGGCTAGGGTTTTAAGAGACAAGTTCTTTTATGGTCTTTCCTTTGACCAACAATCTTGTTTCTAGCCAGTCCCGGGCATAGTTTCGAATTGTTAAAGGTTCTCTAGGGCATGTTCCTAGTAGGTCTTGCATCATTTGGTATCAGAGCTTTGGTTCGCTAGTACAAGGTATATCTTTGTGTTTCCCTTCCGTTGTACTTCATACCTTCTCTCCTTCCATTTGTGTTATCTTCTCATCTTTGTCTTCTATCTTCTTCCTTCTTCCATTGTTGTGTACCTCTATACTCATTCAAAAAAAAAAAGTGCAATACTCCAAAAAAAAGTTAGAAAAAAGAAAAAGAAAAAGAATTCAAAAAAAAATTCAAAAAAAAAAGTGAAGAAAGAGAAAGAAAGAGTGAAAAAAAAGTTGCAAGTTGTGGAGTTAGTTTCCTAATTGGAGTCAATTTCCTAATTGGAGTTAATTTCCTAATTGGAGTTAGTTTCCTAATTGAACTCAATTTCCTAATTGGACTTAGTTTCCTAATTTTCAGATTTTCTTAAAGTTGGTTTCCTAATTTCCCAAGTAGTTTCCTATTTTTAAAGTTTCTTATTTTCAGATTTTTCCTTTTCTTCTCCTTCCTTCCAAGCCATCCAAACCTTACCTTCCGCCTTGTTCTCCTTTCCTCTTTCTCTTTTTGTTATACACCTCTTTTTCTCCTTTGTTTGATTCTTTGGGAATTTGCATTTTAGGATTCTAGTTCTTTTTGATTGCCACTAGTTTGATCTTTTCTTTTGATTTGCTTGTGACTTGCTTAGAACACTTATAAGAAGCAAATTGTTGAGTGGTAAAAGACAAGAGTACAATTAACATTAAAGAAAAAGCCAAAAAGAGTTAAACAAGAGTGAACTTATCATCTTTTGAGTGAAAACACGTGAGCTAGTGAGTTGCGAGGTCCTATATCTTTCTTTTCTTTTTTTTTTTGTACAAACTAATATTTCAGGATGTCTGGAGAATCTGAGCATAGTGACTTTGACATGAAAGTCTGGGTTAAAGTGGTTCAAAGTACTCTTGAGAAACTAAGTGCCAGATTAGATGATGTGGAGTCTTCTTCCAATAAGAGGACTCATAGAAGGCGAGCTCAAGTGGAGCTTGATGATGATGCTGAGTCTAACTTTGAGGAGTCCCATACTCAGAGAGGTAGACAATCATCATCCAATAAGGATGGTGGTATTGGAAATATCAAGATGAAGATTCCGTCATTCTCTGGGAAAAATGACCCAGACTAGTACTTAGATTGGGAAAGAAAAGTGGAGCATGTATTCGAGTGCCACTCTTACATTGAGGCGAAGAAAGTAAAACTTGCTACAGTAGAGTTTACTGACTATGCTAGCATCTGGTGGGATCAACTCTTACTCACCCGAAGACGTACCGGTGAAGGTCCAATTCGTGATTGGCAAGAGATGAAAATTATCATGCGCAAACGGTTTATCCCTAGTTACTATTATAGGGAATTGCATAAGAGGCTCCAAAAGCTGAAGCAAGGTTCTATGAGTATGGAAGATTACTATCAAGAAATGGAGATTGCCATGATTAAGGCAAATGTGGAGGAAGACCGTGAAGCAACCATGGGCCAATTCATTGAGGGCTTAAATCCTGATATAGCTGCCCAAGTTGATTTATACAATTACCTAGATATGGAAGAGCTCTTGCATAGAGCTATCAAGGTGGAAAAGCAACTAAGGACTCGACAAAAGTTGATAGTGACATCTAACTCAAGTTCTTGGAGGGATTCCAAAGTCCCCTTCCAGCCAAAGACTGATTTCAAGTCTAAGGAGGAAAGTAAGGTAAAACCCTTTCAGGTTAAGGGTAAAACTGATTCAAAACCTTTCTTGTCTTCTAATCCTACTGCTTCTTCCTCTAAGCTTAAATGCTTTAAATGTAATGGTTTTGGTCACATTGCTTCACAATGTCCTAACAAACGAACTATGATTATTCTTGAGAATGGTGATGTGACTAGTGCTAGTTGTGAGTCTGAGGAGGATGAGATGCCACCCTTGACTGATGACTCTGATTTAGAGTTAACTGAAGCTGTAAATGGTGAAGCCCTTGTGGCTAGGCGTGCTCTCAACATTCAACCTAAAGAAGATCTTGAGGTAGAACAGCGTGAGCATATTTTCCATACTCGATGTTTCATCCACAAGAAGGTGTGTAGTTTGATTATTGATGGTGGTAGCTGCACAAGTATAACTAGTACTTTACTTGTGGAAAAGCTGAACTTGCCTACTTTGAGGCACCCTACTCCTTATAAATTACAATGACTTAATGATAGTGGGGAGGTGAAGGTAACAAAACAGGTGCTCATCTCTTTTTCAATTGGTAATTATCATGATGAGATTCTTTGTGATGTAGCACCCATGTATGCTGGTCACTTGTTACTTGGTAGGCCATGGCAGTTTGACCGAAAGGTAAAACATGATGGATATAAAAATTATTACTCCTTTGTTTTTAATAGTAAGACTATTGTGTTGACCCCTCTTCATCCTATTCAAGCATATGAGGATCAGTTAAAAATTGAAAGAGAGTGTAAAAGGAGAAAGTAAGAAAAGAAAGGTAAAGTAAGTGTTGAGAATGAGAAGAAGCAAGAGAAAAGAGAGCTAAGTAGAACAGAAAAGAAAATTAGAGAAAAACATGAGGAAAAGAAAGTGAGTTTATTTTTGGGTAGAAGTGAGATCAAGAGAGCTCTTATTTGTGAAAATGCTTTCTTATTGCTTTATAAAGATGTTTGTCTCACTATCAACGATCTTAATCACTCTTTACCTACTAGTGTTACATCTTTATTGCAGGAATTCTGTGACTTGTTCCCAGAAGAAATACCTGATAGATTGCCCCCTCTAAGAGGCATTGAGCATCGTATAGACTTTATCCTTGGGGCATCTATTCCTAATAGACCTGCATATCGAGCAAATCCAGATGAAACTAAGGAAATACAACATCAAGTGGAAGAGCTCATGAAGAAAGGCTTTGTTCGTGAAAGTCTGAGTCCATGTGATGTCCCGGTAATTCTTGTGCCCAAAAAGGATGGCAAGTGGCGAATGTGTGTAGATTGTCGTGCCATCAACAAAATAACGATAAAATATCATTATCCTATCCCTAGGTTAGATGATATGCTTGATGAGTTGCATAGTGCATGTGTTTTCTCTAAAGTTGATCTTAGAAGTGGTTACCATCAAATTAGGATGAAAGAAGGTGATGAATGGAAAATTGCTTTTAAGACCAAGTTTGGGTTATATGAATAGTTAGTTATGCCATTTGGTATGACTAACGCACCTAGCACTTTCATGAGTTTAATGAACCATGTCTTTAGACCCTTCATTGGAAGATTTGTTGTGGTTTACTTTGATGATATTTTGAACTACTCTAAGAGTCCAGAAGAGCATGTGAGTCATTTGCATGATGTGTCTGTTGTGCTTAGGGAGAATAAACTCTTTGATACAATATCAGTAGGCATACTCATTAGAGCACAACAAGTTCGAGAAACCCTCATCCATCAAGAACTTCATAGAGTTCAAGAGGCCCAAATTGTGCTGGTATATGTCCAAAAATCTTAATGGATAATAAATTCTTTAGAGAACCTTCAACAATTCGAAACTATGCCCGGGATCAGCTAGAAACAAGAATGTTGGTCAAAGGAAAGACCCTAAGAGAACTTGTCTCTTAGAACCCTAGCCTCAAGACGCCACAAAGGAAGACCAATCCTTTGATAAGTCACGTGAACTTTCAGAGAACACAAAGAAGCAGAAGCCTCTCAAAGTATTGAATAATACTCAAGTTCATTCATGATTTTCATAATAGAGTACAATAGGGAGCCTTTTATAGGCAAAGTTTCTAAAAGACTTAAAATCCTACTAAAACTAAAACTCTTAAAATCTAATTAGAAATATTTTAAACAATGCCTAAAATCAAGGAATAAGATTAAGATATTAATTTTAACTTAATATCCTAGATAAGCTCCTTGACCAAGTCCAAAAAAAATAATATAATAATAAAAAACGAAATTCAAAAAGAGTTCTAGTCAAAACTAGAGTCCTAGTCAAAGCTAATTAATATTAATGGGCTGGACATCTTGTATTTGAAATACTATTCACGTCCTCTAGCTTCAATGTGCTCTTTAAGCATCACGTCCTCAATGCATGCACTAACATTATGGACTTCTAATTCAGCAAATTGAAGCCCAATTGCTCTTTGTAGATGCTTAACTCTTCCTCTTGTCATTGGGCCATCTATCATATTGGATATTAACTTTAGTTGCTCCATGGACTCTTCTTAGGAAATTGGGCTTCCACTTGGACTTCCACTTTTGCATATTTAAAGAGATATTGATCAAATATGGATCTCGGGCTCTAAACTTGGGCCGACGTCCAACATAGATATTATTTTGAGCTCTTTGAGATTTTTGGACATATACTAGCACAATTTGGGCCTCTTGAGCTCTATGAAGTTCTTGATGGATGAGGGTTTCTCGAACTTGTTGTGCTCTAATGGGTATGCCTACTGATATTGTATTACTCTTTGCCAATGTAGAGAAGTGCTCTTTTTGTTTGGATTCTGTGGTTTTTCTTGGACTTGTTGTAGGAGCTCGTGGCATACAAGTGGACGAGGAAAAGGTCAAAGCAATCCGAGAGTGGCCAACTCCAAAGAATGCGAGTGAAGTAAGAAGTTTCCATGGATTGGCAAGTTTCTATTGGCGATTCGTGAAGGACTTCTCTACTGTTGCTGCCCCTTTGAATGATTTCGTAAAAAAGAATGTGATATTCAAGTGGGGTGAAGCACAAGAGCGTGCTTTTAACATACTGAAGGAAAAACTAACTAATGCCCCTGTATTTGTGTTGCCTGATTTTACTAAAGTTTTTGAAATAGAGTGTGACGCTTCTGGTATAGGCATAGGTGGTGTGTTGATGCAGGATTCTAAACCTATTGAATATTTCAGTGAGAAATTGAGTGGTCCTACTTTAAATTATTCCACATATGATAAAGAGTTGTATGCCTTGAAACAAACTTTAGAAACTTGGCAACATTATTTGTGGTCTAAAGAATTTATTATCCATTCTGATCATGAGAGTCTTAAGTTTCTTAAGTCTCAGGGAAAATTGAACAAAAGGCATGCAAGTTGGCTTGAATTTATTGAAACCTTTCCTTATGTGATTAAGCATAAGCAGGGAAAGGAAAATATTGTAGCTGATGCATTATCTAGGCATTACACTTTAATTACTTCCATGCATGCTAGATTGATAGGTTTTGAGATGTTAAAAGGCATGTATGAATCTGATTTTGATTTCGCTAATATTTGGAAAACTTGTGAATTGCATGGTGCTAATGACTATTATAGGTTTGATGGATTCCTTTTCAAAAAGAATAAGTTATGTGTTCCTATGTGTTCCATTCATGAGCTTCTTGTTAAGGAAACTCATGGTGGGGGATTGATGGGCCATTTTGGTGTAGAAAAAACTTTAGCTCTTTTGAATGAGCATTTTTATTGGCCTGGCATGAGAAAAGATGTGGTTACTATTTGTTCTAGATGTATAAGCATGCTAAATCTAGAATTCAATTACATGGCTTGTATTCTCCTTTACTAGTTCCCTCTCACCCATGGACTGATATTTCTATGGACTTTGTTTTGGGTTTGCTTAAATCTTCCACTGGGAAAGATAGTGTCTTTGTTGTTGTGGATAGGTCTAAAATGGCACATTTTATTGCTTGTTCCAAAACTAATGATGCTATGTATGTGGCAGAATTGTTTTTCAAGGAGGGTGTTAGGTTGCACGGTGTGCCAAAAACTATTGTTAGTGATAGAAATGTGAAATTCTTGAGTTATTTTTGGAAAATATTGTGGAATAAACTTGGCACTAAGCTTTTATTTTTGACAACAGCACATCCACAAACCGATGGGCAGACCGAGGTTGTTAATAGAACCCTCTCTACTTTATTAAGAGCTATCATTCAAAAGAATCTTAAGAATTGGGAGAAGTGTTGCCCCATGTCGAATTTGCTTATAATAATGCTATTCATTCTGCTACAAAATTCTCTCCTTTTGAAATTGTTTATGGCTTTAATCCTTTAACCCCATTAGATTTGCTTCCTTTACCTTCACATGATTTTACTAACCTTGATGGTGCTGGGAAGGCAAAGTTTGTGCAGGATTTGCATGAGAAAGCAAAAGCCAATATTGAGAGAAGGAATGAGCAAATTACTAACCAAGTTAACAAAGGTAGAAGGCGTGTGGTGTTTGAACCCGGCGATTGGGTGTGGGTTCACTTGCGAAAAGAACATTTCCTAGAGCAAAGGAAGTCAAAACTCTAGCCTAGAGGAGATGGTCCCTTTCAAGTTCTTGAAAGGATTAATGATAATGCTTATAAAATTGACTTGCCTAGTTCTTATAGAAATATTAGTGCCACTTTTAATGTAACTGATCTCTCTTCTTTTGATATTGCAGATTCGAGAACGAATCCTTTTCAAGAGGAGGGGGGGAATGATGCAATAGTACAAAGAGACCTTGCTAGGCATAGAAGTGGACTTAATGAAGGATATGGAGCTAAGTTTCAAGCCTAAGGACGTGATTTGCAAATTAAAACCCAAGAGTTCAAATCAAATGTACCTAAAGATCCATTGCAAGGCATAGGAGGCCCAATAACAAGAGCTAGGGCCAAAGCAATGAAAGAAGCCTTCAATTGTTTGATTCATAAACTTCATAACTTAGAGCCCATTTATTTGAGTCAAAAGAGGGCCCAAGAAGATGTAAAAGGTGTGATCATGCTAACCATTCTACAAGAGGAGTGCCAACGCCCAATTGGAGTCCAATATCAAGAAATTAAAAATCATGTGTCAACCATGTGATTTTTTAATGAAGCATGAGCATTCCATGTGGACTATTTAAAAGAGCTAATTAGTTTTAACTAGGAGTCTTTTTTAATTTCGTTTTTTATTATTATATTATTTTTGGACTTGGTCAAGGAGCTTATCTAGGAGATTAAGTTAAAATTAAAATCCTAATCTTGTTCCTTGATTTTAGGCATCATTTAAAATATTTCTAATTAAATTTTAGAGTTTTAGTTTTATTAGGATTTTAAGTCTTTTAGAAATTTTGCCTATAAAAGGCTCCCTATTGTACTCTGTGAAAGATCATGAATGAATGAATTTGAGTATTATTCAATACATTGTGAAGCTTTTGCTTCTTTGTGTTCTCTGAGAGTTCACATGACTTATCAAAGGATTTGTCTTCCTTTGTGGTGTCTTGAGGTTAGGGTTCTAAGAGACAAGTTCTCTGAGGGTCTTTCCTTTGACCAACAATCTTGTTTCTAGCCGATCCCGGGCATAGTTTCGAATTGTTGAAGGTTCTTTAGGGCATGTTCCTAGTGGGTCTTGCATCATAACCATTCATAAAGTCCATGTTTAGTCTTAAATGCAGTTTTTCATTCGTCTCGTTCTTTCATCCTAATTTGATGGTAGCCACTTTTTAAATCAATTTTAGAGAAGATAGTGGAGCCATTTAATTCATCAAGCATATCATCTAACCTAGGGATAGGATGACGATATCTTACGGTTATATTATTGATGGCTTGACAATCAATGCACATTCTCCATGTGCCATCCTTTTTAGGCACGAGTCCAAGTCATCCTAATAAGATCATGAGAAAGAGCATATTTAAAACATTGAGAGGAAGAATGAACAATATGCCAAGCATGCTAATAAGGGTAGAAGGCGTGTGGTATTTGAACCTGGAGATTGGATTTGGGTACACTTGAGAAAGGAAAGATTCCCTGAGAAACGAAAGTCAAATGTACACCCTAGAGGGGATGGACCTTTCCAAGTTTTGGAAAGAATTAATGACAATGCATACAAAATTGATTTGCCAAGCTCTTATGGAAATATTAGTGCTACATTCAATGTTACTGATTTATCTCCCTTTAATTATGCAGATTCGAGGACGAATCCTTTTGAAGAGGGAGGGAATGATGAAGGGGCCCATGAACTTGTAGACAAGGGAGCATGGTGTAATGACCTAAAAGAGCATGGAGGGTGTGCAAGAGAGTTCAACATGCAAATGGACCCATTACAAGGCATAGGAGGCCCAATGACTAGAGGAAGAGCTAAAGCCATGAAGCAAGCTTTGAGTTGCATTGTCCAAAAGGTTCAAGAGCTTGAACCTATGTTTTTGCATCAATTTGAAGAGTTACAAGGCCCAAGGGACTTGATCCTCATTGTCCAAGCCCAACAAGATATGTTGTAAGGTCCAAATAGAGTCCAACTTGAAGAAATCAATTAACAAGCATGTGCAAGTCACATGGGCAACAAAAGTGACGTGAATAGGAGTTTTAAATCTTATTAGGATGTCTTTTATTTGATTTTCATTAGTTTCCATTTCCATTAGTTTGAACAAGGCCATTTAGTCAAGACTTAGGATTTAAGTTTCAGATTTTGTTTATTTCCATTTTCGTTAGTTGCTGAAAACTTATTACTTTCTTTCCTTTTCTTTAGGATTTCTTGTAGTAAATGGCATCATCTCCTTCCATTAAAATTGGATTCTTTGTTTCCTATTTCTTGGAGGAGAATTCTTAGAGATTAAGTTAGGTTTAGGCTTTTCTTTTATGCCTATTTAATAGGCCACCTATTGTACTTTTGGGAGATGGGAATGAATTCAGAATTTTATTTCTCATTGTGAGAATTCTTGTTTCTGTGTGTTCTTCTTTAGAATACAAGTGACTTATCAAAGGAGTGGTCTTCCTTTGGGCGTCTCAAGGCTAGGGTTCTAAGGGACGAGTTCTCTTAGGGTCTTATCCACTTGACCAACATTTCTTGTTCTTAGCCGGTCCCGGGCAACGTATCATCTTGTTGAAGGTTCCTAGGACTTATTCCTACGGGGTCTCTCATCATTTTGTATCAGAGCAATCTATTTTTCAGCTCATGGCTCTGATACCAAATGATGAGAGACCCCATAGGAATAAGTCCTAGGAACCTTCTTTTTGACAACATTACCCAGATCGTGCAAGATTCAAGCACACAATCACACAAATAGAAGACAAAAGTACTCATAAAGAATAAGAAGACATATAAAAAAGGATAGTTGGTCAAGTGGGTAAGACCCTAAGAGAACTCGTCCCTTAGAACCATTACCATAAGACGCCACAAAGGATGACCACTCCTTTGATAAGTCCGAGTTAAATTCACTCCATCGCTCAAGGAGCAAGAGGAACCTCACAAAAACAGAACATAAGTCCTGAAAAGAAAATTCTATTTATTCATCTCATTGCTTTTTAATTGAATACAACGATAGCCTATTTATAGGCAAAGGAAATCCAAAACTTGAATACTAAGCAAACCCTAAAAGTAAGACTTAAGAAACTTCCTAAAACATAATTCCCAAGGTGTGCACTGTTCACGTGCACTGTTCATCCCGAAATAGAAAGAAAATAACCTAAATAAATGGAAACAAATCAACCCCTAAAAGAAATGGAAACAAATAATTATGAAATAATAAGGAAATAAAACTTTCTAAAAACTTAATTGACCACATGGTCTTATTCAAATCACTAAAATAGAAACTAAATAATACTAATGGTCTGAAAATTGATGCTCATGTTCAGCAACTTGCCCAAGCTTGCCTTGATGGTTATGCCATGCATGGTCTCTTTGAAGATGGTCATTGAAGCTCCATGGTACTCTATCATTCCCTTCCTCTTTGAAAAGATTCGTCCTCGAATCTCTCTTGAATGTTAATAGGAAAGAAAATATTGCTTGGGTGCTACTTAATTGAATTAGAAACCAAATAGGAAACAAATCAGAATATGCAAAACTTTTCATTTTTTTTCTCTTTTCAGCTCTTCTATTTTTTTTTTCGTTTTTTTTGTTTTTTTTGGACTTGGGCAATTTCCTTCCTCCCGTTTTTTTTTTTCAGCTCCTTTTCTTTTTTTTTTTTTCGTTTTTTTTTGGATTCTGGACAAAAACTCACAAGAAAGACACCAAAAGAAACAGAAAGGAGACCAAAAAAAAAAAAAAAGCTCACAAATAGAACCTTGAGTTCTAACACTCAAGAAGACAAGCTACTGATATGTGACCCACTAGACGACATGCTCTAGGAACCCCAACCAACGTAGGTCATGCCTGAGATGTGAGACCCACTAGACGACTTGCTCTAGGAACCCCAACATAGGTCACGTATAAGGACCAACTAGAAAACAAGAAGACAAGTAGGAAGTTTTTTTTTTTTTTATCTAGACAATAGAAAGGAAAAAAAATGAAGAACACAAATGAAAGACAAGAAAAGATCACAGCTTGACTTGCAAACCTAGAGCTCTGATACCAAATGATGAGAGACCCCATAGGAATAAGTCCTAGGAACCTTCTTTTTGACAACATTACCCAGATCGTGCAAGATTCAAGCACACAATCACACAAATAGAAGACAAAAGTACTCATAAAGAATAAGAAGACATATAAAAAAGGATAGTTGGTCAAGTGGGTAAGACCCTAAGAGAACTCGTCCCTTAGAACCATTACCATAAGACGCCACAAAGGATGACCACTCCTTTGATAAGTCCGAGTTAAATTCACTCCATCGCTCAAGGAGCAAGAGGAACCTCACAAAAACATATTCATTTAGGCATGGTCTCTTTCTTTGGTGTCTAGGCGTGCTCTAAATATTCAACCCAAGGAAGATCATGAGAAAGAGCAGCGTGAGCACATTTTCCATACTAGATGTTTTGTCCAGAACAAGGTATGTAGCATGATTATTGATGGTGGTAGTTGTACAAATGTTGCTAGTATCTTGCTTGTTGATAAACTGAATTTGCCTACTTTAAAGCATCCTAGTCCTTATAAGTTGCAATGGCTTAATGATTGTGGTGAAGTTAAAGTTACTAAGCAAGTGTTAATTTCTTTTTCTATTGGTAATTATCATGATGAGGTCTTGTGTGATATAGCTCCTATGTATGCTGGACATATTTTGCTTGGTAGACCATGGCAATTTGATAGACGTGTTAAACATGATGGATATAAAAATTGCCATTCTTTTCCTTTCAACGGTAAAATTGTTGTGCTTACTCCTCTCAGACCCATGCAAGCTTATGAGGATCAACTTAGAATTGAAAATGAGTGCAAATTGAGAGAGAAAGAGAGAAAAGAAAGAAAGGAGAGGGAAAAAGAAAAAAAAGTGATTGAAAAGAAAAAGCATGAAAGTGAGAAAATTGATGAAAAAAAAGTGAGTTTCTTTTCTGGAAAAAGAGAGATTAAGAGAGCTATGTTGGCTGATGAGCAAGTACTTGTACTCTTGTACAAGGAAATTTATTTTTCTACTAATGAACTTGATCCCTCTTTGCCCTCTAGTGTTGTGTCTCTTTTGCAAGATTTTGGTGATTTGTTTCCAAAGGAAATTCCCGATGGTTTGCCCCTTTTGAGAGGCATTGAACATCGTATAGATTTCATCCCCGGAGCATCCATTCCTAATAGACCAGCATATAGAGCCAATCCGGAAGAAACTAAGGAAATCCAATGCCAAGTTGAAGAGCTCATGAAGAAAGGCTTTGTTAGAGAGAGCTTAAGTCCTTGTGCGGTTCCAGTGATCCTAGTGCCTAAGAAGGATGGCAAGTGGAGAATGTGCGTGGATTGTAGAGCCATCAATAAAATCACAGTTAAGTATCGTTATCCCATTCCTAGATTAGATGATATGCTTGATGAGTTGCATGGTGCATCTTTATTTTCTAAAATTGATCTTAGGAGTGGATATCATCAAATTAGAATGAAAGAAGGTGATGAATGGAAAACTGCATTTAAAACTAAGTTTGGATTGTATGAGTGGTTAGTTATGCCATTTGGATTAACTAATGCACCCAGTACATTTATGAGCTTAATGAATCATGTTTTTCGTTCTCTCATTGGGAAATGTGTTGTTGTTTATTTTGATGATATTTTGATTTATAGTAAGAGTTTAGATGATCATCTTGGTCATTTGCGTCAGGTCTTTTACCTTCTTAGGAAGAATAGCCTTTATGTAAATTTAGAAAAGTGTTCTTTTTGTTTGGATTCTGTTGTGTTTCTTGGATTTGTTGTAGGTGCTCAAGGGATTCGTGTGGATGAAGAGAAGGTGAAAGCTATCCGTGAGTGGCCTACACCAAAGAATGCAAATGAAGTAAGGAGTTTCCATGGCTTGGCTAGCTTCTATAGACGTTTTGTGAGGGACTTCTCCTCCATTGCTGCACCTTTGAATGATTTGGTAAAGAAAAATGTAGTTTTCAAGTGGGGTGAAACACAAGAGGTTGCATTTAGCACTTTGAAAGAAAAATTAACTAATGCTCCTTTACTTGTTTTACCTGATTTTTCTAAAGTATTTGAAATTGAATGTGATGCATCTGGAATTGGAATTGGGGCTGTTTTAATGCAAGATTCTAAGCCCATTGCTTTCTTTAGTGAAAAATTAAGTGGAGCTACTTTGAATTATTCCACATATGACAAAGAGTTGTATGCTTTAAAAAGAACCTTAGAGACTTGGCAACATTATTTGTGGTCAAAAGAATTCATTATACATTCTGATCATGAAAGCTTGAAATTTTTGAAGTCTCAAGGTAAATTGAACAAGAGACATGCTAGATGGCTTGAATTCATTGAAACTTTTCCTTATGTCATCAAGCACAAAAAGGGTCAAGAGAATGTTGTGGCTGATGCATTATCTAGGAGATATAGTCTTCTTACATCATTGCATGCTAGATTACTTGGTTTTGTGATGTTAAAAAGCGTGTATGAATCTGATTGTGACTTTGGTGAAATCTGGAAATTGTGTGAGAAACATGGTTTTAATGACTTTTACAGATTTGATGGATTTTTGTTTAAGAAAGATAAATTATGTATTCCATCTTGTTCTATGCGTGAATTGCTTGTTAAAGAGACTCATGGGGGTGCTTTGATGGGACACTTTGGTGTGGAGAAAACTTCAGCTCTTTTGCATGAACATTTTTATTGGCCAACCATGAGGAAAGATGTAATTGCTGTTTGTGATAGATGTGTGACATGTAAGCATGCAAAATCTAAAGTTCAATCTCATGGTTTGTATTCTCCCCTCCCCGTGCCTTCTCAACCTTGGACTGATATTTCTATGGATTTTGTGTTGGGCTTACCTAGAGCTCAAAGTGGAAAAGATAGCATTTTTGTTGTGGTTGATAGATTTAGCAAAATGGCACACTTTATTGCATGTTCAAAAACTAATGATGCCATACATATTGCTAACTTGTTCCTTAAAGAAATTGTGAGGTTGCATGGTTTACCTAAATCTATTGTGAGTGATAGAGATGTAAAGTTCCTTAGCCATTTTTGGAGAACTTTATGGTCTAAGCTAGGAACTAAATTGTTGTTTTCTACTGTGGCACATCCTCAAACGGATGGGCAAACTGAAGTTGTGAATCGTACTCTTACTACCTTGCTTCGTTCTATCATTCAAAAAAACTTAAAGAATTGGGAAAAATGCTTGCCTCACATTGAGTTTGCATATAATAGAACAGTGCACTCTTCTACTTCATTTTCTCCATTTGAGGTTGTCTATGGTTTTAATCCCTTAACTCCTCTTGATATTCTTCCTTTACCTTCTAATGAGTTTGCTAATCTTGATGGTTTGAAAAAGCTAAGTTTGTGCAGGAATTACATGCCAAAGTTAAGGCTAACATTGAGAGGAAGAATGAACAATATGCCAAGCATGCTAATAAGGGTAGAAGGCGTGTGGTATTTGAACCTGGAGATTGGGTTTGGGAACACTTGAGAAAGGAAAGATTCCCTGAGAAACGAAAGTCAAAATTACACCCTAGAGGGGATGAACCTTTCCAAGTTTTGGAAAGAATTAATGACAATGCATACAAAATTGATTTGCCAAGCTCTTATGGAAATATTAGTGCTACATTCAATGTTACTGATTTATCTCCCTTTAATTATGCAGATTCGAGGACGAATCCTTTTGAAGAGGGAGGGAATGATGAAGGGGCCCATGAGCTTGTAGACAAGGGAGCATGGTGTAATGACCTAAAAGAGCATGGAGGGTGTGCAAGAGAGTTCAACATGCAAATGGACCCATTACAAGGCATAGGAGGCCCAATGACTAGAGGAAGAGCTAAAGCCATGAAGCAAGCTTTGAGTTGCATTGTCCAAAAGGTTCAAGAGCTTGAACCTATGTTTTTGCATCAATTTGAAGAGTTACAAGGCCCAAGGGACTTGATCCTCATTGTCCAAGCCCAACAAGATATGCTGCAAGGTCCAAATAGAGTCCAACTTGAAGAAATCAATTAACAAGCATGTGCAAGTCACATGGGCAACAAAAGTGACGTGAATAGGAGTTTTAAATCTTATTAGGATGTCTTTTATTTGATTTTCATTAGTTTCCATTTCCATTAGTTTGAACAAGGCCATTTAGTCAAGACTTAGGATTTAAGTTTCAGATTTTGTTTATATCCATTTTCGTTAGTTGCTGAAAACTTATTACTTTCTTTCCTTTTCTTTAGGATTTCTTGTAGTAAATGGCATCATCTCCTTCCATTAAAATTGGATTCTTTGTTTCCTATTTCTTGGAGGAGAATTCTTAGAGATTAAGTTAGGTTTAGGCTTTTCTTTTATGCCTATTTAATAGGCCACCTATTGTACTTTTTTGGGATGGGAATGAATTCAGAATTTTATTTCTCATTGTGAGAATTCTTGTTTCTGTGTGTTCTTCTTTAGAATACAAGTGACTTATCAAAGGAGTGGTCTTCCTTTGTGGCGTCTCAAGGCTAGGGTTCTAAGGGACGAGTTCTCTTAGGGTCTTATCCACTTGACCAACATTTCTTGTTCTTAGCCGGTCCCGGGCAACGTATCATCTTGTTGAAGGTTCCTAGGACTTATTCCTACGGGGTCTCTCATCAATAATGATGAAGGGGCCCATGAGCCTGTAGACAAGGGAGCATGGTGTAATGACCTAAAAGAGCATGGAGGGTGTGCAAGAGAGTTCAACATGCAAATGGACCCATTACAAGGCATAGGAGGCCCAATGACTAGAGGAAGAGCTAAAGCCATGAAGCAAGCTTTGAGTTGCATTGTCCAAAAGGTTCAAGAGCTTGAACCTATGTTTTTGCATCAATTTGAAGAGTTACAAGGCCCAAGGGACTTGATCCTCATTGTCCAAGCCCAACAAGATATGCTGCAAGGTCCAAATAGAGTCCAACTTGAAGAAATCAATTAACAAGCATGTGCAATTCACATGGGCAACAAAAGTGACGTGAATAGGAGTTTTAAATCTTATTAGGATGTCTTTTATTTGATTTTCATTAGTTTCCATTTCCATTAGTTTGAACAAGGCCATTTAGTCAAGACTTAGGATTTAAGCTTCAGATTTTGTTTATTTCCATTTTCGTTAGTTGCTGAAAACTTATTACTTTCTTTCCTTTTCTTTAGGATTTCTTGTAGTAAATGGCATCATCTCCTTCCATTAAAATTGGATTCTTTGTTTCCTATTTCTTGGAGGAGAATTCTTAGAGATTAAGTTAGGTTTAGGCTTTTCTTTTATGCCTATTTAATAGGCCACCTATTGTACTTTTTTGGGATGGGAATGAATTCAGAATTTTATTTCTCATTGTGAGAATTCTTGTTTCTGTGTGTTCTTCTTTAGAATACAAGTGACTTATCAAAGGAGTGGTCTTCCTTTGTGGCGTCTCAAGGCTAGGGTTCTAAGGGACGAGTTCTCTTAGGGTCTTATCCACTTGACCAACATTTCTTGTTCTTAGCCGGTCCCGGGCAACGTATCATCTTGTTGAAGGTTCCTAGGACTTATTCCTACGGGGTCTCTCATCAATAATGATGAAGGGGCCCATGAGCCTGTAGACAAGGGAGCATGGTGTAATGACCTAAAAGAGCATGGAGGGTGTGCAAGAGAGTTCAACATGCAAATGGACCCATTACAAGGCATAGGAGGCCCAATGACTAGAGGAAGAGCTAAAGCCATGAAGCAAGCTTTGAGTTGCATTGTCCAAAAGGTTCAAGAGCTTGAACCTATGTTTTTGCATCAATTTGAAGAGTTACAAGGCCCAAGGGACTTGATCCTCATTGTCCAAGCCCAACAAGATATGCTGCAAGGTCCAAATAGAGTCCAACTTGAAGAAATCAATTAACAAGCATGTGCAATTCACATGGGCAACAAAAGTGACGTGAATAGGAGTTTTAAATCTTATTAGGATGTCTTTTATTTGATTTTCATTAGTTTCCATTTCCATTAGTTTGAACAAGGCCATTTAGTCAAGACTTAGGATTTAAGCTTCAGATTTTGTTTATTTCCATTTTCGTTAGTTGCTGAAAACTTATTACTTTCTTTCCTTTTCTTTAGGATTTCTTGTAGTAAATGGCATCATCTCCTTCCATTAAAATTGGATTCTTTGTTTCCTATTTCTTGGAGGAGAATTCTTAGAGATTAAGTTAGGTTTAGGCTTTTCTTTTATGCCTATTTAATAGGCCACCTATTGTACTTTTTTGGGATGGGAATGAATTCAGAATTTTATTTCTCATTGTGAGAATTCTTGTTTCTGTGTGTTCTTCTTTAGAATACAAGTGACTTATCAAAGGAGTGGTCTTCCTTTGTGGCGTCTCAAGGCTAGGGTTCTAAGGGACGAGTTCTCTTAGGGTCTTATCCACTTGACCAACATTTCTTGTTCTTAGCCGGTCCCGGGCAACGTATCATCTTGTTGAAGGTTCCTAGGACTTACTCCTACGGGGTCTCTCATCAATAATGATGAAGGGGCCCATGAGCCTGTAGACAAGGGAGCATGGTGTAATGACCTAAAAGAGCATGGAGGGTGTGCAAGAGAGTTCAACATGCAAATGGACCCATTACAAGGCATAGGAGGCCCAATGACTAGAGGAAGAGCTAAAGCCATGAAGCAAGCTTTGAGTTGCATTGTCCAAAAGGTTCAAGAGCTTGAACCTATGTTTTTGCATCAATTTGAAGAGTAACAAGGCCCAAGGGACTTGATCCTCATTGTCCAAGCCCAACAAGATATGCTGCAAGGTCCAAATAGAGTCCAACTTGAAGAAATCAATTAACAAGCATGTGCAATTCACATGGGCAACAAAAGTGACGTGAATAGGAGTTTTAAATCTTATTAGGATGTCTTTTATTTGATTTTCATTAGTTTCCATTTCCATTAGTTTGAACAAGGCCATTTAGTCAAGACTTAGGATTTAAGCTTCAGATTTTGTTTATTTCCATTTTCGTTAGTTGCTGAAAACTTATTACTTTCTTTCCTTTTCTTTAGGATTTCTTGTAGTAAATGGCATCATCTCCTTCCATTAAAATTGGATTCTTTGTTTCCTATTTCTTGGAGGAGAATTCTTAGAGATTAAGTTAGGTTTAGGCTTTTCTTTTATGCCTATTTAATAGGCCACCTATTGTACTTTTTTGGGATTGGAATGAATTCAGAATTTTATTTCTCATTGTGAGAATTCTTGTTTCTGTGTGTTCTTCTTTAGAATACAAGTGACTTATCAAAGGAGTGGTCTTCCTTTGTGGCGTCTCAAGGCTAGGGTTCTAAGGGACGAGTTCTCTTAGGGTCTTATCCACTTGACCAACATTTCTTGTTCTTAGCTGGTCCCGGGCAACGTATCATCTTGTTGAAGGTTCCTAGGACTTATTCCTACGGGGTCTCTCATCATTTGGTATCAGAGCTCTAGGTTTGCAAGTCAAGCTGTGATCTTTTCTTGTCTTTCATTTGTGTTCTTCATTTTTTTTCCTTTCTATTGTCTAGATAAAAAAAAAAAAAACTTCCTACTTGTCTTCTTGTTTTCTAGTTGGTCCTTATGCGTGACCTATGTTGGGGTTCCTAGAGCAAGTCGTCTAGTGGGTCTCACATCTCAGGCATGACCTACGTTGGTTGGGGTTCCTAGAGCATGTCGTCTAGTGGATCTCATATCAGTAGCTTGTCTTCTTGAGTGTTAGAACAAAAGGTTCTATTTGTGAGTTTTTTTTTTTTTTGGTCTCCTTTCTGTTTCTTTTGGTGTCTTGTTAGTCATCATTCTTGTGAGTTTTTGTCCAGATTCCAAAAAAAAACGAAAAAAAAAAAGAAAAGGAGCTGAAAAAAAAAAAAGGGAGGAAGGAAATTGCCCAAGTCCAAAAAAAAAAAAAACGAAAAAAAAAAATAGAAGAGCTGAAAAGAGAAAAAAAATGAAAAGTTTTGCATATTCTGATTTGTTTCCTATTTGGTTTCTAATTCAATTAAGTAGCACCCAAGCAATATTTTCTTTCCTATTAACATTCAAGAGAGATTCGAGGACGAATCTTTTCAAAGAGGAAGGGAATGATAGAGTACCATGGAGCTTCAATGACCATCTTCAAAGAGACCATGCATGGCATAACCATCAAGGCAAGCTTGGGCAAGTTGCTGAACATGAACATCAATTTTCAGACCATTAGTATTATTTAGTTTCTATTTTAGTGATAAGACCATGTGGTCAATTAAGTTTTTAGAAAGTTTTATTTCCTTATTATTTCATAATTATTTGTTTCCATTTCTTTTAGGGGTTGATTTGTTTCCATTTATTTAGGTTATTTTCTTTCTATTTCGGGATGAACAGTGCACACCTTGGGAATTATGTTTTAGGAAGTTTCTTAAGTCTTACTTTTAGGGTTTGCTTAGTATTCAAGTTTTGGATTTCCTTTGCCTATAAATAGGCTATCGTTGTATTCAATTAAAAAGCAATGAGATGAATAAATAGAATTTTCTTTTCAGGACTTATGTTCTGTTTTTGTGAGGTTCCTCTTGCTCCTTGAGCGATGGAGTGAATTTAACTCGGACTTATCAAAGGAGTGGTCATCCTTTGTGGCGTCTTATGGTAATGGTTCTAAGGGACGAGTTCTCTTAGGGTCTTACCCACTTGACCAACTATCCTTTTTTATATGTCTTCTTATTCTTCTTTATGAGTACTTTTGTCTTCTATTTGTGTGATTGTGTGCTTGAATCTTGCACGATCTGGGTAATGTTGTCAAAAAGAAGGTTCCTAGGACTTATTCCTATGGGGTCTCTCATCATTTGGTATCAGAGCTCTAGGTTTGCAA
Source organism: Erythrophleum ivorense (assembly GCA_026724425.1). NCBI lineage: Eukaryota > Viridiplantae > Streptophyta > Magnoliopsida > Fabales > Fabaceae > Erythrophleum > Erythrophleum ivorense. Next base: position 19,993,052 of record JAIUCV010000004.1, on the reverse strand, counting down.
GTCAAGCTGTGATCTTTTCTTGTCTTTCATTTGTGTTCTTCATTTTTTTTCCTTTCTATTGTCTAGATAAAAAAAAAAAAAAAAACTTCCTACTTGTCTTCTTGTTTTCTAGTTGGTCCTTATGCGTGACCTATGTTGGGGTTCCTAGAGCAAGTCGTCTAGTGGGTCTCACATCTCAGGCATGACCTACGTTGGTTGGGGTTCCTAGAGCATGTCGTCTAGTGGGTCTCATATCAGTAGCTTGTCTTCTTGAGTGTTAGAACTCAAGGTTCTATTTGTGAGCTTTTTTTTTTTTTTTGGTCTCCTTTCTGTTTCTTTTGGTGTCTTGTTAGTCATCATTCTTGTGAGTTTTTGTCCAGATTCCAAAAAAAAACGAAAAAAAAAAAAAAGAAAAGGAGCTGAAAAAAAAAAGGGGAGGAAGGAAATTGCCCAAGTCCAAAAAAAAAAAAACGAAAAAAAAAAATAGAAGAGCTGAAAAGAGAAAAAAAATGAAAAGTTTTGCATATTCTGATTTGTTTCCTATTTGGTTTCTAATTCAATTAAGTAGCACCCAAGCAATATTTTCTTTCCTATTAACATTCAAGAGAGATTCGAGGACGAATCTTTTCAAAGAGGAAGGGAATGATAGAGTACCATGGAGCTTCAATGACCATCTTCAAAGAGACCATGCATGGCATAACCATCAAGGCAAGCTTGGGCAAGTTGCTGAACATGAGCATCAATTTTCAGACCATTAGTATTATTTAGTTTCTATTTTAGTGATTTGAATAAGACCATGTGGTCAATTAAGTTTTTAGAAAGTTTTATTTCCTTATTATTTCATAATTATTTGTTTCCATTTCTTTTAGGGGTTGATTTGTTTCCATTTATTTAGGTTATTTTCTTTCTATTTCGGGATGAACAGTGCACACCTTGGGAATTATGTTTTAGGAAGTTTCTTAAGTCTTACTTTTAGGGTTTGCTTAGTATTCAAGTTTTGGATTTCCTTTGCCTATAAATAGGCTATCGTTGTATTCAATTAAAAAGCAATGAGATGAATAAATAGAATTTTCTTTTCAGGACTTATGTTCTGTTTTTGTGAGGTTCCTCTTGCTCCTTGAGCGATGGAGTGAATTTAACTCGGACTTATCAAAGGAGTGGTCATCCTTTGTGGCGTCTTATGGTAATGGTTCTAAGGGACGAGTTCTCTTAGGGTCTTACCCACTTGACCAACTATCCTTTTTTATATGTCTTCTTATTCTTTATGAGTACTTTTGTCTTCTATTTGTGTGATTGTGTGCTTGAATCTTGCACGATCTGGGTAATGTTGTCAAAAAGAAGGTTCCTAGGACTTATTCCTATGGGGTCTCTCATCATTTGGTATCAGAGCTCTAGGTTTGCAAGTCAAGCTGTGATCTTTTCTTGTCTTTCATTTGTGTTCTTCATTTTTTTTCCTTTCTATTGTCTAGATAAAAAAAAAAAAAACTTCCTACTTGTCTTCTTGTTTTCTAGTTGGTCCTTATTATACGTGACCTATGTTGGGGTTCCTAGAGCAAGTCGTCTAGTGGGTCTCACATCTCAGGCATGACCTACGTTGGTTGGGGTTCCTAGAGCATGTCGTCTAGTGGGTCTCATATCAGTAGCTTGTCTTCTTGAGTGTTAGAACTCAAGGTTCTATTTGTGAGCTTTTTTTTTTTTTTGGTCTCCTTTCTGTTTCTTTTGGTGTCTTTCTTGTGAGTTTTTGTCCAGAATCCAAAAAAAAACGAAAAAAAAAAAAGAAAAGGGGCTGAAAAAAAAAAGGGAGGAAGGAAATTGCCCAAGTCCAAAAAAAAAAAAACGAAAAAAAAAAATAGAAGAGCTGAATAGAGAAAAAAAATGAAAAGTTTTGCATAATGATAAGGAGAGCGCCATTACTCCCTCCACAAAAGAGATCTCTGATGTGGTGCGCAGCCCGGCCCCTTATATTCACTTAGTCCCAGGTCTCCTCACTCGATGTGGGACTTGAAGCTAGCGGGAACCCGTCCCGATTCACATCATTCCCTCCTTCTCTGAGGAACCTGTCCTCAGGTTCGGCACCGAACGGGCTAGGCTCTGATACCAAATGATGTGAGACTCCGTAGAAACCCGTTCTAGGAACCCCAAATTACACGGATCAGTGATCGAATTTTGGCATGCAGCACAAGAACAAATAATATGGACAATAAGCAACAAAGAACAAAGAACAAAGAACAAAGAAAAGGAACAAAGAAGAAGAAGAAGAGATGTTGGTCAATGGAATTGAACCCTAAGAGAACCCGTCTCTTAGAACCCTAATCCGAGACGCCACAAAGGAAACCACTCCTTTGATAAGTCAAAGATTTTCTCCAGCACACAAAGGCCACAAGAGAAACCTCACAAATCAGAAATAATTCTAAAAAGATAATTCATTCAATCTGCCATTCTTGGAGTACAAATGGGCCTTATATAGGCATTTGAAAATAAAACCCTAAACAAAATAATTCCTAGGTGGCACCTTTTAAATGGCAGGAAAATAAAAGAAATTTAAATCTGAACAAATTCACCAAGAATGGTGCCTAAAAATCTGAAACAGCAACAATCAAATTAAAACAAAATAAAACTAAGAGAATTTTGTGGAGAATGGCTGATTTTGTGGAAAATGGCTAGACTCCTTCAATTAGGCTCCCTTTGGGCTTGGGCTAACATCTTGTAGGAATGAAATAATCTTTATGCCAATTTGTTTCCTTTGGGCTTCATATTCAGCTAAGACAATGGGCTCCAAGTCTATTAGTTTTTGGATCACTCCATTCAAGGCCTCCTTCATAGCTTTGGCTCTTGATCTTGTGCATGGGCCTCCCATACCTTGCAATGGATCTTTAGTTGGCCATCTTTTAGAGTCACGTCCAGCCCTTTTGTTTCCAAATTCTTGATTTTGGTCAAGCTTCTTCAAGTCTCCTATCTCACCTCCATCATTCCCTCCCTCCTGAAAAGGATTCGTCCTCGAATCTGCAATATCAAAATGAGAAAGGTCAGCCACATTGAAAGTTGCGCTTACATTCCCATAAGAACTAGGTAAATCAATTTTATATGCATTATCATTTATTCTTTCCAACACTTGGAAAGGACCATCGCCTCTTGGGTGTAATTTGGACTTCCTTTGTTCAGGAAACCTTTCTTTCCTCAAATGAACCCACACCCAATCTCCTGGTTCAAAGATAACCTTCCTTCGACCTTTATTAGCATGCTGAGCATATTGCTCATTCTTGCGCTCAATGTTCGCCTTAACCTTAGCATGAAGATCCTGCACAAACTTAGCTTTCTTTGCACCTTCAAGGTTAGCAAACTCATTGCAAGGCAAAGGAAGTAGATCTAAGGGAGTCAAAGGATTAAAACCATATACAATCTCAAAAGGAGAAAACTCAGTTGTAGAATGCAAGGCACGATTATATGCAAACTCAATGTGAGGCAAACACTTTTCCCAATTCTTTAAATTTTTTTGAATTACAACACGCAATAAGGAAGAAAGTGTTCGATTCACCACTTCGGTTTGTCCATCCGTTTGAGGATGTGCAACTGTAGAAAACACAAGCTTTGTACCCAGCTTAGCCCACAAAGTTTTCCAAAAGTGACTAACAAATTTAACATCACGGTCACTCACAATAGATCGGGGCAAACCATGCAATCTAACAATCTCCTTGAAAAACAAATCAGAAATATGGACAGCATCATTTGTTTTTGAGCAAGCAATGAAATGAGCCATTTTACTAAATCGATCAACAACAACAAATATGCTATCCTTTCCACTAGATGTTCTAGGCAATCCAAGCACAAAATCCATTGAAATATCTACCCAAGGATGAGAAGGAACAGGTAAAGGAGTATACAAACCATGTGGTTGCATCTTAGATTTAGCGTGCTTGCATGCAATGCATCTTTTACATATAGCAATCACATCCCTACGCATATGAGGCCAATAAAAATGTTCCTTCAACATGGATAAAGTCTTTTCTATCCCAAAGTGTCCCATCAAACCACCCCCATGAGATTCTTTAACCAAAAGCTCACGCATAGAACAAACAGGCACACACAATTTATTTCCTTTAAACAAGAAACCATCAAATCTAAAGAAATCATGAGCACCATGTTTTTCACACAACTTCCAAGTTTCAGCAAAATCAGCATCACATTCATACATGCTTTTGAAAGATTCAAAACCAATTAACCTAGCTTGCATAGATGTAATGAGACTATACCTCCTAGACAAAGCATCAGCCACAACATTTTCTTTCCCCTTTTTATGTTTAAGTACATAAGGAAATGACTCAATGAATTCAAGCCACACAGCATGCCTCTTATTCAACTTATCTTGGGTCTTTAGGTATTGAAGACTCTTATGATCAGAATGCAAAACAAATTCCTTAGACCATAAATAATGTTGCCAATGTTCCAGAGCTCTTTTTAAAGCATACAATTCCTTGTCATAAGTTGAATAATTCAAACAAGCACCACTAAGCTTTTCACTAAAGTAAGCAATAGGCCTAGACTCTTGCATCAAAACAGCACCAATACCAATTCCAGAGGCATCACATTCAACTTCAAAAACTTTAGAGAAATCAGGAAGAATAAGTAGAGGGGCATTGGTTAATTTATCTTTCAACGTGTTAAAAGCCGCCTCTTGTGCCTCGCCCCATTTAAAGATAACATTTTTCTTTACCAGCTCATTTAAAGGTGCAGCAAGGGTTGAGAAGTCCTTGACAAAGCGTCGGTAGAAACTTGCAAGTCCGTGGAAACTCCTCACCTCACTAGCATTCTTAGGTGTTGGCCACTCCCGAATTGCCTTTACCTTCTCTTCATCCACCCGGAGGCCATCAGTACCTACAACAAAACCAAGGAAAACAACAGAATCCAAGCAGAAAGAGCATTTCTCTAAATTTGCAAAGAGTTTATTTTCTCTCAAATTAATAAACACAGAATGCAAATGCTTAACATGCTCTTCTAGATTCTTAGAAAACACAAGAATGTCATCAAAATACACAACAACAAACTTTCCTATGTAAGGGCGAAACACATGATTCATTAAGCTCATGAATGTACTAGGAGCATTAGTTAAGCCAAAGGGCATAACAAGCCATTCATACAAACCAAACTTAGTCTTAAATGCAGTCTTCCACTCATCACCCTCTTGCATCCTAATTTGATGATAACCACTCCTAAGATCTATTTTTGAAAACAAGCAAGCACCATGCAACTCATCAAGCATGTCATCAAGTCTAGGAATGGGATATCTATACTTAACTGTGATTTTGTTAATGGCTCGACAGTCCACACACATCCTCCATTTGCCATCCTTCTTGGGCACAAGTATTACCGGAACAGCACATGGACTAAGGCTCTCTCGCACAAACCCCTTTTTCATGAGTTCTTCCACTTGTCTCTGAATTTCCTTAGTCTCTTCTGGATTTGCCCTATAAGCAGGTCGGTTAGGAAGAGATGCTCCAGGAATAAAATCAATCCTGTGTTCAATGCCTCTTATGGGAGGCAATCCATCCGGTACCTCTTCCGGAAACAAGTCTTTATATTCCTGCAACAAACTCAAAACACTAGAAGGAAGAGATTCATCAAGGTCACTAAGGGTTAGATAAACATCCTTATACAAAAGTACAAAAGATGTCTCACTACATAAAGCCCTCTTAATCTCTCCTCTACCAGAAAATAATGTTACTTTCTTTTCTTCACTCTCTTGACTTTTCTTTTCAAATGATAAGGAGAGCGCCATTACTCCCTCCACAAAAGAGATCTCTGATGTGGTGCGCAGCCCGCCCCCTTATATTCACTTAGCCCCAGGTCTCCTCACTCGATGTGGGACTTGAAGCTAGCGGGAACCCGTCCCGATTCACATCACATATTCTGATTTGTTTCCTATTTGGTTTCTAATTCAATTAAGTAGCACCCAAGCAATATTTTCTTTCCTATTAACATTCAAGAGAGATTCGAGGACGAATCTTTTCAAAGAGGAAGGGAATGATAGAGTACCATGGAGCTTCAATGACCATCTTCAAAGAGACCATGCATGGCATAACCATCAAGGCAAGCTTGGACAAGTTGCTGAACATGAGCATCAATTTTCAGACCATTAGTATTATTTAGTTTCTATTTTAGTGATTTGAATAAGACCATGTGGTCAATTAAGTTTTTAGAAAGTTTTATTTCCTTATTATTTCATAATTATTTGTTTCCATTTCTTTTAGGGGTTGATTTGTTTCCATTTATTTAGGTTATTTTCTTTCTATTTCGGGATGAACAGTGCACGTGAACAGTGCACACCTTGGGAATTATGTTTTAGGAAGTTTCTTAAGTCTTACTCTTAGGGTTTGCTTAGTATTCAAGTTTTGGATTTCCTTTGCCTATAAATAGGCTATCGTTGTATTCAATTAAAAAGCAATGAGATGAATAAATAGAATTTTCTTTTCAGGACTTATGTTCTGTTTTTGTGAGGTTCCTCTTGCTCTTTGAGCGATGGAGTGAATTTAACTCGGACTTATCAAAGGAGTGGTCATCCTTTGTGGCGTCTTATGGTAATGGTTCTAAGGGACGAGTTCTCTTAGGGTCTTACCCACTTGACCAACTATCCTTTTTTATATGTCTTCTTATTCTTTATGAGTACTTTTGTCTTCTATTTGTGTGATTGTGTGCTTGAATCTTGCACGATCTGGGTAATGTTGTCAAAAAGAAGGTTCCTAGGACTTATTCCTATGGGGTCTCTCATCAGTAACACTGGTACTGCACATGGGCTAAGGCTCTCCCTCACATATCCCTTTTCCCCTTGTCTTTGAATCTCCTTGGTCTCTTCAGGATTAGCTCGGTAAGCTGAACGATTAGGCAAAGGTGCTCCAGGTATAAAATCAATTTGACGTTCTATCCCTCTAATTAGTGGCAACCCAGGTGGTACCTCTTCGGGAAAGATATCTTCATATTCCTGCAAAAGAGACATAACAACACTAGGCAAAGTAGAAGTTAAGTCGTTAGTATTCAACATAGCCTCTTTGTAAATAACTACTAGGAGGTTTTGTTGAGAAAACAAAGCTTGTTTGATCTCACTCTTTCTTGCTACTAACAAACTTTTCTCTCTTTCTCTCTTTTACCTTTAGCTCTCTCTCCTTTTCCTCTCTCTTCTCTTGGCTTGCTCTATTTTCTTTTCTCAATTTCACTCTCCTCTTTTTTAAATACTTTTACATACTCACTTTCTCTTTTCTTCTCTCTCCTTATTTGATCTTCTAACACTTGCTTTGGTGACATAGGAAGGAGGGTTATAAGTTCCCCTCTAAGTACAAAAGAATAACGGTTTAGAAAACCATCATGTGTAACACGTCTATCATACTACCAAGGCCTACCTAACAAAATATGACATGCTTTCATTGGTACAACATCACAAAGCACTTCATTCCTATACTTGCCAATTGAAAACATTACCTTAACTTGATTGGTTACCCTCAATTCTCCACATTCATTGAGCCATTGGAGTTTGTAAGGCTGTTGATGCTTGAAAGTAGACAAATTCAACTTCTCCACTAGCTCGATGCTTGCCACGTTGCAGCAACTTCCTCCATCTATAATCACACCACATATCTTTCCTTGGATTTGGCAACAAGTATGGAACAAGTTCTCTCTTTGCTTATCTTCGTCTGCCATCATCTGGGCACTAAGGGCTCTCTTAGTTACAAGGAGTTCTTCTTCTACATACTCTCCATCTTCATTTTCCATGAATAGCTCTTCTTCTTCCTCTGTTCTTTCTCCTTCAGTTTCTGATACAATATCAGTAGGCATGCCCATTGTTTGCAAGACCCACAAGGAACATGCTCTAGAGAACCTTTAATGATTCGAAACTTTGCCCAGGACCGACTAGAAACAAGAATGTTAGTCAAAGGAAAGACCCTAAGAGAACCTGTCTCTTAGAACCCTAGCCTCAAGATGCCACAAAGGAAGACCAATCCTTTGATAAGTCATGTGGACTCTCAGAGAACACAAAGAAGCAAAAGCCTCAAATTCATTTATTCATGATCTTCCAAAAATAGAGTACAATAGGGAGCCTTTTATAGGCAAAGTTTTTAAAAGACTTAAAATCCTACTAAAAGTTGAACTCTAAAATCTAATTAAAATTATTTTGAATGATGCCTAGGATATTAATTTTAACTTAATCTCCTAGATAAGCTCCTTGATCAAGTTCAAAAAATAATATAATAATAAAAAACGAAATTCAAAAAGAATCCTAGTCAAAACTAATTAGCCTCTTTAAATAGTCACATGGGATGCACATGCTTCATTAAAAATCACATGGTTGACACATGATTCTTAATCTCTTGCAATTGGACTCCAATTGGGCCTTGACACTCCTCTTGTATGTGTATAACTACATTGGGGCTTTAACATCTCCATGGACCTTCTTAGGACATTGGGCTTCCACTTTTGCATCTTTAAAGAGATCTCATGTCCAAAGTCCAATTCAGCATGTTTCGAATTGATCAAATATGGATCTTGGGCTCTAAACTTGGGTCGACGTCCAACATAGATATTATCTTGAGCTCTTTGAAATTTTTGGACATAGTGCACAATTTGGGCCACTTGAGCTCTTTGAAGTTCTTGATGGATGAGGATTTCTCGAACTTGTTGTACTCCAATGGGCATGCCTACTGATATTGTATCAGTTTCCCACTCACCAAGGTTGTTGATATTCATGGTTCGCTTGTTAGGACATTCACTAGAGATGTGTCCTCTCCCTTGGCACTTGAAGCATATTATGTCTCGGTTTCTTGAAGGATTAGGCCCACTTTGAACTTTCTTAGGTGGTGCAGCCAGCTTTTCTTCTTTCTTTATTTCATTCCCCTTTGAATTTGAAGTAGAGGGAATATCTTTCTTTGGGTTGCTCCTCCATGAATTGAAAGAAGTAGAACTAGAGTTCTTCCTTGCAATATTCTTCCTTTTGAGTTGTTTTTCCACCTTGGTAGCTTGGTGGACTAAGTCATGAATCTCAACATAGTGGTACATCTCCACAACATCGGCTATGTCACGATTAAGCCCATCTAAGAAATGAGCCATTGTTGCTTCTAGATCCTCCTCTACATTAGCTCTAATCATGGCTATTTGCATTTCCTTGTAATACTCATCCACACTCTTAGATCCTTGAGTGAGGCGTTGAAGCTTATTGTGAAGTTCCCTTTGAAAATAGGATGGAATGAATCACCTACTCATGATAGCCTTCATCTCTTCCCATGTTGAGATGGGGTGCCCTCCATATTTAATCCGCTCCTTTTGCATCTGGTTCCACCAAATAAGAGCATAATCAGTAAACTCAAGAGCAGCAATTTTGACCTTCTTACCCTAAGAGTAGTTATGGCATGAAAAGATTTGCTCTACACGCATCTCCCACTCCAGGTATGTTTTCGGATCACTCTTGCCTTGAAAGGAAGGAATTTTGACTTTGACTCCTCCAAGGGCTTCTTCTTCATCTCTAGGCCTCCTTAGTGGTCTTCTTTGTATGTTGAGTGGCCTTGTTCTTGGCTAAGTCTCCTCTCCTTCATAATCTTCATCATGGCTCTCCATGTCTTCTGCATATTCACAGTGTTGTGGGCATGCAGCATAAGCTTGTCTTTGGTTAGCTTGAGTAGTCCTTTAGCTAGAGGTTCTACTCTCCACTCGATCTAAGCATTCATGGAGTCCTTCCAACTTCTTATCAAGCATCCTTTCAAAATGATTCACTAGCGTTTTCATTTGCAAAGGCGCTGCTCCAAATGAATTGTGATCATCATTATCACTTTCATGTGCTATTCCCTTTTCTCGATTATCTGCCATGTTAGTGAAAAAGAAACAAAAGTATAGAGGACCTCACAAATATTTCCTCACGTGTTTTACTCAATTGAGATATAACACTCTCATTCGTGTTTACTCTCTCTTATTGGCTTTTTCTACAATGATCTTGATGCAAGACCCACTAGGAACATGTCCTAGAGAACCTTCAACAATTCGAAACTATGCCCGAGATCGGCTAGAAACAAGAATGTTGGTCAAAGGAAAGACCCTAAGAGAACTTGTCTCTTAGAACCCTAGCCTCAAAACGCCACAAAGGAAGACCAATCCTTTGATAAGTCACGTGTACTCTCAGAGAACACAAAGAAGCAAAAGCCTCACAAAGTATTGAATAATACTCAAATTTATTCATTCATTCATGATTCAAAATAGAGTACAATAGGGAGCCTTTTATAGGCAAAGTTTATAAAAGACTTAAAATCCTACTAAAACTAAAACTCTTAAAATCTAATTAGAAATATTTTAAACAATGCCTAAAATCAAGGAATAAGATTAAGATATTAATTTTAACTTAATCTCCTAGATAAGCTCCTTGACCAAGTCCAAAAAATAATATAATAATAAAAAACGAAATTCAAAAAGAGTTCTAGTCAAAACTAGAGTCCTAGTCAAAACTAATTAATATTAATGGGCTGGACATCTTGTATTTGAAATACTATTCACGTCCTCTAGCTTCAATGGGCTCTTTAAGCATCAACTTAGGCTTGAATAAGCATGATTAAGGCTCTATTTGCTTCCTCAATGCATGCACTAACATTATGGGCTTCTAATTCAGCAAATTGAAGCCCAATTGCTCTTTGTAGACGCTTAATTCTTCCTCTTGTCATTGGGCCATCTATCATCAAGTCTTTTTCCACACGAGCATCCTTCCTCACATGAGTCTGGTTTATATTACTTGGTGTTATTGCATCATTCCCGCCCTCTTGAAAAGGATTCGTCCTCGAATCTACAATATCAAAGGAAGAGAGATCAGTTACATTAAAAGTAGCACTAATATTTCCATAAGAACTAGGCAAGTCAATTTTATAAGCATTATCATTAATCCTTTCAAGAACTTGAAAGGGACCATCTCCTCTAGGTTGGAGTTTTGACTTCCTTTTCTCCGGGAAACGTTCTTTTCGCAAGTGAACCCACACCCAATCGCCGGGTTCAAATACCACACGCCTTCTACCCTTGTTAACTTGGTTGGCAATTTGCTCATTCTTTCTTTCAATATTGGCTTTCACCTTCTCATGCAAATCCTGTACAAACTTTGCCTTCCTAGCACCATCAAGGTTAGTAAACTCATGTGACGGTAAAGGAAGCAAATCTAACGAGGTTAGAGGATTAAAGCCATAAACAATTTCAAAAGGAGAGAATTTTGTTGCAGAATGAACAGCACGATTATAAGCAAATTCGACATGGGGCAAACACTTCTCCCAATTCTTAAGATTCTTTTGAATGATAGCTCTTAATAAAGTAGAGAGGGTTCTATTAACAACCTCGGTCTGCCCGTCAGTTTGTGGATGCGCTGTAGTAGAAAATAAAAGCTTAGTGCCAAGTTTATTCCACAATGTTTTCCAGAAATAACTCAAGAATTTCACATCTCTATCACTAATAATAGTTTTTGGCACACCATGCAACCTAACAATCTCCTTGAAAAATAATTCTGCCACATACATAGCATCATTAGTTTTGGAACAAGCAATAAAATAAGCCATTTTACTAAACCTATCCACAACAACAAAGACACTATCTTTCCCAGTGGGAGATTTAGGCAAACCCAAAACAAAGTCCATAGAAATATCAGTCCATGGGTGAGAGGGAACTGGTAAAGGAGAATACAAGCCATGTGATTGAATTCTAGACTTAGCATGCTTACAAGTAATACATCTAGAACAAACAGCAACCACATCTTTTCTCATGCCAGGCCAATAAAAATGCTCATTCAAAAGAGCCAAAGTCTTTTCTACACCAAAATGGCCCATCAATCCTGGTGCGAACCCACTAGGAGTCAAGTCTCCTTGAACCCACAACCGATCTCAAATATACACACCCCAAGAAAGCCAAATCAAGTCTGAACGATCCACTTGGAACCCTTGAATACGAAGAGACAAGGACCCCGAGTGTTGGAAGACGCCACAAGGTTGATCAAGCCTTGATAAGTCTACAAGTTCAATGAAGAACCCTAGAGAGCACTCCTCTCAAGTCTGGGATTTCCAGAAAATACAATTTTATTAATTCAAAATCTGATTACAATGGGAGGCAGAGTACAATTATATAGTGTGTAAGTCAAATCTGCCTTCAATGCTCATAGAAAAGGAAAACTAGGGAAATTAATGGCAATTATCCTAATTAATGACCTATGCAATCAGAATTATAAAAGTCAAATTCTCTTAAAGACTGAAAAGGAAATAAATCCCCCTAAATAAGCTAAATTCGTCCAAATACATTAAGGTTCTACAAATCAGCTCATTAAGCCCAAAATGGCATTATTTAGCCCTAAATGAGCCCACCAATGGATGGTCCATGGTTCAAGTACTTCAATTTATAATGTTTGGCCCAATTTAACCTCAGCAACTCCATCTTCAGCCCATATGATGTTGAGGACGTCCACATTAGAAATGTTTGGATCTCGCTTGACTTTTGTTGCTTCAATTGCTAGTTGCTTAGTCCAGGTCTCTTGAACAAGTCCACTTAAGGCTTCTCTCATTCTGTTAGCTCGTGCTCTTGTCATTGGGCCACTTGGAATTTGTAGAGGATCATTCCAAGCATTTGAGACAGCTTGCTCCCTTTGATGGATCGCATCAAATCCCCCACCATGAGTTTCCTTAACAAGAAGCTCACGAATGGAACACATAGGAATGCATAACTTGTTCTTTTTGAAAAGGAATCCATCAAACCTATAATAGTCATTAGCACCATGCAATTCACAAGATTTCCAAATATCAGTGAAATCAAAATCAGATTCATACATGCCTTTTAACATCTCAAATCTTATCAATCTAGCATGCATGGAAGTAATCAAAGTGTAACGCCTAGACAATGCATCAGCTACAACATTTTCCTTTCCCTTCTTATGCTTAATCATATAAGGAAAGGTTTCAATAAATTCAAGCCAACTTGCATGCCTTTTGTTCAATTTACCCTGAGACTTAAGAAACTTAAGACTTTGATGATCAAAATGGATAATAAATTCTTTAGGCCATAAATAATGTTGCCAAGTTTCTAAAGGTCGTTTCAAGGCATACAACTCTTTATCATATGTGGAATAATTTAAAGCAGGACCACTCAATTTCTCACTGAAATATGCAATAGGTTTAGAATCCTGCATCAACACACCACCTATGCCTATACCAGAAGCGTCACACTCAATTTCAAAAACTTTAGTAAAATTAGGCAACACAAGTACAGGGGCATTAGTTAGTTTTTCCTTCAGTATGTTAAAAGCACGCTCTTGTACTTCACCCCACTTGAATATCACATTCTTTCTTACCAAATCATTTAAAGGGGCAGCAAGAGTAGAGAAGTCCTTCACGAATCGCCTATAGAAGCTTGCCAATCCATGGAAACTTCTTACTTCACTTGCATTCTTTGGAGTTGGCCACTCTCGGATTGCTTTGACCTTTTCCTCGTCCACTTGTATGCCACGAGCTCCTACAACAAATCCAAGAAAAACCACAGAATCCAAACAAAAAGAGCACTTCTCTAAATTGGCAAAAAGTTTATTCTCCCTAAGCACAACAAACACATCATGCAAATGATTCACATGTTCTTTTAGACTCTTAGAGTAGATCAAAATATCATCAAAGTAAACCACAACAAATCTTCCAATGAAAGGTCTAAAGACATGGTTCATTAAACTCATGAAAGTGCTAGGTGTGTTAGTCAAGCCAAATGGCATAACTAACCATTCATATAATCCAAACATGGTCTTAAAAGCAGTTTTTCATTCATCACCTTCTTTCATTCTAATCTGATGGTAACCACTTCTAAGATCAACTTTAGAGAAAACACATGCACCATGCAACTCATCAAGCATATCATCTAACCTAGGGATAGGATAGCGATATTTTACCGTTATTTTGTTGATGGCACGACAATCTACACACATTCGCCACTTGCCATCCTTTTTGGGTACAAGAATCACCGGGACAGCACACGGACTCAGACTTTCACGAACAAAGCCTTTCTTCATGAGCTCTTCCACTTGATGTTGTATTTCCTTAGTCTCGTCTGGATTTGCTCGATAAGCAGGTCTATTGGGAATAGATGCCCCTGGGATAAAGTCTATCCGATGCTCAATGCCTCTTAGCAGGGGCAATCCATCAGGTATTTCCTCTGGGAACAAGTCACAAAATTCCTGTAATAAAGATGTAACACTAGCAGGCAAAGAGTGATCAAGATCATCAATAGTAAGATAAACATCTTTATAAAGTAATAAGAAGGCATTTTCACAAATAAGAGCTCTCTTGATCTCACTTTTACCCGAAAATAAACTCACTTTCTTTTCCTCATGTTTTTCTCTAATTTTCTTTTCCTTTCTACTCAGATCTCCTTTCTCCTGCTTCTTCTCATTCTCAACACTCACACTCACTTTACCTTTCTTTTCTTGCTCTCTCTTCTTACACTCTCTTTCAATTTTTAACTGATCCTCATAGGCTTGAACAGGACGAAGAGGGGTCAACACAATGGTCTTACCATTAAAAACAAAAGAATAATAATTTTTATATCCATCATGTTTTACCTTTCGGTCAAACTGCCATGGCCTACCAAGTAACAAGTGACCAGCATACATGGGTGCTACATCACAAAGAATCTCATCATGATAATTACCAATAGAAAAAGAGATGAGCACCTGTTTTGTTACCTTTACCTCCCCACTATCGTTAAGCCATTGTAATTTATAAGGGGTAGGGTGCCTCAAAGTAGGTAAGTTCAGCTTTTCCACAAGTAAAGTACTAGCTACATTTGTGCAGCTACCACCATCAATAATCAAACTACATACCTTCTTGTGGATGAAACATCGAGTATGGAAAATATACTCACACTGCTCTACCTCAAGATCTTCTTTAGGTTGAATGTTGAGAGCACGCCTAGCCACAAGGGCTTCACCATTTACAACTTCAGTTAACTCTAAATCTGAGTCATCAATCAGGGGTGGCATCTCATCCTCCTCAGACTCACTACTAGCACTAGTCACATCACCATTCTCAAGAATAATCATAGTTTGTTTGTTCGGACATTGTGAAGCAATGTGACCAATACCATTACATTTAAAGCATCTAAGCTTAGAGGAGGAAGCAGTAGGATTAGAAGATGAGAAAGGTTTTGAATCAGTTTTACCCTTAACCTGAAAGGGTTTTACCTTACTTTCCTCCTTAGACTTGAAATTGGTCTTTGGCTGGAAAGGGACTTTGGAATCCCTTGAGCTAGATGTCACTTTTAACTTTTGTCGAGCCCTTAGTTGCTTTTCCACCTTGATAGCTCTATGCAAGAGCTCCTCCATATCTAGGTAATTGTATAAATCAACTTGGGCAGCTATATCAGGATTTAAGCCCTCAATGAATCGGGCCATGGTTGCTTCACGGTCTTCCTCCACATTTGCCTTAATCATGGCAACCTCCATTTCTTGATAGTAATCTTCTACACTCATAGAACCTTGCTTCAGCTTTTGGAGCCTCTTATGCAATTCCCTATAATAGTAACTAGGGATAAACCGTTTGCGCATAATAATTTTCATCTCCTGCCAATCACGAATTGGACCTTCACCGGTACGTCTTCTGGTGAGTAAGAGTTGATCCCACCAGATGCTAGCATAGTCAGTAAACTCTATTGCAGCAAGTTTGACTTTCTTCGCCTCAGTGTAAAAGCGGCACTCGAATACATGCTCCACTTTTCTTTCCCAATCTAAGTACTGGTCTGGGTCATTTTTCCCAGGGAATGATGGAATCTTCATCTTGATATTTCCGATACCACCATCCTTATTGGATGATGATTGTCTACCTCTCTGAGTATGGGACTCCTCAAAGTCAGACTCAGCATCATCATCAAGCTCCACTTGAGCTCGCCTTTTATGAGTCCTCTTATTGGAAGAAGACTCCACATCATCTAATCTGGCACTTAGTTTCTCAAGAGTACTTTGAACAGCCTTAACCCAGACTTTCATGTCAAAGTCACTATGCTCAGATTCTCCAGACATCTTGAAATATTAGTTTGTAAAAAAAAAAAGCAAAGAAAGATATAGGACCTCGCAACTCACTAGCTCACGTGTTTACACTCAAAAGATGATAAGTTCGCTCGTGTTTAACTCTTTTTGGCTTTTTCTTTAATGTTAATTGCACTCTTGCCTTTTACCACTCAACAATTTGCTTCTTACAAGTGTTCTAAGCAAGTCGCAAGCAAATCAAAAGAAAAGATCAAACTAGTGGCAATAAAAAAAGAACTAGAATCCTAAAATGCAAATTCCCAAAGAATCAAACAAAGGAGAAAAACAGGTGTATAACAAAAAGGTAAAGAGGAAAGGAAAACAAGGGGGGAGAGGAGGTTGGGATGGCTTGGAAGGAAGGAGAAGAAAAGGGGAAAATCTGAAAATAAGAAACTTTAAAAATAAGAAACTACTTGGGAAATTAGGAAACCAACTTTAAGAAAATCTGAAAATTAGAAATTGAGTCCAATTAGGAAATTAATTCCAACTAGGAAACTAACTCTAATTAGGAAGTTGTCTCCAATTAGGAAACTAACTCCACAACTTGCAACTTTTTTTTTTCACGCTTTCTTTCTCTTTTTTTTTTCACTTTTTTTTTTCGAATTTCTCTTTTTTTCACTTCTTTTTTTTTTCGAATTTCTCTTTTTTTTTTTTTCTTTTTCTCTTTTTTTTCACTTTTTTTTTTGGAGTATCACACTCTCCTTTTTTTTTTTGAATGAGTATAGAGGCACGCAACAATGGAAGAAGGAAGAAGATAGAAGACAAAGATGAAGATGAGAAGATAACACAAATGGAAGGAGAGAAGGTATGAAAGAACAACGGTAGGAAAAACACAAAAATATACCTTGTTCTAGCGAACCAAAGCTCTGATACCAAATGATGCAAGACCCACTAGGAACATGTCCTAGAGAACCTTCAACAATTCGAAACTATGCCCGAGATCGGCTAGAAACAAGAATGTTGGTCAAAGGAAAGACCCTAAGAGAACTTGTTTCTTAGAACCCTAGCCTCAAAACGCCACAAAGGAAGACCAATCCTTTGATAAGTCACGTGTACTCTCAGAGAACACAAAGAAGCAAAAGCCTCACAAAGTATTGAATAATACTCAAATTTATTCATTCATTCATGATTCAAAATAGAGTACAATAGGGAGCCTTTTATAGGCAAAGTTTATAAAAGACTTAAAATCCTACTAAAACTAAAACTCTTAAAATCTAATTAGAAATATTTTAAACAATGCCTAAAATCAAGGAATAAGATTAAGATATTAATTTTAACTTAATCTCCTAGATAAGCTCCTTGACCAAGTCCAAAAAATAATATAATAATAAAAAACGAAATTCAAAAAGAGTTCTAGTCAAAACTAGAGTCCTAGTCAAAACTAATTAATATTAATGGGCTGGACATCTTGTATTTGAAATACTATTCACGTCCTCTAGCTTCAATGGGCTCTTTAAGCATCAACTTAGGCTTGAATAAGTATGATTAAGGCTCTATTTGCTTCCTCAATGCATGCACTAACATTATGGGCTTCTAATTCAGCAAATTGAAGCCCAATTGCTCTTTGTAGACGCTTAATTCTTCCTCTTGTCATTGGGCCATCTATCATCAAGTCTTTTTCCACACGAGCATCCTTCCTCACATGAGTCTGGTTTATATTACTTGGTGTTATTGCATCATTCCCGCCCTCTTGAAAAGGATTCGTCCTCGAATCTACAATATCAAAGGAAGAGAGATCAGTTACATTAAAAGTAGCACTAATATTTCCATAAGAACTAGGCAAGTCAATTTTATAAGCTTTGCATCAAGGATTCTTGTTTCGTGTTGATAAGCTTTGCATTCCTAATTGTTCTTTGCGTATGTTATTGATGAAGGAAGCACATTCAGGAGGTTTAATGGGACACTTTGGCATTGTAAAAACATTTGATATCTTGAATGAGCATTTTTATTGGCCTAAGATGCGTAGGGATGTTCAAAAGCTTGTGGGGAGATGCGTTGTATGTCATAAAGCAAAATCTAAATTAAATCCCCATGGACTGTATACTCCCCTCCCTATTCCTAGTGTACCTTGGGAAGATGTTTCCATGGATTTTATTGTGGGATTACCTAGGTCTAAGAGGGGGAGGGACTCTATTTTTGTTGTTGTGGACAGGTTTTCTAAAATGGCACACTTCATTGCATGTCATAAGGTTGATGATGCTTCTAATATTGCTAATTTGTTCTTTCAGGAAGTTGTGAGGTTTCATGGGATTCCAAGGACTATAGTGTCAGATCGTGATGCTAAGTTTCTAAGCTATTTTTGGAAGACTTTGTGGAGCAAGTTTGGAACTAAATTGTTATTCTCTACTACTTGTCATCCGCAAACTGATGGACAAACTGAAGTTGTTAATAGGACACTATCTTCTTTGTTACGAACTGTGGTTAAAAAGAACCTGAAGAATTGGGAGGAGTGTCTCCCACATGTCGAGTTTGCATACAATAGGGCTGTTCATTCCACTACTAAATATTCACCATTTGAGATTGTATATGGTTTTAATCCTCTTGCACCCATTGACTTAGCTCCTTTGCCTTTGCAGGAAAGAATCAATATGGATGGACAGAAACGTGCTGAGTTTGTTAAGCAAATCCATGAGAAAGCAAAACAAAACATTGAGAGGATGACTCAACAATATGTAGAACGTGCTAATAAGGGACGAAAGAGGGTTGTCTTTGAACCAGGAGATTTGGTTTGGTTGCACCTTAGAAAAGAGAGGTTTCCTGACAAAAGAAAGTCTAAACTTATGCCTCGCGGAGATGGGCCTTTCCGCGTGCTAGAGAGAATTAATGATAATGCCTACAAGATAGATTTACCAGGTGAGTATGGTGTAAGTGCTACTTTTAATGTTTCTGACCTTTCCCCTTATTTTGGTGCAGACTTTGAAGAGTCGAGGACGACTCCTTTTCAAGAGGGGGAGGATGATATGAACCAGACTCATGTGGGGAAGGATGCTCGTGTGGAGAAGGACTTGATGATAGATGGCCCAATGACAAGAGGAAGAGTTAAGCGTCTACAAAGAGCAATTGGGCTTCAATTTGCTGAATTAGAAGCCCATAATGTTAGTGCATGCATTGAGGAAGCAAATGGAGCCTTAATCATGCTTATTCAAGCCCAGGTTGATGCTTAAAGAGCCCATTGAAGATAAAGGACGTGAATAGTACTTCAAATGCAAGATGTCCAGCCCATTAGTATTAATTAGTTTCTATTTGGCTGATTATCTATCCTTTTCTGTTTTTAAAAGGATTTGATTTTGTATCCCTATTTTTTAGATCTTTCAGTTAGGATTATGTAGTTAGTTTCCTACTTTTCCTCCAGTAGATAGGTTTGAGCTACACTATAAATATATGTATTCTGCCTTCATTTGAATCAGATTAGAAGTAGTAGAATTATTGAGTGTTTCTCTAATTGTGAGAATCTTATCTTTTCTTTGCTCTTGTGAAACCTTTGTCTTGTCAACCTATCTTTAGGTTGGTGATTCAAGTTCGCAAAAGCCCCCAATTCGTGCTTCGATCCAAGTGCGTCGTTGTGTGGATTGGTTTACTATGTTCGAGGTTAGGCGCATTGTCTAAGTAGCAGGTCAACGTTCTTATAACGTTGGTTGGCTATTTGCTTCCGTCGGGTCTCGAACCATCATCTATCCATCAACCTACGTCGTGAAGATTGGGCCACCCCTTGATTTCGCATCACTTGACTCCTAGTGGGTTCGCACCAATGTGTGTGGACTGCCGAGCCATCAACAAAATCGCAGTTAAGTATAGATATCCTATTCCTAGACTTGATGACATGCTTGATGAGTTGCATGGTGCTTGCTTGTTTTCAAAAATAGATCTTAGGAGTGATTATCATCAAATTAGGATGAAAGAGGGTGATGAGTGGAAGACTGCATTTAAGACTAAGTTTGGTTTATATAAATGGCTTGTTATGCCCTTTGGCTTAACTAATGCTCCTAGTATATTCATGAGCTTAATGAATCATGTGTTTCGCCCTTACATAGAAAAGTTTGTTGTTGTATATTTTGATGACATTCTTGTGTTTTCTAAAAGTTTAGAAGAGCATGTTAAGTATTTGCATTCTGTGTTTGTTATTTGAAGGGAAAATAAACTCTTTGCAAATTTAGAGAAATGCTCTTTCTGCTTGGATTCTGTTGTTTTCCTTGGTTGATAGAGTACCACGGAGCTTCAATGACCACCTTCAAAGAGACCATGCATGGCGTAACCATCAAGGAAAGCTTGGGCAAGTTGCTGAATGCGAGCATCAATTTTTAGACCATTAGTATTAATTAGTTTCTAGTTTAGTGATTTGAATAAGGCCATGTGGTCAATTAAATTTTTAGAAAGTTTTATTTCCTTATTATTTTTATTTGTTTCCATTTCTTATAGGGGTTGATTTGTTTCCATTTATTTAGGTTATTTTCTTTCTATTTCCGGATAAACAGTGCACAACCTTGGGAATTATGTTTTAGGAAGTTTCTTAAGTCTTACTTTTAGGGTTTGCTTAGTATTCAAGTTTTAGATTTCCTTTGCCTATAAATAGGCTATCTTTGTATTCAATTGAAAGGAATAAGATGAATGAATGAATTTGAGTATTATTTAATACTTTGTGAGGCTTTTGCTTCTTTGTGTTCTCTGAGAGTTCACATGACTTATCAAAGGATTGGTCTTCCTTTGTGGCATCTCATGGCTAGGGTTCTAAGGGACAAGTTCTTTTAGGGTCTTATCCACTTGACCAACTATCTTTGTTTATATGTGTTCTTATTCTTTACGAGTACTTTTGTCTTCTATTTGTGTGATTGTGTTCCTGAATCTTGCACGATCCAGGTAATGTTGTCAAAAAGAAGGTTCCTAGGACTTATTCCTACGGGGTCTCTCATCATTTGACAAAATGGATGTGAGAGGGAGAGGGTAAATCACGTTTTAGACTCAAGGAAGGAGAGAGGCACTACTTGAAGGATTTGGAAAGAAAACAATGAGATCTAAAGCAAAAAAAAGGAAAGAAAGAAAGTCAGCAAATTTGGAAATAGAAAGGAAATAAAAAAATAGGCAAGAAGCAAATTAGGAAGTAGATAAGAATTTAAAAGGGCAAGGATCAGAAACAAGCAGTTTGGAAAGAATTAAAAAAAAAAAAAGGAAAGTCAGGTTCAGTTTGGAAGAACTTACATTACAAGTAGCAATCACTTTCTTGTGAATTGCAAGTTGTAGGAAGTTACCAATGGGATGCCAAGTAACTTTGAAAATAGGAAACTAATGGGATGCCAAGCAATTGCAATCAATCACAATGAAATAGGAAATTTGTTACTTGAACATAAAAGGACAGAACTTGATAGTTACTCAACTCAAATTGGAAATTCTTCTTTCTTTCTTTTTTTTTCACTTTTTTTCGAATTTATTTTATTTCTTTTTTTTTCAAAAATTTTTTTTTGAGTATCACACTTTTTTTTTTTTGAAGAAACAAAAAATGAAAATATGGGAAAGAGGACAAAACTCACACACAAGTTAGCAAATCACAAGAAAGAAACAAACAAACTATGGATGGTATGAAAAGGAAGATGGAGGCACACTACAATGGAAAAAGGAAAAAGATGGTGATAACCAGTAGGCATACCCATTGGAGCACAACAAATTCGAGAAACCCTCATCCATCAAAAACTTCAAAGAGTTCAAGTGGCCCAAATCATGCATTATGTCCAAAATTTTCAAAGAGTTCAAGATAATATCTATGTTAGACATTGGCCCAAGTTTAGAGCCCAAGATCCATATTTGATCAATTCAAAATATGCTGAATTGGACTTTAGACATGAGATCTCTTTAAAGATGCAAAAGTGGAAGTCTAAGTGGAAGCCCAATGTCCTAAGAAGGTCCATGGAGATGTTGAAGGCCCAATGTAGTTATACTCATACAAGAGGAGTGTCAAGGCCCAATTGGAGTCCAATTGCAAGAGATTAAAAATCATGTGCCAACATGTGATTTTTAATGAAGCATGAGCATTCCATGTAGACTATTGAAAAGAGCTAATTAGTTTTGACTAAGTGATACAATATCAATAGGCATGCCCATTGAAGCACTACAAGTTCGAGAAGCCCTCATCCATCAAGAAACCCAAATCATTCAAAAGCCTATGATTCGGGTCCAAATGGCTCATGAAAGGATAACTTATGCTCAAGAGACCCAAATTGTGCTAGTATATGTCCAAAAATCTCAAAGAGCTCAAAATAATATCTATATTGGACGTCGGCCCAAGTTTAGAACCTAAGATCCATATTTGATCAACATCTCTTTAAATATGCAAAAGTCGAAGTCCAAGTGGAAGCTCAATGTCCTAAGAAGGTCCATGGAGCAACTAAAGTTAATATCCAACATGTTAAAAGCCCAATGACAAGAGAAAGAGTTAAGCATCTACAAAGAGCAATTGGGCTTCAATTTGCTGAATTAGAAGCCCATAATGTTAGTGCATGCATTGAGGAAGCAAATAGAGCCTTAATCATGCTTATTCAAGCCCAAGTTGATGCTTAAAGAGTCCATTGAAGTTAGAGGACGTGAATAGTATTTCAAATACAAGATGTCCAGCCCATTAATATTAATTAGTTTTGACTAGGACTCTAGTTTTGACTAGAACTCTTTTTGAATTTCTTTTTTTTATTATTATATTATTTTTTGGACTTGGTCAATGAGCTTATCTAGGAGATTAAGTTAAAATTAATATCTTAATCTTATTCCTTGATTTTAGGCATTGTTTAAAATATTTCTAATTAGATTTTAAGAGTTTTAGTTTTAGTAGGATTTTAAGTCTTTTAGAAATTTTGCCTATAAAAGGCTCCCTATTGTACTCTATTTTGAATCATGAATGAATAAATGAATTTGAGTATTATTCAATACTTTGTGAGGCTTTTGCTTCTTTGTGTTCTCTGAGAGCTCAAGTGACTTATCAAAGGATTGGTCTTCCTTTGTGGCATCTTGAGGCTAGGGTTCTAAGAGACAAGTTCTCTTAGGGTCTTTCCTTTGACCAACATTCTTGTTGTCTAGCCGGTCCCGGGCAAAGTGTCATCTTGTTGAAGGTTCCTAGGACAAGGTTCCTAGAGGGTCTTGCATCATTTGGTATCAGAGTTTTGGTTCGCTAGTACAAGGTATATCTTTGTGTTTCCCTTCTGCTGTACTTCATACTTTTTCTCCTTCCATTTGTGTTATCTTTTCATCTTCACCTTTGTCTTCCATCTCCTTCTTTCTTCCATTGTTGTGTACCTCCATCCTTATTCCAAAAAAAAAAATTTCAAAAAAAAAATCAAAAAAAATTCGACAAAAGAAAAATTCAAAAAAAGAATTCAAACAAAAATAAGAGAAAAAAAAAAAAGAAAGAGTGAAAAAAAAAGAGAAATTGCAAGTTGTGCAAATTCAAAAGCTTAGAGTTAATTTCCTAATTAGAGTTAGTTTCCTAATTGGAATCAATTTCCTAATTGGAATTAGTTTCCTAATTTGAGTTAATTTCCTAATTGGAGTTAGTTTCCTAATTTTCAGATTTTCTTAAAGTTGGTTTCCTAATTTCCCAAATAGTTCTTAAAGTTTCTTATTTTTGTTAGATTTTCCCTTTTCTTCTCCTTCCTTCCAAGCCATCCAAACCTCCCCTTCCTCCTTTTTTTTTTCTTTCCTCCTTCCCTTTTTGTTACACACCCCTTTTTTTTTTTTTCTCTTTTGTTTGATTCCTTAGGAATTTATATTTTAAGATTCTAGTTTTTTTTATTGCCACTAGTCTGATCTTTTTCATTTGATTTGCTTGTGACTTGCTTAGAACACTTATAAGAAGCAAATTGTTGAGTGGTAAAAGGCTAGAGTATACTGTCTTGATAAAAGCCAAAATTTGAGAGTAAACACGAGTGAATTACTATTCTTGAGTGCAAACACGTGAGAAGAGTGTGTGAGGTCATATCCCTTCTTTCTTTCTTTCTTTGACTAACTTTTCAGGTGATAAGATGTCTAATAAGTACAAATTCCTTGAAGAGGCTAGCGAAGAGCAATTCAAGCAATCTTGTGTAAGGTTGAATGCATTCCAATCCAATACCAACTCTACAGGACAAGATAAGGAAAAGGCATCCCCTGATTTCCATACTAGATGCCTTATCAAAGAGAAAGTCTGCAGCATGGCTATTGATAATAGTAGCTATGTAAATGTTGCTAGTACCTTACTTGTTAAGAAATTAAACTTGCCTACTATAAGCATCCTAGTCCCTATACCTTGTTGAAGGGTAGTACTGAATTTAGGGTTAATAAGCAAGTTTTGATTTCTTTCTCCATTGGTAAATATCATGATAAAGTGCTATGTGATGTGACTCCTATGTATGAGGGACATATTATGCTTGGTAAACCATGGAAACATGTTAGAAAAGCTAAATATGTTAAGCATAAGAACAGATATTGCTATTGCTATTCATTTGTATTCAATGAAAAAAATCATGTATTAGTACCTCTTGATCCTATGGATGCTTATGAGGATCAAATGAGAATAATACAAGCATACAAAATGAAAGAAAAAGAGAGAGAACATGAGTTAGAGAGAGAAAAAGATGAGTTTGAAAAAGAAAAGAATGTGAGTGAAAAGAAAGAGCTAGAGAGTTATGAGAAAAGTGAGAAAAACATGAGTATGAGCTTGTTTGATGAAAAAAGAGAGGTTGAGAAAAACATGGACCTTCTTAGGACATTGGGCTTCCACTTGGACTTCCACTTTTGCATCTTTAAGAAGATCTCATGTTTAAAGTCCAATTCAGCATGTTTTGAATTGATCAAATATAGATCTTGGGCTCTAAACTTGGGCCGACGTCCAACATAGATATTATTTTGAGCTCCTTGAGATTTTTGGACATATACTAACACAATTTGGGCCTCTTGAGCATAGGCCATCCTTTCATGAGCCATTTGGGTCTGAATCATAGACTTTTTTGAATGATTTGGGTTTCTTGATGGATGAAGGCTTCTCGAACTTATAGTGCTCCAATGGGCATGCCTACTAATAAATGATACGATGATGATTGATGGATAGATGATGGTTTGAGACCCGACGGAAGCAAATAGCCAACCAACGTTATAAGAACGTTGATCTGCTACTTAGACAATGCGCCTAACCACTAACACAGTAACCACACAACGATGCACTTGGATCGAAGCACGAATTGAGGGCTTTTTGCGAACTTGAATCACCAACCTAAAGATAGGTTGACAAGACAAAGGTTTCACAAGAGCAAAGAAAAGATAAGATTCTAACAATTAGAGAAACACTCAGAATAATTCTACTACTTCCAATCTGTTTCAAATGAAGGTAGAATACATATATTTATAGTGTAGCTCAAACCTATCTACTGGAGGAAAAATAGGAAACTAACTACATAATCTTAACTGAAAGATCTAAAAAATAGGGATACAAAATCAAATCTTTTTA
This sequence comes from Erythrophleum ivorense, assembly GCA_026724425.1. Lineage (NCBI taxonomy): Eukaryota > Viridiplantae > Streptophyta > Magnoliopsida > Fabales > Fabaceae > Erythrophleum > Erythrophleum ivorense. The sequence continues at coordinate 19,967,571 of JAIUCV010000004.1, read as the reverse complement.
AAAACAGAAAAGAAAAGATAATCAGCCTAATGGGCTGGACATCTTGCATTTGAAGTACTATTCAAGTCCTCTAGCTTCAATGGGCTCTTTAAGTATCAACTTGGGCTTGAATAAGCATGATTAAGGCTCCATTTGCTTCCTCAATGCATGCACTAACATTATGGGCTTCTAATTCAGCAAATTGAAACTCAATTGCTCTTTGTAGACACTTAACTCTTCCTCTTGTCATTGGGCTATCTATCATCAAGTCCTTCTCCACACGAGCATCCTTCTCCACATGAGTTTAGTTCATATCAAGAGGCCCATACACAAAGATCAAGAGAGAAAGCTATGAAGAAGGCCTTGAATGAAGTGATCAAAAAACTAATGGACTTGGAGCCCATAGTCTTAGCTGAATATGAAGCCCAAAAGGAACAAAATGGTATGAAGATTATTTCATATCTACAAGATGTTAGCCCAAGCCCAAAAGGAGCCTAATTGAAGGAGCCCAGCCATTTTCCACAAAATTATCTTTGTTTTATTTTGTTTTAATTTGATTGTTTCTATTTCAGATTTTTAGCTTTATTAGGTGCCATTCTTGGTGAATTTATCCAGACTTAAATTTCTTTTATTTTCCTGCCATGTAAAAGGTGTCACCTAGGAGTTATTCTGTGTTTAGAGTTTTATTTTTTCAAATGCCTATATAAGGCCCATTTGTACTCCAAGAATTAGTAGATTGAATGAATTATCTTTTTCAGAATCATTTCTGACTTGTGAGGTTTCTCTTATGGCTTTTGTGTGCTGGAGAAAATCTTTGACTCATCAAAGGAGTGGTTTCCTTTGTGGCGTCCCGGATTAGGAATCTAAGAGATGGATTCTCTTAGGGTTCAATCCCATTAACCAACATCTCTTCTTCTTCTTCTTCATTCCTTTCTTTGTTCTTCGTCGCTTGGTGTCCAGATCTATGTATTTGCTTGTTCTTGTGTTGTAGCCAAATTCCAATCACTGATCCGTGTTATTTAGGGTTCCTAGAACGGGCTTCTAAGGAGTCTCACATCATTTGATATCAGAGCATGGGTTGAGGTTGGTTTCATCCACTTTTTCCTTGTTTTTTTCCCTTATTTTGTCTGATTAGTTTCTGTTCGTCCTCATTTTTTGTGCAGCTGTTTCTGGTGTTTTCCTTCATGTTTTTGGACTTTTAATAAGTCTTTCTTGTGTCTCAAGACCTCTTCTTTCTGCTCATTTTGGAATCACGTCAATCTGATTTTTCTAGAGCAAGTTATAGCTATTTCTTTCGTACATGTCATTCTGACCTTTTAGAAATATTGTGTTCTGTTTGCAAATTTCAGCACCGTTGAGATTTGAACCAAAAAAAAAAAGAGTATATACAATGAAAAAAAAAGGGAAAAGAAAAGCAAAGAAGGAAAAGCTGCAAAAAAAAGAAGAGAAGTCAGAATCTGTGAAAAAGAAAGTTGTGTTGGAAATTGTAAATTTTGAATTGTTGACTTGAATTGCAATTGCTGAAGATCCTCTATTCTTGGAATTACCGTTTCTGATTTCTTGAGTTGATCCGGTCATTAAATGTTATATTGTGCATAATTCATAAAAGGAAATTTGCATTCATTCACCTTGTTCTAAACTTCAAATTTCTGATTGCTTCATTACTGATTTCAGATTCCAATTTCCTTTCCATTCTTTCCTCTTGATAATTAATCATTTAACCATTTGTTCTCCCATAATCTGCCACACACCATTTGTTCCATAAATTCATTGTCTTCATTTCCTTTCCTGGTCACTTGCTGTATTTTCTATTGGCTGCACCTACGATTTTTCTTTAAAATGTTGGACTTTTGTTGTCTCTTTGAGAACTTTGCATCTTGGATTCTAATTTGAGATTGCCACTTCAGTTGCTGCTTCTTTTAATTTGTTGGATTTAATTCAGTATAGGAAGCAAGTTGAAAGGAAAAAGGCTTGTTTTCATCATTATAAAAGCCATTACAGGTGTGAAACATGAGTGAATTTGCATCATTTAGAGTGAAACACGTGAGGGAGTGGTCAGGTCCTTTTTCTTGCTATTCACTAACATTTTAGGTGCCAATCATGTCTAAAAGTGAAGATAACCAAGGTGACCTTAAATTGTTCATCAAATCTGTTCAAGAACAATTCAAGAGGCTAATTACTAGGTGGGATGAAATGGATTCTTCTTCTTCCAATAGCAAGGCAAGGCATGGTAAAAACGTTGTTCTAGGAGGAGATGAATCTGATTTTGAGGAGGAAAGCCAACATGAAAGAGTTAGGAGAGCTCCCCATCGAAAGAAAGATGCCTTTTGTAACATCAAGATAAAAATCCCTTCCTTTCAAGGGAAAGCTGATCCTAATGTATATCTTAAATGGGAAAGAAAAGTTGAGTTTGTATTTGACTGCCAATCTTTTTTAGAGGAAAGTAAAGTAAAATTAGCTGCTTTGGAGTTTACAGATTATGCAAGCCTATGGTGGGATCAATTAACCACTAGTAGGAGGTGTTCTAGAGAGAGTCCAATTCGGTCTTGCCCAGAAATGAAGACTCTCATGAGGAAGAGATTTGTCCCTACCCATTACTATAGGGGTGTGCACAAGAGGCTCCATAAAATCAAATAAGGATCTGAGTGTGGAAGAATATTTTTCAGTAAATGCAAATTGCCATGATCAAAGCCGATATTGAGGAAGATTCAGAAGTTACGATGGCAAGATTTCTTGGTGGCTTAGATCCTAAAATTGCTGCAGAAGTTGAATTGCAAAACTACCTTGATATGGAGGAGTTGTTGCATAAAGCCTAATAGTGGAGAAGCATTTTAAGGCAAAACAGAAACTGAAATCACATGCTAGTTCCAACAAAGACTTCAAGTCCTCTTTCAAGTATAAAGGAGAGACCAAGCCTAAAGAGGAGAATAAGTTGAAGATGCAAACACCTACTTCTAAAGGTAAATCTGAACCTACATCTTCTTCTAGTTCTTTTAAAATTAAATGCTTTAAATTGTCAAGGTTTTGGTCACATTGCTTCACAATGTCCAAATAAAAGGACTATGATTTTGCTTGAGAATGGTGTTGTTACTAGTGAAAGTAGTGGTGATGAAGATATGGAAGCTGAGTTAAGCTCCAATGGAGGTGATAAATATGATGTGGAGGTAGCTGAAGCTGTGATTGGTGAGGCTTTAGTGTCAAGGCATGCTCTTAGCATTCAACCTAAAGGGGAGCTTGAAAAGAACAACAAGAGCATATCTTTCACACTAGGTGTTTTGTTAACAACAAGGTATGTAGACTTATTATTGATAATGGGAGCTACACTAATGTTGCTAGTACCTTGTTAGTAGAAAAGCTAGGTTTGCCAACTAGAAAACACCCTACTCCTTATAATTTATTGTGGTTCAATGATAATGGGGATGTTAAAGTTACTAAACAAGTTGTTGTAGCATTTTTCGTAGGAAGTTACCATGATGAGGTTTTGTGTGATATAGCTCCTATATATGCTGGACACTTGTTATTGGGTAGACCTTGGCAATTTGATAGGAAAGTTAAGTATGATGGTTATACTAACAGGTATTCTCTTGAGTTTAATAAGAAAACCATTATGCTAACTCCTCTCAGACCCTTGCAGGCATATGAAGATCAAAACCGAATTACACAAGAAGGCAAGCTAAGAGAGAAAGAAAAGAAAGTGTGTGAGAAAGAAAGAAAAGAAAGTGAGATAGAGAGAAAAGGAAAGAGAGTTACTGAAAAGAAAAGTCAAGAGAGTGAAGAAAAGAAAGTAACACTATTTTTCAGTAGAGGAGAGATTAAGAGGGCTTTATGTAGTGAGACATCTTTGTACTCTTGTATAAGGATGTTTATCTAACCCTTAGTGACCTTGATGAATCTCTTCCTTCTAGTGTTTTGAGTTTGTTGTAGAAATATAAAGACTTATTTCCGGAAGAGGTACCGGATGGATTGCCTCCCATAAGAGGCATTAAACATAGGATTGACTTTATTCCTAGAGCATCTCTTCCTAACTGACCTGCTTATAGGGCAAATCTAGAAGAGACTAAGGAAATTCAGAGGCAAGTGGAGCAACTCATGAAAAAGGGGTTTGTGAGAGAAAGTCTTAGTCCATGTGCTGTTATAGTAATACTTGTGTCCAAGAAGGATGGCAAATGGAAGATGTGTGATGCGATCCATCAAAGGGAGCAAGCTGTCTCAAATACTTAGAATGATCCTCTACAAATTCCAAGTGGCCCAATGACAAGAGCACGAGCTAAAAAAAATGAGAGAAGCCTTAAGTGGACTTGTTCAAGAGACTTGGACTAAGCAAGCAGCAATTGAAGCAACAAAAGTCAAGCGAGATCCAAACATTTCTAATATGGACGTCCTCAATATCATATGGGCTGAAGATGGAGCTGCTGTGGCTAAATTGGGCCAAAACATTATAAATTGAAGTACTTGAACCATGGACCATCCATTGGTGGGCTCATTTAGGGCTAAATAATGCCATTTTGGGCTTAATAAGCTGATTTGTAGAACCCTAATGTATTTGGACGAATTTAGCTTATTTAGGGGGATTTATTTCCTTTTTAGTCTTTAAGAGAATTTGACTTTTATAATTCTGATTGCATAGGTCATTAATTAGAATATTTGCCATTAATTTCCCTAGTTTTCCTTTTCTATGAGCATTGAAGGCAGATTTGATTTACACACTATATAATTGTACTCTGCCTCCCATTGTAATCACATTTTGAACTAATAAAATTGTATTTTCTGGAAATCCCAGACTTGAGAGGAGTGCTCTCTAGGGTTCTTCATTGAACTTGTAGACTTATCAAGGCTTGATCAACCTTGTGGCGTCTTCCAACACTCGGGGTCCTTGTCTCTTCGTATTCAAGGGTTCCAAGTGGATCGTTCAGACTTGATTTAGCTTTCTTGGGGTGTGTATATTTGAGATCGGTTGTGGGTTCAAGGAGACTTGATGATATGAACCAGACTCATGTGGGGAAGGATGCTCGTGTGGAGAAGGACTTGATGATAGATGGCCCAATGACAAGAGGAAGAGTTAAGCGTCTACAAAGAGCAATTGGGCTTCAATTTGCTGAATTAGAAGCCCATAATGTTAGTGCATGCATTGAGGAAGCAAATGGAGCCTTAATCATGCTTATTCAAGCCCAGGTTGATGCTTAAAGAGCCCATTGAAGATAAAGGACGTGAATAGTACTTCAAATGCAAGATGTCCAGCCCATTAGTATTAATTAGTTTCTATTTGGCTGATTATCTATCCTTTTCTGTTTTTAAAAGGATTTGATTTTGTATCCCTATTTTTTAGATCTTTCAGTTAGGATTATGTAGTTAGTTTCCTACTTTTCCTCCAGTAGATAGGTTTGAGCTACACTATAAATATATGTATTCTGCCTTCATTTGAATCAGATTAGAAGTAGTAGAATTATTGAGTGTTTCTCTAATTGTGAGAATCTTATCTTTTCTTTGCTCTTGTGAAACCTTTGTCTTGTCAACCTATCTTTAGGTTGGTGATTCAAGTTCGCAAAAGCCCCCAATTCGTGCTTCGATCCAAGTGCGTCGTTGTGTGGATTGGTTTACTATGTTCGAGGTTAGGCGCATTGTCTAAGTAGCAGGTCAACGTTCTTATAACGTTGGTTGGCTATTTGCTTCCGTCGGGTCTCGAACCATCATCTATCCATCAACCTACGTCGTGAAGATTGGGCCACCCCTTGATTTCGCATCATTTGGTATCAGAGCTTCGGTTTACACGGTAGGTTGTCTATCATACATTCATTATCCACCATTCTACTTCCTTTCTAGCCTCCATATTTTTTTCCTTTTCCATATCCATTCATTGCTACCTTTTATTATAAAAAAAAAAATACTGAACTTTCTACCTTCCCTTGTTTCCAGATTTGATCCTTAGTGTGCAAGATTTGGTTTTTTATGCTACAAGAGCCATTCATTTTGTAATCTGGAAAATTTTTGTTCTGGACGTGTTATTTTTCCCTTATCTGTTCAACCCCTTTCCTTTTGAGATTTTGGACTATTAATAGGTCAATCCTAAGTTTCAGAATCTCAACTTTCATTTCGTTTTAGAATCATCGAATTCGGAGTTCTCTAGAGGAAGTTATTGTTATTTTTAGTGGTAACGTTTTCTGATCTGTTTCTTATTGTGTGATCTTGTGATTCTCTTTCATCTGATCAAAAAAAAAAAAAAGAGGCAAAAAAAAAAAAGGAAAAGGAAAAGGAATAGAAAAGAAAGGCAAAAAAAAAAAAGAAAAAGGTTAGCCAAAAAAAAAGGTGAAAAAAAAAAACGAAAAAAAAAAAATTGTGATCAGAGTTCTTTCATTTGTGATCAGCATTGTTTCCTCTTCCATTTGTTTCCTAATTTTTGTGATCCACTTTCCTATTCCTATATTATTTCCTTTTATCTTGTGATTGTGGACTTTCCTATTGTGACTTCAACTTATTGAATTCCTTTGATTTGAACTTTCCTAATCTAACCCTCCATTGATTTCTCATATCTTGGGTTTTTAGAATCATTGTAATTGGCTCTTTGGTATTTTAAACTTGATTTTGCATTGCTAAGTGGTTAAATCTTCCCTTTTTCATATTGGAACCCTAGCCTAACCAAACCCTAACCTTACTTGTAACTTGTATGCGCCAATCACAACTTTTCATACCATCCACCAGCACATACTTTGGTGAACCGAGAATTGGCAGTCCTCGATCACTTGACAAGGTCTTAGGTAACATAAGAGCTTGGGATTTGATATTGAGAGGTAAAAGGCAAGAGTGGATAGATCATTGTAGAAAAAGCCAATAAGAGAGAGTAAACACGAGTGAGAGTGTTATATCTCAATTGAGTGAAACACGTGAGGAAATATTGGTGAGGTCCTATATACTTTTGTTTCTTTTTCACTAACATGGCAGATAATCGAGAAAAAGGAGTTGCACATGAAAGTGATAATGATGATCACAATTCATTTGGAGTAGCGCCTTTGCAAATGAAAGCGCTAGTGAGTCATTTTGAAAGGATGCTTGATAAGAAGTTGGAAGGGCTCCATGAATGCTTAGATCGAGTGGAGAGTAGAACCTCTAACCAAAGGACTACTACTCAAGCTAACCAAAGACAAGCTCATGCTGCACGCCCACAACACCGTGAATATGCGGAAGACATGGAGAGCCATGATGAAGATTATGAAGGAGAGGAGACTCAGCCAAGAAGAAGGCCACTCAACATACAAAGAAGACCACTGAGGAGGCCTAGAGATGAAGAAGAAGGCCTTGGAGGAGTCAAAGTCAAAATTCCTTCCTTTCAAGGCAAGAGTGATCCAGAAACATACCTAGAGTGGGAGATGCGTGTAGAGCAAATCTTTTCATGCCATAACTACTCTGAGGGTAAGAAGGTCAAAATTGCTGCTCTTGAGTTTACTGATTATGCTCTTATTTGGTGGGACCAGATGCAAAAGGAGCGGACTAGATATGGAGAGCACCTCATCTCAACATGGGAAGAGATGAAGGCTATCATGAGGAGGCGATTCATTCCATCCTATTTTCGAAGGGAACTTCACAATAAGCTTCAACGCCTCACTCAAGGATCCAAGAGTGTGGATGAGTACTACAAGGAAATGCAAATAGCCATGATTAGAGCTAATGTAGAGGAGGATCCAGAAGCAATAATGGCTCGTTTCTTAGATGGGCTTAATCATGACATAGCCGATGTTGTGGAGATGTACCACTATGTTGAGATTCATGACTTAGTCCACCAAGCTGCCAAGGTGGAAAAACAACTCAAAAGGAAGAATATTGCAAGGAAGAACTCCAGTTCAACTTCTTTCAACTCATGGAGGAACAACCCAAAGAAAGATATTCCCTTTACTTCAAATTCAAAGAAAGAAGAAAAGCTGGCTGCACCACCCAAGAAGGTTCAAAGTGGGCCTAATCCTTCAAGAAATCGAGACATAATATGCTTCAAGTGCCAAGGGAGAGGACACATCTCTAGTGAATGTCCTAACAAGCGAACCATGAATATCAACAACCTTGGTGAGTGGGAAACTGAAGGAGAAACAACAGAGGAAGAAGAAGAGCTATTCGTGGAAAATGAAGATGGAGAGTATGCAGAAGAAGGAGAACTCCTTGTAACTAGGAGAGCCCTTAGTGCCCAGATGATGGCAGACGAAGATAAACAAAGAGAGAACTTATTCCATACTCGTTGCCAAATCCAAGGAAAGATATGTGGTGTGATTATAGACGGAGGAAGTTGCTACAATGTGGCAAGTACTGAGCTAGTGGAGAAGTTGAATTTGTCTACTGTCAAGCATCAACGGCCTTACAAACTCCAATGGCTCAATGAATGTGGAGAATTGAGAGTAACCAAGCAAGTTAAGGTAATGTTTTCAATTGGCAAGTATAAGGATGAAGTGATTTGTGATGTTGTACCAATGAAAGCATGTCATATTTTGTTAGGTAGGCCTTGGCAGTATGATAGACGTGTTACACATGATGGTTTTCTAAATCATTATTCTTTTGTACTTAGAGGGGAACCTATAACCCTCCTTCCTATGTCACCAAAGCAAGTGTTAGAAGATCAAATCAAGAGAGAGAAGAAAAGAGAAAGTGAGTGTGTAAAAGTGTCTGAAAAAGAGGAGAGTAAAATTGAGAAAAGAAAAGAGGGCAAGCCAAGAGAAGAGAGAGGAAAAGGAGAGAGAGCTAAAGGTAAAAGAGAGAAAGAGGGAGAAAGAGAGAAAAGTTTGTTAGTAGCAAGAAAGAGTGAGATCAAACAAGCTTTGTTTACTCAACAAAACCTCCTAGTAGTTATCTATAAAGAGACTATGTTGAATACTAACGACTTAACCTCTACTTTGCCTAGTCTTGTTATGTCTCTTTTGCAGGAATATGGAGATGTCTTTCCCGAAGAGGTACCACCTGGGTTGCCACCAATTAGAGGGATAGAACATCAAATTGACTTTATACCTGGAGCACCTTTGCCCAATCGTCCAGCTTACCGAGCTAATCCTGAAGAGACCAAGGAGATTCAAAGACAAGTGCAAGAGCTGCTGGAAAAGGGATATGTGAGGGAGAGCCTTAGCCCATGTGCAGTACCAGTATTGCTCGTGCCTAAAAAGGATGGCACATGGAGAATGTGCATTGATTGTCGAGCCATCAATAATATAACGGTAAGATATCGTCATCCTATCCCTAGGTTAGATGATATGCTTGATGAATTAAATGGCTCCACTATCTTCTCTAAAATTGATTTAAAAAGTGGCTACCATCAAATTAGGATGAAAGAAGGAGATGAATGAAAAACTGCATTTAAGACTAAACATGGACTTTATGAATGGTTAGTTATGCCTTTTGGTCTCACTAATGCACCTAGCACATTTATGAGGTTGATGAATCATGTCTTGCGTGCATTTATAGGTAAATTTGTGGTAGTTTACTTTGATGATATCCTTGTGTACAGTAGGACTTTGCATGAGCATGTAGATCACTTGAGACAAGTCCTAGAGGTTTTAAGAAAAGAAAGATTGTTTGGCAATTTGAATAAATGTGATTTTTGCACTAATAAAGTTGTTTTTCTTGGTTTTGTTGTGAGTGCTGAGGGGGTTGAGGTTGATGAAGAGAAAATCAAAGCCATTCAAGATTGGCCAACCCCTACCACCATCGGACAAGTGAGGAGCTTCCATGGACTTGCAAGCTTTTATAGGAGATTTGTGAGGGACTTCAGCTCACTGGCAGCTCCTTTGAATGAGTTGACAAAGAAGAATGTTCCATTCAAGTGGGGAGAAGCTCAAGAGAAAGCCTTCCAAACCATCAAGGAGAGGCTCATACATGCACCTTTATTAGTCCTTCCAGATTTTAGTAAGATTTTTGAGGTTGAATGTGATGCTAGTGGAATTGGCATAGGAGGTGTACTCATGCAAGAAGGTAAGCCCATTGCATATTTTAGCGAAAAGCTAAGTGGTCCTACTCTTAACTATCCTACATATGATAAGGAGCTATATGCTTTAGTTAGAGTGTTGGAAACTTGGCAACATTATTTGTGGCCTAAAGAATTTGTCATACATTCTGACCATGAGGCTCTAAAACATATTAAGAGCCAAAACAAATTGAATCGAAGACACGCTAGTTGGGTTGAATTCATTGAATCTTTCCCATATGTAATTAAGCATAAGAAAGGTAAGGACAATATTGTTGCTGATGCACTTTCACGTAGGTATGTTCTTCTTTCCATGTTAGACTCTAAGGTTCTTGGTTTTGAGTTCATCAAGGAATTATATACAAATGATGTTGATTTTGGTGAAGCTTTTAACTATTGCAAGCCTGGAGTTGGTTGGGACAAATTTTACTTGCATCAAGGATTCTTGTTTCGTGTTGATAAGCTTTGCATTCCTAATTGTTCTTTGCGTATGTTATTGATGAAGGAAGCACATTCAGGAGGTTTAATGGGACACTTTGGCATTGTAAAAACATTTGATATCTTGAATGAGCATTTTTATTGGCCTAAGATGCGTAGGGATGTTCAAAAGCTTGTGGGGAGATGCGTTGTATGTCATAAAGCAAAATCTAAATTAAATCCCCATGGACTGTATACTCCCCTCCCTATTCCTAGTGTACCTTGGGAAGATGTTTCCATGGATTTTATTGTGGGATTACCTAGGTCTAAGAGGGGGAGGGACTCTATTTTTGTTGTTGTGGACAGGTTTTCTAAAATGGCACACTTCATTGCATGTCATAAGGTTGATGATGCTTCTAATATTGCTAATTTGTTCTTTCAGGAAGTTGTGAGGTTTCATGGGATTCCAAGGACTATAGTGTCAGATCGTGATGCTAAGTTTCTAAGCTATTTTTGGAAGACTTTGTGGAGCAAGTTTGGAACTAAATTGTTATTCTCTACTACTTGTCATCCGCAAACTGATGGACAAACTAAAATTGTTAATAGGACACTATCTTCTTTGTTACGAACTGTGGTTAAAAAGAACCTGAAGAATTGGGAGGAGTGTCTCCCACATGTCGAGTTTGCATACAATAGGGCTGTTCATTCCACTACTAAATATTCACCATTTGAGATTGTATATGGTTTTAATCCTCTTGCACCCATTGACTTAGCTCCTTTGCCTTTGCAGGAAAGAATCAATATGGATGGACAGAAACGTGCTGAGTTTGTTAAGCAAATCCATGAGAAAGCAAAACAAAACATTGAGAGGATGACTCAACAATATGTAGAACGTGCTAATAAGGGACGAAAGAGGGTTGTCTTTGAACCAGGAGATTTGGTTTGGTTGCACCTTAGAAAAGAGAGGTTTCCTGACAAAAGAAAGTCTAAACTTATGCCTCGCGGAGATGGGCCTTTCCGCGTGCTAGAGAGAATTAATGATAATGCCTACAAGATAGATTTACCAGGTGAGTATGGTGTAAGTGCTACTTTTAATGTTTCTGACCTTTCCCCTTATTTTGGTGCAGACTTTGAAGAGTCGAGGACGACTCCTTTTCAAGAGGGGGAGGATGATATGAACCAGACTCATGTGGGGAAGGATGCTCGTGTGGAGAAGGACTTGATGATAGATGGCCCAATGACAAGAGGAAGAGTTAAGCATCTACAAAGAGCAATTGGGCTTCAATTTGCTGAATTAGAAGCCCATAATGTTAGTGCATGCATTGAGGAAGCAAATGGAGCCTTAATCATGCTTATTCAAGCCCAGGTTGATGCTTAAAGAGCCCATTGAAGATAAAGGACGTGAATAGTACTTCAAATGCAAGATGTCCAGCCCATTAGTATTAATTAGTTTCTATTTGGCTGATTATCTATCCTTTTCTGTTTTTAAAAGGATTTGATTTTGTATCCCTATTTTTTAGATCTTTCAGTTAGGATTATGTAGTTAGTTTCCTACTTTTCCTCCAGTAGATAGGTTTGAGCTACACTATAAATATATGTATTCTGCCTTCATTTGAATCAGATTAGAAGTAGTAGAATTATTGAGTGTTTCTCTAATTGTGAGAATCTTATCTTTTCTTTGCTCTTGTGAAACCTTTGTCTTGTCAACCTATCTTTAGGTTGGTGATTCAAGTTCGCAAAAGCCCCCAATTCGTGCTTCGATCCAAGTGCGTCGTTGTGTGGATTGGTTTACTATGTTCGAGGTTAGGCGCATTGTCTAAGTAGCAGGTCAACGTTCTTATAACGTTGGTTGGCTATTTGCTTCCGTCGGGTCTCGAACCATCATCTATCCATCAACCTACGTCGTGAAGATTGGGCCACCCCTTGATTTCGCATCACTTGACTCCTAGTGGATTCGCACCAATGTGTGTGGACTGCCGAGCCATCAACAAAATCGCAGTTAAGTATAGATATCCTATTCCTAGACTTGATGACATGCTTGATGAGTTGCATGGTGCTTGCTTGTTTTCAAAAATAGATCTTAGGAGTGATTATCATCAAATTAGGATGAAAGAGGGTGATGAGTGGAAGACTGCATTTAAGACTAAGTTTGGTTTATATAAATGGCTTGTTATGCCCTTTGGCTTAACTAATGCTCCTAGTATATTCATGAGCTTAATGAATCATGTGTTTCGCCCTTACATAGAAAAGTTTGTTGTTGTATATTTTGATGACATTCTTGTGTTTTCTAAAAGTTTAGAAGAGCATGTTAAGTATTTGCATTCTGTGTTTGTTATTTGAAGAGAAAATAAACTCTTTGCAAATTTAGAGAAATGCTCTTTCTGCTTGGATTCTGTTGTTTTCCTTGGTTGATAGAGTACCACGGAGCTTCAATGACCACCTTCAAAGAGACCATGCATGGCGTAACCATCAAGGAAAGCTTGGGCAAGTTGCTGAATGCGAGCATCAATTTTTAGACCATTAGTATTAATTAGTTTCTAGTTTAGTGATTTGAATAAGGCCATGTGGTCAATTAAATTTTTAGAAAGTTTTATTTCCTTATTATTTTTATTTGTTTCCATTTCTTATAGGGGTTGATTTGTTTCCATTTATTTAGGTTATTTTCTTTCTATTTCCGGATAAACAGTGCACAACCTTGGGAATTATGTTTTAGGAAGTTTCTTAAGTCTTACTTTTAGGGTTTGCTTAGTATTCAAGTTTTAGATTTCCTTTGCCTATAAATAGGCTATCTTTGTATTCAATTGAAAGGAATAAGATGAATGAATGAATTTGAGTATTATTTAATACTTTGTGAGGCTTTTGCTTCTTTGTGTTCTCTGAGAGTTCACATGACTTATCAAAGGATTGGTCTTCCTTTGTGGCATCTCATGGCTAGGGTTCTAAGGGACAAGTTCTTTTAGGGTCTTATCCACTTGACCAACTATCTTTGTTTATATGTGTTCTTATTCTTTACGAGTACTTTTGTCTTCTATTTGTGTGATTGTGTTCCTGAATCTTGCACGATCCAGGTAATGTTGTCAAAAAGAAGGTTCCTAGGACTTATTCCTACGGGGTCTCTCATCATTTGACAAAATGGATGTGAGAGGGAGAGGGTAAATCACGTTTTAGACTCAAGGAAGGAGAGAGGCACTACTTGAAGGATTTGGAAAGAAAACAATGAGATCTAAAGCAAAAAAAAGGAAAGAAAGAAAGTCAGCAAATTTGGAAATAGAAAGGAAATAAAAAAATAGGCAAGAAGCAAATTAGGAAGTAGATAAGAATTTAAAAGGGCAAGGATCAGAAACAAGCAGTTTGGAAAGAATTAAAAAAAAAAAAAGGAAAGTCAGGTTCAGTTTGGAAGAACTTACATTACAAGTAGCAATCACTTTCTTGTGAATTGCAAGTTGTAGGAAGTTACCAATGGGATGCCAAGTAACTTTGAAAATAGGAAACTAATGGGATGCCAAGCAATTGCAATCAATCACAATGAAATAGGAAATTTGTTACTTGAACATAAAAGGACAGAACTTGATAGTTACTCAACTCAAATTGGAAATTCTTCTTTCTTTCTTTTTTTTTCACTTTTTTTCGAATTTATTTTATTTCTTTTTTTTTCAAAAATTTTTTTTTGAGTATCACACTTTTTTTTTTTTGAAGAAACAAAAAATGAAAATATGGGAAAGAGGACAAAACTCACACACAAGTTAGCAAATCACAAGAAAGAAACAAACAAACTATGGATGGTATGAAAAGGAAGATGGAGGCACACTACAATGGAAAAAGGAAAAAGATGGTGATAACCAGTAGGCATACCCATTGGAGCACAACAAATTCGAGAAACCCTCATCCATCAAAAACTTCAAAGAGTTCAAGTGGCCCAAATCATGCATTATGTCCAAAATTTTCAAAGAGTTCAAGATAATATCTATGTTAGACATTGGCCCAAGTTTAGAGCCCAAGATCCATATTTGATCAATTCAAAATATGCTGAATTGGACTTTAGACATGAGATCTCTTTAAAGATGCAAAAGTGGAAGTCTAAGTGGAAGCCCAATGTCCTAAGAAGGTCCATGGAGATGTTGAAGGCCCAATGTAGTTATACTCATACAAGAGGAGTGTCAAGGCCCAATTGGAGTCCAATTGCAAGAGATTAAAAATCATGTGCCAACATGTGATTTTTAATGAAGCATGAGCATTCCATGTAGACTATTGAAAAGAGCTAATTAGTTTTGACTAAGTGATACAATATCAATAGGCATGCCCATTGAAGCACTACAAGTTCGAGAAGCCCTCATCCATCAAGAAACCCAAATCATTCAAAAGCCTATGATTCGGGTCCAAATGGCTCATGAAAGGATAACTTATGCTCAAGAGACCCAAATTGTGCTAGTATATGTCCAAAAATCTCAAAGAGCTCAAAATAATATCTATATTGGACGTCGGCCCAAGTTTAGAACCTAAGATCCATATTTGATCAACATCTCTTTAAATATGCAAAAGTCGAAGTCCAAGTGGAAGCTCAATGTCCTAAGAAGGTCCATGGAGCAACTAAAGTTAATATCCAACATGTTAAAAGCCCAATGACAAGAGAAAGAGTTAAGCATCTACAAAGAGCAATTGGGCTTCAATTTGCTGAATTAGAAGCCCATAATGTTAGTGCATGCATTGAGGAAGCAAATAGAGCCTTAATCATGCTTATTCAAGCCCAAGTTGATGCTTAAAGAGTCCATTGAAGTTAGAGGACGTGAATAGTATTTCAAATACAAGATGTCCAGCCCATTAATATTAATTAGTTTTGACTAGGACTCTAGTTTTGACTAGAACTCTTTTTGAATTTCTTTTTTTTATTATTATATTATTTTTTGGACTTGGTCAATGAGCTTATCTAGGAGATTAAGTTAAAATTAATATCTTAATCTTATTCCTTGATTTTAGGCATTGTTTAAAATATTTCTAATTAGATTTTAAGAGTTTTAGTTTTAGTAGGATTTTAAGTCTTTTAGAAATTTTGCCTATAAAAGGCTCCCTATTGTACTCTATTTTGAATCATGAATGAATAAATGAATTTGAGTATTATTCAATACTTTGTGAGGCTTTTGCTTCTTTGTGTTCTCTGAGAGCTCAAGTGACTTATCAAAGGATTGGTCTTCCTTTGTGGCATCTTGAGGCTAGGGTTCTAAGAGACAAGTTCTCTTAGGGTCTTTCCTTTGACCAACATTCTTGTTGTCTAGCCGGTCCCGGGCAAAGTGTCATCTTGTTGAAGGTTCCTAGGACAAGGTTCCTAGAGGGTCTTGCATCATTTGGTATCAGAGTTTTGGTTCGCTAGTACAAGGTATATCTTTGTGTTTCCCTTCTGCTGTACTTCATACTTTTTCTCCTTCCATTTGTGTTATCTTTTCATCTTCACCTTTGTCTTCCATCTCCTTCTTTCTTCCATTGTTGTGTACCTCCATCCTTATTCCAAAAAAAAAAATTTCAAAAAAAAAATCAAAAAAAATTCGACAAAAGAAAAATTCAAAAAAAGAATTCAAACAAAAATAAGAGAAAAAAAAAAAAGAAAGAGTGAAAAAAAAAGAGAAATTGCAAGTTGTGCAAATTCAAAAGCTTAGAGTTAATTTCCTAATTAGAGTTAGTTTCCTAATTGGAATCAATTTCCTAATTGGAATTAGTTTCCTAATTTGAGTTAATTTCCTAATTGGAGTTAGTTTCCTAATTTTCAGATTTTCTTAAAGTTGGTTTCCTAATTTCCCAAATAGTTCTTAAAGTTTCTTATTTTTGTTAGATTTTCCCTTTTCTTCTCCTTCCTTCCAAGCCATCCAAACCTCCCCTTCCTCCTTTTTTTTTTCTTTCCTCCTTCCCTTTTTGTTACACACCCCTTTTTTTTTTTTTCTCTTTTGTTTGATTCCTTAGGAATTTATATTTTAAGATTCTAGTTTTTTTTATTGCCACTAGTCTGATCTTTTTCATTTGATTTGCTTGTGACTTGCTTAGAACACTTATAAGAAGCAAATTGTTGAGTGGTAAAAGGCTAGAGTATACTGTCTTGATAAAAGCCAAAATTTGAGAGTAAACACGAGTGAATTACTATTCTTGAGTGCAAACACGTGAGAAGAGTGTGTGAGGTCATATCCCTTCTTTCTTTCTTTCTTTGACTAACTTTTCAGGTGATAAGATGTCTAATAAGTACAAATTCCTTGAAGAGGCTAGCGAAGAGCAATTCAAGCAATCTTGTGTAAGGTTGAATGCATTCCAATCCAATACCAACTCTACAGGACAAGATAAGGAAAAGGCATCCCCTGATTTCCATACTAGATGCCTTATCAAAGAGAAAGTCTGCAGCATGGCTATTGATAATAGTAGCTATGTAAATGTTGCTAGTACCTTACTTGTTAAGAAATTAAACTTGCCTACTATAAGCATCCTAGTCCCTATACCTTGTTGAAGGGTAGTACTGAATTTAGGGTTAATAAGCAAGTTTTGATTTCTTTCTCCATTGGTAAATATCATGATAAAGTGCTATGTGATGTGACTCCTATGTATGAGGGACATATTATGCTTGGTAAACCATGGAAACATGTTAGAAAAGCTAAATATGTTAAGCATAAGCACAGATATTGCTATTGCTATTCATTTGTATTCAATGAAAAAAATCATGTATTAGTACCTCTTGATCCTATGGATGCTTATGAGGATCAAATGAGAATAATACAAGCATACAAAATGAAAGAAAAAGAGAGAGAACATGAGTTAGAGAGAGAAAAAGATGAGTTTGAAAAAGAAAAGAATGTGAGTGAAAAGAAAGAGCTAGAGAGTTATGAGAAAAGTGAGAAAAACATGAGTATGAGCTTGTTTGATGAAAAAAGAGAGGTTGAGAAAAACATGGACCTTCTTAGGACATTGGGCTTCCACTTGGACTTCCACTTTTGCATCTTTAAGAAGATCTCATGTTTAAAGTCCAATTCAGCATGTTTTGAATTGATCAAATATAGATCTTGGGCTCTAAACTTGGGCCGACGTCCAACATAGATATTATTTTGAGCTCCTTGAGATTTTTGGACATATACTAACACAATTTGGGCCTCTTGAGCATAGGCCATCCTTTCATGAGCCATTTGGGTCTGAATCATAGACTTTTTTGAATGATTTGGGTTTCTTGATGGATGAAGGCTTCTCGAACTTATAGTGCTCCAATGGGCATGCCTACTAATAAATGATACGATGATGATTGATGGATAGATGATGGTTTGAGACCCGACGGAAGCAAATAGCCAACCAACGTTATAAGAACGTTGATCTGCTACTTAGACAATGCGCCTAACCACTAACACAGTAACCACACAACGATGCACTTGGATCGAAGCACGAATTGAGGGCTTTTTGCGAACTTGAATCACCAACCTAAAGATAGGTTGACAAGACAAAGGTTTCACAAGAGCAAAGAAAAGATAAGATTCTAACAATTAGAGAAACACTCAGAATAATTCTACTACTTCCAATCTGTTTCAAATGAAGGTAGAATACATATATTTATAGTGTAGCTCAAACCTATCTACTGGAGGAAAAATAGGAAACTAACTACATAATCTTAACTGAAAGATCTAAAAAATAGGGATACAAAATCAAATCTTTTTAAAAACAGAAAAGAAAAGATAATCAGCCTAATGGGCTGGACATCTTGCATTTGAAGTACTATTCAAGTCCTCTAGCTTCAATGGGCTCTTTAAGTATCAACTTGGGCTTGAATAAGCATGATTAAGGCTCCATTTGCTTCCTCAATGCATGCACTAACATTATGGGCTTCTAATTCAGCAAATTGAAACTCAATTGCTCTTTGTAGACACTTAACTCTTCCTCTTGTCATTGGGCTATCTATCATCAAGTCCTTCTCCACACGAGCATCCTTCTCCACATGAGTTTAGTTCATATCAAGAGGCCCATACACAAAGATCAAGAGAGAAAGCTATGAAGAAGGCCTTGAATGAAGTGATCAAAAAACTAATGGACTTGGAGCCCATAGTCTTAGCTGAATATGAAGCCCAAAAGGAACAAAATGGTATGAAGATTATTTCATATCTACAAGATGTTAGCCCAAGCCCAAAAGGAGCCTAATTGAAGGAGCCCAGCCATTTTCCACAAAATTATCTTTGTTTTATTTTGTTTTAATTTGATTGTTTCTATTTCAGATTTTTAGCTTTATTAGGTGCCATTCTTGGTGAATTTATCCAGACTTAAATTTCTTTTATTTTCCTGCCATGTAAAAGGTGTCACCTAGGAGTTATTCTGTGTTTAGAGTTTTATTTTTTCAAATGCCTATATAAGGCCCATTTGTACTCCAAGAATTAGTAGATTGAATGAATTATCTTTTTCAGAATCATTTCTGACTTGTGAGGTTTCTCTTATGGCTTTTGTGTGCTGGAGAAAATCTTTGACTCATCAAAGGAGTGGTTTCCTTTGTGGCGTCCCGGATTAGGAATCTAAGAGATGGATTCTCTTAGGGTTCAATCCCATTAACCAACATCTCTTCTTCTTCTTCTTCATTCCTTTCTTTGTTCTTCGTCGCTTGGTGTCCAGATCTATGTATTTGCTTGTTCTTGTGTTGTAGCCAAATTCCAATCACTGATCCGTGTTATTTAGGGTTCCTAGAACGGGCTTCTAAGGAGTCTCACATCATTTGATATCAGAGCATGGGTTGAGGTTGGTTTCATCCACTTTTTCCTTGTTTTTTTCCCTTATTTTGTCTGATTAGTTTCTGTTCGTCCTCATTTTTTGTGCAGCTGTTTCTGGTGTTTTCCTTCATGTTTTTGGACTTTTAATAAGTCTTTCTTGTGTCTCAAGACCTCTTCTTTCTGCTCATTTTGGAATCACGTCAATCTGATTTTTCTAGAGCAAGTTATAGCTATTTCTTTCGTACATGTCATTCTGACCTTTTAGAAATATTGTGTTCTGTTTGCAAATTTCAGCACCGTTGAGATTTGAACCAAAAAAAAAAAGAGTATATACAATGAAAAAAAAAGGGAAAAGAAAAGCAAAGAAGGAAAAGCTGCAAAAAAAAGAAGAGAAGTCAGAATCTGTGAAAAAGAAAGTTGTGTTGGAAATTGTAAATTTTGAATTGTTGACTTGAATTGCAATTGCTGAAGATCCTCTATTCTTGGAATTACCGTTTCTGATTTCTTGAGTTGATCCGGTCATTAAATGTTATATTGTGCATAATTCATAAAAGGAAATTTGCATTCATTCACCTTGTTCTAAACTTCAAATTTCTGATTGCTTCATTACTGATTTCAGATTCCAATTTCCTTTCCATTCTTTCCTCTTGATAATTAATCATTTAACCATTTGTTCTCCCATAATCTGCCACACACCATTTGTTCCATAAATTCATTGTCTTCATTTCCTTTCCTGGTCACTTGCTGTATTTTCTATTGGCTGCACCTACGATTTTTCTTTAAAATGTTGGACTTTTGTTGTCTCTTTGAGAACTTTGTTCCATAAGGTTGAATGCATTCCAATCCAATACCAACTCTACAGGACAAGATAAGGAAAAGGCATCCCCTGATTTCCATACTAGATGCCTTATCAAAGAGAAAGTCTGCAGCATGGCTATTGATAATAGTAGCTATGTAAATGTTGCTAGTACCTTACTTGTTAAGAAATTAAACTTGCCTACTATAAGCATCCTAGTCCCTATACCTTGTTGAAGGGTAGTACTGAATTTAGGGTTAATAAGCAAGTTTTGATTTCTTTCTCCATTGGTAAATATCATGATAAAGTGCTATGTGATGTGACTCCTATGTATGAGGGACATATTATGCTTGGTAAACCATGGAAACATGTTAGAAAAGCTAAATATGTTAAGCATAAGCACAGATATTGCTATTGCTATTCATTTGTATTCAATGAAAAAAATCATGTATTAGTACCTCTTGATCCTATGGATGCTTATGAGGATCAAATGAGAATAATACAAGCATACAAAATGAAAGAAAAAGAGAGAGAACATGAGTTAGAGAGAGAAAAAGATGAGTTTGAAAAAGAAAAGAATGTGAGTGAAAAGAAAGAGCTAGAGAGTTATGAGAAAAGTAAGAAAAACATGAGTATGAGCTTGTTTGATGAAAAAAGAGAGGTTGAGTATGAGTATGAGCTTGTTTTCAACGAAGTCACCTAATGAACCATCATCTTCAACTAGCATTAAAAAAAAGTTGTAATTGCCTAGATTTGCTTCCTAAAAATCTACCTAATGGCGAAGATTCGAGGATGAATCTTTTCAAAGAGGGAGGGAATGATACAATACCAGTAGGCATACTCATTGGAGCACAACAAGTTCAAGAAACCCTCATCCATCAAAAACTTCAAAGAGTTCAAGTGGCCCAAATCATGCATTATGTCCAAAATTTTCAAAGAGTTCAAGATAATATCTATGTTAGATGTTGGCCCAAGTTTAGAGCCCAAGATCCATATTTGATCAATTCAAAATATGCTGAATTGGACTTTAGACATGAGATCTCTTTAAAGATGCAAAAGTGGAAGCCCAATGTCCTAAGAAGGTCCATGGAGATGTTGAAGGCCCAATGTAGTTATACTCATACAAGAGGAGTGTCAAGGCCCAATTGGAGTCCAATTGCAAGAGATTAAAAATCATGTGCCAACATGTGATTTTTAATGAAGCATGAGCATTCCATGTGGACTATTGAAAAGAGCTAATTAGTTTTGACTAGGAGTCTTTTTGAATTTCGTTTTTTATTATTATATTATTTTTTGGACTTGGTCAAGGAGCTTATTTAGGAGATTAAGTTAAAATTAATATCCTAATCTTGTTCCTTGATTTTAGGCATTATTTAAAATATTTCTAATTAGATTTTAGAGTTTTAGTTTTATTAGGATTTTAAGTCTTTTAGAAATTTTGCCTATAAAAGGCCCCCTATTGTACTCTATTTTGGAAGATCATGAATAAATAAATTTGAGTATTATTCAATACTTTGTGAGGCTTTTTGCTTCTTTGTATTCTCTGAGAGTTCACGTGACTTATCAAAGGATTGGTCTTCCTTTGTGGCGTCTTGAGGCTAGGGTTCTAAGAGACAAGTTCTCTTAGGGTCTTTCCTTTGACCAACATTCTTGTTGTCTAGCCGGTCCTGGGCAAAGTGTCATCTTGTTGAAGGTTCCTAGGACAAGGTTCCTAGAGGGTCTTGCATCAGATGGAAGACAAAGATGAAGATGGAAAAGGTAACACAAATGGAAGGAGCGAAGGTATGAAGAACAGTGGAAGGAAAACACAAAGATATACCTTGCACTATTGAACCTATGCTCTGATACCAAATGATGAGAGACCCCATAGGAAAAAGTCCTAAGAACCTTTTTTTTGACAACATTTCCCGGATCGTGCAAGATTCAAGTACACAATCACGCAAATAGAAGACAAAAGAACTCGTAAAGAATAAGAACACATATAAATAAAGATAGTTGGTCAAGTGAGTAAGACCCTAAGAGAACTTGTCCCTTAGAACCCTAGCCATGAGACGCCACAAAGGATGACCACTCCTTTGATAAGCCCAGGTTGAATTCACTCCATCGCTCAAGGAGCAAAAGGAACCTCACAAAAATAGAACATAAGTCCTGAAAAGAAAATTCTTTTTATTCATCTTATTCTTTTTTAATTGAATACAAAGATAGCCTATTTATAGGCAAAGGAAATCCAAAACTTGAATACTAAGCAAACCCTAAAAGTAAGACTTAAGAAACTTCCTAAAATATAATTCTCAAGGTTGTGCACTGTTCACGTTCACTGTTCATCCAGAAATAGAAAAAAAAATAACCTAAATAAATGGAAACAAATCAACCCCTAAAAGAAATGGAAACAAATCAACCCCTAAAAGAAATGGAAACAAATAATTATGAAATAATAAGGAAATAAAACTTTCTAAAAACTTAATTGACCACATGGCCTTATTCAAATCACTAAAATAGAAACTAATTAATACTAATGGTCTGAAAATTGATGCTCACATTCAGCAACTTGCCCAAGCTTTCCTTGATAGTTACGCCATGCATGGTCTCCTTGAAGGTGGTCATTGAAGCTCCGTGGTACTCTATCATTAGCTTTCCTTTTCGAAAAGATTCGTCCTCGAATCTCTCTTAAATGTTAATAGGAAAGAAAATATTGCTTGAGTGTTACTTAATTGAATCACAAACCAAATAGGAAACAAATCAGAATATACTAAACTTTCCAATTTTTTTTTCTTTTCTAATTTAAGCTTTTTTCTTTCTTTTTTTCCGTTTTTTTTTTGGAATTGGGCAATTTCCTTCCTCCTTTTTTTTCTTTTTTTTTTGTTTTTCATGTCCTTTTCTTTTTTTTTCGTTTTTTTTTCTCCATTATGTTTCTTTTGGTGTCTTGCTAGTTATCTTTCTTGTGTGAGTTTTTGTCCAGATCCCAACAAAAAAAAAACGAAAAAAAACAAGAAAAGGCAGCAAAGAATAAAGTGGCAATCCCAAAACCAGAAAATTCCAAGTTAAAATCTTCAAAGAGCCAAAAGAAAAAGGGGCAAGGGGGTAGTAATAATAATGCAAAAGAAAAGAAGAAAAACGTGTAGCAATATGGGGAAAAGAAAGAAATCAAAATAAGAAGGAAACAAGAGAAAGGAACATGAAACAACAATAGAGGAAAGAGAGTAGATTCAGCAAAAAAAGGAAAAACGAAATTTGACAAAATGGATGTGAGAAGGAGAGGGTAAATCACGTTTTAGACCTGATCAAGGAAGGAGAGAGGCACAACTTGAAGGATTGGAAAGAAAACAATGAGATCTAAAGCAAAAAAATGGAAAGAAAGAAAGTCAGCAAATTTGGAAGTAGAAAGGAAATAAAAAAATAGGCAAGAAGCAAATTAGGAAGTAGCTAAGAATCTAAAAGGGCAAGGATAAAAAACAAGCAGTTTGGAAAGAATTAAAAAAAAAAAAAGGAAAGTCAAGTTCAATTTAGGAAATTTGGAAGCTTACAACCCAAGTTTACAGAATTAAGAAAGTGATTACTACTTGTAATGTAAGTTCTTCACAAATTGGTAACTTCCTACAACTTGCAATTCAGGTTAGCCAAAATAGGAACTTTGAAAATAGGAAACTAATGGGATGCCAAGCAATTGCAATTAATCACAATGAAATAGGAAATTTGTTACTTGAACATAAAAGGACAGAACTTCATAGTTACTCAACTCAAATTGGAAATTCTTCTTTCTTTCTTTTTTTTTCACTTTTTTTTTCGAATTTATTTTATTTCTTTTTTTTTCAAAATTTTTTTTTGAGTATCACACACTCCTTTTTTTTTTGAAGAAACAAAAAATGAAAATATGGGAAAGAGGACAAAACTCACACACAAGTTAGCAAATCACAAGAAAAAAACAAACAAACTATGGATGGTATGAAAAGGAAGATGGAGGCACACTACAATGGAAAAAGGAAAAAGATGGAAGACAAAGATGAAGATGGAAAAGGTAACACAAATGGAAGGAGAGAAGGTATGAAGAGCAGTGGAAGGAAAACACAAAGATATACCTTGCACTAGCGAACCTATGCTCTGGTCTTCCTTTGTGGCGTCTCATGGCTAGGGTTCTAAGGGACAAGTTCTCTTAGGGTCTTATCCACTTGACCAACTATCTTTGTTTATATGTGTTCTTATTCTTTATGAGTACTTTTGTCTTCTATTTGTGTGATTGTGTTCTTGAATCTTGCACGATCCGGGTAATGTTGTCAAAGGGATGGTTCCTAGGACTTATTCCTACGGGGTCTCTCATCATTTGGTATCAGAGCATAGGTTCGCTAGTGCAAGGTATATCTTTGTGTTTTCCTTCCATTATTCTTCATACCTTCTCTCCTTCCATTTGTGTTACCTTTTCCATCTTCATCTTTATCTTCCATCTTCTTCCTTCTTCCATTGTAGTGTGCCTCCATCTTCCTTTTCATACCATCCATAGTTTGTTTGTTTGTTTTTCTTGTGATTTGCTAACTTGTGTGTGAGTTTTGTCCTCTTTGCCATATTTTCATTTTTTTTCTTCAAAAAAAAAAAGAGAGTGTGTGATACTCCAAAAAAAATTTTTTGAAAAAAAAAATAAATTCGAAAAAAAAAACTGAAAAAAAAAGAAGTGAAAAAAAGAAAGAAAGAAAGAAGAATTTCCAATTTGAGTTGAGTAACTATCAAGTTCTGTCCTTTTATGTTCAAGTAACAAATTTCCTATTTCTTTGTGATTGATTGCAATTGCTTGGCATCCCATTAGTTTCCTATTTTCAAAGTTCCTATTTTGGCTAACCTGAATTGCAAGTTGTAGGAAGTTACCAATTTGTGAAGAACTTACATTACAAGTAGCAATCACTTTCTTAATTCTGTAAACTTGGGTGGTAAGCTTCCAAATTTCCTAAATTGAACCTGACTTTCCTTTTTTTTTTTTTTAATTTTTTCCTATTTTTCTTTTCTTTCCAAACTGCTTGTTTCTGATCCTTGCCCTTTTAAATTCTTATCTACTTCCTAATTTGCTTCATGCTTATTTTTTTTATTTCCTTTCTATTTCCAGATTTGCTGACTTTCTTTCTTTCCATTTTATTGCTTTAGATCTCATTGTTTTCTTTCCAAATCCTTCAAGTTGTGCCTCTCTCCTTCCTTGATCAGGTCTAAAACGTGATTTACCTCTCCCTCTCACGTCCATTTTGTCGAATTTCGTTTTTCTTTTTTCTTTGCTGAATCTACTCTCTTTCCTCTATTGTTGTTTCATGTTCCTTTCTCTTGTTTCCTTCTTGTTTTGATTTCTTTCTTTTCCCCATATTGCTACACATTTTTCTTCTTTTCTTTTGCATTATTATTACTACCCCTTGCCCCTTTTTCTTTTGGCTCTTTGAGGATTTTAACTTGGAATTTTCTGGTTTTGGGATTGCCACTTTATTCTTTGCTCCTATTGATTTGTTTTTGTTTCTAATTAAGAGCACTAAAAAGAAGCAAGTGAGTGGTAAAAGGCAAGAGTGTCATATTAAAGATAAAAGCCAAATTTTGAGTGAAACACGAGTGGATTTGCAATATTTTGAGTAATACACGTGAGAAGAGTGTGTGAGGTCCTACTTCATATTATTTTTTTTATTCTGTCCACTAACATTTCAAGGGATTTGTGTGGATGAAGAGAAGGTGAAAGCTATCTGTGAGTGGCCTACACCAAAGAATGCAAATGAAGTAAGGAGTTTCCATGGCTTAGCTAGCTTCTATAGACGTTTTGTGAGGGACTTCTCCTCCATTGCTGCACCTTTGAATGATTTGGTAAAGAAAAATGTAATTTTCAAGTGGGGTGAAATACAAGAGGTTGCATTTAGCACTTTGAAAGAAAAATTAACTAATGCTCCTTTACTTGTTTTACCTGATTTTTCTAAAGTATTTGAAATTGAATGTGATGCATCTGGAATTGGAATTGGGGCTGTTTTAATGCAAGATTCTAAACCCATTGCTTTCTTTAGTGAAAAATTAAGTGGAGCTACTTTGAATTATTCCACATATGACAAAGAGTTGTATGCTTTAAAAAGAACCTTTTCTAAATTTACACATAAAGGCTATTCTTCCTAAGAATGCAAAAGACCTCACGCAAATGACCAAGATGATCATCTAAACTCTTACTATAGATCAAAATATCATCAAAATAAACAACAACACATTTCCCAATGAGAGAACGAAAAACATGATTCATTAAGCTCATAAATGTACAGGGTGCATTAGTTAATCCAAATGGCATAATTAACCACTCATACAATCCAAACTTAGTTTTAAATGCAGTTTTCCATTTATCACCTTTCATTCTAATTTGATGATATCCACTCCTAAGATCAATTTTAGAAAATAAAGATGCACAATGCAACTCATCAAGCATATATCATTTAATCTAAGAATGGGATAACGATACTTAATTGTGATTTTATTGATGGCTCTACAATCCACGCACATTCTCCACTTGCCATCCTTCTTAGGCACTAGGATCACTGGAACCGCACAAGGACTTAAGCTCTCTCTAACAAAGCCTTTCTTCATGAGCTCTTCAACTTGACAGTGGATTTCCTTAGTTTCCTCCGGATTGGCTCTATATGCTAGTCTATTAGGAATGGATGCTCTAGGGATGAAATCTATACGATATTCAATGCCTCTCAAAGGGGGCAAACCATTGGGAATTTCCTTTGGAAACAAATCACCAAAATCTTGCAAAAGAGACACAACACTAGAGGGAAAAGAGGAATCAAGTTTATTAGTAGAAAAATAAATTTCCTTGTACAAGAGTACAAGTACTTGCTCATCAGCCAACATAGCTCTCTTAATCTCTCTTTTTCCAGAAAAGAAACTCACTTTTTTTTCATCAATTTTCTCACTTTCATGCCTTTTCTTTTCAATCACTTTCTTTTCTTTTTCCCTCTCCTTTCTTTCTTTTCTCTCTTTCTCTCTCAATTTGCACTCATTTTCAATTCTAAGTTGATCCTCATAAACTTGCATGGGTCTGAGAGGAGTAAGCACAACAATTTTACCGTTGAAAGGAAAAGAATGGCAATTTTTATATCCATCATGTTTAACTCGTCTATCAAATTGCCATGGTTTACCAAGCAAAATATGTCCAGCATACATAGGAGCTATATCACACAAGACTTCATCATGATAATTACCAATAGAAAAAGAAATTAACACTTGCTTAGTAACTTTAACCTCACCACAATCATTAAGCCATTGCAACTTATAAGGACTAGGATGCTTTAAAGTAGGCAAATTCAGTTTATCAACAAGCAAGATACTAGCAACATTTGTACAACTACCACCATCAATAATCATGCTACATACCTTGTTCTGGACAAAACATCTAGTATGGAAAATGTGCTCACGCTGCTCTTTCTCATGATCTTCCTTGGGTTGAATATTTAGAGCACGCCTAGACACCAAAGTCTCTCCATGCACGGGGTCACTAAGCTCCAACTCAGAATCCTCTCCATAAAAAAATAGGCAAGTTTAGTATATTCTGATTTGTTTCCTATTTGGTTTGTGATTCAATTAAGTAACACCCAAGCAATATTTTCTTTCCTATAAACATTCAAGAGAGATTCGAGGACGAATATTTTCAAAGAGGAAGGGAATGATAGAGTACCACGGAGCTTCAATGACCACCTTCAAAGAGACCATGCATGGCGTAACCATCAAGGAAAGCTTGGGCAAGTTGCTGAATGCGAACATCAATTTTTAGACCATTAGTATTAATTAGTTTCTAGTTTAGTGATTTGAATAAGGCCATGTGGTCAATTAAATTTTTAGAAAGTTTTATTTCCTTATTATTTTTATTTGTTTCCATTTCTTTTAGGGGTTGATTTGTTTCCATTTATTTAGGTTATTTTCTTTCTATTTCCGGATGAACAGTGCACAACCTTGGGAATTATGTTTTAGGAAGTTTCTTAAGTCTTACTTTTAGGGTTTGCTTAGTATTCAAGTTTTAGATTTCCTTTGCCTATAAATAGGCTATCTTTATATTCAATTGAAAGGAATAAGATGAATGAATGAATTTGAGTATTATTCAATACTTTGTGAGACTTTTGCTTCTTTGTGTTCTCTGAGAGTTCACATAACTTATCAAAGGATTGGTCTTCCTTTGTGGCATCTCATGGCTAGGGTTCTAAGGGACAAGTTCTTTTAGGGTCTTATCCACTTGACCAACTATCTTTGTTTATATATGTTCTTATTCTTTACGAGTACTTTTGTCTTCTATTTGTGTGATTGTGTTCCTGAATCTTGCATGATCCGGGTAATGTTGTCAAAAAGAAGGTTCTTAGGACTTATTCCTACGGGGTCTCTCATCATTGGTTTTGTTATAGGTGCTGATAGCCTCCGGGTAGATGAAGAGAAGGTGAAGGCAATTCAGGAGTGGCCAACACCTAAGAATGCTAGTGAGGTGAGGAGTTTCCACGGACTTGCAAGTTTCTACCGACGTTTTGTAAAGGACTTCTCAACCCTTACTGCACCTTTAAATGAGCTGGTAAAGAAAAATATTGCCTTTAAATGGGGTGAGGCACAAGAGGTGGCTTTGAACAGTTTGAAAGATAAATTGACCAATGCCCCTCTACTTATTCTTCCTAATTTCTCTAAAGTTTTTGAAGTTGAATGTGATACCTCTGGAATTGGTATTGGTGCTATTTTGATGCAAGAGTATAGCCCTATTGCTTACTTTAGTGAGAAGCTTAATGGTGCTTGTTTGAATTATTCAACTTATGACAAGGAATTATATACTTTAAAAAGAACTCTGGAACATTAGCAACATTATTTATGGTCTAAAGAATTTGTTTTGCATTCTGATCATAAGAGTCCTCAATACCTAAAGACCTAAGATAAGTTGAATAAGAGGCATGCTGTGTGGCTTGAATTCATTGATTCACTTCTTTATGTGCTTAAACATAAAAAGGGGAAAGAAAATGTTATGGCTGATGCTTTGTCTAGGAGTAGTCTCATTACATCAATGCAAGCTAGGTTGATTGGTTTTGAATCTTTCAAAAGCATGTATGAATGTGACGCTGACTTTGCTGAAACTTGGAAGTTGTGTGAAAAATATGGTGCTCATGATTTCTTTAGATTTGATGGTTTCTTATTTAAATAAAATAAATTATATGTACCTGTTTGTTCTATGCGTGAGCTTTTAGTTAAAGAATCTCATGGGGGTAGTTTGATGGGGCACTTTAGGATAGAAAAGACTTTATCCATATTGAAAGAACATTTTTATTGGCCTCATATGCATAGGGACGTGATTGTTATGTGTAAAAGGTACATTGTATGCAAGCACGCTAAATCTAAAGTGCAACCACATGGCTTGTGTATCCTTTACCTGTTCCTTCTCATCCTTGGGTAGATATTTCAATGGATTTTGTGCTTGGATTGCCTAGAACATCTAGTGGAAAGGATAGCATATTTGTTGTTGTTGATCGATTTAGTAAAATGGCTCATTTCATTGCTTGCTCAAAAACAAATGATGCTGTCCATATTTCTAATTTGTTTTTCAAGAAGATTGTTAGATTGCATGGTTTGCCCCGATCTATTGTGAGTGACTGTGATGTTAAATTGGTTAGTCACTTTTAGAAGACTTTGTGGGCTAAGCTAGGTACGAAGCTTGTGTTTTCTACTGTTGCACATCCTCAAACGGATGGACAAACCGAAGTGGTGAATCGAATACTTTCTTCCTTATTGCGTGTTGTAATTCAAAAAAATTTGAAGAATTGGGAAAAGTGTTTGCCTCACATTGAGTTTGCATATAATCGTGCCTTGCATTCTACAATTGAGTTTTCTCCTTTTGAGATTGTATATGGTTTTAATCCTTTGACTCCCTTGGATTTACTTCCTTTGCCTTGTAATGAGTTTGCTAACCTTGATGGTGCAAAGAAAGCTAAGTTTGTGCAAGATCTTCATGCTAAGGTTAAGGCGAACATTGAGTGCAAGAATGAGCAATATGCTTAACATGCTAATAAAGGTCAAAGGAAGGTTATCTTTGAACCAGGAGATTGGGTGTGAGTTCATTTGAGGAAAGAAAGGTTTCCTCAACAAAGGAAGTCCAAATTACACCCAAGAGGCGATGGTCCTTTCCAAGTGTTGGAAAGAATAAATGATAATGCATATAAAATTGATTTACCTAGTTCTTATGGGAATGTAAGCGCAACTTTCAATGTGGCTGACCTTTCTCTTTTTGATATTGCAGATTCGAGAACGAATCCTTTTCAAGAGGGAGGGAATGATGGAGGTGAGCTAGGAGACTTGAAAAAGCTTGAACAAAATCAAGAACTTAGAAACAAAAGGACTAGACGTGACTCTAAAAGATGGCCAACTAAAGACCCATTACAAGGTATGGGAGGTCTATGCACAAGATTAAGAGCCAAAGCTATGAAGGAGGCCTTGAATGGAGTGATCCAAAAACTAATGGACTTGGAGCCCATAGTCTTAGCTAAATATGAAGCCCAAAAGGAACAAAATAACATGAAAATTATTTCATATCTACAAGATGCTAGCCCAAGCCCAAAAAGGAGCCTAATTGAAGGAGCCCAGCTATTTTCCACAAAATTCTCTTAGTTTTATTTTGTTTTAATTTGATTGTTTCTGTTTCAGATTTTTAACTTTATTAGGCGCCATTCTTGGTGAATTTGTCCATACTTAAATTTCTTTTATTTTCCCGCCATGTAAAAGGTGCCACCTAGTAGTTATTCTGTGTTTAGGGTTTTATTTTTCAAATGCCTATATAAGACCCATTTGCACTGCAAGAATTGACAAATTGAATGAATTATCTTTTTCAGAATCATTTCTGACTTGTGAGGTTTCTTTTGTGGCCTTTGTGTGCTGGAGAAAGTCTTTGACTTATCAAATGAGTGGTTTCCTTTGTGGCGTCCCGGATTAGGATTCTAAGAGATGGGTTCTCTTAGGATTCAATCCCATTGACCAACTTCTCTTTTTCTTCTTCTTCGTTCCTTTTTTTGTTCTTCGTCACTTGTTGACCAAATCTATGTATTTGTTTGTTCTTGTGTTTCAGCCAAATTCTGATTACTGATCCATGTTATTTGGGGTTCTTAGAATGGGTTTCTAAGGGTTTCACATCATTTGGACTTGCCTCACCCATTTTCTCCAAGAGGTTTTGACTCAACCTTACTTTTAGGAGTCAACCTCACTCTTGGAAGACTCTTTACTTTGTCTTAACTAATTCTAAGTGTTCTTGGCTCATCCTCACCATGGCTAGAAGGTTCATGGCTTCTCCACACTCAAGCAAACCAAGACAAGCATATAAAACATCATTTGAATGCATAAAACATCATCATAGTACCATGGAATAAAAACTCATGCTAAAATACTTTTCATAACTCAAAACACATATACACACATCCAAAGACAATGTAAGCACACATTCATGCATGAAAGAATTGGAGACTGCTACCTTACTTGCATTCACACACTTTTTCCTTGAGCCTTGAGTCCTATCCCTTGACCTCACACACCCAAAAAGGTGGAGATCATTTCTCTTGGTCTAGACACATTATATGGAAGCTAATTACACTTTGGAATCACATTCTAAGGCCACCATTCACTACGAAAGTTAGACGACTCATAAGGCTTTTTTATAGTTCTATAATGCACTTAATGAAGCAACCTTAAGAAAACATCATCTTGGCTCCATTCTTTCCATTCATTTATGATTCTTGACACTATTGAAACCTCTTGGAGTCATCACACAATCAAATCAAGGAGCCTAGCTAGGTGTTGCTTCTTTGAGCCATAATATGGAACCTATAATACCATCTCACTATCCATGGCTTCTAAAATTTTTCCAAGGCTTCCTCTCATACTCTCCCATCATACATGACGCAAAAATAAGCTTGGAATTAAATTAAAACTACCCTTTGGTGCTTTTCTAGCCTAGGCTAAAACTATGCACTATATGAACACCAAGTGAGCTTGCTTCCTTTTCGATGGAAGATGCATATGAGCAGTCTTATAGGGATCTCAAGAGCTCATCCAAATATTCATTTAGGCCTAGGAACAATTACATCAAATCAGATTGTCAAGGGAGCTCATGAAACCTTAGGTTTACTATCTTGAAAATCAATGGCTTTTACTTGGATTTCTTTGCATATTCTTACTATCCTCCCTTAAATTCATAGAATTCACCCTTGGTTTTCCCTAAAACTCAAGCCCTCTTGCAGCTACATATATGGGGCGAAATAGGGAGAAGAAGGGGGAAGAAGTAGCTACCATAGGATGGAGATTTTACCTTATTTTTCCTTATTTTCTTGCCTGATTCTCACTTTCCTTGGCCTTCTTTCTTCAAATCTGAATTTTTCCATCTATTCTTTCCTCAAAATGGATCCAAAAACTTCAATAAAACCATAGAAAAGAAAGTTTAAGAGGAGAGGAACAAGTTTGGAAGAAGGAAGAGCATGAAAATTCATGAAATTCCTGACCTTTTTCTTGCTTTTTCTCCTCCTTTCTTCTCCTCCATGGTGCACCTAAGAGAACTGGTGTTTTCTCTGGTTTTTGGGAAGAATAGGTCATGCAAATGAAGGGGGAGAAGAAACAAGAAACCTAAAGAGTGTTCAAGAAGCTTCCATGATGGAGGTGAGATAGGAGATTGAATGAATTATCTTTTCAGAATCATTTCTGATTTGTGAGGTTTCTCTTGTGGCCTTTGTGTATTGGAGAAAATCTTTGACTTATCAAAGGAGTGGTTTCCTTTGTAGCATCCCGGATTAGGGTTCTAAGAGACGAGTTCTCTTAGGGTTCAATTCCATTGACCAACATCTCTTCTTCTTCTTCTTTGTTCTTTGTTGCTTATTATCCATATTATTTGTTCTTGTACTGCATGCCAAAATTCGATCACTTATCTGTGTTATTTGGGGTTTCTAGAACGAGTTTCTAAGGGGTCTCACATCATCTGGTATCAGAGTATTGGTTGAGGTTGGTTTCATCCACTTTTTCTTTGTTCTTTTCTTTCTTCTCATTTTGGAATCACGTCAATATGATTTTTCTAGAGCAAGTTATAGCTGTTTCTTGCATGCATGTCATTCTGATCTTTCAGAAATCTTGTGTTCTGTTTGCAAATTTCAGCACCTTTGAGATTCAAAAAAAAAAAGAGAGAGTATATTTCAGTGAAAAAAAAAAGAAAAGAAAAGAAGGAAAAGTTGCAAAAAAGAAAAAAAAAGGAAGTCAAAATCTGTGAAAAAGAAAGTTGTGCTGGAAATTATAAATTGTTGACTTAAATTGCAATTGCTGAAGATCATCTATTCTTGGAATTACCATTTTTAATCCTCGAGTTGATCTGGTCATTAAATGTCATATTGTGCACAATTCATAAAAGGAAATTTTGCATTCATTCACCTTATTCTAAATTTCAAATTTCTGATTGCTTCATTACTGATTTCAGATTCTAATTTCCTTTCCATCCTTTCCTCTTGATAATTAATCATTTACCCATTTGTTCTCCCATAATCTGCCACATACCATTTGTTCCATAAATTCATTGTCTTCATTTCCTTTCCTAGTCACTTGCTGTATTTTCCATTGGCTGCACCTACAAACTTTTTCTTAAATGTTGGACTTTTGTTGTCTCTTGGAGAACTTTGCATCTTGAATTCTAATTTGAGATTGCCACTTCAGTTGCTACTTCTTTGATTTGTTGGATTTAATTTAGTACACTATAGGAAGCAAGTTGAGAGGAAAAAGGCAAGAGTGTTTTCATCATTGTAAAAGCCATTTGATACGAGACCCACTAGGAACATGCCCTAGAAAACCTCCAACAATTTGAAACTTTGCCCGGGACTGGCTAGAAAACTAGAATGTTGGTCAAAGGAAAGACCCTAAGAGAACTTGTCTCTTAGAACCCTAGCTTCAAGACGCCACAAAGGAAGACCAATCCTTTGATAAGTCATGTGAACTTTCAGAGAACACAAAGAAGCAAAAGCCTCTCAAAGTATTGAATAATACTCAAGTTCATTCATGATTTAAAATAGAGTACAATAGGGAGCCTTTTATAGGCAAAGTTTCTAAAAGACTTAAAATCCTACTAAAACTAAAACTCTTAAAATCTAATTAGAAATATTCTAAACAATGCCTAAAAACAAGGAATAAGATTAAGATATTAATTTTAACTTAATCTCCTAGATAAGCTCCTTGACCAAGTCCAAAAAATAATATAATAATAAAAAAACGAAATTCAAAAAGAGTTCTAGTCAAAACTAGAGTCCTAGTCAAAACTAATTAATATTAATAGGTTGGACATCTTGTATTTGAAATACTATTCACGTCCTCTAACTTCAATGGGCTCTTTAAGCATCAACTTGGGCTTGAATAAGCATGATTAAGGCTCTATTTGCTTCCTCAATGCATGCACTAATATTATGGGCTTCTAATTCAGCAAATTGAAGCCCAATTGCTTTTTGTAGATGCTTAACTCTTCCTCTTGTCATTGGGCTTTTAACATGTTGGATATTAACTTTAGTTGCTCCATGGACCTTCTTAAGACATTGGGCTTCCACTTGGACTTCCACTTTTGCATATTTAAGAGATGTTGATCAAATATGGATCTTGGGCTCTAAACTTGGGCCGACGTCCAACATAGATATTATTTTGAGCTCTTTGAGATTTTTGGACATATACTAGCACAATTTGGGCCTCTTGAGCATAGGCCATCCTTTCATGAGCCATTTGAACCTGAATCATAGGCTTTTGAATGATTTGGGTTTCTTGATAGATGAGGGCTTCTCGAACTTGTAGTGCTTCAATGGGCATGCCTATTGATATTGTATCATTCCCTCCCTCTTTGAAAAGATTCGTCCTCGAATCTTCGCCATTAGGTGGTTTCATAGGAAGCAAATCTAGGCAATCACAACTCTTTTCAATGCTAATTGAAGATAAGGGTCCATTGGATAGCTTCTTTGAAAATAAATCTTCACATACTTGCAAGAAGTTAGAACCAACAATAGATAAAGATAGGTTAAGATTGTTAGTAGATAAACAAATGTCCTTACACACACTCTCAACCTCTCTTTTTCATCAAACATGCTCATACTCATGCTTTTCTCACTTTTCTCACAACTCTCTAGCTCTTTCTTTTCACTCACATTCTATTCTTTTTCAAACTCGTCTTTTTCTCTCTCTAACTCATGTTTTCTCTCTTTTTCTTTTGCTTTCTCTAACTCATGTTCTCTCTCTTTTTCTTTCATTTTGTATGCTTGTGCTATTCTCATTTGATCCTCATAAGCATCCATAGGATCAAGAGGTACTAATACATGATTTTTTTCATTGAATACAAATGAATAGCAATAGAAATATTTGTGCTTATGCTTGACATATTTAGCTTTTTGATGAAGGGGCCCATGAGCTTGTAGACAAGGGAGCATGGTGTAATAACCTAAAAGAGCATGGAGGGTGTGCAAGAGAGTTCAACATGCAAATGGACCCATTACAAGGCATAGGAGGCCCAATGACTAGAGGAAGAGCTTGTAGACAAGGGAGCATGGTGTAATAACCTAAAAGAGCATGGAGGGTGTGCAAGAGAGTTCAACATGCAAATGGACCCATTACAAGGCATAGGAGGCCCAATGACTAGAGGAAGAGCTAAAGCCATGAAGCAAGCTTTGAGTTGCATTGTCCAAAAGGTTCAAGAGCTTGAACCCATGTTTTTACACCAATTTGAAGAGTTACAAGGCCCAAGAGACTTGATCCTCATTGTCCAAGCCCAACAAGATATGTTGCAAGGTCCAAATAGAGTCCAACTTGAAGAAATCAATTAACAAGCATGTGCAATTCACATGGGCAACAAAAGTGACGTGAATAAGAGTTTTAAATCTTATTAGGAGGTCTTTTATTTGATTTTCATTAGTTTCCATTTCCATTAGTTTGAACAAGGCCATTTAGTCAAGACTTAGGATTT
Organism: Erythrophleum ivorense; assembly: GCA_026724425.1. Classification (NCBI taxonomy): domain Eukaryota; kingdom Viridiplantae; phylum Streptophyta; class Magnoliopsida; order Fabales; family Fabaceae; genus Erythrophleum; species Erythrophleum ivorense. The sequence continues at coordinate 19,931,779 of JAIUCV010000004.1, read as the reverse complement.
AAGTTTCAGATTTTGTTTTTTTTCCATTTTCGTTAGTTGCTGAAAACTTATTACTTTCTTTCCTTTTCTTTAGGATTTCTTGTAGTAAATGGCATCATCTCCTTCCATTAAAATTGGATTCTTTGTTTCCTATTTCTTGGAGGAGAATTCTTAGAGATTAAGTTAGGTTTAGGGTTTTCTTTTATGCCTATTTAATAGGCCACCTATTGTACTTTTGGGAGATGGGAATGAATTCAGAATTTTATTTCTCATTGTGAGAATTCTTGTTTCTGTGTGTTCTTCTTTAGAATACAAGTGACTTATCAAAGGAGTGGTCTTCCTTTGTGGCGTCTCAAGGCTAGGGTTCTAAGGGACGAGGTCTCTTAGGGTCTTATCCACTTGACCAACATTTCTTGTTCTTAGCCGGTCCCGGGCAACGTATCATCTTGTTGAATCCTAGGACTTATTCCTACGGGGTCTCTCATCACTTTTCTCACATGTTTCCATGGTTTACCAAGCATAATATGTCCATCAGACATAGGAGCTACGTCACATAACACTTTATCATGATATTTACTAATTGAGAAAGAAATCAAAACTTGCTTATTAACCCTAAATTCAGCACTACCCTTCAATAAGGTATAGGGCCTAGGATGCTTTATAGTAGGCACGTTTAATTTCTCAACTAGTAAGGTACTAGCAACATTTACATAGCTACTATTATCAATAGCCATGCTGCACACTTTCTTTTTGATAAGGCATCTAGTATGGAAATCAGGAGATGACTTTTCCTTATCTTGTCTTGTAGAGTTGGAGTTGGATTGGAATGCATCTAACCATGCACAAGATTGCTTGAATCGCTCTTTGTTAGCCTCTTCAAGAAATTTGTATTCACTAGACATCTTGTCACCTGAAAAGTTAGCCAAAGAAAGAAAGAAGGAATAGGACCTTACACACTCTTCTCACGTGTTTGCACTCAAAAGATGATAAGTTCGCTCGTGTTTAACTCTTTTTGGCTTTTTCTTTAATGTTAATTGCACTCTTGCCTTTTACCACTCAACAATTTGCTTCTTACAAGTGTTCTAAGCAAGTCACAATCAAATCAAAAGAAAAGATCAGACTAGTGGCAATAAAAAAGAACTAGAATCCTAAAATGCAAATTCCCAAAGAATCAAACAAAGGAGAAAAAGAAGTGTATAACAAAAAGAGAAAGAGGAAAGGAGAACAAGGCGGAAGGTAAGGTTTGGATGGCTTGGAAGGAAGGAGAAGAAAAGGAAAAATCTGAAAATAAGAAACTTTAAAAATAGGAAACTACTTGGGAAATTAGGAAACCAACTTTAAGAAAATCTGAAAATTAGGAAACTAAGTCCAATTAGGAAATTGAGTTCAATTAGAAAACTAACTCCAATTAGGAAATTGACTCCAATTAGGAAATTAACTCCAATTAGGAAATTGACTCCAATTAGGAAACTAACTCCAAGCTTTTTGAATTTGCACAACTTGCAATTTCTTTTTTTTTCTTCACTTTTTTTTTCTGATTTTTTTTTTCGAATTTTTTTTCTTTTTTTTGTTTTGTTTTTGGAATGAGGATGGAGACACACAACAATGGAAGAGGGAAGAAGATAGAAGACAAAGATGAAGATGAGAAGATAACACAAACGGAATGAGAGAAAATATGAAGAATAGTGGAATGGAAACACAAAGATATACCTTGCACTAGCGAACCAAAGCTCTGATACCAAATGATACAAGACCCACTAGGAACATGCCCTAGAGAACCTTTAACAATTCGAAACTTTGCCCGGAACCGGCTAGAAACAAGAATGTTGGTCAAAGGAAAGACCCTAAGAGAACCTGTCTCTTAGAACCCTAGTCTCAAGACGCCACAAAGGAAGACCAATCCTTTGATAAGTCACGTGAACTTTCAGAGAACACAAAGAAGCAAAAGCCTCTCAAAGTATTGAATAATACTCAAGTTCATTCATGATTTAAAATAGAGTACAATAGGGAGCCTTTTATAGGCAAAGTTTCTAAAAGACTTAAAATCCTACTAAAACTAAAACTCTTAAAATCTAATTAGAAATATTTTAAACAATGCCTAAAAACAAGGAATAAGATTAAGATATTAATTTTAACTTAATCTCCTAGATAAGCTCCTTGACCAAGTCCAAAAAATAATATAATAATAAAAAAACGAAATTCAAAAAGAGTTCTAGTCAAAACTAGAGTCCTAGTCAAAACTAATTAATATTAATAGGTTGGACATCTTGTATTTGAAATACTATTCATGTCCTCTAACTTCAATGGGCTCTTTAAGCATCAACTTGGGCTTGAATAAGCATGATTAAGGCTCTATTTGCTTCCTCAATGCATGCACTAATATTATGGGCTTCTAATTCAGCAAATTGAAGCCCAATTGCTTTTTGTAGATGCTTAACTCTTCCTCTTGTCATTGGGCTTTTAACATGTTGGATATTAACTTTAGTTGCTCCATGGACCTTCTTAGGATATTGGGCTTCCACTTGGACTTCCACTTTTGCATATTTAAAGAGATGTTGATCAAATATGGATCTTGGGCTCCAAACTTGGGCCGACGTCCAACATAGATATTATTTTGAGCTCTTTGTGAGGCTTTTTGCTTCTTTGTGTTCTCTGAGAGTACAAGTGACTTATCAAAGGATTAGTCTTCCTTTGTGGCATCTTGAGGCTAGGGTTCTAAGAGACAAGTTCTCTTAGGGTCTTTCCTTTGACCAACAATCTTGTTTCTTGCTGGTCTCGAGCATAGTTTCGAATTGTTGAAGGTTCTCTAGGGCATGTTCCTAGTGGGTCTCGCATCAGATTTTGCTTGAGAATGATGTTGTTACTAGTGAAAGTAGTGGTGATGAAGAAGTGGAAGCTGAGTTGAGCTCTAATGGAGGTGATGAATCTGATGTGGAAGGAGCTGAAGCTGTGTTTGGTGAGGTTCTAGTGTCAAGGCGTGCTCTTAGCATTCAACCTAAAGAAGAGCTTGAAAAAGAACAACGAGAGCATATCTTTCACACTAGGTGTTTTGTTAACAACAAGGTATGTAGTCTTATCATTGATAATGGGAGCTGCACTAATGTTGCTAGTACCTTGTTAGTTGAAAAGCTAGGTTTGCCAACTAGAAAACACCCCACTCCTTATAATTTGTTGTGGTTCAATGATAATGGGGATGTTAAAGTTACTAAACAGGTTGTTGTAGCATTTTCCATAGGAAGTTACCATGATGAGGTTTTGTGTGATATAGCTCCTATGTATGCTGGACACTTATTATTGGGTAGACCTTGGCAATTTGATAGGAAAGTTAAGTATGATGGTTATACTAACAGGTATTCTCTTGAGTTTAATAAGAAAACCATTATGCTAACCCCTCTCAGACCCTTGCAGGCATATGAGGATCAAAAGCGAATTACTCGAGAATGCAGGCTAAGAGAGAAAGAAAAGAAAGTGCGTGAGAAAGAAAGAAAAGAAAGTGAGATGGAGAGAAAAGGAAAGAGAGCTACTAAAAAGAAAAGTCAAGAGAGTGAAGAAAAGAAAATAACATTATTTTCTGGTAGATGAGAGATTAAGAGGGTTTTATGTAGTGAGACATCTTTTGTACTCTTGTATAAGGATGTTTATCTAACCCTTAGTGACCTTGATGAATCTCTTCCTTCTAGTATTTTGAGTTTGTTGCAGGAATATAAAGACTTGTTTTCGGAAGAGGTACCGGGTGAATTGCCTCCCATAAGAGGCATTGAACACAGGATTGACTTTGTTCCTGGAGCATCTCTTCCTAACCGACCTACTTATAGGGCAAATCCAGAAGAGACTAAGGAAATTCAGAGACAAGTGGAAGAACTCATGAAAAAGGGGTTTGTGAGAGAAAACCTTAGGCCATGTGTTGTTCCAGTAATACTTGTGCCCAAGAAGGATGGCAAATGGAGGATGTGTGTGGATTGTCGAGCCATTAACAAAATCACAGTTAAGTATAGATATCCCATTCCTAGACTTAATGACATGCTTGATGAGTTGCATGCTACTGGCTTGTTTTCAAAAATAGATCTTAGGAGTGGTTATCATCAAATTAGGATGCAAGAAGGTGATGAGTGGAAGACTGCATTTAAGACTAAGTTTGGTTTGTATGAATGGCTTGTTATGCCCTTTGGTTTAACTAACGCTCCTAGTACATTCATGAGCTTAATGAATCATGTGTTTCACCCTTACATAGGAAAGTTTGTTGTTGTGTATTTTGATGACATTCTTGTGTTTTCTAAGAATCTAGAAGATCATGTTAAGCATTTGCATTCTGTGTTTATTATTTTGAGAGAAAATAAACTCTTTGCAAATTTAGAGAAATGCTCTTTCTGCTTGGATTATGTTGTTTTCCTTGGTTTTGTTGTACGTACTGATGGCCTCCGGGTCCAAGTCTGGACGTCCTCATACCTCGTGGCCCACCATAGTTTTGTTTTGCATCTCCAGTGAGGTAGATTGTTGCCATCGCACCATAGCATCATCTGAGCCTGGCCGAGTGGCTCGGAAGTACTACTCCATGTCTCATAGGAAGTTATCTAGTTCCTTTGCATCTCGGGCGCCATTATAGCACGTTCGGGCACCCCAATCCGACTTGGGGCATCCACGTCCCCAACTCTACCATTAGTATGAAAGTCATTACTTCCAAGAATCCTTTTTTTCCTGATTAGTGAGGTACTGGACAAGAATCTTCTTCTTATTAGTGATTAGAGGAGTACAACAACCCCGTCTTTTGAGGAAATCTATTCACTAACCCACAACTGTGGCGGGCTGAAGGGCAACTCTCTCTATGAATTGAACTAAGCCGGAAAAGAAAAGAAAATGAAAGATAACTAGAGCAGTTGAACCTGACATTGGGAGTTGCCATAGGGTCGTCTACCCCTAAGAAGGAATAGTTTGCGAGACAAGATTCAATTCCATATTTGAAACAAAGGATGAATTCATCCTTTGAATCAGAAAGCGATTTACTCCTTAGGGTAAGGACACAAAGGTATGGACCCAACTGTAGGCAGGTACCTTTGGAATAGCTGTGGGATAGAGTCTAGAATGTGAAGAATCACACTCCAGTCTTTATCTGGCTTAGCTTAGTAGGCGTAACAATAGAATCTAAGACTCTATTAGTTAATCGCTTAGCCCACGGAATAGCTCTACACGTATTGAAATATGACAAATAAAGTCTGACGAGCAAGTCCGCCCTCCCATCCTTCGGCTGACCTAGTCAACGAGATTAGGAAAGAAAGTAGCTCTTTAGGTTAGGAAGGGGTCTATCTGCACCATAGGGCTTGCTGTAAGCTGGCCGCTTCCTGCTTAAAATAAAGTGCAGTAAACAGATGACCATACTTCCCATTGAGAAGTCAAACTTCCTTTGCCATTAGGTGCATCCCGATACATAGTTCCTTAGTGATCCCGTCAGCTACTACTAAAGCTAAAGCCGCTCTTTGAAAGACAGCTTTAATAGTTAATAGTAGGAAGATCTTCTGCCACTAGATGGGACACCAAAGTATAGGATATTATACCCTTCGCCCTGGCGCACGAATCCCTAGTTGGCTCAATAGGAGGGTAGGGGGGAGTGGTATTATATTTCACACTAGCTGAAGTAGTCTTCGACGATAAGGCTGATCAGTGTCAAAAGACAAAGCAGGGACCACAGCTATCAAATCACAGACAAACTAGGAAATAGATCCTCTCCATTATTTTTCTCTCCTTTCCCTCTCCCATGAAATCTCAACCATCCAAACCAAAATCTTAATGGTTCAAATTTTTTCTTTATTTTTTTAAGTTAAAACTTTATTTTTTTCAAAATTCACAGTTAAGAATTTTTTTGTTTTACATTATGTCTCTTATGAAAAAAATATATTTTCAAAATCTAAAAAAAAAATTTGATCTAGACCGTCTAGATTAATCTAGTCTGGACGGTCCATATCATCTACTGCATAGGCCACTATAGTGGATCTGGATCTGACAAACTAGGACTCTCTCTTTACGTCTAAAGTGTATGCAACTATGAAGGTACAAACATCTCTTGAGCAAGGGAAACATACAGCTGTCACTATTCTCCAAAAAGTGCCTAACTCTAACGAGCAAGGACCCACTGCCTCCATAGCCAAGGCCATCTCTAAGGCTGATCATAAGGCAATGGAGGGGGTGAACGTTACAGGTGCCAACCCAGGGGAAGAGAAAGTTGACCCCAAATCGCCAGACCCTAGAGAAGCAGTGCAATCAAGTGATTGTATGCCTATTTAGCAGGATGATAGCCAAGTATCCTCAGATATCGAAGCTATCTCCGCTATGCCTGGGAAAGACGAGACTGTACCAAAAACATAAGAAACCATCATGCATTCCTTCCCTTTTTTCTTTCTTATGGATTTGAAAATCACCTTTTGGAATACTCAGGGGGCTGTGAATAATAAATTTATCAGAGTCGAGGTCCTCCCATACTCGTTCACTTACTCCCTTTCGACTGAGCTCTTCACCCGCTTCTCTTCCCACTCGGCTTGGCCAAGCAATTTCACTAATGTATCGAGACATTGAGTGTCCTTCCTTGACTCCCCCTCCACTTCCTCTTCACATGGACTGATAAGGGGCTTCATCCCCCACTGTTGTCCTTAACATGAGGATGATAGGGATTTCGAGAGAGAGACATCAGGTCAAAGGTGTTTGAAAAGCCTATTCTTGATGATAAGTTCTCACATTCGATTGATCTCTTCCATCCTTGAAGGAAGCACAGGAAAGAAAAAGAAAGGGCATTTGAAGATCGATGACTTGCCTTCTTACTTATTTGTTTTAGTCAAGACTGCAAAAGCAAATTCAATGAAAGATGCACCAAGATTCTCTGACGCAACTGTCCGATTTGGCTTTGTCCCAGCCATGTTAGGGGAATGAAATAGAGATAGGGGCAGCCCCATTCATTCAAGGTAAGAACGGATAGCATAGCTACAGCATTAGGTCCGTAGGGTCCAGAGACAGGGGAGTTGATGCAAGAACCTCTAGGAACCTTGTTCTAGGAACTTTCAACAAGATGACACTTTGCCCGGATCGGCTAGAAAACAAAAATGTTGGTCAAAGGAAAGACTCTAAGAGAACTTCTCTCTTAGAACCCTAGCCTCAAGACGTCACAAAGGAAGACCAATCCTTTGATAAGTCACGTGAACTCTCAAAGAACACAAAGAAGCAAAAGTCTTACAAAGTATTGAATAATACTCAAATTCATTCATGATCTAAAAATAGAGTACAATAGGGAGCCTTTTATAGGCAAAGTTTGTAAAAGACTTAAAATTCTAATAAAATTTAAACTCTAAAATCTGATTAGAATTATTTTGAATGATGCCTAAAATAAAAAAATAAGATTAGGATATTAATTTTAACTTAATCTCCTAGATAAGCTCCTTGACCAAGTCCAAAAAAATAATAAAATAATAAAAAACGAAATTCAAAAAGAATCCTGTCAAAACTAATTAACTCCTTTAAATAGTCCACATGGGATGCTCATGCTTCATTAAAAATCACATGGTTGACACATGATTTTTAATTTCTTGCAATTAGACTCCAATTGGGCCTTGGCACTCCTCTTGTAGAATGATTAGCATGATCACACCTTTTACATCTTCTTGGGCCCTCTCTTGACTCAAATAAATGGGCTCTAAGTTATGAAGCTTATGAATCAAACAATTGAAGACTTCTTTCATTGCTTTGGCCCTAGCTCTTGTTATTGGGCCTCCTATGCCTTGCAATGGATCTTTAGGCACATTTGACTTGAATTCTTAGGTTTTAATTTGCAAATCACGTCCTTGGGCTTAAAACTTAGCACCATATCTTTCATTAGGTCCACTTCTATGCTCAGCAAGGTCTCTTAGTGCTATTGCATCAGGAGTGAAATGCCACCCCATTTTAAAAGTGCGCACCAGACAGGGCAAAAACAAGGTCAAGAGCTGAGTTTGAATCCTCAGATCAGTTTATAGCCACATTTCTTCTTTCGACCCGGTACTATGATGTCATTGGGTAGTAACAAGCTCAGGAATTTCTTGAGTAGGGAGGGGAGGTCCTCCTAGCAGTTTTTCCTACAACAACTTCTTCTCACACCATTAGGTCTCATCTCCCTTTTTAAGAGGGCAAGGGCAAACTCATCTAATCAACCTATGCAGTCATTCTGTCCCCCTTTCTCATGGGGTTCTGCCCCAACTGCTTCGCTACCAACCTCCAAGTCCGAAAGGGAGAGATTCTTCAAAGATGAAATTTGCAATTACCGATTCCGACTCTTTCCCTACGGTATGTTTGATGCTCGAGGACAACGAGTACTTCTTCACGTCACCCTTCAAGAAAGCAAAGTGGGCACAACAAGACAGTCAAAATATGATACAGAGTTCAGGCTATGACTACGACCAGTTCCTACGATGTTAATAAGGTCGGATCGAGCTTTTCAAGGCCTTTAGAGAGTTGGTGAAGAAAAATGTTCATCAAAATAGGAGAAAGGGAAAAAACCTTAGTTTGGGATGAATAATCCTTTTCCTCTTTGTCCATGATTTTAGTAGTTTTTAAAGCCGATATAAGATCACAGACACTTTGATTCTCCTTACCTAAATAGGATGAAAGAAATGAGACTAGGAGCTTACCAAATCCGTAATATCATATGTTTCCCCCAGTTATTGTTCACTAGCCATATCAGTAGTCCCTTTTTATTGAGCCGCAGTAGTATAGTATGATGGCATAGCTTCGGGAGTGAGCCTAAAAGCGAGCCTTGTTAATCTCCTCCTATAGAGCTCATGGAAGTTGGAGTTTATTTCGATCTGACCAGGCGAGTTCTTTTCGATGCATTGTAAGACTTCTCGTTTCGCTCAAGCGATTTCATCCCTACGAACTACTTTTTTTGAAAGCAGAATTCTTTCAATTTAAAACAGTAGCAATCAAGACAAGCAGAAAGATAAAAGATAGCTTTCCCAGGTGGGTCTTACATAGACAGATTTCTTTCTCTTACAGTTCTAGTCCTCTACTTATAAAAGTGATGTCACCCCAAAAAGGAGCCCTGAAGAGCCAGTCTCAGTCCCTTTTTTTCTCTCTCTAGCTTGGGGATTTAATAGTTGCACTTGGCCTTATCATGAGGTTGCTTTGTCCCTATATCAGTATTGCCAGTAGCAGTAACAGTTTCAGGGGGATTCCTTATCACAGGTTCCTGCCAGTTAGAAAGTGGGCACCCATTAAGCTAGAAAGTGTCTAGGGAAAGAGACACTGAATTAGGCAAGGAACTATCAATAATGCAAGTAAAATCCTGTGATCAAGCCAACAGGAAATCCTAAGTGATATAGGTTGCCCATCTCACAACGGAACAAGCTACGCACCTCTACGAGCAAGTAAACTACCTATCTGGGAATTCCCTCTTAACAAGCAAGCCAACTTGACGAGAGGTTCCCTACTTGCTCTCCGATCTATGTTCTCTTCAATGGCTTATTTATTACTTTACAACCTGAGTTTAGGCTGTCGTGTGAGTCTAATAACATTGGCTTTACCAGAAATGTGACTCCGAAGGACAATGACTTTTAACTGCCATTATTCCGAGGTTAGAGATGGAGAACATCCCCGGTTCCCCGTAAAGCATTGTTCCCTAGGCAAGACTAACCAATAGGGTGAAAGAAAGAATCAGGTAGCTCACCATCTAGTGAAGTTGATTTCCTTGTCTTTGATGATGGAGATTTTCTTTCACAGCTTCACTACGCTAACCGGAATGATTGGCCTAAGCCCCTTCGTCTCTTCCCCTAGTAGTCTCGTCCCTATCCAAAAGGTCTTATCCTCGCTACCTTCTTATCGAGTAGAAGTATAGGGATGATTCAATCGATTTTGAAGAACTTACCTTACCTTTCGCAAGGAACTTCACTATCGTATAGTTGACTCGACTTGAATCGAATGCCATTTTATTTAAAAATTGAATTTGTAACCGCAGCTATTGAGTCTGCTGTGGAAATAAGCGCCGCTAGTCTTTCTTTTCTATTACAGAATTCAAAATGGACTTCTTTCCAAAGGCTTAGCTAGCTAGAAGGGAAGGCTGCGAGGGGGATTTTTTTTTGGATAGAGGAGATTCGAAAAAATGATAAGGAGGAGAGAAAGGGGAAAAAGGGTGAAAGAGGGAGGAGCAAGAAATCGACGGAGAGAACTTGAGGGGGGCTGAGATTCAAGAGTGCAGGGCCAATCGAGAGTGAAGGAGAGCCGAAAGGACAGTGAAGAAGGAATTATCCAAAATAGCCTGGGAGAACGACAGTAGGGAGGTTTCTGCTCTAGGTTAATTTCTGAATTACAAAGGAGCAGTTTTGAAAAAACAAAGAAAGACTTGGAGGCTCTGATCTGAAGCGCGGGAAATAGCAATCAGGAAGGAGAAGGTGACATGCTGTCGCATTTTCGGGTGTGACATTATGAATGGTCTAGATATGAATAATAAACACTAACCATTGGTTTGAATTTAGAAATCATATTTTGTAAGTTGGAAGTTTAAGGTTCCATTAGGCATAAAGAAGCAACTTAGTGTTTGGCACCTTAAGTTGACCTTGTGATGACTCTAATAAGTTTAAATAGAATCATGTGACTTTGATTGAGTAAGAAATTGGAGCCAACATGATGAATTATATGGGTTGCTTCATTATGCTACAGTATGGAACCATATAGATGCCATAAGATGAAATCGGCTTGTGTAGAGTTTATGTGAGGCTAGAGATGGTTCCATTGATATCTTTGTATGTTGTTTGATATGTCTAGGTGAAGCAAAGTAAACCTCTCCCAAGTGTGTGTGTGTGGCTGAGGCAAGGAAGTAAGAACCAAAGAAAGAACTTGTGCCTCTTGACTCAAGGTAGGTCTTCATCTATTCTTCCATGCATATCCTGGTTGTTTAATTGTCATTGATTGCTTATGTATGTGTTTGAACCATGAAATATGACTATTACTATTAGTTTGATGATTCGATGACATTCTGATTCTTGAATTGCTTTGAAATTGTGAGATAGCTCTTGATGGGTGAGGTTGTGCCAAAAGTCCCTTGAATTAGGTGAGGTGAAGCCAAAAGTTCCTAAGTGAGGGCGAGACAAGGCCAAAGGTTTTATGGAGTAAGTAAGGCTAAGCCAAAAGTCCCTAAAATGGGTGAAGCTAATCTAAAAGTCCCATATAATTGGTAAGACTAGACCAAAAGACCTTAGTACTTGTTCTTGACATTGATGGATCCATATGACTTGGTAAATATGTTTATGTTTGACATTTGGAAGTATTTGATGTATGCTTGCTTTCTTTGACATGATAACTTGCCATATATCCTTGAAAGGGTCAATCAACTATTGGAATTCTTTGAATCTCACTCTCCCCCATTTTATGTCTAACCTTGTCTAGGAAATTCTCATGGAGTACAAAGTGGAGGCTAAGAAGCTTGATTTATGACACTTTGACAATAAAATAGGATTTTGTGTAATTTAATATCAAAGTATGAATGTATATGTTACTTACATAGGAAAGTTTATTGTTGTGTATTTTGATGACATTCTTGTGTTTTCTAAGAATCTAGAAGAGCATGTTAAGCATTTGCATTCTGTATTTATTATTTTGAGAGAAAATAAACTCTTTGCAAATTTAGAGAAATGCTCTTTCTGCTTGGATTCTGTTGTTTTCCTTGGTTTTATTGTAGGTATTTGATGGAGGTGAGATAGGAGATTTGAAGAAGCTTGAACAAAATCAAGAGCTTGGAAACAAAAGGGCTGGACGTGACTCTAAAAGATGGCCAACTAAAGATCCATTGCAAGGTATGGGAGGCCCATGCACAAGATCAAGAGCCAAAGCTATGAAGGAGGCCTTGAATGGAGTGATCCAAAAAATAATAGACTTGGAGCCCATAGTCTTAGCTGAATATGAAGCCCAAAAGGAACAAATTGGCATAAAGATTATATCATTCCTACAAGATGCTAGCCCCAGCCCAAAGGGAACCTAATTGAAGGAGTCTAGCCATTTTCCACAAAATCAGCTATTTTCCACAAAATTCTCTTAGTTTTATTTTGTTTTAATTTGATTTTGCTGTTTCAGATTTTTAGGCACCATTCTTGGTGAATTTGTTTAGATTTAAATTTCTTTTATTACAACCTAGGAATTATTCTGCTTAGGGTTTTATTTTTCAAATGCCTATATAAGGCCCACTTGTACTCCAAGAATGGCAGATTGAATGAATTATCTTTTCAGAATCATTTCTGATTTGTGAGGTTTCTCTTGTGGCCTTTGTGTGCTGGAGAAAATTTTTGACTTATCAAAGGAGTGGTTTCCTTTGTGGCGTCCCGGATTAGGGTTCTAAGAGACGGGTTCTCATAGGGTTCAATTCCATTGACCAACATCTCTTCTTCTTCTTCTTTGTTCTCTATTCTTTGTTCTTTGTTGCTTATATTGTCCACATTATTTGTTCTCGTGCTGCATGCCAAAATTCAATCACTAATCCGTGTTATTTGGGGTTCCTAGAACGGGTTGCTACGGAGTCTCACATCAGAGATCTCATGTTTAAAGTCCAATTCAGCATATTTTGAATTGATCAAATATGGATTTTGGGCTCTAAACTTGGGCCGACGTCAAACATAGATATTATCTTGAACTTTTTGAAAATTTTGGACATAATGCATGATTTGGGCCACTTGAAATACTGGTATTGTATCAGAAAAGTTGTATGATAACTTGAAAAAGTGTAGCTTTGGCATGGAAAAAATTGTTTTCCTCGGATTTGTGGTGAGTGCTGAGGGAATACAAGTTGATGAAGAGAAGGTAAGGGCTATTAAAGAATGGCCAACACCAACAAATGTAACTGAGGTAAGAAGTTTTCATGGGTTGGCTAGCTTTTATAGGAGGTTTGTGAAAGATTTTAGCACAATTGCTGCACCACTCACTAAAGTAATTAAGAAATCAGTTGGCTTTTAGATGGGAAAAAGCACAAGATTATGCATTTAGTGTTCTTAAAGAAAAATTGTGTTCTGCACCTATTTTAGCTTTACCTGATTTTAACAAAACTTTTGAGATTGAGTATGATGCCTCAGGAGTAGGGATAGGAGCTGTTCTGATGCAAGAAGGGCGGCCAATTGCTTATTTCAGTGAAAAGCTTAACGGTGCCACCTTGAATTACCCAACTTATGACAAGGAGCTTTATGCACTTGTGAGAGCATTGGAGACTTGGCAACACTACCTTTGGCCTAAACAATTTGTGATCCATACATATTATCAATCTTTGAAGTACATTAAAGGTCAAGGTAAGCTGAACAAAAGACACGCTAGATGGATGGAGTTCATCAAGCCTTTTCCATATGTGATCAAATACAAGAAAGGTAAAGAGAATGTGGTTGCAGATGCATTATCTAGAAGAGAGCAAGCCTTGATGGCAAAAAGAAAGCTGAGGTGGTTAAGCAACTTCATGCAAAGATTAAATTGCAGATTGAAAAGAAGAATGAGCAATATGCATCCAAGGCAAACAAAGGGAGAAGGCGTGTCACTTTTGAACCTAGTGATTGGGTATGGGTGCATATGAGAAAAGAGAGGTTTCCGGCACAAAGGAAATTTAAATTAGCTCCAAGAGGGGATGGACCATTTCAAGTCCTTGAGAAAATCAATGATAATGCTTATAAAATAGATCTACCAGGTGAGTATAATGTTAGTGCTACTTTTAATGTTGCTGATTTATCTCCTTATAATGTAGGTGATGATTCGAGGACGAATCCTTTTGAGGAGAGAGGGGATGATGCGATCCATCAAGGGGAGCAAGCTGTCTCAAATACTTGGAATGATCCTCTACAAATTCCAAGTGGCCCAATGACAAGAGCACGAGCTAACAGAATGAGAGAAGCCTTAAGTGGACTTGTTCAAGAGACCTGGACTAAGCAAATAGCAACTGAAGCAACAAAAGTCAAGCGAGATCCAAACATTTCTAATGTGGACGTCCTCAACATCATATGGGCTGAAGATGGAGTTGCTGAGGCTAAATTGGGCCAAAACATTATAAATTGAAGTACTTGAACCATGGACCATCTATTGGTGGGCTCATTTAGGGCTAAATAATGCCATTTTGGGCTTAATAGGCTGATTTGTAGAACCCTAATGTATTTGGACGAATTTAGCTTATTTAGGGGGATTTATTTCCCTTTTAGTCTTTAAGAGAATTTGACTTTTATAATTCTGATTGCATAACTCATTAATCAGGATATTTGCCATTAATTTCCCTAGTTTTCCTTTTCTATGGGCATTGAAGGCAGATTTGACTTACACACTATATAATTGTACTCTGCCTCCCATTGTAACAAGATTTGAATGAATAAAGATTGTATTTTCTGGAAATTCCAGACTTGAGAGGAGTGCTCTCTAGGGTTCTTCATTGAACTTGTAGACTTATCAAGGCTTGATCAACCTTGTGGCGTCTTCTAACACTCGGGGTCCTTGTCTCTTTGTATTCAGGGGTTCTAAGTGGATCGTTCAGACTTGATTTAGCTTTCTTGGGGTGTGTATATTTGAGATCGGTTGTGGGTTCAAGGAGACTTGACTCCTAGTGGGTTCGCACCATAGTGGTTTTGAGTGCCATGATATTTTGGATCTGTTAGCCCATATATGCTATAAATCATGTGGTGGATGTGCTCAAATGGTCACTTGCATTATAGAATCACATTGTGGACCATTTGATGCCAACTTGGTACTAAAATCAGCCATATTTTGCCCCTGAACTAAAACCAAACCAAATGAAAGAATTTTGGCATGAAATTTGGCAGGCATTAGATCTCATTTAGACCTTCTCACAGAGAGAAAGAAAACAATTTTTGGAGCTTTGTAAAATTTCTTATGATTTTTCAAAATCAGTTGAATTATACAAAAATGCCTTGTCACTATTCATTTGATCAATTCTGGTTTTCTCTATATTTGAGGGGTCAAATGAATTCTAATGCTCATAAAATTTTATGAGCATATAGTTGGCATTATAATATTTCCATAGCCACCAAGATCACTCAATTTGGCTATGTGTAACTCAAGATATGTAAGGCTAAAGTTTCAACCCTATACATGCATGAAAATCTAATAGTGGTACTGTTCCATTAGATTTTTGTAGCTCAAACGATTTTGTTTCAATTTGAAAATTTTAAAGTAGCTAGTTCATATCCTGAGCTTTCCAAAGAGTGCTAGTTTGCATGATTTGAATATCTTGAGCTCAAGATATGAATTTTTGAAGTTTTGATAGAATTATGGAATGGCATGGAAAAGGGTGTAATAATGTTAGTATGTGAAGCATGTTTTAAACCTGAATTCCATGCTTCTTTTTATGATATTTTTTATTGAATAAGTATATTAAGGATGAAATATGAGATTGGTAAATTCAAATGGTGCGTTCACGTAAGAATGAATTATTTTCACATTTAATGTCAGAAAATTCCGCTGCCAAAAGCGTTGAATATATATAAAAGATGACATTATAGGCACAATGTAACAAAGAAATCGTGCTATCTCATTATGGTATGACAACACACTTGTAAAGTCCACAGTAATCATCAAGAAGCACCCACAAGGCCACGATGAAATAAACACAATAGTCAAACTCAAACATAGTATCATATAAAACATCAACAAGCACATACAAGTTATAAATATGATTCCAAAACAAATGTTGTAATATTTGGTATTTAATACTGGGCCAGACTCCTAGATAAGAGTAAGAAAAGTGATCACATATGGTTAAAAGCCTAATTAAGATAAGAAAATGAGGTTAAGAATCAGCTAAAAGCCTAGAAGATGCAACCACAAAAGCAATTTACAGTGCTATAGAAGAAATACAGGGAAAATGATAGTTACAATATCCTGTATTTCTAAATTAGTTTAAACTTCTTAAATAATGTAAAAGGAAGGATAAAAGGAGTAGAAGACCAACAAGAAGAGGAAAAAGAGGTAAAAGTTAAGCTAAGAATTCAAACAGAGGCAATTGTAAAGGATTCTACAGCATAAAAGTGGAAATGTAAGGAATGTTATAACTCTCAATATGTTGAGATAGTAAGGTATTTCTCATCATAGGATGATTAAATGAGCTAACTAAAATGACTAAAATGAATTAAACTAGTCAAAATACTAATGGCACATCAAAAGAGAAAATCAATGAGATAATGTCATTTTAAACTATTTTAAGCCACTATCAACATTGAATTGCTACTTTTTTAATAAAGGGGAAAGTTAAATGATGTGATGCAATAGCACTAAGAGACCTTGCTGAGCATGGAAGCGGACCTGATGAAGGTGGTGCTAAGTTTCAAGCCCAAGGACATGATTTGCAAATTAAAACCCAAGGGTTCAAATCAAATATACCTAAAAATCCATTGCAAGGCATAGGAGGCCCAATAACAAGAGCTAGGGCCAAAGCAATGAAAGAAGCCTTCAATTGTTTGATTTGTAAGCTTCATAACTTAGAGCTCATTTATTTGAGTCAAGAGAGGGCCCAAGAAGATGTAAAAGGTGTGATCATGCTAACCATTCTACTAGAGGAGTGCCAAGGCCCAATTAGAGTCCAATATCAAGAAATTAAAAATCATGTGTCAACCATGTGATTTTTTAATGAAGCATGAGTATCCCATGTGGACTATTTAAAAGAGCTAATTAGTTTTGACTATGAGTCTTTTTTAATTTCGTTTTTTATTATTATATTATTTTTTTGGACTTGGTCAAGGAGCTTATCTAGGAGATTAAGTTAAAATTAATATCCTAATCTTGTTCCTTGATTTTAGGCATCATTTAAAATATTTCTAATCAGATTTTAGAGTTTTAGTTTTATTAGGATTTTAAGTCTTTTAGAAATTTTGCCTATAAAAGGCTCCCTATTGTACTCTATTTTGGAGGATCATGAATGAATAAATTTGAGTATTATTCAATACTTTATAAGGCTTTTGCTTCTTTGTGTTATCTGAGAGTTCACGTGACTTATCAAAGGATTGGTCTTCCTTTGTGGCGTCTTGAGGTTAGGGTTCTAAGAGACAAGTTCTATTAGAGTCTTTCCTTTGACCAACATTCTTGTTTTCTAGCCAGTCCCGGGCAAAGTTTCGAATTGTTAAAGGTTCTCTAGGGCATGTTCCTAGTGGGTCTTGCATCATGATGTATAAAGTAGAGTGGTCCAGAAAAACAGCATTAAAAAGGTAGAATAAATGAAAAATGACTATAGGAGTAAAAGAGTTAGTTTAATTGTAAGGCAAACAAAATTAGAGATTTAGAAAATATAAGAATTAACATGAGAAGCATATATCCCTCATCCTAATTATAAAATAAGGCTAGTAGACTAACCATATGAGGTTGGTTCAGTTAAATCCTTAACAATGTATAGCTTATAGTTCCTGGTGATGAGATTTTAGTCAGAACCATTTTAGATTGTTTTAAGCCACTGTAACCCCTAAGCATATATTTTTAATGAAGACAAGAGTATAAAATTTGATACAGAGTAGTTAATTTCAGAAAAAAAAAACTAAAAAATGAGTTTAAACAAAGGAATTAAAATGCAAGGACAAAGTGGTTATTTTAAAGTTATAAACTTAGCTTATATGTGTGTGTGTGTGTGTCTGTGTGTGTGTGGCATGCCCTTCTTCTCCTTCATTCATAAGCAACTTTTGGCAACACCAAGGACCTTCCATGGTGGCATGAAAGAGGGAGGAGAGAGAAGGAAATTCCAAGCCAAATAAGTAAGGAAATATGCTAAATTTTACAATGATCTAATTGTGAAACTTTATCTACTCATGCACTTCTCATGGTGGGTTTGGTTTTTAAAAAAGATGAAGTTTGTGGCAATCACCTTGAGCAAAAGAGTGTATTTGAGGAAACCACTTATACCACAAGAATGTACATCCAAGGAGCATTAAAACAAGGTATGTATCAAGCTAAGAAAAAATGCTATCTATGGAACCCTAGCTCCCTAATATTTTTGGCTAAGAGAGAGAGAGGGAAAGGAATATGTAATTGATGAAAACTTGATGCCACCGAGGGTTTAGAAGGATGAGGAATAAGAATATATAGAGAAATTAACTTAGAAAGCAAAAAATAAGGCAAGGAAGCTTCACCTAGAGTTCAAGTTAGGCCATGAATATTTTAAAACCCTAGAAGGATTATTTAATTTTTATAATATCATAATTGAACTAGAAATGAATCATGGATATCCTAAAGACCTCAAAACCTGATGCAAGACCCTCTAGGAACCTTGTCCTAGGAACCTCCAACAAGATGACACTTTGCCCGGGACCAGCTAGAAAACAAGAATATTGGTCAAAGGAAAGACCCTAAGAGAACTTATCTCTTATAACCCTAGCCTCAAGATGTCACAAAGGAAGACCAATCATTTGATAAGTCACGTGAACTCTCAGGGAATACAAAGAAGCAAAGGCCTCACAAAGTATTAAATAATACTCAAATTCATTCATGATCCAAAAATAGAGTATAATAGGAAGCCTTTTATTGGCAAAAATTTCTAAAGTCTAAAATCCTAATAAAAGTTAAACTCTAAAATCTGATTATAAATATTTTAAATAGTGCCTAGAATCAAGAAACAAGATTATGATACTAATTTTAACTTAATCTCAAAGATAAGATCTTTGACCAAGTCCTAAAAATAATAAAATACATAAATAACGAAATTCATAAGAATCCTAGTTAAAACTAATTAGCTCCTTTAAATAGTCACATGAGATGCTCATTGATGCAAGACCCACTAGGAACATGCCTTAGAGAACCTTCAACAATTCGAAACAATGCCCGGGACCGGCTAGAAACAAGATTGTTGGTCAAAGGAAAGACCCTAAGAGCACTTGTCTCTTAGAACCCTAGCCTCAAGACGCCACAAAGGAAGACCAATCCTTTGATAAGTCATGTGAACTCTCAGAGAACACAAAGAAGCAAAAGCCTCTCAAAGTATTGAATAATACTCAAGTTCATTCATTCATGATCTTCTTAAAATAGAGTACAATAGGGGGCCTTTTATAGGTAAAATTTCTAAAAGACTTAAAATCCTAATAAAACTAAAACTCTAAAATCTGATTAGAAATATTTTAAATAATCCTAAGATCAAGGAACAAGATTAGGATATTAATTTTAACTTAATCTCCTAGATAAGCTCCTTGACGAAGTCCAAAAAAATAATATAATAATAAAAAACGAAATTCAAAAAGACTCCTAGTCAAAACTAATTAGCTCTTTTAAATAGTCCACATGGGATACTCATGCTTCATTAAAAAATCACATGGTTGACACATGATTTTTAATTTCTTGATATTGGACTGCCTTGGCACTCCTCTTATAGAATTGTTAGCACGGCACTCCTCCAATTGGGCCTTGGCACTCCTCTTGTAGAATGGTTAGCATGATCACACCTTTTACATCTTCTTGGGCCCTCTTTTGACTCAAATAAATGGGCTATAAGTTATGAAGCTTATGAATTTTGATTGAAGGCTTCTTTCATTGCTTTGGCCCTAGCTCTTGTTATTGGGCCTCCTATGCCTTGCAATGGATTTTTAGGTACATTTGATTTGAACTCTTGGGTTTTAATTTGCAAATCATGTCTTTGGGCTTGAAACTTAGCACCACCTTCATCAGGTTCGCTTCCATGCTCAGCAAGGTCTCTTAGTGCTATTGCATCAATCCCCTCTCTTGAAAAGGATTCGTCCTCGAATCTATAACATCAAAGGAAGAGAGATCAGATACATTAAAAGTAGCACTAATATTTCCATAAGAACTAGGCAAGTCAATTTTATAAGCATTATCATTAATCCTTTCAAGAACTTGAAAGGGACCATCTCCTCTAGGTTGGAATTTTGACTTCCTTTGCTCCGGGAACGTTCTTTTCGCAAGTGAACCCACACCCAATCGCCGGGTTCAAATACCACACGCCTTCTACCCTTGTTAACTTGGTTGGCAATTTGCTCATTCTTTCTTTCAATATTGGCTTTCACCTTCTCATGCAAATCCTGTACAAACTTTGCCTTCCTAGCACCATCAAGGTTAGTAAACTCATGTGAAGGTAAAGGAAGAAAATCTAACGGGGTTAGAGGATTAAAGCCATAAACAATTTCAAAAGGAGAGAATTTTGTTGCAGAATGAACAGCACGATTATAAGCAAATTCGACATGGGGCAAACACTTCTCCCAATTCTTAAGATTCTTTTGAATGATAGCTCTTAATAAAGTAGAGAGGGTTCTATTAACAACCTCGATTTGCCTGTCAGTTTGTGGATGCGCTGTAATAGAAAATAAAAGCTTAGTGCCAAGTTTATTCCACAATGTTTTCCAGAAATAACTCAAGAATTTCACATCTCTATCACTAACAATAGTTTTTGGCATACCATGCAACCTAACAATCTGCTTGAAAAATAATTCTGCCACATACATAGCATCATTAGTTTTGAAACAAGCAATAAAATGAGCCATTTTACTAAACCTATCCACAACAACAAAGACACTATCTTTCCCAGTGGAAGATTTAGGCAAACCCAAAACAAAGTCCATAAAAATATCAGTGCATGGGTGAGAGGGAACTGGTAAAGGAGAATACAAGCCATGTGATTGAATTCTAGACTTAGCATGCTTACAAGTAATACATCTAGAACAAACAGCAACCACATCTTTTCTCATGCCAGGCCAATAAAAATGCTCATTCAAAAGAGCCAAAGTCTTTTCTACACCAAAATGGCCCATCAATCCCCCACCATGAGTTTCCTTAACAAGAAGCTCACGAATGGAACACATAGGAATGCATAACTTGTTCTTTTTGAAAAGGAATCCATCAAAAATAATAGTCATTAGTACCATGCAATTCACAAGATTTCCAAATATCAGCGAAATCAAAATCAAATTCATACACGCCTTTTAACATCTCAAAACCTATCAATCTAGCATGCATGGAAGTAATCAAAGTGTAATGCCTAGATAATGCATCAGCTACAACAATTTCCTTTCCCTGTTTATGCTTAATCACATAAGGAAAGGTTTCAATAAATTCAAGCCAACTTGCATGTCTTTTGTTCAATTTACCCTGAAACTTAAGAAACTTAAGACTCTGATGATCAGAATGGATAATAAATTCTTTAGGCCACAAATAATGTTGCCAAGTTTCTAAAGTTCGTTTCAAGGCATACAACTCTTTATCATATATGGAATAATTTAAAGCAGAACCACTCAATTTCTCACTGAAATATGCAATAGGTTTAGAATCCTGCATCAACACACCACCTATGCCTATACCAGAAGCGTCACACTCAATTTCAAAAACTTTAGTAAAATCAGGCAACACAAGTACAAGGGCATTAGTTAGTTTTTCCTTTAGTATGTTAAAAGCACGCTCTTGTGCTTCACCCCACTTGAATATCACATTCTTTCTTACCAAATCATTTAAAGGGGTAGCAAGAGTAGAGAAGTCCTTCACAAATCGCCTATAGAAGCTTGCCAATCCATGGAAATTTCTTACTTCACTCGCATTCTTTGGAGTTGGCCACTCTCGGATTGCTTTGACCTTTTCCTCGTCCACTTGTATGCCACGAGCTCCTACAACAAATCTAAGAAAAACCATAGAATCCAAACAAAAAGAGCACTTCTCTAAATTGGCAAAAAGTTTATTCTCCCTAAGCACAACAAACACATCATGCAAATGACTCACATGTTCTTCTAGACTCTTAGAGTAGATCAAAATATCATCAAAGTAAACCACAACAAATCTTCCAATGAAAGGTCTAAAGACATGGTTCATTAAACTCATGAAAGTGCTAGGTGCATTAGTCAAGCCAAATGGCATAACTAACCATTCATATAATCCAAATTTGGTCTTAAAAGCAGTTTTCCATTCATCACCTTCTTTCATTCTAATATGATGGTAATCACTTCTAAGATCAACTTTAGAGAAAACACATGCACCATGCAACTCATCAAGCATATCATCTAACCTAGGGATAGGATAGCGATATTTTACCGTTATTTTGTTGATGGCACGACAATCTACACACATTCGCCACTTGCCATCCTTTTTGGGTACAAGAATCACCGGGACAGCACACGGACTCAGACTTTCACGAACAAAGCCTTTCTTCATGAGCTCTTCCACTTGATGTTGTATTTCCTTAGTCTCGTCTGGATTTGCTCGATAAGCAGGTCTATTAGGAATAGATGTCCCTAGGATAAAGTCTATCTGATGCTCAACGCCTCTTAGTGGGGGCAATCCATCAGGTATTTCCTTTGGGAACAAGTCACAAAATTCCTGTAATAAAGATGTAACACTAGTAGGCAAAGAGTGATCAAGATCATCGATAGTAAAATAAACATCTTTATAAAGTAATAAGATGGCATTTTCACAAATAAGAGCTCTCTTGATTTCACTTTTACTTGAAAATAAACTCACTTTCTTTTCCTCATGTTTTTCTCTAATTTTCTTTTCCTTTCTACTCAGCTCTCCTTTCTCCTGCTTCTTCTCATTCTCAACACTCACACTCACTTTACCTTTCTTTTCTTGCTCTCTCTTCTTACACTTTCTTTCAATTTTTAACTGATCCTCATATGCTTGAACAGGACGAAGAGGGGTCAACACAATGGTCTTACCATTAAAAACAAAAGAATAATAATTTTTATATCCATCATGTTTTACCTTTCGGTCAAACTGCCATGGCCTACCAAGTAACAAGTGATCAACATACATGGGTGCTACATCACAAAGAATCTCATCATGATAATTACTAATAGAAAAAGAGATGAGCACCTGTTTTGTTACCTTTACCTCCCCACTATCGTTAAACCATTGTAATTTATAAGGGGTAGGGTGCCTTAAAGTAGGCAAGTTCAGCTTTTCCACAAGTAAAGTACTAGCTACATTTGTGCAGCTACCACCATTAATAATCAAACTATATACCTTCTTGTGGATGAAACATCGAGTATGGAAAATATGCTCACGCTGCTCTACCTCAAGATCTTCTTTAGGTTGAATGTTGAGAGCACGCCTAGCCACAAGGGCTTCACCATTTACAGCTTCAGTTAACTCTAAATCTGAGTCATCAGTCAGGGTGGCATCTCATCCTCCTCAGACTCACTACTAGCACTAGTCACATCACCATTCTCAAGAACAATCATAGTTCGTTTGTTTGGACATTGTGAAGCACTGTAACTGAAACCATTACATTTAAAGCATCTAAGCTTAGAGGAGGAAGCAGTAGGATTAGAAGATGAGAAAGGTTTTGACTCAGTTTTACCCTTAACCTGAAAGGGTTTTACCTTACTTTCCTCCTTAGACTTGAAATCAGTCTTTGGTTTGCAGGGGACTTTGGAATCCCTCTAAGAACTCGAGTTAGATGTCACTTTCAGCTTTTGTCGAACCCTTAGTTGATAGCTCCATGCAAGAGCTCTTTTCCATATCTAGGTAATTGTATAAATCAACTTGGGCAGCTATATCAGGATTTAAGCCCTCAATGAATCGGGCCATGGTTGCTTCACGATCTTCCTCCACATTTGCCTTAATCATGGCAATCTCCATTTCTTGATAGTAATCTTCCATTCCCTATAATAGTAACTAGGGATAAACCATTTGCGCATGATAATTTTCATCTCCTGCTAATCACGAATTGGACCTTCACCGGTACGTCTTCGGGTGAGTAAGAGTTGATCCCACCAAATGCTAGCATAGTCAGTAAACTCTACTGCAGCAAGTTTTACTTTCTTCGCCTCAGTGTAAGAGTGGCACTTGAATACATGCTCCACTTTTCTTTCCCAATCTAAGTACTAGTCTGGGTCATTTTTCCCAGGGAATGATAGAATCTTCATCTTGATATTTCCAATACCACCATCCTTATTGGATGATGATTGTCTACCTCTCTGAGTATGGGACTCCTCAAAGTCAGATTCAGCATCATCATCAAGCTCCACTTGAGCTCGCCTTCTATGGGTCCTCTTATTGGAAGAAGACTCCACATCATCTAATCTGGCACTTAGTTTCTCAAGAGTACTTTGAACAGCTTTAACCCAGACTTTCATGTCAAAGTCACTATGCTCAGATTCTCCAGACATCCTGAAATATTAGTTTGTACAAAAAAAAACAAGCAAAGAAAGATATAGGACCTCGCAAACTCACTAACTCACGTGTTTACACTCAAAAGATGATAAATTCGCTCGTGTTTAACTCTTTTTGGCTTTTTCTTTAATGTTAATTGCACTCTTGCCTTTTACCACTCAACAATTTGCTTCTTACAAGTGTTCTAAGCAAATCAAAAGAAAAGATCATACTAGTGGCAATCAAAAAGAACTAGAATCCTAAAATGAAAATTCCCAAAGAATCAAACAAAGGAGAAAAAGAGGTGTATAACAAAAAGAGAAAGAGGAAAGGAGAACAAGGCAGAAGGTAAGGTTTGGATGGCTTGGAAGGAAGGAGATGAAAAGGAAAATTCTGAAAATAAGAAACTTTAAAAATAGGAAACTACTTGGGAAATTAGGAAACCAACTTTAAGAAAATCTGAAAATTAGGAAACTAAGTCCAATTAGGAAATTAATTCAAACTAGGAAACTAACTCTAATTAGGAAATTGTCTCCAATTAGGAAACTAACTCCACAACTTGCAACTTTTTTTTTCACTCTTTCTTTCTCTTTTCTTTTCACTTTTTTTTTCGAATTTCTCTTTTTTTTTCTAACTTTTTTTTTTGAATTTTTTTGGGAGTATCACACTCTCCTTTTTTTTTTTGAATGAGTATAGAGGCACACAACAATGGAAGAAGGAAGAAGATAGAAGACAAAGATGAAGATGAGAAGATAACACAAATGGAAGGAGAGAAGGTATGAAAAACAACGGTAGGAAAAACACAAAAATATACCTTATACTAGCGAACCAAAGCTCTGATACCAAATGATGCAAGACCCACTAGGAACATGCCCTAGAGAACCTCCAACAATTCGAAACTTTGCCCGGGACCGGCTAGAAAACAAGAATGTTGGTCAAAGGAAAGACCCTAAGAGAACTTATCTCTTAGAACCCTAGCCTCAAGACGCCACAAAAGAAGACCAATCCTTTGATAAGTCACGTGAACTCTCAGAGAACACAAAGAAGCAAAAGCCTCACAAAGTATTGAATAATACTTAAATTCATTCATGATCTTTGAAAATAGAGTACAATAGGGGGCCTTTTATAGGCAAAATTTCTAAAAGACTTAAAATCCTAATAAAACTAAAACTCTAAAATCTGATTAGAAATATTTTAAATGATGCCTAAAATCAAGGAACAAGATTAGGATATTAATTTTAACTTAATCTCCTAGATAAGCTCCTTGATCAAGTCCAAAAAAATAATATAATAATAAAAAACGAAATTCAAAAAGACTCCTAGTCAAAATTAATTAGCTCTTTTAAATAGTCCACATGGGATGCTCATGCTTCATTAAAAAATCACATGGTTGACACATGATTTTTAATTTCTTGATATTAGACTCCAATTGGGCCTTGGCACTCCTCTTGTAGAATTGTTAGCATGATCAAACCTTTTACATCTTCTTGGGCCCTCTTTTGACTCAAATAAATGGGCTCTAAGTTATGAAGCTTATAAATCAAACAATTGAAGGCTTCTTTCATTGCTTTGGCCCTAGCTCTTGTTATTGGGCCTCCTATGCCTTGCAATGGATCTTTAGGTACATTTGATTTGAGCTCTTGGGTTTTAATTTGCAAATCATGTCCTTGGGCTTGAAACTTAGCACCATCTTCATCAGGTCCGCTTCCATGCTCAGCAAGGTCTCTTAGTGCTATTGCATCACTCATGCTTCATTAAAAATCACATGGTTGACACATGATTTTTAATCTCTTGCAATTAGATTCCAATTGATGCATTAGATATTGATATAAACCATTGATGTATGAAATCTCTAACGAAATGTGTATCATATGTTAATTGTTGATAGTGCATGAATTCTTACTGTCATTAATCCATGAATTTGCTGACATGTGGTAGTTGGACGAGTAGAAATTAATACTTAAGTTTTGAATTGGTAATGGTAGAATAGTTGGGTAAATAAGGTAGATAAATACCATTAGAGTCATATAAAATGAAGGGAAGTGGTCCTAAGGTATTCCTAAGAAGAGAATTGGAGTGCATGGGACAAAATTTGGAGAGATGTAATTACAGGAGGGAGTCATGCCGCGGCTAGGAAGGCCTTGTCGCGACCTGGAGAGTAACAGTGGCGAGGAACGCCACGGCTCAGTGCAAAAAAAAAAAATCACCCAGGAGGGTGGTAGAAAGGAACCTTGTCACAGCATAACAGGTCCTGCTGCGATGCAAGTTAAGGAAACTAGGTAAGGAGTGTACAGTAGCAAGCCTCACCACAGTGCAAGTGCATTCTGCCTAGACGAGAATTGTGGGACTTCAAACAGTAGCTCCAGGAGGCATTTCTACTGCGACGCCACGTAGGTTTGCTGTGGCGATGGCCGCGACAAAATTCACATGAATTGGCCAATGATTCTTGAGAGTAACTTAGTCGTGGCATGGAAGGGCGGGGCCACGGCACAAAGTAAAAAACGTAGTTTTCGAGCTCCAGTACCAAACTTAGCCGCGGTAGGAGGGTTTCATGTCACGGCGCAAGTCCCCAGACTCATACCTTTAGCCTAGAAATCCCAGTTTCTTTAATGGTAATGCTACGAAATGATGTAGAAACACTTGTGGGAGGTTTTTGTGTGTTGAAACTGATGGATGGATGAATCACAAACCCCTCATAATAGTATAGTTTCTTTTATACATTCTCACGTTTGTGGTTGTTTAGTGATGACCCTAACGTTAAGATTCAAATTTTCCTATATTCTCATAATGCAATTAATTGTAATGACTCCAAACTTGATCATTTATTATTAATCATGTATTTAACCATAATTACCATGTTTAGAAGATAAGGTTGTTACAAGAGTCGTAGAGAATTAAGTGCAGTAGTTCTTTCCTAGACTAGATGAGCCTAGCTAGTATGTTTTATGCCATGGTTAGACAAGTTTAGATACTTTCCGTCAATTCAATGTTTTATGTGTAAATGACCATGCATGCTTACATTTCATTTGTGAATTGTCTATTGTATACAGTAGAATCATTGAGTACTACTACTAAGATTCTTTCTAAAATCTCACCCCTTGTATCCTACTAACAAGGCCAAGTAAAGAGCAAATCAAAGAGAAACAAGAAACAAAGATTTAGAGAGACAAAGTTTATCAAGATAATAGTATAGAAATTTGATAATATATATGTAGATATGTAAAGGTATATTTTGATGTTATATAATAGCAACTTGTGCAAACATGTTATACTATAAATGTATGACCATTTGATGTATGTATGAGACATGGTAACAAGTTTTGATATATAAAAATCCATTGAAGTAACATGTATATCTTCAAGACTCGGTGATTTCTAGATGCAAGGTAAATTTCATATGATGAACCATTTATAGATGATGCATATATGATTGACATTTTGCGCATGATAAGAAGTGGCACATTAGAGCTCATTTGGTAAAGATGCTACTTACCTTTAATTTTGAATAAAAATTTGACATTTAAGTAATAAATTTTAGAACCATGTGAAATGCCTTAATGGCTAAACCCTAAATGCCTTAATGGCTGAATTTGGGGTTAAAACTATGAAATTTTAGATAACATTCAGAGTTTTCTATAAAGCTAAAGCTTGTATTTTTCAGAGCTCTATAGAATATTTGATGGATTTCTAAAATTAGCCCCTAAAAGATGATATGGCCGAGTACTGTTCATTCTGCACCAAATCTGGTTTTCATGTGATTTGAGGGACTAAATGGATTTAATTTCATCTAAAATCTTTAAAGTAGGAAGATCACATTGTAACACCTTAGCTATCTAGTTCTTATTTAACTTTTATGATTCGACAGTAAATCCATTTACTAGTGAAAGAAAAATACTAAATTTAAAATTTCTAAAATTTATGTACTTGCCTTTTTCATAATTCTCAAGTCCAAACAAATTAACAATCAAAAGTAAACGTGCATACATAATATTCTAAGGAAAATCTAGTAGAATTTTCCCTTACAAAATTGACCGTCCACACCAATCAAATGATTAGATGATAGCCCAAACTCTCAGACATAAAAAAATATAGATAATATCAGTGTCATATACCGTAACATGGGCATAAAATATCAACTGACACTAAATAACTCAAAATGGAGTTATACATCACTATTTATGGTATACTAATATACATAATACATCATGATGCAATTAAACATAATCTATATATGTCTTTTGTACATTATAACAAAATTCAATACAAAACATTCATATAATTCTGCAAATCCAAACATCATTCTTTCTCTTTTCCTTTACTAGCACCGGAACTTCCATCTAGTACTGGTTGTGGGAAAATAGAAATGGGGGTGAGATTTGAAAAAATATCAATAGCTATACTCAAATCATCCAAAATAAGCATGAGACAGTTAAGCAAGAATAATGCAAGTATGCACGGTCATATAAAACTAATATAAATGCTTTATATTATATGTTTACTACATATTCTATCATGGCCATGAATTTCAACTCAACTTAGGCTTCTCTCTTAAGCTTAGGAGAACTACTACGTTCATTCCCATTGCCCCTCTTTATCTCTTAACCTCGGCTCATTAAACATAATATGCAAAACATGACATATAACTAAAGCAATGCAGTATAGCATATACCATGATAAAATAACCAATACAATACAATGCATATCAAGTTCAAACAAGTCTGCATGCAACTAGATAGGGAAGATTAAACTACCTTGGATAGGTGATAAAAACCTAATAAAACCTCTAACTTTCCTGCTCTATTTCTGGCTCCGTTTCATTTTTATTCTAGGCCCTACACTTACAATGGGATGAAGCCTCATTAGCTTGTCCTAAAATATGATAGAAATATATCATCAACATAAAATGCTCATAACTACTTCTCCTAAATCTCTATAACTTTTATCTATACTTTAGGCCACTTAAGTGCAGTTAAAACCCTTTTATACACACTTTCAAAAATGCATGCTTATTGGGTGGTAAATTAACCATCTAAAGTGCTTAAAATTTTCCATATTCAAGGCCCTAAACTTATGAAATTCCTTTTGGATCTTTTTTTTTAACTCCCATAAATGGTTCTTCACATTAACCCTTAGGTTAGGAATTTCACTAAGCTTAAATCCTAGGCCAACTCATGCTTCTAAAATTCATAATTCAAGCCACATTTTCCAGATTTACTATTCATTTGGTCATTGGCACTATTCATTTAGTATTTTTCACTTTTCTACATAATGGAACTCATTATAAAACCTTAAGCCTCAAGGATAACTTTAAAAAATCAACTTTTAGGATTCAAAATCTTGCCATATAAAATCTATATGGCCATATTAGGATTGACTAGAAGCATCACAAGCTTATTCATAAAAGCTTAACATCAATTAGTTCCATTTTGTTCTTTCTTGACTTCTAAATTCAATCTAATGCTTCCGTTATTGTTCTTATATCATTTTAAGACTATCCATAGCCCAAGCATCTATTGAACAAATTCCTAACCCCTTGAACTCATCCTTGGCCAAATTAGGCTCCATAAAACCCTAACTTGGGAATTTTAAGTTTTCCATCAATTCTAGGCTTAGATTATTGTTCCTTGCATCATAAAACATCTAAACATACTAATTAGAAGTTGAAAATAACATGGTTACCCCATCATCTAGCCTTGGTCGAACCTATAGCACAATACATTTTAAATTGCTTCCTTTCATGATTTAATGGAAACCAATATTAGATATGAAATCCTTGCATGCTAAAACCCTTGGTTCCATCAAGAACACATGAAGAAAAACTCTCCTCCTCACTTTCTCTCTCTAGGCTGAAACTTCCAAGGCTTAGAACACAAAATTTTGCAAGTATTTCAAGTAAAATCTTACCTCAATGCGAAGTACTTTTTGCGTAGATTAATTTTCACCAATTAGTTTCTTGGAAAGAGCTTATCTTTGGCTTGGATAAGATATAAATCTTCAAGTTTTCAAAAAAAGAAAACCATCATTAAAGAGCTCTTAGAGAGAGAAATAATTTTCTTAACTAGTGCAAGATAAAATGGGGTCGTTTACTTACCTAAATGGAAGCCTTAAACTTTCTCTCTCTCTTCCCTCATATGTGACATCTTGGCTGATCTCAAAATCCAAAACTGGAAGGTTGGATAAGATGGTGAGGTGTATCTTACATAAGAAGCCTCATTTTATAATTTTTCTAAATGATCATTTTGCCCCTATTAGCACATACACTTCGTTTGAACTTGTTTTCAAACTTTTTAAAATCCAACTACTCGCTACAAATTTTTGGGTGCTCTTTCACATAAAAACATTATTTTTAGGGTTTAGATAGCTTAAAATAATGAAAAATAGCTTTGTCTAAAGTCTCGATACTATCTAACACTGGGACCTTGGAGGAGTTAATAATGGGCAAGAACTGTGTGCAAAAGCCGTGCATCGGGAACTTCTACAAGCAGTTGAAGATGCAAAGAGAGGAGTCTTGGAAGAAGATACATGAGTTTTATCAAAAAGCCTTTTAGTTAGCTCTTGCTTTAAAGTAATGTGATTTTTTAATACTAGTTCTGGGGATCTATTGGTTAAGGGATTAAGAGAAATCAAGTTTTTCTTCCATCTGGTCAATACTTTGTACAAATTTTAGTTTCTGATAATAGAGGTCAGGTCTATTTCCTAAGGAGTATTGTCATCACCCTTTACTGGATTTTAGTGTATTACTATTTGATAAGTGCAATCAAAAGTGAAAGAAAAGTCCTGGTATTATGAGACACCAGATATATGTTTGTACCTGATTACAGCATGAACAAATATATTTGACTATGGTCTATTTAAATAATGAGTTTTGTGATAACCCTAACTTCTAATCATGGTAATTATGGTTAAATACATTATTAATGATCAATGATCCAGATTTGGAGTCATTACAATTAAATACATCGTGAAAATATAGGGACATTTGAACCTTGATAATATTAGGGTCATTAACTATACAACCACAAATGTGAGAATGCACAAGAGAAATTGTACTATCATGAGGGGTTTATGATTCACCTATCCATCAATTCCAATGCACAAAAATCTCCTATAAGTGTTTCTACATCATTCCTTAGCATTGCCATTAGAGAAACTGAGGTTTCTAGGCTAAAGGTAGGAATTTGGGAATTTTTGCTGCAACTTGAAACTCTCCCACCGCTACCAAGTTAGTTACTGGAGCTCAAAAACTAAGTTTTTCACTCTGCGCTATGGCCCCGACCTTCTGCGCTGTGGCTAAGTTACTCTCGGGACTCTTATTAGGCAACTCACGCGAATCTCGTTGTGGCGATGACCCTCACCCCGACGAGCTTACGTGGCACCGCAGAGAAAATGCCTTCTGGAGTTACTGTTCGAAGTCCCACATTCTTGCCTCGGTAGGATACACTTGCACCGCGACGAAACTAGCTATTGGACACTCTTTACCTAATATCCTCGACTTGAGCCGCGGCGGGGCATATTGTACCTCAGTGAGTTTTCTCTCTGTCACCCTCCCTGGGCAACATTTTTTGCTTTGAGCCGTAGCGAGATTCCTTGTGCCGTGGCTAATGCAAGACCCACTAGGAACATGCCCTAGAGAACCTTCAACAATTCAAAACTTTGCCCGGGACCGGCTAGAAAACAAGAATGTTGGTCAAAGGAAAGACCCTAAGAGAACCTGTCTCTTAGAACCCTAGCCTCAAGATGCCACAAAGGAAGACCAATCCTTTGATAAGTCAAGTGTACTCTCAGAGAACACAAAGAAGCAAAAGCCTCACAAAGTATTGAATAATACTTAAGTTCATTCATTCATGATCTTCTAAAATAGAGTACAATAGGGGGCCTTTTATAAGCAAAATTTTTAAAAGACTTAAAATCCTAATAAAACTAAAACTCTAAAATCTGATTAGAAATATTTTAAATGATGCCTAAAATCAAGGAATAAGATTAAGATATTAATTTTAACTTAATCTCCTAGATAAGCTCCTTGACCAAGTCCAAAAAATAATATAATAATAAAAAAATGAAATTCAAAAAGACTCATAGTCAAAACTAATTAGCTCTTTTAAATAGTCCACATGGAATGCTCATGCTTCATTAAAAAATCACATGGTTGACACATGATTTTTAATTTCTTGTAATTGGACTCCAATTGGGCCTTAGCACTCCTCTTGTATGTGTAAAACTACATTGGGCCTTCAACATGTTGGATATTGATTCTAATTGCTTCATGGCCTTTCTTAGAACAT
Organism: Erythrophleum ivorense; assembly: GCA_026724425.1. NCBI lineage: Eukaryota > Viridiplantae > Streptophyta > Magnoliopsida > Fabales > Fabaceae > Erythrophleum > Erythrophleum ivorense. The sequence goes on along the minus strand of JAIUCV010000004.1, from coordinate 19,899,482 downwards.
TGGGCTTCCACTTTTGCATTTCTAGAGAAATCTCATGTCCAAAGTCCAATTCAACATGTTTTGAATTGTTCAAATATGGATCTTGGAGTCTAAACTTGGGCCGACGTCCAACATAGATATTATCTTGAGCTCTTTGAGATTTTTGGATATATACTAGCACAATTTGGGCCACTTGAGCTCTATGAAGTTCTTGAGGGATGAGCGCTTCTCGAACTTGTTGTGCTTCAATGGGCATGCCTACTAATATCGTATCAGTGGCTCTCCTCGCCTCTGTCGCACTCCTGGCTGTAGCAAGACCTTCCTAGCTGCGGCGTAACCCCATCCGACAACTACATCTTCTAAATTTCATCCCATGCACTCCAATTCTACCCCTAGAGACACTCTAGGATCACTATATCTTAATTTGTGGGCCTCTAATAATTTTCATTTACCTAATTTACCCAACATATTTATCATTACTAGTTTAAGATTTAAGTGTTAATTTTTACTCCTCCAACTACCCTATATTAGCAAGTTCATAGAGTAATAACAGCAAGAATTCATGAACTATAAACAATTATCATTCGATACATATTCAATTAGAGATTCCATACATCACTGGTTTAAATCAACATCTAATATATAACATGATTACATTCCCAACAGTAAACCATATCATAAATTTAACAAAGTTCATACATCAGATGTCATAAGTTCATACATCCTATATCAAGTTAAGATGAGGCCTAACTCCTCAATAGATACATCCTAAGTAATCAAAATACAAACACCTACACTTGGCAATATGACTACATGATGATGCTATATAAAAGAATAACAAAATTGCATTTACTTTACTCAAATCAGCCTAAGTGTAACCTCCTCCACACATGGCTAGAGCTCATGGATTTTCATCCACTTGCTCCCCCTTATCCCTACTCAAAGGGCCTTCACCTGAAAGTATGATCCCATGAAACAGGGTGAGATGCAAATCTCAGTAACTAAGGCAAATTCCATTCATATATTCCAGTTTAATTAACATATATGCATGATTTCATATAAGCATCAGAAAATATACCAACCATATTAGTAAATGAAACAATTAGGCTATCTATGATTATTATCCTATACTAGCAATCATAATTCCACATGTTAAAGGCCAATAACACGGAGAGAGATCTGTCCACGGCACCTACTCCCCAATGAGTACAATCAGGGCTCAGTGCATCTAGGGTCTGATCACAACCCGGTGCTCGATTGAAATACATGCACGGGTGACAGCCGCACTACAACTCTACCATGATCTCACAATGTCTAATCACATATAACAAATAGCTAACCAATTCATTTAGCATCAAAATCATAATCTGCAACAAATACAAAATTAAAATAGGCATATGCATAGAATTAGCATGAACCCTAGTTAGCTCACTTGTAGACAAGTTGGGAAGCTAATAGCAGTACCAAAATCCTCCTATAATCATAATATCAAAAGATTATCACTTTATATCAGTCTATTACTATCCTATTCATTATTTATGGTAATAACTCAATGCTCAAAGGATTAAATTACTAATAGTTACTTAAGGGACACCTACCTAATCACCAAGAGCTTCAAATTTCAGGTTTTGCCTTCCCTATACCAGAAACATCAAAATATCACTTTAAACCCTAGAAAAATTTGCACAAAATTAAGGCCCATACTATAAGTCTACTATGGGGGTCATAAACCAGTAGAAAATACATCAAAATGAAGAGTTTATATTTACCTAATAACACCCCCAGCCTCAACCTACGAAATTTCACCATGGAAATATTAAATAGCAAGTTTCAGATTTTGGGTGTGAGTGAAAGTGCTCCAAATGAGAAGCCAATTGGGTCAAATTGAAAAGAAAGAGGAGATGATTAAGTTATATAACTATTACCTTAGTTAAATCTTGCTCTAAGAGTGGGAAATGATAGAATTTTACTACTAACCCTAGCCTCCCCTTTGGACCTCCAAATTTGTGTTTGTGTTTCTTATGGTTCTGCAGAATGGGGTGGTTAGAATGATTTTTAGGATTTAAGTTGGGTCCTAAATGGGTTATGTAACACCCCAAAATTAATTAAGGTGTTAATCATGGATTAGAATTAATTAAGAGTAATTAATATGGGCTCATTGGGCAAGTTAAGTGAGTGGAGACTTTAGAGAGATAAATTATTAATATGGGTTTGAGATTTAATTGGGATAGAAATTCTATCTAGGCCTAAATTAATAGATCATGAGAAGAGGCTAATGGAGGCTCAATGGATTATGTGCAGACCTAACATAATTTAGTGGGATGGAGGCCCAAGATTTATCTTGTATAGACTCTTCTAAGTGGCCCAATAATCCTTATGCAGACCTAAAACTCTTGAGCTCTTCAAACTTGGCCCAAACTCAATTAAACTTCAGCAACCCAAATGCATAAAAACTGGCCCAGTAAATTCTGCAGCCCAACACCTCTAAACTGGCCCAACAAACTTAAAAATCTGAAGCCCAAGTGGAGATGGATCTTGGAGCAGCCCATGACCCACTTTGACCCAACTTAAGCCCACTTGAAATCCTAATGCTTCAGCCACTCTCACATTTTTCTGAAACTTGAGAGGGAAATTCGGAGGTTGAGAGGAGGCAAGGGTTTGAGGCAAAGATTGGGCATTTTCTCATACTTAGAGCAAGATTCAGCCAAAGTAATAGTTATACAACTTAATCCCCTCATCTTTCTCTTTAATTTGGCCCGATTAGTTTTTCATTTGGAGCATTTTCATCCTACCCAAAAATCTAAAATGTAAGTGTTTGGGGGTTTTCTTGATGAAATTCGTAGGTTGGGATTAGGGCTGACCTTGGGTGAGTTTAAACCCTCCATTTTTATGCTTTAATGGTTAATTTGAGACCCCCATAGCTAATTTATAAAATGAGTATTAATTATGTACGAATTTGCTTAGGATTTTGGGTGGAATATTGAGTTTCCTGGTGGAGGAAGCTTAAATCCGAAATTGGGACTTGTTGTGGCTGGGTAAATGATTCTTGGGTAGTCATTGGTATTTTAAATTCCTTGGGTACTGATTATGATTATTAATGATGAATTAGAGTAGTAATTATGTGATGTTATGGTTATAGGAGGAATTCTGCACCATTGGTGATTGTTACAAGTGTCTACAAGTGAGGTAACCGGGTTTATATTAATTCCATGTATATATTTGAGTTAATTTCATATGTTGCTGTATATGATTGATTGAAAATGCTGAATGAATTGGTTGGCTATCTATTGAATTGTGATTGGACCTTGTGAGTCCATGGTGGAGCTGTGGTGCGGCTGGCACCCATGCATGTGCTTCGATCGAGCACCGGGTTATGATCAAACCCAGATGCACTGAGCCCCGGTTGTGCTCAATAGGGAGTAGGTGCCGTGGACGGACCTCTCCCGGTGTTAATGGCCTTTAACATGTGATAATATGATTGCTAGTATGGGATAGTAATCATGATAGCCTCATTGTTTCATTTGCTGTTATAATGGATATGATTCTGATGTTGATTTTGATTTATGCATATATGGTAATTAAAATGGATATATAATGGAATTGCCTTGGTTACTGAGATTCATATCTCACCCCGTTTTATGGGATTAACATTTCAGGTGAAAGTTCCTCGGGTAAGGATAAGGGTAAGCAAATGGATGAACATCCATGAGCTAAGGCCGGGTGTGGGGAGCTACACTTGGTCTGAGTAGAATAGGATAGATGCAATTTTTGTTATTAGTTTACCTAGCATCATCATGTAATCATATTGCCAAGTGTAGGCGCTCATATTTTGTTTGATTAGAATGTAATCGCTAAGAATTCATGTTTCATTATAGTTGAACATTATTGTATGAACCTATAGCAATATATATATATGTGGTTTTACTGGAATTATGATATGGATTACCATATGAGGATTGTAGTCATATGATGCCTTAGAGGTAAGCTATTGTTGAATGGAATCTTGATGAAATTTGCATGGGATGTAAATTGCTGATAATGTATGTGATCTTGCTGCCATTTATTTATGGATTTGTTGGTATGAGTTAGTGGAACAAGTAGGAAGTGACATTTGAGTTTCACAATGGTAATGGATAGATTGATGGGTAAATAGGGTAGATAAACACCATTAGGATCACTTAAAACAAGGGTAGGTGGACCTAGAGTGTTGCTAAGGTGAGAATTGGAGTGTAGAGGACGAAATTCGGGTAATATGGTCACAGAAGGGAATCCCGCCGCGGCTAAGAAGGCTTCGCCGCGGCCAAAGGGGAGACAGAGCCGAAAGGCTCCGCGGCGCAACAAACCTCGCTGCGGCGCGAAGCGAAAAATTCACCCAGGGGGGTAACAGAACCAAAACCCACCGCGGCGCGAGTCGAAAAATTAAAATTTGTGTTGGACAGAAGCAAAACTCGCCGCGGCGCGAATATATTGCGCCGAGGCGAGAATTCTGGGAGTCGAGTAGAAGTTCCAGGAAGCATTTTCGCCGCGACGCCACATAGGTTGGCCGCGGCGAAGGTCCAACTCACCGCGGCGATGATTTGTGGAATTAGGAGAATGATACAAGATTACAAGCCGGGAGGTTATTGAGTGTTGAAACTAACGGATGGTTGAATCATGAGTCTCTTATGGTAGTAAGATTTCTTTTATGCACATTTTATTTTGTTGAGGTGGAATGGTGACGACCCTAACATCAAGGTTCAAATTCCCTCACATTTTCGTAATGCGGTAAAATATAATGACCTAAGACCTTGATCATTAATTAATAAACCTTGTATTTAGCTATAATTACAATAATTAGAAGATAGGGTTGTCACAGGTTATGGGTTGACCCACCAGCCCAAAGACCTATTGGGCTCCCCCACTAATAGTTGGGCTAAGGTTTTAATTGTTAGGCCAATTACAAGAGTTCAGATTTTTAGTTGGGTTGAGTCAAGTTTTCAAGAGCCTATTTAGTTGAGGTTTTGGACCCGTATCTCACTAAATCAGATTGGACCATCACTAGGTGCTCTCTTTTTGGCCAAGTCTCACATTTAAAAGATTGGGTCTGCACCTAAAATCATTAGGTCTCCATTAGTCTAACCATGGCCTATTTAATTTTAATTTGGGCCTAGATGAGGTTTCTAACTTAATTAAATCTCAAACTCATTAATAATTTATCTCTCTAAAATTTTCATTCACATAACTTACCCAATTATTCTATATTAATCATTCTTAATTAACCCAAATCCATTATTAACACCATAATTAATTTTGGAGTGTTACAAGTTCTGTATCTATCAAATTGGCTTATTAGAAAAATATATAGGATTAGTACTTATTGCAGGGCAACTTGAGTTTTTTTTTTTTTTTAAACTTCCTTTAAGTCATGATAAGGAATATATTTTGCATGAAAAGCATGTTACAAAAGTTTATGAAAGAATTGAATGAATTTTATTTAAAATTATGCAAAAGAACTCTGGAAATTATTTTTTTGATGCCCAACAATGAAGGTCCAAGTAATGTTTTATAAAGGGAATCACCAGCATTTGAAGAAAAGAGAGATGAAGAATATTTATATAATGCAAAGTATTTATCATCTCAAATATATGACTTCCAATGGGAGTCATTCCTCGCTTAAAATAACCATGTTACAATGCCTTGATCTGATGGGATTACATGTTCTGGTCTAACTGTCAATTTTGTGAGAGACAAAACTTTAAGTAGTCAAGTGTAAATTTTTAAGTCTTTGTTATAAGGATCTTTAATAAAAACGTAACTGATGAACATTTTTTTTGGTAACTCTTATAATATCATTGATACTTTCCAAAAAGAAATTCTCTGTATGTCACAATTCCATTGAAAAACTTGATTACAAATACTTATTTTTAAAAAAAAAAATAGTCAAGCTTCGTCTTTTTGCAAAATACCATTGGCACAATGAAAGAAGCATTCTGTTGCCTTCTTCTTTCTTGGCCTCCAAGGCTATTTTTAAGTCACCATAATGAGTATATTTGTTTCTTCCATGACAAAAAATCTAAATTTTTCCTATCATTTGAGTTTTTGAATTAGTCTGCAAATATTTGGTTCCAACGTTATTGGTCAAAAATTTATAGGACATGTTTTTGAATTTTAAATTATATTTTCGCAGAAAAATTCCCCAAAATACCAATCAAACAAGGAAACAGGATCTTCTCTCTATTGATAATAGTTTCCCAGCAGGTGTGGCTTTCTAGAATCTAAAGAACAATATAGAGAATCTGTTCATATTTATTGCAATGGAAAAAATAGCTACCCATATTTGTTTAGTGACACATAAAGGCAAGTTATTTATGCTCAAATTCATAAACCTCTGGTCCAAGTCTGGTTCACGCATGTTCCTGTGGTCTATATGGCTGCTTTAGTATAGCATTAAGTTGTTTACTAAATTCACAAGAGTTTGGTTCCAAAGTTATTTGCTAAAAAAGGCATTTTTGGGTTTACTTGCTCCCTAGAGTACTTTCTTTTGGTTTTGGGATTATTGCATCAAACATTAAATGAGAAGAGGAAGAAAGCATCCATAAAAAGTGTCAAGAAGATATCAAGGAAAGGACAAAACTTAGTAAGATTTTTAAGTAATTGTTATTAAATTGATCAATAAAAAAAATATAAATATATTATTATTTTTTAAGATTTAGCACTAAATTATTAATTCCTTATGTCAAAATTTCTCAAGAGTAAGATTTAGAAAAAATTTACTTACAACAAATTGAATCTTCAAATTATTGCCTCCACATAGTTGATATTAGTCACAATTTGAACTAAAATCAATGATCCATGGTAATATCACCAATTTTACAAAAGAGATCCTACAAAAGAAAATTTTCTATGTTTTTCTTTGTGTAGAGTCTCACAATCACACGATCACACACCTACAAAAAATTGAGTACTTAATTATTTTCTATTTAGAAATAACTAACTTTTATTTGAATTTTGAAATTCAAATAAAATAATAATAATTAATTAATTAACATATAATAATTATTTAATTACTTTAATTCTTATAAGTTAATAGATTTGGATCAACCCATCATAAACGACTTAACAATCAAAAAACTTTCACTTACAGACTTGTACATGTGGAATGAATGACACAATTTCTTACTCCTCTTGGACCTTTCATACTAGATGCTTTGCTGTTATTGCCTGGGCACAACATTCGAGAGCTCTTGTACTAGAATTTTTTTTTCAAAGACTAGCATAAAAGACTACTACCTTTAGATATATTTTACGTATTCATGATGCGCCTTACATGCCCTAGATTTTACCAATATACATTTTACTTAGGATAAATCTAATCCTTCCTCGATTTTAGTACCCTCATATAGCCTCCTTGTATGCATAATATGTACATTTATGATGTTATTACATTAGCTTTATAACATACATGTTTTAGACACTAAGTTAGTTATATATATTTCAGGTGATTTTTCTTTTACCCATATATCACTTAAATCAAAATCAATTACTTTCCTAACATTAATCCTTTAGGTTGAATTTATCGTGACCATAAAATGTATATTAAAGTAGCAAATACTAAGTCATCTCTTTATAATATTATCAAAGTCATAAGGGCATCATTAAAAGACTTACATAACAATGGAACAAGGATCTATTCACTTGCTTCCCAATTACAATTCTTAAGCACATGCAACATGAATTATATGTTATAATATTACCCTTAGTTTGTAAGAGTTTATGTTGATTTTATTTGTTTATTAATACTGTATAGATCTTAGTTTAGAGACACATAACATCTAACTCGAGCTCTACCTTTTCTCTTGCCTCCTTGGGCATTACAAAAGAGAATCCGTATCTAACTATAGGTATTATGGATGATGGGGTTCCATCATTTGATTCATATAACTATTTTCAGATCTCATCTCGGCTTAATCAACTTTTTCCCTTTATCAAGGTGACATGTTTCTATTTATGGTCTTTATTTGTTATATTGATGCTTTCATTGCCTAACTTAGTGAACACAAATATCTCATATTTGCTCACTCTTCTTAAGCACCATATGAGAAAGCCAACTTTATCAACCTATGTAATATATCATTTTATTGTGTATACATTATCTATGATTATGACATCATATTTAAGAATGAAACAAACACATTTAATTCATTTGACAATCACTTATTACATAAGTTGTGTTACTTCATATTTTAACGATGCCAAAAGATTTGACATGTTCTACCTACATATCTCTAGGCATTAATTTAATGAGAGGATTAGGTAACATATTGTGTGCAGAGATGTATTGTATAATAACACTATTGTATGGTATTTCTTCTCCAATAAAGTTATACTTTATTTCTATATGTTTCATCCTGCTATAATACTTGGAATCTTTGCATATATTATGACTACTTGACTATCACAATTTACTAACATTGGACTTAGCATCCTACCAATTGTCTCATGAATCTCTTCAATTATATAATCTTTTGTACCACTAGAACATATCACAGACTTTTATTTATTATAATTGATGCACTCGTTTATGAATAAAATTTCAAATAATGTGAGGCCAACCTTAAAATAATAATAACAACAACACCAACAACAACTTAACATATGAAAACAGGACCAAATTTTCTAAGATCTTGACAAATGTAAGCTGCACTGACATTTTATGGTGAAACTAATTGGAAGGGCAGAGTAGAAACCAATGCATAAGATTAACATTTTTTTTTTCCTTTTTTCCTTCAGCCATTTCCATCCTAAGGTTCACAGCAAGAAATGTAGGTATAGAAAAATGGAAAGTATAAATGCACACTCAACCTAAGTGACTTAAGAAAACCATTATATGAATGATTGGGTTTAGCCCATATGAATTTACTTAATGTGATACATCATGCAGCTACCTTATGTGAAGTTCATTTACATCAAGTAACTTGGAAAGAGACGGTCAACCTCAAAACAAGTAGACGTAAATAACACATTTTCTTTAGTTGCCGGAAGTACCGTATAAAAGGACAATGAACTAGGACTTTTTGTGGTTAGGTTAACACATCTTGCATTAGCTGTTAGTGTCGTTTCTTAGAGCTATATATATATATAGAGAGAGAGAGAGAGAGAGAGAGAGATTCCAGTCCAATCTTTTAAAGGTTACAGGTTGGCTCAAATTACTAGTGCTAAGAATGTATAAATGTAACTTGTTTGTACACTAATAATAAATAAATTCTTCTTCTTCTTATCCCAAATCTAAATAACACCATAAAATAATAATTTCTTTTATTCTTAAAAAATTGTTGGACCCTAAGGACATAATTAATGGGCATGATTTAACTTGAAAAAATAAAATCAAGCAAAGAGTCGCCTATTAGTCAATGAATAAACAACTGCAAATAATATGACTATTAACTTAAAAGTCATGTTGTTTCATAAGTTTAATGTAAACAATTAAATTTTTTTACACGCTAAACCTGCTGAATTAAAATTTGCAAAATTATTATATCCGATGAACATAATGTTAGAACCAGAGATAGTTGGCAAATAACCAAAACACATTTTCTACTAACACAATCCAAAAATAACTAGTTAAGAGGCTAAGAGCATCACCTTAAATGAATACGGAGAACATAGGAAAAAAGAAACCAGCAAATCAAGTCCCATAACTTGTTATTCTTGACATTTGGGTTTATTATGGAAATCTAGTATTATGTAGGGTTCAAAAATTAATTTTCTCCTTGTTCGTTTGGTAACTTCAGCTTCCCGTTAATTTACTTCTCACCATAAGAACAATTCAATACTCAAGATTTTTCCATATTCAAGTTGTATAAATACAATAAATCGCATCTTTGAATCCCCGTCATTTTAAAAGCATTAAGATGCTTGCTTTTGACATAGCATACATTAAAAGCTTTGTTTGGCTCTCGGGCATGAAATTTTGGGAGCTAAGGGGCATTACGTTTTAGATGGCATTTTGATGCTAAGGAGAGTTCTAGGATTTTTCAAAATTAAATTATATATTTACTTCTAGTTGAAAATTATGAATAGGATTTATGGGCAATAACCAAGAAAAAGAAATTTTAAGTGTTTTTCTTTTAAGAATTTTACGATTTATAGAATTCCACAATTCAATAGCCAAAAATAGCCTAGGAAAATAACTACGTCCACTAACCAATTGGTTTCCAATTGGAATGAGCAGGTTGTTGTACCTTTTGAGAGAAATTGGAAGATGAATGAATTTAGGAAAGAGTTTGATTAACTAACCAAACATTAAGTTTGGCAACTCGTACTATTGAAGAGTTGTATTATAGAGTTCACCCTTGATTACAACCTAAGATGAAAGAAGGAAGCTATAATAACATTCATTAAGGGGAAAATGAAAACCACATAATTGAATACATACAAATTATCAAGAGAACAGTCTAGTTTTCTTTGACACGAGTTATCATTGTATCAATAATTTCAACACCTAACTTATCTCACATTTGGAGCATGTAATAAACAGGTAATATAGAAGATGACTACTTGAAAACTGGACCATAAATGAAGCAAAATCCATCCTCAATTCACCATCATATGATCAAAACCTCCCCCAGCCTGTAGTGCAGGCACCCGATTCACTCCAACATTGTGAAGCAATTGCTGTAGCCACCTCCTGGTTGTTGGATCTTCCTGCATACACAGGACCAGAAATTGAAAACCAAAAACAATATCTCTACAAAAGGGGAATGTGTCTCTAGTTCTGGAATAGAGATTTTCAGTAAACGGAGGGTCTTTATGCTTCCCTTAGATGCATGGTAATCATAATTAAGCCACTAAACTGTAATGATAAAATCCAATTATGAATAACATAAATATTACATGTACTTACACGAAGGCAACTACTGAAAGTAGCATCCCTTAACATCTCTGGAAGGCAACTTCTTAATGCATCACAAGCCCTAGTTGGAGGATACAAAACCAGATTAATCAGAAAGTTAAAAAGTGCAGTTGCCCCCTGTTTGGTTAAGCTTTTGTAGCATAAAAAGTGCTTTTTCTTTTGGACTCAAAAGAAAAGCACTTCTACAGAAGATACAAAGTTATGAATCCTTAAAAAAAATAAAAAATAAAAACTGATTTTAGTTTATCTCAGAAGCTGAAATTAAGAATAATAATAAATCTATATACTGAAAGCAATTTGAACATTTTTGTAAAAAGGCAACCCAGACGGAATATAAATCAACCTTGGATTATCTGACAGACGAAGATAACAGCGGATAATATGTTTCAACAGACGAGATGAGGGTTGCTCAGCCAGAGCTGCCACCATGTTCCCCAAAACTCGACCAACTGCAAAGAAGCGCTCTGCTGTAGTACAAATATAATCCAAACCCACATCGTCCAACAAAATTTTTTGAACTATAAATGTGGCAACCTGCCATAGTAGACCTTTCATTAGACATTATTTCCATTCATTATTTTTTGACATACTGTGATGAGGCAGGACGAAGAGCAAGCAGCAACTTATTACAGTGGCTCAGCATTTAATTCAATAAACATGAAGATCAAGAATGCAACATTATTTAACAAGGACATGTATCACATCTTTCACACACACACTAGAACTTTGAATCTTCATCAACATTTCAACTCAAGGATCAAAACTCTACATTAGATCATATAGTCCAGAAGCCCGTATTCAAGTTACACTTTGATGGAACTAAACATCAAGGAAGTGTTCAACCAATCCCATGACTATATCTTAAAACTTGTTATAAGACCAATATCTCTCTTAAGTACTCATAAGAGGATTCACCATGTCAAACTACCCAAGGCCAAGGCCACTCTCCTAATGGTAATGACATTTCCGTTCATAAAAGCTAAGTGCATAAGCTGATAAATTATAAGTGAATTGCCTAACGCTTGTCTGGACAAAGGAAGATAGGTTTCATGCATATTGCATACTATATAAATAAGCAGGACATAAAGAAATATATACAGAAATGCATAAACAAAAATCATAAGACCATCTGCATCAAAAAGTAACATTTTTTAAAATTAATATGACAACAAAAGAAAGGAAAAAAAAATGACAACCCAGTACAGTTCAACTCAACAAAATACACTTACAGACCATAATGACATGAAATTACACAAGGCTAGAAGCAAGAATAAGAAAACTCAACTGTTTTTGACAATTCACTGCCCATTTCCATGGTGCGCAGGCACAGTGGAATTATTTCTGTTGAAAGAAGAAAACTGATAACTTCTGTATCATCAACCTAATGAAAAAATATAAGGGAAAGGATTATTACAACTGACACACACAAGTAAAATATTGATTCCATATTTCCATATAGCAAATAAAACATATAATTGCCAAAAATTTGCATTAAAGTAACATAATAGTGAGGACTTTTATTTATTCATTGATTGCATTGATGAATTCATTCAAACAAGTTGCATCCAGTTATGTATACACACAAACTTTCAGATCATTACAACTTTGCAGATTCAACATATAATCGACCAGAGACCATAAATGCATCTAACAAAGTAAGCAAGGATGAGTACCTTCACCAGGGCACCAATGACACCTAGACTAGTAAGCCTCAAGTACTCAAATGGTCTTGATTTGCTTGTTGTATTAAGGAAAGGATACAGATATAAAGGTATATGGGCTGCAAAAGAGAAAAGATAAGTACAAAGAATAACTATGAATGACAATATATGCTTTTTTGTTAATACACTTAAGTTTTTTCTTTCAATAAGCACAAATGATATAAAGCAGGATCAAAGTCATGTCAAGAAAACTACTTATATAGTTATATTCAATCTTTCTCAAAAGAAAACCTATGTCTTCCAGTTCAACCCAATATAGGAAGAAAAAAGTCAAGACAGCCAAAGAGAAATGGTCACCAGGAAAGAAAATCAGATACAAATATATGATCACCTTTAAATTGTGGGAGAAAGAAATTCCATCTACAAGCATGTAATATAGGAAGTCAGGATGGGTATCTCAGGTGCATTAAAGCTTTTGATCATCAAGAATTGACTTTATTTATGGAAACTAATTTTTAAATAGGAGAATTAGACATTTCCATGCAGACCATCATATATCAATTGAACATCCAGTACACCAAAGCAATCAGCTAAATAAGAAAATAACAAGGAAGCATAACAAATGCATTATGTCATTTAATTAAAAATGAGGTGCAAACAAAATTAGACTTGTAGAAAGAAAAACTTGCAAATATGTTTTGGCAGTTAATTAATTTCTAGAATGACCAATTTAAAAGGCAAGAATATTGACATTTCACTACACCCACTCCCCCCTCTTCCCAAACTAATCCCAAGACCATAAGCAGCCCATATCTGAGCTTATCTACTTACCTTCTATCCCTTCCTTGCTCATCTTAATCCTGTAATTTATACAAGTGATCTTATCCATTTATGGTTTTAATCAGATACCGTCAAACATTCAAGAAGCTGACAGCAACAACAACAACAACAAAGCCTTTTCCCACTAAGTGTGGTCGGCTACATTGATTAATCGACGCCATAAACACCTATTGTAAATCATATTTTTAAACAAACCATTTAAATCTAAATCTCTCTTAATAATTTCTCCTATAATTTTTCTTGGTCTTCCTCTATTCTCCACAATAATTATAAAGGGAGGAAGAATTCTTATTTTAAGCACATGCTACTTCTACCAATATAAAAAATAATCATTCCAAGAAGACAAGTAGAAAATACAACATCAAAGTCCAACAAATCAAGAACAGAAGTGGCATTACCATTTAGGAATAGCATCCTTGTATCCGGGTGAGATGCAACACACTGTAGAAAAGCATAAAAAATCACAAGTCTTGGGAACATCCTTTTCTCTGTCTTTGTTATAGTAGCATGTCTCAAATCAATAGATGCAATAGATGACAGCTCCCAAGTAAAGAAAGAAGAAAAGTAAGAAAGAAACCATAACAAAATAAAATAATTATTGCTTCATTTACCTTAAGCAATGAATTTCCAGAGTTTCAAAATTTAGATAACTTATCTACTTTGCAAAAGCAAAAAGTTACATCAATAAGAAATAAGAAGTCTTCTACAAGTTGCAATGTATATCTTGTTCTATTGATTATTCTTTTAAATAAAATAGACTTTAAATCTTAAATAAAGTATCCATTACAATAAGTGTTATAAAATCAAAATAATACAATAGGGACAGATCTAGGATTAACCTATTGGATGGTGAAAATTAAAATATATATATATATAGTTGAAATTTGTTAACATGAAAAATAACATAAATTAATTATTAATAATTAATAAATAAATATGTTAAACATGCCTTAAATACAATTATTTTTTATACATATTTATATGTTTACTTATAATATTTTTTGTGGAAAAACTGATATTTCAATAATTTGATTCACTAAATACACGAAAGGATTAAAAAGCAAGAGAAAGAAAATAAAGTAACATAAAAGGGGAATATTTCACTCTCCTAAAATAGGAAACTAGCTGTTAGATAAGCTAGGAAAAATGTACTAGATCAATACCAACACTTCCCTTCAAGTTGAAAAGTAGATGTTAATCATCCCCAACTTACACCCAAGTTCTTTAACACTGATTCTAGATAGAGCCTTTTTTAACACATTTGCAACATGAGTTTTAGTTGGGATATAATATAGTTCAAGAATCTCAAAATTTACTCTTTCTTTGATGAAATAGCAATCAATCTCCACATGTTTAGTCCAATCATGTTAGAGGATGTTTGCAATACTAATAGCCACCATATTGTCACTTAAAACTTTCATAGGATCTTGGCACTCGATCTTAAGTTCATTTAGAAGGTGCTTAAGCCATAGCCCTTCATAGATTCCTTGAGCCAAGGCTCAATATTTAGCTTCGACACTACTTCGAGCAACTACAAATCACTTATTGCTTCTCCAAATAACCAAGTTTCCCCAAACACATGTATAGTACCTATAGTAAATCTTCGGTCAATGATGGATCCAACGTAGTTCACCTCACAATACACTTCAATAGTATGACATGAATTCTTTCAAAAGGAAATACCCTTTCTAGAGGCTAGTTTAAGGTGCCATAGAATTTTGTAGGTAGCATCAAGATAAACCTCACAAGGCTTGTTTATAACTTGACTTATGACATTAACCGAAAAGCATATATCAAGCCGAATATGAGACAAGCAAATGAGTTTGCCCACCAATCTTTGAAATCTCTATGTCAACAGGAGGACTTTCTTTAGCAAATTTAAGTTTGTAATCAGCTTCCATAAGAGTTTTGGTCGCCTAGCATCCAAGGATCGCAATCTTTGTTAGTAAATCAATGGTGTATTTCCATTAAGAGATAAAGATGCTTTTAGTTGATCTCGCCACTTCTATACCCAAAAATATTTTAAAAGCATGAGGTCCTTGGTTTTGAATTCCCTAGCCAAAGCCTTCTTAAGATTGGTAATTTCTTCCGTGTAGTTTCTAATGATGATGATTTCATCAACATGCACAATAAGAATTGCAATTTTTCCCTTCAGAGAGGCCTTTGTGAAAATACTGATTGGCTTGTGATAGGCACCTAAGCAGGGTGGGGAACACTCCCCCTAAAAGTTAGCTATTGAAGTGGGAGAACCGCCCTACTTAAGTATCCCATACTACTCAATGTGGGACTATGTCATCCTATACTACCATGGTCTCCATCAATTGACCGCCCTAAGAAAGCCAACATCCCAACAACTATACTATGTGACACTTCACTTGGTTCACTCAGCCTTCCATTGGTTAAACCCTCCTCCAGTCAAAATCCTCCATAGATAGCCCTTTCCAAAGCCGCCAACCACTAACTCTAATACCAATCGATAGGCACCTAAGTAAGGTGGAAAACCCTCCCCCCAAAATCTAGCTATTGAAGTAGGAGAACCACCCTACTTAAATACCTCATTGAGTATTGCATACTACTCAATGTAGGATTTTAGCATCCCATACTACCTTGGTCTCTATTAGCTTAGCTTTGGAGGTACCTTTGCATTTTCACTACATTGGTGACCCTTTCAAATCAAGCTGTAGGGAATTTACTTGAGTCCATAAAGTGATTTTTGCAACCTGCACACTTTCCCATCACTTTCACCCTCAAACTCAAGAGGCACAAGCATGTAAACTTCTTCCTCTAAATCCCCATTCAAAAGGGCACTTTTTATGTCTAATTGGTGAAGGGCCATCAAGATTTGCAGCAAGTTAAAGAACTTTGATGGAGTTGAGTTTTGCCACTAGAGTGAACGTCTATTGATAATCTATCCCTTGGGTTTAGGTGAATCCCCTAGTCATATTTGTTGATGCTTCCATCTAAGTTGTACTTGATGCTAAATATCCACTTGCACCCAATGGGACAATTTCCATGATGAAGGTTGACCAGCTCCCATGTTTTTTTTTTTGAGTGCCTCCATTTCTTTTTGCACAACTTCCCTCCACACCTAGTGTTTTAAGGCTTCATGAATACCATGAGGAACTTTCTCACTGGAAATATTAGTAGCAAAAGTTTTGTAAGCAGTAGATAGTTTTTTCATAAGATACATACTTTCCAATAGAATGTTGAATACAAAATCTAGTACATTTCCTTAGGACAATGGGCCAATCCAAGTTTTCATCAATTCTTGGACTTGGGCAAGAGGTTTCTGGGTGCTGCTCAAGAGGAGTAGAGGCCATTATCTCTTGGGTTTTATTTTTCCTTGAAACAACTTGAGGGTAGTGATAGTTTTTCTTTTGACTAATCAAACTCATCATTAGTTTGAATGTGTTGCTAAGGCTAGTTAGTGTCAAAACCAATGCTGTGTTCAGAAAGATTATTATTGATTTCAAGGGACGTGACAACACTGATTTCAAGAATAGTACTGCTGGTTTCAGTTTCAAGGTCACGACCAGTATAATGCTCAGGTTCAGGGTCAGTGGCAATGATGGTAAGGGAAGAACATGGTGAAACACAAAAGGTCCATTCATCATGGTAAGTCTCCCCCTTAATGGAGTTTTTGGGGTAATAAAGTTATCTCTCAAAGAAGGGAATATCCATGGAGACAAAAAATTTTGAGAGATGAAGAGCAACACTTGTAGCCCTTTTTAGATGATGAGTACCCAACAAAAATACACTTGGTGGCCCTTGGGTTAAGCTTGCTATTGTGATGAAGGGGAACAAACGCAGTGCATCCAAAAACTTTCATGGGTATGTTGGAGATGAGATGGGTGGTATGTAAGTTTTGAGGAGTGTGTCACGAGAAGTTTGAAAATTAAGAGCCACGGATGACATTCTATTGATTAAGTAGGCAGAAGTGGTGACAGCTTCTCCCCAAAACTGGTGGGGAACATTCATAGTGTATATAATGGCTCTAGCTATTGCAAGAATATATGTATTTTTTTTTGTTTAGCTATACCATTTTGTTGGGGTGTGTGGAAGCAAGAGGTCTGGTGATAGATACCTTGTTCAATGAGGTTGGTTCCTAGAGATGTGTTAATATGGTCTCTTCCATTATCACTCCTTAAGACTTTTATATTAGTTTAAAATTGTGTTTTAATGAGTTAGTGAAAATTTTTTAATATGGCAGGTGCCTCTGATTTTTCTCTTATCAAAAACACCCTTCTATGATCATCAACAAAGGTCCCAAACCACCTACTACTTGTAATGCCTTTAATTTTATTAGGTCCCCAAACATCACTATAAATAAGGTAGAATGGATGTGAGGGTTTGTAGGTGTGAGTGGGATAGTTAGCCTTGGTGTGTTTGGCAAGTTGGCATCTTTCACAATTTATAATAAAAGCATCTTTATTAAGGAGACTAAGATACATTCTTTTCATGTCCTGAAAATTAGGACGACCTAATCTATTATGTCATAAAATCACTTCTAAATCAAAACTAGTATTAAGACTTCATTTTTTTTTTTTTGGGAAGGTTAGCACCTATGAGATAAAGACCATCAACCTCTTTAGCATTACCAATCATCTTTTTGGATGCCAAGCCTTCAAATTCACAACCAACATCAAAGAAATTAACTTTGCAATTGATATCTTTCACAAGCTTACTAACAAAGAGGATATTACAAGCGGGTTTAAGAAAAAGCAACACATCCTTGAGAATTAAATTTTTTAATATGGCGATGTATCCAATTCTAGAAACTTGAGTTAAAGTCCCACAAGCAATTTTGACTTTTAAAGGTGAGTTGCAAGGATTTATTTTATAAAAAAAAAAATAGTATTATGAGTCACTTGGTCAAAGGCTCCTAAATCTACTACCTACTGATTTCAAGAACTTGATTAGTGCAATAGAAAATTTACTTGATTGGGTTATGTTCCCAACCCCTACATTACCCTTAGAGTCATTGGAGGTCAAGTTTTGCTGTCCAAACAGCCTCTGATGCAACTCTAATTGTTCATGGCTGGAAAATTTTGATTCTAAAGTTGTATCAAATATGGTGGTTTCAACTATGGTCTCAAGTAGGACCAACAAACACCACAGATCATTAGAGGAGGCCAAGTCGACCAGCTTTGGACGAATGACGATAGAAGATGGTGGACCATGTGCCTTCATGCGTCGACGTGTGCGACAAGTAGAGTGGCATAGCAGCATGTGATGGTGCTTGGCAAGGCAGACGGCTGCCAAATTCTAGGTTCTGGCCAATTGTCACCTTTTGAACATGATGAGAGGGTGCATGGCACTGTCCATGGTACTTCTTTGGAGAAAAAGCACATTTGGCTTCCTGTTACTGTGAAGCCAACGTTTTACAGTGAAGGATGAATGACAGAACCATGCATTCTGTGCTTCTTGTTGGCCAGGCTCTGGCCGTTTGAAATAATCAGGCCTCATAAGGCTCTGATACCATGTGAAAAAACTGATATTTCATTAATTTGATTCACTGAATACATGAGAACAGGAACAGAGGCTCACAGCAATGGCTCACAGACAGCCAGAAAGGAAGGACACCTATACTAATGACAGGATTAAAAAGCAACATAAAAAGGGAATATTTAACTCCCCTAAAATAGGAAACTAGTTGTTGGAGAAGCTGGGAAAAAGGCACCATATCTGAAGCAAATAGCAACAAATTTATTTATTTTCAACAAGCGGAGCATACTATTGGAAAATAAGCAAATGAAGGCTAATTACAGATTAAAAAAATTTGCGATGAGGACCACTTGCTCAATCAAGAACACATCAGCTCTCCTGAAATAGGTGTTCTTATGGTTGCTTAGCCTTTGTGCAATGTAGGCTCAATTATTTATTTGCAATTACAACATACCATTGATTTCTTTCACCTATAAAGCTTCTTAATATATAAAAAAGGCAAAAATTGGAGGTAGAAATTAGAATAGTTTGCTACACTAGTGGACACAAAGTAAGAGGGGAAAGGAGCCAAAAATGACACTTGAGGTTAGGGGAGCATTCAGGCAAAGTAGAAGAACTAATGCCACCATCAAAACCAACTCTTGCAACCTCATGGTGTGCATTATTCCTTAGCCACAAAGAAGAAGGTTTTTGGGGAAAAATAAAAAACAAAAAGCAAACATGTAATTCCAAGAAGAATTTCTTTGTTTATATGTAGCACCTAGGATTGAAAAATGAACAGCAGATAAACACTAAAAAATCACACAATTAGGTACCCTCTCCAAATATATAAGAGAATGGGCACCCTGAAAGACTAAGCTGCTGAGACTGATTATGAAATTTGCATACCAAATAGAAAGAAGAGAGATGAAAAAACCAGGTTGTCTAGAAAAAGAGCCAACTCTGAGAAGTTTATATAGAATCACCAATGTCATCGAGAACAGAGAATGAAATGGTTCTGAGAACTATGGTTCATGCCATGCAGGGGGGTCCCACCAGAAACTGAAGGCGTATACTATAGACAAAAGATTCTAAAGCATCTGTTTGACTGGACCCCACATTCCAACTTAATTAAGCCTCACATTC
Organism: Erythrophleum ivorense; assembly: GCA_026724425.1. Taxonomy (NCBI): domain Eukaryota; kingdom Viridiplantae; phylum Streptophyta; class Magnoliopsida; order Fabales; family Fabaceae; genus Erythrophleum; species Erythrophleum ivorense. The sequence goes on along the minus strand of JAIUCV010000004.1, from coordinate 19,879,541 downwards.
AAATTTTACAGCTTGATTTCAAGCAGTGGAGCATCTATCATATAATGGAACACTTCATTCACTTGCCGAGAGTTTCATACATTGATATATATTATTTGCAGGTGAGACATCTCTCACCAGCTATCTTTCAACCGTTTGTGTTTTTTTTTTTGGGGGGGGGGGGGGTGTGTTGAGCACCCACCATTGCCCCCCTGGTAAATCCATCACTGAATACGGTTTGATGATATATAACAGGGTGTAATGAAGCTTTCTCCAATGCATCAATTATATGTCAAGATAATATACTACATACAAGGAATTTATAACACTTGATAGCATAGCTGTATCATCATAGTGCGATGACATCTTACCTGAAGAAGAGCAAGAGCATTGCACACTCGATTTGATTGTGCTGGAGTAAGATTTGGAGGTGAAAGAACTGGGTATATCGAAACTATTTCCTGTAAGGAAAAAATAACTCAAATTCTAAAAAGAGGAAGACACATAATAGGCAGTCTAGTCATTGGATAACAAGCTAAAAAAACTCCAACCTTTGAGGAAATAAGAAATAAGAGTTTACTATGTTTGAGGATATTATCATGTATAGAAGATACAAATCATAAATGGAAAAGTAGAGGGCAAGCTACAAAGTATGTTGATGACAATAGAACAATTGATGTTAACTAACTGTTGTAAACATTACCAGCATCACAAGGTACTATGACCAATTTTGTGGTAACATTTAAGAAAAACTTTATGCTCATCACATTTGTCAAATTTGAAAATGGAATTTTGGAAACAAGATATAACCTTATATATGGTAGAGAAAGACCAAAAGCAAGTAATCCACCATGCAGAGACGAGAGTATTCTTATAAGCTCAAAAAAACTAGGTGTCACGGCTGTAAAAGTTTACAATAATAATCAATCAAAGCAATCTTAAAAAGGAATATTATTCAAGTGGGATAACATACCTGCAAAAGTGCAGCAATAGTACCAAATGAATTCCACAACAATGGTGCTAGATCTTGAAATAACTCCCTCTTCTAAAATTAAAAAATAAGAAGAAAAAAAAATAATGAGATACCAGTACAACTGAATATATATCTCCCTATTGTGGCTGAATTTAACAAAAAGATGTGATAATGAACTAAGGCGATGAAAGCAATCAGGAACCAAGTCAATCGACCATCAGAACTAGCAATCTCACAACTGTAGAGAAGCGTGAGATTGCTACTGCCTCCTCTATTTTTCATTTTCCCAAACAAGGAAATCTTTTGAAAAAAAGTTGATTTAAAATTCCAATGCAATTTGAATGTGCTCTTCAGATACTATCGCAACCACATAACAGGATACGTGATATTATTCCTAATCCAATGCAGCTATTTGCCTCAACTGAGATGAACACATCAGTCTTCCAGAACTCATAAAATAGACGTTGAAACAAATACAAAAAAAAAAACATTTTTCCCCCAATTCCTGAAAACCCCGACATTAGGGACTATCACAAATTCACGCAACAAAGTCCCAAATTTTCACCAAGCTCAGCCAGAAATCATAGAATCTTTAGCGTACATATATATATATATATATATACGCACACACGTATTATATATATATATATATATATATGAAGTATCTACCTTGGAGAGCTCAAGAAGGGCATTTTCTCGGAGATCAGGGTTGCTCAGTTCGAGAACGAGATGCTCCGCAGACGCCATCTTGCGATCCTTGTTGGCCTGAGAAGCGGCGGCGTTTTGGGCGGAGGCACCAGGAGCTCCAAAGGGCGCATTCATGGAGAGAGATTGGGGCAAATTTGCCATTGATAGATAGATAGGGAAGGATATAGGGGCTTCCCTTCCTTACTTGTGTTTCGACGTCTCTTAAGTTAAAAAGCTTACAGAAGAAGACCGAGCTTTTGCCTTATAACGGCTGATCGGCGCGGTGACACGTGCTTTGCATGCCGGAGGGTAGAACAAGCACCAGTGCGTGCACAGCGTGGCACCACGGAAGGAAAACTCGAAAAGGCGGCCGGTGGATTGGCTGGTTCTGAAATTTTACCAAGAATCCGATGTTGGATCCGAGGGAGGATCCTGACCAAGTTATTTTGTTCCCTTTCCTGTATTTCGAATTTTGGAAACTACACCATTTAGCCTTGAATTGAATTGTAAAATTATTACATAAATTTTAAAGGTTAAAAAAAGTAATTTGGTTTCTTAATTTTATTTATTAGATTAAAGTAATTTTTTTAAAATTCAGAATACTTTAAAATATTCTCATAAAAAAAATTTTGATTATATATGTTAAAGTGTATAAATGTTTGTCTTCAGATAAAGTGGACAATAACATGTATTATTAAAGTTTAGGTGGCAAGTAAATTAGCATTGAAAAGAAAAAATAATAATAAGAAGTAGCAAGAGAAAAGTTGCAATTCATGCTCCTCTTGAATTGTGGTTTGCCAGGACCCGCAGATGGGGTTTGACGACGACTTAAGGCAACAACAGAGGTGGCGCTGGGGTCCTCTCTTAGTGAATCGATTACTCACTCTCTCTCTCACATTACTTCTCGTTGCTTTGTTAAGGGAAAGAAAATTTGGATGCCCAACAACAGCAAAGTCGAGTCAAGTCAATTGCATGCAACATTGCAACTTAATCAGTTTATTTAGGGCTTATTGTTGCTGAGTTGCTACTCATGGCTACTATCCCTTTGTTAGAAGAAAGTAGAAATCACAAGCTATTCATGTGAATGCAAATACATTTGAAACCTAGTTTAGTGATCTCTAAACAAACTTAGTCACAATGGCAAAAGGTTTTAAGAAAAGTAAACAAGATTTAAGCTTAAATTTTTGTATGATTGCGAAGAAATTTTGTGAGCTAAAAAGGGGGGGGGGGGAAAAACCAATCTTGACTTGTCCAAGGGATCATAATACCAAATATTTCTATGTTTTAGTCAAATCCAAGTATTCTCTAGATTCTATCTCTCAAATTAAACATGAAGATGGTACTTAGGTTGATTTGACTTATCAAAATGATATAATATTAGTAGGCATGCCCATTAGAGCACAACAAGTTTGAGAAACTCTCATCCATCAAGAACTTCAAAGAGTTCAAGTGGCCCAAATTATGCACTATGTCCAAAAACTTCAAAGAGCTCAAGATAATCTTTATGTTGGACGTTAGCCCAAGTTTAGAACCCAAATTCATAAATGATCAATATCTCTTTAAAGATGTAAAAGTGGAAGTCCAATATCCTAAGAAGGTCCATGGAGCAACTAGAGTCAATATCTAACATGTTGAAAACTCAATGTAGTTATATACATACAAGAGGAGTGTCAAGGCACAATTGGAGTCCAATTGCAAGAGATTAAGAATCATATGTCAACCATGTGATTTTTAATGAAGTATGAGCATCTCATGTGACTACTTAAAAAAGCTGATCAGTTTTGACTAGAATTCTTTATGAATTTTATTTTTTTATTTATTTTATTATTTTTAGGACTTGGTCAAAGATTTTATCTTTGAGATTAAGTTAAAATTAGTATCCTAATCTTGTTCCTTAATTTTAGGCACTATTTAAAATATTCCTAATCAAATTTTAGAGTTTAACTTTTATTAAGACTTTAGACTTTTAGAAACTTTGCCTATAAAAGGCTTCTTATTGTACTATATTTTGGAAGATCATGAATGAATGAATTTGAGTATTAGTCAATACTTTGTAAGGTTTTTGCTTCTTTGTGTTTTCTGAGAGTTCACTTGACTTATCAAAGGATTGGTCTTCCTTTGTGGCATCTTGAGGCTAGGGTTCTAAGAGATAAGTTCTCTTAGGGTCTTTCCTTTGACCAACATTCTTGTTTTCTAGTAAGTCCCGGGCAAAGTGTCATCTTGTTGAAGGTTCCTAGGATAAGGTTCCTAGAGGGTCTCACATCACAAAATGAACATATGACAATTAATTATTTTTAAAATATTTTTTATGCAAAAAATTCCATGCATACTAATGAAATACTTGAATGTTTGCAAGATATTGACATTTCCCGAATTAATGATCTTCGCATGTGCATCTTGAATCAAAAGTTCTTCAAAGATGAAAGTCCAAGAGACTATATTTCAATTAAGTTTTAATAGTGCTTCTGCCACGATGGCTTTTGCAATAGATTTTTCCAATCCCTTTAAGAATTCTATTATATATGAAGATATTGTCAATGATGTATGCTCCTTCAATAATAGGGAATTTATCCTCAAAAGTCTAAATTGAAATTTAATCGCATATATTTCTAAATCTGAGAGTCCACAGTCTCTCAGAAACTTTAAACTGATTAACTTAATAATGTTATATACAAACTTTTCTCCAAAGTTCTCTATAACAAATTAAGTAAGATTATACAAGATTATATTGCTTTAAACCAATGTGTCTTCTATAACGAACGTAATTTTCGTAAAACGACAAAATGAGTATAAAAGTAAATCCTCTGAAATGACCTAGATTATGTCCCAAAAAATTTGAGTTAAGTTTTAGACTCCTAAAAATGATAATTCTAAGCTCAGACGAAAAGAAAAAAGGAATTAGAATGGAGAAATAATTTGCGACAGAAATTGATGAAACGTAATGGCATTTTCGTAAATAAGTGTAACTTTTGGAAAACCACATATGAGGGCTTTTTAAATGAAAGTTTTGAGTTGCCCAAGGTTCTCAAAGGCCCCAAAAACTATGGTAATCCCCATGACTGGTAAAGCCGCTACGGTGTATGTTTTTCAACGTCAGTTGGCTTGAATCGATTTGTTCGATAAGGTTTTAGCTCCAAATTGAGTGACTCCAAAGATATTTTACTAAATTGGGAACCTAAATTTTATGATAAAAAAGACGGTTCTCATAAAGGAGCTAAAACGAAGCCGAAACAAAATTGCCATTACAGAAAGACAAAATTGGAAATAAAAGCTTCTAAAATGTCCTAAACACTTCCACACTTTTCTTCCATCTTTTCCCTTTTATTAAGCATGAAATTTTCTGCCCAAAATACAAAAGTTATTCTGCTCTCTTAGGTGCATCAAAAGGGGAAGAAAAGGAGGAGAAAAATCAAGGAAAAAGTAAGGAAATTTATAGATTTTTATGCTCCATCTTCCTCCAATCTTGTTCTTCTCCTTTCCTCCTTTCTTTCTATGGTTTAGTTGAGCTTTTTGGTTTTGTTTTAGGTCCAAAATCAAGGGGAGAATTTCAAATTTGCCAAGGAGAAGAGAACCAAGGAGAAAGACACTTGAAAGCTCACTTAAATCTTAGGTAATCCTTACTTTTTGTTGCATCTTCTCTTCCCCCTCCCTTTGTGTGTATTTTGGCCAAGAATAGAACCAAATGAGGGGAGGATGTTCTACCCAAATACAAAGAAGGAACAAGGGTTTTAGGCCATGAGGAGATGGAATATGGCAACAAAATTTCAAGAAAAATCAATAGAAAACAAGTTAGAAAAGTGTAGTGTTTTTCAGGGTTTTGCAAAATCTGATTTTGTATGAATGTTTCCTTGGCTATTTGAATGTTCTCTTGAGCTCCTAAGACCTCTAGAAAGCCTCCCAAGTGGCTCTCCTATAAAAAAAATCACAAAGTCTATGAACCTTCATTATGATTCATATTTCGGCCAAGCTAGGTTCATTAGGCTAGGAGATATTTTAATTTGTTTTAGCCTTAGTTTGGGACTCCATATGATGTTAGAAGATGGGAGGAACCATTGGAAAAAATTTAGGAGCCATATATTGGGAGATGGGACAATGGTGTCCATAATGGTGCTTTGTGAAGCAACTTGGTTTTCCAATTGTGCAGTTGAATGTGTGATGACTCCAAGAACCTTAAATGAGTCCAAGAAGCCTAGAAATAACAAGAGAATGAAGCCTAGAACTTGAAATTCAAGAGTTGCTTCATTAGGCCAATTATGGAACCATAATGCCAAGTATGAAACCAAGTGTGTGTTTAAGCTTTAGTTAATGTCTTAGCTTACTTCAATTATGTGATTGTGTGATGTTTGTGATGTGTAGGTCAAGAAAACCCTACTCCACCTAAGTACTCTTGTGAAATCAAGGAGAGGAAGGAATTAGCAAAGTAAAGCTTGCATTAATTGAGAGGTAACTCTCTACTTCATTCTCTTACATTCTTGTGTGCATATGTATGTTTTGTATGCTTGTGTATGCTCTTGTGATTTGAGAACATGCCACTTGATGTCTTGAGGTTGCATTGGTACCAACATGTTGTCTTGAATGCCATTGATTGTGAGAATGGCTCTCAAGGGTGAAGTGATGCTAAAAGTCCCTTAAAGTGGGTGAGGATGTGCCAAAAGTCTTAAGGTATGAGTGAGACTAGACCAAAAGTCCCTTGGATAGGTGAGGCTAGGTCAAAAGTCCCAAGACCAAGAGTGAGGCAAATCCAAAAGTCCTAGAAATGGGGTGAGGCAAAACCAAAAGTCCCTAGAGCATGAAAATGGTTTGATGTGGAAATGTGGCATGGCAATGTAGTATTATACACTTTATGTTTGCACACTTGAGATTTTGATGTATGTATATTTTGAATGTATGTGTGAATGGGTGTGTGAGCTATTGAGATTTTAGGAATCTCACTCCCCTTCCCTCCATGATCTTGAAATGCCTAGGTGATATTCAAGAAACAAGGAGTGCAAGTCAAAGACCTTGAGAGATTGTATTTTGTATATTATGTAACCTTACTTGTATTTGAATGTCAAAATAAGCTTGTACATATTATTTTTGTGATGTAAGACCATGAACAAATGTAAAACGATGTATGAATATGATGTAGACCTTATGTGACACTAAATCCATAGAATTATGCAAATTGGCTCTTGGATGGCTTGATGCAACTATGCATTCTTGGATGTGGAATGACCAAATTTAGATGCATGGGGTTTGGGATCATTTGGGCAGCTCCCACAAGTCATAATTATGCTTTTAGACTTGCCAAAGAGGTGCCAAACTCAAAAGGAGGTCGTTTGGACCAAAGTAACTCTTGATAGGGAGCAAAAATAACTATTTCATGAGGCTATATCACTTTTTATCCAAATGAGCTCTTCTTGATCTAAAATTTTGTATGCATCTAGAGCTTATTAAGATCTTTTTAAAAAGCTAAAGTTGGTAATTTTTGGAGGTTTATGAAATATTTGGTGAATTGTTAAAGTTGAAAATTTTTCTGGTTTTGGCATTTGATACTGTAGCACTGGTTTGAAATTAAATCCTATCACTCATGGGGAAAATGATGTCCAATTGCCACAAAATTCCATACAATGAAACTAGACATTTCCAGTGACTTGTGCTAAATAGAAGCACTTCATTTGGAGGTCTAGAAAGGGAGATATGAATTTTTGAACATTCTGTCCAGTATCAAGACCCTTACCCGACTTGAGTTATTGTTCTATTGAATTCCGAGATTTGGGCTACCTAAGCTAGTCTAGAAATATTTTTTCTCTCTAGCTAACATCTACAACTTTCCATATTGGTATCATTTGCATAGATTAGATTTTTTTGGAATTAATTGGACATTTTCAAAATTTGCTACAAAATCTGTGACAACATCAAGAGGCAGTTTAACCTCTGGACGTTTTCGAATGTCAAATGTCTTTTGTGATGGATGTTATGATTTGGGCATATTTTTATGTGAAGTATACCTCCGTGGCTTTCCATAATGGCCAAGAATATATGATTTTAATTTTTTTATAATTAGTTATGATTTTTCAAAGTTTGGCTAGAAAAGAGGCCAATTCTACCCAAACATAAACCTCTATATTCTAGGTTCAATTTCGGTTTCCATGAGTTGTAGGTATGATTTTATGATGTAAATGAGTTGTATACATGTAATTAAATATGAGAAAGTATAGTATGAGTTCACACGGTCCACGTGATACTGAATAAAAATTTTTATGCGACGCAACGCAAAAATAATCAATACTTTAATGCTATTTTCTTGCATCTCATATGAATTGATTGATATGAGGTATGAAAATAGCATGGAATGAGCTAAGAAATTATGGTATTACATCTTCCTTCAAGGTAGATTGATCATAGACTATCTTAAACTCTAAGCAAATGAATCAAATCCAAAAGGCGAAAAAACTCTAAAAAAATTGGTGTGCTCTCAAATTAGACATCTCTAAAGCTTATGACCATCTGTATTAAGACTTCATTGAAGTAGTTTTCATTACAATGAACTTCCCTCAAGCTTGGATTGTGATTATTGTGCAATGTGTCACAATAGTATCCTATCAAGTCCTCCAAAAATGGTAATCCCTCAAAGCAATTCTTTCTAGGGAAGAATCTTTGCCAAGGTGATCCCCTCTCCCCTTATCTTTTGATTCTTTACTTTAATATTCTTTCTTGCTTGATTTCAAAATCAAAGCAAGATAAGTATTAAAAGGGAATTAAAATTAGTTATTAGTTGAAACTAGTCACTTATCTAATGTATGCTAATAATGTATTGAAGGATCAATGAACTCTTAGAACAAGGTAAAAGAAATTCTAAAGGATCAATGGACTCTTGCAACAAGGTGAAAGAAATTCTAAGTTTTTATAGTAAAATTTTTGGGTAAGATATAAATAGATCAAAATCTAATATAATCTTTAACCCAACTACTCCTCATAAATTCAAGAAATTCCTTAAGGGCATTTTTCAAATTATTCTACCAAATTGAAAAAATATTTGGGAACATGGGTTGATATAGGAAGAATTAAGGAGCATATCTATCAAGAAATTATGAATAAGATATATTCTCATCTCTCTGCTTGGAAAGCCATATTACTATCTCAACTAGCCAGAATCATATTAATCAAATTTGTGCTTAATTTCCCTTTAATTTATCAACTTTCTAGTTTTCACCTACCTTAAAGAATTTGTAATATCCTTAATGCTAAGATGCCTAATTTCTTTTAAGGAGATTTTGAAAGAAAGAATGGCATGCATCTACTAAACTAAGATCAATTGTATCTTCCTTTGAAACATGAGGGGTCTTGGACTCAAACTTATAAATCTTGTTAATTAGGTCGTTCTAGCTAAACAAGTTTGCCATATTATTGACAAGGTTCAATCCTCTCTTTGCACTAAAATTCTTAGATTAAAATATTATGTTAATAAACCAAAAGGATTTTTGCATAATCATTCGAATTCATTACATATGTGGAAAAGCATTCTTAAATCAAGTCTCTTAATCCTATCCAACCTGCAATGGAAGGTAAGCTTCAAGCATCACATTCCCATCAACCATCCCTTGTGGTGGCAAACATAGCTAGATTGAGGTTAACAATATTTTTAATCTTATTTTGCATAATTTTTTGATTAGGATTCTCAAAAAGTTAGTCAACTTTATCCATAATTAGTGAGTAGACAAATCCTTTAAACCCTTTTTTTCCCTGACAAGGAAGCCAGATATGTTATGATGGATTGGGAATATCTAGGGCACCTATCAAGTAAAGGATAGTTATAAGATCCTTTTTAAGTAATATTAATAGACTGATCCTTTCTCTTTTATTCAATGGGAAAATATTTGGCAGATCAAATCACATTGGAGAATGCCCTTTTTCATCTAGAGGCTAATTAATAAGGTGATCCTTATTGCAGATGTTTTATTAGGTCATTACTTGAATTTTGAAAACTCTCTATCCTTTCTATAAAGAAGCAAAAGAATCCTTCAACGATATTTTCATCAATAAAGGTTTACAAAAGTCCTTTGGTTTTTCTCATAATTGATTCATTCCATCCTTAAGATAGCTCCATATGGGTTAAAACCTAGTTCAGTATTTAAAAAAACAAAAAAGAGGATCTCTAAAAAGTGGAAAACATTACCTAATGCATTGTTGCCTTGTTTTATAATATATGGGTCCTACATAACAAATTGTTCATGAAGGTTGCATAGCAAATCCCCTTCTAGTTATTAGTAAAATCAAATCTTTGTTGCACTTGTCCAATATTTCATGGTAGGACCAACAAGGAAAGAACAATTGGGAAAACAAGAATAATGAAACTTTCCAATCCATTCCACCACTCTAGATTAATGAAAATGGTTGGACTACAATTGTGTGGAAAGAATAGGAACTAGAAAGTATGCATCATAGTTACGTCAAAAATCTTCTTTAATAACTTTCTCATAACATCTCGAGGAAGGGGTGGACATTACAACAAGAAGGAAGAGTGAAGCTCTCTTAGAAGGAATTCACAAGATTCTATTTTAGGCATCTAAAAACTCCTTCATCACACACCCTCATTCTCATTCCTTCATGCTCCTATTTATGGATGTGAATGAATGTAGATATCTTAGCACAAATCAAGAGAGGTGGAATGAAAGGATTATTTGGGAGTTGTTGTAACCCCTCCTTACTCATCTAACATTAATTTTTATTAGATTATTCAAATTGAGTTTATTAATTGTTAATATGGCGGAAGCTGATATTATAAGCATAACTAGTAAAGGAAGGAAGGATCACACAAATATAAAAAATTGGTATGATGTTTCTAACATATTATTTGATAATGGGCCTTATTAGCCCACTATTGTTATATAAAAGGTTGAGAGTTAACATCTAGTTAGTCAAAATATTATTTAAATTAAAGTCATAGCACCACTCTATATGTGACAAAATATGGCTCTATGATTTCTACATTTTCTACCTCTATAGATTCATTCAACTAGATGGATTTCGTAGTGGTGATGGCATATGAGGTGAGACTAGTAAGTCAACCAGTTAATTATTCTTAGTGACTGTATTGATAAAAATAGTGATTATAACTTGCACTTGGCTAAACTCTGGGATATCCATGTAGACCCATTCAATCTCCACTGTGTACCTAGATATTGGCATTTGTATTATCTAAACACGTTATACCAAAACTGAAAATTCTATAAATTCTCAATAAGACAAATAAAAAAATTTTCTACAATGGTTTAGCTATCACATTTGTAGAAAACATTTCTTTCCAATCTTATCTAAGGCATGCCAAAAGTAAAAGTAAATAAATAAACAGAATACACAATTACTCAATTACAATTCATCTTATAAAAGTTAAAATCTCAACTTTCATCTACATATCATACGGAATATGTTAGTACCATGGATATTAAAATAATTAAGACTGCATATTATGACGTCCCCTAGTGTGAATCCACAATAAAAGCAATCCTATGACCATCTCTTTTTGAGACTATAATCCCTTGAGAATTTTATCTATAATATGGGAGATCATCTTCTTACATATCTCCTAGATATGATTTCTTTTGAAAAATCCTATCGTATTAATGATTTACTATAAATATTATCATAAAATAAGGAACTAAATTAAATATAAGTAATTATAACTTAACTAGATAAACACCAAGGATTAACCATCAAATAATTTAATAAATTAGTATAATATAAGTTGGCTATATAAATTATATTGGAACCTTATATGTAATACCCCAAAATTAATTAAGGTATTAATCATAGATTTGGGTTAATTAAGAATAATTAATATGAGATAATTGGGCAAGTTAAGTGAATGAAAATTTTAGAGAGGTAAACCATTAATACGAGTTTGGGGTTTAATTGAGTTAGAAACCCTATCTAGGCCCAAATTAAATTAAGTAGGCCAAGGTTAGGAACTAATGGAGGTCCAATCATTTTAGGTGCAGACCTAACCTTTTTATGCGAGATTTGGCCCAAGAAAGAGCACCTAGGGAGGACCCAATCTAATTTAATGAATTAGAGACCTAAGACTCAACTTGCATAAGCTCTTATAACTGGCCCAATAACCCTTGTGCAAACCCAAATCAATTGAGTTCTTCAAACTTGGTCTGTTCTAATTAAATTTTTGTAGCCCAATATATTAAAGTTGGCCTAACGAGGCTTAAATCTGAAACCCATTTGGTATTGGACCTTTGGGTCAGCCCATGACCCACATTAGACCCAATTTAAATTCAATTAAAACCCTAAACACATCAGCACCTCCACATTTTGTTGAAACATGAACATAAGAGGATTTTTGCACCTTGAGAGGGAGGCTAGGGTTCTAGGCAAGAAATCCACCATTTCTCACTTCTAAGTTCAAAATTAGTTAAGGTACTTATTATATAATTTAATCCTCTTCTCTTTCTCTTCATTTTGGCCTGATTAGTTTTTCATTTGGAGTATTTTCACCATACCAAAATCTGAAATGTGGTTGTTTAGGATTTTCTTGGTGAAATTTCGTAGATTGGGGCTGAGGGTGTTATTAGGTAAGCATAAACTCTTCATTTTGATGCATTTTCTTCTGATTTAAGACCCCTATAGTAGACTTACAATATGGGCCTTAATTTTGTATGAATTTTCTTATGGTATGGAGTGATACTTTGATGTTTCTGGTTTAGGGAAGGCAAAACCCGAAATTAGAGGCTCTTGGTGATTGGGCTGAAGTAACATTCAATTGGCTCTTAGAGGATTGGCTATAAGTAAGATAATTGGGGTTTATGCTAATTTCATGCATATGTTCTATTCTAATTTTGTATTTGCTACATGATTATGATTTTGATGCTAAATGAATTGGTTGGCTATCTGTTATGTGTGATTGGATATTGTGAGTCCATGGTGGAGCTGTGGTGCAACTGCCACCCGTGCATGTGCTTTGATCGGGCATCAAGTTATGATCAAACCCCAGATGCCCTGAGCCTTGGTTGTGCTTATTGGGAGTGGGTGCTGTGGACGGGCCTCTCCCTGTGTTATTGGCCTTTAACATGTGGAATCGTGATTGCTAGTATGAGATAGTAATTATAGATAGCCTAATTGTTTCATTTACTAATATGATTGGTATGTTTTCTTATACTTATATGAAATCATGCATATAAGTTGATTAAACTGGAATATATGAATGAAATTTGCCTTGGTTACTAAGATTTGCATCTCACCTCGTTTTATGGGATCATACTTTTAGGTGAAGGCCCTTCGGATAAGGATAAAGGGAAGCAAGTTGATGAAAATCCATAAGCTCCATCCATGTGTAGAGGAGGCTACACTTGGGTTGACCTGAGTAGAATATATGCAATTTTGTTATTTGTTTATATAGCATTATCATGTAATCGTGTTGCTAAGTGTAGGCATTTATATTTTGATTAGTTGGAATGTATCTATTAAGGAGTTAAGTCTCATTATAGCTTAGTATTGGATATATGAACTTATAGCATCTGATGTATGAGCTTTGTTGAATTCATGAGATGATCTACTATTGGAAATGTCATCATGGGATATATTAGATTGTTGATTTGAATTAGTGATGTATGGAATCTCTAATGGAATATGTATTGAATGATAATGGTTGATAGTTCATGAACTGTTACTGTTATTACTCTATGGACTTGCTGATATAGGGTAGTTGGAGGAGTAGAAGTTAACATTTAAGTCTTGAACTAGTAATGATAGATAAGTTGGGTAAATTAAGTTAGTGAAAGCTATTGGAACCTCACAAATTAAGGTAAAGTGGCTCTAGGATATCATTGGAGGGAGAGTGGAGAGTATGAGACCAGATTTTAGGAGTTGTAAAATCAGAAGGCATTTAGCGGCCGCCAAAATATTATTAGCCACAGCCAATAGAAGCAAAGCTGCCCAGGGAGAGTACCAAAAAGCAATTCACCACGATGAGAAGTGGAATTAGCCACAACAAAATGTAAGAGGCTAAATTGGAAGACGTCTAGAGGGTAATTCGCCATGGCTAAATGGGAATTGGCCGGGGTGAACTTTTGTGAGAATTTGTCAGGTGTTCCAGAGAGGAATTAGCCATGGCGAAAGGAGGAATTGGCTGCGACCAATAGCGAGAGGCAAGCGAGGTAGGTTCCAGGAGGTTTCCTCTCGTACAGTGCCATGTAGGTTAGTCGCGATAAAGCTCCAACTCTGTAAAGATATAAGGGTGAACCCAATAGCAATTGGCCGTGGCATAAGGGCATTTAGTCGGGGCTAATGGACCTAAACTCTCATTTTAACCTAGAAACCTTGATTTTTCCCATGGTAACCTTAAGGGATGACTTAGAAACATTGGTAGAAGATTCTTGTGAGTTGGAATTAATAGGTAATAGAATCAAAGGTTTATAAATGAGTATTTGTTTCCCTTGTGTACATGAATGCTTGTAATTATTTGGTAGATGACTCTAAATAACATTGAGGTTCAAATTCCCTTACATTTTTCAAATGTAATTAGTCGTAATGTCTTGTAACCCTGATTTATAGTTATTAATCACATATTTAACCTTAATTACAATGATTAGAAGTTAGGATTGTCACATTATACTATTAATGTTTCTTTTATTATTATTATTATTATTTTAATTTTCCAAGATCTTAATTATTTCTTGTCCAAGTTTGGTAGATAAAATAAGGGTTATCTATGTATAGGAATTGTTAAGGGTCAATCTTTTATACATAGAAATCAAGTACAAGTATTTAAGATAATGGTCTTCTGTAAATGGGAATAGTTAGGGATTAGTCTTTCATATACAAAAGTTAGTATCATGACATCTTAATTAAAGCAATCTTCTATGCATAGGAACAACCATGGGTCAATCTTCTATACATGGGGTCTTTTCTAACATAATAGTTTTATTAATTTATAAAATTTTTAAGGGTTCCAAAAGAATAAAATGTAACAACTTGAATATGTACACATGCAATATTAAAAATATCTTAGAATATAACACAGTATACTAAAAATGCAATATATGACATATATATATATCTTAAGATGTAAAAATAATAAATTTTATTATTATTAATTATAAAAATCATTATTATCTAGAATCATTATATTAATAGAATTTTTTTTATTCTTGTCAATGCATTTATATTAACATACCTAAATTGACAAACGCATCAACGTAGATGAATTGGTTAGAGCTTCTTTGAACCCCCTTTTGGAGGTGAGTTTTGAATCCAAGTGTAATGATATACACTTCATTTTTCTAAAATTTACAATCGTTATATATACTAGTTAAATATTTCATTGTAGGTGAATTGATGGAGTGATATGTTGGGAGTTAGAGGCCAGGGGTTTGAATTAGCCACTTGCACTTATCTTCTATTCATTTGATATATTTTTATTATTAACTTTTCATCATCTCCTTTGATTGTCTTCTTACACCATGTCACTATTCATTATATAAAATTTTTCTTTCTCCATTATTAGTGCTCCAAAATAAGGTTCCAACTATAAACTAATATTCCAAAACATCAACTTAACATGTTACACTAATAAATTCCCATTCAAAATCATACTTTGTATGCCTAATCAAACACCCCAAGGAGAGAGACAGAAAAAGATGATAGAGAGAGAGTGATATATGTTTTCAATCCTTACAACATAATCTAATATCACGAAAACCTACAAGGACTTCATTTACTCTATTTGCAACTATAACTAGCCATATTCAAACCATAGGAAAACAAGAGAGAAGAGAGAGAAAAAGAGAATGTATAGCAACCTTAGAGAGACCAAAAAAGTCATACCCAATTGTATGCTTCTTTATTTTTCCTCTAATTCCCTCCTCCTTTAGTTGTACACCCTTTTCCTTTGCCTCCTCTATTTCTTATGGTCTCTTTCTCTTTCTTCCTCTCTCTTCATTTTCTTACTATAGCTTCCTTCTCTCTCTTTCTCTTTTTTTTGGGTTCCGTTTAATGTAAGGAGGGGCATATATTTGTAAAGGAAGCAAGGCGGTGGATAAAAATGGATCAAGGTTTTGCAAGGATGACTTCTTTATAAAGATTTTTTTAATAAGTTTTCATGTTTGTTGATCCATGATCTTTGCATGCATGTTGGGTTTTAGCTAAAATGATAGTTATGGAAGTTGATCACTTAATTGTAATGATCATTTTGGCACCATTTGATTGTTCAAAGCTCATTGGATTTTATTTGGTGAAAATTCTATTTCAATCCTGATTAAAATTATATTTTTTACCCTAAACTTTTGTTATTTGTATTTTGACCCCAAATTTGGCCTAAAAATTGTATTTCTCAATTATTTTTCCTTATAATTTTTAAACTTTAATGACTTAAGAAATTATATAATTTTTTAAGTATTTATTATTTAATTACTAAAATTTTTTAAGAAAATCCCTAAATAAATCTTAAAAATTTCTAAAATTCCAAATTACTCTTAATAGCTCAAATAAAAATTTAAATTATATATAAAAAATTCATATCCTTCAAAATTCCTTAAAATTTCTTCCTTATGTTATTATTTTTCATGGCTTTGTTTGTTTTCATTAAATATCGTAAAATAAATATAATGATGGAGCACTTGTTGTAATATTTGGTTTTCAAAAACTAAACTAAAACATATTTTGAGATACAAGATGACCCTAAAGCAAAGTCAATTAAGGCCAATTGATGGTAGAATGTTAATTAGAGTATTTAGAATTGTGGTTAGGAAATTGTGAATGGCTTGAAACTAGAAGCCAAATGGCTAAATAGGATGAACTAAAACTCAATGGCAAAATTGTAATTTCGAGCACCTTTTGGAAACTTAAAAAGGAATATTAAATGATAAAAATGAGCTCAGTATAGTTTTTAGAGGCCTAGAAAATCATAGAAACTGTCAAAATGGTTAAAATCCTTCTGATGTATAAATTAAATAGTTAATTGACTTGCACTTTAATTGAATTATTTTAGATTGTTTTGAATTTTATAAAATTAAAAGAAAATATTTTTAATAAATCAGAAGACCTAAATTTTATGATAAAAAAGATAGTTCTAAAAAAAGATTCAAAATGAGTTTAAACCACAAAATTAAGAATTAAGGGCAAAATTGAAAATTAAAAACTCCATTAAACTATAGCTCTTTCATATAAATAGCCACCCCCTTCTTCATTTGGTTGACCTTGTGCAGCTCCAAATTGGACCTAAGAGGCATCCAATAACCACCAAGAACCTAAGGGAAGAAAAGCCACCTAAAGTAAGCAAATGCTAGGATTTTGCCTATGACATCAATATAACCTAATTCCTACTCCTTCTCTTTCTTTTTATGATTTTGGCTTTTCTAAAAGAAGGGATTTCTTGGCTAAAACCTTGAAAGAAAAGGCTCCTTCAAGGAAATTAAATATATCATATTAATCTCCATTCAAAACCTTTTCAATTGACATATAATATGATGTAAGAAATTTGCTTCTGCTTGTTTTTCCATTGCCCCTCTAAGTTCGGCCAACTTAAGATGAAAATGAAAGGAATTGGTTTTTGACCAAAGAATGATGAGAATTGGGGTTTTAAAGTGTGGAGATTAATAAGATGCCATTGAAATTAATTAGGAAGTTGTAGAATGCAAGATTTGATACCTAGGGTTTCGATTGCAATTAGAAAGTATGAAGCTTTAGAAAGGCATTTCAAGCTATGTAAAAGCATAATTGAACTAAGAAGAAGCTAAAGAACCTCCATAAATGCCAATTTCCCTAAGAATGGAACAAAAACTCCATGGAAGCTTATCATGGAGCATGTCTTGGCCAAGACTTACTTGAAGCACCTAATGAGAGTTTTAATGATTTCAAGGTTATAAACAATTTAAATATAAATTATAAATCCCAAAAGAACCATTTGTTTAAATTTAAAAATCTTATTCTAAAAGGTAAAAATTTAAGGTTCAATTATGGTTAAAGAAGAAACTTGGTGCTAAGCATCTTAAATTAAGTTTATGATAGCTCTAATGAGTTCTAATAGAGTTATATAACTTATATTGGGTGAGGTATTGGAGCCAAGATATTGATTAACAAATGTTGCTTCATAATGCCATTTAATTGAACTATATGTAAGCTTAAAGTTTTAATTAACTTGTATAAGATTTAAATGAATACAAGTATAGTTCCATTGATAATTTTGTAATTCATTTGATGTGTTTAGGCCAAGCAAGTGAAATTTCACTCAAGTGTGGGTGTGAGGCAATGGGACCAAGTCAAAGAACAAAGGGGAGTTAAGTTAAATTCTTGTATTAAAGTAGCTCTTCATCCATTTTTATGTATGTATGTTGGTTGCTTAAGTGTTTTAGATTGCTTGCATGTATTATTTGTAATTATATGTATTTTTTATTATTTGATGATCATATAAATTATATGATATTTGATTGCATTTGGAATTGGTTTGACTTTTGAATGGGTAAGATTGTGCCAAAAGTCCTTTGAAATGGGTGAGGTGATGCCAAAAGTTCATAACACTAAGCCAAAAGTCTCAATTATAAGTGACGCTAAGTCAAAAGTCCCTAAAAGAGGGTAAAACTAAACCAAAATTCACAAATTATTGGGTGAGGCTATACCAAAAGTACCTATAACTTAGTTTTGCTCTTAATGGAGCCATGTGATCCCTAATATATAAGTATAAATAATATTTGGTTGTGTGATAAGCATGCTTGCTTCCTTTGACTTTCAGTATGCCATATATGTGTTCTTGAATAATGAATGAGCTATTGGGATTCTTTGAATATCATTTTTCCCTTATTTCCCTAACCATGTCTAAGTGATTCTCAAGGGAGTAAGGATGGTGAACAAAGAGCCTAAGAAGAACTACTTTGACACTAGTTTAAATTTTAATGTAAATTCTTGCACATATGGTGATGTATATGTATATTTTGATGTATGATTATTTTCACACACTCAAAAGTACGAGACTATGATGTATAAATCATTTTTCGATATAAATATATGAAATTGTGTTATTTGCCCCATTGAGTTCCATATTATATATGTATATAATGACAAGTGAAAATGTGATTTTAAGTTTCATGGCTTTTGAAACATGTTGGACCAGCCATATATGTTGCATTTACCATTTAAAACGTGCCCAAATAGAGACATGGCATAATATGGTTCAATTAGAACCATTTGGACTCAAATTTTGCATTCTTTGAGCTGCAAAATGTCTATGAACCATTGACAGGGCTGAAACATGGCAAGCATTTAGAGTATATCTAGAGCTTTTCACAAAGCTAAATAACACAATTTTTAGAGCTCTGTAGAATTATGAATTTCTAAAGTTTGTTATTTTTTGCAAATTTCTGATGCACTGTTTATATGGTTCTATTTCTATTTTTATGGGCTTTGGGAAGGGAGGAACGAATGAACTTGTTTTGATCTAAAGGTTTTACAGTAGATAGTTCTCATTATAAGGTTTCCGTAGCCACTGAGTTTATACAAATTGGAGTTGTGTAGCTCAGGTTATAACATTTCCAAGTTTAGCCCCTATTATATGTTAAAATGGTGAAAATGGACATATGAAGCAACCCACACTATTTGTGATATTCTAAGTAAGCCTAACAAACTTATTTGGCATGAAATTGGAGAATAAAATGATGAAAATTTTTGTTTAGGAAGACTTTCAATGTTAGTTATTTTTGCAGCCAAAAGTGTAAATTTGAATAATTGTTACTAAATAAGAGATATGACATGGGATTTCTATGTAATTTATAATAGTATGACACCTACCCTCTAAATTTGAAACTTTCTCTACTAATGTTCTTAGCATTATGGACTATTTGCCTTAGAGAAATAAGTTCAAGGAAGGAAGAAGTATCCTTTTTTATCTCATGCTAAATATAATGTTTGCTTATAATTTTATTTTTGTTCATCTTTTGTTTTAGCCCATATAACAAAAAAAAAAATTATTCTATATGCACTTAGGAGTGATGGATATTTTCATGAAAATTTGTTGTAATTTCTTAGTTTCTTTTTTCACTTACTATTGTTAGTCCAAGGTTATAGGCCCAAGACTTTGATAATAACAAAACCAATTCAATATTTATGTAAAAGCCTATTTGGATTCTTTAGCCCATTATGTGAATTTTATATGGCTCAATATGTATTATTTTAGTCCACGATGTATTTGTTTTCAAACGCTAGTCCAGTTGAGCTAATGAACTAAGTGACAAAATAATTAATGCATAAACGATGAAAGAGTTATGGCCTTTGCGTAAACTAAGGATAAAACAGAAATGCTTTTTGCTATGACTGTCTTTGTTTATTATGAGAAAATAAATTATTTCTTTAACCCATGTTTTGAGCTTTGTACTAGTATTTATGATGGGTTGATCGAATAAGCTACATGTAAAGAGCTTCATTGGCAATAGTAGCTACAACATTGAAAGTTTTTAATGTTAGAAATGAAACAAGAATGCTGCAATAAAAAAGAACATTGAACAATTAGAATTATCTCTAATGGCTAAGAGATGCAAAAAGCCTATATATATGAGCAAATTCAAGTGCAAAGTGAGAACAATTGTACAAAAAAACGAAACAAAGTGTTTTAAATATTCTCGTAAAATTTTGGCTTAGTGTCTAGTATATTTGCTTGCCAGAAGTAGAAGTTTCTTGAGTGTTGAAAGCATCTCAAAAAGAGATAAATTTGTTTTTTGCAATTCTATGTAAAATTTTGAGTGATATAGTTAAGGGTTAGCTATATAAAACCCTATTGAAAAGATTGTGGTAAGTGTGAAAACTTGTGTTAGTGGCGGTACGAAGTAAAACTATCATCTTTGTAAGTTTGTTGCTTTTAGTAAGAAAATCTCTTAAAAATTTAAGGGGATTAGATGTAGGCCAAGGGGCTAAATCCAGTATAAATCTTTGCATGCTTTTTCTCTTTCTTTACCTCATTTTAGTTTGCTGAGCCTACTTCCTTTACCTTCGGAAGACCATGATTTAAACTATCTATTTGTGTATGTGTTGGTCCTATGCAAGCTCAAAGATTTTGTGGTAAAAGCTATGCTTTTGTAATCATTAATGACTATTCTAGGTTTATATGGGTTCTTTTTCTTTTTCACAAGGATGAAGAATTTAAAATTTTTGTTGTCTTTTGCAAGAAGATTCAAAGAGAACAAGGATATTTAATCTCAAGTATTCGAAGTAATCATGGTGGGAAATTTGAAAACAAATTGTTTGAGGATTTCTGTGATGAATAAGGCTTTAGCCATAACTTTTTTACTCCAAGAACTTCACAACATAATGGAGTAGTTGAAAGGAAAATTACATCTTTCAAGATATGATTAGAACCATACTCATTGAAAATAATCTTTCTATATACTTTTAGACTAAAGTCATAAATACTATTTGAATTGTTGCCTCATAAAACCAATTTTTAGAAAGACTATGTATGAATTATGGAAAGGTAAAAAACCTAATTGATATGAACCAGACTCATGTGGGGAAGGATGCTCGTGTGGAGAAGGACTTGATGATAGATGGCCCAATGACAAGAGAAAAAGTTAAGCGTCTACAAAGAGCAATTGGGCTTCAATTTGTTGAATTAGAAGCCCATAATGTTAGTGCATGTATTGAGGAAGCAAATGGAACCTTAATCATGCTTATTCAAGCCCAAGTTGATACTTAAAGAGCCCATTGAAGCTAGAGGACGTGAATAGTACTTCAAATGCAAGATGTCCAGCCCATTAGTATTAATTAGTTTCTATTAGGCTAATTATCTTTCCTTTTCTGTTTTTAAAAAGATTTGATTTTGTATCCCTATTTTTTAGATCTTTTAGTTAGGATTATGTACTTAGTTTCCTACTTTTCCTCCAGTAGATAAGTTTGAGCTACACTATAAATATATGTATTCTGCCTTCATTTGAATCAGATTGGAAGTAGTAGAATTATTCTGAGTGTTTCTCTAATTGTGAGAATCTTATCTTTTATTTGCTCTTGTAAAACCTTTGTCTTGTCAACCTATCTTTAGGTTGGTGATTCAAGTTCGCAAAAGCCCCCAATTCGTGCTTCGATCCAAGTGCGTTGTTGTATGGATTGGTTTACTGTGTTCATGGTTAGGCGCATTGTCTAAGTAGCAGGTCAACATTCTTATAATGTTGGTTGGCTATTTGCTTCCGTCGGGTCTCGAACCATCATCTATCCATCAATCTACATCGTGAAGATTGGGCCACCCCTTGATTTCGCATCATTTGGTATCAGAGCTTTGGTTTACACGGTAGGTTGTCTATCATACATTCATCATCCACCATTCTACTTCCTTTCTAGCCTCCATATTTTTTTTCCTTTTCTATATTTGTTCATTGCTACCTTTTATTATTAAAAAAAATACTAAACTTTCTACCTTCCCTTGTTTCTAGATTTGATCCTTAGTGTGCAAGATTTGGTTTTTATGCTACAAGAGCTATTCATTTTGTAATATGGAAAATTTTTGTTGTTCTGGACGTTGTTATTTGTCCCTTATCTGTTCAACCCCTTTTCTTTTGAGATTTCGGACAATTAATAGGTCAATCCTAAGTTTCAGAATCTCAACTTTCATTTCGTTTTAGAATCATCAAATTCGGAGTTCTCTAGAGGAAGTTATTGTCATTTTTAGTGGTAACGTTTTCTGATCTGATTTGTTTCCTATTGTGTGATCTTGTGATTCTCTTTCATCTGATCCAAAAAAAAAAGACGAAAAAAAAAGAAAAGGAAAAGGAATAAAAAAGAAAGGAAAAAAAAAGGGTTAGCCAAAAAAAAAGTGAAAAAAAAAATTTTAAAAAAATTGTGATCAGATTTCTTTCATTTGTGATCAACATTGTTTCCTCTTCCATTTGTTTCCTAATTTTTGTGATCCACTTTCCTATTCCTATATTGTTTCCTTTTATCTTGTGATTGTGGACTTTCCTATTGTGACTTCAACTTGTTTCCTATTCCTTTGATTTGAACTTTCCTAATCTAATCCTCCATTGATTTCTTATATCTTGGTTTTTAGAATCATTACAATTGGCTCTTTAGTATTTTAAACTTGATTTTGAATTGCTAGGTGGTTAAATCTTCCCTTTTTTGTATTGGAACTCTAGCCTAACCAAACCCTAACCTTTACTTGTGACTTGTATGCGCCAATCACAACTTTTCATACCATCCACTAGCACGTACTTTGGTGAATTGAGAATTGGCAGTCCTTGATCACTTGACGAGGTCTTAGGTAACATAAGAGCTTGGGATTTGATATTGAGAGGTAAAAGGCAAGAGTGGATAAGATCATTGCAAAAAAAGCCAATAAGAGAGAGTAAATACGAGTGAGAGTGTTATATCTCAATTGAGTGAAACACGTGAGGAAATATTTGTGAGGTCTTATATACTTTTGTTTCTTTTTCACTAACATGGCAGATAATCGAGAAAATAGAGTTGCACATGAAAGTGATAATGATGATCACAATTCATTTGGAGTAGTGCCTTTGCAAATGAAAGCGCTAGTGAGTTATTTTGAAAGGATGCTTGATAAGAAGTTGGAAGGACTCCATGAACGCTTAGATCGAGTGGAGAGTAAAACCTCTAGCCAAAGGACTACTCAAGCTAACCAAAGACAAGCTCATGCTGCACGCCCACAACACCGTGAATATGCGAAAGACATGGAGAGCCATGATGAAGATTATGGAGAGGAGACTCAGCCAAGAAGAAGGCCACTCAATATACAAAGAAGACCACTGAGGAGGCCTAGAGATGAAGAAGAAGGCTTTGGAGGAATCAAAGTCAAAATTCCTTCCTTTCAAGGTAAGAGTGATCCGGAAACATACCTGGAGTGGGAGATGCGTGTAGAGCAAATCTTTTTATGCCATAACTATTTTGAGGGTAAGAAGGTCAAAATTGCTACTCTTGAGTTTACTGATTATGCTCTTATTTGGTGGGATCAGATGCAAAAGGAGCGGATTAGATATGGAGAGCACCCCATCTCAACATGGGAAGAGATGAAGGCTATCATGAGGAGGCGATTCACTCCATCCTATTTTTGAAAGGAACTTCACAATAAGTTTCAACGCCTCACTTAAGGATCCAAGAGTATGGATGAGTACTACAAGGAAATGCAAATAGCCATGATTAGAGCTAATGTAGAGGAGGATCCAGAAGCAACAATGGCTCGTTTCTTAGATGGTTTTAATCGTAACATAGCCGATGTTGTGGAGATGTACCACTATGTTGAGATTCATGTTTAGTCCACCAAGCTGCCAAGGTGGAAAAACAACTCAAAAGGAAGAATATTGCAAGGAAGAATTCCAGTTCAACTTCTTTCAACTCATGGAGGAGCAACCCAAAGAAAGATATTCCCTCTACTTCAAATTCAAAGGGGAATGAAATAAAGAAAGAAGAAAAGCTGGCTGCACCACCCAAGAAGGTTCAAAGTGGGCCTAATCCTTTAAGAAACCGAGACATAATATGCTTTAAGTGCCAAGAGAGAGGACACATCTCTAGTGAATGTCCTAACAAGCGAACCATGAATATCAACAACCTTGGTGAGTGGGAAACTGAAGGAGAAACAATAGAGGAAGAAGAAGAGCTATTCATGGAAAATGAAGATGGAAAGTATGCAGAAGAAGGAGAACTCCTTGTAACTAGGAGAGCCCTTAGCGCCCAGATGGTGGCAGACGAAGATAAGCAAAGAGAGAACTTATTCCATACTCGTTGCCAAATCCAGGGAAAGATATGTGGTGTGATTATAGATGGAGGAAGTTGCTGCAACGTGGTAAGCACTAAGCTAGTGGAGAAGTTGAATTTGTCTACTTTCAAGCATCAACGGCCTTACAAACTCCAATGGCTCAATGAATGTGGAGAATTGAGGGTAACCAAGCAAGTTAAGGTAATTTTTTCAATTGGCAAGTATAGGGATGAAGTGCTTTGTAATGTTGTACCAATGAAAGCATGTCAAATTTTGTTACGTAGGCCTTGGCAGTATGATAGACATGTTGCACATGATGGTTTTCTAAACCGTTATTCTTTTGTACTTAGAGGGGAACCTATAACCCTCCTTCCTATGTCACCAAAGCAAGTGTTAGAAGATCAAATCAAGAGAGAGAAGAAAAGAAAAAGTGGGTGTGTAAAAGTGTCTGAAAAAGAGGAGAGTGAAATTGAGAAAAGAAAAGATAGCAAGCCAAGAGAAGAGAGAGGAAAAGGAGAGAGAGCTAAAGGTAAAAGAGAGAAAGAGGGAGAAAAAGAGAAAAGTTTGTTAGTAGCAAGAAATAGTGAGATCAAACAAGCTTTGTTTTCTCAACAAAACCTCCTAGTAGTTATCTACAAAGAGGCTATGTTGAATACTAACGACTTAACCTCTACTTTGCCTAGTGTTGTTATGTCTCTTTTGCAGGAATATAAAGATGTCTTTCCTGAAGAGGTACCACCTAGGTTGCCACCAATTAGAGGGATAAAACATCAAATTGATTTTATATCTAGAGCACCTTTGCCCAATCGTCCAGCTTACCAAGCTAATCCTGAAGAGACCAAGGAGATTCAAAGACAAGTGCAAAAGCTTCTGGAAAAGGGATATGTGAGGGAGAGCCTTAGCCCATGTGCAGTACCAGTGTTGCTTGTGCCTAAAGAGGATGGCACATGGAGAATGTGCATTGATTGTCGAGCCATCAATAATATAACAGTAAGATATCGTCATCCTATCCCTAGGTTAGATGATATGCTTGATGAATTAAATGGCTCCACTATCTTCTCTAAAATTAATTTAAAAAGTGGCTACTATCAAATTAGGAAGAAAGAAGGAGACGAATGGAAAACTGCATTTAAGACTAAACATGGACTTTATGAATGGTTAGTTATGCCTTTTGGTCTCACTAATGCACCTAGCACATTTATGAGGTTGATGAATCATGTCTTGTGTGCATTCATAGGTAAATTTGTGGTAGTTTACTTTGATGATATCCTTGTGTACAGTAGGACTTTGCATGAGCAAGTAGATCACTTGAAACAAGTCCTAGAGGTTCTAAGAAAAGAAAGATTGTTTGGCAATTTGAATAAGTGTGATTCCTGCACTAATAAAGTTGTTTTTTCTTGGTTTTGTTGTGAGTGCTGAGGGGGTTGAGGTTGATGAAGAGAAAATCAAAGCCATCCAAGATTGGCCAACCCCTACTACCATTGGACAAGTGAGGAGTTTCCATGGACTTGCAAGCTTTTATAGGAGATTCGTGAGGGACTTCAACTCACTGGCAGCCCCTTTGAATGAGTTGACAAAGAAGAATGTTCCATTCAAGTGGGAAGAAGCTCAAGAGAAAGCCTTCCAAACCATCAAGGAGAGGCTCATACATGCACCTTTATTAGTCCTTCCAGATTTTGATAAGATTTTTGAGGTTGAATGTGATGCTAGTGGAATTGGCATAGGAGGTGTACTCATGCAAGAAGGTAAGACCATTGCATATTTTAGCGAAAAGCTAAGTGGTCCTACTCTTAACTATCCTACATATGATAAGAAGCTATATGCTTTAGTTAAAGTGTTAGAAACTTGGCAACATTATTTGTGGCCTAAAGAATTTGTCATATATTTTGACCATGAGGCTCTAAAACATATTAAGAGCCAAAACAAATTGAATCGAAGACACGCTAGTTAGGTTGAATTCATTGAATCTTTCCCATATGTGATTAAGCATAAGAAAGATAAGGAGAATATTGTTGCTGATGCACTTTCACGTAGGTATGTTCTTCTTTCCATGTTAGACTCTAAGGTTCTTGGTTTTGAGTTCATCAAGGAATTATATACTAATGATGTTGATTTTGGTGAAGCTTTTAACTATTTCAAGCCTGGAGTTGGTCGGGACAAACTTTACTTGCATTAAGGATTCTTGTTTTGTGTTGATAAGCTTTTCATTCCTAATTGTTCTCTGCGCATGTTATTAATGAAGGAAGCACATTCAGGAGGTTTAATGGGACACTTTGGCATTATTAAAACCTCTAATATCTTGAATGAGTATTTTTATTGGCCTAAGATGCGTAGGGATGTTCAAAAGCTTGTGGGGAGATACGTTGTATGTCATAAAGCAAAATCTAAATTAAATCCCCATGGACTGTATACTCCCCTCCCTATTCTTAGTGTACCTTGGGAAGATATTTCCATGGATTTTATTATGGGATTACCTAGGTCTAAGAGGGGGAGGGACTCTATTTTTGTTGTGGTGGATAGGTTTTCTAAAATGGTACACTTCATTGCATATCATAAGGTTGATGATGCTTCTAATATTGCTAATTTGTTCTTTCAGGAAGTTGTGAGGTTTCATGGGATTCCGAGGACTATAGTGTCAGATCGTGATGCTAAGTTTCTAAGCTATTTTTGGAAGACTTTGTAGAGTAAGTTTGGAACTAAATTGCTATTCTCTACTACTTGTCATCCGCAAACTGATAGACAAACTGAAGTTGTTAATAGGACACTATCTTCTTTGTTATGAATTATGGTTAAAAAGAACCTGAAGAATTGGGAGGAGTGTCTCCTACATGTCGAGTTTGCATACAATAGGGCTGTTCATTCCACTACTAAATATTCACCATTTGAGATTGTATATGGTTTTAATCCTCTTGCACCCATTGACTTAGTTCCTTTGCCTTTGCAGGAAAGAATCAATATGGATGGACAAAAACGTGTTGAGTTTGTTAAGCAAATCCATGAGAAAGTAAAACAAAACATTGAGAGGATGAAATGATAATGCCTATAAGATAGATTTACCAGGTGAGTATGGTGTAAGTTCTACTTTTAATGTTTCTGACCTTTCCCCTTATTTTGGTGCAGACTTTGAAGAGTCGAGGACGACTCCTTTTCAAGAGGGGGAGGATGATATGAACCAGACTCATATGGGGAAAGATGCTTATGTGGAGAAGGACTTGATGATAGATGACCCAATGACAAAAGGAAGAGTTAAGCATTTACAAAGAGCAATTAGGCTTCAATTTGCTGAATTAGAAACCCATAATGTTAGTGCATGCATTGAGGAAGCAAATGGAGCCTTAATCATGCTTATTCAAGTCCAAGTTAATGCTTAAAGAGCCCATTGAAGCTAGAGGACGTGAATAGTACTTCAAATGCAAGATGTCCAGCCCATTAGTATTAATTAGTTTCTATTAGGCTGATTATCTTTCCTTTTCTATTTTTAAAAAGATTTGATTTTTATATCCCTATTTTTTAGATCTTTCAGTTAGGATTATATAGTTAGTTTCCTACTTTTCCTCCAGTAGATAGGTTTGAGCTACACTATAAATATATGTATTCTGCCTTCATTTGAATCAGATTGGAAGTAGTAGAATTATTCTGAGTGTTTCTCTAATTGTGAGAATCTTATCTTTTCTTTGCTCTTGTGAAACCTTTGTCTTGTCAACCTATCTTTAGGTTGGTGATTCAAGTTCACAAAAGCCCCCAATTCGTGCTTCGATCCAAGTGCGTCGTTGTGTGGATTGGTTTACTGTGTTCGTGGTTAGGCACATTGTCTAAGTAGCAGGTCAACGTTCTTATAACATTGGTTGGCTATTTACTTTTGTCGGGTCTCGAACCATCATCTATCCATCAACTTACGTTGTGAAGATTGGGCTACCCTTTGATTTCGCATCACTAATGTTAGTTATTTTTATGCATCTAGATATAAATGTTTCATTCATAACTATTGAAAAGATAACCTAAAAAAGTTTGATGCTAGGAATGATGTAGAAATTTTCTTAGGCTACTTAATAACTAGTAAAACATATAAGGTTTATAATAAAAGAACAATAGTAGTTGAAGAATTTATATGTTATTTTTTATGTTACTAATCCTTTTACAAGAAGATTAGTGCATGCAGATGAATATGAGAATATTGTAGGAAGAAATCAATCACTTTAACAACTAAATCCTAGCTCAACAAATAAAACAAATAAAGGATGCAAGGAAAATTACACAAGTCCTCTCAAAATTGCCGATAGAAGTTAGAGCGAGCTTCATCCACCCACTAATGGAGAGATTTAAAAGTGGAGCAAAGATAATGAAAACAAGGATATTTGTTAACCTTTTGAAGAAAACAATGGATGTGAGTAAGAACAAATCTTAGAAATGGTGAAGAATTAATGAATGATCAAAGATCTAATCCATTAGAATCTGTACCAAGAGAAATCAAATTGCCAAAAGCATATCCTCCACTTATCCATCTTAGTACATTATTAGAAATCCAAACAAAGGGATGCACTGGAAATAATCTCACGTTGCTATCTCAAATTGAACCCAAAACTATGAAGGAGTATTGGGAGATGAAAATTGGATAATTGCCATGGAAGAGGAATTGCACCAATTCGAAAGAAATAAGGTGTGGAGCTTGGTGGAGCAACCTGAAGGAACATCCATAATTTGAACAAAATGGATATTTCACAACAAGCTTAATGTACAAGGTAATGTAATTAGAAATAAGGCCAAATGAGTGGCCTAAGGCTTCACTCAATAAGAAGATATACACTTTGATGGAACTTACACTCTTGTTGCTATATTAGAATCCCTTAGAATGTTGCTTGCATATACTACCTACATGAATTTTAATTTATATCACATGGATGTTAAAAGTGCATTTTTGAATGGATATATAATTAAAGAGGTGTATGTCAAGCAACCCCGGACTTTGAAGATAAAAGACTACCTTACCATGTGTACAAGTTTTCAAAAGCTCTTTATGGTTTAAAGCAAGGTCTTAGAGTTTGGTACGAAAGATTGAGCACTTTTAGAGAGTGTGTTTCCAAAAGGAAAACTTAATGCTACCCTTTTTATTAAGAAAAATGATAATGAATCTTTACTTGTACAAATTTATATAGATGATAATATTTTTGGCAGTATTAATAACTCTTTTTGCAAAGAGTTCGCTGAATTAATAAAAGGAGAGTGGAAATGAGTATGATAAGGGAGATGAACTTCTTTTTCAAATTACAAATAAAACAAACAAATAAAGGAAACTTCATCAGTCAGGTAAGAATTGATTAGTAAGTGTGGATTCCAAAACTCTAAACCTATAGGGACTCCATGTGTCCCTCCTCCACTTTGGACACAGACGAGAATGATAAGGATTTCAATCAAAAGAAATACAGAGGTATGATTGGCTCATTTTTATACTTAACACCTAGTAGACTTAATATTATGTTTAGTGTATACAAGTGTGTAAGATTTCAAGCTAATTCTAAAGAGTCACATTTTATTGCTATTACAAGAATATTTAGATATTTAATAGGAACACAAAATTATGGTCTATGGTATCCCAAAACTAATACTTTCAATCTAGTTAGATATACGAATGCAAACTTTGCTGGAGACAAATTAGACAGAAAAAGCACTAGTCGTTGCTGCCAATTCCTTGAAAAATCATTAGTGTCTTAGTATAGAAAGAAGCAAAGTTATGTGGCTTTATCCACTGTTGAAGTTGAGTATAGGTTAGTTAGGAGTTGCTGCACTCAATTGCTATGGATGAAGCATCAACTTGAAAATTACTCACTCAATTTTAGCCATGTTCCTATTCTCTATTACAATACGAGTGCTTTTTGTCTCATGAAAAATCCAATACATCACTCTCAGACTAAACACATTGAGGTAAAACATTATTTTATGTAAGATCATGTGTAACAAGAAAATGTGGAGGTAACGTATACACAAATTGAGAACCAACTTGTAAACATATTTACAAAACCTTTGTTTGAAAATAGATTTATGCATTTAAGAAATAAACTTGGTGTGATTGATCAAATATGATGCCTATTTAGGAGTTATCTCAAGTAGAGTGCACTACCTCCTCCATTATCTGTTGTGTTTTTTGTGTCTCCTCCACCTTATCTCTGTAACCTAATTTATCACATATTTTTATTGATTTATTATTTATTTTGTGAAATTGTATGTTATGTCATTTATTGGCATTATTTTTTTTGTCTATCCCTATGACGACATGCATAAAGTGATTAGTTCTTAGGGTAATAAATTATTTTGGCATTATTCGCCACGTGTACTAAGGCATCTATCATAGCATTAACATGTTCTCAAAAAAAGGCACGCTTGATGTCTAATAATGATTACAGGTGAAAAGTGATGGTTACAAAAATGCTCTTTTTCAAAAATTGCTCAGTGGCAGATATAAAGTGTCTTTTTGTAACCCTCTCTCTCTCACTCTCTCATAGACCTATTTTGCCCTAAACTTAATACGGCAAATGGACCAACACAAACTACTTTACATTTCATCTCTAAAGATCATAGCAATAGAAAAGGTTCATCTCGGTTGAAGGCATTATAGAAGTTGAGAAAGAAGACGCAAAGAGAGAATGTGCATTACAAAAGCTTCAGTTGAAGAAAATAGAAAGAGAAGGGAAGAAAGAAATGAAGAAGATGATAGCCCCCAGTCAACAATCAAAAAGAAAAAGGGTCTTTAGTGAAGACCCAAAATGGAAAGAATCTAAAATAGTCAAGAAGTTTTTAAGAAAATCAAAGGGGATATCCATTTAGGAAACCCCAACAAAGAAAATAACCAAATTTGAAGGAAAAGGGAAGAAGAAGATGGATGAAGTAGAAGCTAACCCTAAAGTTTACTCTCATCTTCTCCCCAAGTTCTGTACCAAAGAACATCTAGACAGATACTATGCTGACTTTCAACACAGACCCATCACTAGGTTAACTAAGATGAACTACTGGAACTGGACCTAAGGACCATAGGCTGATCTACTGATGATTGTAAATGAACCAGTTTCTGAGGACTTGGTTCAAGAATTTTATTGTAATTTGGTTGTGGTTAAATAGGGGAAAGCTTTAAGTTCTTTAGTAAATGAAAAACTAATTACAATAGGGATAAGTACATTGGAGAAAATTTTTTAGGTATCCTTTAGCAAAGAGCCCCTATATTATTTCACTAGGTACTCTTGCCTTGTTGACATGTAGGCAACATATCAAGATGCTTTTGAGGTTTGTGATTGAGCACGAGGACTTAGTTCATAGAAGAAAAATTAATGCCTAGGTGCTTGCATTTCCTTACTGAGTTGTTGCACACATTATTGGGACAACCATGTTTCCTCAAAATTGAACCTTGGATGTGGTGTCTTGCAAAGACATATTTTGGGTGTATAATTTGATGGCACAACAAGATATTGATGTATATTACTTGATGATCAAGCACATGGAGGAAGTAGTAAGGAGCTCTACTTAAGTAACAAGTCTCCCTTATGGAATGCTCCTTATACGGATCTTCAAGTGGCAAGAAGTAAATCTAGAAGGCTATACCTCTTGGGTGGTTTCTATAATGTATGATATAACCACCATGTGTTTCATGAATTATATTCCAGTGGGGATAAAATGGATCAGAAACTATGATGTTGAGGACTACAAAGCTAATCTTGAAATCTTTTGGTGTAAGTACAACAACCAAGCCCTCAACATTCAACAAGTTCTTCCCTTTCTTGCTAAATAGACTACAAAGAAGATCGTTAAGCCTTCTGCCTCTAAGAGTAAGAAGAAACCTATACCAACTAGAGCAAAGAATTCTTCCACTTCTGGCAATGTTACTAAATCTTTGATTGAGGAAGCTCTTGATCATGCACCCCTTGAACCTCCAAGCAACTCCTCTCCATTGCATCCTTCACCTCCTTCACCTAGTGAAGCTCATCCTTCACCAAATGAAACTAAACCTCCATCCAACTCACTAAGTCAAATAAATCATCCACTTCACCTAGTCAAGCACATCTTCCACCTTCTTCACCCCGCCAATGTAACACCATAATTTCTTAGCTCATTTCATGCTATCTTTAGGCCTCATATCAAGTAATTCACAAAGAGGCAAGGAAAAATAACATTAAATAATGCATTTCTTAGCGTTATATCACATATAAAATTTTTCTTCAGAGTCCTGTGGGCCATATGGACTCATGTATCATATTCTCATATTTAATTATATAAATAAAGTTACTCATTTGCATCATCAAAGGTGGCCTACAGCTAGTGGAAAGCAAAGGGAAGCATAAAATACATATATGCATTTTGAAATCATGTATTCCTACCTATTCTAGAAAGTTACACATATCTACTTTATGCTAAAAATATTTCCAAACCATGAAATACCACACAAAAGGCGTTTGACATTCAAAAAGGTCCAGAGGTCAAGCTGTCCACTGGTGCTGCCATGGAATTTTGCAGCAAACTTCAAAAATGTCCAATTAATTCTCAAAAAATCCAATCTATGCAAATGATACCAATCCAAAAAGATGTGAATGTTAGCTAGAGGAAAAAAATAACTCTAGACTAGTTCAGGTAATCCTAGACCTCGAAACTCAATCAAACAGTACCTGAGGTTCATTGGGGTTCTTAGTATTGGATAGAATTTTTAAAAATTTATATCTCCCTCTCTAGATATCCAAATGGGGTGCTTCTAGTTGGCACAAGTCATTGGGAATGTTTAATTTCTCTATATAAAATTTTGTGGCAATTGGACATCATTTGAGCCTTATGTGATAAAAATTATTTTTGAACCAAGTAAACAGTGTATCAGACTAAAACCAGAATTTTTGCCAACTTTGAAAATTTATCAAATATTCTCTAGACCTCTAAGAATTTCGTTCTTTAGCTTCTCAAAAAGCTCTCAATAAGTTCTATTTTCATGCCAAATCTTAAATCAAGAAGAGCTCATTTGGATAAAAAGTGACTTAAGGTTCTATTATGGTCAATTTGGCTCCATATAAGGTACCAAAAGGTCCAAATGGCTTTCCTTGGTGTTTGGCACCTCTTGGATAAGTGTAAAAGCATGATTATGACCTATATGAACTGCCCAAATGGTCCCAAATCCCATGTATCTCAATTTGCTCATTTCACTTCCACTTATACACTAATGCTTCAAACTTTCAAGAAGCAAAATTTGCCATTACATACTCAATATGCATTCTAAGGGTCACATAACATAATCTCCCATTTATACATGGCATATTATCATAATTATACATGCTCATAAATTCATTTGTCATATATTACTATAGATTACACATTTGCCACTTTGATGCCCTTAAAGAAGCCAATTCTATGCATTTCAATGTCATGCTCTCATCTCTCAAGTGATTTGCTCCCATCTCCTTGCTATCTTGATCCACCTAACATGTTAGAACATTAGAGAGAAGGGGATGAGATTCAAAGAATCCCAATAGCTCATTTCCCATTCAATCATACATAAAGCATGCAAAACAAGTCTTACAAATGCATGCATGGGTATATTAACATGTGCAAGCATTCAAAAAGTATTTTCAATATTTGAACAAGTCATACATAGCATACAAAAGCTTGCCAAGCAGGTGGATTGGCCTCACCCATTTACTTGTGGATTTTGGACTTGCCTTACCCATTCTTTAAGAGATTCTTGGAATCAACCTTACTCTTGGGAGTCAACCTCACTTTTGGGAGACTCTTTACTTTTTCTCAACTAATTTTAAGGATTCTTGGCTCATCCTCACCATAGTTAAGGATTTTTGGCCTCACCATGCTTAAGCAAACCAAAAAAAATATCATAAACATTATTTAGAAATGTAATACATCATTATGGTACCATGGAGTAAGAGCTCATGCTAGAACATTTTTCATAACTTGAAATACACATACACACATTTAAAGATAAGTAAAACAAGCAACCATGTATGAAAGAAGGTGGAGAGAGCTACTTTGCTAGCATTTGTACACTTTTTTCTTAAGCCTTGAATCCTCTCTCTTGACCTCACACACCCAAGAAGGTGGAGATCATTCCTCTTGGCCTAGACACATCATATGGAAGCTAGTTATATTTTTGAAGCAAAGTCTAAGGCCACACAACTTGCTTAAACTCTAGCTTGACTTATAAATCCCTTTATGGTTCCAAAATGCACCTAATGAAACAACATCCCTTAAATAAATTCTAGGCTCTATTCTTTCCTTTTAAATATGATTCTTGACTCCTTTTAAGCCTTTTGGAGTCATCACACAATTAAAATAAATAGTCTAACTACATGTTGCTTCTTTAGGTCATATTATGGAACATAAAGCACCAACTCATTCTCTAGGCTTCCTAAATTTTTCCCAAGACTTCCCCTCATTCATCATATATGACTTAAAAATGGGCCTAAAAAAATTTAAAATTATCCCTAACTATATAAACCCCTTTAGGCCAAGGCTATGGAAGACTTTGGCTTCCATGAAGTTTGCTTTGTTTTCTTGATGGAGGAAGCACATGGGGAGACTTCTAGGGATCTTAGAAACTCATTCGAACACTTATTTAGGCATAGGAATTAAGAGATCAAATCAGATTATGTAAGGAACACTTGAAACCCTAGAATTTATATCTTGAATTTTCATGATTTTTTGTTAATTCTCTTTGCATATTCTTAATCTCCACACCCTTTTTCCTAAGAATCACCCTTGGTTCTACCTAAAAACTAAGCCTTTCTAGGACTTCTTGAGTGGGGTGAAATGGGTGGAGAAGAGGAGCAAGGGGTAGCAACTATGGAAGAAGAAATTACCTTGTTTTCTTGCTTTTGCTCACTTGAATCTTGTCTTCTTTGAGCTCCTCTCTTCAAATCCGAATCTTCCCCTTAATTTCTCCCTTAAAAAAAATTTATAAACTCCATTATAATTAAAGGAATAAAGCTCAAGAGGAAAGGAACAAGTTTGGAAGAAGAAGGAGCATAAAAATCCATGAAATTCCTTACCTTTTCCTTGCTTTTTCTCCTCCTTTCTTCTCCTCCACGGTGTGCCTAAGAGAGCTGGTGTTTTCTCTAGTTTTTAGGTAGAATGGGTCATGCAAATGAAGGGGCAAAGAAATAAGGAACTTAAAGAGTGTTCAAGAAGCTTCCATTTTCTTAAAATTTTCATTTTTGCCCTTTATTTTTGATATTTTTGTTTCTAACTTGTTTTAGCTCATTTTTAAAAACTATCTTTTCTATTATGAAATTTAGTTCCTAATTTAGTAAAATGCCATTGGAATCACTCAAATCAGAGCTAAAACCTTCTCGAATGAATCAGTCAAAGTTCCGATCAACCGACGTTAGAAAACGTCCATCGAAGGGGTTCTAATTGTCCCGAGACTTTTCATGATTTTCAGAGCTTCTGAGAACCCCAGAGAACTCAAAATTTTCATTTAAAAAGTCCTCATATGAGAATTCCAAAATTTGCTCAAATTATGAAAATGCCATTACGTTTCATAAGTCTTTCGTAAGAAATTGTTTCTTCATTCCAGCTATGTTTTTCTTTCCTTTTGAGCTTGGGATTCTCATTTTTAGGAGTCTAGAATGCTTCTCAAATTTTTCAGGACCTTAACTAAGTCATTTCGGGGGGCTTGCTTTGTATTCGTGAATTTCGTTTGTTTACGAAGAAACTGTATATTACGTTTCTTGCATTTTCTTTCATTTTCAGAAAATCGGATGTTACTACCAAACTTGTCTTCCATCTACTTCACCTACACACACATGTCCTCTACCTCCACCTTTATCTTATAAGAAAAGAAAAATCCCTGCATCAACTCCCTCTTCCACTTTTGACGAAGACTTTCCACCTCCACCAAACTTAATTCTTTTATCCTCGAAGAAAGAAATTATTAACTTTCATCCTCTATCTCTTTCACCTTTACCAACTCCTCCATTCTCTCCTCCAACTGCTCTAGGTACACCACCCTTTAATCCTTCTCTTCTAACTTTTCCTCCTCCACCAATAGATACTTCTCCTTTCACACTACCTCCTCCACCAAAATCTCTACCACCTCCTTCTCGTTTGTCTCTTCACCTTTTCTGCACCTGTTTCTTACACTTCTCCTCCTCCTTTTAATCCTTCACTCCTTCTCCTTTGTCTTTCACTCCTCTTGTCCCTTCTTATATTTCTCATCCTCTTCCTCCAATGCCTTTATTGACCTCTCCTCCTCCACCACTTACAGCTATTCCTCACTCTCCACCTCCACCTACTTCTCTTCCTCTTCCTTTTGCAGATCACCATCATTCTCCCACCTCATTCTGCTTCACCTCCTCCACCTTTTTTTTTGTCTCTACTCAACCATCTAATGAAGAGATCTTTTAGCTTCTTTGTGCATTAAATAATAACGTACAATCCCTTCATGATGATTTTGACTCCTTAATGACAAATGTTGGCACCATCTGACACATGATTAGTAGTCAAGGAATGATTCGGCGACAATTAGATTTTGTTACTGCCAAGCTACACAATACGAAGTAGGCCTTTCAATCTCACCAAAATGAATTCTCGTAATGCCTCCAGGATATTGACTCTGTGATTATACGACTTACTAATCAAATGTCTTAAGCCTTTTGCCATCTTAGTCGATAGCTTAGGGATACCCTCTAAATTTTAAGAACACTTCTATAAGTCTATGATAGTTGCCAATGATGGCCTTATATTTCTTTTTGCCTTAATGCATATTAATTTGTGGATTTATTGATGAATTGTTTAACTATGCCATTACTTTGTCTTTGATTAACTGCTTTCCTATTTCTATCTTCTACCCTTTTGTTATTAACCAAAAAAAAAAAGGAGATCAATAGGTAAAATGAATTATTTGTTTGAACTCTGTGCTTATTGATTGTTTTATGCATGGATAGTTTGTGTGGCTATTTTGTGACTCCACTAAATCTTATTGATTTATTTTCATGCATAGATTCAAGGGGAGCAGAAAATGAACTTTTACATAAATCTTTCTTTAATTTTTTGCGTAGTGGTTTTGCCATCATAAAAAAGGAGAGATTGTTGGCCCAAGGTTGTTGGCCTAAGGCTTTAATGATGACAAAACCTAATTAATATTTATGTAAAGGTCCATTTGGATTCTTTGGCTCATTGTGTGAATTTTATATGGCTCAATATGTATTGTTTCAGTCCATGATGTATATGTTTTTAAATGCTAGTCCAATGAGCTAATGAAGTAAATGACAAAATAATTAATGCATAAACGAAAAAAGAGTATAACTTTTTGCATAAACTAAGAATAAAACAAAAATGCTTTCTGCTGCAACTATCTCTGTTCATTATGAGTTGACCAAATGAGCTGCATGAAAAGAGCTTCATTGGTGGTAGTAGCTACAACACTAAAAGTTTTTTAACATTAGAAATGAAACGAGAATGCTTTAGTCAAAAAGAACATTAAACCATCAGAATTATCTCTAATGACTAAGAGATGCAAAAAGCCTATATATACAAGCAAATTCAAGCTCAAAGCAAGAATAATTATAGAGAAAAATGAAATAAAGTGTTTTAAATATTCTTGTAAAATCTTCACTTAATGTCTGGTATATCTGTTTGTTAGAAGCAAAAGTTTCTCGAGTATTAAAGGCATCTTAAAAGGAGATAAAGTTGTTTTTGCGATTCTATGTAAAATTCTAAGTGATATAGTTGAGATTTGCTTTATGAAACTTTGTTGAAAATTTTTTGGTGAGCATGGAAACTTATGTTGATGGTGAGAACAAAGTAAAATGATCATTTTTGTAAGTTTCTTGTTTTTAGTGAGAAAATCCTTTAAAGTTTTAAAGGGACTGGATGTAAGCCTAGGGATTGAACTTGTAATATCCCATTATTCTAAAAGCCTTAAACTAAGAAGATTATAAAAGAAAGTCCCCTAAATGGAATGATTAAAAGCCAAACAAAATTAGAGTGATCATCTAGACAATTAAAAATGAGGATATATAACTAAAGATGCCCGAAAACCAGAATCATAATAGTTAAACAAAATTAGATGAAAAGTAATAGAATTTTTATAATTTTGGATAGCTTTTAGAAAACTTAAAGAAGGGATCTTTAAATGAAAAAATTGAGTTTCTCAAGGTTTTCAAAAGCCTTAAAAACTATAGGAACTCTTAAAATGGCAAAAACCTCTCCGATATGCAATTTATAGTATTAGTTGACTGAAACTTTAATTGATTCATTCGAGAAGGTTCTAAATCTAATTTGAGTAAAACCAAAAGTATTTTATGAATTAAAGGACCTAAATTTTATGATGGAAAAGATAGTTCTCAAAAAGGAGTTGAAATGAATCCAAATGTAAAGAACCAAGTAAAGGGCCAAAATTGAAATTTTTAAAAAGTGTTATAACTTAGTCTAGCCTTTTATATACCACGCCCCACTTCTCCCTTATGCCTAAATCAACTTTGCTCTACCTCAAACCAGATTCTTAGACACCTTGAAGTGGCGCACCAAAAGGGAGGAAGAAAGGAAGGAAAACCAAGTAGAAAAAGTAAGGTATCAAGGCTTTTCCATGCTTCTTGCTTCATCACACTTCTTCTTCTCTTTCTCCTCTTTTTCCTATAGTTTTGATGATTAATTTAGAGCTATATCATGGCTGGTTTAGTAGGAGAAGGAGAGGAATTAAAGGAGAGATTAGAAGCTTTAGAAAGCTCCTTAGAAAAGCTTGAAGACAAGGTAAATTCTCATGGCTTTCTTGCATCTTCTTGGTTGCTTCTTCTTTTGTGTGTTTTAGCCAACCCTAGGCCCATCAAGCGGGGAAGGATTTCTGGTTATAGCAAGGTAGGAATAAGGGTTTTTAGCCATGAGGGGTAAGAATATGCAATTAGAATTAAAAAAGCAGCTTTAAAAATTAAGTTATGTCACTTAGGGTTCTTGTAGCACCTAGTAGTTTTTGAAGCTTTCTAATGATAATCTAGGTTATGTAATAGTATGTATGAGTTCATAAGAGGTCTAAGAAGCTTCATGGATGCCAAAACCCTTAGGAAATTGAATGAAACTCCATGGGTCTTTCATCTTAGGCTATGTCTTGGCCAAGAAAGGATTGTGCACCTAGGGAGATTCTTCTTTGATTCCAAAGATAGAAATGGTCTAGATATAAATAATAAACACCAAAGAAACTATTGGTTTGAATTTAGAAACCATGGTTTATGAGATGAAAGTTTATGTTCCTTTTTAAGGCATAAATAAGCAACTTTAGGTTCCTTGAATTGAATTAGAGATGACTCTAATGAGTTTAAATGAAGTCATGAGACTTAGATTGAATGAGAAATTGGAGCCAAGATTATAAATTCTAGGGGTTGCTTCATTATGCTTTTATATGGAACCATAACTATGTCATAAGCTAGAATAAGTTTGTGTAATGCTTATGTGAGGCTAAAGTTAGTTTCAATGATGTAATTGTGTCTTATTTGATGTGTCTAGGTCAAACAAATCAAGCTTCCCTTAGGTGTGTGTGTGAGGCCAAGAAAGGGAAAGGAAAATCCAAGGAAGAAAACTTGTGTCTCTTGACTCAAGCTCTTTATCCTTTCTTATATGCATTTCTTGGATGTTTGATTGTCATTGAATGCTTGTGTATATGTTTGAATCATGAGATATGTTTATAGCCATTGAATAAATGCTATAGTATCATTATGCTTCTTGAAACATGTTTTGAATACAAGATGGCTTCTAATGGGTGAGGTTGTGTCAAAAGTCTTTTAGAATGGGTGAGAAGAAGTCAAAAGTCCCTAAGAATGGGTGAAACAAAGTCAAAAGTCTCAAGAAAAGAGTGCAGCTAAGTCAAAAGTCTCAAGAAAGAGTGCAACTAAATCAAAAGCTCCTAAAAATGGGTGAGACAAATCCAAAAGTCCCAAAAAAATTGGGTAAGGCTAAAGCAAAAGTCCTTAAAGTAAAAGCCCCTAGAGTCTATATTTGATTTGAATGAGTTTATGTGACTTAAAAAATGATTATATATGTCAACTAAAAGCTTTCATTGTATACTTGCAATCTTTGACATGAAAATGTGCCATATATATATGCTTAAAAGGGTAAAAGAGCTATTGGGATTCTTTGAATCTCACTCTTCCCCATATTATGTCTAACCATATTTAGGTGAGCCACATGGAGCAAAAAATGGGAGCCAAGCAATTTGTCGAATGAGATTTTGACAATAGAATAGGAATTTATGCATTTTGATGTCAAAGTTTGTATATATATAAAGTTTATGAGACGCAAACCATTGAGCACAAATAAAAGTATATAATTATGATGTATGAATCAATTTTGGAACCAAATATATGAATATGTGAGTTTTTGACATTCACGAGCTTTGATGTACATGTATATATGAACAACTAGGAATGTGATTTTGAGTTTCATGATGATTTGGAATATTTCTATATGATGTGTTTGTACTTTTGGACAGACTTCATAGAAGGCCATTTGATGCACTTTGACCTTATTATGGTCCCAAAATTTGCTACATTTTTTACTTGAACCATAAATTGACCAAATGGATGAATTTGTAAATGAAATTTGGCAAAAAATAGGTCTCATCCTATTTGGAGCTCTATAGAAGGAGATATGAATTTTTGAAGTCTCTAATTTGTTGCAGAACGACCATTAGACCCAAACTATTGTTCCATTAGATTTCGTGGGTCAAACGTGGTTGTTTTTATATAAATTTTTTATGGTAGCTAGATGACATTTTGAGCTTTCTAAAAAGTTATAATTTGCATGATTTGGATTTTTTTTAGAATTAGTTATGATTTTTCAAAGTTCATATCAGATTATGGAATTCAATAGGAACTGCAAAGTGTAATGTGATTTTGAGAAGTATGCCTTGGACCTCAGTTTTGAGCTTCAATTTGTGATATTTTTTATTGAACAAATGTGTTAAAGTTGGGTAAGCTCATATGGTCCATTAAGCCAAGAATGAATTAATTTAGCTTTCAATGATGCAAATATCTGCTACCAAAAGTGCTAAATTTACGAAAATGAACACTTTAAATTATTTGT
The DNA here is from genome assembly GCA_026724425.1 of Erythrophleum ivorense. NCBI lineage: Eukaryota > Viridiplantae > Streptophyta > Magnoliopsida > Fabales > Fabaceae > Erythrophleum > Erythrophleum ivorense. The sequence continues at coordinate 19,838,187 of JAIUCV010000004.1, read as the reverse complement.
GATGTAGAATAAATGTTAGCTACATATGTTATTATAAAATCAAGATAAATCTTTTCGTGCTTTCTCTCTTCTTTTACCTCGTTTTAGTTTATTAAGCCTGCCTCATCCACCTGATGAGCTACAAAAGGAAAACCCTAGAATAATAATCTAAACATTTAGAAATGAGAATATGATGCTAAAGATACCTTGAAACAGGAGTTAAGATAGCTAAATAAAATGATCTAAAAACATGGTAGCATTTTTGTAATTTTGGGCAACATTTTAGAAACTCAAAAGAGGGAGTTTTAAATGGTAAAATTGGGTTTCCTAGGATCCTCAAAGGCTCCAAAAAGCCCTTCCTTCTTAAATTTGTCCAGCACGTCTCAAGCCTCTTAAAACATAACCAGAACCCTTTGAAGTAGCCCTCAAAGTCACACAAGAGAGAGGAAGTAGAAGAACAAAATAAGCCAAGAAAAGGTAAGGATTTTGGCTCTTTTTCATGGAAATTCTTTTATCAAACGTGTTCTCCTCTCCATACTCTCTTTCTTAATGGTTTTGGCTACCTAAAAGGAGAGTTTTCATGGTTAAACTTTAAGAAGAAGGTGAAGAATTAAGGAAACAAGTTATAGCACCAAATTCTCCTCTTGACAAGCTTTAAGATAAGGTATGTTTTTATGGCTAAAAGTTGCTTCTCCTTCATTCCTCCTTCTTGTTCATGTCTAGCCACACCTAGGGGAGGATGAAGGGAAATGATTCTTGACCAAAACAGATTAGGAACAAAGGTTTTAAGGTATGGAGAATTAAAATGCAATTAGAATCAAGAAAGAAACATTAGAAAGCAAAGCAAAAAAGTTAGGATTTCAATTGCACCTTAAGAGTTTTGGAACTTTAAGAGGATAATCCAAGCCATATTTAATCATGTCTAGACTCTAGAGAAACCAAGGAACATGGGTATGTATCAAATTCCTAAGAGAAAGTAGCAAAACTCTAAGTTGTCTTACCTTGAGTACCAATTCGACCAAGGAGTGGATGAGCTATTTAGGGAGTGTTTCTTTGAGTTCTAATGAATTTAGAGACTTAGCCATGATGAATAAAGAATTATGGAAGCTTTGAATTGAATTTAGAAGCCTTAGAATGGAAGTTGAAATTTTAAAGGCCTAAATGAAGTTAATGAAGCAAGTTGGTTCTAAAGCTTTTTAACCAAGTATGTAATGATTCAAATGAGTCCCTTGAGAGTTCTAATGCTTTAAGAAAGCAAGATTTTGGGGTTAGGAAAGCAAGAACCAAAGGTTACATGATAATGGACCAAAACTGGTCTTATGTAGTATATTAAATCCTAATGAGATTAAGTGAGCATCTTGGAACCTAGAATGAGTTCTATGGGATTAATTTTCTTTATGATTGTCATATGTAGCTCAAGGTAATCCAAACTCCCTCATTTGTGATTACCAAGCCAAATAAAGTAAGGAAAAAGGAAGCCAATAAGTGAGATTGTGGTACATTCAAGTTCCTAGAATCACAAGATAGCTTTATCTCCCTTTTTTGCATACATTTGAGTACTTGAATGAGTTGTAATGCTTGTGCATATTGTTGCTTGATGCATTCATAATATATGTTTTAGCACAATTTTCATAATGAGCTATATGAATGAGAATGATATATGTTTTGGCTCTTAGCTTCCCTAAGGCTTGGAATTGAGCATAATAGCTCTTCATTAACTCCCGAGTTGAGAAAAGTTGAGCCTAGCAAATTTATGATGAAGCCATGGCTATGAAAGGAATGAGTTTTTATATTTTCTGATGCATTTGATTCATATGAGGCATGAGTATTGCATTCTTGCACCACATGCATGGTATACACTTATGGTATTCTTGTGTGTATTGAATTGGTTGAGATTAGCTACTGAGATTTTCTCGAATCTCACCTCCTATGCTTTTACTAACCATTTCAGGTTCCACAAACCAAGGACAAGACTATGAGAAGCAATAGACATTAGGCAATTATGTATTAGAATCCCATTTTGTACTAGAAATTTTGTACATGTATGCATATGAAACTTTATATGTACCATGACACATTTATGATGTATATGATAGTGCTACCTCATGTTTAATGATGGAGCCAAATGTAAAAGTATAAGAATATTAATATGTGACTATTTGTGATAATGTATATATATTATGGTGGAGTTTCATATATGGGAAGACATGATGTATGTATGTATTCTTGGGTGTTCAAGGGTCAAAATTTGATCTACTTATTTTGGAATGATATGGAATGGCTAGAGAAGCCATTTAAGATGGAAGAAATGTGTTCAAAATGGAAGGAAATCAATTGGACTTCAATTGATCCAAATTGGATCCAAGAATGGTCTTAAATTTTTCACAAACAACTCTTATGTTAAAAGTGGCCTAAATAGTTTAATTTGAGTCTAAAATTTGGCATGCATTTAGACCCCTCCTAGAGCTTTATCAAGCTAAGAATCATAATTTTTGAAATTGTATAGAATATTTTACAAATTTCCAAAGTTGGATAGAAAATTCATTCAAGTCCTAGTACTCTTCACACAAAATAGATTTAGTGTCTCAGGTTTTTCAGAGGTCAAATAAAGTCCAATGCTTATGAAATTTTAAAGCAAAACTTTACAGGGCCACCGAGTTTGCATAAAAAGGAGTTGTATAAAGGAAGTTATAAATTTTTAAAATTTGGAATCTAATTGTAGCAAAGTACTATAGTAGTCACTAATATGCCATGTCTTTCGTGGACCAAATGAGCTCAGATGCTCTTGAAATTTTTATAGCGATTAGGTCTCATCTTGATCTTTTTATGTCCATGAGAGCACCTAACTTGGAATTGTGTAGTTTAAGATATGCAATTTCAAAATTCAGGTCTGCTACATGCCTCCATTTCTAACAGAAACTAGGCAAATAAGTTCAATTTCACTTGAAATTTTTATAACATGTATTTCACATCCTAAACTTTTCATAGACACCTAATTTACATGATTTGAGATTGTATAACCCAAGTTATGAATTTTCAAATTTAGTGTAGAATTTGAGTCCTATGTTGTCACTTTGGGCCCAATGATGTTTGAAGGGATTCCACAAGTTATATATCAGAACTTGAGCATGAACAAACTTGTTTATGATAAAAATGAATTTGAAAAGGGTTAAAATCAAGTTTGGACCCCTATGGCTCAAAATGACTCATAAATGGCAAAATTTAAAAGCTTATGGATAGATGTGAACTTTGATATTATCTTCATGTATTGCGTGAATGAATTAGTGAAAATTAGGTATGACAGAGGACCTTGATATAAACTGTCTATTTGCATATGTGCTAATCTTACTTGCTCCACTTTTGTATTTTAATTTGTTGCTACATTATTGTTATCATTATTTAATCTTGGTGAAAATTGTTAATTTATATACTTATCTATTGTGTTTTATTGAATTCATTGATCTTTTGTTAAACACTGTTCATATCTTCCACTTTTTGTGTGTTTAATTTTTGGAGGTTAGTTGGTCCTCTACCATAATAAAAGAAAAATTTTACTTTCTACATGTCACACATTCATTCCCCTCTAGGTATGTTTACTAACTATTACTTATTATTCCTTTTTAGCAATTTTTTAATTTTATGCTATCTTTTAACCTGCAAAAGTGGTTAAAGAGCATGGGTCATGGAATTAGCAATGGTGGTGGACAAAGTTCATTGGGCTATCCTTTGACAATGGAAAGGCTCCAAAACTAGTAACAAATAATGCTTAGGCTAAAGCGAATGTGAGTAATAGGCCTCCTTGAAAACCTCAACCGATAGATATAATCGAGCAGCTAGAATCCATACTAACTTTGTCAATGGCCAAAATAATGGCAACTTCATCAAGGTATTATTTGTGCTTATATTTATTTTCTTTTTTGACTATCTTAAATCCATGTTTGCTTCAGATTTTGTTCCTTATGCGATATGCTTTTCTTATAATACATTAAACTTATAGTCATATAGATGACAACTTTCTTTTGTAAGTTGGTGACATTCAATATATGTGTAAGAGAGAGAAAGATTTTGTGCTTTTGTTAAATGTTGATTTACTTGCCATCTAACTTTAATAATACTTGACATGTTTATGTCGCTTTCACCCTATTAAAAAACTTAATAGATATTTAAATACTTAATAGATTTAGTTAAAAAAGTCTTTTATAAGATAATTTGAAGACTTAAAAGACCATTTTAGAACAATTCAAATTTAGGAAACTATTTTGAAACGATAAATAAACTTAAAGGATTAAGTTATTATTTTAACTAATTTTAAAATATTTTATATCAATCTCAAAGTCGCTTTAGTAGTTAAAGTTATCAAAATAGATCAAGTCTTTTCAAATAGTAGTTAAACCTAATAAAGAGTTAAGGCTAAGCTTACCCAAAAAAAAAAAAAAGAAACTCCCCATTTTTTATGCTTGCTTTTTCTGGGGTTAATTTTTAATTATGGTTTTTGGTTTGTCCCTATTCAAACCAAGGACTAAATCAAAACAGAGCGAGACCAATTAGGGGCCAACTTTTTTCAAAGCATAAATGGCTAAATTTGCCCTTAATTTTCTAATTTTATCCAACTTTTTCTCAAATCCCTTCACAAAATCCTTGTAATATATATATATATTAAATGTTTATAGAGTGTAATTTTTTAAATAAAAAAATATCAAGTATAATTTAATCAAATTTTAGTGAAAGTCAATGTAATTTATTAAGAAAAATGTTTGCTTATAATTTCATGGTGTTATGTAGAAAAAGAAAAAAAGAACTAAAATAGCCACAACTAATTTAAGGTTTTATAGTAAAAAGCTATTAAGAGTTTTTTCTGAAAAAAAAAAAGAATAGTTCATAAGATTCATATCTAAATAAAACTTACTTGACTTGACCCTAAAATTGTAAGGCTTAAGTGGGTTAAATAGGTGAAGTCAACCCATTTTGACACGTCTACTAATTATCAAGGTGGTATGTTTTTTATCTTAAGTATTTGAATTTAGACCTTTAGAATAATGATTATTTTTTCAAATACACCAAGCAGATATCAGCGATGCACCCTCAAAAAGCCAGTTCCATGATACAAAAAACCTGTAACCAAAACAAAATTATATTTATTTTATTATATATAACTTTAGTATCTTTTGATGTCTTGGTCCCATACCTATATGTTAGTACATAGATAAAACATAATATAAAATATATGATAAAGAAAAGCTAAAATGACTGTACTAGGGTAGGAAGTTAAATCTTACTACTTTTTATTATTAATAAAATAAAAAAGTTACTATAATGTAATTTTATAACAAAAAAAAAATTACGTGAAAATAAAAAAATTAAATTAAAATTGACATCTACTTTAGTGTGTGCCAAGCCAATAGTAACAATTTTTTTTTCAAAATCTTTGCATTAAAATTAAAACAAATTCACATTAAAATTTATATATGAGAGGCTATATGATCTTCAAGTAGTATTTTGCAGTTAAATTTTTTTAACGAATCCTATTCTAATTTTTTTTGCAGTTAATTTCAATTGATATTAAATGTTATTTTACTTCAAAATATAAGAAAAGATTTGTTATATTTTAAATTTTATATACAGTTTTATAATTACACTTTAATTTTGAGAGATAAATCCTTGTATTTTGATTTTGCTTAGTTTTGCCTATTTGACATGAAATATAAACCAAAAAAAGAAAAGAAAAGAGAATAACCTTGAATTTTAATGGTCGGTTTTCAAACCAGAATATCTGATTACGAAATAGAAATCTATAAGCTTTTGTTTTGAAGATAAAAAAGGAGGTAAAATAATTGTGAAGGGAATGAATATAAATATTGCATAAGTGCAATCATCATATCTACATTTTACAGTTTTCATTCATATATTATTTTTTTTTCTCAATCAAATTGTATGATATACTGAATTTGGAATCTTCAAAACTTCACATTTTAGTGGTTAGAGTTATTTTTTTTTTCGGAGATTTCAATATTTCAATATTTTTGTTGTCATTAGATAAAATATAAGTGACATTAATAATTTCAAAAATTCAATTTCTATTTTTATTTTACCTTATTTTATATTTTGGGTGGAGTAGAGGAACTAAAATACATTATGACCACGAGACAAATAAAAAAAAAAAAAACCTTATCAAGTAGCTTTTTTGCTTGTTCAAATAAAACTCTATATTTAACAGCAACGTTCATATGACATTGCTACCAAAATAAAAACAAGGTTTTCACTGTAAGAGAGGAAAGAGCATATGAAATCCACTATGAGGCCACTTGGTGAGTTTCATCCATCCTCTTCTTTCATTTCTGCTTTCTATAAAAAACTTATAGGTAAAAGACTTTAAAAGGATCCTATTTCCCCAAAATAGCTTCAGTGCCGACTTGAGTAGGCAAAATGGTTTGAACATATCAACAATGCAGGTGTAACTCATAATTTAAGGTATGACAAACTGATTACTTGAGTTACAGCATTCACTTCTCTCAAATCACTAATTACACAAAACCTAGCTCATAAATCACTAACAATCACTGGGAAGGGAATATGCCTGACGAAATTTGAAGTTACCTTGACTGTAATAACAAAACAAAAAAAAAAAATCACAAAGATTTATAAACATAATCTTCAGTTTATAAAATTGGAAAATGCAGTGTCCATATCCCAATACTGTCTTCACAAATCTATGATCCAACTGTTCTGATAACGTTTCTCAGGCATTATGATATAGCCAATCAAGTTGGTTGGGTGACCCCTGAGAGAGAAGCATCATCAGATCCACAAGGCTTGACGGTATTTGTTAATCCACCATTCAGTTAACCATGTTCTGCACCTCGATTTTTCACAGGCTAACATGGCTTGCCATCACAATGCTGTCATTTCTACACAGTAATGATACTCTGCCGTGAGGACACTAAAGATGTAGAATGTCTCATATTCTCAAAATCCGCCTTAATTTATAAACCTGAAAAATAGAAAATTTTCTTACTCAGTCCTGTTAAGCATATCTATTCAACAGAAATATATACCATAAGGATTCTGTGTATTCACATTTGACCAAAGTGATGTCTTTCTTTCTGCCACTAAAGTGGTGTCTGATATAGATGGATATAGCGTATAGATAGTCCTAAATGTAGTGATACAGCAGATTTTATTTCAAAATAAAAAATTAAAGTATTTTCATAAAAACTTGACAAGGAAGAAAAGCAAGCTTAGTGTAAGAGATTTACTACTAAAGCGTCATAAATCTTGGATTCTTAAGCACATTTGTAATCCTTTTATCCACGCAACATATGAATGTAGTTAGATTCAAGCTTTTATGATTTACTTTTCACATATTCCCCCAAGCTAAGTTTTAAACTTTCCATAATTTTTATATGATTTGTATGGACATCCTGCATAATTAAGGCGTTTCAGAAATGACACCTGATACCAAATAGTAGCAAAAGAGAAAATATCGAAGAGAATTCTTTATTCAACAGCTTCCTCCACACATGATACTGCCTATTTATAAACTACAGGGAATACAACAGTATAACTGGGTTAGTTATCTTTCTAACTACTTCCCTTCTGAAATAATTCACTCACTAACTACTCCTTTACAATATTTCCCATGTATCAATTATCACCCATAAGCAACATTTCTCACCCTTCTGGTAATCAAATAAGGACCAAAATATTGTGCAACCAGCTTGTGAAGTGAGGAATTGATGAAATTTCTTCTAAATGGATGTAAGTTTAGATACACCCTCTCTCCCACTTGATATTCCCTATCTTTTCTTCTATTAACTTATTGAACCATTCTATTTTGTGCCTTGTACTAGTATTGCTTCAGCATTTGAATAGTAGTTTCCCTTGCTATACAACTTCTGACCACAATCTCATTAAAAGGATCACCAATCAAATATAGTAAATGGTTTGGTGGAGGTATCCCATAAACCTGCTTGAAAGGGAGACATACCAATAGAAGGATTGTATATTGTATAATACCAAAGTTCTACTAAAGGTAACCACTTTGCTCACTGTTTGGGAAAGTCACCCGTCATGCACTGTAGATGACACTATAAACACCTATTTAGAGCTTTAGTTTGACCATCTGTCTGAAGGTGGTAGGTTGAAGAATAGGCAAGTTTAACTCCATATAACTGAAAGAGCTCATTCCAAAATTTTCCACCAAACAGTGATCTTTATTGGTGACTATACTCTTTGGAAATCCATGCAACTTCACAACATTATCCATGAATTGCTGTGCCACTTCCACTACTCAATAAGGATGCTTGAGTGCTATGAAATGGGCTGCCTTAGTTAATCTGTCAACCACAACCAGAATCACTAATTTATTGCATGATTTTGGCAAATCTCCAATAAAATCCATAGACAACTCAGTCCAAACATGGTTAGGGATAGGTAATGGTTGAAGAAAGTCTAGAGTTGCCAAATTTTCAAGTTTAAACCGTTGGTAAACTGAACAACTTCTAACAAAAGTCCTCACATCTCTTTCTAATTCCTTCTAATTAAAAATAGAAGAAAGTCTCTTATAAGTGGGAGTCATCCTTAAATGATCACCAACTACATCTCCATGAAAGTGTTGCAATAATTGCAATCTTAAATTCTGGTTTGCACCCACCACTAACTTCCCTTTTCTTTTAAGCAAGTGATTGGCTGATAAATGTTATTTTTTATATATTTTTTCCTCTTTATTTGGGTATTTTAATAATGAGTTAAAGTTTAATAGATTTAATTGAACGATATTCGATTTTATTGGTCATTTTTGTAATTTAAGAATTAATTTGCAAAATTTTGGATTTTTAATGCATAAATTCTTTTAAATGAAATCCTACTTAATATTTTGTTTTATTCTTTGTGCAGGTTTTTCTTAATCCATTTTTAGGAAATGAAAATTAAAAAAAAATGGTGGAGAATTAAAGCTTGAATTGAGGGACAAGATTTTAAAATAAGAAATTAGATGTTTACAATTTAAAGTAGTGGATATTTTTCCAAGATTTTTAATAAAATTTTAGAAAATAAAAAAATAGGAAATGGGATTCTATGTGCAACTTCTTCATGCTAAAATACAAATTTATTTATTTTTATTGTGCTATTCCACGTGTGCAGATCCAATTGGACTCTCTCCAAGTGACATATACACACACAGATCATTCATGGATGTAAGGTGCCCAAGGCAAATTCACACTCAGCTCTTCCAGCTCACGCATTGAAGCTCGAATGGAATGAATGAATAAGCATCAGGCACTCTTATTTCCAAATCACGAGCTCTCACATAGCCATTGATTCACGTGAGAAGCATGCACCAACACACACTCATACAACAGCTACATGGCTCCATTCACAATAGTCATAGATCACTCACGGGTTCCTCCATATACACACACTCACTCTCAGGCCTACTTTGGGCAGGAGGCACACATGGAAGCATTCCAACTTCATAATCACACAGAAATGATTCCAATAGCTACAACACACACCTTGCCATTCACACTTGGATTCTCTTACACATAAGGATGGAATGCATGAAGCATGTGGAAGTACCACGGATTTAGAGGGTTTTGAGAGGGCTAAACATGTGAGAAAAGAACGTGATTTGAGAGAGGAAGAACACGTGATTCATTATGGAGAGAAGAGGCTTGGGTTTTAGGGTCTCGAACAGAGAAGGATATACACACACGTAGGTGAAATGCATAAAGTGCGTGAAAGCTCAGGGAAGGCTCTCATCTCACGTAGCTAATAGAACATGGAAGAAGCTAGCATCATCTTTTATCACACACAAGCAAAAGACACAAACACATAAGCACGAGCTGGAAGAGGATGAAAACCACGGTTTTGGTGAAGAGAAGAGAAAGGAGACACATGGGCTCACGAGGTGGTACAATCAAAGACTCTCACAAGTAAAGTAGATAGCAAGTTAGTGTTAGGGTAATAAGTGAGAAGGGAGGCACATGGTGTTTTGAAATTACGAACATTTGAGGGCATCCAATTTGAGGTAAATTGAAGTTAGGATAGTATCATCCCAAAATCTTTTTGAAACATTCATAGTGAACATAAAGGATTAAGCAACTTTTAGGATGTCTATTTTCCTCTCAGTTATCACACTTTGTCAGAGGGTATGAGCATAAGAGCTTTGGTGGTAGATACTATTTTGGGTAATGTAAGAAGCAAGAGAGGCATTGAAGTATTCCTTCCCATTATCCTTATGAAGAACCTTAATGGAGGTCTAAACTTGGCTTAAGATTAGTTGGTGAAAGTTTTTAAAAATGTTAGGGACTTCATATTTTTTCCCTCATAAGGTAAACCCACATCATTCTTGTATCATTCACAAACTTAACAAACCACCTAACACCTGTGAACCCATTAACTCTTGATAGCAGTCAAGCATCACTATGGATTAATTGGAAAGGTTGAATTGATTTATAAGCATGTGTAGGATAAGAGGCTCTATTTTGTTTGCCGAATTGGCATGAGTCACAATGTGGAAAAATAGAATTTTTATTGAACAAAGAGGGATACATCTTTTCATGTAAGAGAAATTAGGATGGCCAATGGCCAAGCTTATTGTGCCATAATAAAATCATAGAACTACTAGAGGTAAAGGCCATTTTATTAAGAATAGGTGTATCTAGGAGGGAGAGTCCATTCACTTCCTTAACAATACCAATCATCTTGGATCCCAAGTCTTGGAAAACACAGCCATCATGGGTAAAATTAGCTATACAATTGTCTTTTAAGACTTTGCTCATGGATAGCAAGTTACAAGTAATTGTGGGAACCAAGAGGACCCTTTTAAGAACCATATTTTTAGAAATAGGAAGATTTCCCAAACCAATGATATTTTCTAGGAACTCATAAGCTATTTTGACTTTCATAGGTTTACTAGTCATGTGGTCGGAAGCCCCAAAATTATCAGATATGTTCAAGTAGTCAAGGCAACAAAAAACTTACCTTATTGGGCAATATTACTAGTGATATTACTTGTGGTAGTGTTTTGTGACACAAAAATCTTTTGAAATAATTCAAGTTGCTCATGGCTGAAAAGTGAGGGTTTAAGGGAGCAACAATATCAAATTTTGCAATACAAGCTTTGCTACCCCCCTTGGCTTTATTCTTCCAAGTGGCTGGCTTCCTATGGAGTTTCCAACAAGCATCCTTAGTGTGACCACTTCTGCCATAGTGATCACACCACCTTTTGCCTTGCTTGTTCTCCTTTTGGTCTCCTTCATGGGTAGCAATGTTTCGTGAAAGAACAGCAAAAGACTCACTAGGGTTTGTGGGTGGTCCAGAACTTTGCATCACCTTTTCCCTATTTTCTTCATGCCTAACTTTAGAAAACACTTCTTTAAGATAGAGAGGAGGGGAGTATGGGCCAAAACTCTCCCTCTAACCTCATCAAAATTGAAATTGTTATCAAAGCCCATCAAAAATTGGTAAATTCTCTTCTTTTCGACAAACCTTTTTCCAAGCGGTAGCATCTAAAGTGCATTGCCAATTAAAGGTTTCCAATGCATCCAATTGCTGCCAATATTTGGTAAGAATATTAAAATACTGGTTTACCATCATTTCTCCTTGCTTCAATCCTTGAATCAGACTTTCTAGTTCATACAATTCAGCAGCACTTTCTTGAGTGGCATAAGACTATCGGACACTTCCATATCTCGTTGGCAATCTTAGAGAATATGTAGTTCACACCAATCTCAGTCACCATTGAGTTCATAAGCCAAGACATGACTAAGTTATTTTCAGCATTCCATGTCTTAAACTTCGGGTTTGTTCTGGTTGGTTACACAGATTCGTCTGTTAGGTGGTCTTCTTTGCCTCTTCCACTCACAAACATCATCCAATTGACTCCATTATAGGTAGTTCAATCCATTTAGTTTGTGAGGGGTAATAAAATTGGGCTGAGACTCAAAAATATTGGTGGGCTGTGTCGTTCCAGGAAGAGTTGTTGAAGATGTCATTCTTGTGGAAAACATAGCTTCCTCGTTTGCACCTCCTCTGATGGTTTGAAACCCCAACATGAGACAGGATCAGCAATTAAGGCTGAATAACAAATTTTCTTGTGTTTGACAATGCTCTGCTTTTAGATATGTGAAACAGAGGAGAAAATGCGCATTTACAGGAAGAATTTTTTAAAGGGAACTAAATGCCCATGAAGAAATCAGCAGTAAAGGCTGATGGAAAAACTCTCGTGGTTGCTCAAAACACTTTGATACCATGTGGGAAAATAATTGGTCCACCTTCAAGTGAATGAGATGGTCAAATGGTCTTAAAGGTGGAAGTGACCTAGGCTCTTGAAAAATATCTTCAAATTTTGCTAAAATTTCTTCTAACTCTTCTAGCTGTTTCTTCTCAACTTTCTTCATCTCTTTGGTCAAAATCAGTCCCTTCTCCTGTGGATGAGTAATCTAAATTAGGAAAGCTTGTTGAGCTCCCAATATATGCCTTCCTTGTAAAGCTTGTTCTTCAACTTCAACCTTGACTTGTTTAGCCCTTGTAATTTCATAGAATCAGCCATTCAATACAAAATTCATGATTTTCAGTTTCAAATCCCACACAATCTTCCCTATAGTAGAAAGCCATTGAACCCCCAAGACCATATCATAGCCTCCCAACTCCATAAAAAAATTAGCTTTGAATACTTCTTGCATGGCCCATTCTAATTGACTACACTTCTTGTCAACTACTAATTTCTATCCATTTGCCACAAAAACTCTTAACTCCAACATTTTGTAACTTCAAGTTCAATCTCTTGGCTAATGACGAATCCACGAAATTGTGTGTAATGCCAGCATCCATTATTATCATCGCTAGTTGCTTCTTAATCCTTCCTTCAACCTTCATTTTTGAACACCCTTCCTGACCTTAAATTGCATTTAATGAGATTGTTGAATTTCCCTACTCTTCTTCATTCTCAAAAGCATCTTGAAATTCCTCCTCTTCATCTTCTTGAACCATTATCATGAAAATTTGGGAACTTCTACATTTGTGATCAGCTATATAACTTCATGAACACTAGTAGCACAACCTCCGTTTCCTCCTTTCATCCGTTTCTTTCTTACAAAGTTGCTTCATTTGTTTGGCACTACTACTGGAGGCTAAACTAGCAATGGTTTTATCAATAGAGGTTGGGTTCCTGGGTGCATATGGTGTGGTGGTATGTTTGGTAGGATTGATTATTGGAATAGAGCTCTTGGTCGTTATACTAGTTTCTTGGGTTTGTAAATTGAGAATTTGGGTTATGTCTTCTAAAGGAACTTGGGGCATGGATGTATAAGGCTTTAATAGAGGTTTCTTGAAGGCAAGCTAGATATAGTGTTGGTTAAGGTTGAAGGATTAATGATACTTACTACTGTCTGAATATCTGAACATAGGCCTCAAATGAAGCAACTCATTGCTATCTCCACTTGTAAATCAACCTCTGTTAGTATCTCCTCAAACTTCTCTTGATAGTCTGCAATAGAATCTTCTTGCTTCAAATTCTTAATTTCCACCATGGCATCTACCTTTGTTACATCTCCAAATCTTGCTAACACATTCTTGAAGTATTCATCCCAACTAACATCAACTAACCTCTTCTTCTTCATGAAATTTAGGTGCCACTGGAGTGCCTTCCCTTCCAGGTGCACATTGATTAGAAGTATCTTCTGGTCTGCTGGAGTCTCAACAATGTTGAAAAATTGTTTGCAACAGTAAACCCATCTACAGAAATCATTGCCATCAAACTTAGAGAACTCAATTTGGTAGTGTTTTGTGAGAAATAAGTAGTGGATGCCTTGGGTTTTGTTGAACGACTCCAACTAAGGACAATTGACCATCTTGTTTGTACTCAATGTAGCTCCTAGGCCCTTGTCATGCCTGTTTGTCATTATTTGGCTATTTTCACAGCCATGTTAGTGTTGAAGCCTTCAGTGCATGAGACCAACTAATATAACTCCACTTTTGCACTGTTCTGCTCTAGGCGCTGGTTGAACTTGAGCATATGTTACTGCAATTGTGTCTCTGGTGCCATCACGGGATCGAAGAGAGGCTCTGACACCAAATTGATACCAGATGGTAGGAAAAGAGAAAATATCAAAGAAAATTCTTTATTCGACAACTTCCTCCACACATGATTCTCCCTATTATGAACTATATGGAATACAACTTCTATAACTGAGTTAGTTATCTTTCCAACTAACTCCCTTATGAACTAGTTCACTACCTACTAACTAACTAACTTCCCTTCTACAATATTTCCCATGTATCAACACCACTTTAATCCATATTGCAAAGACGGACAAGAAATTGTGGGTTAGACTTTGTGAACAAAATTGGGCACAAGTTGTCCCCAAAAAACACAAACATTTGAGTTTCTGTAAGTATTGCAATCTATGCATCATGCTCCTTAAGAGACTATGATGCTGAACTATGACAAAAAAAGGATATGAAGTTATACACAATCAAAAGATCATAGTGTGTTACACCCTTCTACACTTGTTTGTCCATCTTCAATAAAATGCCAGAAACTATGCAATAACTAAGGTGCTTAACAAAATATGATGTGATTCAGTAGTTGATACCGATAGGGTTAATTAGAATTTGGAATAATAGCTTCAAGATTGATATATTTTAATGCTTTGTTTACATAACTATGATGATCTATGGCCATTAGGAAATAAAATAAAATGCAAGAGAAGCAACAAAGTAACCAACCTGTGCAGTCCTGCTAGGCAGTGGCACCTCTAAGCAGTTTTGAAGGCCATCAACTCTGCCAAGACATAAGTTTGCCACATTAGAGATTTAAAAAAAAAAAAACAGAGAGAGAGAGAGAGAGAGAAGATGCAATGGCAAGAGACTCAAGAAGTGTGTGACTACCTTCTGCTAACGGTTTTATGAATATACTGGTCTTCTTTGATGCAACCCTGACCTCCATACTTTATTTCATCTGTGTTCAGAATAACCTGAGCCAATCCACAAAAATTAGAGCCTACCCCTTTATAGAGCCTGAAATAAAATGCTTATAAAGCACTGCCTTTAGAATCAACATCAAGGACAGCTTTTGCCCAACAATTAGCCTTCTGAACGGACTACAATATGCAAAAATACCAGTGCACAGAAAATAATAATAATAACATCAGAATAAAAAATCAGAATAGACCTATACTTACTTGATACTCTCCTGCTTCTTCTACACCCACACTGTAGCTATCATAAGAATTTGTTGGATGAAAATTGAAAATAAAGAGAATGGGGCCTCTAATGTAAGATATGACCTGAAAAATATGAATATGTCTAAGAGTTTTCCAATAAACACAATAAAAAAGACCCAAAAAAAAAAAAGAAGTTTTACTATATACAATAATTAACAACAGGAAATACAGCATATCATAACACCTTTTCAAAATATTGAAGAAAAAGATGTCAAAGGGACTCATATATAAAAATAGAAGAAAAGCAAAGTGTTGGTAACCTTGGAGTATCTTGGCCTTGTATGGTGGTTATGGTTTCCTGATTTTCTACTACTAATGTCAACTATTTAAATTTTGGTTTCCTTCCTTGATTTGGTGCACATTTAAGATATTTTATTCCCTCATTTTTTGTTGCTGATTTCACAGGATTTTAATGGTGTTGGAATGGGCCGAGCCCATTTGTCTTTATTAGAATTTACTGGTTTTACTTTTGTATCTTTGTTTTTAATATCGTTGTTTAATTTTCCTGATTTCTTGGCACTGTTTGTGGGATATACCAGCCTTTTGGTCAATCCCATAACCTTATATGTACTCATCTGCTTCTCAAATAATAATATATTGAGACTTCAACCCAGTTTTCTTCATGGTATTAGAGCCTTTCCTTGCCGACGGAGGTCATCACCTAGCCTCATTGAGTGGCGTTAGCTCACAAATTATGATTGTTGATATCACAGAGACAAGTGACGAACAGAATAGCGCCATCTCTAGTGCGCAACAAACATCCTCAATATCACATCCCCTGCCAGTAGCATCGATTCCATTTGAAGGGTTCTCTTCAGTCATAGTGACACATCATCTGAATGAGGATAACTATCTCCTTTGGTCTCAGAATATTCTGATGTTTATAAGAGGCCAAGGTAAGGAGAAATACATCATAGGGGAGGCAGCTGCACCTACAATCACGGATCCAAAATATGACATGTGGGTCTTTGAAAACAATACAGTGATGACATGGTTAACTAATTCCATGACCACTTAGATAAGCGGCGACTACATGCTAGCCACCACTGCCAAGGAGATATGGGATTCAGTGAAGAGAACATATGCTGTCCGAGACAACATAGCTGCTGTTTTTCAAATTAAGAGACAGCTTTGAGATGTTAAATAAGGGGAGAAGACTGTCACTCAATACTATTCCTCTCTTATGTGACTATTGCAGTAGATTGACCTTTATGAAGTTCATAATTGGACGTGTCATGCATCAAGCCTCTATAAACAACTAGTGGAGAGAGAGAGGTCCTATGATTTTCTGTTATGGCTAAGTGACAGGTTTGAAAAAATCAGGGAAAGAATTATGAGCCTGAAGCCAATGCCATCCGTTGAGGAGACTGTGAACATAGTTAAATGTGAAGAAAGCCAGAAAGAACTAACTCAAGGCATCTCCCCTATGCATGCTGAAGCCTCGGCCATGGTGACTAAAGGAGGGCAAATAATTGATCAAAGTGGTAAGAAATCTAGAAAATGGTGTGATCACTGTAATAAAAGGGGCCATCCTAGCTATTTGTTGGAAGATTCATGGGAAACCTCCAAACCACAAGACAGGAACTCGAAGTGAAAGTAGTGGGCTATTTGTTTGTGCAGAGGTCGGTGAAGAGACTCTTAACCAAGAAGAGATGGCAGTGCTGAAAAAGTTGTTGGAGAAACATAATCTCCAAATTTTTGCAAGTGAGAAAAATCCTTCTACTCCTATTACTTTGGCTCAAGCAAGTATTTACTTCACAACTATTCTTCAAACTATTATGAAACTTGAGATTGTATGGGCTGTTGATTCTGAAGCTACAGATCATGTGACTGGCTTTAAGTAAAGTTTTTAGTAGCTTTGAATACTGTTCTATGTATACTTGTGTCAAAGTGGCCAATGGAACTAATGCTAAGATTCTTGTTATTGGTACTGTACTTATATATGTAAGAATTGAACTAAAGAATGTGTTATATGTTCCCAAAATTAAGTGTAGTTTGCTTTCTAATAGATGGGTAACAAGACAACTAAAGTGAACTGTTAACTTCTCAGATGTTGGTTGTGTTTTAGGATTTGGTTTCGGGGAGGATGATTGACAATACTAAAGAATGGGGAGGACTCTACTATCTAAAGGCGGAATATAAGAGAAATAGAAGTGAAAAAGTTGGTGTTTTGTCTACTGTCTCCAATAATGCAATCATGTTGTAGCATTATAGGTTAGGCCACCCAAGTCTTAGTTACATGAAACGTTTGTTTCCAAATTTGAGTAATAAAATTGATTCTTCTTCCTTTCATTGTCAATTTGCCAAGCATACCAAACATAATTGTCCTTCTCATGTCTATAAAGGCTCTAAGCCTTTTTTCTTTGGGGCCCTTCTAAAATTTTAACTTCATCTAAGTCCAGATGGTTTATAACTTTTATTAACAATCATGAAGAAAGTGGGGAAAAATATTTGGTATTTTCCCTTATTCAAATGAGTAAAAGGAACAATACATACATATGCCTAGGTCAAAAGGAAAACCATGGCAGTTTATTCTCTAGGATTAAAAATGTAATCTCCTAAATTAGGAAAAAGATAAACTAAAGGATATTATAATTAAATCAGAACATAGGAGCAAAACTACTGGATAAAGATAAATAAGGCCAAAGCCCAATGGGCCAGATTAAACCATTCCAACACTCCCCCTCAAGCTGGAGAGTAGATATCAATCATTCCTAACTTGTTCAATAGTTCTTCAAATTTATTGCTTGAAAGAGCTTTTGTCATGATATCTGACACTTGGGCATGAGATGGAATGTACTTCAAGTCAATCACCTTCGAATCTATCTTCTCTTTGATGAAATGTCGATCAATCTCCACATGTCTAGTTCTATCATGATCGACTGGATTTTGCACAATTCTGATTGTGGACATATTATCACACCAGACTTTAATTGGCGTTTCAGTTGAGATTCTCAACTCTTTGAGAAGTCTCATAATCCACATTCCTTCACAAATACCATGAGTTAGTGCTCTATACTCTGCTTTAGCTGAACTTTTAACAACAACATGTTGCTTCTTTCTTCTCCATGTAACAAGGTTGCCCCACACATAAGAGCAGTATCCTGGTGTGGACTTGCGGTCAACTTCAAATCCTGCCCAATTTGCATCTGTGTATTCTACCACACCTCTATCATTGTTTTTCTAGAAGAGCAAACCTTTACTTGGAGTTCCTTTGAGATATCTCGGGATTTTATACACAGCTGACATATGATCTTCTTTGGGATTTTGGCTAAATTGGCTCACAACTCCAACAGAATAGCCAATATCAGGTCTAGTGTGGCATAGGTAAATTAACTTGCCAACAAGTTTTTGGTATCTTTCTCTATCAACAGGTTTTCCTTCTTCACAGAGTCCTAGTTTATGATTTCTCTCCATGGGAGTATCCACAGGTCTGGCCCCTAGCATTCTAGTTTCTTTAAGGAGTTCCAAAGTATATTTCCTCTTAGATACAATTCCCTTCTTAGACCTTGCAACTTCCATGCCCAGAAAATATCTCAAGGTTCCCATATCCTTCACTTCAAACTTATGAGCAAGATGAGTCTTCAATTTCTTCATCTCTTCAGCATCATTTCCTGTTATTACAATGTCATCAACATATACAATAAGAATAAAGATCTTCCCATGATAGTGTCTCACAAAAAGCGTATGATCTGCCTGACACTGTTTATACCCATATTGTATAAGAGCTTGAGAGAATCTGTCAAACCATGCTCGAGGACATTGTTTCAAACCATAGAGTGATTTATGTGACTTGCATACACTGTTGACACCTTTTTCAATGTTCACTCCAAGGGGCACCTTCATATACACTTCATCATCTAAGTTCCCGTTCAAAAAAGCATTCTTAACATCAAGCTGGTATAATGGCAAATCTAGATTGATTGCCAAGGAGAATAGGATTTTAATGGTATTAAGCTTGGCAATTGGTGCAAATGTTTCTTGATAGTCTATTCTGTATTTCTGAGTGTACCTCTTTGCCACAAGTCTCGCCTTATACCTATTCACACTCCCATCTGGGTTATGTTTGATGGTAAAATCCATCTACATCCCACCACAGATTTTCTTGTAGGAAGATCAATGATTTCCCATGTTTTGTTATGTTCAAGAGCTCTAAGCTCTTCATCGATTGCTTTTCTCCATTTTGGATCCTTGACTGCCTCTTCAAAATTTCTAGGAATTGTTTCTCTGTCAACATTAGCCACAAAGGTCTGTAAGTTGGATGACAATTTCTCATGGGACACATACTTACAGATAGGATGTTGAGGGCAAGTCCTTTTTCCCTTCCTCAGAGCAATGGGTAACTCTTCTTCAGAACCGGTTTCCGAATTGGACTCAAGGTTTTACAAGGTTGTGGGTTGATCCCTTTTTGCGCTCTCTCCCTGTTTGGTACCCTTATTTCGCCTAGTATAGTATTTAGTCTCCTACATTAAAGGCTGTTCGACCCTGGGTTCAATTACAGAGACATCTTCTAGATTAATTTGTCTTTGATCATTCTGCTCATTAGTAGGTTCATGGAATTCAGTAATAGGAATTATGCGTCTTTCAAGAGGATCAGCAGGAGTTTGTATGTCAAGGAGGGAACTTGGTGAATCAGGTGCAGGTAACAAGGGAAGAGGAGGATGTAACAAAGGAGGGGAAGTTTGTGATACTTGGGTATCTGAATACGGTTCATCATCAGTATAAATCAGCCATTCGTTTACAGCATTCTCCCCCTGAATGGGTGATTGAGTAAAGTATGGCAATGTTTTATGGAAAGTAGCATTCATAGTAACAAACAATTTTTGAGTAGTGGGTGAAAAACATTTGTAACCTTTTTGAGTCGGTGTACCCCAAAAAAATGCATTTAATAGCTCTTGAATCTAGTTGTCCAGCACTATCATTATGCACAAACATAGTACAGCCGAAAACTTTTTGTTCAAAATTAGAAAGTAGATGTGTGATTGGAAAAACTTGTTCTAGAGCTTGAAGAGGTGTTTTAAAACCAAGAACTTTGGAGGGCATTCGGTTAATTAAATATGCAGAAGTAAGGACAACTTCTCCCCAATATCTGTTAGGCACATTATTAGTTAATAATAGAGCTTGAGATACTTCTAAGAGATGTCTATTCTTACGTTCTGCAACACCATTTTGTTGTGGGGTATGCACACAAAAAGTTTGATGATGAATACCATTTTTACTTACATATTCCTAGAAAAGGTTACTCATGGACTCTCTACCATTGTCACTTTGCAAAATGTTGATATTTGTCTGAAATTGATTCTTTACAAATTGTGAAATTTTATGAATGCTTGTAAAGCGTCTGATTTTTCTTTCATTAAGAAAATCCATGTGACTCGTGTGTGATCATCAATGAATGTAAACGAGCTTTATTTAAATTGTGAACCTTAGACAGTCTCCAAATATCACTATGAATTAAGGAGAATGGTTTAGAAGGCTTATAAGGCTGAGAGGGGTAAGAATTGCGAGTATGTTTAGCAAGATGACAGTATTCACAATAAAGAGTAGAACAATCAACTTTTCATTAAATCTGGAAACAAGTACTTCATATAATTGAAACTAGGGTGTCCTAACCAATAATGCAATAACATAATTTTTTTATTCTTGGTAGCACAAACGTGAGCACGTGCTACAGTCACTCTCTCTGCCTCGCTCTCTAAGTAGTAGAGATCGTCCCACTCCCTAGCATTGCCAATCGTCCTCCGCGTCACCAAGTCCTGGAAAAGACAACAATCAAAAAAGAAGTTAACATTACACAGTAAATCTGTGGTGGCTTGTTTAACAGATAAAAGGCTATAAGGATTCTCAGGAACATAGAAGACATTCTTAAGAATAATAGTGTCCGAAATTCTCACAGTGCCAGAACCACACACTTGAGCATACTTTCTTGTTGCCACTTTCACATTAGAGTGTATACACTCATCACTGAACTCAATAAAGGCAGATTTAAAACCTGTAATATGGTCGGTTGCTCCAGAGTCAACAATCCAAACAGTCTCACACTTCACAACAATTTTAAGAGCTGTAGGAAGAAATATACCTGCTTGTGCTAAAGTGACAGAAGGAGTTAAAGAATCATCAGAACAAGAAAGGGGTTCATGCTTGTCTAAAAGTTGCCTGAGAAGTGATAACTCTTCTTGGCTAAGATGGTTGGACTCAGAAGAGGCCCCGACATGAAAACCTTTGCTCTCTCCTCGTCCCCTTCCTCTTCCTCGGCTTGGACCAATGTGAGGTTTACCGTGAAGCTTCAAACACACACTCCTAGTATGATCATTTTTGTTGCAATGATCACACCATTTTGAAGTTTTCTTATCCTTTGAATCTGGCAATGGTCCTCTTTTTATCACTAAGGCTGAGGATTCCATAGAATTTGGTGTAATAGCCACACGGCCGACTCCAGTTCTGTGCACAAGTGCTTTACGACCTTCGTCAAATTGGATAGTATTGACAATATCCTCTAGGGAAGGCAGCGATTTTTGTCCCATAATTCTCCCGCGAACTTCTTCATACGTATCATTAAGGCCCAATAGGAATTCATAGACCCTATCATGATCAACAATGGTCTTAAAGTATAATGCATCAGTGTGACAAGATCAACTATGAATTTCATATAAATCAATTTGCTGCCACAGATGCATTAAAGCAGTATAATATTGAGTTACAGTCTGCTCCATTTGTTTCAGATCTTTAAGCATCTATTTAATTTGAAACACAGCAGCATGATTCTCTTTAATAGCATAAGTACGACGCACTGAATCTTATATCTCCTTGACTGTAGTGGCAAGCATATAATTACTACTCCCATCTGTGGTCATGGAGCTAATAAGCTATGTCATGACCATGTTATTTTCAGCTACCCATGTTGCATACAGAGGATCATTCTCGATAGGCTCTTTGGCAACACCAATGAGATACTTCTCTCCTTTCCCACTCACAAACATTAAAATGTTGCGAGACCAAAGGAGACAATTTGACTCTGTTAACTGGTGGGAGATTAATGCTGCAGGAAAGTGATAATGGGCCCTATCAGACACGCTCGACGTCGCCATTTGGAGAGGCTGGGGAGACGATGGAGAAATAGGGACGTCGTCGACATTGAAGGCTGAAGGCGTGGTGGGTGCTCCGTGAATGGCAAAGTCAACGCAAGAGGGTGCGCTGTATGAGCCAAACTGCAACAACTCAAGGTTCATTTGCGAAAGGGAGGGCGTCGTGCTCTGTCATGCGCTTAGTGGGACTGCCTCGTGTGAGACAGCATCGTGCAAGGCTGCGTTGTGCTCTAATACCATGAAGAAAGTAGGGAAAAATATTTGGTATTTTCCCTTATTCAAATGAGTAAAAGGAACAGTACATATATATATGCCTAGGTCAGAAGGAAAACCACGGCAGTTTATTCTCTAGGATTAAAAATGTAATCTCTTACATTAGGAAAAAGATAAACTAAAGGATATTATAATTAAATCAGAACAGAGGAGCAAAACTACTGCATAAAGATAAATAAGGCCAAAGCCCAATGGGCCAGATTAAACCATTCCAACAAATCATACTCATGTTACTTGGGTATTTCTAATGAAAGAAAAATCTAAAACATTGCAAATTTTCAAAAAATTTCATATTTACATAAAAAATCAATTTGGCTCCACCATTCAAGTTCTTAAAAGTGATAATGGGAGAGAATACCTTAGCATCAGTTTTCAAAAATATCTTATTGACAATGGAATACATCATCAAACCTCCTGCACTCATACCCCATAGTAGAATGGTATAGCTGAGAGAAAGAATAGACATATCCTAGAAGTGTCTAGTGCATTCATGTTGACCAATAATGTCCTACACATTTTTTTAGGGGATGCCATACTCACCTTGGTATATTTGATTAATAGGATGCCATCCAAAACCTTACACTTCCAAACCCCTATTCAAAAACTCCAGAATTTTTATCCCAATTCACACCTAGTGAATATACCTCAAAGTTTTTGGATGCACTATTTATGTCCATGATCACAGTGGGGGGAAATTGGATTCGTGTGCTGTCAAATGTATTTTCTTAGGCTATTCTCCTACTAAAAAAGGGTATACGTGCTATATCCTTGTTTCACATAAGTATTTTGTAACTATGGACACCAATTTTTATGAAAATCTTCCCTATTATCCCAAATTACCCATTTAGGGGGAGAATAGGGATAATGAATGGCTAATTTATAATGATTCTATATCTGGAACCCCAAATGATGTGAATGAACCCCAATTATCACTAGATTCTTACCCTGTTCAGCCTAATTCCATCTCTCGAGCACGTGCAATAACACTTCTAGAATCTGAACCTCATCATTCAGAACCTATAACTACTTTTCTAGAACCTGGAACGAGCCTGACCCCACTTGAAATTAACTCCAAAACACCAAAAAGTGACCCAGATAGCTTGAAGAATCAATCTGAAACGAACATTGAAATTCTGGAAAATGAGAATGTAACTGAGACAAAGGTGGAACAGTTTTATATGAGGAGTTTAAGACCTATATCAGGAGGAACAAGGGCACAAATAAGCAAAAGAGTGTAAGTAGAAAAAACCCCATTCCTGAATGGAACCAAGTGTCTGACCATGAGTCAAATCCTAATGAACTTGATAAGCCGATTGCACTGAGGAAGGGGAAGCACTCTTGTGCTCAGTATCTTATTTGTATGTATGTATCCTAGGGGAAGCACTCTTGTACCCAATATTTTATTGGTATGTATGTATCCTATGAGAAATTATCTCTAAATCTGAAGACATTTGTGGCAAATGTGACTAAAGAGAAAGTGCCAAACTCCTTTAAAGAAGCTATTGATGATCCAAAGTGGAAGAAGGCAATTTAGGAAGAATTGAAAGCTCTTGAGAAAAACAAGACATGGGAGACAACATACTTGCCAGACGGAAAAACCACAGTTGGTTGTAAGTGAGTTTTTACAGTTAAATATAATCTTGATGGAACAATGAGCAAATATAAAGTTATGTTAGTGGCCAAAGGTTTCACACAAGCTCATGGAATAGACTACCAAGAAACTTTTACTCTAGTTGCCAAACTTAACACAATTAAAGTGTTACTTTCAATTGTTGCAAATATGGATTGGCCACTGTATCAATTAGATGCAAAGACTGCCTTCCTGAATGGTGACCTAGAAGAAGTGTATATGTAGGTACCATAGGGATTGAGAAATCCAGATAATGGTGCAAAGGTTTGTAGGCTTCTAAAGTCTCTATATGGTTTGAAATAATCCCCAAGGGCCTAGTTTGAAAAATTCACTCAAGTGGTAAAACGACTTGGATATATCCAATATCAGACAGATTATACCTTGTTCATTAGACAATGTGGAAGTAAAAAATTCATACTTATTGTTTATGTTGATGATATTGTCGTAACAGATACTGATACTACAGAAATTGAAAGACTGAAAGACAACCTAGCAACAGAATTTGAGATTAAAGACTTGGGAAAGCTCAGATATTTCTTTGGAATGGAAGTTGCTATATCAAGTAGTGGGATTAGTGTTTCTCAACAAAAGTATACACTTGATCTATTAAAGGGAACAAGAATGCTGGGAGCCAAACCTATGGACACTCCTATGGAGACAACTTACAAACAGAATCTGAAACAAGAAGGGGTACTAGTGGATAAGGAAAGGTACCGAAGGTTAGTGGGTAAGCTCATATATTTGTCTCATACTAGACTTGACATTAGCTGTGCAGTATGTGTTGCAAGTCAGTTCATGAGCAAGCCATGTGAAGAACACATGGAGGCAGTGTACAAGATCTTGAAATATTTGAAATTGACACCTGAAAAGGGACTTCTCTTTGCCAAGAGGAGTGATAGAAATGTGGAAGTTTATACAGATGCTGATTGGGCAAGGTCCCTAGTTGACAAGAGATTGACAACTAGCTACTGCACCTTTATATAGGGGAATCTTATGACATGGAGGAGCAAGAAGCTTAGCAGAAGCAAAATACCAAGCACTAGCTTTAGGAATCTGTGAAGGGATCTCGATCCTAAGAGTGATGCAGGAAGTCAGAATGAAAATAGATATGCCCATTAGAATGTGGTGTGATAATATGACTACTATAGGAATTGCATAGAATCTCATACATTATGATAGGACAAAACATGTAGAAGTTGACAAACATTTCATCAAGGAGAAGATTGATTCCAAGATGGTAGACCTATCCTATTTCTCATCCAACCTACAGGTGGTTGATATACTGACAAAAGCACTTTCAAGAATCAAGTTTGAAGAGTTGAGGAGCAAGTTGGGAATGACTAATATCTATTCACCAGCTTGAGGAGGAGTGTTGGAATGGGTCGAGACTATTTATCTTTATTAGAATTTAAAGGTTTACTTTCGTATCTCTGTATTTAATATCGTTTGATTTTCTTGATTTCTCGACACTGTTTGTGGGATATACCAACCTTTCGATCAATCCCATAACCCTATATGTACTCATCTGCTTCTCAAATAATAATATATTGAGATTTCAACCTAGTTTTCTTCAAATGGCAAACTTGCTACCATGATTCCTATACATATACATATACATATATATAAAGAGAGGGGGAGAGAGAGAGAGAGAGAGGAAAATAGGAGAGAAGAGATAAAGTAGTGCAATAAAGACTTTTGAATATTTATAGAATGAGAGAATAGAGTACATATAAGGAATCAAGCTATTGGGTTCCCACACAAAGTCAAGCAACTAGCAGTGTACAAGAGAAAATGGAAAAAGAAAAAAGAAAAATACCATTTACAATAGAAAAGAACGAAAATAGGAATAAAATAAAATTAAAGGAGAAGTTTTGAGTAAATGTGTAAGAGATGAGATATCTCTCACACACAGAGGTCTTATTCATATAAAAAATAAGTAAAGAGAAGTACAATATAGTACAATGAACCTAGACACTCGTATGTACATTACGAATCTAGACACAATTCTAATACTATGTACATACCTATTCTAACACTCCTCCTTAAGATGGAGCATATATATTATATGCACCAAGCTTGTTACATATGTAGTGATCTGCTAGTTGGTCATTTGAACTGATGAATTTGGTAATAAGATACCCAAATTGAATCTTCTCTCGCACAACGTAACAATCAATTTCAATATGTTTAGTCCTCTCATGAAAGACTGGATTGGAAGCAAGATGCATCGCCGCTTGGTTGTTATAAACCAACTCCATTTGATTAATATTTTTGAATCTCAATTTTGAAGAAGTTGCTTTAGCCATATAAGTTCACATGTTCCTAAAGCCATAGCACGATATTTAGCTTCTGCGTTAAACTTTGCAACCACATTTTGTTTCTTACTTTTCCAGGAGACTAAATTACCACCAGTGAAATCACAATATCTTGAAGTACATTGTCTCTGAACAAGAGAGCCAATCCAGTCTGCACCACTATAACCAACTATCTAAGAATTACCCTAATCTTTATAAAATAATCCTTGGTTTGGAGCTTCTTTGATGTATTTGAAAATGCGAATCACAACATCCCAATGACTATTGTATGGAGATTGTAAGAATTGATTAACTACATTTACAATAAATGAGATATATGGATGAATAATGGTGAGATAGTTAAATTTTGCAACCAATCTACGGTATCATTCTGGATCGACAAGAGGCTACCCCAATCCTGGTAGAAGTTTGACATTCGAATCCATAGGAGTATCAACTAGTTTACAATTTGACATACCCGTTTTACTCAATATGTCTAAAGCATATTTCTTTTGTGATATAGAAATCCCAGTGCAAGATTGAGCCACCTTAATCCCCAAAAAATCCTTAGTCTAAAAAGAAGACAGTAGATGTTTATTTATTTGAATGATATCATCTTGATCATTGCCTATAATATATTATTCAAATCGTGAATCGAAGAGTTAAATTTTGAATGTAAATTATAAATTGTAAGATTCAAAGATATAACAAAAAATAACTTAAATTATATTATATAAATTATATATATCATAAAAAATATTTATAATATTAAATTTAAACCAAAATTTAAAAAAAATAGCTATAAATCTCACAAGATAAAATTATAATTTATAAGTTATAATTTCATTACTATTTAACTAATATCTTTAATAAATAAAAAAAATCATAAGTAATCAAGTACAAAACTAAATGTAAATTGGATGTTGCCACAATAACATATACAAATGGGATGTTGCCACAATACCACGTGATCTTATGTAAATGGGATGGGTCATGGACTTAAGTTGAGCAGCACTGTTTTGGTAAGGCAAAAGCCCATAAAAAGAAAAAAAAAAAGCAGGCTTCATCTTGTTGAGCAAAACAAGTTGCATCGGGTCACAAAGGACCCGACTTGCACATGCGACAGAGTTGCTCTCCTCTGAATTGCTGAATTGCCGAATTGCTGTAAATCGCTACTTATGACGCGACTCGCACGATTGCGACAATTCATATGTGTGATTCTGAAAAATCTCCAATTTATCAAACGATTTGTATCATTTGATAGGTGAATCATGTCGGATCGTGCGTTTTGAATTGAAAATCGTACGACTTCAATTACCTTGGCCTATAATGACAATGTCATCCACACAAATGACTAGGTTAATGCATTGATAAGACAATATATGTATCATTTGATAGGTGAATCATGTCGAATCGTGCGTTTTGAATTGAAAATCGTACGACTTCAATTACCTTGGCCTATAATGACAATGTCATCCACACAAATGACTAGGTTAATGCATTGATAAGACAATATATGGCGATAGAACACAGAATGATCTGCCTCACTTCCCTCCTTGATGACAGAGCTCAATCTACCAAGCTAAGCTCGAGGAGATTGTTTTCAACCCATAAAGAGATTAACGTAAACGGAAAACCTTTCCAGACTCCCCTTGAGCAACAAAATTAGACGGTTGCTCCATATACACCTCTTCATCAAGTTCACCGCGAAGAAAGGCATTTTGATGTCAAGTTGATGAAAAGGCCAGTGGTGCATAATAGCTATAGAGAGGAGTAAGCGAATAGAAGCAATGTTTTCAACTGGAAAAAAGGTATCACTATAATCAAGGCAAAAAATTTAAGTATATCCCCTGGTAATCAAATGAGCCTTCAAACAATCAATGGTTCCATCGAGGCCAACCTTAACAGCATATACTTATCAACCACCAATTGTAGTTTTGCCTAGAGGTAAAGAGACTAAATCCCAAGTCCTATTAGAGTGCAAGGTAGCTATTTCATCAATCATTGCTTGCCGCCACCTAGGCTGAGAGAGTGCCTCACAAATATTCCTAAGAATATATACAGAATCCAAGGAAGACACAAAAACATAACAAGGTGTAGACAAATGATGATGACTCAAAAAATTATAAAGAGAATGAAGATTACGAGTTGAGCGAGTACCTTTGCGAAGGGCAATAAGAGGACTTTTATGGGAAGGGAAGGCAAGGAAAGGGCCGGTGATAAAGTAAGGGTTAAGTCAACAGTCACATCAACAAAGTCTGTATGAATGGTTGGACAAGGACGTTGGTGATACATTTGAAGAGGAGTGATTGCTTGAGGATCAATGTAGGGAAGAGGAATAACTTCAGACATAGAGTGATGTTCTGTTATGGGAGAAGAAAAGAATGGAGATGTTTCAAAGATCACATCAGCAAGGATAAGGCACTTTTTGGTGTTTGGAAAGTGTGGTTAAGGTGTCTTTATTGTACATTTATTAGGGAGAATATTTTCTAATTATTTCTGTATATTCTTTTCATCTTTATAAGTTCTATTTCGGGTAGGATTTTTTTGGCTTTATGGGTCATTATTTTACCGTATTTTTCTCCCTATTCAGTGCCTTCTTCTCCTCGACACCTCTATATATATGTATTGTAGATGGCTGTGAATATAAAAAAATGAATTTTCCTTTGCTCAAAATCACATGGTATCAGAGCAAGGAGTTCAGACTCAGATTTAGAGAGTACCACTGCTTTGGACAGAGGAGGAACTTCTATGACAATGAGTTTCGACTTTGATGAGACTCGCGTGATGAACCCAAGCCAAGCTGGAGTCCCCAGTGGGTCGAACACTAGCTTCGAAGGGTCATCCTCTGTTCTGATTGTTACTGACAAATTCAATGGTAAGAATTATAGAGAGTGGGCCTAGGCAATCAAACTCGCTATGGAGGGAGAGGCAAACTGGGCTTGCTCACTGGAGAATCTAAAGAACTAGATGGCACCAATGTGACAGCCTTGAAACAGTGGCAGACCGAGAATTCCATGGTTGCTTCATGGTTGGTCAACACGATGATTCCTAGCATCAAGAGGACGTTCATGTTTTTGCCATCAGCTCATGCAATTTGGGAAGCAATCAGAGATTCATACTTAGATGGAGAAGACGTTTCCCAATTGTATGAAATAAAAATAAAAATTTGGCAATTGAAACAAGGGGATTGTGATGTTACAGACTATTGGCTGGAGTTCGTAACACTGGCAAGAACTTGACCTCAACAGTGAAGAGGAGTGGTCATGTCTGCAAGACGCCACAAGATTCATACAAAAGATTGAAAAAGAAAGAGTTTTTCAATTCTTAGCTAGACTCAACAAGAATTTGGATGACTTGGAAGTAGAATTTTGAGTTGCTCTCCTCTTCCATCAACCCAAGAGGCCTTCTCTAAAGTGAGGAGGGAAGCATCTAGAAGAAAAGTGATGTTGAAAGAAGAAACTCCCATTATTCCAGAGGCATTGACAATGATCAGTACAGCTGGTGAATCAAGCTTCAAAGGATAGAAAGGAAACAAGTGGTGTGAACATTGCAAAAAAGGTGCACACACCAAAGACACGTGTTGGGATATTCATGGGAAACCAGCAGATTGGAAACCACAGAAGGGCAAATCACTGGTTATCAAGTCTCACATGAATCCAACAATGAAAGACAGATGAAATTCCAAGCCAGCAAGGAGATAGTTCGAGTGATCAACTGAGTAAGATACTTGAGATATTATCGGCTTTGCAAGTTTCGGGACAATCACAACAGAAAAAACACACTGCCACTATGGCCCAAAAAGGTAATTTCAATCAAGCCTTACAAGCATCTTGTGTAAAAAGTACTTGGATTGTTGATTATGGTGCTTCAAACCACATAACTAATAATTCAAAGTTGTTTAACTCATATTTTTCATGTGCTGGGAATGAGAAAATAAGAATTGCTGTTGGTACTTTGTCTTCAATTGCTGGAAAAGGGAGCATCCAGGTTACTAAATCCATCAAATTGGATTCAATTCTCCATGTGCCTAAATTGGCTTGTAACCTACTTTCTATTAGTCAATTAACTAAACAGCCCAACTGTAGTGCTCATTTTTTCCCATCTTATTGTATTTTTCAAGATCTCTCATTGGGGAAAATGATTGGCAGTGCTAGAGAGTATGAAGGACTTTACTATCTTGATGAATCAACTGTGAGTAACTTATGTTCTAGAATTGCATGCAATAATGTATCCTCCATCAAGAGTGATGCACTCATGCTTTGGCATAAAAGGATAGGTCACCCTAATTTCCAGTATTTGAGTCGTTTACTTCCTGAAAGTAGTTCCAATAAATTCTTTGATGCTAAGTGTGATGTATGTGAAACTGTTAAACATCAAAGAGCTTCTTTTCCAAGATCTGAGTATAAACCTTCTAAACCTTTTGTTGTTATCTATAGTGACTTGTGGGGTCCCTCTCATGTCTCTAATCGAACAAGTTCAAGATGGTTTATTACTTTTATTGATGATTATACCTATTTTTGTTGGGTGTATTTGTTAAAAGAAAAATCTGAAGTCGCACACAACTTCATCGAGTTCTATAATATGATAAAATATCAGTTCCAAACCAACATTCAGATCCTTCACATAGATAATGGCACTAAGTATTTCAATAAGTTTCTAAACAACTTCCTAAAGGAACATGGCATTATACATAAGAGCACTTGTGTTAATACGCCACAACAAAATGGCATTGCAGAAAAAAAAACAAACAAACATCTTGAAATTGCCAGAGCTCTTATGTTCACTTGCAATGTGCCACAATTCTTTTGGGGGGATGCCATTCTTACAGCTCCTTATCTCATAAATAGATTACCTAGTCGAGTTCTATCCTTCAAGACTCCTCTTGAAAAACTTAAAGAAACTCATCAAGTTGTACACCTTGAAAACAATTTTCCCTTGAAGGTCTTTGGATGTTCAGCCTTTGTTCACATACATCACCACACAAAACTTGAGCCTAGAGCAGTAAAATGTGTGTTTGTTGGGTATTCTCCAAATCAAAAGGGATTTGGATACAAATGTTACGATCCCACTTCAAAAAGGTTGTTTGTAACTTGTGATGTAACCTTGTCAGAAGATATACCTTATTTCTCTAAGCCTTCAATTCAGGGGGAGAGTGAAAGTGAATTTAAGCCTTTGCAAGTACAAACACCTGAATCTGAACCCATTCTATTTGAACCTGAACATCCTGAACCTGCTATTGAACAACCTGAACATCCTGATCCTGTGGTTGAAACCGAACCCATTCCCATTCCCATTCTTGAAAATGGAGTGAACTCTAATTAAGGGGGAGATGATAAAAAAATTGTATCACAGGAACATAAGGTTTACACACAGAAGAAGCAAGGTAGTGATTTTCAAACACTAGAGGCACTACCTAAATCATAATCGGTAGAGGATCCTGAATTGGAGGAAGAAGAGGAAGTTCATGATGACTCCAATGAGGTACCTAATGATATTGATTTGCCTATTGCTCTTAGAAAGAAGCCTCGATCTTGCCCCTTACATCCAATACAAAGATTTGTTTCTTATAAAGCTGTCTCTCCTAATTATCATGCATTTATTTCTGAATTGGATAAGGTGACTATTCCTAATAATATTCATGAAGCTTTTGCCATACCAGAGTGGAAGAAAGCTGTGATGGAAGAAATAAGGGCATTAGAGAAAAATAAGACGTGGGAAGTTGTTAATCTCCCAAAAGGAAAAAGGCCAGTGGGTTGTAAAAGGGTGTTCACTGTAAAGTATCACTCAGATGGAACCATTGAAAGATATAAAGCTCGCTTGGTGGCGAAGGGATTCACACAAACATACAGGTTGGACTACAAAGAGACTTTTGCTTCGACGGTCAAACTAAAAACCATCAGAGTTGTGTTGTCAGTGGATGTTAACTTAGATTGGCCACTTCTACAATTTGACATTAAAAATGCCTTCTTGAATGGGGAATTAAAGGAGGAAGTGTATATGACTCTACCACCAGGTTTAAGTGAAGGGAGAAATAATCAAGTGTGTAAATTGAAAAAGTCTTTATATGGCCTAAAACAATCTCCACGGGCTTGGTTTGATAGGTTCTTCAAGGTTCTCAAGACTGAAGGGAACAAACAAGGACTCTTAGATCACACTATGTTTATTAGACAAAATGAAGGTAAGAAAACTATCCTCATTGTCTATGTAGATGACATTATTCTTACAGGGGATGATACGGAAGAAATGGAAAGATTGCAAACATCCCTTGCTAAGGAATTTGAAGTTAAGCATCTTCGTGAGATGAAATACTTCCTTGGAATGGAAGTTGCTAGATCAAAGAAAGGCATCTACATCTCTTAAAGAAAGTATGTTCTTGACTTGTTGAAGGAAACTGGAATGCTTGAGTGTAAACCAAGTGATACTCCTATGGAAGTAGGAAAGCCCAAGAATTATGGGAAATCTGTTGATAAGAAGAAGTATCAAAGAATAGTGGGAAAATTAATATATCTCTTCCACACTAGGTTACCTTTGCGGTGAGTGTTGTGAGTTGATACATGAGCTCTCCAAAGGAAAAACATCTAGAGGCTATTTATCGAATCTTGAAGTATTTGAAAGGCTCTCATGGACAAGGACTACTCTTCAAGAAAAGTGATTCAAAATTTGTGGAAATATATACTGATGCAGATTGGGCAGGTTATGTGGAAGATAGAAGGTCTACTTCTAGTCATTGTACATTTGTATGGGGCAACCTGGTCAATTGGAAGAGTAAGAAACAGAAGGTTGTTGCAAGGAGCAGTGCTAAAGCCGAATTACGATCCTTGGCTAAGGGAATCACAGAAGGCATGTGGATTAAAAGGGTGCTAAAGGAACTTAAAGTCACCATAGAGCTGCCAATGAAACTCTTTTGTGACAACAAAGCTACATTAAACATGGCTCTCAATCCAATTCAACATGATACAACTAAACATGTTGAAGCGGATAGACATTTCATAAGAGAATATGTTGAGGATGGAATTCTCTGCTTAACGTATGTACCTATTGGACAATAGGCTGCAGATATTTTTACTAAGGGGCTGTCAAAACATATTTTTGAAGGAGCAAGTTGGACATGTTTAATATTTATGATCCAACTTGAGGGGGAGTGTGGTTAAGGCGTCTTTGTTGTACATTTATTAGGGAGAATATTTTCTAATTATTTATGCATATTCTTTCCATCTTTATAGGTTCTATTTCAGGTAGGATTTTTTTGGCTTTATGGGTCATTATTTTACCATGTTTCTCTCCCTATTCAGTGCCTTCTTCTTCTCAGCGCCTCTATATATATGTATTGTAGATGGCTGTGAATATAAAAAAAATGAATTTTCCTTTGCTCAAAATCACAAAAAGTAACATCGATATCCCTCCTAAAGATAAGAACACCTAAAGAAGATATATTTCATGGATTTGGCTATAACTTTATCTTTTCTGAGAGTTAGATCCTGAACAAAACAAGTGCAACCAAAAATACGAGTAAGAAGAGGATAAAGAGATTAAGTGGGAAACAGAATTGAGTATGGAACTTAGTTTTGTAACACAAAAAAAGG
Source organism: Erythrophleum ivorense (assembly GCA_026724425.1). Taxonomy (NCBI): domain Eukaryota; kingdom Viridiplantae; phylum Streptophyta; class Magnoliopsida; order Fabales; family Fabaceae; genus Erythrophleum; species Erythrophleum ivorense. The sequence continues at coordinate 19,804,116 of JAIUCV010000004.1, read as the reverse complement.
CATGTGATTAATTAGATAACAAGTAATAAGAACTACATTGCCCCAAAAACGAAGAGGCATATTAGAATATAGGAGTAAAGTACGAGCAGTCTTAATGAGATGTTGATTTTTACACTTAGCCACTTTTTTGGAGGTACGTGCACATGAAAATTGGTGAAGAATTCCTTATGAAGATAAAAAAGTTTGGAACAAGGCAGAAAAATATTCTTGTGCATTATCACTTTATAAAATAGATATAAAGACCCCAAATTGATTTTTAACCTCAACACAAAATGATTGAAAAATTGAAAGAACCTTAGAATGATTTTTCATTAAATATAATCAAGTTCAATGGGAATAATCATTAATAAAAGTTGCAGAATATTAGAAACCGAAAATAGACAAAACACAACACGAACCCCAAACATCAGAATGAACTAATTTAAAAGGGGATATAGCTTGATTATTGATACATTTAGGAAACAAAGCATAAGTTTGTTTACCATGTTGACCCAACTCACATTCAGTTGACTTCTAAGTATAAAAAGAAGGAAACATCTATTGAAATTTAAAGAGATTGGAATGGCCCAAACAACTATGAACAAGACTTGGAGAAAGAGTGGTGCAGGTTACTGGTGATGTTGGCGATGGAAAATGATAAAGTCCCTTTGACTCACACCCTATGCCAATTATCCAACCCATACTCTAGTCTTGTAAGGAAACATATTTGTTAGTTAAAAAGAAAGGAGCAATTGAGGGTTCAAGTCAACTGACTAACAGAAATGAGATTAAAAGGACGCTCAAGGACATAAAGAATATAATGTAAAGTGATGGACGGAGAAATAATAGCTTGCCTAATGCCTTTAGCAACCGTTTTAGAACCATTGGATAAAGTAACAAGAAGAAGGGAGATAAAATTAGAAAAATGGGAAAAGAGATCTTTGTTATTGAACATATAATCAAAAACACCTGAGTTAAGGACCAATGGTCCAAGAGAAGAGTGAGCAAGGTAAGCAACAAAATCACTAGTCTAGGCTACGGAGGCAACAATTGATGATTGTTTGGCAATCTAAAAATGCAAATATTCATCATAATCATAACTAGTAAAAATAATAGAAGCAAGGGTTTGATCCTCAATTAGCTTAATAGATGTTTTAGCAACATTCGTGGTGTGGAGTAGACAACCATAAAAAAAAGAGACAAAGATGCCTTAAGCGACTGTGAACAAGACTCGGAGAAGGAGTGGTGCAAGTTACTGATGACGTTGGAGATAGAAAATAATAAAGTCCCTGTGACTCAAGCCCTATGCCAATCGTCCAACCCGTACTCTGGTCTTGCAAGAAAACATATTTGTTAGTAAAGAAAATGAAGCAATTGAGGGTTCGAGTCAATTGACTAATAGAAATAAGATTAAAAGGACGCTTAGGGACATAAAGAACAGAATATAAAGTGATAGACGGAGAAATAATAGCTTGACTAATGCCTTTAGCAACTGTTTTAGAACCATTGGCTAAAGTAACAAGAAGAAGGGAGATAAAATTAGAAATATGGGAAAAGAGATCCTTGTTACCGAACATATGATCAAAAACACCTAGGTTAAGGACCAATGGTCCAAGAGAAGAGTGAGCAAGGGAAGCAACAAAATGACCAAGGCAAGAAAGGCAATAGTTGATGATTGTTTGGCAATCTAGAAACACAAATATTCATCATAATCATAACCAGTAAAAATAATGGAAGCAAGGGTCTAGTCCTCAATTGGCTTAACAGATGTTTTGGCAACATTCACGGTGTGCAGTGGACGAACATGAAAAGAAGAGACTAGGATGCCCCAAGCGATTATAAACAAGACTTGGAGAAGGAGTGGTGCAGGTTACTGGTGACATTGGAGATAGAAGATAATAAAGTCCCTGTGACACACACCCTATGCCAATCATCCAACCCGTACTCCAGCCTTTCAAAGAAACATATTTGTCAGTAAAGAAAATGGAGCAATTGAGGGTTCCTGTTAGCTGACTAATAGAAATGAGATTAAAAGGACACTTAGGGACATAAAGAACAGAATGTAAAGTGATGGATAGAGAAATAATGGCTTGCCTGATGCCTTTAGCAATTGTTTTGGAACCATTGGCTAAAGTAACAAGAGAAAGGGAGATAAAATAAAGAATATGGGAAAAGAGATCCTTGTTACTGGACATATGATCAAAAGCACCTGAGTCAAGGACTAATGGTCTAAGAGAGGAGTGAGTAAGGCAAGCAACAAAATTACCAGTCTAAACAACAAAGGCAACAATTGATGATTGTTTGGCAATTTGGAAATGCAAATATTCATCATAATCATAACCAGTCAAAATACTGGAAGGAAAGGTCTGGTCTTCAATTGGCTTATCAAGGTGCGAAGTGGATGACCATGAAAAGACTAGCAATGATCTCATGTATGATCTAGCTTATTATAATAAGTGCACCGAGGATGTTTCCAAACATTACTTCATCCTCCTCTACCCCAATTCCCTTTATCATTATTCTAGAAAAGTAAAGCTGAAGCATTTGAACCATGAATATTAGCTTTCTCTATAACAACCACATTACTAAAAAAGATGCGCACTAAGCGAGTGAGAACATCATCGAGAGTAGGGACAGTTAAACCCCTAAGAATTTGATCCCGAATATGGTCAAGATCAAGTTGAAGGTTAATTAGAGTCATCGCTATAAAAAACTTGTCCTACTGCTTCTCTTGATCTTTGGTTAATGTTGTATTAGGCATCAAGGATCTAAATTCACACTTAAGGGACTCAATCCTGCTTCCATAGGTTGTAATGTCCAGGTTCTTATGCTTATGACTAATAAAATTAGACAAAACTTCATAATAACATAGAATGTCATTACTATAGATTGAGGCCGCCTTATTCCAAACCTCATAACAGGTTTCATAAGATTGATATACAAGAGGTAAGTGAGAATCAAGAGAATGCCACAACAAAACATATAGTTGAGCATTAATCTTCATCCAATTTGATCTAGTTGCTTCAGGAATACCAGTCTCTTTCTTATGCAAATGATCTAAATACCCTTGTCCCTTAAAGTATAAGCGAATAGATGCTATCCAAGATTTGTAATTTGATACACCATGTAATTTTTTTGAGGCAATCAAGGGAGAGCCACTAATAACAGGTGAAAATACTTGATTTAAAATTCTTAGAGATAAACATGATTTTGGATCAAAGGTAGCTCTTGGAATGCCTTTGGAAGAAGATCAGTAACCAAAAAAGGTATAGAAACAACCAACATAGGAAAATAATCGAGGACACGTCGGCTACTTCTGGGCAAATAGCAACGAATTCCAGTGGCACACGTGCTCTCACGCGTCGATGCATGTTTGGACAAGCAAAATTTTTATGGAGGCACATGGTGGCGCGTAGGACGTCATTCAGTGATTGGCCTTTTGGGTTTTACAGATCAGAGCCTTTTGATTAAGATGGTGGGGTGCGTGTCTCAAGAAAAGATTTGGACGGTAGAGTTCTTGCTTGGACAGTAGCGAAAAACTTGAGGAGAAGGGATGGAATGAGTCACAGCCGAAAGGGACATCGCTGGAAGGGATCGAAACTAGGCTCTGATACCATATAAAACTAGAGAAGTTTTGAGTAAATGTATAAGAGATGAGCGATCTCCCTCGCACTGAGGTCTTATTTATATAGAAAATAAGTAAAGAGATCTACAATGCAGTATAATGAACCTAGACACTAGAATGTACATTATGAATCTAGACACAAATCTAATACTATCTACATCTTTATTCTAATATTAGCAAAGTTTGGGTATGCAAAACCTAAGTATTAAACTATTTGAAAGCAAAAAATGCCAAATTTGGGGGGCTAAGAGGTAAAAATTTGACTTCGGACCCAAGTGTGAAACTTTTGTACTGAGACAACTTCTTTTAGGTGTTTTAGACTTGCTCCAAGTGGTTTGGTACTAATTGAAGATCTGGTTAAATTTTTGGCTTTTGCACATAGAGTTTTAAGTATCATTTTTTTGGCTTTTGGCTTTTGTGCTGTCATAGAAGAGGGATCTTGGTTCTGTGCTACTTTGAAATATATTTTGAGAGTTTAAGGCTATCTAGGATTCTTAGAAATAATGCCAAATAATTAGGGGGAATCGTGGTGAGCTTGATGTAAGTTCATGGGAGTAAAAGTTTGAAAATTGTAGTGGCTTGGTGCATTTTTGTTCTCATGTTTTGTGTGCATGATGCTTGCTATCCTATGTCTCTAGCTCGGTTTTCTTCACTTTCACATGGATTCTGTGATAGACATAAATGGTATATTGTGTCTAAGGGTATATGGAAGTGGTCCTAGGAGTTTTGGATGACTATGAGTTTGTTTTGGATGGTAGCTTGCTATATTTGTGCAGAATTTGCTGCAAAAAATTCTGCACCTTCTGTCCTAGCGAGGTAGTGGCTGTCCAGGTTGTTTTTCTTTGATTCTTGATGTTGTAAATGTTGATTTAGGCATATTTTGAAATGTGGAAGAGTGGAAAGAAGTTTTAAAGTGTTTCAAGAATGCTTAGATAAGGGAAAGTGTGATTTTTTATAAGTTTTGCTGTCAAGTATTTCTTGTTTCTGCCATGGACTGGTTTAATGCTTGGTTAATAGAATTTATATATATTTTAGGAATTTTTAAATGCTTATAACAGCTTATACTTAGCATAACTTGATGGTTGAGAATTTGGAGAATTTTAGGAACTCCTATTGTAGTTTGGCTTATGTGTGTCTACTTGGATTTCTTAAGTGCTGTCAAAATGTTCCTTTAACCTTTTGGCTTGATTAAGGTTTGAAGTCTGATCTAGGACACTGTAGACTATTGGAAGACCTTGATTTGACCTTATAGATTTCTGTGAATGGTTTTCGGTTATGTCTTAGTATTTTGATCTAGGAAGATTTCTGGATGGGTTCATGATTCCCATAGTATTTTAACCATATGACAGAAATTAAAAGTTGGAATTTTAAATTGGCCTATAATTTTGTAAATAAATACATACATGAATTTAGCACTTATTTGTAGGAACTCTATCGCATTGCGTGTTGGTTAGGCAGAAATTTTCAGGTATAACTATAGAAAGAATAATTTGACACAAACCAGCAAATCCTTGTATGGAATCTACATAGAAGTTTAGGCTCAAACAAGAAGGTACCCTTGTTAACACTGTGAGGTATCAAAAGTTGGTGGGAAACCTTATTTATGTCTCTCACACTAGACCAAATATCAACTTTCCTACAAGTGTTGTGTGTCAGTTTATGAACAAGCCAACATAAGAGCATATGAAGGTAGTCTATAAAATTCTAAGACACTTGAAAATGACACCTGATAAAGGAATGTGCTTCCAGAAAAATAAGAATTGAGGAATGCAGGCCTTCACTTATGAGGATTGAACAGGTTCTATTACTGGTAAAAAATTCAATTTAGGATAATACACCTTTGTTTAGGGCAACCTTATCACATGGAGAAGCAAGCAGTGGTAGCAAGAACAGTGTAGACGCAGAATTCAAGGCCCTTGCTAAAAATCCAATGCACCATGACAAAATGAAGCATTTTGAGATTGATTGGCATTTCATTAAAGAGAAACTTGAAGTTGGGATCTTTTTGTTGACTTACACTTCAACCCAAAATCAAGTGGCTGATCTCTTAACCAAGGACCATCACGAGTCAAAATCTTAGGACCAATCAACAAGCTAGGCATGTTAGATATTGATGGACCCGATGCTACAGAGCCTATGTTATTGAAGATGTGCGAGAGAAGAAGAATGAGATAAAAGTCTCAAGATGTGAATATTCTTGATGAGTTGGCTAAAAGGGTAGAAAGGGAAATAACCATAGTAACCAACTCTCTCACATGGGACGTGAAGATGGATGAGCTAGAGGAGTGAGAGAGTGTGTCTTTGGAAAGGTTTATAGAAGGGTTTGGGGTTTGAGTGAGGTAAGGAAGAATTTAGCTTGAGTGAGGAGAATCTCCAGCCTCTTGAATGCTAAGGGAGTATTTTCCTTTTCTTTGTTAGCATCTTTTACTTCTCTTGCTGTTTTTTGTGCTCTGGATATGGGATTCTATCTTTTGTTTTGGTAATCCAATAAAAGAAGAGCATTTTTAGTCTTATTTTAGTGTTGGTTTCCATCAATTTGGTATTAGAGTTGTGACAATCCAAGAGGCTAAATCAATAAAAAGAGGATCCTCAATGAGGAAAGTGAAAGGTTGATTGCTAGGTGGAGAAAGGAAATACAAGAAAAGAGAGATGGGAGAAATGAGGGAAACAACTGAAGAAATGTTTACCAAATGGAAGAGAGAGTTGCAAGAGGAGAAATGGCGAAAGGACAAGGAGAAATTTGAAGGAGTTATCACTAAGTGGAAAATGGATAAGTATAGAAGGCAAGTGGAAGAGACCAAAGAAGTGTTGAAGGATATGAAAGAAATATTGAAAGATATGAAAGAAATGATGAATGATATGTTAAAGAGTGTAAGAAGGAAGCTAGGTGAGGAAGGAAAGGAGAAGGCACCTTCCAAAGACTATAGAATAGAGCTTTCACCACTTTCAAGAGAAAGCTTGGCTGAATTAGAGATTAAAAAGGATGTGAAGGAAGCTGGAGAAAAAGAGAAGCACAAAGAGGAAATGATAGGAAGTGTACCCAGTCAAGAGGCTTTGATGGGCTTTCTTGCTTCCCAAAACAGCCAAAAGAGGAGATGAAACTAGAAATTCTTCTCATCTTTGAGCCTATCAAGTCAGCACCAAACAAAACCATAAAATAAGTATAATCAACCATCATTGATAAATCTGAGTTTCAAGAAATTAAATCAATTCTTACATCTTCAACACACAAGGAAGCACTAAAGAATGGAGAGAAATCTCATTGGAAAGAGACCTTCTAGATAGATAAGGGGAGCAATGATCAATAGCGAGTAACTTTGTCGATGGTAAAGGACGAAGATCAAGATGACGAAGAGGTGGAGACTGATTGGGTCATGGATCAGGTTAGAGAAGTCAGATGGGGTAGAAGCCCAACACTAAATTGGAGAAGCAATCCTTACAGGCCTAATTACAACAAAAGGGTGGCCCAATTACCTACCAAATGTGGGCAACCCATTACCTATCTAGAAAGGAGCTTACGTATGGCAAAATCTTTGTGTGTGAGCACTGCAACAGTGGTGCGGCTTCCATTGGGTGCGGAGTTAGCGAGTAAGAAGGCGAAGATGAAGGCACAAGCAATTTTGGCTGATGTAGAAGGAAAAAGTAGTGTTGTGGTTAAAATGTAGATACCTGTAGTGACACATTCGGGCACAAAGGAGGATGAGGTAGTAGGAAGGTATGCAATTGCAAACAAAGCAGTCGAATGATCTTGCCAATCACAAGTGAATATTCAAGAGTTGATTGTGGCATTGCAATAGGCAAGTACTAAGACAAAAGACCATAAGGAGATCGAACAAGAATTGTCGCTATCAAAGGAAGCTTATGAATTTTTGTTTATTCAAGCAACCAAGATTACGTTTAGGGAAGATACATGGGCTGAGTTACGGATGTTGCAGGCTCACAAGGTTGAAGGGAGGAATGAAGCATTAGTGAATACACTAGGGGTCAAAATTAGGATGAAGATACATGAGGCCAAAATTGGGGAGGCATTCATTATTTTTGGCCCAACATGCAATGGGACAAAGATGCAGATATTATGGGTCACTGGTGTTCTTGACCTAACCCAAAAGATCACCTTGGGAGCATACAACATACATGATCACAATGCAACAAGAGGAGGCGAGTTTGAGACCTCAACTAGTGTCCCTTTCTCATTGATGGGAAGCGATGAAAAATTTTGAAAGTTCACAAAGACAAAAGATGTTGGACTAAGAGAACTCAGATTTTTTTTATTATGCTGAGAAGCTTGGAGTGTTTTATAATAAATGGGACTAACAACTTCAACTTTTACTTATGGCAAAAGAAGATGAAGGGGCTGTATATATCTACCATGTACTTCATTTGACAAGTTGCCCACAATAGAAAATAATAGAATATTAGGTGAAGCAATTTTTTGAGGTGGAAATCTGATTTTTAACTTTGGAAGAGAAGCAGTAATTGTCGAAATTGTTAACATTGGAGTCAGGCTAATACGGGTTGGCAACTACTATCACTTCCTTGAAGTAAATCCCTATTTAGTAATTGATTGGGGAAAAGCATATGGCATGTGTTTCAATATGGCAGTAGGGATTGCAACATACTTCAAGCCAAGGGAAGGTGAGACTGTTGTACTTGCAAGCATTGGAAGTAACAAAGTCATCAAAGGTGGTAAAGACATTGCAGAAGATCCGGTTAATAACTTTAATGGGAGGATAACTATGGAAGTTGTAAGCACAAGGAAATTTGGACATGTGGGAGAGAAAAACGCAAGTGAAGGCCTTATGTGAGAAGACTATTCTTTTACCACAATAATTTCTCATGAGAAATATGCTAACATGTATAGCACTACTACTAATGGCAAAAGTTGTCAAATGACGCTGACTTGATTGTTGAAATTGAAAAAGATACCTTTTTCTGTCTATAGTGATGAATGTGTTTTTAGAGGTGGGAAAGTTATAAGAGATGGAGTGGGTCAGTCATGTGAGCATCCACCTTCTAGTTTCCTGCACACTATAATAACAAATGCTTTGATAAATGATTACAGTGGAATTATCAAAGCAGATATAGGTATTGAAGATGGCCTTAGTATATTAGTTGGAAATGCAGGAAATCCAGACATCAAGAATGGAGTATTTCGTAATATGATTATTGGGGCCAACACTAAAGTCATTACTGGGGAAGGGTTACTAGTAACAGTTGGAGCCATAGATTGCCATGTGCATTTTATATGCCCTCACTCAGTATATGAAACAAGATCAAGTGGCATCACAACCTTAGTAGGAGATAGAATAGTACCAGTTGATGGAACATGCGTTACAACTTGCACACCAGCACCAATCCAGATGAAATTAATCTTGGGGTATCTCAACCCTATCTAGTGGTTATGGTTCCCCGATTTTTTGCTACTAATGTCAATTATTTAAATTTTGTTTGCCTTCCCTGATTTGTTGCACATTTAAGACATTTTATTCCTTCATTTTTGTTGCTAATTCCATGGGATTCTAGTAGCAAACTTTGTTACCATGGCCCCTATATGTGTACATATTTTTCTTCAATAAAATTTAGATCAAAGTGTTATTCTCAACTTTGAAATTCCATAACTCCGAAATACCACCCAAAGTATCAAGCGCATTTGACAAGCTTAAATTGATATTTTTCTTTTTAAAGATAACTTTGTTACTTTAGGAACAGGGTATCCAATGCAAAATGTTCATTTTTATGCATTTAGTCAGTTTACTCATTAAAATGATTTTTATTTCTCTTTACTTTTGGGATAAAAGATAAAATTTAATTAGGGAAGGAAGTAAAATGGGATCAAAATGACTTAGACTAGGAAATTTCCTAATACATGCTTTGCATTTGACAATAGCAAGTTTATTAAAGGTATAAGTTCTATATGACAGGGATGTTCTAAAGACTAATCTCATGCTATTATGTGCACAATAGCAAGTTTATTACAACTGTCCAAGGGTCTACAAAAAGCAATGCAACATGCATAAACAATATAAAACGAAATTGTCAAGAGGAATTGTTGGAAATCACATGCTTAATAGCATTTATGGCTAATTGATCACATGATTATTGTCTAATTTTTATTATGTTTTCTGGTCAACTTTCTAATCTTTTTCATTTTGGTTTAAACTTGTAATTTATTTTAAATATTCGTTGCTAGTCAATAGGGCATTTAGTGGGCAAATACCTCATAAGAATTATGTAGGATTATAGGTGTTAATGGGCTGAAGTCAAACAGTTTTATTTCCTTGTTTGCTTCTAGTATTATAAGTCTTTATTTTGCATGTATGTTCTTGTCTTTTCCTTTTCTAATTGAGGCTAATTAGTTGGTTCTCTTGTGGCCTCCCTCCTCCTATATGTAGCAACTATTGCTTCAAAATAAACAAGAATTTTCAGAGTTATCATTTTTTGAAAAAGTTTATGGTATCATAGCCCTTATGGCCTGATCATCTCAAATGACCAAATACGGTTCAGCAATGGTGATAGATGCAAAACATGGTGATTTTATCCACAAAACTACCACCCCAAATAGCCATAGGGTGAACAAAGCAACTCCAATCCTGATTATCATAGGGCAAATCATGGCATTAGATGCCAAGAAGAAAGAAACCACTGAAATTACCATTTCAACCAATTTTGGAGGAAGCCCAACTCTCATCACACAAACATAAGGTGAAGACACCCATAACCAAGACTCTCACTATAAAGTGGGATGAGGATACTCCAAACCAAGACCTTCACAGCAAAGTGAGTTGAGGAAGGGGGGAATATCGCACCTTGCAACAAAATAGGGTGAAGAAGACCTACACCTCGCTACAAAGTGAGGTGAGGAAGCCTGCACTCAATTCCAAACCAACATGAAAGTTTTAAGATTTGACATTGCCAAAAACTATTTTAACTCAGTCCATGGATCAATGAATTGTTTGCTGAGAATAATGGCTATACGACCAGTACCAGCCCTTTGTGAAGTGTTTGCTGAGATCAAAAGAGTAGGAAACAACTCACCCTTGGTGTACAAGGGCACCCACCAACTTCTAAATCAATGGCCTTAGTTGCTCATTGCATCATTGGACCTGATGGAAGCCTTGTAGAAATGGAAGACCTTGGTGGGAGCATTGCCATAAAACAAGTCACATCAAGGATGTGTGTTGAAAGATACATGGAAAGCCTACCAATTGAAAGCCAAGGTGGTCCACGAGAAGGCCATGGATTGGTTGTGTTAGGAGATAAAAGCAGTCACATACACTAGATTCAACCATGTTCAATAAAGAGAAGCTAGAAATAATTAAAAAAACTGATCTCTGTTTATGTACAAGATAAGAACATATGAGTTGGCATTATGGCTCAATTAGGTAACAATCCAATGGCCTTGCACGTTGGGAATCAGAAACCTCTTACATGGATCATTGATTCCAGAGCTTCTGATCACATGTTGGGTGATGATCTGTTTTTGATGAATTTATTCCTAGTTCTGACAAGCCTATCGTGAAAATTGCAGATAGTATCGTGGCTATAGTGGTATTGGTGTGGTCAAGATATCTAATCATTTAGTGTTGCAAGATCTTATTTGTTCCCAAATTAACCTGTAACTTGAAACTGAGAAGGTATGTGACAAAGTTCAAAAATCCTATTGTCTAGCTTCTCCTTAATAAAATTCCAGTCAAGCTCCACAAGCTTTGTTCAATGATGATGTACAAGGTTCTTCACTACATTGATTGTAGCCACATTATCACATAACACTCTTATAGGTGCTTCAACAAAAATTCTCAATTCACATAGAAAATGCTTTAACCATAGTCCTTCACGAATAATTTGTGATAATGCCCTCTACTCCGCCTTTGTGCTACTCTTTGCAATTACTGGTTGTTTCTTACTCCTCTGGATAACCAAATTACCCACACATATGTACAGTACACTGAGGTAGACCTCCAATCAATAATGGAACCTGCCCAATCTGCATCAATATACACTTCCACACTTCTCTTAGTGCCCTTCTTAAAATAAATACTTTTTCTTGATATCATCTTCAAGTACCTTAAGATTCTTACAACAACAAACATATGTGCCTCTGCAGGTCTATTCATAAACTGACTAACCACACTAACTAGGAAACTGATGTTAGGTCTGGCACTGATGGAACAAATTTTCTTACTTTGACACATGACCGTAAACACAAACAAAGTATCATAGGAGGCATGCTTAATAATGCTTAATGTAGGGATGCTGATGTTTGAAACATCACATCCACAGCATTAAATTATAAATGAAAACAAAGTTCCCTTTTGAAATTGCATAGCAGCTATTAAAGCTCAACCTATCAGTTGATTGTTCATGCAATGGAGATTTCATCCTTTTTCATGTCGTGTCCAACATAACATAGCAATAAAATCAGCATTCCTTGAGTCTAACCATTAAGTCAAGTACCATCCATGCTCACACTCATGGAAGTTGGGAACTTTAGAACTACAGCTGCACCAAAATCTGAAATAGAAATGAAAAATCCTAGAAAGCTATCAAGAAATGGGGCTACAAAAGCTTGAACCAAGGACCTAAAGGAACCAGCCATGCTCCACTTTCATGTTAGTATACCACTGTTGTAAGAGCTGGTAGGAACCAGCCTAAATCAAATTTTAAACTTAATAAAGACAAAAATATAACAGAAACAAATAAGTTTACTCTAATGTGAGTAAGTGTGAAGACAAAGAGTTCTAGTGGTCCATCAGAACTTATTTCTAGCAAATTTGATGGAATGAGGAATCACGTCAACTGCAGGATATTAAAATAATTAATAGGTTTTATAAAGTATTTCTGCTTTATCAGGAAGACTATGACTTTATGGAAAATGTTAGAAAATGCATTTCTACACAGAAAGGAAACTAACTTCATCTTAAGTATACAAATAGTAACGGCACAAGATGTGTATCCACAGGTACTGCCTGCTATTTATTTACCAAATGATGTGGGGTGTATCTAAAACATAGACTCACTTATGGCAGTAATTACAAATCAAAGGTCAGCAGCTAATTAAGATGAAAAGTAGACACCAAGTAACTCAACAGTAAAAGGAAGAAGTAAACATTCAGCATACCATTGAACTGTCATTCACAAGGTGAATGTTTGGAAAACCACGTGAAAGTACTCTCTCATTTTCATCCAGAATCATCATGTCCTGAAAGGAAGATGAAAATTAAATTCATCGCCTACCACTTTCACCATTTATGTCATTTCTGATTGCCAAGAGGCCTTACAAACATCAAGTGTGGAGCTTGATTGCAGCTTCAAGTCAAATGCCGATTGAAGAAAAATAAAGAATAGATTAAACAATCAGCTAGCAGTACATACCGCATAAACATGTATCATTATTATCAAACACCATAAGGCATAACTATCAATGTTCTCATAAAATGAAATTGGCCAGCTCAATATATCAGTTACTTTCCAACAAGAGTCCTAAAATGTAAGCATTGACACAATTTTCATAAAAGGGATTAGATTAACACCTTATCAAAAGAAAATAAATCACGATTAACTCCATCTTTTTCCAACAGATCCCACTGACGGATGGCTAGCGAATATGAGAAATTGTTACTTGGTGTTGGAAACTCAACCCTCTGGCACAAGTACAACATCATGAGGTGCGAATTGTAAAGTCTTCATGCACTTTTAATGATTGTAACTCTACCTTTGGATGCCCAAATTCATTGCCCATGAAATTCAGAAAGGCAAGGCCTCCAATTGCAAATGTGATCAATCTGATCATCTGGCTCAAAACCCACAAAATTAATAAAACATTGCATTGAAACTTATGAATTGTTTAAATTCCTCTGCCAAAATATGTGAGATATAGAAGAAACAGGGAGAAAATTTGGAAGGAAAAACCAAGCAGAACCCAATTGTTTATGCTGAATCTCCATTATAATAGTATACTTTATGTAATGAAGATCCTCTCATCAGTAAGTCCTTATAGTGAGGTGAATGCTCGTTCACTTCACCAAACAATATCTCTGCAAATGACCGCCCTCCAGATATGGACTGACAAGCAAGATAAGAAGTTATGAGTAGATTAAAAGCTACACCCTTAAGATGGAGGAGGAGGTTTTTTTTTTTGTAGAGGGGGGGGGGGGGGAATCCTTACAGATGAGAGACCAGATTTTAATAGAGTAGGATACCTGGTTGTGATTTTCAGCATACATAAGCCTCTTATCAGCATATTCTCTTTTGGACATTAATGTGTTAACAATCTGTAGTGTGAAATGCAACAAAAATGGAAGTATAGAATTATCGAACCAACCATAACATTCCACTTAATTATGAAATGATCAAATACATTCAAGTACAACCTTACTCATGCTCCATTCATGGTCAGGAACACTTTCAAGTAAAGATGACCACATCTCAGATACTGAAAGGTCAACATAATAATCAAATCCCAATCCACCTTGAGAAGTTGCCTCACATAATCCAGGATAAAATGTTGCCTGAACAATGATAGATATAAGCATTATACACAAACAGAGGAAGTTGATGGTTTCAAAAAAATGAATCTTAGCTTTCAATGAAAACTTTAAAAGATTAGTTTTGTGGAAAGCAAAGTTGCAGCCTGTAAAACAAGTCAGAAGAGGAGGTAAATGCAAAGTGTTGGTGTTCAGCATTTCTTCACCTTCAAGTTTCAGAATTACTTTATTTATTTAGCATATGATTTTTTTTTTATCTGTTTCCTTTTATGTTTGGCCCGTTGTTTCCCCTTTTCTTTTTTTGGCTAGTTGTTTCAAAATTCATAAATTTATAGTTTGAGAGAGAAAATAGACATTAGATATATAAACTTATGAATTAGGCATCACAAAAATATAAATGCGTAAAATTATATTTTAGATTTTTTTTTTTCAGCTCAACTAAGCTTTGGCCATGGTTTGACTGTTTCCTTTTCTTCCTTTTTTTTTGGGGGGGGGGGGGAGGGTCAACTAGATAATTATAAGCACCGAGATTGCTTCCTATAATTCTGGACCTTAGGGATACCTATGGAGGAGCAGGCAGGCCTTCCATTATCCTGTCCCACTACTCCAGTGTTCCCATTCCTCACAAGGAATAGGGATCTGCCAAGATCTTCATATTTGTAAAATCTTAATGATATTAAGTAAAATTTTGAAAATTCAAAAAAATATATATATAAATTCAGATTTATCCTTAAAAAAATAAAGATTTAAATCATAAATATACAAATATATAGACATATATATACAATTGGATAAATAAAGGGTATACCAAAAATTTCAATATAGCAGGGCTTCCACAGGGTAGGAAACATGGTCCCTGTCCCAATATTGTTGACAGTGTAAAATCTAACCCCACCCATGTCCCCACAAGAAAGAAAATTTCCCCATCCCCACTCCCATTTGAGGCAATCACCATAGGGATCTCCGCAAGCAAGGAAATATTCCATCCCTAATTTTGGTATCCATTTCAGAGAAGTGCTACAGATATTTATCCATTCTAAAGTCCAATCATCTAAACAAAATAATTTTACTCTATTTAGATTCATGCATTACCCATTTAGATACAGACAACTTCATTTCAATTCTATTTATCCATAATCATTCCTTTTTCTTATTTTATCCCCCTTTAGTTTATGCAGCTTTCTTAATTTTCCAAAAAGAAAAAATCTCTTCATTTTTATTAACCTTTTATGTGTATTTGGGTAAAATATATATATACATAAGATGCAGATGACAGGACAACTGAAAGTAAGTTAAATAGGACTCAGAAAATGTGATAATAATTTGTTTTCCTTTTAAGAAATTCATTTCTGTAATAACCAAAAGGAAAATTTATCAAAATCTCAAGAAACTCAACTTTAATGTCAATTACCAAAATTTGGCTCCAACCAAAATTTACTGAAATTCTTCCATTTCCTTTTCTTTATTCGGCTCTATTTGGAACTATATTCACCAGTGTATCAATTCTGGCAATATTTTTCATTATCACTACTATAAGCAAAGACACCACAGAATGAGGTCGTAAATTTCACATTAGGATCCTGTTAAATTCAAAGCTCAAGGACAACTCATATTCCTCAAATCACATCAGCCCATCCCACAATCAGTAGCAATGATCAAACAAAATCTCATCCCATTAGTCCACTTTTGATTAATTGATTATGGCCTTGAATTCAAGAATGCTTTACGAATGAACATTATTTGTATTCCAACAAGACAAGGGTGTGAAACACAATCAATAACAGCAATAAGGTGCAAATTTGCTAAACATTGCATAAAACAGCATAGATTCTCAATTTACTAATTTGTTATTTTGGGTTCATCATAACTGTCTATATATCAAGTTATGGGTCAGCCACTTATAACTGATTGGATTGTAAGAAATTATTTGTCTCAGAGAAAGAATAAAGATTGTTTTTTGTGGTGCTTAGTTCAACTTCACAATCTCTGGCCAAATTGTTTTTTGTTTAATAGTTTTTACAAAGGCTTTTTTTTTTTGGGACCAAAATTTTTACAAAGACTGAATGTGACATAAGTAAGCAAAAGTATCTAAATAAATCAGAAAGGCAAATATACTTACATCTTCTGCTATAGTGATTATATTAGGATAAAGAGCATGCAGTATCTCATTGGCCAATATAAGGTATAACAGTGCATCCTTGTCAACGTATTGATTGCAGTACCTGCAAGAAACTAGGATTCATTCCTAATCTACATAATTTTTGATGCCGTTATGTTTTTAATTTCATTTTTTAAACGAAAGAAGAAAATGCATTCGAAAGAGAAGAAAGTACAAGATATTGAGGATAAGGAATCCCCAAACCAGAAATTACAAATAAAACCTCAAAACAAAACAAAGTAACAGAAGCCCTATAAAACTAGTTAGCATAGAAGAACTGTCCAATCTCTTTGCATATAAAAAATAATGATTCCCTTCATTTAAAAAAAAAAATGTGCAGAGCACCAAAGAGAAACCATATACATAATTATATCACATAAACATTTTTAAAGGAGAAGATATGCCCTTGAATATGCAGAAATTCTTCTCCAACCAGACAAACCATAGAATCCCATAAATCTCACAATCCCATAAATATGAATGTTAATACTAATTTAGCTAATGCAAATCAATTTACATGAAGCAGATCATACTATAAATTTCTGGTTGTTTCATAAAGTCAAAAAAATCAAAAATGGCACAGAAAACCTTAAAGAACCCTTTTAAGGATGGAAACTAGTATATAGATGCCTTCTCAACAGCATTAGGATTTATGACTCTTCAATAGACTGGAAGCAGAAGGCATGATAAATTTCAAGTTGTATCATAAAGTGTGAAAACAAAAATGAAAATGGCAGAGAAAACTTTAAAGAACCTCTTTAGAGGGTAACAACTACTATATGGATACCTTCTCAATGGCATGAGGACCCTCAAGCCATATTATTGGGAACTAACGGCCTTTGTAAAGCCAACTAATAGTTGTGCCATAAATTCATATTTACAAATAATCTTATATATAAGAAGCAAAATAAGTTGGAAAAAGGCCTTACTCCTCCAAATCACCAGTGAAAGAAGCAAAACCATTGTGAGTATATATCATAGATGATAGTGAATGGAACTGGAAACCATCAATCTTATACTCTACAATCCACCTGTTTAAACAACATTTCGTTAGCATATACCAACACTGCCTGCCAAATGAAAAAAAGAAAAAAGCCACCATTCTGTCCAGGAAAACTCTTGTAGACCAATCACGCACAAAAGGAATAAAGGTAGCTATGGTAAGAGTAAGTCTTTGCTTTGCATATACCAGTTCAAGTTTGAGAGAAGGAAATGCAGAACATCAGGATCGCCATATTTAAACATTCTGGTGCCCCAATATTTGTGTAGCCCTCGTTTACCTATTCAAAAAGAGAAGTTGGGATCATGGCTGGTATTTAATGAAATTAGTTTTATTGGTCAGTCAGTCATTTTTTCAATTAAGTACCATAAAGATTTCTTAAGGAAGAAGTAACAAACACCAGTACCCAGCATGCATACTCAGCAACATGTCACTTCTAGAGTTATTAAAAAGATCCATACTTCACAAAAGCATACACCAGCTTGTTTGTGAAGAGTAATTTTATCATTATGGCATTGGAAATCTAAGAAATACTCTCAGACACCGAAAAAATTGTAAATTACAGGTCAGACATAATGGCTGAAGGAAGCTCCTTAGCTTCCCAGTGAATAGAGCTACAGCACACATGAAGACAAGTTTCTACAAAATTTTAAGATTAGAAGTTCTTAAGTTATTAATTACATTATACAAAGATTTATAAAGAATAGTGAGGAGACATTGCCTTTACTATTGCAGGATAACTTCAATAAGTGAAACACAGCATGAAGATAGATAGATATATATATATATATATGAAATTCAGACACATATAAAAGCACGACATAAAACAATAGTAACAATTTACATAAACAGAGAAAACCCAATTAGATGTAAATCAAATGCTTTTTGTTGCATAACAAAATTAACATTATGAAGCCACCAAGTGCATGAAGCCAGGTACACCACCTGTGAAAATGAGATCCAACTCGAAACTTTACTTACCGGCACCATAAAACAACTTTCAAAAAGTATCTGATGGAAATTTTTGTACAGTTGAAAAACAGCCTACATTAGTGGAGGAACCCCTGCATGGGAACAACCCCTGATCTAAACCCCTGTTCTCCCCCACCTTGAATGACAAAATGATACCCAGGGAATTTTGCTCACCTCCAAATGACCTAAAGGGAGTATTAGTCTTTTTTGAAAGTGATTAACAATCCTTAGAGTACTAAATCTTTTATGTAAACACCCATGTCTCAACTATCTGAAGTAAGAATCTGAGTGCTACAGCCATGCTACTCCAGATTGCTTTAAAGCAACTAAAGCTTGCCCTAACAGGATTGCTACTCTTTTAAGAGCAGTCATGTGTATTTCTGTATTAGAAGGCAGGTATAATAGTCAATATACCAAGAATAACATTTTTATGATGAATTAGACAAAAGGATAACACACTAGAATCATCATTTCTGACCGAGAACCAGTGTCACATTAGACTGGATGATTAAGGTGATGGTGCAATGCAGAAACAAACAGCTCTGAAGTGTTACTAAGTTAAAGAGGATCCAGCAGCATTAACAGATACCAGTATGAAAATAGCAGTCATTTGATCCATCAAAAAGTGACAATCCAACCATCTCATCAGCAGCTGCGTAGGAATGGACAATTTCTAAGAAGACCAGCAGTCCTAGTCCTGGGCAGACAAAAGAAAAAACAGTAAACAAAATGGACTCTATTGCACAATAAAGACAACAGAAGACACAAAAGTCATGTCAGAATATAATCGAATATATAGATATCCTTTCATATAAAGTAGGCAAAGTTGAGATTGTGCATGGATGAAGACACCATTTGTGTACTCAATTTCTTAATTTCCTTTTTTTTTTTTTTTGAGGGGGGGGGGGGGTGAGGAGGGCCAGGGCTATTATAATCTAGCATGTGTCCAGTTAGTAGTCTCAGTGGAGATTAACCTTCTATTGCCATAACCAGCAAGTTATCAACTAAAGAGCAACTGTATCATATAATCTCTATCTTCAAGTCACCACTTTAACACCAGCAATTATTATTAAATTCATACATTACATCAATTTATGTCATCATCTTATTGCGATTCTCTGTGCTATCATCTTTGTGTTAGGCATGTAACACTATACCAAGAAACCTTTTTGCAAGTACAAAGCTTTTCCATTAGCTGCAAAGACTCAATAAAGTAGTTAGTCAACATAATCACTCAAATTATTATTACTAAAAAAATCATTACTTTGACATGGAGAATGCTAACCATGGGCTTCATCAATTAATCGCTTGAAATCCTCAGGAGTGCCATATCGACTACTAACAGCATAAAAATTGGTAACCTACACTCAAAAGGAAGAGTTTTAGTGAACACCAAATAATATAGATTGTTAGAGTCCCAATGTGGGAAACAAGGATGCCACTGAAGATCAGAGTAGCAACATTCTCTGATTAATAATATACATGACTAATGAAACTAACACACAGACACCAACTGCATCTAGAAGGAAGGAACACATGTATGCATTTAGCACAATTCATACTCATCAATTATTATAAGAAAGGCTGTTTTAGGAACCATCTGGCAGTGCTTGTTGCCAATTACTTTATCTGATTATCAATATATGATATCCATATTCGGTGAGCCTCCACCTTGTCCCAATTCAAAAGTCAATAAGGACCAATATGACTAAAACTTGCATATTAGAGCCTCACACAGATTTATAATCCAGATGCCAAGACCACAAATTTTTCAAATTTTAAACGTTATTAGACATAACGAACAGCCATGTCAATAACTTGAAAGAACTTCTAGAGAAACTTCATCAAGAAAAATCTTTTGTTTTTGGATAAAAGAAGAAATAACATTAGAGAGAAAAGTAATAAAGAATTACAAGAATGTTTTACTTACTCTGTAGCCTACGGTGAAATAATCCTTGTGCTCAACAACTCCAATCAACTGAATTGCATTGTATCCAGCTTCTTTTATGTGAGGAAGAACCTGCATTGAACATAAAATAAATAAAAGTCGAAGAAATAATTCAAATTTTTACACACAAAAGATACAGATCATTAATAAACACCCCCAGGGAAAAAAAACCCAAAAAAGAAAAAGGTACAAACCTTCTTTGTGAATTCATTGAAAGACGATATCTTTGGAGCAGATCCACTAATTCCAACATGACATTCATATATCCGCAAGGAATTCGGGATTTTGGGACTTGTGTTTTTCCATTTGTATGCCTCTTCAGGGGGTGGTTCCCAGTGGATTGCAAAAGCTTGCCTTCCCTTGGCATCTGCATTAAATCAACAAGATTCAGATAATGCAAAAAATCTACATGAGTATGGAAAAAGATAATTATAGCAAATAACAGGCTACACATCTTAGTAGAAAGAAACCTCCAAAAAGTAAATTTGACAATTTTTTTAATCAATCTTTGTACTTAGCATTGAAAACTAACAGACTTTTATAATATCAACCTTTTCAAGCGCTACTTATGCCCATATCTTTTAGTAAAAGGGTAATTTACTCTTACCTACCATGAGAAATGCCCAAACTGCATAGCTCTCCTCTCTACTATAAAGATCTACACAAACTACTCATGAAACCAAAAGATGACCAAAAAACTTTCAAGAATAATATTGTTTCTTTCAATTAAAAATATAACTTATTAAACAATGTATTTCTTAAACTTTTATTTCAATGTTATTTACTTTGTGTTGAAAATCGTAATTTAATTTATTCTGAATTAAAAAAACCTATTTTATATTAGTCAAACATATAACACTTGTTATATGGTAAAAGTAATAAATATAAGGGTATTCTGATCAAAATAAATGTAACCGTAGCTTATTCTTTGTTGTAAGGGAGATCATTGTAGTGCATCTTTTGATTTCAAAGAATAGGACTGTAATTTTTAAAAAAGAAGGGAAGATCATATAACTTGGGCATCTCTGAGAGTAAGGGAGAGTAATTTACCCTTAGTAATTCTCAAATCCTGATATTAGAATTAATCAAGACTCAAGTGTATAATCTTACATAAGAGAATGAACAAAGCTTAAATGATGGTGGAAAAACCCAAGATTTAATAATCCTCTAAACTTATTTTATTAGATGGAAGCAATATTAATTTGTAGATGACAAAAGGGAGAGCAAACTCGTACTTCAACTAAAAGACATGACTCAAACTCTTACACTAATCAAAAGGTGTAACTCAAAATAGGATAAATTTATTCTAATCAAAATAAAAAACTTAAACTAATCTTATTCTAAAATGCACGGAAGCATTATCCAACAAATAACTAAAAACAAATAAGTCATACAACAACAACAACAACAACAACAAAGCCTTTTCCCACTAAGTGGGGTCGGCTACATGGATCAATCGACGCCATAAACATCTATCATAAATCATATTTTTAGATAGACCATTTAAATCTAAATCTCTCTTAATAATTTCTCCTATAGTTTTTCTTGGTCTTCCTCTACCTCTAGTTATTGGATTATTCTCCATCTCATCTACTCTCCTAACTGGGGCTTCTATAGGTCTCCTCCCCACATGACCAAACCATCTAAGTCTCGATTCTACCATCTTTTCCACAATAGGAGCGACTTCCACCTTCTCTCTAATGCATTCATTTCTAATTCTATCTCTTCTAGTGTGTCCACTCATCCAACGCAACATTCTCATCTCTGCAACATTTAACTTATTTTCTTGTTGACTTTTTATTGCCCAACACTCAGTTCCATACAACATTGCAAGTCTTATAACTGTGCGGTAGAATTTACCCTTAAGTTTGAGTGGTACTCTTCTATCACAAATAACACCCGAGGCACTCCTCCATTTCATCCACCCCGCTTGAATCCTATGCTTTACATCTTCTTCTATTTCTCCGTTATGTTGTATGATAGATCCAAGATACTTAAATCGTGTGACTTGTGGTAGGATATGTTCTCCAATTTTTACTTCTACGCTAGAAATGGTGTGCCTCTTACTAAACTTACACTCCATATACTCCGTTTTACTTCTACTTAAACGAAATCCATAAGCTTCCAAAGCTAGTCTCCACCTCTCTAACTTCTCATTCATTTCCTCTCTCGATTCTCCAACTAGGACAATATCATCTGCAAAAAGCATGCACTGTGGCACCGGCTTTTGGATATGATCAGTAAGCACATCCAAGACTAAAGTAAAAAGATAATTAAAACAAATAAACACATAATAACTTAATCTCCAACACTCCTTCTTAAGTTGGATATTCCCTCTCAAGTTGGGTGTTCACAACTTGGAGTTATTCTCCTAGCATCACCAATAATTTGTAGGGACATTGAAATATTGGTTTACAAGCATCTCCCCCTATTTCAGGTCGTGTATTTGAAACACTTCTCAGCATTCTCCTTAGTTGAATATGCCTCTCAAGTAGCTTCCCAAATTTCATGGACTACCTTGTATAATAGAAATTTTTCACTTTTATCAGCTGTCATTGAATTAACCAACCAAATCATCACCTTGTGATTCTCAACATGCCAAATTTTGTACTTGGCATCACTTTTTCCAAGCAGGCGGGCTTGGCCATATAGGTAGTCCTCCTTTCTCTTCCAACATATGCACATGAGAACAAATTGACGCCATCGAAGGTAGTTGTTCCCATCAAATCTATGACTTGTGATTAGAATTGATGTAGTGTCAAGGGTGGCTTGACAATTTTGAGTAGTCACCTCTATGGATGATTCAGCAATTTCAATGTTCAGAAGGATTTGGCAACAATGTTTAGGCATAGGTTTGGTTGGCTAGGCAATTTCATAGGCTAACTCCCCATTTTCAATGTTGATTGCCATTACTTGCCCATATTCTGCAATTCAAGCCTTGTAGGCTTTGATACTATGTAAAAATTCAAAGTTCAATAATCATCTAAAGTTATTTTATTAGACACATTACATTTATAGACTATAAAAAGGAGAGCAGACTCCTACTTTAACTAAAAGACGTAACTTAGACTTTTACTCTAACTAAAAGACGTAACTCTCAAAATAGAATAATTTTATCTTGTTCAAAATAAAACGCTTAAACTAATCATATACTCATAAAAATAGAACACTTGTATGAATCCTAACGCATAGAAACATTATCCAACAAATAACTAAAAACAAATAAGCCTATACCAAAACAAAACAAATAAAATAACTAAAAACAACTTAATTAAATTAGACACAAAAGAGTGTAATCTCCTACAAATGGGAATAGTAACATTTAATGGTTTTCATTTGAGGGCATAACTAATTTATAAAATGCTCAAAGTTTATCATATCCTGCTGATAGCCCATGCAAAGATGCTCAATGAAGTATCCATTGACTGGTAGCCAAGTACCATTTTTCAATGATGGAAACCAAAAGATGCTCCCATCAATATCTAAAATTCTCCACACATATCTTGCATTTTAGCTGTAGATTCTCAAGTTTCCCCATCAGTGCAAAGAAAAGTGCATCAAAGGCACTTCTAAAGTAAATTCAAATTAGCACTTGAACACAACAATAATATACATCCATGATACCATGTATAAGTTCAAAAGTAAATAAACTAGATCTTTCAAAAAGAAAAAACCACAGCACATTGTACACCTCATACAGCTCTAAAATAGTTCATATTAGTGGAAGAATAAAGGATTTCCAAAAATCCAGATAACATTTACCTGGCTGCACATAAGTAGCCCAAGCAGGCACCCGCTCCAATGGCCCATCAGGAGTGTTAAAGTAGACCCTGAACTTGCTGCCATGAGGAATACCAGGAATATATTTTTTCAACCATGCCTTCCTACCTTTACGAGTCTCAAACCAGTATGCTATAGGAGGCTTCTTTGCACGAATTCTTTCTTGCCATTCAGGATCCACTATCACATTAAAAATGTCATACTCTTTGCCACTATCAATCACATCATAAGGAGTAGGTTCATTCTGTGCTGTCCATGCCTTGTACCTAGTTTCTGCATCTGGTATGTCTTCCAACTCCTCCAAAGTTTGAGGTCCTTTAGGACCAAATATTTGCTCATATAACTTTACTGGCACTTCCAAACGGTTTTTTAAGTAACGATCTTCTCCCGGTTCCCAGTATTCATCATTTGCTTGCTTGAAAATCTCTTCAATGGTGACACCACTGTCACCTTTGTCATAATCATCCACATAGTTATACTGTTGAAAATAGAGTTTGTCCGGCTCTTCTCCCTCCCTTAGCTTATCTTCAAGAATGATAAACCAGTATCCATAATCATCACGGCCAAAGTGACCCTCTCTTGCACAATTTTCTGTAGGTGACCACCCATTGAAGTCACCAATAAGTGCACAATAGAGAGCCCCTGCATTTTACATGCTTATATTAACACAAGATATATAAATCAAGTCCAACGAACAGTCTACTTCTGTAGGAAACCTGACAATATGACAATATTATTTTATGGCATCTCTTTTCAATAGCCAATATGTTTATCACTGTTAGGAAGAAGCAAGCTAGGTTTTGGATAAATGCCAGGTGAGAGATAGAAGAAAAGTATAGGTTAAACAGGAAACACCTAAACCTAACTAGGCTTCTTAAAAAGCAGAGAAAAATTCATGAGAAAAAACATTCATATGCATCTCAATCACAATAATTTGCCAATACATTTAGGGAGGTAATATATAACTCAGACTGAGTTGGGGGGAAAAAAAGCTGAATATTTAACAGAGTCAGGT
Organism: Erythrophleum ivorense; assembly: GCA_026724425.1. NCBI lineage: Eukaryota > Viridiplantae > Streptophyta > Magnoliopsida > Fabales > Fabaceae > Erythrophleum > Erythrophleum ivorense. The sequence goes on along the minus strand of JAIUCV010000004.1, from coordinate 19,779,155 downwards.
CTGTAACTTGCCAGAGATGGTCAAAAGAAATTTAATTGAGAACCATAAAGACTGTTTGAAAAAAAAAGAAAAAGGTCCTTGGGCACTATGCCAAACCTGGAGCCCATTCCATATAATCCACCCGATGTTCTGGATGACGATGCATACCCAGTATCTCAAATCTGGACAAAGATACAAAAGAAGAAGCATATGCAACTCAGAGGTACCTCAATTGCAGTAATCTATGGAAAGCTTTGTAAAGTAATATTAAATAATGGAAACCAATAATTTAAAGTATAATGTTATCATGACACTGGGAATTTCATGAGATTTGAATTAAGAATGAGCCAGAAACATTTAAAGACGCCCACTACTACAAGGCATATAGTTGATAAACAAAATAAATACTGAAATAAAAGTACAAGCTTTAAATTGGATCACACGGAACTAACCCAGAGGACATCTCCTTGAGGTTCATGTGACGATTGAAAATTTCATCTTTCAGATCCTTCAATGATTTATATCTGCAAAGTATATCAGTACATTACAATGCCCTGTATCATATCTTCAAATTTATCTAGAAACAAACAGTTTCTAATATAATTATTTCCCGCGCTTCCACGTTGCCTCTTTGCTGAGAAACAAAGAAAATGAAAAATGAAAGCCACTTTTTGTTTTTTTTACCTTCATTATTCTCCCGATATGTCTTTCAAAAGTGTTTAACTTAGCATACTCAGCAAATTCAAGCGACAATACCACCAAGCTTGACATTTTCATAAATAACATAATCATTCACTATACAGAACAATAAATCACCAGATGTTTTCATTTTTTATCTCGTCCCTGTAGTTTTTATATGTAACTGTTACCTTTCACGAAGGAACTGGGCAAATGCTTTATGGGTAATGCCGCGTTTGGTGAGAAACCCAACTGGGTCAGTCCCCTTTTCGCCATCAGCGACGCTTTCCTTCTTCTTGGGCTGATTTTGTTGCTTTTTCCGTTGCTGGGGTTGCTCTGAGGCTGAACAAAATATGCTTGTTTTTAAGGGAAAGGTAATAGTTTGAGATTTGGTTTGGGATTGAAGTTGAAGAAAGGAAGTGCTAGGATGGAACGAGATTTTAGTTGAGATGGAAAGCATTGTCACTGGCAACAGCAGAAGCAGAAGCAGAAGCAGCAGGAAAGAGCGAGTTTGAGATAAGAAGGGCGGGTAGGAGTGCTCAGACTGTTGGGTTTCTGGAGAGGTCTATGAGTCGACTCGGTAAAAGGAATCAGCGGCTGGGACAGACAAAATGCGAGCTTCTCCGGTTTGGTATGCGTTTGGAAACACGTTGAGTTAACCGCATTTCGGCCCAAACCAAGGCACAGAAAAAAGCCCATTTAGATTATGTTTGGATACACGTTCGACCTGCTAAACTATCGTTCGAGGGAATATGAAAATTACGTTGATTTAGAGTATTTTGCATCTACTTTTTGCTAACACGTTTGCAGTTAAAGTCACATTAATTACTCCAACGGCCAATTGTCCTTTATATCTAAACCAGTTTAAGGATACAGCAAACGCACCTGTCCTTGTTACATGTTCTCTGTTTCATTTTGTTTCAACAATCTTCTATCTTCTTTCACTACTTCGATGAGTTGAAGAGAGTACTGGAATTTAACTTCAGGTCTATTTTGCTATTCAGGCCTGACATTATTAATGCGAGATCCTAGTAGTCAGTTCTAGCTCTTCGGTTAACTAGTAGAGTACAACTTTGATTCTCAAGCTCCCATATTGGCTTCGTTTCTTTAGGTCCGTCGCTCTCATTCTCTTTCTCTCTGTTTCAGACCTGTCTTCCTCTCCTCCTTCTTCTATTTTTCTCTCTCTGCTTCCACAGATCTCCCTCAAAACTCAAATCTTCTATTCGGCCTTGGAACCCTATAGCTTTGCTTGTTATTGCTCCTTAGCACAGTCTTCGCTTCCTCTCGCTATTGCTCTTTCTTTCTCCCCTCACCCTGATTCAATGGCCTATGGAATCCCGTTACCCATAGCTCACCCAACATCAAGCTACCCTGCCTTATGATTGTCTTCGAGGGGAGCAGCACTGCTACTCATTTGATCTAAAATCGGCCACCGATCGGTGGCCCCTTCTATTATTATTTGAGGTTGTGCAGTACTATTTTGTCCGGGCCTTTGCATTGAGTGTAGTAAACTCAACATTGGCTTTGAACGTATTTGAGGTTCCGTGGGTCTGTAGACGCAACTCCTCAGAAATGTGATCATTTTAATGCCCACAAGATGTGGGGATGGAATAGAGGCATGGGTCACTTTGAATGAGCTTCATATGGCCCAATTTGAGCAGAACCCAGAACTTCTTTCAATTTGCTTCTTTTGATCCTTAACTGCTTCTTCTGTATCTATACTAGCTACTATATGTATTTGTTAATAAATTTGGTGGGGGAAAGCATTTCTAAATTATATGTCGATATAGCTTAAATTGCATATGATATCGGTTCTGGGTTATATGGAATTACCGACAGTAATTAAGTGATTCATAGAGATGCAGTGTCTATAATTGTATTATTATATGAAGTTTAAATTGGTGAAATTTTCTAGATGAAAATAATGTGGTTGCCTATGTCACTGATTTCATTTTCTTTAAAAGCGTCCCATGCATAAGCGAAAGTTGAATCTCTGTGATATTTAATTACACGTGCCTTTGCTCCCATTTAAATGTAAGAGACAAAGTGCTAATTTATGAAACTGATCATTCCTCTTAATTACGATTTTCAATATTATTTAAATATCCAATAATAAATAAAAATTTTAAAGAAGAAAAATAGTTACTTAGTTTATTATTAATAAATATATTCAGTATTGAGTTTTGTGAACTTGATTTTCTCCATTGTTATAAGTGACTATCAAACACGACACAATCATGCTCTTGCGCACATAATTATTTATATGAAAAAAAAATTGAGTACAATTCTAAAGGACATATTATCAAACTCGTTAGTAAAATTAATAGTAAACACTTGATAATATCTTGTCCTTTATACAAATGGATAGATTAAAAAAAATCTTGGAACTATGCATCAACTATGGGTGTATCGAGCAACGGCTTGTCAAGGATGATAAAAGCCAAGACTATGATATTATTATACAAAATTATTGCTTTAGGACGTGAGTATGTTCTGTTTCCATCATCTAGCTATGAAGATAATGCTGCTCTGATTTCATTTAATGACTCCCAGCATTAGTTTTCAATGACTTTCTTAAAACATGACTTTCTTTAAACTAGTATATTAGCCCAACATTATTCAAATAAACAGTTACTGTTGGCTCAATAATTGCAAAGCGCCCCATGTTATTAAATTTTATTTTCCTGCATGATGAATATTCAAATGCTTAGCCACTAGTTTTTCTCTTCAGTATTCCCAATATCTGTACGATAAAACTAAAGTAATTCCAATTGCAGCAGGCTAACTTCCATGCAGATTGAATATTTTTCAAGATTTTGATGCTAACTTCCTAATATTGATTGCTTATTTGAATTTTTTTTTGGTGGCTTGGGCAGGTTGTTGTACAAGCTATGCTATGCGTCTAAAAACTGGACAAATTAGACAGCGAGAGGCACTAGGGATATCTACTGAATTAAAGAGAAGGCATGTATAAAGTGTTTATGACTTACTAATCAGCTTGGATCTATAGATTTGGCTTAAGTATCAATACATGGTTTGCTTATAAAGCACTTCATCTTATTGATTATCTTGATCTATTTGAAAAAAGAATTTACAAATACAGTTCTAATTTGTTGCTCAAATGATGTTAAAAGAAGAGAATCAAAATTTTAGTTTTATTTGATTTGTTCTCTTAAAATTAAAAAAGGTTTGATAATCTTAATTTTCAATTTGTTCTCTTAAATTGTGATGACTTAATAGTTTTATTAACAATATTAATGATTTTGCTACTTATTACTGTATGTGGACTTGTTGAAAATTTGTGTATGCTGGCCTTAGTCCTTTATAATTTTTTTTGGCTACATAGAAAAATGAGTTCTTAGAAAAAGGCTGTGTGGGATCCAAGAACAACTGAGCATTTTGTTAAAGCATGCTTGGTCCAAGTCCAAAAGGAAGAACACAATGGAACAACTCTGACGAAGAAAGGGTGGAAGGCTGCTATTGAGCAATTCAATAGATTAATTGGACGAAATTATGATAGAACTCAGCTGAAAAACAAATGGGATAGTTTAAAAAAAGAATGGTCAGTATGGCATAAATTGTTCGCCAAAGAAACAGGCCTAGGGTGGGATGGTACGAAAATGACTGTTGATGCACCTGATGAGTGGTGGGAGAAGAAGGAATTGGTAGGTTATGCATTAACCTGTACTTGTGCGTTAACTGTAATATTTTTGTTTGATTATTTATAAAAGTGATAAATTGTCTTATACATGCAGAAAAATCCACAATATGGGAAATTTAGGTATAAGGGACTTCCATTTGCCTAAGAGTTAACTATACTTTTTAAAGATGTAGTTACAGCTGGACAATTTGCAAGGGCACCATCGTCAATGACATTCTCTAATGGTTTGCTTGAAAGTGAGGATGGGTACCGCCCAAACCTAGATAATATTGGACTAGATACAGAGGAAGGATCTGGACATAGTGAAGATGACAGTGTTGAGGCAACTGAAGGAGTTGCAAATATCAATGTATGCCCATCCTGGGGAACTAGTGGCCAGATAAGTGGTGGGAAGAGAAAGAGAGCTGACCCTGGTGAACGGACAAGTAAAGCCAAAGTCCCTACAGCATCAAAAATAGCTGACGCTATAAGTGTCATTGCAAATACATGTCTCTTCAGTCCTACAGAACTACCTAGAACATCAATGAAGGAAGTGATGGCTGAGTTGAACTTAATTGATGAGATTGTCAGTGATCTAGTATGATATGCAAAATGCTGTCAGACGATGATATATAAACAAAATCGGGAGATGTTTGCCACCTTTCATGGTTATGAGGATCGGAGGTTGATTTGGCTTTGACATGCAGTAGATAATCTACTTTCATTCATGAAATCTCCACCATGAGTTTGTATTTCAATTATGTTTTATGGGTTTATGATGTTACTATACTTTATATTTAGATGTTTTATGTTTTGTGATAGTATTTGGACTATGGTTTGGTCTTCAAACTATGGTTTATGGGTTTCTGATGGTATTATACTTTTGTATTCAGTCTGTTCTTTTATGGACTTGTAATTGTAATGTGCCGTTATATTCAAACTATACTTTATTAGTTTATATTCATATCATAATGCTTTTTTTAGGTATAAATGGAATTTAAGGAAATACAAGATGGAGAAATGGAAACTGAAACGACATAAGTTCTTTCTCGTGAGCAATAAGCTCATGTGGCTACACTAATTGGTGGCTACACAGTAACATATTTATGTAAACAACCATGTAGAACGAGTGAACAAACTGGTCATTCTTGGGTTTAAGAAATATTGCAAGGGCATCCCACTTGCTGTTATGAGATGTTTCGCATGGAAAAACACGTGTTTCATAAATTTTGCATTGAATTAGTTGAATGTGGGTTGAACCACACTACACGCATGGGAATTGAAGAGATGGTTGTGATGTTTTTAAACATGGTTGGCCATGGAGTATGTAATAGAATGCTACAAGAAAGGTTTCAACGTTCAAGGAAGACTGTAAGTAGGCATTTGCATGCAGTATTACTTGCTTGCATGAGATTGGCCTTCAAATACATTAAGCCACGAGATCAAGCATTTCGTTCAGCCCAATCAAAGAATCGAAATGACTCACGATACTAGCCATTTTTCAAGAATACCATTGGAGCAATTGATGGAACTCATGTACCATGTGTGGTTAGCCCTAGTGAACAACCAAGATTTATTGGTAGAAAATAGTACCTAACACAAAATGTTATGGTTGTATGTGATTGGAACATGTGTTTTACGTTTGCCTTGCCTAGTTGGGAAGGCACTGCCTATGATACTAGTGTATTTTCTCATGCTCTCACGACTTCGAGCATGAACTTCCCCCATTCTCCTCCAGGTATATTCATGCCCTCACTGTTATGGTTATAATTTTTTTATAACAATTAATGTGTAATACTTTAATTATTTATTAGGTAAATTTTATCTGGTGGATGTTGGCTATCCAACCCCAGATGGATACATTGGTCCGTATAAATGTGAGTGTTATCATCTCCCTGACTTTAGATGTTCTTCCAGATTTAAAAATGATAATGAGATATTCAACTATTACCATCCAAGTTTGAGGTGTACTATAGAAAGAACTTTTGGGGTATGGAAGAATAGGTTTAAAATTTTATAGTGCATGACAAAGTTCAAATTTGAAACACAAGTGCAAATCGTTAGTGCGACAATGACTATACATAATTTTAGATGGAATTCTACAATAGATATTGAGTTCAGTCATCTTGAAGATGAAAGCCAATTTGAAGGAGAAACTGATGAGCACAATAGCTTAGATCCATTGCCAAGTCTAAACATTGTCTCTGCATCTGAAATGGATCAATTTCGAGACACCATTCGGGATCAAATTGTACTATATGCGCGTAATAACTAGTAGTTTCAATCAATTGTAATACTCTATTTCTATGCTATGCACATTTATAGCATAACTAAAATATTTATTTTTAATTTATATTTTAATTCTAATATTAATAGAAATAAAAAGATATATTATGTCATATCATTTGTTAAATGCTATTTAAAAAAAATGTTATAGGAATAAATCAAATAAAGTAATATGACTACCCTTTCTGGTAATTTTACACTTAAAAGTGATTCTAGTATATAATATCCAAACAAAATCAATTCTACCAAAATTAATTTTCACCTAAACTTTCCAAACATAAATCACATTCATGTAAACTCATTTTTACACAATCAATTCTACAAAATCAAGGTTTGGAAAATCAATTTTACTCACCATCAATCCAAACACACACTTGGACTATTTTCGATTGTTCATAGAAACGATTACATTCACCATGGCATATGGGTTACATTTTTTTGAGTAGGTTTAGATGAATTTCTTATCTTTTAATTATTTTTTTAATTACATTATAATAAATATATAATTTTTAATAATAATATGATAAATATATATTTAATTAAAAAACTATTATCATATTATTATTAAAAAAGTATATATTTGATATATTTTAATTAGTAAATCTAACAATCTAACAATAAATATATAAAAATATTATATATAATTTTTTTATTTTTTAACTTTATAAAACCTTAGATATATTAAATCATTATCTTTTTAAATTGTTTGAAGAGACAACTTAATTTCAATAAACTTAAAAGATGCTATTGACTGTAATAACAAAAGAATATATATATATATATATATTAATTTTAAATTTATACATAAAAGAAAATCTACCAAGATAAATATTAGTGTTAACTTGTTGCCTCATTTTATTTAAATCAAATACTAATGATTGATACATAATATTATTTTAGAAAAATATAATTCCATAAACTTTTAAAATTGGGTCATGTAATTAAAAAGTATATAACAAGCCAAGATATTTATAAACTCATTAAATTAAGAGCTCTAACTTACAATTCATTTTTAAACTAGTTATCTAATTAATACTGATTGAAGGTTTTGTTGATATATATATATATATATATTATGAGACAAGTAAGTTTCGATTACTTACAAATTAATTTCATAAACTTTTAAAATTGGTAATAAAATTCTTAAACTTTTACATTCTAGCAAATAGGTTATTCTCTCTATTTTCTTCTTATCAATATCAACTTATTTGCCACTTTAAACATCCTATAATTGATGTGACAAACTCTTATTTATTTTTAATGTTAATATGTCAATTAAAAAGATGTTTGAGATGGAAAATGAATTAACATTGATATGAGAAAAGTAAATAAAACTCTTTGTTAAAATATGAAAGTTTGGAGACCTAATTACTGGCTCTGAAAGCTCTGGCAGCTAGTTACAAGTGATTCAAAGTTTAAGTTGACTTTTAACATTTTTTTCAATTTTTTATTGTTTTATTTAGGTAAATTATAGTTTGTTCTTATGTGATTTTTTATAATAATTTTTCTCTGATGAATGTATGTAATTTAGTTTAATATCAATTTGACCCTCTATAATTTACATAAAAGTATATCATTCAATCATTCGTGATTTATTTAATTATTCCAACAAATTGCACATCTATTGTTCTTAGGCCTTGCCCAATGGCATTCAGCAGAAGTTCCATGGATTCCATTTTGTGACATTGAATTTGCATTTTGTAAGATTCGATTATACAATCAAGTATTTGACCAAAACAAAAATACAATCAAGCATAACAATCAAATCTATTTGATTTGTTTATTTTTTGGGGCCAGTTATTACATTTCACTTTATATAAGATTCAATTATTCATTCAAGAATAACTTGTAAGGCCAAAAACAAGTATAACTGGAATACTATTGATTAAAAGCTCAATTATATACTTAAATTCAATATATTTTTCTTCTACTTTTAACTCAAGTTGATTTCACTCTTTATGTTTAAAACAAAAAAATTATGAAGTCTAATTCTCAACATCGATGTATCTGAATATTTCAATTCTGAATTTGTTGAATTAAATGTTGAACATTCCATTACATGGGCATACGGGCAATAAATGCAATTACCATGATGCTTGCTTAAGTTAAAAAACTTGGGCTACAAGTCATTTTGAATTTTTAGTACATTTGTTTACAGATCTAGATAGTATAACTAATAACACAAATGAGATTTGGATAAAAGCAAACCTAAGTTTTATCTTACTCACTCTTATGATTAAACCTATTCTTTATGATGTTTTCTGTCTCTCTGTTCATGCAAGTACACATTTCTTAGAGAGAGAGCTTGCAAATTCCTGCTATTGTTTCTCTACATATTCCCTTGGTCCAAAAATTGTAGACCCAATCCTCACATTAGTGCTGCCCAATTCAATCTAAAGAAAACCCAAAAAACACCATTTATTAGTTGCATCCATACAATGATACAAGTAGATGTTCCTACTAAAAGAACGCGATTCTATTATGAGATCCAATAATGGTTCAAAATTGTTTCAAACTTCATAGACAACTGCTAATAATTTAATAATTTGAAAGTATTTCCAAAATGTTTCACCATCACTTATAAATTTCTGATGGACCTTTCTTAAGAGGAATATCCAAGGGACAAACTTTTATCATCACTACCATTCTACGAAGCAACTTCATGTCTGTGGTGGTTGTCAACAAATTCCTTCATTAGCTATAAAGTTCCAGTTATGAGATAATAACATGCAATGCAACTATTAAGAAAAGGAGTTTATTGCTGTATTAACGGAGTAAGCTTCATCTAGAAAACGATTCCATACCGCCAACTCAAAATCATTGGACATGCCCATTGACAGTTCACATTGTTCCTCTGCCATTCCAAGTGTCTTGCAAACTTCACTTCTGCAGTTTGATAGTGTCTTACACAAAGGAGAAAACCTTTACTTCAACCAATTGACAATTAGAGTTTGGAATGGAGGGAAGAAAATTCAAAAGTTGTGCTAGCAACCAACAAAACTATAATGCGTATGTAGAAAAATATCACTGATATAATAGGAAGTTAGAGAAGAAACGAATTGATATATAATTCTAAAAAGGAAACGCTCTAACAAATAAAAAGTAGGTCATGCTCGGTAAGTCTCCACGAGCTTCAGAATAACATAATAAAATTAATCACCTGAAAGTTCTCTAGGGTTGAGTTATAGTCTGGCATCCCTATTGTCATTAAGCCAGAGAATCCTAGGTCTGGGCAACCAAACTTTACATTGCAAGTTTGACACAATTGGAAGGATCAACACCGGATTTGGCTGCAATGATATCAACAAAACCCATAGACAATGCATCAAATATGTAAAAACTAAGAATCCAAGAGGAATTATAAGCTAACAAACAATTCACACCAAAATACTTGAAACAAAAGCCAATACATTATTGAAAAGTATACCACATTGTGTCTAAATAGTAAAAGAATGAATAGCTGAGATTCTCCAATCTAACTGCTGTTGGACTGAAATGGGAGTGACAGGTTAACTAACATGAATATATAATAACCGAAAAGAATAAAGTTAATCTGCAGTACCCTATTACTTAGAAACAAGTAAAAAAGAATCAGATTAGCAAAAATTGTGATTTGTGGAATTGCACCAGAAACAATCAAAGAACTATATATGAAGAGAGAAGTTCCTAATACTAAAAAAGTGGCTCTCTGAGTGCAGACAAGTTCACCAAATTTCAATGATACGTAAACCTGCAAGTTACAACATACACAACAAGGAATCTGAGTAAACCATGATTTTAATTATGGTACACCCACATGCTTCTCCACTGGTATTCACTTGCACCAAAACCTTCAGAGGATTTCTTCCTAGAGTCGAAGCCACACGGTCAAGATGATTTGCCACCTGTCATTCCAAAGGCACAAGATGGCTGGTAGTTGGGATCAGTTGGAAAATTATAGGTTATAAAATCACAGTGTAAACTCTGCTTATGACGAGTCTTGATATAAATTATTTTTCATAGCCAGTCCCAAACTCGGAAAAAAGAGGAGGGTTGTGTTAGGCAATCGACAGCCAACGTAAAACTTTGTCAAATCTTTATGACATGGACAATCGATATATTAAACGTAATGTTAGGGCGTTGCTCGGAAGTAATGCGCTGTATAGCTCGAGTACAGTGACAAATGAGCAAGAGCCGCTACATCGTCGCCTGAGTGTAGTGAAAAATAAACAAGAGCTTCCACATTTTCGTGAACGAATGCGGGTAAAGTTAGTTCACGAGAGTATGATTCATTTTGGAACTTGGAATATAGGTATATTTACGGGTAAGTCAATGGAAATAGTAGATATTATGATTATGAGGAAGATTAATTTTATGTGTTTACAAAAAATTAAATGGGTAGGAGAAAAAGTGAAAGAATTAGACACTTCGGGTTTTAAACTTTAGTACACTGAGAAGGCTAAATCTAGAAATGGGGTAATTATAATTGTAGATAAGTTTTGAAAAAATATTATAGTGGATGTAAAAAGGTTAGGAGATAGAATCATTGCATTAAAGTTAGTAGTGGAAAAGAAAATTTTTAATGTTATTAGCGCCTATGCACCATAAGTAAGATTAGAAAAATATCACAAAGTAAAGTTTTTAGAGGATTTAGAATGTTTAGTTCAAGAAATACCATTAAGAGAAAATATTTTTTTAGGAGGGGATCTAAATGGTTATGTGGGAAGTGTATCTTCAGGTTACGAGGGTGTTCATGGAGGACATGACATAGAGAACCAAATGCAGAGGATAAAATTATTCTAGACTTTCCATTGACGTTTGATCTCATATTAGCTAACGCTTGTTTTAAAAGGCGTGAGGAATATCTTATCACGTACAAAAGTGGAAGGGTATGTTCTCAAATTGATTTCTTTCTTATAAGGAAATCGATAGAAAACTTTGCATGGACTGCAAAGTCATACCTGGAGAGAGTTTCACTACTCAACATAGAGTTTTGGTTATGGATGTACGAGTTAGGAGGAGTAAAAAGCAAAGGCGAAAATAGGGTGTTAAGAACTAAGTGGTGGCAACTAAAGGGGGATAAAGAAAAGAATGTGCAGAGACGGATTGTGGAGGAAGGACCTTGGGAAATACAAGAAAGTACTAACGATATGTGGAATAGAATGGCTAAAGAGATTAGGAAAGTGGCAAAAGAAATATTAGGTGAATCAAAAGGTTTTGAACCTAGAGATAAAGAATCCTGGTGGTGGGATGCAAGCGTGCAAGATAAGATTAAAGTGAAGAGAGAGTGTTATAAAGTGTGATCATTATATAAAGGTAATGAAAATTGGGAGAAATATAAAGTAGCTAAGAAAGACACTAAGAAGGCAATGAGCGAAGCGAGAACGAAGGCATTCGATGGATTATACTAATCTTTAGGTACTAAAGTTAGAGAAAGAAATATTTACAAGTTAACTAAAAGTAGGGAAAGAAAGACAAGAGACGTAGACCAAGTAAAATGCATTAAGGATGAAGAAGGGAAAGTCTTGGTCACGGAACGAGATATTAGAGAACGGTGGAAGAGTTATTTTCATAGGCTTTTTAATTAAGGCCACGAGATTTCATTGCAATCGGATAGATTAGACACTAGAGAAGAGGATCAAAATTATACCTTTTATCGTAGGATTTGTGAGACAGAGGTAAAAGAAGCATTAAAGCAAATGAAAAGTGGCAGAGCAGTTGGACCAGATAATATACCTATTGAAGTATGGAAGGGTTTAGGAGTGAAAGGTATAAATTGGCTTACAAAGTTATTTAATGAAATTATGAGATCTAAGAAAATGCCAGATGAGTGGAGGAGAAGTTCTTTAATTCTTATTTATAAGAGTAAGGGAGACATTCAAAATTGTGCAAATTATAGATGAATTAAGCTTACGAGCTACACTATGAAATTCTGAGAAAGAGTAATTGAGCGACGATTAAGGAAAAAGATCCAAGTTATGGGGAATCAATTTGGTTTTATGCCAAGAAGGTCAACTATGTAAACAATATATTTGTTGCGAAGATTAATAGAGTGATATCGAGAGAATCAAAGAGATTTACACATAGTGTTTATCGATTTGGAAAAAGCATATGACAGAGTACCAAGAGAGGTTCTATGGAAGGCTCTGGAGAAAAAAAGAGTTCGTATAGCTTATATTCGAGCAATACAAGATATGTATGATGAGGCTACAATTATGATAGTAATAAAAGGTAGGCCTATAGAAGATTTTTCGATAACTATTGGTCTACATCAAAGATTAACTCTGAGCCCTTATCTTTTTACTCTAGTATTGGATGTGCTTACTAACTCTGCCTATGACGAGTCTTGATGCAAATTATTTTTCATAGCCGATCCCAAGCCCGGAGGAGGGTTGTGTTAGGCAATCGATAACTAACGTAAAACTTTGTTGAAGCTTTATGACATGGACAATCGATATATTAAATGTAATGCTAGGGCATTGCCCAAAAGTAACGCGCTGTATAACTCGAGTACATTGACAAATGAGCAAGAGTCGCTGCATCGTCGCCTAAGTGTAGTAAAAAAATAAGCAAGAGCTTCCACATTTTCGTGAACGAATGTGGGTAAAGAAGTTAGTTCACGAGAGTAGGATTTGATTTGGGACTTGGAATATAGGTACACTTACGAGTAAGTCAATGGAAATAGTAGATACTATGATTAGGAGGAAGATTAATTTTATGTGTTTACAAGAAATTAAATGGGTAGGAGAAAAAGTAAAAGAATTAGACACTTCGGGTTTTAAACTTTGGTACACTGAGAAGGCTAAATCTAGAAATGGGGTAGGTATAATTGTAGATAAGTTTTGGAAAAATGTTATAGTGGATGCAAAAAGGTTAGGAGATAGAATCATTGTATTAAAGTTAGTAGTGAAAAAAAAAATCTTTAATGTTATTAGTGCCTATGCACCACAAGTAAGATTAGAAGAATATCACAAAATAAAATTTTGGGAGGATTTAGAATGTTTAGTTCAGGAAATACCATTAGGAGAAAAGATTTTTCTAGGAGGGGATCTAAATGGTTATGTGGGAAGTGTATCTTCAGGTTACGAAGGTGTTCATGGAGGACATGGCATAGAGGAACCAAATGCAGAGGGTAAAACTATTCTAGACTTTTCATTGACGTTCGATCTCATATTAGCTAACACTTGTTTTAGAAAGCGTGAGAAACATCTTATCACGTACAAAAGTGGAAGGGTATGTTCTCAAATTGATTTTTTTCTTATAAGGAAATCAGATAGAAAACTTTGCATGGATTGCAAAATTATACTTGGAGAGAGTTTAACTACTCAACATAGAGTTTTGGTTATGGATGTAAGAGTTAGGAGGAGTAAAAAACAAAGGCGAAAATAGGGTGTTAAAGATTAAGTGGTGGCAACTAAAGGGGGATAAAGAAAAGAATGTACAGAGACGGATTGTGGAGAAAGGACTTTGGGAAATACAAGGAAGTGTTAACAATATATGGAATGGAATGGCTAAAGAGATTAAGAAAGTGGCAAAGAAAATATTAGGTGAATCAAAAAGTTTTGGACCTAGAGATAAAGAATTCTGGTGGTGGGATGCAAGCGTGCAAGATAAAGTTAAAGTGAAGAGGGAGTGTTATAAAGTGTGGTCATTATGTAAGTGTGGTCATTATGAGTTTATTCATAGGGAGTTGCCACAGAGTAATTCAGCTGAAGATTCTTCGGTTAGGTTTCATCGCGTTGTTTGGACTTTCAAACCATGCATTGATGCGTTCGATTCCTTAAAGCCAATAGTGCAAGTCGATGGAACCTTTTTATATGGAAAATACAAGGGGACTGTACTCATTGCAAGTTCACAAGATGGGGCCAACAAAGTTGTTCCCCTAGCATTTGCAATTGTCGAGGGTGAAACACAAGAGTCATGGGCATGGTTTCTTTCTTTGCTCCGACGCCGAGTTCTGCCAAATAAGATGGGGATTTGCTTGATTTCTGATAGACATCTTGGACTTTTGGCTGCTATCTCTAATCCGAAAATTGGATGCCAACCACCGCATGCATATCATGTATTTTGTTTAAGACACATTGCAAGTAATCTAAATATAACATTTAGAAATAAGTGGCTAAAGAAGAAGATTATTAATATCGGTATGTTTTATTGATCTTTTAAACTGTTTTCAAAATATAAAATCTGCATTAATGGATAACTATTGGTGCAGGTTACTTGTATGAGTGACATCAGGTGGATGAACAATTGATCCAAATGCGCCAACTCCATTTGGAAGCTGCAAACTGGATCGAGGATATTCCCAAGAGTAAATAGTCTCGTGCGTATGATGTTGAAGGCCGTCGTTGGGGCCACATGACTACAAACCTGGCTGAATGTATCAACAGTGTATTGAAAGGAGTCAGATTCTTACCTGTCAGTGGCTTGGTAAAAGCTACTATGTATAGATTGAACAGATACTGGGTGGAGCGTTCACAAACAATTACCGCACAACTTGAGGCTGGTGCTATTTTTCCAGAGGATCTGATGAAAAAATTATCATCTTTGATACAGAGAGCATCTGCTTTAACTGTACATAGATTTGACAGGCGAGCATCAGAGTTTGAAGTTGAAAAACCATACGATCCAACAAACAAGCAATATGGTCGGTCCTGTAAGGTGAGTTTGGCCCGTCGCACGTGCGATTGCGGTGAGTTTCAAATTCAAAAGTATCCATGTCAACACGTATTTGCTACATGCACCTCGGTTTCAATCAATCCGCTTCAGTACGTGGACCGACTGTTTCGACTGGATACCATCATCAATGCATACAAGACGGAGTTCCAACCAATGGGAGGAGAGTTCTATTGGCCACAAATTGTAGGTTCACAGTTAGTACCTGATCCTGCTATGATTCGTCAACGGGTAGGCCAAAATCCTCAAGAATCCGGACTAAGATGGATTGGCGTGAGGGGTCGAGGGAACAACAACGATGCGGGTTGTGTCGACAAACGGGTCATAACCGAGCAACATATCTATCGCAGCGACCGACCGAAAGTTGATATAATTTAATTTGGCACATTTTGTACTTGATTGGCACCTGAGCATTGTAACTTTATGATTATCTTGTACAATAAACTTCAGTTGCAATATCGTTATTAATCGTTTAGATTATATTTGAAACACCGCACTCTGCGCAGCTCCTATTCCCCACTTCAATTCCTTTGCTCCACATAATTGCAAGGGAAATAATATATTATATGGTGCCACCCATGAGTAATGCTAAATTTCTCAGTGGGTTCACAGGATTCACCTACTACTAAATAAATTTTTAAAACTTAACGTAACGCAACAATATTGCATTAAACCCAGCGTTTTTTTTTCAATACGCCTTCGATGTTTTACTGGGACTTTCTTTATATCATTCTACTTTTTAGATTTATAATTCACTTTAAGAAAAATTTAGATAATATTGTATTAAATGGAGCATTTTATTTTTCCTACATTTGTTGGGTGTTTTGTTGGTGCTTTCTGTGCTAACTTGTTTATAACGTTTATTAATACTGTTTTTAGATTTACAATGCAATTTAAACGAAATTTAGATAATAACTATATAAATTTGATGATCATTTTTTAATTTGTAATTCTAATACTGTAACAGCACAATGGCTGGTCATCCGAGCGTTGTAAACCCTGGACCAGAGGATGACTCCCTTTTGTATTTACAGACTCGGCATGTTTCACAGGCCATATGGCAGGGACAGGTAAGATAACACAGATAAAGTAATTACGATTAACTTATTCTATATTATCCTATGTTAGTAACGTAGATGCGCATTGCAGGCTGATCGCATTTTACGTATACGACGGATAGCACAGGAGGATCACATATTTGATCATCCACTTGCCATTGTTCTGTACCTACTCCGATTTGGCTTTTTTGGAGTTTCTCGACTTAGCCAGTTTGACTTTAATGTAGCATTAGTTTCAGCTCTGGTGGAGAGATGGCGCCCCAAAACCCACGCCTTTCACTTGACCAGGGGAGAGGCAACTATCACCTTACAAGATGTTGCTATTCAGCTTGGCCTCCCCTGTGCTGGACAAGTTGTTTCAGGCCAAACAAATTACAACTGGACAACCGTGTGTCAACAGTTACTCAGAGTGGTTCCACCCCCAGAGATCATGGATGGACAACGACTCAGTGTGCCATGGCTTGCCCAGACATTTACAGCCTTACTGGATGGTGCCGATGATGAGACCATACAACAATTTACTCGGGCATACATCATGAGGTTGATTGGAGGATATTTGATGCCAGATCAGATTGGACATAGGGTGATGTTGATGTATTTGCCATTACTTGCCGATTTCGATGAGGCTGATCATTATAGTTGGGGATCTGTAGTTTTGACCCACTTGTATAAAGAATTGTGTGGTGCAACTAATTATGCTGAAGTCAATATTGGTGGTTGTTTAACATTGTTGCATTTATGGGTATGGGATCATTTCCCATACCTGGTTCCACCTCTCCCTACTCAGGCAGACCCTCAGATAGAAATATATCCCTTGGGACCACCACTGGGTTTCAGATGGAGGCGTGTCCCCCATCATATTCGTCCGACCACTGAGGCATTACGGACTTATAGGATATTGTTAGATCAGATGAAAGATGATTAGTTCATTTGGCAGCCATATGACCATCCGAGTGTCCAACAGTTAATTCCAAACTATTGCTTAGTGGGTTCAAATATATGGCGGGCGTTTGTACCTATTATTTGCTTTTGGCTCGTTAAATTTCATCATGCAGACCGGGTTTTCTGCCAATTTGGTCAACAATAGCATATCCCTCAAACACCGTTTAATGTGGGATCATTGCATACTCTGCAACTAAGGAAAAATGCATAAAGATTGGCGGCAGGAGCACATGGTATTTATCTCCGCATGGAATATGTGCGAGCAGGTTGTTACCCAAGCAGACACAGAGGTTTCTTCATTGGATCGCTCATCTGATTATATGCGTTAGTATTGGCGCCATACGCGACGGTGGATCCATCTAGAGAGTGGCTCTCAAGGTTTTGTGGTATGACATTTTCTTCCCTTTTATTTTCTTTTGTTTGTGCATGTTTTTCTCCAACTACGTAACATCTAATCTTTTTTTTTTCCCACAGACTGATATACTAGACAACCTATATATGCTGTCTATTGCCGATCCTCCTACGCTTGGTTATACCAGATTTAGGGAAAGGACCCGTGGAGATGTTAGGACGATGCTGTAGGCCTTGGGTGAACATCGAGAGATGTTGGTCTCTCAGCCTGCTCCACCCGCTCCTCATTTGTAGAGACCCCCAGAGCCAGAGCCTCGCCCAAGAAAGCGAGGACATGGTTTTATATCTATTAGACAGCCATTAGCAGATGTCACCCGTGGCAGTATATGTGAGACAGATGCACCATCATCCTCTTACACGCCAGCGCCTATGCATGAAGAAACTGAAGAGCCACGTCCTTTTACATCATTTGCAGACTATGCAGGTGTTGGTCCTTCTTCTGGTGCACCATCATTTGGCGCACCTGGGTCTTGTTCATCTATTAGGGGTGCTGGTTCTTCTTTTGCTCCTGGGAGTGGTTCATCGTCCTTCACATCACCAGCTCCTCAATCGTTCTTCTCCACTCCGCCACCCCAAACTATGGAGGCTAGAGGTATCTCCTTCACTACTCTATTTTTCGATCCGTTTGCATTCAGTGCAGAGTATGCCGGTGCACCTTCTGAATCATGGAGAGCATCTTTCCAGCAGGAGTTTTTCACCCCTGATCAACCAATTCCCCCTGCTTAATCCCCTCAACCTCATCGTCAACCAAATAATGGATCAATCGATGAGAATGATGATGAAGAAGAAGAAGTAGAAGTAGAAGAAGCAGAACAAGAGCCACTTCAACGCTGTCCCCAACGCTTACGCTGAAGACCCAAATGTGGGACTGGAGGACATATTGAGTAAAATGTTCAATTTCTCCCTTTTATCTTAATAGTTACAACCTTTTTGTATACAGTAAAGTACTTTGATAGCTACGCTTCAAATTGTGAGTATATAATATCGGTATATATCCCTACTTTAATTAAATTAATGAAATTTTGGTCTAAATAGTTATTCATGTGTTATATTATTTAAACTCATGTGACCGGCTTATTCACTGTCGTACGCGAAAGAAAAAGATAATTAACATATATAAGTGCTTGTATATAAATTTCCTTGATTTTAATGACTTTCAAAATTAAATCTTAGTATTTTTTCTTATAGATGTATTTTGTTTTTGAAAAAATAATTACACGCTTCATTATACAATATTAAAATGTTAAAAAATTTAATTATTACTTTTAAAAAATAAAACAAAAATTTATAACCATGCACGTTTATTTTTATAATAATAATAATAATAATAATAATAATAAAAACAATAAATGTATTTTCTTTATAATTTTTAACTTTTTTTGTTGATTAAGAAAAAAGGAAAAAAGAGAAAAATCTTATCTAAATATTTCTTTATAATAACAATTTTCTTTATAATTTTTAACATTTTCTTTACAATAAATGTATTTTCTTTATAATTTTTAACTTTTAAATATTTCGATAAGATTAAACTTAATAATAATTTTTTTACTATTAATTTTTATTATTTAAAATATAATAAGCATATAATTTTTCAAAAATATTATAACAAATTTTTAAATTAAATACAAAATTATACAATTATTTATAAAAACTATATGTTTATCACAATATTATTAAAAAGGTATACACTTATTATATTATTCAAATTTTTAATTACACTACACAAACATATTTTTTATAAAATTTAAATTAATTATCATTCTAAATAATTTAAATAATTAAATATATCAAGTCTAAATTATATATCAAATTATATATAATATATTAATTATTCACTGCAATAATATATACATTTAAATATGTATATATGGGTCGCGGCATTTGCTATGCCGCGACCCATTTCCAGCAATTGAGTCGTGGCATTAGGAATGCCGCGACTCGCTTGAAAAAGTTAAATGGGTCGCAACATTCCTAATGCTGCGACCCACTAATTATTTTAAAAAAAATAAGCATATGGGGCAATAGTTTTTGCGGCGGCGTGTCTGAGTGAATAGTTTTAAATTTTTAAGTACCAATGTCAAAAAGCCTCGTTAATGCTGCTAGCTAGTGGGATTTACTGTTAGTGTGATTTACTGTAATTTTATGTTTAGTATTTATGGGTGTATTATGTCAAGAATTAGGGAGGAATCCGTGTAGTAGTACGTGGTGATTTGTAACCTACTGGACTCATGTTCAATGTAATATCCTTAGATTGATACAAAGCAAAAAGATAGAGGGGATTGTTGGAATAGCTTTTAGATTTATTAGATATACCAGCTAAATAGCTTGATAATATGTCTTAAGATGTTTCACTGAATACTTTTCTGTAGTTAAACTGGTCACAAGCCATTTGGTCGTCAAGTCAAGCTTCTGCAGTGTATAATTAGCAATCACAACATGAATATTCATACGTATATCTAGAATGCATGCCTCTTTGGATTTATGAATTCCTGAAAGTTTTCAATTCATGGACAATATTCCCTGCAAGTTTATATTACTAAACAAAGTTGACCCTAAAGTTTTGTTACCATATAAAATAATCCTTCAAAGTTGTATTTACCAATGTTTTAAATTAAAAAACAAATTGTTCATCGTACTGAGATAAGAAATGATTTACAATAGTCGAATTAAGATCAAATTATATACACATATATATATGTATGTATATATGTATATATAAAATATAAATACACACACACACATATATATATATATTAAAGTATTAATATATGTAATATTTCACAAGTAAATTGATATATATATGTATATTGTAAAATAATATTTAAAATAAATATGCATTTGAAAATATATAAATTAATTAAAGTAATTGGCATATGATAGTAAATTTATATGAAATGAGTTAGATAGATCTATTGAATATCATAAATTTTTATTAGAAAATGCCACAATTCTAATTTAAATAAAAGTAAATAATTAATTAATTTTTAACTAGTTTAAAATTTTTATCCCAATTCCCATTAAGGATCTGTCAAAATCGCTTAAACCGAAAAGGTTAAGAGAATTACCTTTTCTGTCGATTGAATTTGTTGTTTACTTTTGTTTGGATCACAGGAACTGATCGCAGATTAGCTCCCTCTACTGGTATCCACACAAACGGGGTTCAGCAACTCACACAGTGTGCTAGCAGCTAGTTTGTACAATTTTCGTACAGTCCGTACGACGTTCATACAATTTACATACAGCCCGTATGACGTTCGTACAATTCCGTACGGTGTCCCTCTCTCAGGATTTTGGAGGTAGCTCTAGGTCTACTTTTCTGATATGGAAACCCCTATTTATAGACTAAAGTTTTAGATATATTTAATTAATCAAATTAATTAAATATATCTATTAGTTTAAATTCAAATCTATCTTATAATTTAAATTTAAACTAACAATATCTGGAGTTTAATTTAAATTATCTGATTAGTTTAAATTTAAATCTATCTGGTAGAATTAAATTTAAATTATCTGATTAGTTTAAATTTAAATCTATCTAATAGAATTAAATTTAAATTTATCTAATAAATCAAATTTAAATTAATTCATATATATATAAATATATATATAATATTAGATATAATATACATATATATAATATCTATTAGTTTAAATTCAAATCTATCTTATAGTTTAAATTTAAACTAACAATATCTAGAGCTTAATTTAAATTATCTGATTAGTTTAAATTTAAATCTATCTGATATAATCAAATTTAAATTATCTGATTAGTTTAAATTTGAATCTATCTAATAGAATTAAATTTAAATTATCTGATTAGTTTAAATTTAAATCTATCTAATAGAATCAAATTTAAATTAATTCACATATATATACATATATATAATATCAAATATAATATACATATATATATATATATATATAATATATTTCACATTTAATTATTTATATATATATATATATATATAAATAATTCCTCCATCCTAGATATTCATTGAATCTAGACATATTTCTGATTCAATGAATGTGGACATTTTAGCCCAAGTTGGTCCGTTCTTGTATGCGACCCTGCAGGCCCATATGATGTTGGCAGTAGGCCAACTGCACTGTTTGACTCACAAATCACAAGCGGCCTCTAGCAAGACATTGTGACTACCCAAATCATATGGAGTCGGTGATCTGATGTAACCTATCTATAACTTTATCATATCCCTTTTGTCACACGATATCTAGATCAAGTATGAGGCATGGAAATGTCATCCTCAACTTGCTCGATCATAACTTTCTCGATCTTCGAGCAGACTGATATAAGATAGAACCCTTTCCATCTGAGCATGGCCATGCATTTTTCAGTCACACTCATCGAGGGGCCCAGAGATATCTCTCTATTAATTAGAGGGACAAATTCCATCTTGACCACTCATCTTTCTTTGCATGGATTCCATTATACCTGATCATAGTCTTTATAATCACCCGGTCAAATGTGACATTAGACTATGTCAAAGTACAGTGTCCTTCATGTAGGAATCTATGGTGATCTCAGGTCAAAGGGATCAATGACATAGTCATATATGAGATAAACTTATGACCTAATCCATGTAGCTTATCTCATGATGGGTCTATCCAGCATTCTGTTCTCTAACACACGCCTATGATTTTGATTCATATCATCATACATGATTTAACACTTAATTAATCAAAATCATACTAATTTTAATTCATCGTTGTTTCCACAAGGATGATTGATTAGGGATATTTTAGATAATTCAAAAAAATGATTTATCTATGGATATTATTATATATAAACATGCAAATAATATAATAATGTAATAAAAAGAAAACTCTTATTTTGTAATAAAAATAATGTTCGCAATACAATGATTGCCCTAGGGCACAATCTCCAACAATAATGACCTCAAGACATTACAAAACCTAAATATTGACACAAATTGCATATCCATGACCATAAAAGTTCTCTAATTCTGACATAACTCTAAATCATTCATTGCTTACAAGATATTGCTGCCCTTTGCTTGTCACTGGCACTTGATGATGGTGGAGAAGATACTAGATTCTTGAACCTTAACCTAGTTGCATAGGTTGTGACATGGATGGTTTTGCTTATTGCTTGCAACTTTCCTATTGTTAGTTGGTGCGTTCTTTGTAACGACTCTAATTTTCATTAAGCTAAATTAATACAATTTGGTTTTTAATCCATTATAATTAAGGTATAATTTAGATAATAGATTACCAATATATAAAAATATAGGAAAATTTGAATCTTTATATCATCAATATTCACTGCCAAGACATAAAAGAGGATTCATATTTATATGGAACCATAATTCTCATTAGATCTAGTTATCCCATTCAAAATGCCCTCAAGAGGTATAAAAATTCATACATGTTGAGCCACTAATCATTATTCACCGTAAATCTAATGAAAATAAAAATTTTAATAAAAGAAATGGGAACTTTAAGACTCAAGTCGTGGCTTAAAAGGGTTGGGCCACAACTAAAATGGCCACTGGAACTCTTAAAACCATAATTTTGCACTTTTGTTGTAGCTTGAGGAACTCTTGCTGTTGCCAAACATGGGTTTGGACCTAACTATTAGCAATAACATGATTCTTGTCATGGATCAGAATGCCCGCTTTGTGACAAGATTCCTCTCAGCCTTAAGAAATACATGCACACATGATTCTCATCGCAACTAGACCCAACTACATCGTAGTGAGACTACCCTTAAGTTCATTATTTAGTGAACCCTATGTTTTGTGCCATAGCGAGGAGGCATGGTGTCACAGTGTGACTAGCCTTTGTTACCCTCTTAATGAACTTTGGCCATGAGTTAAATGTATACTGATCCTAAACATTTAGCTACACAGACCAATATATTGCTACCTCCCCAAACTTAATCCTAGGACCTTTTTATGGATAAAATGCAAGGCTCTTGCATGTTTTGTCTCTCTATAATCATTATTTATTGATTTTATATGACCAAAGAATTTAAAAGCTAGCTACAATAATCTAACTCCAATTATATCAGCACAAGACTCCTCTATGACAAAAATTGGTAGGAAATGGCTTCAAGTGACAATCTAAAATCCACAATACATCATCTAAATTCATCAAACCACTTTGAGCAAGTTTCAATGAACAAAATAAGCATGTACACGTCCTTAAAACTTCCCTAAACTTAAAACATGATTATGACTCATCCCAAAATCACACATAAGGGATTTATGATAGCACAACAAGCTATGATGACACCTAGGGGTTAGACCATTATGCACTTTATATCACCTGAGAAACACATTTCTAAGGCTTTTACTACATATCTCCTGAACAAAACCTCATGTACATAAACATTGATATTGATAATTCACCACACATGATAGTAAAATCCACAATTTAATAGTAACAAGGCCAACAACATGAATAAATATATTAACTACCTTTTTCATTGGATAAGATAATTCTTCATACACATATAGTAAGTGGTAATTACTCAATTACAAGTAAGATTATCAGGTTGAACATAATTAAAAGCCTAATCTTATGGGGTTTATCCCAATTTACAAAATATCAAAATACCTACACTTAGCAATATATAAATGCAATATGATACTACTCAAAATGAAGTTACAAAATTTAGCATCTACACTAAACTAAATTTGTTTAAGTGCAGAATACCACACAAAGCCTCAAACTAATGGTTGTCATCCACTAGCTTCCCCTTATCTTTAGTAGAAGAACCTTCACCTAAAAATATTAACCTGTAGTAGTGGTGAGATATGAATCTTAGTAACTAAGCAAAATTCTATTTATATGTACAATTTAATCAACATAAATGCTTTACAAACAAAACAATATTGTGAGCATATAATATAAATTAATAAATGAATAAGTTTGACTATCGGTGACTATTATCCCATACTAGTAATTATATACAACATGTTAATAGAAAAAAAAGGGAAAGGGCATAATCATGGCACAAACTTCCCATTAAGTATACTTACAGCTCGATGTATTCATAAGAGTAGGTTCATGACTTGGTACACTATCACGACACAATGCACAAGTGAAAGCATGATTATAGCTCCATGTAACGACACGCTCGCGATCCAAAACAATAAATAGCCAAACTAATTATTTATCATAGAAAACATAAATGTGCAAAAAAATATATGATTAACATTAACATATACATGGAATTAAAATCCCTAGTTACCTTATTTAATTGCCAATTCCTTAAAAACTATCAACAAGTGCCAAAATAGTCTAAGTGTCCTAAACCAACCAAAATATAGCTTTTAGTCATCATCCACTAAAAGAGTTATCATACCTAGCTTTACTTAACTCATTCATACAAAGCATAAAGATCAAAGTAAAGTTCACATCCATTTATAGGTTTTCCAATGTCGAAATCAGTGCATTTACGGGTCATTTTAAGTTACAGGGGTCCAAACTTGATTATTTCTTTTTCTTTATTCATTTTCATCATAAAATAACTTTGTTCATACTCATTTTATCATGTTTAACTTGTTGGACACCCTAAAATTGCCTTTAACCCGAAATGACAACATGGCCTTAAAATCTGCACTAATTTTGAAAATTCATAACTTGAATTATATAATTACAAATTATGCAAATTAGGTGTCTATGGAAAGCTTAGTATGTGAAATACATATTATTAAAATTTTAGGCAAAATTGAATTCATTTGGCCCACCACATACAATGGAACATTAACCTAGCTCAAAATAGAAGGCATATGATAGATCCAAACTTTGGAATCACATATCTTGAACTACACAACTCCAATTTGGGTGATCTCAGTGGCTACAGAAAAGCTTATAATATCAACTATATGCTTGTAAAATTTCATGAGTATTGGAGTTCATTCAACCCCTCAACAACATGAAACATCAAAGCTGCATAGGATGAATAGTACATGACTATTTTAAATTCTACACAATTTCAAAAATTCCTAAAATATTATGTACAATTTCAAAAATTTTAATTCTATCTTGTTAGAAAGATCTAGGAAGGATTTAAATGCATGCCAAATGTTAAACTCAAACTAAGTCATTTGGTCTATTTTTGACATAGGAGTTTTGTATGACAACTTTAAGACCATTCTTGGTGCCAATTTGAACCATTTGGGATCCAATTAGTTTTCTTCCACTTTAAGCAAATTTCTTTTATCTTAAATGGCATTTCTAATCATTTCATAACATGCCAAAAGGGTTTGATCAAAATTTAATCCTTTGACACTTAATCATACGCACTTATATCATAGCACACCCTACACCATTTTCTACCATAATACTCATACATTGCCATAATTGGTCATACCTTCACATTTTCATACTTTTACACATGGTTCCATCATAAAAGATGAAGTATCATCATTAAATACATCATAGATCATCCATAATGATACATGTAAAGTGTGATATAGATACATATAACAAAATTTAATACAACAAGATTGCTAATATATCATATCTCTAATATTTAAGCCTTCTCATGGTATTGGCTTTGGCTTAGTGAACTTGAAATAGTTAGTGGGAGCATGGGGGTGAGATTCGAGAGAATCTGAGTAGATAATCTCAACTAATTCAACACATACAAGAATGCAATGAGTGTATGCCATGCATATTGTGCAAGAATGCTATGCATATGCCTTATGTAAATCAAATGCATCATGTAACATAAAAATTCATTCATTCTCTAGCCATGGCTTCATCATAAACTTGCTAGGCTTAACTCTTCTCAACCAGTGCTAGAAAAGAGCTACTTCACTTAATTCCATGCTTTACGAGAGCTAGGAGCCAAAAACATGTCATACTCATACATAAAATTTATTATGGAAAACATAACACAACATATTTCATGATAGCCTCAAGTAACAACACATACAAGCATTATAACTCATTCAAACACTCTAATTTATGCAAGAAAGGGAGATAGATCTACCTTGAAGCTTGCAAGAACTCAAATAGCTATTAACCCACTTGATCTTAGCTTTTCTCTTGACTTTCCTTCTCTTGGCATTTATTTAGGGTGTTTGAGTTAAATAGACCTACACATAACAATTTCAAGACAAATTAACTTTATAGAACTCATTCTAGGCTTCATGATCCTTACTTAATCTCATTAGGACTCAAGGTGTCAATTAAGACTAGTCTAAGCCCATTATGAAGCAACCTTTGGTTCTTGCTTTCCTAATCCCAAATTCTTGATTACTACAAGTCTTATAACTCTCAAGAAAGTCATATGAATCACTACATGCATGGTAACCAACTTGCTTCATTAATCTCTTTTAAGCCTTAAAATTTCAATTTTCATTCTAAGGCTCTTAAATTCAATCCAATGCTTCCATAATTATCATTCATCATATCTAAGTTTTCAAATTAATTAGAACTCAAAGAAACACTTCCTAGGTTGCTCATCCTCACTTTGGCCAAACCACTATTCAAGAAAGACAACTATGGAATTTTGTTGGTTCTTGCTAGGACTTTGATACTTACCCAAACAAAGCCTTAACCTTTTTAGGACTTCACCTAGATCGATCTTAGTTACCATACCTAAAGGTAATGCCTCTTCTAATTACCCATTTTTAGTGAAATTTTTTGAACTCTAATGAAAAATTCTAATTAATTTGAGTGTAATTACCTTTTTTGTTTTAATCATTCCTCCATGATGAAAATTTCTCTATAATGCAGTGGAATATAAAAAATATGGAAACAAACTATATTTACTACAAACTGTTTAAAAATTCCAGCATAAGAGAGTGGGATCCATATAAGTATAAACTAAAATATAACATTGGGCATTTAGTCTAAACTACCAAAAAAGAATCCCAAGTAGCCAAAAAGAGACTGTAAAGGTTATTCCCTATTCACAAAAAGTCAATGTCAATGATTGGGGCACTAATCATGGATATGGAGGAGCTGGAGATTTGAATCCACCCAATGGGAACAGGTGAGATTCAAGCTCTCCTTGGGCTATAAAAAAATACATGAATATAGCATGAATAGTGTCATCACATGATATGATTCATATGTTGTGGATGACAAAGACCTATCCTCAAAGTGGGAACTAGATCCATACTGCTTGAAAATTCTAGAATCACTTCGTAAATTGGCATCTAAGAAAAATATAAACCACAATAGAGTGAAATAATTTTCTCAATAACATAGATAAAATTAATATGACGTAATATTCATGAAGAAACGTCAAGTACAAATTTAACAAATAGTGGTTAATATAAACAGAGAACTTTATAGAAAATAATTAATTTACAGAATAACATAAACAAAAAAAAACTAAATTTTGTAATATTTAATAGGAATATAGTATAACATAATGAATAGTAACATAGGATATTATACAAATATATAATGAAGTATATCATGTGAATCTCAAGGTTTTGAACATGTAAATACAAAAATATAGAAAGAAAGATATCAATATGCACGAAATACAGAAATTGGAAAATACAACAATCAACAATTGTTCAACTTAACCATTAGGCCTTGGAGATTTCTAGGCTCAATACCTAGATCATGTTGCACTGCCATAACTTAGCAAGGTCACCCCTACTTCCTTTATTGAGGCGTCCCTCAGTAGGTACCCAAGGAAAGTCATAAAAATATCACAATAATATGACATTTAAGTCATCATTTGATCAAGACATAATAGGTATATTTGGGAAAGAACTACCTTGCACAACTCTATGCGTAATTAAATAATCCTGATAACCTAACAGTGTACTGGAGTCCATAAATATTATATGTAAATACTTAAAATTATCTTTCCACTTTTATAAGTCAAAATTTGTCTTGAGGCCCATCCAATATCCAAAATAATTCATAAATTAGGGTTCAACTTCAAAGTATACAATACAGTCCAATATAGTCATAAAAGGCTCGTTTAGGTATACAAAAGGCTTAATAAAGCCCAATAAGTCCAAAATAGGTCCAAAATAGATCCAAAATATCTAAATGGCTCTCACTGGTCTTAATTAGTAATTTAGATATTTTAAAGTAATTTTCTTAATTAAAATTGGACATCCAGCAAATGGCAACAATTTAGTGGCCAACTCTAACATACATATGGCTTATCCCCTGAATAAGGCTATTTTACCATAATATATATATATATATATACACAATGGCTAGTCCTTTACAAAATAACCAATATTTATAAAATCAGATAGTAACAACATACTGTACATGTCAAGAAATCAGACAATAAGCAGTATATTAGTATGGCAAACAGCACAAATCCAAAACATATGTTTATCACATATTCTATTCTTGACATAATGCTTCATAAATTTTTAACTATCACAAATGGGCTCTAAAATTTACAAAATAAATATCAGCATAATTTGATAGCATATAGAGTATATTAGACCACATAAATCATCCAAAACATATCAAATAACATAAATAATAATTCAAGAACTTCTTGGTCAACACTTTTTCTAAAAAATTTGACTTTTTATATAATGATCCATAATTCACCAAAATTTCACCATAAGCCTTATTTTTAATGTAGATTAACCTAATTTAGTTAGATTTTGGAAAACTTTTCCCTAGGTGTGTGTGTGTGTGTGTGTGTGTTGGGCAAACTTATGTACCAAGGCGAGTATATGATTTTACTTCATTTTAATGTCACCAAATAGCCATACATACATATTCAAGGGAGATGAACAAAAGCTCTTAATCAATTTCTAATGGTTTCATATGTATTTTACAATTTTCTCAAGTTAAAATTCAAGGATTTTTTGCTAATTTCTTCATGAAAATCAAAATTATATTAATCTATCTCTTCCTTAAGCTTCCTTCAATTATTCTCCCATTTATTTTCTCTTCAATTTCTTCCATGGCTTCTTGAAACACAAAGTTTCATGGTTTGTAGAAAAATTGCTAAGAATAGGAATTTTCTTGAATCATATGAATCGATAAGCTATATATATGATTTGTCCATCTTTTCTTAGCTTAAATTCATGGGAACAATGAAATTCCTCCTTTGTTCTTGCCATGGCAAGAGAAGATTCATGGAAGAAAATAGAAGAAAAACCAAAAAGAAGAGAGTTCATCTATGTTACTTTGATTCTACTGTGTTTGTTTCTCTCCAGTAGCTTTCTTCCTTCCTTCCTCCTTCCTCTTTCTTCTCCTTGGCCAAATTGTGTGTGTGTGTTCTTGTAAAGTTTATTTATAAATAGATGGTTAGGATTTGTTATGTTTTTATGATGTTAAATCTATGCCTTTAGATTTACTAAATGGTTATGATTTAATCTTGATTTTAGAGATTTAATATAAGCCTTTGGATTAGATCAAGGGTTGTGATTTGATCTTATTAAAAAGTAAAGAAATCTAAGCCATTGGATTACATCTATGGTTAAGATGGCATCATATTTTATGAATGAATATTAGTCGTTAGATTTTAATTGCGGTTAAATCTTAACCATGATTGCTTTTTCATAACTTGTGAAGATAAGGTTGTATTTATTACTACTTAAGTCAGTGTCTATGTCATTCTGATATCAATAGTAAATTTTTCATAACATGTGAGATTACTAAGATTTATTGACGTAAGCCTGTATCATTGCTTCGTAGTTTGTGCAATTTCCAGGATCTTCCTACATATGGCACCACATAACCATTTTCCATGCTTCTAGTGCCATAACAGCCCTTTCCCTGCTCCATAGTGTGATGTTAGTACTTTCCCGGTTAGAATTTATAAAATTACCACCATTTTGCCAATGTATTCTTTAGTAAGTTCTCTATAATATTTTATTTAACCTACATCTCTTTAGGTTCTCTGCTATATTTTAATATTATTTAGCCTATATGGGTCTTATTTAATGTCTCCAACCATATATTTTATCATTATTTATTTCTCTAATATTTTATTATTTTAGGGTCTAAATGACTATTTTGACCTTACTAGTAACATAACAGATAAGCACTTATGTTCATTTTTTGCTTATATCTTCATCTTAACTTCATATTTTTGGATTCCGTCACCACCATCCGATAGATCTTTCTGCATAGAAACTCCTGAGATAATTAACTTGAGCTTAGGGTTTAGTTTGTCTCTGTATAAGTTCTTAATCGTTTAAGGCTATTTTCTAGTTCTAACAATTTTAGAATTTTAAGAAATGAATTTTATAATTTTTCGTGCATTATTTTCTAACTATTGATATATATATATATATATATTGGACTAATTCTAAATTTCTCTTTTCTCAGAAAATTATCAAAGTTCATCCAGGTGACAGATGATGATTTTACCCCTGGGCTTTTAGACCCTTTAGAATTTTAAAAATTTCTATAGGTTCTATTCATCTTATATTTTTCACATATAAAGTTACTTCATTCAAATTTATCTTATTAAAGCTTAATAAATTCATTCATAAAATACTAAATAATTAGAAAATCCTAATTTTTAGGGATGTTACACATGTTCCTTGACTTTGCTTTTATCTAATCATGGCTTCATATTGCTTAAAATACCCTTAATGATCTTAAAACTCCTAAGGTACAATTGAAACCCTAATTCCCATATCTTAATTTCTAATACTCCTTTCTTGATTCTAATTGCATATTCTAATTCTCTATGCTTCAAACCCTTAGGTTAGCCTTGTTTTCATTTAAAATACTTCCCTTTGTATATGAGCTTGAGTTGGCCGAATAGGGAGAGGAAGAAAGAACCAAAGAAGAGCCAATTTTGCATCATGTTTCATACATCATCTTAAAACTTATTAAGAGAGACATTTGGTGCAAAACTTGGTTTCCTTAAATCTTCTCCTTCTTCCACAAGTTTAGCCATGAAAACTCTTCATTTAGAAAACTACAATCGTCAAGAAAGAAAGCATGGAGAGGAGAACTATTACACCTGATCTTTCTAAAACTAAATTAGAACTGATGAGTTATAAAAGGAAGACCTCATAATGAGATGATTAGAGGCTAAGCAAGATTAGAATAATGATATATACATTTAGAAATGAGAATACAAAGCTAATGATGGCCTGAAATTAGAGCAAAAATGGATAAACAGAAAGCTACAAAGGCCAATGGCATTTTTGTAATTTTAGAAAACTTATAGAAATCTTAAAGGAGGGATCTTTAAATGGGAAAATTGAGTTTACCAGGGCTCTCAGAGGCCTTAAAAATTATAAGAACCCTTAAAATAGTCAAAACCCCCTCTAGTTTGCATTTTAGAGTATTAGTTAACTAAAACTTTGATTAGATATTCGATAAGGTTTTACATTCAATTTGGGTGAAACCAAAGGCATTTTATGAATTAGAGGACCTAAATTTTATGATGGAAAAGACAGTCATAAAAAAGGAGTAGAAATGAACCTAAATAGAAAGAACCAAAATGAGGGACTAAATTAGAATTTTTAAAAATGTTATAAGTGAGCCTCCACCTCTCTTAAATCACGTCCCACTTCTGCCCAGCCCTTATAACTAGCTTTCCTCTGGACCAAAACAAATTCAAGGGTTGCTCAAAGAGGCACACAAGTGGAGGAGCAAAGGGAAGAGAAAGAAGCTTTGAAAGGGTAAAAAATTCATGCTTTTTCATGCCTTCTCCTTCTCCAAACCTCTTCTTCTCTTTCTCCTCTCTCTTCTCATGGTTTTGATGATTTATTTAGTGATGTTTTGTGGTTGGTTCAATAGGAGGAAGAGAGTTTGAAGGAGAGATTGGAAGCTTTAGAAAGCTCCTCGGAAAAGCTTGAAGACAAGGTATGATTCATGGTGTAACTTTGCTCCATCTTGCTTCTTCTTCTTTTGTGTATTTTGTCTAGATTTAGGCCCATTAAGGAGAGAAGGAATTAGGGCCATAGCAAGGCAGGGACAATGGTTTTGGAGTATGAGGATTAAGAATATGCAATTGGAACTAAAAGAAAAGCTTTAGAATTCAAGTTGTAATGTCTAGGGTTCTTATTGCACCTAGCAATTTTTGAAGCTTTCTAATGATAATTTAGCTTATGTAAGAGTATGTATGAGTTCATAAGAGGTCTTGGAAGCTTCATGGATGCCAAAACCCCTAGGAAATTGAATAAAACTCCATGGGTCCTTCACTTTAAGTTATGTCTTGGCCAAGAAAGGATTGTGCACTTAGGGAGATTTTTCTTTAATTCCAATAATAGAAATGGTCTAGATATGATTAATAAATACCAAGAAAACCATTGGTTTGAATTTAGAAATCATGGTTAATAAGATTGAAGTTTAGGTTCCTTTTTAAAGCAGAAAGAAGCAACTTGAGTTTAGGCTTCTTGAATTGAACTGGAGATAACTCTACTGAGTTTAAATAGAGTCATGAGACTTAGATTGAGTAAGAAATGGGGACCAAGACCATGAATTATATAGGTTGCTTCATTATACCCTTGTATAGAACCATAAGTATGTCATAAGTTAGAATATGGTTATGTAGAGCTTATGTGAGACTAGAATTAGTTCCAATGATGTGATAATGTCTTATTTGATGTGTTTAGGTCAAGTAAATTAAACTCCTCCTAGGTTTATGTGGGAGGCCGAGAAGGGGAGGAAAATTTTAAGAAGAAAGCTTGTGATTCTTGACTCAAGGTGGCTTTCTATCCTTTCTTGTATGCATTTCTTGAATGTTTGATTGTCATTGAATGCTTGTGTGTATGTTTGAACCATGAGATATGTTTATAGCTATTGATTTAATGCTTTGGTACCATTATGCTTCTTAAACATGTTTTGAATATAAGATGGCTCTTAATGGGTAAGATTGTGCCAAAAGTCCTTCAGAATGGGTGAAGAGAAGTTAAAAGTCCCTAAAAATATGTGAGAAAAGCCAAAAGTCTTAAGAAAGAGTGAGGCTAAGTCTAAAGTCCCTAAAAGTAGGTGAGACTAATCTAAAAGTCCCGACGAAATTGGGTGAGGCTAAACTAAAAGCCCTTAGAGCCTAAGTTTGACTTGAATAAGTTTATGTGACATGAGAATATGCTTATGTATGTTTATAAGAGGCTTATATTGCATGCTTGCATTATTTGACATGAAAATATGCCATATATGTATGCTTGAAAGGATAAAAGAGCTATTGGGATTCCTTGAATCTCACTCTTTTCTACATTATGTCTAACCATGTCTAAGTGAGCTTCATAGAGCAAGAAATGGAAGCCAACCAACTTGAAGGATGAGACTTTGACAATAAAATAGGAATTTATGTACTTTGATGTCAAAGTTTGTATGTATATGATAATATTAGGGTCATTAACTACACAACCATAAATGTGAGAATGCATAAAAGAAATTATACTATCATGAGGGGTTTGTGATTCATCTATCCATCAATTCCAATGTACAAAAACCTTCTACAAGTGTTCCTACATCATTCCGTAGCATTACCATTATAGAAATTAAGGTTTCTAAGCTAAAGGTAGGAGTTTGGGAGCCTTCGCCGTGACTTGAAACTCTCTTACTGCGGCTAAGTTAGTTACTGGGGTTCAAAAACTAAGTTTTTCACTTTGCGCCATAACCCCGACCTTCTGTGCTACGGCTAAGTTATTCTTTAGAATCTTACTGGGCAATTTACATGAATCTCGCTGCGGTGATAGTAGTGGCGAGTTGGACCATCGCCGCGACGAGCCTATGTGGCACCGCTGTGGAAATACCTCCTGGAGCTACTATAGATTAGCTATTGGACACTCCTTACTTAGTTTCCTCGATTTAAGCTATGGCGGGACATGTTGTATAGTAACAAGTTTACTCTTTGTCACCTTCTTTGGGTAACATTTTCGCTTTGTACTGCGGCGAGGGAATCTTGCCATGGCTCTCCTAACTTCAGTCACACTTCTAGCCACAGTGAGACCTTCCTAGCTACGGCATAATCCCCTTCTACAACTACATCTTCCAAATTTCGTCCCATACATTCCAATTCTACCTCTAAAGACACTATAGTACCACTCTACCTTAATATGTGGGGCTCTAATAGTTTTCATTCACCTAATTTATCTAACTTATCTATCATTACTAGTTCAAGACTTAAGTGTTAATTTCTACTCCTCCTACTACCCTATATCAGCAAGTTCATAGAGTAATAATAGTAATAATTCATGAACTATCAACAATTATCATTCAATACATATTCCATTGGAGATTCCATACATCGCTGGTTCAAAATCAATATCTAATGTATCACATGATTATATTTCCAATAGTAGACCATGTCATAAATTCAACAAAGTTCATATATCAGATATTATAAGTTCATACATCCAATAACAAGCCAAAATGACGTTTAACTCCTCAATAGACACATCTTAAGTAATCAAAATACAAACACCTACACTTGGCAATATGATTACATGATATGCTATATAAAAGAATAACAAAATTGCATCTACTCTACTCAGATCAGCCTAAGTGTAGCCTTCTCCACATATGGCTAGAACTCATGGATTTTCATCCACTTGCTTCTCTTTGTCCTTACCCAAAGGGCTTTCACCTAAAAGTATGATCCCATGAAATGGGGTGAGATGCAAATCTCAGTAACCAAGGTAAATTCCATTCATATATTCTAGTTTAATTAACATATATGCATGATTTCATATAAGCATCAGAAAATATATCAACCATATCGATAAATAAAACAATTAGGCTATTTATAATTACTATCTCATATTAGTAATCACAATTCTACGTGTTAAAGACCAATAACATCGGGAGAGGCTCATCCACGGCACCTACTCCCTAATGGGCACAATTAGAGCTTAGTGCATCTGGGGTCTGATCACAACCCAGTGCCCGATCGAAGCACTACACGGGTGGCAAGCGCACCACAGCTCTACCATGAACTCACAAGGTCCAATCACATATAACAGATAGCCAACCAATTCATGTAGCATCAAAATCATAATCATGCAGTAAATATAAAATTAAAATAGACATATGCATGGAATTAGCATAGACCCTGGTTACCTCACTTGTAAAGAAGTTGGAAAGCTAACAGCAGTACAAAAATTCTCCTATAATCATAATATTAGAAAATTATCACTTTATATCAGTCTATCACTATCCAATTCATCATTTATGGTAATAACCCAATGCTCAAAGAATTAAATTACCAATAGTTACCCAAGGGTCACCTATCCAATCATTAAGAGCCTCTAATTTCAGGTTTTTCCTTTCCTAGACCAGAAACATCAAAATATCACTTCAAACCCTAGGAAAATTCGCACAAAATTAAGGCCCATATTATAAATCTACTATGAGGGTCTTAAACTAGTAGAAAATACATCAAAATGAAGAGTTTATACTTACCAAATAACACCTCTAGCCTTAACCTACGAAATTTCATCAAGAAAATCCCAAACAACCACATTTCAGATTTTGGGTATAGTGAAAATGCTCCAAATGAAAAACTAATTAGGTCAAAATGAAGAGAAAGAGAAGGGGATTAAGTTATGTAACTATTACCTTGGCTAATTTTGAGCCTAGAAGTGAGAAATTGTGGATTTCTTGCTTAGAACCCTAGCCTCCCTCTCAAGGTGCGACAATGCCTCTTATGTTTGTGTTTTGTGTTTCAGCAAAATGGTAGGAGGGGGATGCATGTGTTTAGAGTTTTTGTTGGGTTTATGTTAGGTCTAAAATGGGTTATGCGTTGACCCAAAGGTCCACCTCTAATTGGGTTCAGATTTTATATTTGTTGGGCCAGATTTCATTTGTTGGGTTACAGAATTTTGATTAGGTTAGGCTAAGTTTTAAGAGGACATTTGATTTGGGTCTACATGAAGGTTGTTGGGCTAATTATAAGAGCTTATATAAGTTGGGTCTTGGGCCTCTATCTCATTAAATCAGATTAGGCCTTCCCTAGGTGCTCTCTTTTGGGCTAAGTCTCACATTAAAATGTTGGATCTGCACCTAAAATTATTGGGCCTCCATTAGTCCCTAACCATGGCCTACTTAATTTAATTTGGGTCTAGATGAAGTTTCTAATCCAATTAAATCTCAAACCCATATCATTAATTTACTTCTCTCTAGATTTTCATTCACATAGTTTGCCCAATTATTCTCTAATAATTATTCTTAATTATGCTTAATCTATGATTAATACTTTAATTAATTTTAGGGTATTACATGACCTATTTTGATGCTTCTATATGCTATAATGCAAGAATTAGACATGCTCAAGTGGTCATGGTTCTAGAGGAAAGTCATTTTGAGCCATTGGAAGCCATTATGTGACCATTTTGAGCCACTTTCTTTCCCTGAACTAAAGTCTGACCAAATGGATGGGTTTCTGCACGAAATTTGCCAAGCAAATAGGTCTCATCTAGTGCTTTTCATAGAGATAAAGTACATTATTTTTAGAACTCTAAAAAATTTATTATGGATTTTTAAAATTGGCCAAATTATGCAGAACTGCCATTATTACTGTTCATATAGTCAGTTTAGTTTTCAATGTTATTTTGGAGTCAAATAGAATCCAATGCTCATAAAATCTTATAGCTATATAGCTGACATAATAAGATTTTTATAACTACTAAGAGCACTTAATTGGGAGCTCTATAGAGGGAGAAATGAATTTTTGAAGTTCCAAGTTTGCTGCAGAATGACCACCAGACCCAAAGTACTATTCCATAGAATTTCATGGGCTAAATATGGTTGTTTTGATCTGAAATTTTTATGGCAGCTAGATGACATATTGAGCTTTTCAAAAAGCTATGATTTTCATGATTTTAAATTTTCAGAATTAGTTATGAATTTCTAAAATTTGTATCAAAATATGGAACTTAAGAAAAAAATGCAAATGTAGTGCGAAAGTTGTGTTCTATACTTTGGACTAGAGTTTTGAGCTTCAAATTGTGTTATTTCTAATTGAATAAATGTGTTAGAGATGAAAAATAAGTTTGGTAAGCTTACATGGTCTATTAAGCCAAGAATGAATTAACTTAGTTTTCAATGATGGTAAATTCCACTGCTAAAAGTAATTCTTTAGTATAATTTGATGCTTTTAGCTATCCATGATGCAAATTCAATCTAGCTATATATGGTATGACAAGAACAAGTTCAATGAAAGGATTGCCATGAAAAAGAGCCAAAATCCTTATCTTTCTTACTTTCCTTTTCTCCTTCTTCTCCTCCTCTCTTATGCGCCTCTTGATTTTGGTTTGGAGCAACTAAAGTCAGTATTAGGGAGTGAAGGGCGTGCCGACCTAATTTAAGAAGAAAGAGAGTGAGTTATGACAAATTTCATAATTTTTTTTTGAGAACTATCTTTTCTATATGAAAATTTAGGTCTTTTAGTTTATTAAAAATATTTATTTTCAATTTTATGAGATTTAGAGCTATCTCGAATCATTTGGTCAAAGTTCGAGTCAACTAATAGCCTAAAATATACATAAGAAGGGTTTTAGCTATTCTAAGAGTTCTTATAGTTTTTATGGCCTCTAAGAACTATTAGAAGCTCAATTTTACCATTTAAAGTTTTCTCCTTTGAATTTCTAAAAAGTTCCCAAAATTACAAAATTGCCACTACGTATATGATTAAATTCATTTAGCCATTCTGGCTTTAATTTTGGGCCATCTTTAGCTATGTATCCTCATTTCTAAATGTCTAAATTATTATTCTAATCTCATTTAGCCTTTGATTATTTGATTCTAGGGTCTTCCTTTTATATCTCATCAGTTTAAATTAAATTTTAGGAAGACTGGGTGTTATAAGAGTCATATGCCCATTCATTCCAATAATCAAGAATCACTTAGAAAGCACTTATCCAAGCCTCCAATAGATTAAAGGTATTGATTGGAGCCCTAAAAACTTAAAAACAATAGTGGGTTACCACTAATCCTTAAATTTTCGCACATGGAGATAGTTACATATCAAAATCAATTGAAATTTAAGCATGTCTATACTACAAAATGAAAGGAAAGACTTATCCAATAGTTCCATTAACTTTAACCTTTGAAAATTATGTAAGAACACATTAAGAACACAAATTTTAGACTTAGGGTTTGAGTGAAACTTCACCAAATGAAAAACTAATTGGACCAAAATAAAGAGAGCGATGAGAGAATCAACTTTTATATCTCTTAACTTGGCCACATTTTCCTCTAGATG
Source organism: Erythrophleum ivorense (assembly GCA_026724425.1). Taxonomy (NCBI): domain Eukaryota; kingdom Viridiplantae; phylum Streptophyta; class Magnoliopsida; order Fabales; family Fabaceae; genus Erythrophleum; species Erythrophleum ivorense. The sequence goes on along the minus strand of JAIUCV010000004.1, from coordinate 19,740,391 downwards.
TACAGATTAAGGACACATGGTTAAGAAACCTTAGCTCCTTCTCACTTATGCATTTTTCTCCTTGTGTTTTTGTTGTCCAAAATGCTCTAGCTCTAATAATAAAGTAGGTGGCTATTCTTTTAGGGTTTAGTAAGTAAATGGTTGACCTAGAGCCATTTTTGTCCAATTAGGTTTATTCATGAGTGTTGAGCCACGGTTTGATGAATCCAAATAGGTTGGATCTCTATTATAACTTAAATTGAGATGCTAATATTATTCTTAGTATAATTAAATTAATTATGAAGCTTTAATTAAATTTTACCTCCACTAATAAATTTTTTCTCAATTAAATTCAAATATACAATTAAATTTATTTTTTGCCCCAAAAATTATCAAATTATTATTATTTGTCTCACAATGCCCAAAATAATAATTTTCCTTAAAAATTTCTATTTTCATAATTTTTCTTAATTCTTATGATAGTTCCTTATTTTCCCCAAATTAAATCCTTAATCTCTATAATTTCATTTAATTAATTTTGGGATGTTACATTCTCTATTCTACATTAGGAGATTATATTTTAATGTGGCTACTTGTGTTTTTGGTGCTTCAATTTGTTTCCTTGATTAGTGTTATCTTGCAGTCAATGTATGAATATTTTGTTTCCATATTGTTCAAATAAGTGTTTGTCTTAGTTGTTTCTTTATTGTATTAGATTGATTGGCTAAACTTTGTGTGGTTAGCACCTGTTTGTTTTGTTATTCTCTTATTTTCCAGAATAAATGAACATAGAGCAGCTTTGAAGCTTTGGTTTTCTACACGACATTAGAGCATTATCCCACCAAAATATCATGATTCACTTTGGCTCGATGAATGTTAGTAAGTGATAATGTAAGAGGCATCTTCTGCCACATCTTAGGTGTTCAAACATCAACCGAACAGTCACCCATCTTTTGCCATGGCTACCAACAACACCCTTTTTATGATTATTAGGTATTGATTCAATGGGACCACATTTAGTGTGTTGATATTTATTTATAGTCAGAGGAAGAAAGAACATCTCCCAAGAGAAGCAACTCATCTAGCCATGTCTGATTCAAAGTGCCTTACATGGAAAGGTGAGAATAATATGGTGATGTCTTGGCTTGTTAATTCCATGACCCTTAAAATTAGAGAAACTTACATGCTTGCAAAAATAGTGAAAGAAATTTGGGATGCTGTTAAAGAGTCTTACTTTAAAGAGGCTAACACTGTTGTCTTTTTTTAGCTTAAAGACATATTAAGGAAGCTGAAGCAAGGTGATAAAAAGTGATGTAATATTACAACATCTTAATGAAGCAATGGTAGCAACTTGATGTGTATGAAGATCACCAAGGGACTAACAACACTACTGCAACAACTGAGAGGAAGATATTGGAGAAAAAAAGAGAGAAGATTTATAGCTTCCTTTTAGGTCTTAGCCTGAGTTTTGATCAAGCCAGAGGAAGGATCATAGCCACTCACCCTTTACCTTCACTTAGAGAAGTTTTCACTAAGGTTTAGAGGGAAGAGAGCAAGCAATAATTGACTCATAGTTCTTATAGTTTCTTAAACTCAGAACCAACCTTGAAGGTTTTGCTTTGGTTGTTTAGAGTAATTTCTCTTATGATAATAGGCCACAAAGAAATGGTAAGAAATATTGGTCACACTAAGGAGATTTACTGCAAGCTATATGGGAAGCCAAGGTAGCCAAAAAACAACTACAGTATAAAGGAAAAAAAAAGCCACCAACTTCTTTTGAACTTACTATCTTTTATAAGAAACAATTGAAGCTCATCTAGAAGATGATTAATTCTCATGGACTAGAGAAACATGTTGGTATTGGTGTGATGGTGTAAGCAGGTAAATATTTGACAGCCATGCATGCTTCAGTTGAAAGTTTTGATTCTTAGATTATTGATTCTAGAGCTTCTAACCATATGTTTAGTAATCCTTCTCTTCTAGTTAATTTTATTTGTAATTCTAATATACAAGTTGTGAAAATAGTTGATAATATATTGGCAAAAGTTAGAGGCATTAGTGTTGTAAAATTATATGAGGATTTAATACCTAAAGATGTTTTACTTGTGCTTCAATTGACATGTAACCTTTTGTCTATTAGCAGGCTTACCAAATACTTGAATTGTGCTACTCACTTTTATATGGATGGGTGTTATTTTCAAGATTTAGAGTCAAGGAAGATGATTGACAATGTTAGAACATGTATTGGACTTTACTACCTATGAAGCCTATGAAGGAAGAATAAACAAGTTGTGACTCATTATGCTTCATTTAGTAATAAAATTGATGATGTTTTATTGTGGCATTATTGGTAATGCCACCCCAATTTCCTTTACACGAAACATTTGTATCGTAGAGTAATTAATAAAACATAATCTTTTCCTCCTTATGAAATTTGTCAATTTTCCAAGCATATAAAAGCCTTCTATCCTATTCACACTTATCAACCCTCAAAAGCTTTTTCTTTTATACATTGTGATGTGTGGGGACCAACTAGTGTTGCAAACATTAATGGGGCACCTCTTAAAAGAAAAATCAAAGTCATAGAAGTGTTCAAAACCTTTCATAAACTAATCCAAAACCAATTCCAAACTCAAATTCAGACCTTTAGAACTAATAATACCTCTTACTTCTTTAATCTTGATCTTACCTCATTTAAAACCTTATGGAATTTTACATTAAACCTCTTGTGTTAATGCCCCTAACAAAATAGGGCTACCAAAAGGAAAAACATATACTTGTTAGATGTAACATCTAGATCTATTTAGTATCTAACTTATAGATTAAATAAATGAATTTGAATAATTAATTGTAAGAATAACTTGAATGACCCCATATAGTGAATCAATTTAAAACTTTTATCTTTGCTAAGTTACCAACTCATTAACCATTACAAATTAAATGTATTTACATAAGCTATCAATAGTAGAATCAACTCTTAAAACACTTAGAAAGTATGGCTAAACTCTTAGATAACACTTTGAAGAAACCACTCTCGAGATAGCACTCAATGTATCATGGACAAGATAAAGAAAATAAGGAAACAAGGGAAGATAGGATTATGTCTGTAGCCATGGAAGGTGAGGCTATAACCTTGGAAGGTTGAGGGCCATAAAACAAAATGAGGTCCATTTAGGGCCACAACCATGAAGGCTAGGGCTATAGCCTTGATTGTCCTTAATTTTGTTTTGTGTAGTAAGTGATGTGCAAATGAGCCAATATGCACTAATACTCCATCTATGTTAAAAGATATGATATGGGATGTCACATCCTAAATTTTTCTTTAAATGGTAATATAATCGAATTAATCAAGGAAAAACATAAAAGGACAAATTCAAGTAAGCCTTGGGGAACTAATTAGGAGTAATTAGGAGCTAATTGATTAATTAGGACTAAGGAGGGGGCTATATGTTAAAAGGCCTTTCATGAGGCATTAGCATGTGATTTATCTAATACATAAGCATATAGAAATACATTTTGTAATTGTTACATCATAGGTGACTTACATGCATGTAATAATGACTAAGATGCCAAAACTCAATTATTGGCCACATTAACATCCCATTACCTATACTTATATATTAATATATATGCATGATTTGATTGTGCCTTAAGACTTTGGAATCGAGCATTTCATGAAGCCATCACTCATTAAAATCCATGTATACATGTTTGATTATGTAGCCCATTCTTTTAGTCATGTGAATTGCCATAAACTTCATTTACATTAATGGTTTAGATAATATGGGATTGTAACACTTAGCATAGATAGTGGTGTGGGGCCATGGGAGAAAAAATAAAATAAATGAATCACAACTACCAACTTGCTAATGCCTTCATAGTGTCTTGTGTATGTGGATTGCATTCGGTCAATGCTAATATATTCTTTAGTTGTGGGGGAGTCATGGATCATTAATTAAACATATTTCTTGGATGGGAAAAGGGAAAAGTGTCACCTTGCATGCCACCGAATGGTAAATAGAGGGGAGTAATTTTTTATTATCCACTTTCATTGTACTCATCTTGGTTAGGAACATAAGGTGGCACTCTTGCACATTATCTTCCCTTTAGTATTAGCTAGGTTGATAGTGTCATACCATAGTGAGATAACACTAAACTTACATTATATTAAGCTTATAACATTAATTTCTATATATTCAACACTTTTAGCAATGAAAAATATCAACATTGAAAGTGCAAATTCTTCAATTTAGCTTAAATGCCCCATTTCAACTTACCAATCTCAACTTTCATCCTCAATATACTTGCTCAACCAAAAACATCACAAAAAGAAGCATGGAATTTGGGTTTAAGGTCAAGTATCACGAACTAACACAATTTCATCATTCCATGCAATTTCACAAATCTGCCACTAACTTCAAAATTTCATAACTTGAACTAGAAAACTGTAATTTATGCAAATGAGGACTTTCTTGAAAGCTCATGCAACACAAATTTCAGACCAAAAAATTTTGTTTGAGCCATGAAAATCCAATGGAACAGTACCACTATTAGATTTTCATGTATGTGCAAACTTAAAATTTTGGACATGCATAACTTGAACTACACAACTCCAAATTGAGTGATCTCAGTAGCTATAAAAAGTTTGTAATGCCAAATATATGCCTATAAGATTTCATGAGCATTAAAGCTCATTTGACCCCCTCAAATATACAAAAAACTAGAACTAACCAAATGAATAGTGACGGGGCAATTTTACATAATTTAGCCAACTTTGAAAAATCATAATAAATTCTACAGAGGTCCAAAATTTGTGTTCTTTGACTATGTGTAAAGCTCTCAATGAGATCTAAATTTCTGCTAAAATTTCATGCCAAAATTCATCCATTTAGTCTAGTTTTGGTTGAGGGGTAGATTATAGCTTAATTTAGTGTATTTTGGATACCAAATGGTTCAAAATGGCTTCTTACATGACTTGTTACCATTTGAGCATGTCCAACACATAAATTACAACATTTATGGCCATTATATCATGTCCAAAACATTATGAAACTCAGAATCATTTCCTTACTTGGCTATACACACACACTTTACATGCCACTTACATGTCAAAAATTCACATTTTTGCACATATGGCTCCAAGTATGATACATACATCATAATCTCATGCATTTACATATGTGTGAAGATTTACATTATATAAATAACATATGCAACTATACTTTGACATTAAATTACATACTATCCTAAATCATTGTCAAAGAAACAAAGTTAAAGCTCTAGGCCTCTGTAACGAACGTAATTTTTGTAAAACAACGAAACGAGCCATATAAAAGTAAGTCCTCTCAAATGACCTAGATAATGTCCCAAAAAATTGGATTGAGTCCTAGACTCCTAACAATGATAATTCTAGGCTCAAAAGAAAAGAAAAACGAAGTTAGGATAGAGAAACAATTTGTAATGGAAATTGACAAAACGTAATGGCATTTTCGTAAATAAATGTAACTTTTGGAAAACCACATAGGAGGTCTTTTTAAATGAAAGTTTTAGTTGCCCAAGATTCTCAGAGGCCCCAAAAACTATGGGAAGCCCCGGGACTGGTAAAATCCCTTCGGTGTATGTTTTTCAACGTCAGTTGACCTAAACTTTGACCAATTCGTTTGGTAAGATTTTAGCTCAAAATTGAGTGATTCCAAAGGAATTTTATTAAATTGGGAATCTAAATTTTATGATAAAAAAGACGGTTCTAAAAAAGGAGCTAAAACAAAGCTGAAATGAAATCGCTATTATGGAAAAGGTAAAATGGGAAATAAAAGCTTCTAAAATATCTTAAACACTTCTACACTTTTCTTCCATCTTCTCCCTTTTATTGAGCACGAAATTTTCTGCCTAAAATACAGAAGTTATTCTGTTCTCTTAGGCACACAAGAAGGAGGAGAAAAAGAAGAAGAAAACTAAGGAGAAACTAGGTAATTTCATGGATTTTCTTACTCCATCTTCCTCCAATCTTGTTCTCCTCTCTTCCTCCTTTCTTTCCATGGATTTTTGAATGATTTGGTTCTATTTTTGGTCCAGACCTAAGGGGGAAAATTCAAATTTTCCAAGGAGAAGAGAACCAAGGAAGAAAAGCTTTGAAAACAAGCTTGAAACTAAGGTATTTTTTCATTCTTGATGCTTCATCTTGGTTGCTCCTCTTTGTGGTAGTTTCGGCCAACCTAGAGGGGGATAGAAGGAGATGAATTTTGGGTAGAACCAAGGGAGAAACCTAGGGAAAAGAGTGCAAGGATTAAGAATATGGTAAGAAATTCTAAGAAAAACCAAAGAAAATCAAGTTAGAAAAGTATGGTGTTCTTAGAGGTTTTGTAAAATTTGATTTTTGTGTGAGTAATTCCTTGGCTATTTGAATGTTTTCTTAAGCTTCAAAGATCTCTAGAAACCTTCCCAAGTGGCTCTCCCATCAAGGAAAATTTTGAAAACCCAATTATGTGCTTGTCTCAACCAAGGAGGATTTATCAGACTAGGTAGTGTTTTAATTTGTTCTAGCCTTGGTTTAGGACTTCATATGATGTTAGAAGATGGGAGGAACCATTGGGAAAAATTTAGGAGCCATAGGTTGGGAGATGGGACAATGGTGTCCATAATGGTGCCTTATGAAGCAACCTGGTTTTCCAATGGTGTAATTGAATATGTGATGGCTTCAAAGACCTTAAATGAGTCCAAGAAGTCTAGAAATAACAAGAGAATGGAGCTTAGAACTTGGATGATATGAGTTGCTTCAATGGACCATTTATGGAACCAATATGCCCATTATGGAACTAAGTGTGTGTTTAAGAGTGAACTTAGTGTCTTGGCTTGCTTTAAGTGTGTAATTATGTGATGTTTGTGATGTCTAGGTTAAGAAAACCCTACTCCACCTAAGTGCTCTTATAAGACCAAGGAGGGAAAGGAATTGGTAAAGTAAGCTTGCATAAATTAAAAGGTAGCTCTCTACCTCATTCTCTTGCATTCTTGTATGCATATGTATACGTTGTGTGCTTGTATATACTCTTGTGATTTGAGAACATACCGCTTGATGTCTTGAGGTTGCATTGGTACCAATGTGTCTTCTTGAATGACTATGATTGTGGAAAAAAGCTTAAAAGGGTAAGGTGATGCCAAAAGTCCCTTAATGAAGGTAAGGAAATGCCAAAGGTCTCATGGCATAGGTGAGACAAGGCTAAAAGCCCCTTGAATGGGTGAGGCTAAGTCAAAAGCCCTTAGGCTAAGAGTGAGGCAAATCCAAAAGTCCTAGAAATGGGGTGAGGCTAAACCAAAAGTCCCTAGAGCATGAAAGTGGTTTTGACATATTGAGGTGGCATGAAATGAGATTTATTGCACACTTTATGCTTGCATATTCATATATTTGATGCATGTATGCCTTGAATGGGGTGTGAATGAGTGTGTGAGTTATTGAGATTTTTGGAATCTCACTCTCATTTCCCTCTCATGCTTAAAATGTCTAGGTGGTGCTCAAGGCTAAGGAAATGTAAGCCAAGAACACTAAATGGCTACACTTTGTTTAATTTGTAGTTTAAATTGTAATAGAGTGTCAAGAAGCATTGTATGTGACAACCCTACCTTGTTATCATTATAATTATGTTAAATATACGATTAATAATTTATTTATCAAGGTTTGAGTGGTTACAAGTTATCACATTGTGAAAATAGGGGGAAAATTTGAACCTTGATGTTAGGGTCATCACCATACCCCCTTAACAAAACAAAATTTTGCATAAAAGAAACCCTACTACAATAAAGGATTTATGATTCAACTGTCCATCAGTTCCAATACCCAATAACCTCCCATAAGTGTTCCTATATCATCTCTGACCATTACCGTTAAGTAATTGGGGTTTCTAGGTTAAAAAGAGTAGGTTGGCGATTTGCGCCACGGCTTATACCTTCCTCGCTGCGGCCAAGTTGCTCTCTGGAATCACTGGACAAATTTCACAAATCTCGCTGCGGCTAGCCTATATGGCGCCACGGTGGAAATGCTTCCTGGATCTCCCATTCTCCACCCTCACGATTCTCGCCTCGGCATAGTATATTTGCGCCGCGGCGAGTTTTGCTTCTGCTTAACCTTTATTTTATTTCCTTGACTCGCGCCGCGGCAGGACATAATGCGCTGCGGCAAGTTTTGGTTCTATTACCCTCCTGGACGATTTTTTTCGCTCTACTCCGCGGCAAGATTTCTTAAGCCGCGGCGCTCCTCGCCACTGTCACTCCTTGGGCCAATTTTCTTCCCTTGCGCTGCGGCGGGATTGGTTATGCCTCGGTGCCCTTCGGCTCTGTCTCTCATTTGGCCGCGGCGAATGTGACAACCCTACCTTCTACTCATTGTAATTATGGTTAAATATAAGATTATTAGTTACTGATCAAGGTTTGAGGTCATTATATTTTACCGCATTACGAAAATGTGAGGGAATTTGAACCTTGATGTTAGGGTCATCACCATGCCACCTTAACAAAATAAAATGTGCACAAAAGAAATCTTACTACCATAAGAGGCTCATGATTTAATCATCCATTAGTTTCAACACTTAATAACCTCCCGGCTTGTACTCTTAAATCATTCCCCAAATTTCACAAATAGCCGCGGCGAGTTGGACCTTTGCCGCAGCCAACCTATGTGGCGCTGCGGCGGAAATGCTTCCTGGAACTTCTACTCGACTCCCAGAATTCTCGCCTCGGTGTAATATATTTGCGCCGCGGCGAGTTTTGCCTCTGTCCAACACAAATTTTAATTTTTCGACTTGCGCCGCGGCAGAAAACACTACGCCGCGGCGGGTTTTGGTTCTGTTACCCCCCCTGGGTGAATTTTTCGCTTCGCGCCGCGGCGCCTTTCGGCTCTGTCTCCCCTTTGGCCGCGGCGGGATTCCCTTCAGTGACCATATTACCCGAATTCCGCCCTCTACACTCCAATTCTCACCTTAACAACACTCTAGGTCCACCTGCCCTTGTTTTAAGTGATCCTAATGGTGTTTATCTACCCTATTTACCCATCAATCCATCCATTACCATTGTGAAACTCAAATGTCACTTCCTACTTATTCCACTAACTCATACCAACAAATTCTTAAATAAATGGCAACAAGATCACATACATTATCAACAATTTACATCCCATGCAAATTTCATAAAGATTCCATTTAACAATAGCTTACCTCTAAGGCATCACCATCCATATCATAATTCCAGTAAAACCACATGTATATATATATTGCTATAGGTTCATACAATAATGTTCAACTATAATGAAACTTGAATTCTTAGCGATTCCATTCTAATCAAACAAAATACGAGCGCCTACACTTGGCAATATGATTACATGATGATGCTAGGTAAACTAATTACAAAAAAATTGCATCTATCCTATTCTACTCAGACCAAGTGTAGCTCCCCACACCCGACCTCAGCTCATGGATGTTCATCCACTTGCTTACCCTTATCCTTACCCGAAGAACTTTCACCTGAAATGTTAATCCCACAAAACGGGGTGAGATATGAATCTCAGTAACCAAGGCAATTCCATTATATATCCAGTTTAATTACCATATATGCATAAATCAAAATCAACATCAGAATCATATCCATTATAACAGCAAATGAAACAATTAGGCTATCATGATTACTATCCCATACTAGCAATCATATTATCACATGTTAAAGGCCATTAACACCGGAGAGGCCCGTCCACGGCACCTACTCCTCATTGAGCACAACCGGGGCTCAGTGCATCTGGGGTTTGATCATAACCCGGTGCTTGATCATAGCACATGCACGGGTGGCAGCCGCACCACAGCTCCACCATGGACTCACAAGGTCCAATCACAAATCAACAGATAGCCAACCAATTCATTCAGCATTTTTCAATCAATCATATATAGCAACATATGGAATTAAATCAAATATACACATGGAATTGATATAAACCCGGTTACCTCACTTGTAGACACTTGTAACAATCACCAATGGTGCAGAATTCCTCCTATAACCATAACATCACATAATTACTACTCTAATTTATCATTAATAATCATAATCAGTACCCAAGGAATTTAAAATACCAATGACTACCCAAGAATCATTTACCCAGCCACAACAAGTCCCAATTTCGGATTTAAGTTTCCTCCACCAGAAAACTCAATATTCCACCCAAATCCTAAGCAAATTCGTACATAATTAATATCCATTTTATAAATTAGCTATGGGGGTCTCAAATTAACCATTAAAGCATCAAAATGGAGGGTTTAAACTCACCCAAGGTCAGCCCTAATCCCAACCTACGAATTTCATCAAGAAAAACCCCAAACATTTACATTTCAGATTTTGGGTAGGATGAAAATGCTCCAAATGAAAAACTAATCAGGCCAAATTAAAGAGAAAGATAAGGGGATTAAGTTGTATAACTATTACCTTGGCTGAATCTTGCTCTAAGTATGAGAAAATGCAGAATTTTGGTCCCAAACCTTAGCCTCCTTCTCCACCTCCGATTTTGCCTCTTGAATCTTATGTTTCAGCAAGTGAGAAAGTGGCTGGGGTATTAGGGTTTCAAGTGGGCTTAAGTTGGGTCAAAGTGGGTCATGGGCTGCTCCAAGATCCATCTCCACTTGGGCTTCAGATTTTTAAGTTTGTTGGGCCAGTTTAGAGATGTTGGGCTGCAGAATTTACTGGGCCAGTTTTTATGCATTTGGGTTGTTGAAATTTAATTGAGTATTGGGCCAAGTTTGAGAAGCTCAAGAATGTGGATCTGCACAAGGATTATTGGGCCACTTAGAAGAGTCTATACAAGATAAATCTTGGGCCTCCATCTCACTAAACTATGTTAGGTCTACACAAAATCCATTGGGCCCCCCATTAACCTCTTCTCATGATCTATTAATTTAGGCCTAGATAGAATTTCTATCCCAATTAAATCTCAAACCCATATTAATAATTTATCTCTCTAAAGTCTCCATTCACTTAACTTGCCCAATGAGCCCATATTAATTACTCTTAATTAATTCTAATCCATGATTAACACCTTAATTAATTATGGGGTGTTACAGCGAAGCCATCTTAGCGGCGGCGAGACTCCCTTCTGTGACTACATTATCCAAATTTCGCTCCCTGCACTCCAATTCTCATCTTAGAAACACTTCAGATCAACATACCCTTATTTTATGTGAATCTAATTGTGTTTATCTACCCTATTTACCTATTTACCCATCAATCCATTCATTACCATTGCAAAACTTAAATACTACTTCTTACTTGCCCAACTTGCTCATATCAGCGAATTCATAAATATATGACAGCAAGAACACATGCATTAGTAGCAATTTACATCCCATGCACATTCCATAGAGATTCCATTCAATAATAGCTTATGTTCACAACTAAGCATCATATGACTACAATTCCCATGTGGTAATCCATATCATAATTTCAATAAAACTACATATATAATGCTATAAGTTCATACATTAATATTCAACTATAATGAGACTTAAATCCTTAACGGTTACATTTCAATCAAACAAAATATGAACGCCTACACTTGGCAACATGAATACGTGATGATGTTATGTAAACTAATAACAAATTTGCATCTCTACTAATAAAAGCCTAAGTGTAGCCTTCTCCCATATGTTGGAGCTCATGGATTTTCATCCACTTGCTTCCTTTTATCCTTACCCGAAGAACCTTCACCTGAAATATTAATCCCATGAAACGGGGTGAGATATAAATCTCAGTAACTAAGGCAATTCCATCATATATCCAGTTTAATTAGCATATATGCATGAATCAAAATCAACATCAAAAACATATCCATCATATCAGTAAATGAAATAATTAGGCTATCATGATTACTATCCCATACTAGCAATCATATTATCATATGTTAAAGGCCATTAACACCGAGAGAGGCCCGTCTATGGCACTTACTCCTTATTGAGCACAATCGGGGATCAGTGCATCTGGGTTTGATCATAACCTGGTGCTCGATCGAAGCACATGCACGGGTGGCAGCCACACCACAGCTGTACCATGGACTCATAAGGTCCAATCACAATTTAACAGATAGCCAACTAATTCATTTAACATTTCAAATCATTCATATACAGCAACATATGAAATTAAATCAAATATATACATGGAATTGATATAAACCCAGTTACCTCACTTGTAGACAAATTTCCAAATTCAGATTAGAGTGTCCTTCACCAGAAAACTCAATATTCCACCCAAAATCCTAAGCAAATTCGTACAGAATTAATACCCATTTTATAAGTCAGCTATAGAGGTCTCAAATTAACAAATGAAGCATCAAAATGGAGGGTTTAAACTCACCCAAGGTCAGCCCTAACCTCAACCTACGAATTTCACCAAGAAAATTCTTAAATTCCCACATTTCAGGTTTTGGGTAGTGTGAAAATTCTCCAAATGAAAAACTAACCGAGCCAAATTAAAGAGAAAGATGAGGGGATTAAGTTGTATAACTATTACCTTAGTTAAATCTTGCTTTAAATGTGAGAAAATGCAGAATTCTTGCCCTAAACCCTAGCCTCCTCTCCAAGCTCCGAATTTCTCTTTTTGTTTTGTGTTTCAGCAAGTGTGAGGAAGAGGCTGATGTATTAGGGTTTTAGTTGGGTTTAAGTTGGGTCAAAAATGGGTCATGAGCTGCTCCAAGATCCAACTTCATTTAGGCTTCAGGTTTTTGCTTGTTGGGCTGCAGAATTTTATTGGGCCAATTTTATATGCATTGGGTTGCTGAAATTTAATTAGGTTTAGGCCAAGTTTGAAGAGCTCAAGAATTTGGGGTCTGTACAAGGGTTATTGGGCCATTTAGAAGAGTCTATGCAAGGTGGATTTTGGGCCTCCATCACACTAAATTAGGTTGGGTTTGCGCCTAACCCATTGGGCCTACATTAGCCTCTTCTCATGATCTATTAATTTAAGCCTAGATAGAATTTATATCCCAATTAAATCTCAAACCCACATTAATAAATTTATCTTTCTAAAATCTCCATTTACTTAACTTGCCTAATTATCCCATATTAATTATTCCTAATTAATCTAATTCATAATTAACACCTTAATTAATTATGGGGTGTTACATTGTACATATTATTTTTGGTTGTGTAAAACCGTGAGCATATGTAACATGATATATAAACTATATGTATAATGTATGTAGTATTAAATCAATGGAATTATGTAATTGAACCCTTGAATGACATGTGTGTTTAGTACATAAATGGATATTGAGAGACCAAAATAAGTTGCATGGGGTTTGGGACTATTTGGGTAGTCTCTAGAAGTCATACTTGTGCTTTGAAACTTGCCCAAGAGGTGTCAAACAATTAAGAAAGCCATTTGGACAAATTGGTAACCCATATGGAGCAAAAATTTATCATTTTAGGAGGCTATACCACTTTTTATCCAAATAAGCTCTTCTTGGTCCAAAATTTGGCATGCATTTAGAGCTTATTAAGATCTTTTTGGTAAGATAAAGTTAGTAATTTTTGGAGGTATGTGGAACATTTGGCAAATTGTTGAAGTTGGAAATTTTTCTGATTTTGTTCCTTGGTACTGTAGCACTGGTTCAAAATTAAATTCTATCACTCATAAGGAAAATAATGTCCAATTGCCATAAAATTTTATATAGAGAAACTAGAGATTTCCAGTGACTTGTCCCAACTAGAAGCACCTCAATTGGTGGTCTAGATAGGGAGATATGAATGTTTGAATATTTTATCCAGTATCAGGAGTTTTGCCCGACCTAAGTTACTGTTCTATTGAATTTCAAGGTCTGGGCTATCTAAGCTAGTTTGGAAATATTTTTTTCCTCTAGCTAACATCCACATATTTCTAGATTGGTATCATTTTCATGGATTGGATTTTTGTAGAATTAATTGGATATTTTCAAAATTTGCTACAAAATTCTGTGACAGTTCTAGAATGCAGTTTGACCTCTGGACCTTTTTAGATATCAAACGTCCTCTGTGATGGATGTTATGGTCTAGAAATATTTTAGCATGAAGTAGACATCTGTAAATTTTTAGAATGGCTAAGAATGCATGTTTTTGATTTTTCTAAAATTAATTATGATTTTTCAAAGTTTGGACAGAAAAGAGGCAAAATGTCTCTGAAAATAAACCTCCATGTTTTATGCTTCATTCCGATTTTTCTTGAGTTGTGAGCTACATTTTATGATGCAAATGAGTTGTATACATGTAATTAAATATGTGAAAGTATAGTATGAGGTCATACGATTCACGTGACACCGAATAGAATTTTTATACATGACACAACACAAAAATAATCAATATTTTAATGCAATTTTCTTGCCTCTCATATGAATTGATTAATATGAGGTATAAAAATAGTATTGAATGAGCTAAGAAATTATGGTATTATAGCCTCCATTCTTTGCTCCTTGGTAGTTCCCTAGATATGGTTAGATACAAAATGGGAGAGAGTGAGATTCAGAGAATCCCAATAGCTTAATCATCCTTCAAATACACTTATATGGCATATTATTGTAACACTATAAAATTTTAACTTATATCAAACTAATCTCATGCCTTAAACCATGCCACTTACATAAGAGGCAAGAAAAATGACATTAAATAATAAATATTTTAGCGTTGCGTAGTGTATAAATTTTTCATTCAGTGTCTCATAGACCATGTGAGCTCATGTACTATATTCTCATATTTAATTACATAGATACAACTTATTTCCATCCCCAAAATTGGCCTAGAGCTCGTGTATGGCAAGGGAATACATAAAATTCATGAATACAATTTCGGCCAGAATTTTCTCACTTTTGTCACAAACTTTGGAAAATCATAACTAATTCTAGAAAAATAAAAATTGTACATTCTTTGCCATTCTAGAAAGCTATACATGTATAATTTATACTAAAAATATGTTCCATCCATGAAACACAACATAGAAAACGTTTGGCATTCATAAATGTACAGAGGTCTGACTGGCTACTGGTACTATCACAGGTTTCTGCTACAAAGTTCAAAAATGTCCAATTAAGTCCACAAAAATCCAATCCATGAAAATGATATTAATATGGAAATATACGAATGTTAGCTAGAAGGAAAAAATAATTCAGACCAGTTTAGGCATGTCCAAGCATTGAAAACTAATCAAACAGTATCTGAGGTCTGTCTAAATGCCTGATACTGGGCAGGAATTTTAAAAAAGTTCATATCTCATTCTTTAGACATCCAAATGAGGTTCTTCCAATTGGCACAAGTCACTGGGAGTGTCTAGTTACTCTTTATAAAATTTCATGGCAATTAGACATCATTTGACCCTTGAGTGATAGAATTCATTTTTAGATCAGTATGAACAGTAACTTGACCAATTTTAGAAAAATTCCCAACTTTGGAAATTCACTAAATATTTCATAGACCTCCAAAAATTCTGATCCTTAGCTTCCAAAAAATCCCTTAACAAGCTCTAATTGCATGCCAAATCTCATATCAGGAAGAGTTCATTTAAATAAAAAGTGGTATAGGTTTCCAATATAGTCAATTTTGATTCATATTGGAGACCAAATGTGTCCAAATGACTTTCTTTGGTATTTGGAACCTCTTGGGCAAGTTTAAGAGTATGATTATGACTTGTACCCAAGTGGTCCCAAACCTCATGCATCTCGATTTTACCATTCCAATTCCACTTATACACTAATGCATCAAACTTTCAAGAAGCAAAATTTGCCATTACATGCTCAATATACATCTAGTATTCACATAACTTAATTTCTCATTTGTACATAACATATTGACATAATTACACATTCTCAAGAGGTCATAGGTCATATACAACAATAGATTACAACAATTGCCATTCATAAGGCCTTAAAGTGACCAAATCTATGCACTTTAATGTCAAACTTTTATCTCTCAAGTGGTTGGCTCCCATTTCCTTGCTCTCTTGGTCCACCTAGCATGTTAGAACATTGGAGATGAGGGAATGAGATTTAAAGAATTCTAATAGCTCATTTTCCTTTCAATCACACATAAAAGATGCAAAACCAATCTTGAAAATGCATGCATGACTAGCATAGGATGTGCAATCATTCAGGAGACATTTTCAAAATTTGAGTAAATCATATATAGCATAAAGACTTGCCAAGTAAATGGATTAGCCTCACCCATTTATTTGTGGATTTTGGACTTGCCTCACCCATTCTTTAAGAGGTTCTTGGACTCAACCTTACTCTTGGGAGTCAACCTCACTTTTGGGAGACTCCTTACTTTGTCTTAACCAATTCTAAGGGTTCTTGGCTCACCTTCACAATAGCTAAGGGTTCTTGATCTCACTACACTCAAGCAAATCAAAGCAAGCATCATAAACATCATTTAGAAACATAATGCATTATTATGGTACCATGGCATTTGAAATCATGCTAAAATACTTTTTATGGCTTAAAATACACATACACACATTCAAAGACAAGCCAAGCATACATTCATGCATGAGAGAAGGAGAAGTGAGCTACTTTGGATGCAACTACACATTTTTCTCCTTGAATCAATGCTCCCTTCCTTGGCCTCACACACATAAAGGTGTGGGAATGATTTCTTTTGGCTTAAACATAATTTATGGAAGCCAATTAGGTTCATAGAATTAGTTGTAAGGCCATACATCTTCCTCACACACTAACTTGGCCTATAAACCCCTTTATGTTTCCAAGAAAACACCTAATGAAGCAACACCTATCAAATAAATTCTAGGCTCCTTTCTTTTCTTTCAAATATGAGTCTTGACTCCTTTTAAGCCTCTTGGAATCATCACACAATTAAACTAAAAAGCCTAACTACATGTTGCTTCTTTAGGTCATATTATGGAACATATAAAGATAACTCACTTTCTATGATTTCTAAATTTTTCCTAAGGCCTCCCTTTATCTTCACACATCATATATGACTCAAAAATGGGCTTGAAGTAAATTAAAACTATCTCTAGGTACCTAAACCCCTCTTGGCCGAACCTAAGAAGCATTATGGCATCAATGGACTTTGCTTTGGTTTCTTGATGGAGGAAGCACATGGGGAGACTTCTAGGGGTCTTAGAAGCTCATTTACTCTCATTTAGGCATAGAAATTAAGGTATCAAATCAAATTTTATAAGGAATATACGAAACCCTAGAATTTACATCTTGAATTTCCATAGTTATTTATTAATTCTTTTTGCATATTCTTATTCTCCACACCCTTTTTCCTAAGAATCACCCTTGATTCTACCTAAAAACCAAGCCCTCCTATGGCTTCTTGAGTGGGGCAAAATATGGGAGAAGAGGAGTAAGGGGTAGCAACCATGGAAGAAGAAATTACCTTATTTTTTCTTATTTTCTCACCTGAATCTTGTCTTCTTTGACTTTCTCTCTTCAAATTTGAATTTTTCCCTTAATTTCTCCCATAAAGCAGATTTATATACTTCATTATAATCATAAGAAATAAAGAAGAATGGAGGAGAAGAGATTTGGAAAAGAAAAAGCATGAAAAACTACCAAAATTCCATACCTTCAAGCTTTGATTTCTCCTCCTCTTCTTCTTCCTCTTATGTGCCACTCTCCTAGGGTTTCCTCTCTGGTTTAGGGTAGAAACATATGAAGGTAAATGAATGGGAGAGTGGGTCATCCTATATATATAAATGGAGGAAGGAAGACTTTTAAAAAATTTTCATTTTGCCCTTTGTTTTTGGCATTGTCATTTCTAATTCATTTTAGCTCCTTTTTGAGAATCGTCTTTTCTATTATAAAATTTAGCTTCCCAATTTAGTAAAATGCTTTTAGAATTACTCAAATTAGAGCAAAAATCTTCTTGAAAGAATCCATCAAAGTTTGGGTACACTGATGTTGGAAAATATCCACCGAAGGGGTTTTAACTGTCCTGGGATTTTCCATGGTTTTCAGGGCCTCTAAGAACCTCGGAGAAATCAAAAATTTTATTTAAAAAGCCCTCTTGTTGAATTCCAAAATTTGCTCAAAATTACAAAAATGCCATTATGTTTCGTAAATTTTTCGTTAAATTTTGTTTCTTCATTCCAGCTCCGTTTTCTTTCTGTCTAAGCTTAGGATTCTCATTTTTAGGAGTTTAGAATGTTACTCAATTTTTTTAGGACCTTAACTAATTCATTTCGAGGGACTTACTTTGAAAACGTGCCCGTTTTCGCCGTTTAACAAAAATCAGACATTACATGTATCATTAGCAATCAAACATCAATCATAAACATATTTATGAAATATAATGGATCCATGGAAGTCAAAATCAAGCTCTAGGAACTTTTGGTCTAGCCTCACCTAATTACTTGGAACTTTTGGATTAGACTTACCTATTTTAGGGATTTTTGACTTGGCTTCACTTATTCTTTGAGACTTTAGGCCTTGTTTCACCCTTACTTAGAAACTTTTGACTTCACCTCACTCAATTCAAAGGACTTTTGGCACAACCTCATTCATCAAGGGCCAATCACATTCCAAATGTATTTTATGAAACATAATAATTCCATATCATCAAACTAATAGCAATAGGCATGTTTCATAGTTCAAACACATGTAAAAGCAATCAATGACAATCAAACATCTAAGATAAGTGTACAAGAATGGATAAAGAGCTATCTTTCTCAAGAATGCACAAAGTTCTTCCTTGGTTTCTTAGCCCTTCCTCTTGGCCTCACACATATACTTGGGAGAGGTTTGATTTTCTTAGCCTAGACATATCAAACAATATAAAAGGTATCAAAGGAACCATCTCTAGCCTCACATAAACCCTACACAAGCCTATTCTAGCTTATGGTATCCATATAGCTCCATTTACTAGCATAATGAAGTAACTCATATAATTCATCATTTTAGCTTCACTTTCTTGCTCAATCTAAGTCACATGACTCTATTTAAACTTATTAGAGTCATTACAAACTCAAATCAAGGAGCTAAATACTAAGTTACTTCTTTATGCATAATGGAACTTTAAACTTCAAACTTTCAAAATATGGTTCCTAAATTCAAACCAATAGTTCATTTGGTGTTTATAATTCATATCTAGTTGGCTTCACTTTATGCATAATGGAATCCTAAACTTCCAACTTTCAAAATATGATTCCTAAATTCAAACCAATGGTTCATTTGGTGTTTATAATTCATATCTAGACCATTTCTATTCTTAGAATCAAAGAAAACTCTCTCTAGGTATCTTATAGAAGCCTTGGCCGAGACACACCTCGAAGGAAACATCCTTGGAGTTTTGTTAATTCTTCTTAGGGAAATGGAACTTGTGAAGCTTCGTAACTTTCTTATGAATTCAATTATACTCTTACATAAGTTAAATCATCATTAGAAAGTTTCATAAATTCCTAGGTCTAATCAAAACCTTAATTTCCATAACTTGTTATCTATAGCTTCTTTTTTAGTTCTATTTATTCTATATGATTCTTCATTCTTTAAAACCCCATTTCCTATCAAGTTTGGACCAAAATCAAACTCATTACATAACACCCTAGGTTTGGCCGAAACATACACATAAGGAGAAGCAAGTTTAGCCATGGTTTCATACCTTTTCTTAAAGCTTATCAAGTGAACTTTCTCAAGCTTCCAAGATTTTCTCCAAATCCTCCCTTCCCTCTATTGAACCAACCATGAAATATCATCATTTAGAACTTCAAAACCATGAAAAAGGAGAGGAGAAAGATGAAAAAGACATTAGTAAGGAGAAGAGCATGAAAAAGTAGTAATTTTTTTAAACCTTTTTTGCTTAATCTTCCCCTTCCCTTTTCCTCCCTTGTGGTGTGTCACTTAAAGATGGTTTTGGTTTTATTTTTGGCTAGATGAAAGTTAGTTAAGGGGTGAGGAAAAAGTGGGGCATGTTACATAAGAAGGGGGAGGCTAGTTATGGCATTTTCAAATTTTCATTTTTGTCTCTAAACTTTGGTTTCTCCAATTGAGCTCATTTCAACTCTTTTTTTAGAATTATCTTTTTCATCATAAAATTTAGGTCCTCTAATTCATAAAATGCCTTTGGTTTCACCCAAATTGTATTTAAAACCTTACTAAATCATCAAAGGTAAGAATTTCATCAAAGGTAAGAATAGGATAAATCACTTTACCTCTTGCTTACTTTCATCTTAATTGGTTGAAGTTCTAAATTATTTTTTTTTATTGTTGGGTAGCCATAGAAAAGGAGGAGAGGCCATTAGGGAAGTCTAGGAGAAAGCCAGAAGTCTTTGGAGGTGAGAAATTAAACTTCTCTCCCTTGAACATAATTAGGCCAATAGTTGTTATGGAATGGAATTAAAATGTATGTGAGTTTTGGCTATGTGTCTTGCACCATATGGATTACTTGAATTGAATTTAGAATAAAAGAAGGAGGGAGTAAAACATGCATAGGATATCTTGACACTAAGTGAAATAATATAGTTAATTAGGTGAAGGAATATTTGTGCTTGATTGCCATAATTGGGAGAACACACTAAGGTTAGGAAAGGAAATGGTTGGTGAGCCTACTTGCAATACAACGTATGCTTAAAGGTTGGACTTTAAGGTTTTGAGCTTAGCATAATTAATCCTAATGATATTAAATTACTAGGGAGAAGAGAAAACAAAGGTTTGCTTAATCATAAATTAATAATTTCTAATTTTTCAATTGTCAGAAGTGAACTATGATTTACTATATTAAAATTTGTAGCTTAATTTTGTTTTGAACCTTGGCTATGACTTGTCCTTAATTAAGGTATTGTATGATTAAAATTATAGGGAAAAAATTGTGTCAACAAGGGCTAGGGATTGAATTAACAAAACCGTGGTGACGGAATAGGTAGTTAACACCGTATTTAGTTTGTATATTTATTTAGTTGCATTGAAATAAATTCCTAAAATTTCTATGCTATGCATAGTTGAATTTATGTCCATTTCCTAATTAAAATGGCTTTTATGGGCATTAACCCTTTGTTGTTAGCCAATGACCCAAGTACACTAATCTAACAAATGAAGGTATACTACTATTTGGCAATCAAATGGCTTCTGTACTAAAATTGTGCATCGAATGTATCATGAATTATGCTCAGTGCTATTTATATAGATATGTCTTGAATGCATTATTAACTATTAGAATTACTGTCTCATTACAAAGCTAACTCCTTTCTTAGGAAATAGTTCTATAGCTGACGAAGCTAAATCAGCAGAATTTAGATAAATAAAACATTAAGTTACATATCGTTGATATCATTCGCCTCTGGAAACCTTTTGAAAAATTTCAAAGTTAAAGCATGAATTTAGTTTGGACAATGTAGTTTCACTCTTATAGGTCTTTATCTTGGATCTGTTGATGTATGAGCAACTTTCCATTTAGTCTGATAGTAGTATTTGACAGAAATACTGTTGTATATGGAGTAATTTAAATTATCATTTTTACATGAAACTAATTATCATAATTTTGGGAATAGCTCTAAAATGTGTAATATACTTGGTTAGTGTCAGAGAACTAAACTTGAAACTCTATACAGGGATAATTTGGGTTTTAGTTAAATAAAAATAGAGTAAAACAATATAGGATGGTGAGTTTACCTCCAATCCCAAACTATCTAATGTTTGGGTTTTGTTGAGGCAATTGGAGAGGAATTTCTGAGTCCAAATTTTATAATGAGTACTTCAATATTTGAACTTAGAATGTGGAAAATTATAGAGTTTTTAGAGTAGGTTAAATTCATGAAACCATGCACTAACATAACCATACTTTTGTACTAGATAGCTTTGAGCATAATTGATAATAAATCTTGTTAAATAGGTAAATGAAGGAGTTAATGCATGAAATTTTAGGGGAAGTATCTAAGACATATAAACTTAGGTATGAAAAGTTTTAGAATTTTTGGAGTTCATTTTCTAGGCTAATTAAATTGAATACAACAAGAACAATATTCAACAAGTTCAAACTAGGTAGGGTCCTAAATGGGTTTGGTCAATGGGTCATCTATAGGAATTTTTGAAAACTGTTTTAGTGGCTTTTAATTAACATTATAAGAGAGCATTCCACCAAATTTTATGATTTTTGGATGATATTTAATGGGGTAAAGAAATTTCACAACAATCAGCCTAAAAAAATAAGGTTAATTATGTCTCCATTAGTTCCCAATTCTCTACAACAAAAGAATGATTGTTACGATAAAAAGAAAATAAAGTTACAAACCTGCGTGTCTTGATAATGTATTAAAAATCCTCTAAGTATGAAATTTTGGTATTAAAGTAATGATTTCAGAATTTCTTTTTGATCAGAACTCTTTGTTGTGGAAAATCTACATATTATATAATTTGATTATTGTGGATTTCCTCTTAAACAATGTTGAATGAGTATCTTACTAATATTGTTGCTTGCTATATGTATGAATTTATGTGTATAATAGGTTGGCATGGCTTTGGGGAGAACTTAAACTAAGATTTTAGAAGAATTAATAGCAACCATACAATCCACGTCATATAGGTTAGAAAAACAGGCAATCAAATAGGCTGCCACTGTTGAGGCACTTGAACAAGTATAGGAAGCTTTGAGGGAGAGAGAGAAGGACAAAAATATAAAGAGAAATACCATAGAGGAGGGTAAGTAAAAGGAAAATCATGAAATGCTATAGGAAAGAGAGCCTAGTATCAACCTTATCCTACCAGTTTTATCCCATTTTCGAAAAGCCCATCCCCCAGTATTTCAAGGAGATTATAACCCTACTAAGGCAAAAAGGTGGATTATGCAATTAGAAAAATATTTAGGGTTATGGATTGTATATTAGAGCACAAAGCCTTGTTGGTAGCTTATATGCTTGAGGGAGAGGTGAGTTTTAGTGCAAGAGTGCAGAGAGAACCTTGATAGCCAAAAGAACCCTACTCAATTAGGAGACCTTCTAGAAAGTATTCTATGAAAATTATTTTCCCCTTTTAGTGAGAAGTAGGATGGAGGTGGAGTTTATTATGTTAGTGTAGGGTGATATGATGGTAGATCAATATGTAGCCAAACATATAGAGTTGTCCAGATTTTCTTCTCACCTGAGAGACCATGTCGATAAGGCTTGTAATGCTTCTAAGTTAGAACAAGTACTTTGACCAAAAATTAGAGATAGAGTGATTACCCATAGATAGAGAAATTTTGAGGAGTTAGTTGAAACCTATAGGTTGGCAGAAGAAAGTATCTAAGATGTAGAGGAAGAAAGGAAGAGAGTGAAGTCAGAAAAAGAGAGAGGGAAGGTAATCCTTTCCAGAGAGGGAATGGGGGAAAAATTTGGAATAAGAAATCGAGAAAAAGTGGAAACCAATTTAAAAGGAAATAGCAAGGCCAAGGTTCTGTAGTGAGAATATACAATAAATGTGGCAAGAACTTAGATACAGCTCTTGCAAAGACAATAAGAATGTATGTTTTAGATGTGGGCAGCTAGGGCATTTTTCCCAAGACTGTAAAGTCTAGAAGGAGCCATCCCTAGAAGCCAAACTATAAACACAAGGCGAGTATTTGCTCTAACATAGCAAGAGGCGGCTTAGTCACCTAGTTTGATCGATGGTCCGATCTTAATTAATAATTGTATTGTAAATGCACTATTTGACTTTAGGATAACCCACTCATTCATTTCATATGATTGTGCTAGGAGTTTGGAGTTAAGAATTAGCATGTTACCATTTGATCCCATAGGTGGATATATTGCTACTTTTCATGTTTGTTTAAATTGTGTGATTGAATTTGATAAACAATCCATTACTCTTGATTTAGTATGCATCCCTATGAGTGGTATTGACCTTATCATTGGCATGGACTAGTTATCTGCAAATAATGCTATTCTTAGTTGCTCTCATAAATTGATTTCCTTGCTTGTTTGTATTTCTGATTCTCAATCTTCCATTGAGTTCCCTATATTATCCATTACCCAGGCTGAGTGTTACCTTAGGAAGGGTTGTCAGGGGTTTTTAGTCTTCTTTTCTCTATAAAATTAATTTTATTGCTACTAATTTAATTTCAAACCCATAAACAAATTTATTTTTCTCTATGAAATCCTAAAATAATTATTTTTTCTCAATAAGTTTTTATTTATTTTCTCTTTAAATTCCTAATTTAATTATTTTTCTCCAAAGTTCCTTGATTAAATTATTTTTCCTCAATAATCCATATTAATTGATTTCGGGATGTACATTAAAAGTGGCTAGATCCTTTTTTCTTACCTTAAATGCACCTAAGCATTACTGGGAAGAAGCTATCCTAACTGCCACTTATCATATTAAGAAATACCATTTTATGTTCTAAACTTCATCTCACCCTATCAAAAGTTGCTTGACACTTACCCAAACACTTAACAAATATCTTCCTTTTCTTTTAAGATTTTTTGGTGTACTGTGTTTGTTCATAATGATCATGGTGGAAAGTTGGATTCCTATGCAATTAAATGCATATTCATTGGATATTTATCCACCTAAAGAGGATATAAGTATTATTCACTAACCACCAAATGTTTATACACCACCAAGAACCTTACTTTCTTTAACAATCAATCTTTTTACTCCCAAACACCCATTCAGAGGTAGATACATACTTAAAACAAAGAATGGATGTTTGTGAATATACCTAAACATGAAACTAGTGACCAAATCTAAGATTAAACCATCCCAAATAGACTTAACAACCCTAAAAAGATGTAACCTCCCTTCTGATTGTGATCAAAATAGGCCTAAAATAACTACCCTAAATAGACCTAACCTCCCTTTTAACCATGTCAACAACAGGCCTAAAATTACCTCTTTCCACCTTGACCCAAACCTGAACTTACCCATGGCCTATCCTAATGTCTCACAACAAAAATATGTGCATGTTTATATGAGGAAACTACAAGTATAAAGAATAGAGCAACATACTTTAAGGGCCGTTTGAGATGCCAAAAATAGCACATCTTAAGGAAGGTCAAACCATTTCCTTTCCTTTAAGTTTTGAAGAGGAGTTAGACATGACCATTGCCTTGAGGAAAGGGGTAAGGAGCTACATTAAACATGCAATTAGCAATTTTGTTTTGTAAGACATGCCTTTGTAAACAACATTACATTTAAGAAAATTCCTAAAGAATTTTTGAGGTTATAATGAAGGAAGAATGAAGGATTGCCATTTAATAGGAGTTAGTTGCTCTTAAGGAGAATAAGACATGGAAGATAATTGATCTTGCATTTAAAAAGACCACTATAGGTTGCAACTAGATATTTATATTGAAATATAATCTGAATGTTAATATCAATAGGCATAAAGCTAGATAGGTAGCTAAAGGGTTCACACAAACCCACGGCGTAACAACCCTAACTATTTTCTAAGCTAATTAAGCATAATTCTATTCTTAATCAAGTGCACTTTAGGTCTAAATTGGTTAATGAGTAAGCAAGGGATGCAAATATGGGAAAATTTGAACTTTTAAATAATTAATATTCACTATCAAGTTGTACAACAGGATTATTGTTCTTAGGAATTCAAAATTCTCATTAACAATTTTTGTTGCAACCAAAATACCTCTAAGTAGCCTAAAAACTCATATATGTTAGACTAAAAGTTATTACTCATCACTACAATGGTGAAAAATAGGAATTAATAGTTAAATTTGGGGTTTCAAGACTTAGGCAGTGGCTTAAAATAGTTGCGTTGTAGCTAACTTGGCTTCTGGAATCTCTAAAAACTAAATTCTACATTTACGCCACAACTTGAAGGACTTATGTTGTGGCTAAACTTGGGTTTAGACCAATTTTTCACACAGACACGATTTGCACTACGGCAAAAAATATTTTTGCCATGGCCAACTACTTGCGTTGCGGCCAAAATACTTATACCATAGCCAAATTTGCCTTTGGATGCTAGTGACTACTATCTCATACTAGTAATCACATATAACATGTTAATAGCCAATAACACAGAGAAAAGCCTATCCATAGTGCCACTCCTAATTGAGCACAACCTAGGCTCAGTGTATTCATGAGTTTGATCATAACTTGGTACCTAATCAAAGTACAATGCACGGGAGACAGCTGCACCACAGCTCCACCAAGGACACGCTCACAATCCACAACCACAACAAGTCAAGTAGCCAATCAATCATTTAGCATTTCAAAATCATACATGTGTAGCAAATATTAGATTAAAATGAGCATATATATGAAATTAGGAAATTAAGCCCAGTTACCTTAATGAAGCACAATTACTTTTCCTCTAGTTACCAACATAATTCAAAGGCCCACCAAGCCTATAACAAGTATAATTATTATCATTTAACCATTATTAATAAAAGAGTTTCTTATTCATTGATCTATTTTATCAAGAATCCATTAAAAATTACTTACCCAAATTTCCAAAGAGTCCATGGCACCAATTTAAGGTTAAGACACTAAAAACTCACAATGAGTCACTCCCAACATCTCCATTTTCGCACATGTAAAAGCCATGAACTAAAACTCAATCCAAATGATAGAAATTTAGCACATATGTAATACTTTAACCTCTTAGCCACTATACCATGGTCTCATTATCCATCTTAATGCATTTCATATGGATTGGAGCACAAATATATAGAGATACAACACTTTCCATGAAAAAGGCAATAATTTAATAGTATTAATGGAATTACGTAAGATATATTTTCTTTCATTTATGCCCCATGGACCATGTGAACTTATCAATATCATTTTCCATTCATAACACATCCATACAAGTCATAACCATTTAAACTACATGTCACAAATTCAATGATTTGCTCTTGGGTTTAGATTCTAGCTTTTTGATGCAAACTTTGAAAATTTATAACTAATTTTAGAAAAATTAAAATTAAGTAAACCATACCATTATGAAAAGATGTGGATGTCTAATTTTGTCTAAAAATAATTCTAGACCAATGCCATGGCCTTAAACACACGAAAATTGATGGAACAGTAACTTAAGTTAGGCCGCATTACTAGTACTATCATGCAACTTCAAAAACTCATTTCTCCCTCTACAGATATCCACATGAGGTGATCTTAGTGGATATGGAAAGCTTATGGTGTCTAGTTTGTGTCTATAAAATTTCATAAGTATTGGACTTCATTTGGCCCATGTGTGACCTAGAGAAACAAACTAACTAAATGAATAGTAACCATGCCATTTTTGCATAATTTGGCCAATTTTGAAAAATCATAATAAATTCTCTAGAGCTTCAAATTGAGTGATCTTTGGCTCTGTGAGAAGCTCTAGATGAGACCTACTTGCTAGTCAAATTTCATGGAAAAACAAATTCATTTGGTCACACTTTGGTTCAACACATAAAATGGTCAAATTTGAAGTTTCAAATGGGATTTTAAGCCACCAAAAGCTCTTGAATTTCCACAACCACTTAAGCAAGTCTAAAAGAATAAATACCATATATAAAAGCATGATAAATGATCCAATTCATCATGGAGCTCAATATCACCTTGCCACTTACATATATACATATAAACATCATATCACATAAGAGCAAATGAGTGGTAAAAATTTACATTCTCATTTATCTAGCTTCCACATTGATACATACACCATTTATATACACATTAAAACATGCTCAAGGGTTTTGCATCATATATACATCTCATGGTTACATAGTTTGACATCAAAATGCCATCAAAATGCCTATTTTTTATAACTATTTGTCAAAGTCTTGATCTTCAAGGTTGTTGGCCTCCATTTCTTTGTCCATTTGGATCATCTAGACATGATTAGACATATGTGAGGGAAGAGTGCGATTCAAAGAATCTCAATAACTCTTAACCCATTCAAGCATACATAATGGATGCTAAAACATGTCAAAGAATGTATGCATGATATTCAAGCAACTAGTGAACATGTATAAGGCATTCTCCTTGTCACATAAGCTCATACATAGCAAACATAAGCTCTCAAGGGCATTGGTTTAGCCTTACCCATTTTTCTTGCGATTTTTGGATTTGCCTCACTCACTTTTAAAGGACTTTTGACTTAGCCTCACTCTTCTTAAGACTTTTAACTTTGTCTCACCCATTCCTAAGGACTTTTTTGGCTCATTCTCACCTATGCTAAGGGACTTTTGGCATCATCAAACCCATGCAAGCCATAAAGCCATCATAAACACATTTCAAAAAACATAATGGTACCATAAGATGTAAGCATAGGCTAGAAATATTTCTCATGGCTCAAACATATACACAAATACTCAATGACAAGAAAGCAACTAAGCTATGCATGTGAGAAAAGTTAGAGAGCTACTGACGATCATGTCGCGTAACCACCAAAATAAAATTAGGTTAGATTAAATTTTATAGTTAGTGGCATAACCTAGGTCATCTCCCTTGGAAATGAAATTCAATGTTCAATTAGGTTTTCTAAGTGTATAAGGATCCTAGAACTACTTAATTTAAATGGGGTTTGTAATCTAATTAAACTAATTAAAATGAAATTGAAGTAAAATTCCTAATCACTACCTAATTATATGAATTGTGGTTGAATGATAGACATGTGACTAGCTTTGGAATTGTCCCTTGATATCCACTATCCTTATCCTAATTCAATTTTGATTAATTATGGTCTAAGAGTCCCTAATTATGTTCATAACAATGTATCTTGAGTTACCACTCAAGAATCAAGAGATTAATAATCTAAGGTTGAATTAAAACCTCAATCTCACATCAAATCATTAATTCTTGTCATTAGGATCAATGACACACTAAATTTGATTGATTAATGGATCAATTAGCCTCTGAATTATTACCCTAAGATGTTTAATTAATCAATTAAACTCTAATGAATCCTTAAATTAGAAAATTAAGCACTCAATTTCATTCATGTATTTTGTCAAACACCTTGATTGCAAACATGAAAAATTAGAGAATAATGAAAAATTCAGTACTTAATCAACCTATTAATCACTAAAAAAGTATCCTAATTAGTGTCTAACCAGCCACTAATTACAAACAACACAAATTCCTAATCAAATACATCTCAACCAAGCATGTACAAGAAAAAGGAAAAGTGTAGAAAATTAAGAAAATCTTAGCCAAAATTCTATTTGTAATATATGGATTCAAGCTTCAACCAAGAGTCTCCTCCTAGCTAGCCATAAGATAGAGATTTAATGCTTTATTGAAGGTGGAATAATGGTGGAGAATGGAGTGGAAATGTCCTACGGATGAAAGGGATGGAGTGGTGAGAAAATGACGATGGAGTGGCGTTAAGTGTGTGTTTGGAATGCGTCTCTAGATGGGTGATTTATTCGATGGAATAATGGATGATGTCTGGCTGCCTTTTGCCCAAATGATTTAATAATTCACGTGCCCCTCTTTAGCTCATTCACATGCTTCATTTAATGGTCACGTGCTCATTTAAAATCAGCTTATGCATTCTACAATTAGCAACTTAGGTTTCATACACTATTCACATCATTTTCTAAATGTTTCCCATGCCACTTTCCATGTCATTTCTCTTCATTCCCAGCTCATTTTTTCTACTGTTCTTCTTCTCTAACCCATAACATTCCTTCTGCCAGTTGTTGTGTGTTACTTCATCACATAAATCTCCATTCCATCTTCTCTTCAAGTAGCCAGCTGGATTCGTGCTTCCTCTCCATGTTAGATTTGTGTGTGCGGTCCTTCCTATCTAGATCTTTTAACCTATAGCTCTCTTTTATTATTTTCCTTCTTATAACTTGTAGGTTCTTCTCGCTCTTAGCTCCACTTGAATCTTTTCTTAAAGCTCTTCTTTCTCCTCACCAAAATCGTGATTGCATCCTTTGTTCCCTGTCGATTCAATTCTAATCTCTAAAACCCATACCTTTTCATGTGTTTTCCTTCCTCTATGCTTCTTCCTCCCAACTCTTGCTTCATCATCTAGTTGTTACGTGTTGGTGCTTGTGGCTTACATGTGTGCTTCTTCTCCATTTATTTCATTCTTTCCTCTCATAACCTGTAGATTAAGTGAGTGCTTCTTCTTTTATTCCTCCTCCATGTCAAAATTTCATGGTTGTTTGAAGTCAACTTCGCCCCTTTCTCTTCATTCTCCGCGTGCTTCTTGACTGAATTTCTTCCACGTTAGCTCCTTACTTGCAAACTCATAGCTTTTCTTCCCTTAAATCCAGTCCATGTTCTGCCTTTTTACGTGTTTATTCTGGTCTTGGTTCTCACATCTTCTTCTCTTATCTATGCACATAAAACCCAAGCTTCTCATTAAAAACCCATAGCTTAGAGATAGCTTCCTTATATGCTCTTTTGCTTTATTGAACTCGTGACTCCTCCACCCATGCTACTTGTTCCTTCCAGCCTTAAGTGAGTCTTTGTTCCACTCCTCTCCACGAGCTCATAACTTTGTATGTGTTTTGTAATACCTCCCTATATAATGCCTTTTCTACTACTGATGCCTCATATAGGACTTAGAAGAGCATTGGAAATTTAAACTGATGAAAATTTTCTTCCCCGACATATGTTTTCTGAACTTGCTCATACAATTTTACTATTCATTTGGTCATTCCCATAACATTGTCTAACTTTGAAAATAATTAATTAATTATAGAAAAATCGTATGAGGTTGGTTCAAGGCTCTAATTCAAGCTCTCTAAGTCCTTTACAAGGAAAAAATACTTACTGAATAGAATACATATGAATTTGTATAAAAATATCCTTACAAAAATCGGATGATTTTTACCCCTCCTTTAACATATTATTGTATTTATATTGATTTGTCCTTACATGAGTGCATGTATCTTTGCATTCTAGGCACGAAGCCATATTCTCTTTACTTAAGAGTCGAGTATATACATGGTTCTCTATTACATACCTAAGTACCTTACAACACCATAGCATAACTTATACATACAAGAATTCAAGATACTTAATTACATGACCAAATTGTGATACATAAAAGAAAAGTCCTCAGTTTATGCCTCCACACCTTTTGCCCTTTCTTTGCTTGAGCTCGGACCTAATATAAGTTATGTTTGGGGTGAGATTATGAAATCTCAGTAGTAGTAAACCAATCTCATCCACAAGCTAGCATGTCTCATCTTATAGCATAAATGGTATTCAGTATAACATAATACTCATCATTATACCAACACACAAGCTTAAAGAAAGAGAAAGGAAAACTACTACCTTAGAAATCTTGCTCTTAAGCTTTAGGACTCGACCCATTTACTCTTAGAGTTTCCAAACAATTATCAAACCCTATAATCATAATGATAATTCATTACAATTAACACATGGACCCAAAATTCTAAAGTAATATAGCCCTTTTAACTTAATAGGACCATTGGAATTGGAAAATCTAACTTCTTCCCTTCCAATTGATTATGGACGAATAGTATGTATTTCTTGGCCAAAATTTATCAATTTTATTCCATAAGTTTTAGGGGCTTTCTTTTAGGTATTCCTAGCTAAAAGCACCCTTTTGAATCCATTGGAAGGGATAAAATTATCAAATTCCAGCCCCAACAATACGTTTTGTCATAACATAAGCTAGCTCTGTTTTAGGTCCGAAAGTGAGTTTCTTTCGTTCTAAAAATTCCATAGCCTCTTCCTTTATGTTTTAGGGCTTGAAATTTGGAATACATGACTTTAAGACATTAAAAAAATGCCATAAAAAGTTTGGGAAAATTTAGACAGCATCTCCCCAACATTTTCATTTTCCCAAAAATTTACAAGCTTTATGTTTTTCAAGGCTCCAACAAACAACAAAATGGATGAGCTCATGTGCCCTCCATAGCAAATATATAAACTCCATTCCTAAGCCTTCATATTCAACATATAAACTCAATTTCTAATGATCCATATGCTATCCAAAAGTGACTCATAACTAGGGTTTAACAAAACTAACTTAAAACATGTGATTTTCAAGTGCAAGGTGGAGAAAACTTACTCTTTAAGCTTAATCCTTGCTTCTTTTGCTTTTCTCACTCTAAAATCCTTTCTCTCCCCACTTAAAGCAACACTCCACCATGAAGAAAAGATGAATATGCAGCTGCTCTTTGGAGAAAATGGTTGGAGGATGGAGAAGATAAAGAAATTTGGTGGAGAATGGTGGTAATTTTGCTTTGTTTCACTTCTTCTCCCACTTTTTCTCCCTTTCTCTCTCTCTTCACAGTTTTCTTTCTTTCTCCCTTGTGTGTGGTGTGAAAATGGTGGATGGAGGTGAAGGAGATGAATCTAATGAAGTTAAATGGTCATACTAAATTTGGACCCTTAGATTAACCTTTTCAAGATCAAATCTTAACCTTTCATTCCTTTTTCTTTTGATTTTCTAATTTCATAACTAAATATCTTTTTCCAAAAATTCTTGGCCACACACTTGGAAGCCTTTTCTTAGCCCTTAAGTCATGGTTAGTAACCATGGTTAATTTCTTTAACTCAACCATGGTTAACTTTTAACTTAACCATAGTTAGTTTCTAACTTAACCATGGTTAGTTCTTTAAAACAACTAAAATTCTTTCCTCTTTCCTTTTTCTTTTTTTTATTATTTATATTTGGGTTTCATCTTCTCTAAAACCCTAATTATATCTTCTCTTCTCTTTTGGGTCTTTAGGATCGGCTATTGGGCCTTACAGCTATCTAAAAATCAGTATTCGGGCCCAATTAAGGTTTTACAGTACAATGCTTACCTTTAGATTTTCTACAATTTATAAATATGATTTCCTCTATTTGCTGGCCATACTAAGCTTTAAACATAGATCAGGGGCCCTTAACCTCAATCCTCATAAATTTCGGTGTTAATTGGACACCCGGGTCTTATAGGTGTAATTTTCACCGTTTTGTATTATGATTGTGCTATAAAATTTTTATTTACTGCAATTTAGTCTCTGAAACTCCTTCAGGATTTCTTAGCCCTTTAGCTATTTTTTATTTTTGTAGTTGTCATGACTTCTTTTTTCTATTTTGCTCATAATTATTGATCGGGCTAACTGGATCCCGCCCGGCCATCTGGATAACTTGGCCTCATTAGACTCGTCTCATCAAATGGAGTTTAACCATGGGTCATGGATTTCTGATATTCTTGCCCAATTTTCTAATAATCGTGCCTAAAGCCATGAATATAGGGTGAAACTAGAATTCTCTGAACTTTCAGGTAATTTATACATCTTGCCTTGCTCATAAATTTTTTTTTGCATTTTGGTCCTTGGCTC
The DNA here is from genome assembly GCA_026724425.1 of Erythrophleum ivorense. NCBI lineage: Eukaryota > Viridiplantae > Streptophyta > Magnoliopsida > Fabales > Fabaceae > Erythrophleum > Erythrophleum ivorense. The sequence goes on along the minus strand of JAIUCV010000004.1, from coordinate 19,707,222 downwards.
TTCGGGACCTTTTTCTGATCTTTTTTTTTTCATCTATTTTAGCCCTAATTTTAGGGCACCTCTGGCCTTGACTTATCATTATTAGAGGTCTAAAAGATTATTCTAATTTCATTAGACTTTAATTTACTCTATTTGGGGGACTTCCTTTTGTACCCGGTGAATTTCGTACGTTGACGGAGAAACCATATGTTACGTTTCTCGTGTTTCCTTACATTTTCTTGGATTTTCAGAAAACTGGATGTTACATGTTTCTTTTTCTCCCATGTTAACCTATAGCTTTGTGTTGCTTCCTAGCTTCATCTCTGTGCTACATATGTGTGTGAGTGTATGGAGGTGTAACCATGTGGAAAAGAATTTGTGCAAGGGTTGGAATGCATGAATGAGATGAACATGCTACGTGGAATGTGCATGAAATAGAACCCATGAATGATGCATCCTCTTTCATAAAAAAATCCCTCTTTCTAGTTACAAAGTGTGGCTTCCTTCATGTAGTTTAGCTTTTGATTCAATCTTGAAGCTTCAATCATTTTCCAAATTAATTTCCATCCTTAAAATTCCCATTGCCCAACAAAAAATCTGCACAAATAGTAAGAAAAATTCAATAGGAAAAAATTTACAAAATTATTTAAAGAAATTTCTGCATTAAAATTCTAAAATCTTGTAAATAATTTCCTTCAGTGCAAAAATGGCCACTAAAATCAAATTCCACCTAATTAAACCCCTAAAGCCATATTTGATCATTAAAATGCCTAAGTTAGGAGAATTAAAATATATAAAAATCATGCTTATCAGCTACCTTGAAGCAAGAACTCAACACTTTTTTCTTAGCTATTCCTCCCTCTTTTTGGCCACATACTTGCAATTAGGTGGAGCTTGATTCCTTTAGCTTAACCACATTAAATAGGACACAATTACATCATGGAAGCAAGCTCTAGCATCACACACTCTCTATGGAAGCTCACATTGTTCTATGGTTACATAATGATTTCATATAAGACCTAATGAAAATGAAGATCTTGGCTCCATTTTCTCCTTTTACCTAGGTCTCTTGACTCCATTTATGCCTCTTGGAGTCATCACAAACTCATTCCTAAGAGCTTAGATACAAATTGCTTTTTTAAGTCTTATTTTGGAGCCTACACTTCCATCACACAAACCAAGGCTTCTAAATTTTTTTCCAAGCCTTCTTTTGATGTTTTTCTATCATATTTAGTCCCTTTCTACCCTTAGAAAAATTTAAAACTCTCCTTAGGTGCTTGAAAGAGCTTAGGGCAAGACTATGAAGGCTTTTTGGACCCATAGAGCTAGCTTTATTCTCTTGAAGGGAATGAGGCTTTCAAGGTGTCTTAAGAACCCTTATATACTCTTAGACAATTAGAAGTACTACCTGAAAGCTTCATACATGCCAAGGTGCAATGAAAACCCTAGGTTTTGGAAACCTAATTTCTAATGCTTCTTTTTTGAATTTCTTTGTATATTCTTGTTTCTCTCCCTTAAAAACCTAGGTTTCATGCTTGGTTTAGGTTAGATTTTGGTCCCTCTTGGTTGTTCTATATAAGGCCAAAATACCTTTTAAGGAACAAGAAGAAGAAAGCATGGAAAGCTAGGATACCTACATTGATTCAAGCCTTTTCTAAGAGTCTTCTCCTTTACTTTGGCTCCTCCTTGGAATTTTGAACTTCTTTCCTCTCAACATAACTCAAAATAGATCCAAATCATACACTAAAACCATGGAAAGAAAGAGGAGAAGGAGGAGAACAAGTTTGCTAAAGGGAGGAGCTTGAAATTTCAAGGATTTTCTTACCTTTTCTTAGGTTTTTCTCCTCCCTTGAAGCTCCCTCTTGTGTGCCCTTCTTAGTAGAACTTCTCCCTAGTTTTAGGTAGAAATTAGGTTAGCCAAAAGTGAGGGAGAAGTGGAGCACCACCTATATATAGCTAGGGATCCTTAAGAAGCTTTTCAAAATACTAAATTTGTCCTTCATTCTTGGCTTTTTCGTTTTAAGCTCATTTCAACTCTTTTTCAAAAATTATCTTTTCCATCATAAAATTTAAGTTTTTGAACCTATAAATTATCTATGGAATCACTCAAATCGGGTCTAAAACCTTCTTGAACAAAAGGGTCAAAGTTCGAGCTTATCGATATTTTAAAACGTAAATTGAAGGGGTTTTAATTGTTCTAGGGGTTTCTATAGTTTTTAGAGCCTTTGAAAATCTTAGGAAACCCAATTTGTTTAAAGATCCCTCTTCTAAGTTTTCTAAAAGTTGCCTAAAATTATAAAAATACTACTGCATTTTGTCAAATTTTCTTTAGCTACTCTGGATATGGTTTTTGGGCATCCTAAGCCTTGATTTCTAGTTTTGTAATATTTATAATTTTATTCTAATTTTATTTGATCTTCACTGATTCATTTTAGATGGCTCTTTTATATATCTAGCTCGTTTCCATTGTTTTTATGAAAAATGGGTGTTACAACATACACGCCATAAAAGAAGAGGAAACACTTACCTATACATCTAAGAGGTTAAACGAAGTAGGTTGAGCTTTAACTACTAAGAACATACCATGGGTCATTCCTAAAACTTGGATTTTCATACTTACAATCAACTATATACCAAAGTCAGCCTATATGATGAAATTTGAGCAAGGTTACACTACAAAATGAAGGCAAACACTTACGTAATGGCTTCGTTAACTCTAAACTCCAAAAGTCTTTCAAGGAATCATCCAAACACCAAATTTTTAGATTTGAGAAAAAGATGAAAATCCACCAAACTAGAAACTAATTAGACTAAAATGAAAAGGAGAATGAGATGGGCATGTTTTATATAGATTACCTTTGTCAAATCTTCCCTTAAAAGTGAGAAATGGTGGAAGAATGCAGAAAAATCCTGGCCCCTTTTCTCAAGTGCGAAAACAGCTTTCTTGTTCTATAGAACTCTCAAACTTCAATACCTAAATAATGAAGTGATAAGTCTCATAGGGTTTTAGAGTAAGTGGGTTGGTCCACTGGGCCCAATATTACCCATGGTATGATCTATTTTTAGAATTGGACCAAGGTTTATTAGGTTTGATAGAGTTGGGTCACATTACAAGAGCTAGAGTAGGTCTAAATGGATTGGGCTACCATAAAATGGGGATTAGGCTTCTACATAAGGTTCTTGCCATAATTAAATTAATTATAGGGCCCAAGCAATCAATGTTTCCTTTTACTAAATTAATTTCTCTAATTGGGCCTATAATTATAATTAAATCCATTTTTACCCAATAATGGCCAAAAGTTATTATTTGCCTCAAAAGCCCAAAAATTCTACTTCCTTAAAATTCATGTTCCCATAATTTTCTTTAAATTTCTTGTATTGATCCCATAATTATTATTAATAAATTTCGAAGTGTTACATATGGGATTGATTACTAGGTGACCTTTGCACTTATGGCAAAATTCAATATTATTAAAGTGTTACTCTTTATTAGTCCAAGCCTAGATTGGCCTCTCTATCAGTTAGACATTAAAAATGCATTATTGAATAGAGATTTGAAGGAAAAAGTCTACATAGAGATTCCTCAAGGGGTGGTGTATGGAAGTGACAAAAGAAGCATATGTAAGCTTTATAAATCTTTATATGGTATTAAGCAATCACCTAGGGTTTGGTTTGAGAAATTCACTATAGTGGTTAAGACTCAATGGTACAAGTAGTGCCAAATTGATCACACCTTGTTTCTCAAACAAGGGTCAAACAAAAAATTAGCAAGCTTAATTGTGTATGTTGATGATATAGTAATCACTAGAGATTATGTTGATGAGATTGATAGGTTGAAGAAGTCCCTTACAAAGAAATTTAAAGTTAAGAATCTTAGTTGCTTGAGATACTTCCTTTTCATGGAAGTGACTCACACTAAAGAGGGCATTTTCATTTCTTAAAGGAAGTACACTTACTTGAAGATACTAATATACTAGGACATAAGCCTACAAACACTCCTATGGAAGCTAATTACAAGCTTGGTCTCAAACTAAAGAGTTCCCTAGTAGATACTAGGAGATATTAGAGAGACTTATAAGGAAGCTGATTTATTTAACTTATACCCATCTAGATATCAGCTTCTCAGTTAGTGTCATAAGTTAGTTCATGAATCAACCTAATGAGAAACATATAAAGACAGTGTATAGGATCTTGAGATATCTTAGGAATGACACTTGGTAAGAAGTGTACTTTAATACATATTAGGTTAGTTCATTAGTTGATAGGAGATCAACTACTAGTTATTACAACATTGTATAGGGGGACTTGGTTACTTAAGAAAGTAAAAAATAGCCTATGGTTGCTAGAAGTAGTGCAGAGATTGAATTCCAAGCTCTCACTTTTGGAATATATAGAGGAATATGGATTTTAAAACTTCTTAATGAATTAAAATTTAGTGTTGACTTGCTAATGATGGTGTTATGTGATAATATGGCAACAATTAGAATTATGAAGAATCCCATTCATCATAATCAAACAAGCATGTTGAGATTGATAGACATTTCATCAAGCAGAAGATTTACATAGGTCTTATCAAAGTGAATTATGTCTTGTGTGGATCTCAGATAGCAGATGTACTAATCAACGTGTTGTCAAAGATGAAATTTGAAGAATTGAACCACAAGATATGTAATAACCTTAACTCCTAATTAAGCTAATTATACATAATTGTATTTTTACTCCATTGTAATTAATATTCAATTTGGATAAAAAGTTAGCAGTAGATAAAAATACAGAAAAATTTGAACCTTTAGATCATCAATATTTACCAATAAGGCATACAAGAGGATTTATGTTCATAGAAAATCAAAATTCTCATTAACACTTTTATCTCCACCAAAATACCTCCAAGAAACATAAAAACTTATATATATGTTAGATTGCTAACATGGTGAAAACTAGGATTTAATAGCTAAATTGGGCATTTCAAGACTTAAGCCATGGATTAGAATGGCTAGTTTGTGGCCAATTTGGCCTTTAGAACTTCTAAAACCAAAATTTCATACTTGCACTATGACTTAGAAGACTCATGCTGAGGCTAAACTTGAGCTTGGAATCAAGACCTCATAAAACATGATTCTCGCCATAGTCTAGGATGTTCATGCCACCATGAGATTACTCTTGGCTAGCACTCATACAAATCCACTTAAGTTTCACTGTAGTGTGCCCCTATATCGTCTTGATAAGATTACTCTCTGAAGCACATCTCCCTTTGCTCCCTCAATTCGTGCTGTAGCTAGACCTCTTATGCCATGGTATGTTTCATCTCTGGTACCTTCCACCTGTGCTTTAGCCATGACTCAATGGATTTTGGCCATGACTCAAATTCTTGTTGTCATCAAAACCTTATGATATATGGACTATCCAATTTGTAACTCACCAAATTCCTTTCTAAGACTTTTCTATAGGTAAAATGCAAAACTTTTAAGCTGATAACCTTCACAATCTTTAACTAATGGACTTTCATGATCCAAGGACTCAAAAGCTAACTATATTAACTAAATTTCATATCATACCAACACATAACTCATTTATGATAGTAAGGCAAGATATAACCCTAAGTAGTAACCCAAAATCCCCACTACACTAGCCAATGTCCTTAAATCTCTATAAGCAAAATTCAATTGACAAATTAGACTTGCCCATAGCCTCAAGACCTTGACAAATTTCCAAATTTAAAATATGATTGTGGCACTTCCTAAAGTCACACATAAAGGGCCTATGACAGCAAATGAACCAAAATGTGCCCAAAAGATGGACCAAGGCATTTCCTTCCTGACCAAGAAACAACCTAATTCTAAGGCTACCACTACACAATTTCCTACTAACATTCATTTGTACACAAGTATTAATCCTTAAAATTAACCATGTATGATAGCGATACAAGTAATGACAGCAACAAAACTAACAAGAGGAATGTGTCACAACCATACTTGTTAATTAGCAAAGAAATCTTCCATACATGCATATCAGGTTACAATTCCTTGATTACAATTGAATTTATTAAACTTAACATAACTTAAAGCTTAGTCTTATGAGTTCATCCTAAGTTACAAAGTATCAAAATACCTATACTTGGTAATATGAATGCATCATGATGCTATATGTAACACCATATTTATAGAACTCATCTCATGTAAATTCTAGGCTTCCTTCCATAAACAACACAAGAGGAAGAAGGAAAGCCATTAAAAATAATCCATTTATTTGCGTTACACCATGAATAAAATTTTTATTCAGTGTTCTATGAGCCATATGGACTTATCCATTTCATTATCATATTTAAATACACAAATAAAACTCATAAAAAGGTCAAGAAGTGGCCTAGAACTCGTGCAAATGGAAGGTATACTCGAAATTATAGTGTGTAACCTCAGGTACCTAGTTCAGATTCTGTGCCTAAACTTTGAAAAATCATAACTAATTCTAGAAAAATCAAAATTAAGCACACTATACCATTTTGGAAAGCTACAGATGTCTACTTTATTTTAAAAATAATTTCTTTGCATATTCTAAAATTTCACACCCTAATTCATATGATTCATTCTTGGTTCTACCCAAAAGCACTCTCCCCTTGGCTGGCTATAGGGAGGACAAAATGCACACAAGAAGAAAAAGAAAAGTGAATCATGGAAACTAAGAATTTCACTTTGATTTCAAGCTTTTCTTGAATGCTTTCCCTTTTCTTCTAGCTCTCCCCCTCAAATATGAATTTTTCCCCTTGGGTTTGATTTCAAAATAGCACTAAAAATCTCAATAAAACCATGGAAAAGAAGAGGAGAAGGAGGAAAAGAAGTTTGGTGAAGGAAAGTGCTTGAAAAACTAAGATTTTCATACCTTTCTTGCCTTGTTTTTCCTCTTCTTCTTACCTCTTCTTGTGTGCCATTTCCCCTTGCTCTCACTTATGTTCTTGGGCAAAAATAAGGTCAGTTCTAAGAGGGAGAGAAGGAGGGTGTGAAATAAGAAGGGGTTTCTTGAAGCTTCCTTTTCAAAAATTTCAATTTTGCCCTTCGTTCTTGGCATTTTCGTTTCTAATTCGTTTTAGCTCCTTTTTGAGAACCATCTTTTCCATCATAAAATTTAAGTTCCCAATTTAATAAAATGACTTTAGAATCACTCAAATTAGAGTTAAAACCTTTCCCAATGAATCAGTCAAAGTTTGGGCTCAATGTCGTTAGAAAACGTCTATTGAAGGGGCTTTTACTGTCCCGAGACTTCACATAGTTTTCAAGGCCTTTGAGAACCCCAGAGAACTCAAAATTTTCATTTAAAGAGCCCTCCTGTGAGAATTATAAAAATTAATCAAAATTATGAAAATGCCATTATGTTGCCTTTTTGTAAAAATTCATCTGGCTATTTTGACTCTAGTTTCAAGGAACCTTTGGCCTTGAATCACCATTATTTGAGGTCTAGAATATTATTCTAATTTTATTGGACCTTAAATTGTAATATCCGATTTTCATTAAACGACGAAAACAGATGCATTTTCAAAGCAAATCCCCCGAAATGAATTAGTTAAGGTCTTAAAAAATTTAAGTAACATTCTAAACTCTTAAAAATGAGAATTCTAGGCTCAGATGGAAAACAAATGGAGCTAGAATGAAGAAACAATTTCTTATGAAAAATTTACGAAACATAATGGTATTTTTATAATTTTGAGCAAATTTTAGAATTCACACAAGAGGACTTTTTAAATGAAATTTTTGAGTTCTCCAGGGTTCTTAGAGGCCTTGAAAAGCATGGGAAGCCCTGGGACAGTTAAATCCCTTTCGGTTGACGTTTTCCAACGTCGGTGTACTCGAATTTTGATAGATTCATTTGGGAAGGTTTTAGCTTCGATTTGAGTGATTCCAAAGGTATTTTACTAAATTGGGAACCTAAATTTTATAATGAAAAAGACAGTTCTAAAAAAGGAGCTAAAACAAAGTAGAAATGAAAATGCCAAAAACGAAGGGCAAAATAAATTTTTTTGGAAAAATCATTCTCCTCCACCTATAAATAGGTAGTGCCCCACTCTCACACTCACATAGCTTCATATTGTTCTGCCCTAATTTAGAGGAGAGAGCTAGGGTTTAGGTGCACCAAGGGAAGAAGAAGGAGAAGAGAAATCAAGGCTTTAAGGTAAGGAAATTTAATAGTTTTTCATGCTTTTTTCCTTCCATACCTCTTCTCCTTCATTCTCCTTTATTTCTTATGATTATAATAAAGTTTATAAATCTGATTTAAAGGAGAAATTTAGGGAAAAATTCTAATTTGAAGAGAAGAGGCTAAAGAAGACAATATTCAAGTGAGAAAAACAAGGTAATTTCTTCTTCCATGGTTGCTACCTTTTGTCCCTCTTCTTTCTCCATTTCGCCCCACTCAAGAAGTCCTAGGAGGGATTTGTTTTTGAGTTAAACCAAGGATGAAACTTAGGAAAAGGGGTGTGGAGATTAAGAATATGCAAAGAGAATTAACAAAAAATCATAGAAATTCAAGATAGAAATTCTAGGGTTTCAAGTGTTCCTTGCAAAATTTGATTTTATACAATGATTTCTAGACTTAAATGAGAGTTTAAATGAGCTCTTAAGATCCTTAGAAGTCTCCCCATGTGCTTCCTCCATCAAGAAAATAAAGCGAAGTCCATGAAGGCCACTAAGCTACCTAGTTTCGGCCAAGAGAGGTTAGGGTAGCTAGAGAGTGAATATGAGGGGAGGCCTTGGGAAAAATATAGAAAGCTTAGAGAATGAGTTAGTGCTTTATGTTCCATAATATGACTTAAAAAAGTAACATGTAGTTAGGCTCTTCATTTTGATTGTGTGATGACTCCAAGAGGCTTAAAAGAAGTCAAGAATCATATATGAAAAGAAAGAATGAAGCCTAGAATTTATATGATGGGTGTTGTTTAGGTACATTTTTGGAACCATAATGGGGTTTATAGATCAAGCTAGTGTCTAAGTAAGTTGTGTGGCCTTAGAATTTATTTCATGAACCTAATTAGCTTCCGAAAATTATGTTTAGGCTAAGAGAAATTATCTCCACACATTTGTGTGTGTGAGACCGAGAAAGGGAGCATTCTTCCAAAGAGAAAAGTATGTGGTTGCTTCTAAGGTAGCTCACTTCTCCTTCTCTCATGCATGATTGTATGCTTGACTTGTCTTTGAATGTGTGTATGTGTGTTTTAAGTCATGAAAAGTATTTTATTATAATTTTAAATGCCATGATACCATGATGATACAATATGTTTCTAAATGATGTTATGATGCTTGTTTGGGTTTGCTTGAGTGTGGAGAGGCCAAGAACTTTTAACCATGGTGAGGATGAGCCAAGAACCCTTAGAATTGGTTGAGACAAAGTGAAGAGTCTCCCAAAAGTGAGATGGACTCCTAATAATAAGATTAAGTCCAAGAATCTCTTAAAGAATGAGTGAGGCAAGTCCAAAATCCATAAGAGAAAGGGTGAGGCCAATCTATTTACCTAGCAAACCTATGGATGCCTTATATAACTTATTCACATGCCAAGCTTGCTTCTTGAATGTTCATGTCATCTACTATGTCCATGCATGCATTTTCAAGACTTGTTTTGCATATATTATGTATGATTGAATAGGAGATGAGCTATTGGGATTCTTTGAATCTCATTCCCTCTTCTCCAATGATCTAACATATTAGGTAGACCAAGAGATCGAGGAAATGGAAGCCAATCACCTTGAAGATGAGAGTATGACATTCAAGTGCATGATTTTTGCTTCTTTAAGGTCATATAAGTGGCAAATGTTGTAATCTAATATTGTATATGACCAATGACCTCATAAGCATATGTAATTATACTAATGCATTATGTATGAATGAGAGTTAAAGTTGTATGTATGGATATGCACATTTTGGTTATGAAATGGCAAATTTGCATTATGGAAGTGTGTGTATAAATGAAAGTGGAGTAGCCAAAATGAGATGCATGAGGTTTGGGACCATTTGGGAAACTTATACAAGTCATAATCATGCTTTTAGACTTACCCAAAAGGTTCCAAATATCAAGGAAAGCCATTTGGACATTTTGGTATCTTGTATGGACCAAGAATTGACTAATTTAGAACTTTATATCAATTTTTATCCAAATGAGCTCTTCTTGATCTAAGATTTGGCATGCAATTAGATAGTATTGAGAGACTTTTGGGAAGTTAAAGAACAAAATTTTTAGAGGTCTAGAGAATATTTGATGAATTTTTAAAGTTGGCAAAAATTCTAGTTTTAGTCTGATGTACTGTTCACTTGGTCCGAAAATGATTTCTGTCACACAGGGCTCAAATGATGTCCAATTGCCAAAAATTTTATATAGAAAAACTAGACATTCTTAGTGACTTGTGCCAACTAGAAGAACCTTATTTGGAGGTCTAAAGAGGGAGATATGAATTTTTAAAGATTTTGTCCAGTATCAGACGCCCCAACTAACCTCAAGTACTGTTTGATTGGGTTTCGAGGTCTAGGCATTCCTGAACTGGTTTGGAGTTATTTTTTTCCCTCTATATAACATCTGTAGCTTTTTGGATTAGTATTATTTGCATGGATTAGATTTTTTTGGAATTAATTGGATATTTTTAAAGTTTGTTGCAGAAACCTGTGATAGCACCAGTGGATAGCCTGACCTCTGGACCTTTTCGAATGTCAAACATCCTATATGTTATGTTTCATAGTCTAGACATATTTTTAGCATAAAGGAGACATGTGTAGCTTTCCAATATGACCAAGAATATATGATTTCAATTTTTCTAGAATTAGTTATGATTTTCTAAAATTTGTGATAGAAATGGCAATATTCTGGCTGAAAATGAAACCTTGAATTTTATGTATCCCCTTGGTTTCCACGAGTTGTAGGCCACTTTTGGTAATGAAAATAAGTTGTATCCATGTAATTAAATATGAGAATATGATACATGAGTTTATATGGTCCACGTGACACTGAATGAAATTTTCATACACAATGCAACGCTAAATAATGTATTATTTTAATGTCATTTTCCTACTCTCTTGTGCAATTCATGATATGAGACATGAAAGTAGCATAGATTGAGCTAGGAAATCATGGTGCTACAAAAATCATTCTATTTGAGGGACTTTCTTTTATATCTAGTGAATTTCGTACATTTACGAAGAAATTATACGTTGCGTTTCTCACGTTTTCTCTTGTTTTCAAATTACATTATAGAAAATAAATTGCAAAAAGTTAGTATCTATGTTAATCAACATATCCAAGTGCAAGAGTCCCACACAAGGTCTTATGTGACGACCCTAACTTCTAATCCTTGTAATTAAGGTTAAACACATGATTAATAACCATAAAGCAGGGTTACGTGTCATTAAGACTAATTATATTATGGAAATATGGGAAAATTTGAACCTTAATATTATTAGAGTCATCAACCACATGATTACAAACACTTACGTACCTCAGGGGGAAACAAACATTCATTTATGAGCCTTGATTCTATTACCTATCATTTCCAATTCACATTTATCTTCTATTAATGTTTCTAAATCATCCCTTGAGATTACCATGTAAAAAACCAAGATTTCTTAGTCAATTTAAGGGTTTTAGGACATTCGCCACAACCAATTTCCCCTTAGCCGCGACCAACCTATATGGCACTGCGATGAAGAAGCCTCTTGGAACCTCCCTCACTCGCCTCTTGTTATTAGCCGCGGCCAATTCCTCTCTGGAATGCCTGGCTCATTTTCACCAAAGTTCGCCGTAGCCAATTCCCCACTTCGCCGCGGTGAATTTCCCTCTGGACGATTCCTAGTTTAGCCTATCATATTTCACCGCGGCCAATTCCATATTCGCCATGGCGAATTGCTCTCTGGTACTTTCCTTGGGCAACTTCGCCACTATTGGCTGCGGCTAACAACATTCTGGTCGCAGCCAAATGCCTTCTGATCTTACTACTCTTAAAACCTTGCTCATACCCTCCACTCTCCCTCCAATAACTCCCTAGGGCCACTCTCCCTTAAATTATGAAACTCTAATGGGGTTTATGCGCCTTATTTACCCAGCTATTCTACCATCACTAATTCAAAACTTAAGTATAAGTTCCTACTCCTCCAACTATCATATGTCAGCAATTTCACAGATTTATATTAGCAGAAATTACATAAGCTTCCAACAATTAACATTCAAGCATACATTCTATTATGGTTCCATACATCACTGATTCAAATCAATATAATATATCATGGGATTTCATTACTCAAATAGTCAATATATCATAGGTTCACTAGCCAAAATGAGTGTCAAGATTCATACATCCATTAACAGCTAATGTAAGGCCTATTTCTCATTAGTTACATTCCATGTTATCAAAATACAATCTCTTACACTTAGCAGTACAGATACATGATGATGTTATACAAAGGTTAACAAAAATTAGTATCTACTCTATTCTACTCAGACCAAGTGTAGCTCCCCACACCAGGCCTCAGCTCATGGATGTTCATCCACTTGCTTGCCCTTATCCTGACCCGAAGAACCTTCACCTAGAATGTTTAATCCTATAAAACAGTGTGAGATACGAATCTCAGTAACAAAGAAAATTTCATCATATATTCCAGTTTAATTAGCATACATGCATAATTTCACATAAGCATCCACAAAATACCAGTCATATCAGTAAATGAAACAATTAGGCTATCATGATTACTATCCCATACTAGAAATCATATTTTCACATGTTAAAGGCCATTAACACCAAGAGAGGCCCATCCATGGCACCTACTCCCCATTGAGCACAACCAGGGCTCAGTGCATCTGGGGTTTGATCAAAACCCAGTGCCTGATTGAAGCACATGCACGGGTGGCGGCCACACCACAGCTCCACCATGGACTCACAAGGTCCAATCACAATATAATGATAGCTAACCAATTTATTCAACATTTCAAATCATTCATGTACCACAAAATATGAAATTAAAATAGATATATGCATGGAATTAATATAAACCCGGTTACCTCACTTGTAAACAATTGCAACAGCCACCAATGGTACAAAATGTCCCTATAATCATAGTATCAGAGAATTACTACTCTAATTCATCATTAACAGTTGCAATAAGTATCCAAAGAATTTAAAATGCTAATAACTACCTAGGAATCACTTACCCAGCCATTACAAGTCCCAAATTCGGATTGATGTGTCATCTACCAGAAACCTCAATGTTTCACCCAAAATCCTAAGTAAATTTGTACAAAATTAATACCCATACTATAATCAAGTCATTAGGGTCTCAAATCAGTAGAATTACCTCAAAGAGAAAAGTTCATACTTATCTAATGACAGCCCTAGCCTCAACCTACGAATTTTCACCATGGAAACATCACATAGCAAGTTTCAGATTTTGGGTGTAGGTAAAAATGCTCCAAATGAAAAACTAATTAGGCTAAATTAAAGAGGAAGAGAAGAGGATTAAGATATATAACAAGTACCTTGGCTAATTTTGAGCTTAGAGGTGAGAAATGGTGGATTTATGCCAAGAACCCTAGAGCCTCCTTTGAACCTCCGAATTTTGAGATGTGTTTGTATTTCAGAAAAATGGAATAGTAGCTGAAGCATTTAGGGTTTTAGTTGGGTTAAATATGGGTCATGGGTTGCTCCAAAGTCCAACTCCTAATGGGCTTTAGGTTTTTACTTTGTTGGGCCAGTTCTTATGTATTGGGTTGCTGAAATTCCATTGGGCCAGAATAAGTTTTAAGAGCTCAAAGGATTTGGGTTTGCACAAGGGTTATTGGGCCAATTATAAGAGCCTATATAAGGTGGATCTTGGGCCTCTATCACATTGAATTATATTGGGCCTGCACCTAGCTTATTAGGCCCCCGTTAGCCTCTTATCATGATCTCCTACATTAATTTGAGCTTAGATGAAATTTCTCTCCCAAATAAATCTTAAACCCATATTAATAATTTATCTTTCCAAAATTTTCATTTACTTAACTTACCTAATTATTCCATATTAATTATTCTTAATTAACCTAATCTATAATTAACACATTAATTAATTTTTGGGGTGTTACATCTTAGGCTAAGGATCTCCACTAGCTTCCTTTTTTCCTTAGCTAAAGAACCTTTACTTAAAATTGTTAACCCATAATAAGAGTAAAATATGAATCTCAGTAACTGTCATACCTAGCTTTTTAGCTCATATACATGTCAATTATAGGCTTTAAATAGAAACTGTGCAGCCGTTACCATACTTTCAAGGTAAAAATCGGTTTGTTTGCACGTTAAAATGTGCTATAGGGGCCCAAATTCCTTTCTTTCTTTTTCTTGTATCATATTTATGATAAACAAACTTAGTCTAGCTCATTAAGTCTAAAAATACACATTAAAAGCATGTAAGCACCCATGGACCTGAAATGGTGTAATTCACAAAATATGCCCTAACTTCAGAGATGCATATCTTAAGCTATATGACTCTGATTCATGCAAATTAGGTATCTCTGAAAAAGATAAGATGTGAACTATATGCTATAAGTGAAATTAAGTTTATTTAGGCCATGAAAAGTCAATGGAATAGTAATTGACTCAGAATATGAACAGCACTAGCTCATATATTAAATCCTAAATAAAAAATGCATAACTTTTGCTACACAAATCCAATTTATGCAAACTTAGTGGATATGGAAAGCTTATAATACCAACTATATGCCTATAAAATTTCATAAATATTGGAGTTCATTTGACACCTCAAATATACAAAGTATCAAACTAACCATATGAATAGTATTAGGGTCCTAAATGAAAATTCTGCAAAATTTCAGAAATTCATGAAATATTTTGTACAACTCCAAAAATTTTAGCTCTTCAATTTTTAGAAAGTTCTACTAAGGGTATAATTGCATACCAAATCTTAGACTCAAATAAGATTATTTAAACCACTTTTGGCATAATAGTTGTTTATGCCTCTTTTAGAATAAAGTTTGGGATCAAAATGGTCCATTTAGTATCCAATTGAAATTCTTCCACTTGGAGCAATTTTTAATCATCCTAAATGATATTTCTAACCATTCCATTATATGCCAAGAGGCTTAGAGCAAAATTTGACCCCTTGACATCCAAGTATGCATACATACATATTAGCATCACTTATACCATTTGCCACACAAGAATTCATATTTTTGCACCACAAGCTATACATTAGAGTGCTTTTACTATTGCACATGGTCTTATCATCATACATGAAAGATATACATTGTTTGACATCATACACCATTAAGGATACAAAAGAATGCCATAACACTACATATATCAAAGTCTAATATATGTAACACTTCTAATACAACTTTTCTAACATTTAAGTCTTTTCTATATCCTTACTTTGACTTGGTGACCCTGAAATGGTTAGTGGGAGCATGGGGGGTAAGATTTTGGGAGAATCTCTGTAGCTAATATCAACCAATTCAATGCATATATAAATACCATGAGTTAATGCAATACATGTGGTGCAAGAATGCTATGCATATGCATCGTGTAAGTCAAATGCATCATATAGCATAAAAACTCATTCATACTTAAGCCATGGCATCATCATAAACTAGTTAGACTCAAGTAATCTCAACCTGAGGCCAAGAAAGATCTACTGTGCTCAATTCCATGCCTTAGGGAGCTAGGAGCCATCTTATTGCCTTTCCATATACATATCATACATATATATCTCATATGAAAACATAATGAAACATTTTTCATGAAAGTATTAAGCAACAAAATACACAAGCATTTTAACTCATTCAAGCATTCAAATGTATGCAAGAAAAGGAGATGAAGCTACCTTGAAGCTTGTAGAAACTCAAAATGACATTAACCTACTTCCTGGTTCACTTAGCTTGGCTTTCTTGGGCTTAACAACCACACTTAGGTGAATTTGAGTTAGATGGACCTACACATAGCAATTACAAAGCTAATTAATTCATTTAGATTCATTTTAGACTTCATCATCCTTACTTAATCTCATGAGGGCTTAAGGTGACAATCAAGACTAGTTTAGGTCCATTATGAAGCACCCTTAGGTTTTTGTTTTCTAAAGCCCAAACTTTTGCTTGCTACAAGTTTTATAACTCCAAAAAAAAACTCATTTGAATCATTACATGCATGGTTAGAGGGGTTTAGAACCAACTTGCTTAATTAATCCAATTTAGGCCATAAAAAATCAACTTTTATTTTATAGCTCTTGAATTTAACCCAATGGACTTTGTAATATCCAGTTCTTTGAAAATGAAAGAAAATGCGAGAAACATAACGTACAGTTTCTCTGTAAACGCATAAAATTCACCGGATACAAAAGGAAGTCCCTTAGATAGAGTGATTTGAGGTCCAATAAAATTACACTAATATTTTAGACCTCAAATAATAGTTATTCAAGGTCAGAGGTGCCTTGAAACTGGAGCCATAATAGCCAGACAGATTTTTACAAAAAGGATAACAAAACGTAATGGCATTTTTGTAATTTTAGGTAATTTTTAGAATTTTCATAGGAGGGCTTTTAAAATGGTAAATTTGAGTTTTTTGGGGTTATCAGAGGCCCTGAAAACCATAGAAAGTCCTGGCATAATTAAAGCCCCTCCAGTAGACGTCTTCTAATGGCAGTGAGCCCAAACTTTGACTGATTCGTTCGGGAAAGTTTTAGCTCCAAATTGAGTGATTCCAAAGGAATTTTATAAAATTGGTAACTTAAATTGTATGATGGAAAACATGGTTCTAAAAAGGAGTTAAAATGAATTAGAAACGAAAATGCCAAGATTTAGGGACACAAATAGAATTTTTGAAAGAAATTACTTCTTAAACATTCTATAAGAATCACGCCCACTCTCCCTCATTTCTTAGACCGACCTATTCTGCCCAAAAATCGGAGAAGACTCAAGAGAGGAAGGCACGTAAGAACAAGGCAAAAGAGAAGGAGAAAACTCAAGAAAAATGTAAGAATTTGTTGGAATTTCCTAGCCTTCTCTTTAAGAAATTTCTTCTCCTCCTTCTCCCCTTTCTTCCTATAGTTTTCTTGAAGTTTTTGGTGCTATTGTGGGGGCAGAACAGAGAGAAAAATTTTATGTTTGAGGAGAGGAAGCCAAACCAAGTCAAGAACAAACAAAGAAAGCTAAGGAAACAAAGGTAAAATCTTACTTTTATGGTAGCTTCTTCCTCCCCCTCTCTCTTGTAGGTTCGGCCAACTTAGGGAAGTCTAAGAGGGCTTAGATTTTGGGTAGAACCAAAGGTGAATCCTAGGAAATTGGGTATGGAGAATGAGAATATACAAAGAAAATTAACAAAGAACCATTAGTTTTCAAGATAGCAAAATTAGAGTTTCAAGTGCTCCACCAAAAATATGATTTGATGCAATTGTTCCTAGGCCTAAATGAGTGTTTGGATGAACACTTGAGATCCCTAGAAGGCTCCTCATATGCATCTTCCATCAAGAAAACAAAGCAAACTCACTTGGTGTCTCCTTGGTCCGTAATCACAGCCTAGAGAGGTTGGAGCACCAAGGGGTAGTTTTAATTTGTTCCAAGCTTATTTTTGAGTCATATATGATGGAAGAGGATGAGAGGAAGCCTTGAAAAAAATTTTAGAAGCCATGGATAGTGAGATGGTATCATAGGTTCCATATTATGGCTTAAAGAAGTAACACCTAACTAGGCTCCTTGATTTGATTGTGTGATGACTCCAAGAGGTTTAAATGGAGTCAAGAATCATAAATAAAGGGAGAAAATAGAGCCAAGATGATGTTTTCTTAAGGTTGCTTCATTAAGTACATTATGGAACCATAAAAGAACCATATGAGTTACCTAGTTTTTCTAGTGAATGTATGGCCTTATAATTTGATTCAAAAGTGTAATTGTCTTCCATATGATATGTCTAGGCCAAGAGAAACAAGCCTCACATAATTGTGAGTGTGTGGCCAAGAGAGGGAGCATAATTCCAAGAGAAAAAGTGTGCTCATGTTATAAAAGGTAGCTCTCTCTACTTTCTCTCATGCATGAATGTGTGCTTACCTTGTCTTTGAATGTGTGTATGTTTGTTTTAAGCCATGAAAAGTGTTCTAGCATGATTTTATATGCCATGGTACCATGATGTTGTAATATATTTTTGAATGATGCTTAGTATATGGGCTTGGGTTTGGTTGAGTGTGGTGAAGCCAAAAACCCTTAGCCATGGTGAGGATTAGCCAAGAACCTTTAAGATTAGTTAAGACAAAGTAAAGAGTCTCCCAAGAGTGAGGTTGAGTCAAAACCTCTTAGAGAAAATGGGTGAGATAAGTCCAAAATCCATAAGAGAATAGGTGAGCCTAATCCACTTACTTGGCAAGCCTATGTATGCTTTGAATGACTTGTTCAAGTGCTAAGAATGCCTCTTGAATGATTGTACACTCTATGATGCTCATGCATGTATTTTTAAGACTTATTTTGCATTTTTTATGTATGATTGAAATGGGAGATGAGCTATTGGGATTCTTTGAATCTCATTCCCTCATCTCTAATGTCTTAACATGCTAGGTGGACCAAATGAACAAGATAATGGAAGCCACCAAGTTGGGACATGAGAGATTGACATCAAAGTGTCTAAAATTGCCTAGTTTTGTCTCTTTTGTTGCCATACACATGGCATATGATGTAATTCTATGATGGAATTATTATGTAATCATTTTAACATGTGTAAATACTCATATATATTGTAACACCATCATTTCTACTCATGCCCATCATCCATGAACATGCTCATGTGAGATAGAGTAAGAATAAGGTGAGAACTTCCATTGGATTCATACACTTTCTTACATGGCGTCATGGTTAAAAATTCATTTCGGTGTCATGTGTCCCGTGTGAGTTCATACTATGCCTCTTTATATTTAATTTCATTTTTACAACTCGTTTGTATCATAAAAACTAGCTCACAACTCATGGAAACAGAAGGGAGACATGGGACCTGCATATTTCTTCTCGGCCAGACTTGGCCCCATTTTTAGGCAAACTTGAGAAATTCATAACTAAATCTAAAAAAATAGAAAACATGCACTCTTGGTCATTCTGAAAATCTTAGGATGTTCTACTTCATACTAAAAATATGTAGAAGTCTTAAAATCTCACACACAAAGCGTTTGACATGCGAAATCATCTGGAGGTCGGAGTGGGTCCTGATGCTGTCACAATTTACTGATATGAACTTCAAAAATGTCTAACTAATTCCAAAAAAATCCAATGCATGCAAATGATACCAATATAGAAAGATGTGGATGTTAACTAGAGAAAAAAAATATCTCCAGATCAGTTCATCAAGCCAAGCGCTTAGAAATCAATGGAATAGTACTTCTGGTTAGGCAAGATGACTGATACTGGGTAGAAACTTCAAAAATTCATATCTTCCTCTCTAGACCTCCAAATGAGGTGCTTCTAGTTGTTACAAGTCACTGTGACTGTCTAGTTTCTGTCTATAAAATTTTGTAGCCATTGGACCAAGTTTACCCCTCGGATGACATAATTTCACAACTGACCAAATGAATAGTGCTTATGCAAATCCGAAATTCTGATACCAACTTTGAAAAATCATAGAAAATTCCAAAGACCTCTAAATGACCTGATCTTTAGCTTCCCAAAAAGATCTAGACAAGATCTAGTCACGTGCCAAATTTTAAGGCAAGAAGAGGTCATTTGGTCAGACTTGGACATCATGGGGAAAAGTGACCAGTTTTTATGTTACAAGAGGGCTATTAGGGTTCAACTTTACTTCTCCTACTTCTAAGGCTCTATGAGCACATGTGTAACACCTTCATTTTGGAACTGTGTGATCACTTTTCTGATCGAGGTTTGCTGCTCAGCAGGAGGCATATGAGCTGGTGGAATAGGAGCATACTTCTACAAGGGTATTAAAGCGCCTGATTCTCTGTGGCACTACCCTGTCTCGGATCTCAGGGAGCAAGCCCTTCTCTAGCCTATCTGCCCTCTATTTCTCATCATCATGTCTCTGTAAGTATGAGAAATATCTGGAGAGCTCAATAAACTTTGCTACATACTGGTCCACAAACATCCCCAGAATTTGTCTTAATAGGATAAATTCTGACTCCTTCTCATCTCTGATGGAATCGGGGAAATACTTCTCATGGAATGCCTCGAGGAATGCCTCCCAGGTGATCGGGGCATTCCTCGCTCTCAGAATAGGCTCAGTGCCCTTCCACCAGTAAATTGCTTCTTTTTGTAACTGAAAGGCAGCCATCTTGGCTTTCTGCTCAGACGTGCACTCCATCACCTTGAAGATCTGTTCTAACTCTAGAATCCAGGCCTTAGCTTTATCTGTGTTCATCTCACCATCGAAGGTGGGAGGCCTGAATTTTTAGAACTGTGTGATCACTTTTCTAATCGAGGTTTGCTGCTCAACAGGAGGCATCTGAGCTGGTGAGGTGCTTCCAGTTGCTACAAGTCACTGTGACTGTCTAGTTTCTGCTTATAAAATTTCGTAATCATTGGATCACGTTTGCCCCTCAGATGACACAATTCTATAACTGACCAAATGAACAATGTTTCTGAAAAACCAAAATTCTGATACCAACTTTGAAAAATCATAGAAAATTCTATAGATCTCCAAATGACTTGATCTTTAGCTTCCCAAAAAGCTCTAGACAAGATCTAGTCACATGCCAAATTTTAAGGCAAGGAAAGGTCATTTGGTCAGATTTTGACATAATGGGCAAAATGACTACTTTCTTATGTTAAAAGGGGGCTAATGGGGTCCAATTTTTACTTCTCCTACCTCTAAAGCTCTATGAGCACGTGGGAAAGCATCAATATAAGCTATCAAATATGGCTCAAGTGTCTAACAACCCAGATTTGCAAAACTCACTCTCCCACACTAACACATACACTCATGGATTCAATTCTCATATATATATATACATTGAATACATTGAGTTCATCTATTTACAAATATTCATATGTGCTACATCATGTACATCATATCATTAGATTACATCTCTTGGCTTAACTACAAAATAGAAACAAAAGGCTCTTTTACAATCCCTTCATTGAGTTTCCTAGCTTCAAGCTTGGTGACTCCCATCTCTTACCTCACTGGGTCCACCTAGCATGTTGGGATGGTGGAGAGGGGGAGTGAGATTCAAAGAATCTTAATAGCTCATCTCTCATTCAATCATACACACAAAGCATACAAACAAGTCTCACCATGTATGCATGGGCATGTTAGCATATGAAATCATAAGAAAAGCATTTGCAACATTTGAGTTGGCCATACATATAAAAACATTTTCAACATGTGAGTAGGCCATACATAACATATAAAAGCTTGCCAAGTAAATGGATTGGCCTCACCCACTCACTTGTGGATTTTGGACTTGCCTCACCCATTCTCTAAGAGGTTCTTAGACTTAACCCTTACTCTTTGGGAGTCAACCTCACTTTTGGGAGACTCTTTACTTTGTCTCAACCAACCTTAGGGTTCTTGGCTCATCTTCACCATGGCTAGAGGGTTATTGACTTTTTCATACTCAAGCAAACTCAAGAAACCACATAAAACATCATTGGAATACATGAGGCATTATCATGCTAGCATACTTTTCATGGTTCAAAACATACATACACATAAGCAAGACAATGTAAGCACACATCTTATGCATGAAAAAAGGTGGAGAGAGCTACCTTATTGGTTATTCACAAACTTTCCCTTTCAATTTGTCTCCTCCCTTGTTGGTTTCAAAATCACCTTTAGGTGGGAGTGCTTCTCTTGAGCCTAACCACACAAGAAGCATGGAATTTATTCTCTTAACACTTTATTCATAAAATTAGGGATTTCTTTCTAGCAACCCTACTAAGCATATAAAGCTAAGGGTTCTTCCTCTCTCTAGAATTCTACTAACTCTCCTTCCTCTCTCAAGCTCTCAAGAAGGGAAATTCAAGGAAGAGAGGGCTACATGAATTCCAACCTCCCTCAAGAGTGGTTTTCCACTCTCCCTCTTCTGAGCCAAGCTCAAAACTTAACTACTTTAATAATCAAAACCATAGGGAGAGAGTCTAGGAGTTCAATCTGTCTGAGGATGACATAGTGAGGTACAGGGATCGACTGTATATGCCTAGGAACACTGAGATCAAAGAGAAGATACTAGATGAGGCACATAAAAGTAAGTACACCATTCATCCGGGCAATAATAAAACGTACCAAGATTTGAAGAGAATGTTCTGGTGGCCCGGGATGAAAACAGATATAGCAGAGTATGTCTCCCAATGTTTGGTATGCCAGAGAGTAAAAATAGAACATCAGAAACTAGCTGGGTTACTTCAGCCTTTAGATATCCTGGAGTGAAAATGGGATAGCATAGCTATGGATTTTGTCATGGGTTTACCCAGGACATCATCAAGCTATGATGCAATATGGGTAATAGTGGATAGGTTAACAAAGTCAGCACATTTTCTACCTATGAAAGCCACTTATACCCTAGATAAGTTAGCCCAACTGTACATCAGGGAGATAGTTAGACTGCATGGTATGCATAAGAGTATAGTGTTAGATAGAGATCCCAGATTCACATCGAATTTCTAGAGATCATTACAGGATGCTCTAGGTACCAGACTTAGATTTAGCACAGCCTACCACCCTCAGACGGATGGACAGACAGAGAGAACCATCCAAACCCTAGAGGGCATGTTGAGGGCATGTGTACTAGAAATAAAAGGGAACTGGGATACATACTTGCCTCTAGTGGAGTTTGCCTATAATAATAGTTATCATGCCAATATACAAATGGCACCGTATGAGGCATTGTATGGGAGGAAGTGTAGGTCCCCAATGTGTTGGGTTGAGCTAGGAGAGCGGAGCCTTATAGGCCCAGAATTAGTGGACCAGACCTCTAGATAGATAGAAACCATCAGAAAGAAACTTCTGACGGCCCAAAGTAGATAGAAAAGCTATGCAGATAGACGTAGGCGAACGTTAGAATTTGAGGTTGGAGACCATGTTTTCATTAGGGTGTCTCCATTCACAGGGATGGGTCGGCCCATTAAGAGTAAAAAGCTCAGTCCAAAGTACATAGGTCCTTTCCAGATTCTTAATAAAGTAGGACCTGTGGCATATAGACTAGCTCTTCCTCCGAACATAAGCCAAGTCCATAACGTCTTCCATGTTTCCCAATTGAAAAAGTACCAGCCCGACCCCTCACATATCATAGAATATGAGAATGTACAGTTACAAGATGATCTATCATATATAGTATCACTAGATCGGATCGTGGATGTTAGACTCAAGCAGTTACGGAATAAGACGATACCGCTGGTGAAAGTGGTTTGGAAGGGATTGTCTCCCGAGGAAGCCACTTAGGAATTAGAAGATAATATGAGAAAGAAATATCTAGAACTCTTCCCATGATGTACGTTATTTAAATTTTGAGGACAAAATTTTTATAAGGAGGGTAGAATGTAACAACCAGGAAAAAGAAAGAAGAAGAAAAGAAAAGAAAAAGAAAAAAAAAAAGAGAAGAGAAAAGCTGAAAATTTTCTAAGTCTGCTAGCTACAGCCTAGCTATAGCGAATGTACCTGTTCGCTATAGCGAGAAATGGTATAGCTATAGCGAGAGTGCCTTCTCGCTATAGCTAAAATACTTCTAGCTATAGCGAGTTCAGGCACCCCATACAAAAACCAGGGCGTTGCTCTCCGTAGCGCTGTAGCGAAGATAGAGGTCTGGGACTGATACGAGCTTACCGTAACGAGGGTCATGGCTCGCTATAGCGAGGGTTAGTTCGGAAAAGCGTAAAAAAAGAGGATTTGAGTTATTAAAGCGTCCCAACTCCTTCTTTCACTCTGTAACCGACTTAAGCTCCCTCTAAGACAGAGAAAAGGGCGGAGGAGAGATAGCTAGGCTGTAGCTAGCAGACTTAGAAAATTTTTAGCCCTTCGAAAATTTTCAGCTTTTCTCTTCTCTTTTTTTTTTCTTTTTCTTTTCTTTTCTTCTTCTTTCTTTTTCTTGGTTGTTACAACATGGGAGAGCATTAACATACGCTATCAAACATGGCTTAAATGTCTAACAACCTAGGTTTGCAAAACTCACTCTCCCACACCAAAACATACACCATGTACATAATGCCAAGATCTTGCTATTCATAACAAAACTTGCTACATCATTCAAGATGGTTCTAATTCTCATACATATATGATAAATATATTCATTTACAAGTATTCATACGTGCTACATCATGTATATCATTAGAGTACATCTCTTAATTTAACTATAAAATAGTGACAACATGACTATTTCACAACTCTTTTGCCAATTTTCTAGCTTCAAGCTTGGTGGCTCCCATCTCTTCTCTCACTTGGTCCACCTAGCATGTTAGGATGGTGGAGAGGGGGAGTGAGATTCAAAGAATCTTAATAGCTCATCTCTCATTCAATCATACATGAAGCATGCATTACTAGTCTCACACATGTTTGCATGGGCATATTAGCATATGAAATCATAATAAAAGTATTTTCAACATTTGAGTAGGTCTTACATAACATACAAAGGCTTGCCAAGCAAGTGGATTAGCCTCACCCATTCTTTAAGAGGTTCTTAGACTCAACCTTACTCTTAGGAGTCAACCTCACTTTTGAGAGACTCTTTACTTTGTCTCAACTAACTTTAGGGTTCTTGGCTCATCCTCACTGTCACACCCGAAAATGCGACTGCGTGGCGCCTTTTTACTCAAAGAAATTCGATTTCCATGGTGTTATCGAAAAATGGAATCAAAAATTGAAATAAGATAAAGTAAAGGGTTCAGGAGTCACCACCAAAATTTTAAATTTTAAAAGGCAAAACTTTGGAAAAGCCTTTTTATTTTGGAAAATGGTCCACGAACCAGAAAATGGATTCGGGAGTCAATTGTGAGTGGGGAAGGTGTTAGGCACCCCACTACACCCGTTACTAAAAACGGTTACCCTAAGTTAGTCGTGCAAAAATAGAATGGCCTAAATTCTATTTCAATTCTCCCTAACAAATCACATGTGAAACAGGAGTAAAGAAATCAAAAGAAATAAAGTTAAAGGAAGAAAAAGAAAAAAAATCAATATTTAAAATAAGACATGAAGAAATTCGAGAATAATAAAGAAATGAATGAAATTAAAAGAAAAATATTTATTTACAAGGGCGGACTTGACCTAGGATGAAAGCCTAGGGCCTATGTACCCTATGGAAGGGATCAAAGTCTACGTAGTTCGATTAGAGATTTGGTTAATGTTTTTTTTTGTTTTGTTTTTGTTTTTGTTTTTGGTTTTTTGTTGTTTTTGTTTGGCTTATATCTGATTTTTAATTTTTGATTGATTTTGTTTTGTTTTGTTTTTGTTGTTGTTGTTTTTTTTATTTTCAATTCTTGATTGATTTTGTTTTGTTTTGTTTTGTTTTGTTGTTGTTGTTTTGCTTGATTTTTTCTTTTTTCTATTATTTATTTTTTTTTGAAAACACAAAAAAAATTAAAATTACTTTTTCCTTTAACAAATAAAACAAGTTTGAAATTAGTTGATGGGTTTTAATTTGCTAAAAGGAAATTTAATTTCACTTTTCTTGTTTTTTTCAAATTTTCCTCTCTTTTTGTTATCATTTTTTTTGCTTTTCATTTGATTTTTGTTTTGGTTTTTATTACTCCTTTTTTTGTTCTTTGTTTTATTTTGTTTTTGTTTTTATTATCCCTTGTTTTAGATTTTTTTTTTACTTTTTTTTTTTATTTTGATTCACTTTTCCTCTTTTTGAATTGTTCCCTTTGTTTTTGTTTTGAATTGTCCCTTTTTTTTCTTAATTTTTAACTCATTTTTCTCCCTTGTTTTTTTTTCGATTGTTCTTTTTTGTTGTTTTGTTTTATTTTGTTTTTTGTTTTTTATTTTTTTTATTTTATCTTTTGGTTTTTGTGTTATCCTCTTTTTGTTATTATTTGTTTTCCATTTTTTTTATAATTTTTTTATTCTTTTATTTTTCTTTCTTCTTTTTATTTTGGGCTCTATTTCTTCCCTTTTTGTGTTTTGTTATTTTTCTTTGTTTTTTTTGTTTTAGTTTCTCTTTTTTTGTTTTTTTTTGTTTGTTTTTTTTATGTTTTATTTATTTTTTGCTTTTTTTTTGTGTTTGTTCTTGTTTTATTTTTTTTTGTTTTTGTTTCTTTTTGCGTTTTGTTTTTATTTTTGTTTTTGGTTTTTATCTTTCTTTTTTTTTTTTTGCGAGATTGGGATCAAATTTTATTTCCAATACTGAGTTTTGCTTAGAAATGTTAGAGGCTTTTTTTTTTCTTTTTAATATTGTATTACCATTATTATATTTTTGTTTTTTGTTTTTTGTTTTTATTTTGTATTTGTTTGTGGTTTTTCTCAGTTAAACTCTTTTTCCTTTTGTTTTTTCTTTTTAATATTGTATTACTATTATTATATTTTTGTTTTTTGTTTTTGTATTTGTTTGTGGTTTTTCTTAGTTAAACTCTTTTTCCCTTGCTCATTCATTTACCTATTATTATTATTTTGACTCTTTTTCGCTTTTATTTTTTTTAGAACCAATTCTAAAAGAGAAGTTTACTTTGGGTTTTCTCCCTTTTTGCAAAAGATTTTTTTCTTAAACAAAGGATAAAATATTTTTAAGACTCAAAAATGATTTTTTACAAAAACAAAAAAAAGTTTAATCCCCTTTTAATTTTTGATTTCTTTCTGGAAGTTTTTTTTTTTTAGGGTTCTATTGAATGGGTCATTGAAACCCAAAATGTCAGAATATAAATTTGGAGCCCAAAAAGCACCAAGGAGGCCTAATTGCCACACATGGCTTTTGGTTTGTGACTATATGCCTGGGGGGACAAGAAACCCCACACGGCAATCTAATGCGAAAATTAACGAAATAAAAATAAAATTGAAAATAAAAATAGAATAATAAAAAAATAAAAAATAAAAAAAATGAAATCAAAATAGCCAAAAAATAATAATAAACTAAAAGATTAATTTGCAAGTGTGTGCTGAGTGTTTAAATCTACTTACTACATCATTCCTGAACCAATTTACAAGAGTGGAAAGACAAAAGGTAAAAAAAAGAAAAAGCGAAAACAAAATGTACAACCCGACTCTGATTGCTCCTTACTCTTTCCTTCTCTCGGCGTCAGGAAGTAAACGTTTCTTCCTTCCCTTTGCATTCAGGGGATAACCATATCCGCACGTATTAGAAGCTTAACTTCCTCTCAAACGGGAAACCCAGCAAACTCAAGCATCAAATAGACAGGTAAAGGAGTAGCAAATAAATTTTGAATATCTAATAAACAAAAAAGGGGAAGGTCCCATATTTTAACTAGCTAAGGTATCTAAAACCTGGAATTCCATACAAGAGGCAGAATAAGACATAAATTCATATCCAGTTTGCACAGTGGTATGCCTAGCAATGTCACACAACAAGGAAAATAAGCAGCCAATCAACCAGACTACCTGTGTTTATCATGGAGGGTCCAACATATGACTCTGTGCATATAAATGATAACATCTTAATTGCATATTTTGTGCGGGAAAACAAAAACCGAAATCAGAAAACATGTTCAGCTCAACAGCATGACTAGCAGCAGCCCTCAATCAAAGCTATCCTTATTTTCATACAGACGCAAACTCATATACATAGGGCCATTCATAATCCTCGAGGATTCTAACTCTGACCTCAGATTCAGAAGCCTCACAGAAATTCATTCAAAGACTCTATCATTAGAGGTTGTTTATTAAACAGTAACCTTAAGCAATTAAGTAATTCAGTCCCAATATCCTAACCTGACAACCAAAATGAACTCACCCTCAAAAACCTGACACAAAACATGTCATCGTGTTTACAGCACAAGGAAACAGGATCATATAGCAAACAGGGGAAATGCAACACAAAAAGTAAAACTAATTGTAAATCATTCAGCACCCAGAATCAGAACACACCAGCACCCCTCGGATCCCGGGATGATGAGAAAGGAAGTGGAGGAAATATACCTTTGGAGTTTAGAGGATCAAGTGAATTTCTCCTGAAGCTGAAACGCCGCTGCTATCTACTCTCAGTGCAATTCAACCTTCCGATTGTTGTCTTTCTCCCTTCCTCCCTTCGATGGCCCTCGATTTTCCGGCTTGCCTTCCCTCGACTGCCCTCAGTCCCCTTTCGAAAAGAAAACTCCTTCTCTTCTCAACTTCCTCGCTCCATTTCTCCGTTTCTCTCAGTCTTTCCCCTCTCTGTTTTTGGTTCGAAAACCTCCTTCTATTTTTCGAATCCGAAAATTTCTTCCTCCTTTGGTTTCACTCTCCCTTCCTCGGTCTCTCTCGTTCTCCTTCTTCACCGAGCTTCCTCACACTTAGCCCCTCTCTGTTTCTGTTTCTCATTCCATATCCTCCCCCTTCTGTGCACTCGAAAATTTTTCCTCCCCTGCTTCTTCCCTCACTCTCCCGTTTTCCTCCAGCACCTAGTTCTCGCTCTCGATTTTTCCTCTCTAGATCTCTCTCTCCTCAATTCTTTCTCTGCTCCCCCCACCCGAAAAAAAACCTCCTTCGAAACTCCTCCCCCCTTCGATTTTATAAGCAATCTCAGGTGGTCCCATCTCCGTACCCCCTCTGCTCCACTAATTCCAGTGCTCACGCTCGCGATTCCCTCTCGTACGAATCGCGTCGTCTCACCTCTGGAGTGGTCGCGCGAGGGGACTCCAGAGCAGAGAGGGGGGACCAGCTTCTAGGGTTTCCTTTTCTACTTCCTTGGGTATACTGTCGATCATTCGGGTAGTGGATACGGGTTAGGGAAACCAGAAGTCCAGTGTGCAACACTCAAACAAGACAGGCCCTATTTTTTTTTTTCGGCCCACTTATGGCTTTATTTTGGACTGAACTCTCTCCTTTTTTTTTTTTGATTCTTTTGTTCAGATTCGGCCCAATTCTAGCCATCTTTTATTGTTTTTTATAACTATTTTTTTTTATATTCTCTCCTTCTTGTAGCACCTTTTGATACTTTTAATTAATTAATTTTTCACTTTTATTCTTATATTATTATCTTTTCTCTCTTTTTATTTATTTATTTTCTTTTTCTTATGATTCCATTTTTTATTTTTGTTACTTCCCTCTTCGATTTTTTTTCTTTTGTTTTAATGGGCTTTTTTTTGTCTTTTTTTTTAAAAATTATTTTTTAAGTTCTTTCTCCTTTGTTTTTTTTTAGATTGATTTTTTTACTTATTTTTTTTTTAATTTTTTATGAGTTCGAATTTTATTTTTGGAAGATTGCCTGGACAAAATACGGTGTTCACAGTTGCCCCTCTTTACTTGTTTCTTGAGCAAAAATTTTGATATGTTTTGCATAAGAAGCAAGTAAAGATAAGAACGCGTATTTTGTCTAGGGCGATTTGATTGCCCCTTCTTTTTTCATCATTTTTTTTGGACAACCTGTAAGAGGGAGGAGCGACCCAAACAAAATATGATGTTTACAGACTGCCCCTCTTTACTTATTCTTCAAGCAAGGAGATCGAAAATACAATTTTAGTATCCTTAGCTTAAGAATAAGTAAAGATGGGAACATATATTTTGTTTGGGGGCTAAGGAGAGTTAACTTACCTGGAGGTGCTAGCACTCGATAAAAGATGCTTGCAAGTTCAAGATCTTTGAAGGCGGGCTCAGTTTATGCAAGATTTTGGAGTGCTTGGTCTAGCAAAGCTCTTATTGGGGCCTATTCTACATAGGACTTTGAGTGCCTATTCTTCGTAGGACTTTGGATGCCTATTCTTCGTAGGACTTTTGGTACCTATTCTTCGTAGGACTTTGGGTGCCTATTCTTCGTAGGACTTAAGGTGCCTGTTCTTCGCAGGACTTTGGCTGCCTATTCTTCGTAGGACTTAAGGTGCCTGTTCTTCGCAGGACTTTGGGTGCCTATTCTTCGTAGGACTTAAGGTGCTTATTCTTCGTAGGACTTAAAATGCCTATTCTTCGTAGGACTTTGGGTGCCTATTCTTTGTAGGACTTAAGGTGCCTGTTCTTCGCAGGACTTTGGATGCCTATTCTTCGTAGGACTTAAGGTGCCTATTCTTCACAGGACTTTAGGTGCCTATTCTTCGTAGGACTTAAGGTGCCTATTCTTTGTAGGACTTAAGGTGCCTGTTCTTCGTAGGACTTTGGGTGCCTATTCTTCGTAGGACTTAAGACGCTTAATAAAATGTCAAATATTTGTTTTTACTTGCCCCAGTGTGAACCATGGTTTATGTAGGGTATGCACATGTAAAGTGCATGGAACACGTTATGCTTTATGTGATGAACTGCAAATCTGCTTTGTGCTTGCCCCAGTGTAAACGAGAGGCAAGTGTGTGGATAGAGAAAACATGTGATACTGTTTTTTCATTTTTATGTTTTATTATTTTACTATTTTAAATTTCCTTTTTGTTTGCCCCAATGTGAGTTTAGTTTAATGTGATATGTGAAGCGTGTAAGTTGCTCTTTCTTCCTTTTATTTATTATTATCATTTTTCTTTATGACTTTGACTTGATTGGGAATCTTGGATTCTTGGACTTATTATTATTATTATTATTATTATTATTATTATTATTCTTTTGAATTGACGAGTGAAACATACCCTTTATTATGATATCTTTTTTTTTGTTTTATTTATTTACACATTTTTTTAGAAAAATTCTGGTGTAGCCAAAGCATATTGTTTATTCAAAACGCTACCCATTTAACCGGACCCAGGGTATTTAGGCTCACATCCAATCGGGAGTGCTTGGAGCTCCACCAACATGGTATTGTGCACTTTTATCTTGGAAATTGCAGTTGTCTTTGTCGTTTGTCCTTTGGAAGAGGAATCATCATATAATGCACACATGTCTCAATGATTAAATTCGAGATGAAAATGCCATGTCAACGAAGGTCATTTGATATTTGATTCCAGTCTATCTTCCCGGTATTGATTAAGACAATTAGTTCAAAGAGGATTGTAACACTGACATTTCCAATAATTGCTTTGACAAATGTCGTTCCTTAGTCATTAATTCATTTGTAGATAAACATGAATGCAGCGGTTGCAATATGGACCATGGCTGGTAGCAAAATAGAAATTGTTGGAAGAATAAGTTCCAATTAGAAGTTTATTAAGCAGGCAAGAGTTAGGACAACAGGTAATTTGAGATATGAAAAAAAAAGAAAAATATGAAGATCGAGAAGTATTTCGAAGAATGTCCTCTACAATTAGCCCGGCCTCCCAACGTGAAGTTGATCCTTTACGTCATACAAGACATGCATTCTGCCGAATCCAATGTGAAGTCTGTGATTTCTGCACTTCGGCCCAACTTGAACTTCAGATTCCTCCTTACCTTTTACCTAAGCATTTTCTCATATCACTTGGCAGTCTTTCCCTTCCTCCTCTGCTTTTTCTTTTCCTTTTTCCTTTTTCTTTTTTTCTACTCCTTTTTGTTGCTCTAATTTTTGCCTAGGCCACCCATTTGGGTTTTCAACCTAGCGAGCTTTTATCATGCTCTAACTTTTGCCTAGGCTGCCCATTTGGGTTTTCAGCCTAGCGAGCCTCCCTCTCTTTCTTACGCAAAATATTTTTTCACTGCATCGGAGTTGAAAGGCTTAGGCAATTCATGACCGTCCATATCCATCAAAACTAATGCCCCTCCTGAGAAAGCATGCTTCACAATGTAAGGCCCTTTATAGGTAGATGCCCATTTGCCCCGAGAATCATCCTGGTTTGGAAAAATTCTTTTAAGAATTAACTCACTGGCCTTGAACTCTCTAGGATGAAGCTTTTTGTCGAAAGCTCGTGCCATCCTCTTTTGATACAATTGCCCATGGCATATAGCGGTAAGTCTGCGCCCCTCAATCATATTCAACTGTTCATACTGAGCCTTCACCCAATCACTTTCATCTAAATTGGATTCAATTAGTACCCGCAAGGTCGGGATTTCAACCTCAATAGGTGTGACAGCTTCCATTCCATAGACCAAAGAGTACGAAGTTGCCCCAGTCGATGTACGCACAGTCGTACGATAACTGTGCAAGGCATACGAAAGCATATCATGCCAATCTTTGTAAGTGATTGTCATTTTAGCAATGATCTTTTTTATGTTCTTATTTGCCGCCTCTACTGCTCCATTCATCTGTGGCCGATACGGTGCTGAGTTATGATGCTTGATCTTAAACTGTTCACAGAGTTTAGAAATCTCTGTTCCATTTAGGTTAGCAGCATTATCTGTAATGATCTTTTCAGGTATTCCATAACGGCAAATGATATTTGTTTTGAGGAACTTGCAAAAAGCCTTTTGAGTAACACTGGCAAAGGAATTGGCTTCTATCTACTTGGTGAAATAATCAATAGCAACCAAAATGAAACGATGTCCATTTGAAGCCTTGGAATTAATTGGGCCGATTACATCAATGCCCCACATAGAGAATGGCCAAGGGGCTACCAAGTTGTGCAACGCAACTGGTGGCGTGTTGATTTTATCTGCATATATTTGGCATTTGTGACACTTCTAAACATAATCAATGCAATCTTTCTCCATTGTTAACCAAAAATATCCACATTTCTGGATTTGTTTGGCCAACATAAGCCCGTTTGTATGTGTACCGCATATTCCTTCATGCACTTCTATGACTATCTTCTGGGCTTCCTTTGCATCCACACACCGTAACAGCGTGCCATCGTGACTTCTCTTGTATAGGGTCCCATTGCAGATGAAGAAATTCATAGCTAGACGCCGGATAGCTTTTTTATCACTTTTCGCGGCCTCAGCTGGGTAGTCCCTACTTACCATGTAAGTTTTAATGTCATGATACCAAGGTCGCCCGTCATGCTCTTCCTCTATGTTTAAGCAATATGCTGGTAAGTCTCTGGCTTCCACGCAGAGTGGTTGGACTTGGACTCCATAGTCGAGTCGGATCATCATTGCCAAGGTGGCTAAAGCATCTACGAATTGATTCTTGTCTCTGGTAACATGATGAAAATTGATTTCTTCAAATTGCTTGACTAACTGGGCCAGAAATTTTTGATATGGAATCAGTTTTGAATCCTTAGTTTGCCATTCTCCGGTCACCTGATGAATTATAAGGGCTGAGTCACCATAAACCTCGAGACTTTTTACACCCAAAGTTACAGCAGCATTTAGCCCATTAATGCAAGCTTCATATTCAGCCACGTTATTAGTACATTCAAATTCTAATTTAATGGCCACTGGGAATTGCTTTCCTTCAGGGGATATAATTACTACCCCAATACCATAGCCATACATGTTTGCAGCCCCATCAAAATACATCTTCCACTGCCCATCATCATCACCTCCTTTCTCTTTATCATCCTCAATAGCCAATATGTCTTCATCAGGGAAATGAAAATCCAATGGTTGGTACTCGTCCAAAGGATTTTCTGCCAAGTGATCTGCTATGACACTACCTTTCATAGATTTTTGCGTCATGTACTTGACATCATACTCAGATAGAATCACTTGCCACTTCGAGACTCTCCCAAAAACATGAGGACTTTCAAAAATGTATTTAATGGATCCATCCGAGAAATTAGCCAAGTGGTAAAGTAGAGCATATATTGCCGCAGATGCCTAGTGGTCCATGCTAACCCACAAGTCTTCTCAATCAATGGGTAGCGGGCCTCACATTCGTTAAATTTTTTACTTAAGTAATAAATTGCTTGCTCTTTTCTTCTAAAGGCATCATGTTGTCCCAATATCGCCCCCATCGATCTCGGCAAGATGGTTAAATAAAGAATCAACGGTCACCCTTGTGCAGGTGGAACCAGAACTGGAGGATTTGACAGATATTCTTTAATTTTGTCAAAAGCTCGTTGATAGTTATTATCCCACCCTCCAGTGTAATTCTTTTTTAGTAGCTTAAAGATCGGCTCACAAGTTACAGTTAAGTTGGCAATGAATCTTGCTATGTAATTTAGCCGTCCCAGGAAACTTCGGACTTCTTTTTCTGTTTGAGGAGATGGCATTTCTTGAATTGCTTTTACTTTATCGGGATCCACTTCTATTCCCCTCTGGCTTATCATGAAACCCAACAATTTTTCGGTCACAGCCCCAAAGATACATTTGTTGGGATTCAAGCAGAGTTTGTATTCACGCAACCTTTCGAATAGCTTTCTCAAAACCATCACGTGGCTTTCCCCTTCTCCAGATTTAGCCACCATATCATCAACATACACTTCAACCTCTTTGTGCATCATATCATGGAAGAGTGCCATCATGGCCCGTTGATAAGTTGCTCCTGCATTCTTTAATCCAAATGGCATCACTCTATAACAATATGTTCCCCATGGTGTAATAAATGTAGTCTTCTCTTTGTGATCTTTGTGCATAGGAATCTGATTGTACCCCGAGTAACCATCCATGAAGGAATACCGATGGGCGCGTGCCGTATTATCAACTAACATATCAATGTGGGGCAACGAAAAATCATCCTTTGGACTTGCCTTGTTCAAATCCCTATAATCAACACACATGCGAACCCTCCCATCTTTTTTTGGGACTGGTACGATGTTTGCCACCCATTGAGGGTATGTGGACACTTGGAGGAATCTTGCTTCTAATTATTTCATGACCTCTTCTTTGATCTTTAAAGACATGTCGGGGCTCATTCTTCTTAACTTTTGCTTTTTTGGCTCAACATTCGGGAATAAAGGAATCTTATGAGAGGCAATCTCTGGGTCAAGTCCAGGCATGTCTTGATAAGACCATGCAAAGATGTCCATGTATTCCCTAAAAAGCTGAATCATTTCTTTCTTTTCCAGATTATCCACCACTTTAACCTCCCTTTTATCTTCCTCTGTCCCTAAGTTAACATTTTCGACTACTTCTTCATGTGGGCATATTCCTTTATCTTCATAATCAAGCATTTTCTCAAAGATTTGGGTTAATTCTTCGTTATCGAATTTGAAATCATGCATATCTGTAGTAACGCATAAATCATGCAGTGGGGGCTCGGGGACTTCTGCGTTGGACAGGAGTCCAGAGGAAAACGATTTCTTGAGGGGAAGAAATAAAAATGAAAATGAACAAGCCAGAAAATGTGAAGAAAAAAGAAGGTAGGATATCCAAGGACTTTTAATTCATTCGCAAAATACCACTATCATTCATAAAGTACTGATTGAAATTGCAAAAAGAAATGTCTTAAACAAATTAAAACAAAGGAACAACGCGATCATAACAATTACTCTAAAGTTACGACATCAGTGATATCCTCAATTTCCTAGTTGTCCAATCTTTCCCCAGAGTCATCGACCACGATCCAAGCCCTAATTCCTTGCACGGCATCATCGTCAACCATTGAAATGTTCAAGCGATTCATGACCTCTGAAGGACTTGGAAAAGTGTTCTTGATATGAGGAATTTTCTGCTTCTCTTGCCCTTTGTTTCCCTTTATGCTTGGTTGTACTCTCGGCTGGTTTAGCAATACAGTCTCATACCCTAATCCTTGACGCTTAGGATTTTCTGGGAGAGTAATAGGCCGTTCAATTCCTTGCAGCTGTACCCCCAGTCCCTTTCCAGATTGGAACCCATTCCTTTTCAACATTTTCATTACGATCTGATTAACATTTCCGGTAGTAGGCTTGGGTCCATCCATTTCCAGGCTTTGAAACGGCATTTCTGTTTCTTGTTCAGCAGCTTCTATATGTGGCAGTGAACTGGGTTTACTTAATATTATCTCTTCTTCTCCCTTAATGGTGATTATTCTCCCTTCGTCAACGAATTTGACCCTTTGATGAATCATCGAAGGGACAGCATGGGCAGAGTGGATCCACGGCCTCCCAAGCAGCATCGTATAAGAAGGATCAATGTCCATCACCTGAAAATCTACTGTAAAGAGCTTTGGTCCAATTTCCAGAGGTAGGCAAATAGTGCCAATCAACGCTCTTTTAGAACCATCGAACGCTTTGACCACCATATCACTTTTTTCAACATGTGAAGTCCCTATTGCTAACTGTTCAAAAGTGGTTAGTGGCAAAACATTGAGTGCCGACCCTCCATCAATTAGAACCTTTGCAATTACAAAACCGTTGCATTTCAAAGTTATGTGTAAGGCCTTAGGTTAATTAGCAGATGTCTTCTTTAGAAAATGAGATGGCAGAGGTGGTCTTAACGATATTCATCACACTAGCGACCTTTTCTGGGGTAACATCAGGTCGCACATACGCTTCCTCCAATACCTTTTGCAGAGCCCGGCGATGCACCTCCGAGCTCATGACTAAGGACCACATCAAAATTCGAGCTGGGGTCTTCTTCAATTGTTCTACTACGTTGTATTCGCTCTGCTTCATGATCTTTAGGAATTCCTCGTCAATGCCATCTTCTCTTTCCTCTCTCTGATCATCAGCATCAATGCCCTTTCCCTTTAGACATTGGTCAGCGTTTGCAGGGGCATAGACCCTACCACTTCGGGTGACCCTCCTAGCCTCAGCTATGTTAGTGATAGGCTCTTCCTCTGCTTTAGCAATTACTGTTTGGCGTGAGGGAAGCTCAATGATCTCCTTATACCTCCAAGGTACGGCTCGATCACTTTCATAAGGAAAAGGGGCTGGCATGTTAACAATCACTGGCGATAGATTTGGAATGAGAGGGACTGCCACTGAAGAAGGTTCGTTAATCGTTAGAGTAACTGTTCTCAGTTGCTTAGTAGGAATGACAATATCAATATATTTCCCCTCTGTTACACAAATTTCTTCTTCAGGTTTTCCTACAATCACAACTCCTAAGGTCATTAATTCTTGCAACGCCTTTTGGAACTCTACACAGTTCTTGATGTCGTGATCTGTATTTTGCCGGTGGTAATCACAAAATATGGCCTGCGGCCCAGTGACGTACTCTTCTGATGGCGATTTCAACATGTACCCAGCTAATCGGAGGTTGATTACCAGAGTCTTCAAGGGTAACTCAATAATATCAGGGCTCTTGGAGAATCCTGACTCACTTTCGACTGCGTTCACTTGTCGCTCATGACTAGGCAAGGGATTAGTGGCAATTATTGAATTTTCTCCGGACTTAAGTTGGATATGGTTGGACTCGATCAAATCCAACACGTTCTTCTTAAAAGTCGTGCAATTCTCGATGGAGTGACCCGAAACTCCCATATGATACTCACAAGAGACATTGGGGTTATACCAAGTTGGATATGGCGGTTGCAATGCCTTCACGTACCGTGGCCCTATAAGTTTTGC
This sequence comes from Erythrophleum ivorense, assembly GCA_026724425.1. Taxonomy (NCBI): domain Eukaryota; kingdom Viridiplantae; phylum Streptophyta; class Magnoliopsida; order Fabales; family Fabaceae; genus Erythrophleum; species Erythrophleum ivorense. The sequence goes on along the minus strand of JAIUCV010000004.1, from coordinate 19,670,040 downwards.
CTCCAACAATTTCTGGTATAATTCCGCATTGGTTGAGCTAAAATTAGGCCATAGACGATTGTCCTTTAGCCGTACATTACCTCCCCTCTCTTGTTGTCTAGGCCCATTCATTGTTGGTCTATACTGATTTGGGCCTTCGCCTCCTCTACCAATTTGATAGGACACAGGTTGGTGCTGGAATGGTCTTGTAGGTTGAACATAGCTTACCTCCCCCTCTTTCTTCTTTGTACCTTGACCCTTCCTAAATCTGCCTTCCGTCAAAGGGGATGCGAGCTTTCTGTCTCGAATGTCTGCATCAATTCTCTCCCCAACTTCGATTAAATCAGCAAAGTCGGTAACGTGAGTTCCCAACATGATTTTGTAAAACGGATTGGATAGTGTCCAAATAAAATATGAGCAGAATTCAAACCCAATCATCGGAGGCTGAACTTGAGAAGCCATTAATCTCCATCTTTGTGCATACTCTTTGAATGACTCAGTTGGCTTTTTACTCATTCTTTTCAGCTGCTCCCTCGTTGGAGCGGTGTCAAGGTTGAATTTGTATTGCTTCATAAAAGCATTTGTGAGATCTCTCCACTTACGAATCTTGGAATGGTCTAATTGCATAAACCATAATAAGGCAGACCCGGTCAAACTTTCAGGGAAGAAATTTATTAAAAACATTTCGTCCTTTGACCAAACAGTCATCTTTGTGCAGTATGACTTAAGGTGGTAAATTGGATTGCCGGAGCCATCATACTTGTCAAAATCTGGAACTTTAAACTTTTTCGGGATTGACACTTCGGGAGTTAAGCATAACTCTTCAATGTCTAATGACCCCCAGGTAGTTGGACCTTGTAGATCACGCAGTTGGTCCTTGACCTCTCCTAATTCTCTTTCCCAATCCTTGGCATTATTATTCTTTCCCTTATTGTCCACAGTCGGGATCTGAAAAGTATACGCGTCATCATATCCGAGAAACTCTTGCATATCTTTTGCTTCATTAAGGGGAATCTGCTTATTAGCCGCCACCATAGGAGGGTTTTGTGTGCTCTTCTGTTGTAGCATAGGGTCAGGCACTCGACTAGAATGTACTTCAGTTATAACCACTCCAGGTGAACTTACACCCACTTGCGCAATGACGGGCGGATGACTAGATGTGCTGTGTGAGTTATCAACACCTTTTCCTTTGAATGTTTCCATCAACATCTTCATCATTTCACTCATCTGAGCTATCTGACTTTCCATGGTTGTGATTCGGTTATTCAGTGTGACTGTATCCTCCTCAGCTCTCTGACTATCCTCCCTTTGATACCCCTCCATGAGCCTAGCTCTTGAACGCGTGTCGTATATCCTAGTAGGACGGATCTGGTTAGATGGGACGCGTGTCGGAGGCGCAATATTGTCTTCCTTAATTTGACCTTTTTACTTTTTTCTCTGTAACGAGAAGACAAATTTAGTGATATTGAAAAATACTATTTTTTATCATCATGTCATTAATATGTGTATATTCAATTTTAATTTAGATTAACCATTTTGGCATAATTGGCAAAGGAACATTGGGCCCTCTGATACTCAAAAGATTTTATTAATCCATATAAAATATCAAAGTTGACATTTGACGCAAGAGGGAATTAAAGACCCTACACACTCAGGTTTTAGTGTTCATTCGAGTTGCCTCTAAATCATAAGGAAAATACAATTCTTGCTTTTCAGCCCGAAACATCAAGTGACACCTTACATCAGCATTATCTGGAATTTAACAACTATTGAGGTATTTCAACTCATTTACAATGTCATTACATAATATAAAGAACTCTGTCACTTCCTTTGGTGCATTCAATGGATTAATTAAACCTTCAGCTGCCTTCAATGTGCTTGTGAAGCTAGGGAGGATTTCATCAGCTAGGAGGATTAATTTTCTGAACCAGGATCGAAACCTTTCCTTTTCTATAGCTTGCTCTGCATGGACTACCTTCCAGGTCTCAATCATCTCAGCTTGCTGGTTAAGTTGTTCTACCAAGTTTTGGACTACTGTAGCATTATCACTTCTGATGATGGATATTTCATTCATTTTATGTTCCAATTTCTTGGCCAATATATTCAGTTCATGTCTAGTCCCACCAGATTCAAGTTTCTGCATTTGCCTTTCTAGTGCGTCCTTTTCTTTGAGGACCTTCATCAATTGAGCCTTACCAATATATATCTTCTTTTCATTTTTGGTCACCCGTTGTTGAGCTTCTTCAACCGTACTTTTCAATATTGTATTTTCTTCTTTCAGCCTTTTCACCTCGACAGTCCCCATACTTCCTTTATATCTCTTCACCCTATCTGCCTCTGCTCGCAACACCGCACATTCATTTCTCATCTGGTTTAAACTCTTCAGGCGTTTTTGTCTTTTTTCCTCTAAACCCTTCAATTTTCCTTTTCTCTTCGACTCGCCTCGCTAATTGTTCATCAATTGCATGCAGGTTGTTGCTGAGCATGGGATCTGTCGGTCCAAAAGAAGGATTAGCCCCTTTTGTTCTCTCCTTCAGCTATTCTTGATATTCTTTAGTAGTAGCTACAATTCGCTTGCCCACTTCACATTTCCCTTTACATATTACTTGGTTCCACGCATTTCTTATTTTTTGACAAAGTGTCTTAGCTTCCGGATCATTATGATAGAAGTGAACCAGCCGCATTGCCTCTTTAGATGGAATGTCTTGCTTGTATGCAAACTGTTGATGAACAATCGATGGGTTGTAATTGATGCATCCTCGAGGGCTTATGAGAGGTACATTCAGGAATTCCCCACAACAGTATATGATTTCTTCGCTTTCCCACCAAGCTTGCTTTCCCACCAAGCAAGCTTCCACCAGTCTAACTGACCAAGGGATTGAGCCCAATCATCACGTGTCATTCTTGAAGATGACAGAATAGAACCTTCACGATTAAGGAAATCCCTAACTGGGTGGTGGATGGTGTCATGTCGTTGACCCAATTGATACTTCCTCCCATAAACATGATTGAACACCCAAACTATGAGGAGCTGTAAGCAACACTTTAATTTCCCTCCATTTTCTAGTTGACAAAAACTCAACGTCAGGAACGTTTCTGCTAAAACTGCGGGGACCGGGTTTACGCGGTGGTTTTCCACCATCCATAGGACACTCACGGCCGTCAAATCGATTATTCCCATGGCCGATGGAAATAACACCACTCCATATATGGCTAAAGTGAGGACCTTCTTAAAAGTCACCCAATCTTCCTTTTCAGCTAAGATTTCCAAACGCTTTTTCACATACTTCCTTGAAAGACCTTTAGTCTGTCCTCTCTGATGAAGTTGGACCTTACTAGGATCTTCCCCTAAGATTTGAGCCACTGTGCGCTTCGATGGCAAATGTCCAAGATAGTAATAAACTGAAGTATCTCTTCCTACAGGTGCATTCATGAAACTCCCATATTCCTCTAAAGTGGGTGTAATCTGGAATGTAGGGAAGGTGAAACACCTTAGTGAGCTATCCCAATACTGGGCCAAGGCAGAAAGTGCTTCTGGCTGGATTGGTATTCGTAGCAAGTCTAGAATATCCCCATAATCCCTTCGAAAATCTCGGATATGCCTTCCATTCAACTTCCCACTTAAGGCAATTAAACTCTCGACTGATTCAGCTTCTGCCTTGATTTTAAGCTTTACTCCCGTTGCAACTAAGCCAGTCTGCCTCGGATCTGGATATCGCCCATTGCCTAAAGGTTCCATTACCAATATTATGCCAATCTACCCGGATAATTGTCCACTATTTCAAAAATGTTCAAAACTCGTTAGTTGGTGTATCATTATTGTTAACTTGACAACTTGCCCAATTCTCAAGGAATCTATTATCCCATAGAGAATAAAGGCGTGAAGATCAATTTAAGAAGGAATAACTCCCTACATAATTGACACCGAGACGTTCAGCAAGTTAATATAACGATCCACTAACAATCATACTATGACTTCGGATGTAATGTCTCGACATGAGAAGTAACAGAAAATGTTGCACTCTTTCTTGAGAAACCTATTGCTCCATAAAAGATAAGAGGTAGCAATTAAATCGAGAGAAGTATGCCCTTCTACGCGATTTTTTGCCTTAAAATGATTCAAATCTCTAGTCAAGCCATCACATCCGCCCATTGGGGATGCAAAACCCACGGGTTTTATAATCATCCAAAATTCTGCACGTACCCATTTTTTATTGAAGATTCGTCGTTTTGTGGAGGTTTGTTTTAATGAAAATAGATTAGGTATTGTTTATTAGTTTATCTTACCTCCTTTTATTGTATGTTATGAATATGTAAAGAGAATGAATGTATGCTGAATGAGCTCCCCTTTTGTGGGATTAAGGAATGCGATTATGGCCTTTCTGGGGTCAGAAACCCACTAGGCGAGGGTCGATTTAGCTAATGTGTACTTTCATCATAATTAATGTATGTCTAATTGTGCAGTGACATATCATTAATTATTCCAATAAATAGCGACAATGCATCACTTTCCCTATGGATATCATTGGATGCATGGATGTGATGTATAAGTGATTGGAAACACCCTCCTTTGTCCTAATATGGATAGATCCTAGGTTGGGAGTATTGGTTCATAGAAGTTCGGCTCTACCTATTTAGGAGGTATCTATGGCTTGACTATTGGTGCAAATTTTTATGGTGGATCTATAACCCCTAATCATTGGTCCCCAAATTGCCCTCACCATGAGATGAGGATCTTATTATATGAACTCAACCTTGAGAGGAAAAAAGATCCTACATAGGTCCAATCCATATAACAAGGTACAATTTAGGCAAGGTCTTCATGATAGCCTCAGGAAGCACAAGGCTTCACAAGGAAATCAATATAAACCTCTACTAACCTAGGAACACTCAGACCTGGGTATAGGGCCCATAACGTGTGTGAGAAATTCGTGTCCGTGACGTGTGTGAGGAGGGCATTTACCTCTTACCCTTTGAATTATCCAACCCTCATCTGCTAGGCAGATTGGCAGAATAAAAGATAGAGAAATATATATATAGATAGAAATAAGAAGTAAAATATACAAATATGGTCATCTACCCTAAGGTTTTATTTCTCATGTTATCTATCCTACCACATACTATGTAAACAATCAAGAAACCGAAGCATATGAAACCAGCATGTGAAAGACATGTTTTCTACCTTAATCATGTGAGGCAAACAACAAACAAAAAGGAAAACCCAAAATAAAAGAAAGGCCATAACATTTTGCGCAACTAACTTACATTGGGCTTGACTCTCAAACCATCCTCAGTGGAGTCGCCAAACTGTCACACCCGAAAATGCGACCGCGTGGCGCCTTTTTACTCAAAGAAATTCAATTTCCATGGTGTTATCGAAAAATGGAATCAAAATTGAAATAAGATAAAGTAAAGGGTTCAGGAGTCGCCACCAAAATTTTAAATTTTAAAAGGCAAAACTTTGGAAAAGCCTTTTTATTTTGGAAAATAGTCCACGAACCAGAAAATGGATTCGAGAGTCAATTGTGAGTGGAGAAGGTGTTAGGCACCCCACTACACCCGTTACTAAGAACGGTTACCCTAAGTTAGTAATGCAAAAATAGAATGGCCTAAATTCTATTTCAATTCTCCCTAACAAATCACATGTGAAACAGGAGTAAAGAAATCAAAGGAAATAAAGTTAAAGGAAGAAAAAGAGAAAAAATCAATATTTAAAATAAGACATGAAGAAATTCGAGAATAATAAAGAAATGAATGAAATTAAAAGAAAAATATTTATTTACAAGGGCGAACTTGACCTAGGATGAAAGCCTAGGGCTTACGTATTTTATGGAAGGGATCAAAGTCCACGTAGTTCGATTAGAGATTTGGTTAATGTTTTGTTTTGTTTTTGTTTTTTTTAGTTTTTTGTTGTTTTTGTTTGGCTTATATATGATTTTTAATTTTTGATTGATTTTGTTTTGTTTTGTTTTTGTTGTTGTTGTTTTTTTTTTATTTTCAATTCTTGATTGATTTTGTTTTGTTTTGTTGTTTTGTTTGATTTTTTCTTTTTTTTTTATTATTTATTTTTTTTTTGAAAACACAAAGAAAATAAAAATTACTTTTTCCTTTAACAAATAAAACAAGTTTGAAATTAGTTGATGGGTTTTAATTTGCTAAAGGGAAATTTAATTTCACTTTTCTTGTTTTTTTCAAAATTTCCTCTCTTTTTGTTATCATTTTTTTTGCTTTTCATTTGATTTTTGTTTTTGTTTTTATTACTCCTTTTTTTTGTTCTTTGTTTTATTTTGTTTTTGTTTTTATTATTCCTTGTTTTAGTTTTTTTTTTACTTTTTTTTTATTTTGATTCACTTTTCCTCTTTTTGAATTGTTCCCTTTGTTTTTGTTTTGAATTGTCCCTTTTTTTTCTTAATTTTTAACTCATTTTTCTCCCTTGTTTTTTTTTCGATTGTTCTTTTTTGTTGTTTTGTTTTATTTTGTTTTTTGTTTTTTATTTTTTTTATCTTTTGGTTTTTGTGTTATCCACTTTTTGTTATCATTTGTTTTCCATTTTTTTATAATTTTTTATTCTTTTATTTTTGTTTCTTCTTTTTATTTTGGGTTCTATTTCTTCCCTTTTTGCGTTTTGTTATTTTCTTTGTTTTTTTTTTGTTTTAGTTTCTCTTTTTTTTTATGTTTTATTTTTTTTTTGCTTTTTTTGGTGTTTGTTCTTGTTTTATTTTTTTTGTTTTTGTTTCTTTTTGCGTTTTGTTTTTATTTTTGTTTTTGATTTTTATCTTTCTTTTTTTTTGCGAGATTGGGATCAAATTTTATTTCCAATACTGAGTTTTGCTTAGAAATGTTAGAGGCTTTTTTTTTCTTTTTAATATTGTATTACCATTATTATATTTTTGTTTTTTGTTTTTTGTTTTTATTTTGTATTTGTTTGTGGTTTTTCTCAGTTAAACTCTTTTTCCTTTTGTTTTTTCTTTTTAATATTGTATTACTATTATTATATTTTTGTTTTTTGTTTTTGTATTTGTTTGTGGTTTTTCTTAGTTAAACTCTTTTTCCCTTGCTCATTCATTTACCTATTATTATTATTTTGACTCTTTTTCGCTTTTATTTTTTTTAGAACCAATTCTAAAAGAGAAGTTTACTTTGGGTTTTCTCCCTTTTTGCAAAAGATTTTTTTCTTAAACAAAGGATAAAATATTTTTAAGACTCAAAAATGATTTTTTACAAAAACAAAAAAAAAGTTTAATCCCCTTTTAATTTTTGATTTCTTTCTGGAAGTTTTTTTTTTTTAGGGTTCTATTGAATGGGTCATTGAAACCCAAAATGTCAGAATATAAATTTGGAGCCCAAAAAGCACCAAGGAGGCCTAATTGCCACACATGGCTTTTGGTTTGTGACTATATGCCTGGGGGGACAAGAAACCCCACACGGCAATCTAATGCGAAAATTAACGAAATAAAAATAAAATTGAAAATAAAAATAGAATAATAAAAAAATAAAAAATAAAAAAATGAAATCAAAATAGCCAAAAAATAAAAATAAACTAAAAGATTAATTTGCAAGTGTGTGCTGAGTGTTTAAATCTACTTACTACATCATTCCTGAACCAATTTACAAGAGTGGAAAGATAAAAGGTAAAAAAAAGAAAAAGCGAAAACAAAATGTACAACCCGACTCTGATTGCTCCTTACTCTTTCCTTCTCTCGGCGTCAGGAAGTAAACATTTCTTCCTTCCCTTTGCATTCAGGGGATAACCATATCCGCATGTATTGGAAGCTTAACTTCCTCTCAAACGGGAAACCCAGCAAACTCAAGCATCAAATAGACAGGTAAAGGAGTAGCAAATAAATTTTGAATATCTAATGAACAAAAAAGGGGAAGGTCCCATATTTTAACTAGCTAAGGTATCTAAAACCCGGAATTCCATACAAGAGGCAGAATAAGACATAAATTCATATCCAGTTTGCATAGTGGTATGCCTAGCAATGTCACACAACAGGGAAAATAAGCAGCCAATCAACCAGACTACCTGTGTTTATCATGGAGGGTCCAACATATGACTCTGTGCATATAAATGATAACATCTTAATTGCATATTTTGTGCAGGAAAACAAAAATCGAAATCAGAAAACATGTTCAACTCAACAGCATGACTAGCAGCAGCCCTCAATCAAAGCTATCCTTATTTTCATATAGACGCAAACTCATATACACAGGGCCATTCATAATCCTCGAGGATTCTAACTCTGACCTCAGATTCAAAAGCCTTACAGGAATTCATTCAAAGACTCTATCATCAGAGGTTGTTTATTAAACAATAACCTTAAGCAATTAAGTAATTCAGTCCCAATATCCTAACCTGACAACCAAAATGAACTCGCCCTCAAAAACCCGACACAGAACATGTCAACGTGTTTACAGCACAAGGAAACAGGATCATATAGCAAACAGGGGAAATGCAACATGAAAAGTAAAACTGATTGTAGATCATTCAGCACCCAGAATCAGAACACACCAACACCCCTCGGATCCCGGGATGATGAGAAAGGAAGTGGAGGAAATATACCTTTGGAGTTTAGAGGATCAAGTGAATTTCTCCTGAAGCCGAAACGCCACTGCTATCTGCTCTCGGTTTAGTTCAACCTTCCGATTGTTGTCTTTCTCTCTTCCTCTCTTCGATGGCCCTCGATTTTCTGGCTTGCCTTCCCTCGACTGCCCTCAGTGTCCTTTCGAAAAGAAAACTCCTTCTCTTCTCAACTTCCTCGCTCCATTTCTCCGTTTCTCTCAGTCCTTCCCCTCTCTGTTTTTGGTTCGAAAACCTCCTTCTATTTTTCGAATCCGAAAATTTCTTCCTCCTTTGGTTTCACTCTCCCTTCCTCGGTCTCTCTCGTTCTCCTTCTTTACCGAGCCTTCCTCACACTTAGCCCCTCTTTGTTTCTGTTTCTCATTCCATATCCTCCCCCTTTTGTGCACTCAAAAATTTTTCCTCCCCTGCTTCTTCCCTCGCTCTCCCGTTTTCCTCCAGCACCTAGTTTTCGCTCTCGATTTTTCCTCTCTCGATCTCTCTCTCCTCAATTCTTTCTCTGCTCCCCCAACCCAAAAAAAACCTTTTCCGAAACTCCTCCCCCCTTCGATTTTATAAGCAATCTCAAGTGGTCCCATCTCCGTACCCCCTCTGCTCCACTAATTCCAGTGCTCACGCTCGCGATTCCCTCGTACGAATCGCGTCAGCTCGCCTCTGGAGTGGTCGCGCGAGGGGACGCCAGAGCAGAGAAGGGGGGGACCAGCTTCTAGGGTTTCCTTTTCTACTTCCTTGGGTATACTGTCGATCATTCGGGTAGTGGATACGGGTTAGGGAAACCAGAAGTCCAGCGTGCAACACTCAAACGAGACAGGCCCTATTTTTTTTCTTTTCGGCCCACTTATGGCTTTATTTTGGACTAAACTCTCTCTTTTTTTTTTGATTCTTTTGTTCTGATTTGGCCCAATTCTAGCCATCTTTTATTGTTTTTTATCACTATTTTTTTTATATTCTCTCCTTCTTGTAGCACCTTTTGATACTTTTAATTAATTAATTTTTCACTTTTATTCTTAATTATTATCTTTTCTCTCTTTTTTTATTTATTTTCTTTTTCTTATGATTCCATTTTTTATTTTTGTTACTTCCCTCTTCGATTTTTTTTCTTTTGTTTTAATGGGCTTTTTTTGTCTTTTTTTTTTAAAAATTATTTTTTAAGTTCTTTCTCCTTTTTTTTTGGATTGATTTTTTTACTTATTTTTTTTTTAATTTTTTATGAGTTCGAATTTTATTTTTGGAAGACTGCCTGGACAAAATACGATGTTCACACTCACTATGGCTAGAGGGTTGTTGGCTTTTCCATACTCAAGCAAACCAAAGCAATCACATAATACATCATTGAAATACATAAGGCATTATCATGCTAGCATATTTTTCATGGTTTAAAAACATACATACACACATGCAAAATAATGTAAGCACACATCTATGCATGAGAGAAGGTGGAAAGAGCCACCTTATAGGCTAACACAAGTCTTCCCCTTCAATTTGTCTTCTCCCTTCTTGATTTCACAATCACCACTAGATGGGAATGCTTCTCTTGAGCCTAAGCACACAAAGAACATGAAATTACCCTCTTAACACTTTATTCATGAAGAGAAACTAGGGTTTCTCTCTCTAGAATTCCACTAACTCTTCTTCCTCTCTCAACTCTCAAGAAAGGAAAGCAAAAGAGAAGAAGTAAAGATATATGAGTTTTAATCTTCTTCAAGAGGGATTTTCCACTCTCCCTCTTTTGAACCAAGCTCAAAGCCTAACTACTTCAATAACCAAAACCATAGGAAGAGAGGGCAAAGAGAGAAGAATAACATGCTAAGAAGAAAAACCATGCAAATCTTACCTTTTTCTTGTTCTTCCTTCCTCCTCTAGGTTTCTCTCTCTATCCACAGCCCTTTTCTCTCCTTTGGTCGAAGCTTAGGTCAATTAAAAGAAGAGGAATGAATCTAGACTCTTTAAGAAGTCAAATTCTTTTTTTTCACTCTTTTCTCGACTAACCCTTGCTATAGCGAAGAATAACCCTCACTACGGTGAGCACGTATCAGTCCCAGACCCCTGCCTTCACTACGGCGCACGCTACGGTGAGTAGCTCCCTGATTTTTGTATGGGATGCCCGCACTCGCTATAGCTAGAAGCATTCTCGCTATAACTAGGCCATTCGTTTCTCACTATAGCTAGTAGACTTAGAAAATTTTCAGCCCTTCAAAAATTTCTAACTTTTTTTTTCTGGTTGTTACATATATGATGTATGAATGAGAGTTAATGCCATATGCATGATATAACATGATTTGGGTATGGAATGGCAAGACTAGACATATGCATTCTTGTGTATATCATGGGGTGGATGAGTGAGTTTGAGAAATCTAGGTTTGTGCACCTTTAAGACAAGTTTAGAATGTCATTTTGGTGCATTTCCATGTGCTCAAGTGCTCATGGTTGCCTTAGAACTCAAAATGGACCATTTGGACCCCTTTGGTGACCCAAAATGAGCCATTTTACAACCCAATGTCAAGATTTGACCAAATGAACGAATTTGCCCATGAAATTTGGCACATATATAGATCTTATCTATTGCTTTTTAGAAAGCCAAAATCCCAGATTATTTGGAGCTCTGTGGAATTAATTATGAATTTCTAAAGTTGGCATTTTTTTGTTGAATTGATGCAGACACTACTTATATGATCAGAAATTTGGTCTGTGTCATTCGTGGTCCAAATGATGTCTAATGCTCATGAAATTTTACAAAAATAAACTAGACATGATAAGCTTTCCATGGCCACTAAGATCACACCAATTGGACCTCTGAGAAGAGAGATATGAATTTTTGAAGTTAGAGGACAGTACCAGTAATGATAGTCAACCTCTGGTATTGTTCCATCAATTTCTGATGGCTAGCAGCCTCTGTTGTAGTTTGAATTTATTTTCAACATAAAGTAGACATCTGTAGCTTTCTAGAATAGTATAGTGTACTTGATTTTGATTTTTTTAGAATTAGTTATGATATTTCAAAATTCAGGCATAGAATATGGAAATCCTACTCGAGGCTGCACACTATGTTTTTGAGTATACCATCCATATGCATGAGTTCTAGGCCATTTCTTCAGTTTGTTATGAGTTTTATTTGTGTATTTGAATGTAGGAATGAAATGGATAAGTCCATATGGCCCAGGGAATACCAAATGAAAATTTACCTATGACGTAAAGTAATTTAATTGTATTTTTCTATGACTTTTCCTTGAGGAATTCATGTGCTTCATGGAAATAAGCCTACTTATGATATAAGATGAGTCATAGAATCATGGTGTTACACACTCCCTAGGTTCCCTTTTCATAACTTGGCCAAAACCATAGTTATAAGGAAACCCATGGAAATTTTGTTAGCTTCCTCTAGGATTTTGATGGACATACACATTCCTTGGCTTTTCTATAGTCTAATTATGCTTTCATATGGCTTAAATTATCCTTCTAGAGTTCTATAATTCTTTAGGTGCAGTTAAAACCCTAACTATCCTATCTTGGGTTCTAATGCTTCTTTAATGATTTTGACTTCATATTCTTACTCTCCATGACTCAAAACCCTTGTTCCTATTCTGTTTTAGTTGAAATTCAATTCTCCCTAATTTCTCGTAATGTTGGCTGAACTTAAAGAGATGAGGAAAGGAAAGGAGAAGTAACCATTCCATTAAGATACATACCTTGTTTAAATCCTTGTTAGATGGAGATTCTTGTTGTGACATTGGTTTTCCTTAAATTATCTCCTTCCTTCAAGAGTTTAACCACAAATTTGCCCCTTTTAAGAAGCTAAAACCACCCATAGACAAAGCTTAGGGAGGAGAAGAAGGTTAGTCAAAGCAAAACCATGAAAAAGAGCATATTTACTTACCTATTCTTGGCTTTCCTCGTCCTCCATCCTCCTTCCTTTTGGTGTGTCTTTAGTTCTATTTTAGAGAGCTCTAAGTCGATTTAGAGGGGTTGAAGGCATGGTTGACTTGATATAAAGGAGAAAAAGTGATTTTTATAACAATTACAAAATTTCCATTATGTCCTACAACTTTTGATCTCTCTATTTGGGCTTGTTTTAGATTCTTTTTGAGAATCATCTTTTCCATATGAAAATTTAGGTCATCTAATTTATTAAAAATATTTATTTTCAATTTTAGGGGGTTCAAAACCATCCTAAATCGTCTTATCAAAGTTCAGGTCAACCAATAACCTAAAACATACACCGAAAGGGTTTTGGCTATTTTGAGGGTTCCTATGGCTTTTAAGGCCTTTGAAAATCTTAGAAAACTCAATTTTACCATTTAAAACTCCCTTCTTTGAGTTTCTAAAGAGTTGCCCCAAATTATGATTTTGCCACTATATTTTAATTCATTTCGTTTAGCCATTTCAGCTCCAATTTTAAGCCATCTCTGATTCCTTACCTTCATTTCTGGATGCTTTGTTTATTAATCTAGCCTTAATTTACTTTATTTCATGTTATGTTAGGGGTCCCTTTTTATAATATGATCGATTTTGGTTTAGTTTAAAAAGAACCAGGTATGATAGTAACCAAAAGAAATTCCATCTCTATGTATAATATAATTAACATTAATGCATTTCATTTAGATAAATATTAAAAGCATGATAAGTAAATTAGCAAATGAGCTAGTTCGACTACTAATAACTACTATCTTATAGTAGCAGTCACATACAATATGTTATTGGTCAAAAATAGAGGAAAATGCCACGATCACAACACTAACTACCTATTGAGCATAATCATGGCTTGATGTATTCCAATGACTATGATCATGACTCGATGTATGATTATGGCACAATACACACTTAGAAGTATGATTGCCACATAAAGACAAGACCATGGTCCAACATAACAAGTAACCAAACCAATAATTTATCATGGAAAACATATTTATGTAGCAATTATAAGATTAATATGAACGTATACATGGAATTATAACCCTTGGTTACCTCCCTTGGTTGCCAAATCCTTAAGAGTTACTAATAAATGCCATAACACCCTAAGGGTTATAAACCAACAGGAATCCAACCTTTAGTCATTATTCACAACAAGAATCATGTACTCATTCATTCTGATCATTAAGAACTAGTTAGAAAACCTTACCCAAGCCTCCACTGAGGTCAATGTGCGGATTTGAGCCCTTCAAACTTAGAAACTATAATAGGTTACACTAATTCCTTGCAATTTCGTATATTAGAGAACCTAACACAAAAATTAGTCATAGGGGTTAATCTTTAGCATATTTATGCTTCAAAATAGAGGAAAATACTTACCTAATAGTTCTTCTTGCCTCAAGCTCTAAAAATTATGGAAGAAAACACTAAAACACCCATTTTCAAATTTTGGTTCGGATGAAAATCCACCCAAAGAAGAACTAATTAGATCAAAATGAAAAAGAAGTTACAGGATCTACTTTTATATAGCTTACCCTTGCTAAATCTTTCTCTAAATGTACAAATTGGAGCCAAAATGATAAAGAACCCTAGCCTCCCTCTTTATGTGTGAATTTTCTTTTGTCCCTTGGTTGTTTAAATGTTTTTTGTAGAATAAATGGACTAGCTACAGTAATATTAGGATTTTGAAGAAATGGAGCAGATCTAAAGAGCTTTTTGTCCAATTTGGCCTATATCTGAATATTGGGCCATGGTCAGGTAAAAATCCAATTGAGTTAGGCATCAGATAAAACTTAAATTAGGTTTTTAAATATTATTCTTGACATAATCAAATTAATTATGGAGCTCAAAATTAAAATTTTACCTTAATTAATTAGTTTTGCCTAAATTTAAATCCATAGTTAAATTCATTTTTTGCCAAAAAGTGCCAAATATTATTTGTCTTAAAATACCCAAAATAATCATTCTTCGTGAAAATTTCTTTTTTCCATAACTTTCTGAATTTCTCATAATAATTCCTTATTTTTCCAAAATTAAATTCTTAATTCTTTATAATTCCTTATGTTAATTTTTGGATGTTAAGAGATAAAAATGATTAATATCTATTTTCCAACTTGAAAAGGAGTGTTATAAGTCAATGTGCTCTCTGTGCTACATTAGGAGATTCTATTTTAATGTGGTTATCTATGTTTTTGGTGCATTAATTTGTTTCCTTGTTTAGCTTATCTTGTAGTCAATGTATGAATATTTTGTTTCCATATTTTTCAAATAAGTTTCTATTTTGCTTGTTTCTTATTTGCATGAGATTGATTAGCTAAAATTTTTGTGGCCAACACCTTTTATTTTGTCATTCTCTTTTCAAAAATAAAATGAAACATAAAGCAACTCTAAAGCTCTACGTTTCCGTACTTCCTATAGGTAAAGATTGTGTAACGTCTGGTTCTTTCGTAAACGTGAAAAATGTAATGTCCATTTTCTTCATAAACGAACGAAACACACCAGATATAAAAGAAAATTCCCTAGATAAATGATTTGAAGTCTAATAAAATTAGAGTAACAATCTAGACCTCAAATAATGAGGATCCAAGGCCAGAGATACCCTGAAAACGGAGCCAGAGTAATCAAACAAAATTCAATGAAGATGTAGTGGCATTTTCGTAATTTCAAGCATTTTTTGAAAAACTCATTGGAGAAATTTTTAAATGAGAAAAATGAGTTTCTCAGGGTTCTCAGAAGCCTTAAAAATTATAGGAACCCTCAGAACAGTTAAAACCCCTTCGATTGATGTTTTATAATGTCAGTTGACATAAACTTTGATCTTTTTGTTTGAGAAGGTTTTAGATCTAATTTGAGTGATTCCAAAGGAATTTTATAAGTTAGAGAACCTAAATTTTATGATGAAAAGGACGGTTCTCAAAAAGGAGTTGAAATGAGCCTAAAATGAAAAAGCCAAAAAGATGGGATGTAAATGAAATTTTTATGAACAATTTTTAAGACATATGGCCTTATATGTAGCGTCCCTCTCTTCTTCTCCTTGGAACTAACTTAGTTGTTGCCCAAAATAGAGAGAAAGAGAGACCAAGGGAGAGAGGCACACAAAGGAGGGGAAGAAGGAGGAGGAAAACAAGTCAAAAAGGTGAGGAAATTGATGGAATTTCATGTCTTTCTCTTTAGCAACTTGATTGTCCTCCTTCCCATCTTTCTTCCTATGGTTTTCTTGATGGATTTGGTGCCATTTTGGGACTAGTCCAAAGGAGGAAGAGTGAAATTTGAAGGAGAGGAATTCATCACTTGATAGAGCACTTGAGAAAAGTTAGAATTCAAGGTAAATTCATTGCTTTTCATGTTTCTTCTCCCTTGCTCCTATGTGTGTGAGTTTTGGCCACTCCTAGGACAGCCAAGAGGAAATTTTTTTTGAACTAAACCAAGAGTTCAACCTAGGATTTAGAGTGTGGGAAACAAGAATATGCAAAGAAATCCAAGAAAGAATCATTGATTTGCAAGATGTCTAGCCTAGGGTTTCACTTGCACTTTGGTTTGTAAGAAGCTTTCTAGTCATAATTTAAGGTGTCTAAGAGTTTGTATAAGTCCCCAAGACATCAAGGAAGCCTCCCATATGCATCTCCCATTAAAGAAAGCAAAACAACTTCCATTGGTGCTAAAGGAAGCATAGTCTCGGCCTAAGCTAGAAGAAGAAAGTGTTTTAAATTTTTTTAAGCCTAGATTGGCATCATATATGATGGGGGAATATGAGAAAAAGTTTGGAAAGAATTTAGGAACCATAGAATGTGAGATGGAGGTATAGGCTCCATAATGGGACATAAAGAAGTAACTCTTAACTAAGCTCTTCAAAATGAATATGTGATGGCTCCAATGAGTCTAAATAGAGTCAAAAGACCTAAAATGAAAGGAAAAATAGAGCCAAGATCTTGAATTCTAATAGTTGCTTCATTATGTCTTATATGGAAGTATTATGGAAACAAGTGAGAAAGTGAACATGCGTAGGAGTTGCATAAGACTACAACTCATTCTAATGATATAAACATGCCTTATTTGATGTGTCTAGGCCAAGAGAATTTAGTGCCTCCAAGTTTCAAGGCTTGGTTGAAAAGAGGGAGGAAGATTTCAAAGGAAAAGTGTGAAACATTGGCTCCAAGGTAGCTCTCTCTCCTTTTTCTCATGCATTCTTGAATGGTTTCTTGTCTTTGGATGTGTGTATGTCTGTTTATGCTATGTAACATATTTCTACCAAATGTCCATATGCCATAGTACCATGTTACTTTGTTTATGCTCTTGAAAGATGTTTTATAAACGTGTTTTGGTTGTATGAGTTTAGTGAAGCCAAAAGTCCCTTAGCAAAGGTGAAGATGAGCCAAAAGTCCCTAAGAATGGATGAGACAAAGCCAACAGTCTTTAGAAGAATAAGTCTTAGTCAAAAGTCTCTTGAAAGTGGGTGAGGCAAGTCCAAAAGTCCCAAAGAGAATGAGTGAGGCTAAACCATTGTGTTGGCAAGCCTATGTATGAGGAGTATGTTTTCTTAAATGAGAAAAATGTTTCATGTATGTTCATGAATTGCTAGATTGCCTTGCATTCATCTTTGGACTTGAATTTGCATTCATTATGTTTGATTGAAAAGGTTGATGAGTTGTTGGGATTCCTAGAATCTCACTCCTCCCTCCCATTGCCTAAACATGTCTAGGTGGATCAAGTGAGCAAAGAGATGGAAGCCACCACACTTGAAGGCAAGAAAATTGACAAAAGAGTTGCTAAATGCTTGTGTTGTAACTATTTTGTTGTCAAATAATGTAATTCCATGATGTATATGATGTATGACCTCTTGAACATATGTATATACATGGATATATGATGGATGAATGAGAATTGGTAGCTTATGAATGAGATTTAATGTTTTTGCTAATGAGATGCATTGATGCAATTGTAAGATCTCATGTATGTGGGCAAGTGGGAGAGTGATTTTGTGATGAATGGATAGTTAAACCTCTTGGGCATGTTTAGTGTAACACCCCAAAAAATTAATTAAGGTGTTAATCATGGATTAAGTTAATTAGGAATAATTAATATGGAATAATTAGATAAGTTAAGTAAATGGAGATTTTAGAGAGATGAATTATTAATATAGGTTTGAGATTTAATTGGGAGAGAAATTCATCTAGGCCCAAATTAATGTAGGAGGTCATGATAAGAGGCTAATGGAGGCCCAATAAGTTAGGTGCAGACTCAACTTGATCCAATGTGATAGAGGCCCAATACTCACCTTATATAGGCTCTTATAATTGGCCCAATAACCCTTGTGCAGACCTAAAACCTTTAGGCTCTTAAAACTTGGTCTGGCCCAATTGGATTTCAGCAACCCAACACCTCAAAATTGGCCCAACCAAAGCTAAAATCTGAAGCCCAAATAGAGTTAGACCTTAGAGCAACCCATGACCCATATTTGACCTAACTAAAATGTAACAACCAGAAAAAGAAAAGAAAAGGGGAAGAAAAGAAAAGCTGAAAATTTTTGAAGGTTGAAAATTTTCTAAGTCTGCTAGCTACAGCCTAACTATAGCGAATGTACCTATTCGCTATAGCGAGAAATGGGTTAGCTATAGCGAGAGTTCCTTCTCGCTATAGGGAAAATGCTTCTAGCTATAGCGAGTACGAACATCCCATACAAAAACCAGGGAGTTGCTCACCGTAGCGAGAGTTATAGCGAAGGCAGAGGTCTGGGACAGACACGAGCTCGCCGTAGCGAGGGTTATGGCTCGCTATAGCGAGGGTTAGTCCGAAAAAGCGTGAAAAGAGAGATTTTGACTTTTTAAAAGCTTCCAAACTTTCCTTTCTCTTAGAACCGACCTAAGCTTCGACCAAGGAGAGAGAAAAGAGCTGTGGAGAGAGAGAGAGACCTAGAGAAGCAAGGAGACCAAGCAAAGAGGTGAGTAATCTTTAGATTTCCATAGCTTTTCTCCTTAGCATGTTGTTCTCCTCCTTTTGCCCTCTCTTTCTATGGTTTTAGAAGTTGATTTGGGTTTGGTTCAGAAGAGGGAAGTGGGAAAATTACTCTAGAATAAGGGTAGAACTCATATAGCTTCACTTCTTCTTCTTTGCTTTCTTCCTTGAGAGCTTGAGAGAGGAAGGAGAGTGATTAGAGTTCTAGAGAGAGAATCCCTAGCTTTTTACATGTGTAGCCGGGGTTTACTTTGATGAAGAGCCTCTTTAGCTTTGTGAGAGTTTATTTGAGTTATAAGAGAGTAATTTGATGCTCTTGTTATGCCTAGGCTCAAAGGAAGCAACTCCATCTAGTTGTGAGTGTGAAATCAAGACGGGAGAAGAGAAATTGAAAGGGAAGATTTGTGTTGGCCGATAAGGTAGCTCTCTACTCTTTCTTGTTGCATTCTTGGATGTGTAATAGTCATTGTATGTTGTGTATGTGCTTGTATGATGAGATATGCCATTGATGTAGCCTTGATGCATTGGTACCAATATGCTTATAATATGAATTGTGGAAATTGCTCGGGTGAGGTGGTGCCGAAAGTCCCTTGAGACAGGTGAGGTGGAGCCAAAAGTCCCTAAGCCAAGGGTGAGGCCAAACCAAAAGTCCCAAAGCTCGGGTGAGGCTAGACCAAAAGTCCCTAGAGCCTATTCTTGGCATTGACATGATATTCATGGCATGAAACACATATGTTGTGTTATTGTGACTTGGTTGCATGCTTTGACTAATTTTAATGCCTTGATTGCATCTTGAATGAGTATGAGCTATTGAGATTCCCTGAATCTCACCCCCTTCCCTTTCCCATCTTAACATCTTAGGTGGAGCTCAAAGAGAATCAAGTTCACACCAAGGAGTTAGTTGAAAATGTTTAGAGAATTGTATAGTTCTTTTGGTTCTTTTGTTGTAAAGAGGTGCCATAATGAAGATGCACCTATTAATTTTGAGATGTATATATATAAGCCAATGTAAACACATGTATAAATGATGTATGAACTATGTAAAGAGTCAAAGTAATGAGAGTATAGAATTTGGCTCTATTGTGGCTTACATGTGATATTGCATTTTGTTCTGTAGCATAGTGATTTTGAAATGTATGATGATTTGAATCATTTGGGCTATTCATATATGCTATGTTTGTACTTTCAAACTTGCCCAAGAGATGTTAGAACATGTAGGAGGCCATTTGGACCCATTTTGAACCAAATGGGGTGCCAAAACCGCCAATTGTGCGAGCTCTGTCAAAGTATGACCAGATGAGCTCTTCTTGATATGAAATTTGGCATGCCTCTAGAGTCCATTGAGAGCTTCTTAAGAAGATAAAGTGGGTAATATTTGGAGGTCTAGAGAATATTTGACAAATTGTCGAAGTTGGGAAAATTTGATGGGTTGGTCATGGTATTGTGCAACAAATCCGAAAATGAATCTGTGTCATCCATGGACCAAACGGTGTCCGATTGTCATGAAATTTTATGAGCATAAACTAGATGTCTACAGTGACTTATAACAATTGGAAGCACCTCAATTGGAGGTCTGTAGAGAGAGAAACGACTTTCTGAAATTCTGTATCAGCATCAGGGAAGTTTCTGACCTTTGTTACTGTTCCATCGGTTTTTAAGGCCCAAGAGCTCCTGAACTGATCTGGAATTATTTTTTTTCTCTATCTAACATCTGTAGCTTTCCAAATTGGTATATTTTTCTCAGATTGGATTTTTTTGGAATTAATTACGGATTTTCAAAGTTCATGACAGTAAACTGCACCAGTATCAGGGACAGCCGGACATCTGTCACGTTTTCGATGTCAAAGATGGACCGAACGTGGAGATTGTGGTTAGGAGTTATTTTTAGTGTAAATTTAACATCCAAATATTTTCATAGAGCTATGATTTTCTTGATTTCCATTTTTCTAGAATTAGTTATGATTTTCCAAAGTTAGAGCCAAAAATCTGACTTATGGGCTCATTTGTGAAATTTCATTTTCTGGGTTTTTGGCTTCATATCCTTGGTTTATGAGTTGTTTGAGACTATGTACAAGTTTTATACATGGTTTTTGTGTAGAGAATGTGAATGATGGGTTCACGGGACCCACGGGGCAAAATATGACCGGTTAAACCCCGACTTAAAGTAGTGAAATACCACGGTTTCGGTCATTTTCCTGGGAAATCATATGGAATCAAGCCTAAAGGGAGTTGAATTGGAATTAAGATATTATGGTGTTACATAAAACCCAACTTAAACCCTAATGCTTCAGCCACCTCTCTATTTTCTGAAACACAAACACCTATCTCAAAATTCGGAGGTCCAAAGGAGGCTCTAGGGTTCTTGGCATAAATCCACCATTTCTCACCTTTAAGCTCAAAATCAGCTAAGGTAATAGTTATATAACTTAATCCTCTCATCTTTCTCTTTATTTTGGTCTGATTAATTTTTCATTTGTAGTATTTTCACCATACCCAAAATCTGAAATGTGGGTGTTTAGGGATTTTCTTGATGAAATTCGTAGGTTGAGGCTAGGGTTGTCATTAGATAGGTATGAACTCTTCTTTTTGAGATAATTCTGCTGATTTGAGACCCTAATGACTTGATTATAATATGGGTATTAATTTTGTACGAATTTGATTAGGATTTTGGATGAAATATTGACCTTTTCTGGTAGAGGACACTCCATTCCGAATTTGGGACTTGTAGTGGCTGGGTAAGTGATTCTTAGGTAGTCATTAGTATTTTCAATTCTTTTGGTACTGATTGTAACTGTCAATGATGAATTAGAGTAGTAATTCTATGATGCTATGGTTATAGGGAGATTTCTACACCATTGGTGACGGTTGCAACTGTCTACAAGTGAGGTAACTGGGTTTATATTAATTCCATACATATATCTATTTTAATTTCATATTTTGCTGTACATGAATGATTTGAAACATTGAATGAATTGGTTAGTTATCATTATATTGCGATTGGACCTTGTGAGTCCATGGTGGAGCTGTGGTGCGGCTGCCACTCGTGCATGTGCTTCGATCGGGCACCGAGTTATGATCAAACCCCAGATGCATTGAGCCCTGGTTATGCTCAATGGGGAGTAGGTGCCATGGACAGGCCTCTCCCAGTGTTAATGGCCTTTGACATGTGGAATTGTGATTGCTAGTATGGGATAGTGATCATGATAGCCTAATTGTTTCATTTACTAATATGACTGGTATTTTGCTGATGCTTATGTGAAATTATGCATGTATGCTAATTAAACTGGAATATATGATGGAATTGCCTTAGTTACTAAGATTTATATCTCACCCCATTTTATGGGATTAATATTTCAGGTGAAGGTTCTTCGGGTAAGGATAAGGGGAAGCAAGTAGATGAAAATCCATGAGCTCTAGCCATGTGTGGAGGAAGCTACACTTGGGCTAATCTAAGTAGAGTAGATGCAATTTTGTTATTAGTTTACATAGCATCATCATATATTCATATTGCCAAGTGTAGGCATTTTTATTTTGCTTGGTGGAAATGTAACTGTAAGGAGTTAAGTCTCATTGCAGTTGGATATTGATGTATGAACTTGTAGCATCATATATATAGCTTTGTTGAAATTGGGATATGGTTTATCATATGGGAATTGTAGTCATGTGATGCATTGGATGTGGAAATAAACTATTGATGAATGAAATCTCTATGGAATGTACATGGGATGTTAATTGTTGCTAATGCATGTGTTCTTGCTGTCATTAATCTATGAATTTGCTGATATGAGATAGTTGGGCAATTAGGATATGGTACCTATGTTTTAAATTGGAAATGGAGAATTAGATGAGTAAATAGGGTAGGAAACTACCATTAGAGTCATATAAAATGAGAAAAAGTGGTCATAGAGTGTTCCTAAGATGAGAGCTAGAGTGTGTGGAACGAAATTTGGGTGATGTAGTCACAGGAGGGAGTCACGCCAAGGCTAAGAAGGCTTCGCTGTGGCCAAATGAGTGACAAAGTCGAAGGGCACTGCGACATAATGCATCTCGCCGCGGCGCAAGAGAAGAAAATTGGTTTGGGGAGTGACAATGTCGAGGCGTGCCGCGGCTTGAGAAATCTCGCCACGGCGCAAAGCGAAAAAAATCACCCAGGAGGGCAACAGAACCGAAACTCGCCACAGCGTAGTATGTCCTACCGCGGCGCGAGTCATGAAAATTAATAAAGGGTTACATAGTAGCAAAACTCGCCACGACACGAACGTATTGCGCTGAGGCGAGGATTGTGGGAGTTGGAATAGTAGCTCCAGGAGGCATTTCCACCGTGACGCCATGTAGTCTCGTTGTGGCGATGGTCCAACTTGTGTAATTTGTCCAATGATTCTTGAACTTAATCTAGCCATGGCAGAGGAGTTCTAAGCTGCGGTTCAAGTCCCCAAATTCATACCTTTAGCCTAGAAACCCCCTTTTCTTTAATGGTGATATTAAGAAATGATATGAGAATACTTGTGAGAGGTTATTAAGTGTTGAAACTGATGGATGGATGAATCATAAACCCCTCATGTTAGTATGATGTCTTTTATATATTTTCATTTTGTTTGTAGTTGTATAGTGATGACCCTAATATCAAGGTTCAAATTTTCCCATATTTTCATAATGTGATAAATTGTAACGACTCCAAACCTTGATCATCAATTATTAATTGTATATTTAACTATAATTACAATAATTAGAAGATAGGGTTGTCATATTTAGAGGACTCTTTTTATACTTTCCCACATGGTCAAGTGGTCTTGGAAAAGCTAGAAGCCAAAATGGTCCATAATTGACCCTTTTGGAAACATAAAAGTGCCACTTTGCAACCCTATATCACAAACTGACCAAATGGACGAATTTCCTAATGAAATTTGGCATGCATATAGGTTTCATCTAGAGATTTTTGAGAAGACAAGAACTAGATTATTTGGAGCTCTAGAGAATTAATTATGAATTTCCAAAATTGGCAAAAAGCTACTGAAATGGTCCAGACACTGTTCATATGGTCAGTTTCTTCTCCTCCATCATCCAAGTGCCAAATGTTATCCAATGCTCATGAAATTTTATAGGCATAAACTAAACATAATAAGCTTTCCATGTCCACTAAGATCAATGCATTTGGAGGTCTGTAGAGAGAGAAATAAATTTTTTAAAATTTAGAGATAGTACCAGTAATGTAGTAGTACCTCTGGTACTATTCCATCCAATTCTGTGGGGTAAGTGATTTTTTTGTCTAGAAATATTTTTAGCCTCTATTTAACATCAATAGCTTTCTATAATGGCATATTTTGATGGGTTTTGATTTTTCTAGAATTACTTATAAATTTTTGAAGTTCATATTAGTAACTTGTGATAGCAAACCTAAGCAACTAGACCTCTAGTGCTTTTCTATTGTCAATCATGGTCTAGCTAGTATTTTCATGACTTGGAATGATTTTTAACCTATAGTGGACATCTAAAGATTTTTAGAAAGCTATCATTTACTTACTTTTTATTTTTATAGATTTAATCATGAATTCTCAAAGTTGATGATAGAAATTTGAACCTTGGAGCCCGAGACTAATCTTGTATTTTTGAGTGTGGATGTCCTAAACTCAAGCAAAATGGAATATTTTGGGATGGTTCTGACTTGTATACATGTATTTGGAATAGAAAATAATATGGATGAGTTCATGTGGCCCACGGAATGTGAAACAAAAATTTTAAGCCTTACGTAACGCAAAATAATCCATTATTTTAATTGAATTTCTTGAAGAACTTTTGCTATTCCAAGGAAAGGAAACTAAGACATAAAAAGGAAAAGCCAAAGTAATATGATATTACTTATTGCAACACCTTAGCTATCTAGTTCTTATTTAACTTCTATGATTCAATAGTAAGTTCATTTACTGATAAAAAAATTACTAAATATAATATTTCTGAAATTCATATACTTGCCTTTTTCATAATTCCCATGTCTAAACAAATTGATAATCAAAAGTAAACATGTATAAAATCCTAAGGAAAATCTAATAGAGTTTCCCCTTACAAAATTGACTGTCTAGACCAATCAAATGGTTACATAACAACCCAAACTCATAGACATAGAAAAATATAGATAATAACATTGTCATATACTGCAACCTAGGCATAAAAACATCAACTAAAACTAAACAACTCAAGTTAAAGTTATACATCACTATTTATGGTGTACTAATATACATAATACATCATGATGGAGTTAAACATAATCCATATATGTTCTTTGTATGCTACAAAAATTTTCAATACAAAACATTCATATAATTATGCAGATCCAAACATCATTCTTTCTCTTTTCCTTTGCTAGCACTAAAACTTCGACCTAGCATTGGTTAGTAGGAAAATAGAAATGGGAGTGAGATTCAGGAGAATCTCAGTAGCTATACTCAGATCGCCCAAAATAAGCATAAGACAGTTAAGCAAGAATAATGCAAGTATTTATGGTCATATAAAACTAACATAAATGCTTTACATGTTTACTACATACTCTGTTATGGCGATGAAATTCAGCTCAGCTTAGGCTTTTCTCTTGAGCTTGGGACAATTATTGTGTTCAGTTAAGCAAGAATAATGTAAGTATGTATGGTCATATAAAATTAACATAAATACTTTACATGTTTACTACATACTCTATTATGGCCATGAAATTAAGCTCAACTTATGCTTTTCTCTTGAGCTTGGGATAATTTCTATGTTCATTCCTGTTGCCCATCTTTATCATTTCTAATATGACATACTAATTAGAAGTTGAAACAAACGTGGTTATCCCATGATAAATGCCATTATATATATTAATCCTCCTAATTTGGACATTTTTAATGATTAAATATGGCTTAAGGGATTCAATTAGATTGTATTTGATTTTATTAGCCATTTGTGCATGCTATAAATTAATTTGCAAAATTCTTGAATTTTAATGTATAAATTCTTTTAAATAATTTTACAAATTTTTCTACTTAATATTTTCCATTATTTCTATAGATTTTTTATGCTAAAGAGGCATGGATTTGATGCATACTACATATCCACATGGAACCACAATCATACACAGCATCATATGTAATACCCTAATTCTCTAGCTTGTCTCATGCTATTTCTATGCCTTATCCCATGCATTTCACAAGAAGGCAAAAGAATGTCATTAAAAATAATGAATTAATTTGCGTTGCATAGCAGATAAATTTTTCATTCGGTATCCCATGGATCATATGAACTCATTCATCTCATTCTCATATTTAATTACACAAATACAATTCATTTCCATCCCAAGAAGTGGCCGAAAACTCATGCAAGTGGATGGAATACATGAAAATCAATGATACAGCCTCGGGTTGAATTTCTAGGTTACTGTCATAAATTTTGAAAAATTGTAACTAATTTTAGAAAAATAAAAATTAAACATACTTTACCATTCTGAAAAGATACAGATGTCTAATTTATGATAAAAATAATTACAGACCAAATAGAGGCTACTAGCCACTGGAAATTGATGGAATAATACCAGAGGTTGATTGTCATTATTGGTACTATCCTCCAACTTCAAAAATTAATATCTCCCTACTGAGAGATCTAATTGGGGTGATCTTAGTGGCAATGAAAATCTTATCATGTATAGTTTATGCTTATAAAATTTCATAAGCATTGGACATCATTTGGCTCTCAAATGACATAGCCCAAATTACTGACCAAATGAATAGTGTTTGCATCAGTTCAGCAGAAAAATGCGAACTTTGAAAAATCATAATTAATTCCACAGGGCTCCAAATAATATGATCTTTAGCTTCTCAAAAATATTTGGATAAGATCTATATGCATGCCAAATTTCATGAGCAAATTCGTTCATTTGGTCACATCTTGACATTGGGTTGCAAAATGGTCCATTTTGTATCATATGAGGGCTCCAAATGGTCCATTTTAGTTTCTAGGACACCCATGACCACTTGAGCACGTGGGAAAGCACCAAAATGGTCTACTAAGCATGTCTCAAAGGTGCATAAACCCAGAAATTAAAACTCACTTTCTTTGCCCATGTCATGTACAAGAATCCATAAGCTTTAAGTTGCCATTCACTACCCAAAATGCATATTACCATTCATTTGGCATTAAAACTCATAATACATCAAAAATTTGGGTAATTACACATGTTCAAATGATTACATAATAATTCCATCATAGGATTATATCATATGCCATCTGTATGGTTACAAAAGAGATAAAACTAGGCACTTTGTTGTCAAGCTTTCATCTTCTAACTTGGTGGCTTCCATTACCTTGTTGATTTGGTCCACCTAGCATGTTAAGACATTAAAGAGGAGGGAATGAGATTCAAAGAATCCCAATAACTCATCTGCCTTTCAATCATACATAAAGAATGCAATTCAAGTCTTGAAAATGTATGCATGAACATAATGGAATGTATAATCATTCAAGAAGCATTCTTGGCTTTTGAACAAGTCATACAAGGCATATATAGGCTTGCTAAGTAAGTGGATTAGCCTCACCCATTCTCTTTAAGGTTCTTGGATTTGCTTTACCCTTTTTCTTAAAGGCCTTGAACTAATCCTTACTCTTGGGAGACTCTAGACTTTATCTCAACCATTCTCAAGAGTTCTTGGCTTATCTTCATCATGGCTAAAGGGTTCTTGGCTTCACCACACTCAAGCAAATCAAAACAAACATACTAAGCATCATTTGAAAACACAATACAACATCATGGTACCATGAGATATAGGCATATGCTAGAACACTTTTCATGGCTTAAAACACATATACACACATTCAAAGACAAGGTAAACAACATTCATGCATGAGAGAAGGTGGAGAGAGCTACCTTTGATGTGACCACACACTTTTCTCTTTAGAATTTCACTCCCTTCCTCGGCCACACACTCACAATGATGGGAGACTTGTTTCTATTTTCCTAAACACATAAAATAGGAACCAATTATGCTTTTGGAACTATTCTCAAAGCTACCTATCTACTTAGAACTCTAACTTTATCTTATGGTTCATTTATAGTTTCTAAATGCACCTAATGAAGTAACATCCATCAATTGAGTTCTAAGCTCCATTCTTTCCTTTCATTTATGACTCTTGACTCCTTTTAAGCCTCTTGGAGTCATCACACAATTAAAACAAGGAGCCTAACTAGGTGTTGCTTCTTTACGTCATATTATGGAACCTATGCTACCAATTTATTCCCTAGGCCTCCTAAATTTTTCCCAAGGTTTCCCCTCATTTTCATTCATTATATATGACTCAAAAATGGGCTTAGAAAAATTTAAAACTATCCTTAGGTGCCTTGAACCCTTTAAGCTGAAGTATGCACCCTTCTTGGCACCTATGGAGTTTGCTTTGTTTTCTTGGTAAAAGATGCATATGGGGAGCCTTCTAGGATTTTAGGAGTTCATCCAAACACTCATTTAGGCTTAGGAATTATTGTATCAAATCAGATTTTACAAAGGACAATTGAAACCCTAACTTTGCTATCTTGATTTTCCATAGTTGTTTGTTAATTTACTTTGCATATTCTTGTTCTCCTCCCTTAAATTCCTAAGACTCACCCTTAGTTTAGCTAGAAACTCAACCCCTTAGCTGGCCTTATATAGGTCAAACCAGCCACAAGAGAAGGAAGGAGGAAGATTAAGTGAAGAGATGACAAAATACCTTAATTTCCTTGGTTCTTCTTGCTTATTTTTCACCTTCCTTGGCTTCCTCACCTTAAATTCGAAATTTAACCTCTGTTCTGCCATCAAAATAGATTCAAGAACTTCAATAAAATCATGGGAAAGAAGGGATGATGAAGGAGAAGGAGTTTGTTAAGGAGAAAGCATGAAAAACTAAGAAAATCTATACCTTTTTCCTTGTTTTTCTCCTTCCTTTCTTCTCCTCTTGGTGGGCCTCAAATCCTAGCTCTCTCCTCTAGTTTAGGGTAGAAACAAATGTGGCTAAATGAATGAGGAGGTGGGGCATGACATATATATATAGGTAGGTTAGGAAGAACTTTTCAAAAATTCTAATTTCATCCTTTCGTCTTGGCATTTTTGTTTCTAGTTCATTTTAGCTCCTTTTTTATAACTGTCTTTTCCATCATGAAATTTAGGTCCTCAGTTTAATAAAATACCTTTAGAATCACTCAAATCAGAGCTAAAACCTTCCCAAATGAATCCATCAAAGTTTTGGTCAACTGATGTTAGAAAATGTCCTTCGGAGGAGTTTTAACTATCTCGGGTCTTTTCCTAGTTTTCAGGGCCTCTGAGAACCCCAGAGAACTCAAAACTTTCATTCAAAAATCTCTCCTATGAGAATTGTAAAATTTGCTCAAAATTACAAAATGTCATTATATTTCGTCAATGTTTCATTCAAATTCATTTCTTCATTCTAGCTCTATTTTTCCTTCCGTCTGAGCTTCGGATTCTCATTTTTTAGAGTTTAGAATGCTACATAAATTTTTTGAGACCTTAACTAATTCATTTCATGGGACTTGCTTTGAAAATGTACTCATTTTCATTGTTTGATGAAAATCGAACATTACATCATAAACTCCATAGGTCCTTTCAAGTTACCATATTCACATGAGTTCACATGGAATGGCTCATAGGATTACACATTCACTCATGAAGAAAGCATATGTTGATGCACAGTTTTGATTTAGCAGGGAGCTCCACACATGTCCTTTTCACCAAGTCACATGTTCATGCATAAGGGCCCACACATCTTCATTCAGCACACACTCTACTCTCCAAATCACATACATGGCTCTTTCATCCACAGCATTCCAGCTCACATGAGGTACAATAGCTATAGGACACTAATAAGAAGTGAGGCATGGTTTCTTTGAATTAGAAAGGACGATGAAAGGAGGGTCTCGAGTGAGAGGAAGGGGGTGAGCAATTTAGGTTACAAGATGCAAAATGTGAGTAAAGGGCTTAGAAGGTCAAGAAGGCATATGGAGGAGGGAGCATGACTGATTCATGGGTATAACATAACATCCAGGGCTTTCTCTTTTTCATGTGCATATCTTTCTTTTATTTACACATACATGTAAAGCATGTAGCCATCAACATACACAATTACACATACACGAGAGAGGCAGGACACATGGCCACACACTTATAGGTTTGGTGTGAAGAGAGGAGAATGACATGCACATAAGACACATATACAAGAGGGATGCATTAGTAGTATATACATGCATAGGCCATATAGCAAATTAATGAATCATGCTCTCTCTCATTTTCATGCATGGATTAGACTTCCATGTAAGCTCTCTCATGGAAGCACACAGCCACTGATACATGGGTACAAGTCATATACACATACACAGACATGCATTTGCCCATCACTTAATTCTCTCTTCTGATACACAAACACAAGTAGCAACTGATGCAAGAGAGCAAAGGGAGTTTCAAGTCCAAGAAGGAATGGAAGACATAGATTCACAAAGGTGCATGGCTCTCTCATATACTTCAGCCACGTAGCACTCCACTCACGGGCTCATAAGATAGAGATACAAATCACACATACACAATGAAATGCATAAAGCATGTGGGAAGCATGGGTTTTGGAAGGAAGGTAGAACATGTGAAGAAAATGGAGAGCCTTGGATTGACATAGGAGAAATGTGATTTTGCCATGGGTTTGAGGGTCTAAAGGAGAGCACATAAGAAGTAAGAACAGAAGGGAAATGGGCAAATCACGTGAGATAAGCATAGGCAGAGAGGATTTAGAGGTCTAAAACATCATTCACTTATCATCCATCAGCTTTAGCTTGCCTTCTTCATTTCTCTTCCATTATTTTCACCCCATGAAACATTAATTCCATCATTGTGGCTAGATAGGATGAAGACCTTAAATTGAAGCTTGAATTCATAAAGATTAGCAAGGGATTTTGGCCAAGATTTTCTATTCTATTTTTTCTTTCTTTCTACACCACTTCTTGTTCATGTACTTACTTGGTTAAGTTTGTAATTGATTAAGATTGGTGTTGTTTATAATTAGTGGCTAGTTAGACATTAATTAAGAGAGCATTTGATGATTAGTGGATCAATTTAAGTGCTGAAAATTTCATTTTTCTCTAATTCTCTATGTATATAATCAAAGCTTTTGATGAAATGCATGTTTGAAATTATGTGTTTAAATGTCTAATTTGAGGTTTTCTTGGAGTTTAATTAAACATCTTAGGGCTAATTTGATGGATTAATCACTCAATTTAAGTGTTCAATGATCTTAATGATAAGAATTAATGATTTAATGTGGAGTTGAGGTCTCAATTCATCATCAAATTATTAATGTCTTGAATCTTGTGTGGCAACTCAAGATAAATTGCCATGAATACATGTAGGAATTGTTAGACTAGAAGCATTGATAATTGAATTAGAATGAGGATAGTGGATATCAAGGGATAAATCTAAAGCTAGTCACATATTCATTCCTTACTTGTTAATTCATGCAATTTAGTTAGTAGCTAGGAATTTTAAGTCAATCTAATTTTAGTTAGTTTAATTAAATCAAAAACCCTTTGAATTAGATAGTTTTTAGTTTCTCTTACACTTAAAAGGCTCAATTGAATATTGAAATCCATTTCCAAGGAAAACGATCTAGGTTGCATCCTATATTGCAAAATCTTGTTCAACCTAGTAAATTTGAGGTTGCTCGGCATAACTGTCACTACATCATCTTGCCTCAGCTGAACCTATAGAGTAATATGGCCTAAATTGCTTCCTTCCATGACTTAATGGAAATCAATGTTAGATACAAAATCCTTGCATGCTAAAACCCTTGGTTCCATTAAGAACAGATGAAGAAAAACTCTTCTCTTCACTTTCTCTCTCTAGGAAGAAACTTCTAAGGTTTAGAACATAAAATTTTACAAGTTTATCAAGTGAAATCTTACCTCAATGCAAAGTACTCTTCGTGTAGATTAATTTCCACTGATTAGTTTCTTGGAAAGAGCTTTTTTGGCTTGGGTTAGATCCAAATCTTCAAGTTTTCAAGAAAAGATAACCACCTTTAGAGACTTCTTAGAGAGAGAAACAGTTTTCCTAATTGGTGTAAGGTAAAACGGGGCCGTTTACTTACCTAAATGGAGGCTTAATGTTTCTCTCTCTCCTCCCTCTTGTGTGATGCAATAGCTAGTCTTAAAATCTAAAATTGGAAGGTTGGAGAAGATGGTGAGGTGTATCTTACTTAAGAAGCCTCAGTTTTATAATTTTTCAACATTTTTCCCTTACTCACACATACACTCCATTTGAACTCATTTTTCAGGCTTTTTAGAATCTGATTACTCCCTACAAATTTTTAGGTGCTATTTCACATAAAAACATTATTTTTGGGGTTTAGATGGCTTAAAATGATGAAAAATAGCTCTGCTTAAAGTCTTAGCACTGCTTGACACTTTCAACACACTAGAAAGGTCTTAACTAATTCTGATTGTCCCTATCATTTTTAAGACCTCTGAAACCCTAGTGAGTTTAATTTTAGACTTTAAAACTCTTTTCCTTCAATTTTCTAAAATTTGCTCAAAATTACAATTTCGCCATTGATATACCATTTTTCTCCATTTCACTGTTTTAGCTTTGTTTTCTTTTTGTGTATGCTTTCCAAACCCTGTTTCTTAATATGCTGATTAATATTTTACCTTATTTAGCCTTAATTCCATTTGCTTTAGGGTTTTCTTTTTATTAATGTACTAATCCCAGTTTAGTTAAAAAGTTGGTTGCTACATTTCAGCCTCCATAAATAAAAATTTCGTCCTTGCAATTTAGAATGTGCCTTATTGAAAAAGCTTTGGATATTTCTCCTTCATGTTTGCTTCCATCTCCCAAGTAGGTTCTTTTGGAGTTAGCCCTTTCTAGACCACTTTCACTAGAGGAATGCTTTTGTTCCTCAACTGCTTGACCTTGGTATTTATGATTCTTTCTAGTGTCATGATAAATGAAAGATTGTCTTGTAATGTTACATTCTCATATTCTATAACATGTGAAGGGCCTTGTTGGTACTTTTTCAATTAGGATACAAGAAAGATGTAACGAACGTAATTTTTGTAAAATGACGAAATGAGCCATATAAAAGTAAGCCCTCTGAAATGACCTAGATAATATCCCAAAAAAAATTTAGGTTGAGTCCTAGACTCCTAAAAATGATAATTCTAGGCTCAGACGGAAAGAAAAATGAAGCTATGATGGAGAAATAATTTGCAATGGAAACTGACGAAATGTAATGGTATTTTCATAAATATATGCAACTTTTAGAAAACCACATAAGAGGGCTTTTAAAATGACAGTTTTGAGTTGCCCAAGGTTCTCAGAGGTCCCAAAAACTATGGGAAGCCCAGGACTGGTAAAGCCCCTCCGGTGTATGTTTTTCAATGTCAGTTAGCCCAAACTTTGACCGGTTCATTCGGTAAGGTTTTAGCTCCAAATTGAGTGATTCCAAAGGCATTTTATTAAATTAGGAACCTAAATTTTATAATGGAAAAGATAATTCTCAAAAAAGAGCTAAAACGAAGCCGAAACGAAATTGCCATTACGGAAGAACAAAATTAAATTTTTTGGAAAAGTATGCTTCTAGAAACTCCCACACACGTCTCCTTTCTTCTTCCACCTTCTTAAGCATGAAATTTTCTGCCCAAAATACAGAAGTTGATCTGCTCTCTTAGGTGCATCAAAAAGGGAAAAAAAGGAGGAGAAAATCAAGGAAAAGGTAAGGAAACTTATAGATTTTCATGCTTCATCTTCCTTCAATCTTGTTCCTCTCCTTTCCACCTCTCTTTTTATGGTTTAGTTGAGCTTTTTGGTTCTGTTTTAGGTCCAGAACCAAGGGGAGAATTTTAAATTTTCTAAGGAGAAGAGAACCAAGGAGAAAGACATTTGAAAGCTCACTTGAATCCTAGGTAATCCTTGCTTTTTGTTGCATCTTCTCTTCCCCCTCCCTTTGTGGGTATTTCAACCAAGAATAGAAGCAAAAGAGGGGAGGATGTTCTATCCAAATACAAGGAAGGAACAAGGGTTTTAGGCCATGGGGAGATGGAATATGGTATTCCAAGAAAAACCAATAGAAAACAAGTTAGAAAAGTGTAGTGTTTTCTAGGGTTTTGGAAAATTTGATTTTGTGTGAATGTTTCCTTGGCTATTTGAATGTTCCCTTGAACTCCTAAGAGCTCTAGAAAGCCTCCCAAGTGGCTCTCCCATTAAGGAAAAATCACAAAGTCCATGAACCTTCATTATGGTGCATATTTCAGCCAAGTTAGGTTCATTGGGTTAAGGGATGTTTTAATTTGATCTAGCCTTGGTTTGGGACTTTATATGATGTTAGAAGATAGGAAAAACCATTGGGAAAAATTTAGGAGCCATAGATTGGGAGATGGAATAATGGTATCCATAATGGTGCTTTGTGAAGCAATTTGGTTTTCCAATTGTGCAATTGAATGTGTGATGGCTCCAAGGACCTTAAATGTAACACCATAATATCTTAACTCCAATTCATCTCCCTTTAGGCTTGATTCTATATGATTTCCAAAGAAAATGACCAAAATCGTGGTATTTTACTACTTTAAGTCGGGGTTTAACTGGTCATATTTTGCCTCGTGGGTCCTGTGAACCCATCATTCACATCCTCTACTCAATTTCCATTTATAAGACTTGTACATAGCCTCAAACAACTCATAAACCATGGATATGAAGCTAAAAACCAAGAAAATACAATTTCTCGCCTGAGCCCAAAAGTCAGATTTTCGGCTCTAACTTTGGAAAATTATAACTAATTCTAGAAAAATGGAAATCAAGCAAATCATAGCTCTCTAGAAAGATTTGGATGTTAAAGTTACAGTAAAAATGAATCCCAACCACAATCTCAGTTTTTGGACCATCTTTGACATCGAAAAAGAGACAGAGGTCCGGCTATCCCTGATACTGGTGCAGTTTACTGTCATGAATTTTGAAAATTCGTAATTAATTCCAAAAAAATCCAATCTGGACAAAATATATCAATTTGGAAAGATACAGATGTTAACTAGAGGATAAAAATAATTCCAGATCAGTTCAGGAGCTTTGGGACCTCGAAAACCGATGGAACAATAACAAAGGTCGGAAAGCTTCCCTGATGCTGATACAGAACTTCAGCAAGTCGTTTCTCTCTCTACAGACCTCCAATTGAGGTGATTCTAGTTGATATAGGTCACTGTGGATATATATTTTATGCTCATAAAATTTCATGATAATTGGACACCATTTGGTCTATGAATGACATAAATTCATTTTCGAACTTATTGCACAGTACCATGACCAAACCATTAAAATTTCCAAACTTCAAAAATTTGCCAAATATTCCCTAGACCTCCAAATATTACCCACTTTAGCTTTTCAAGAAGCTCTCAATAGACTCTAGAGGCATGCCAAATTTCATATCAAGAAGAGCTCATCTGGTCATACTTTGACGGAGGTCACAAAATTGACGGTTTTGGCACCCAAAATGGTTCAAAGTGGGTCCAAATGGCCTCCCACATGATCTAGCTTCTCGTGGGAAAGTTTGAAAGTATAAACATAGCATATATGAATTGCCCAAGTGATCCAAGTCATCATACATTACAAATTCACTATGCTACGGAACAAAATACACTATTCCATGTAAGCCACAAAAGGCCCAAATTCTACATTTCATTACTTTGGCTCGTTCCACAGTTCATACATCATCTATACATATGTTTACATTTGCTCACATAATTACATCTCAAAAATAATAGGTGCATATTCATTTTGGCACCTCTTTACAACAAAAGAACCAAAATAACTACACAATTCTCTAAACATTCAACTAGACTCCTTGATGTGCACTTGATTCTCCTTAAGCTCCACCTAAGATGTTAAGATGAGAGAGGGAAAGGGGTGAGATTCAGGGAATCTCAATAGCTCATACTCATTCAAGAAGCAATCAAGATATATAAACCAGTCAAAGCATGCAAACAAGTCACAATGACACAACATATGTGTTTCATGCCATGATATCATATCCATGCCAAGAATAGGCTCTAGGGACTTTTGGTCTAACCTCACCCGAGCTTTGAGACTTTTGGATTGGCCTCACCCTTGGTTTAGGGACTTTTGGCTCCACCTCACCCATCTCAAGGGACTTTCGGCACCACCTCACCCGAGCAATTTCCACAATTCATATCATAAGCATATTGGTACCAATGCATCAAGGCAACATCAAATGGCATGTCTCATCATACAAGCACATACACAAGCATACAATGACTATTACATATCCAAGAATAAAACAAGAAAGAGTAGAGAGCTACCTTATCGGCTAACATAAGCCTTCCCTTTCAATTTCTCTTTTCCCTTCTTGATTTCACACTCACAACTAGATGGAGTTGCTTCCTTTGAGCCTAAGCACAACAAAGAGCATGGGATTATTCTCTCATAACTCAAATAAATACTCATAAAGCTAAAGGGGCATTTCATCGAAGCAAACCCCTAGTACTCATGTAAGAAACTAGGGATTCTCTCTCTAGAATTCTACTCACTCTTCTTCCTCTCTCAAGCTCTCAAAAAGGAAAGCAAAGAAGAAGAAATAAAGCTACATGAGCTCTACCCTTCCTCAAGAGTGGTTTTCCACTTTCTCTCTTCTGAACCAAACCCAAAACAACTACTAAACCATAGAAAGAGAGGGCAAAAGGGAGAAGAATACCATGCTAAGGAGAAAAGCTATGGAAATCTCAAGATTGCTTACCTCTTTGCTTGTTCTCCTTCCTTCTCTAGGTCTCTCTCTCTCTCCATAGCCCTTTTCTCTCTCTTAGTCGAAGCTTAGGTCAGTTTATAGAGAAAGGAAGAGTTTGGAAGTTTTAAAAGGTCAAAATCTCTCTTTTCACACTTTTCTAGACTAACCCTCGCTATAGCGAGCCATAACCCTCGCTACAGTGAGCTCGTATCTATCCCAGACCCCTGCCTTCGCTACAGCATGCACTACAGTGAGCAACGCCCTGGTTTTTGTATGGGGTGCCCGAACTCACTATAGCTAGAAGCATTTTTGCTATAGCGAGAAGGCACTCTCGCTATAGCTAGGCTATAGCGAACAGGTACATTCGCTATAGTTAGGCTATAGCTGGCAGACTTAGAAAATTTTCAGCCTTCGAAAATTTTCAGCTTTTTTTTTTCTTTTTCCCGGTTGTTACATTAAAGGAGTCCAAGAAGCCTAGAAATAACAAGAGAATAGAGCCTAGAACTTGAAATGTAAGAGTTACTTCATTAGGCCAATTATGGAACCATAATGTCAAGTATGAAACCAAGTGTGTGTTTAAGCTTTAGTTTAATGTCTTAGCTTGATTCAATTATGTGATTGTGTACTCCTTGTGATGTCTAGGCCAAGAGAACAATCAACCACCTAAGTGCTCTTGTGAAATCAAGGAGGGGAAGGAATTACCAAAGTAAAGCTTGATTAATTAAAAGGTAGCTTTCCACCTCATTCTCTTGCATTCTTGTGTGCATATGTAGCTTTTATGTGCTTGAGTATGCTCTTGTGATTTGAGAACATGCCACTTGATGTCTTGAGGTTGCATTGGTGCCAATGTGTTGTCTTGAATGCCATTGATTGTGAGAATGGCTCTCAAGGGTGAGGTGATGCCAAAAGTCCTTTAAAGTGGGTGAGGATGTACCAAAAGTCTCAAGGCATGGGTGAGACTAGACCAAAAGTCCCTTAGATGGGTGAGGCTAGGTCAAAAGTCCCAAGACCAAGAGTGAGGCAAATCCAAAAGTCTTAGAAATGGGGTGAGGCAAAACCAAAAGTCTCTAGAGCATGAAAATGGTTTGATGTGGAAATGTGGCATGGAAATGTAGTATTATACACTTTATGTTTGCACACTTGAGATTTTGATGTCTGTATGCTTTGAATGTATGTGTGAATGGGTGTGTGAGCTTGAGATTCTAGGAATCTCACTCCCTTTCCCTCCATTATCTTGAAATGCCTAGGTGATGTTCAAGAAACAAGGAATGCAAGGCAAAGACCTTGAGAGATTGCATTTTGTATATTATATAACCTTATTTGTATTTGAATGTTAAAGTGAGCTTGTACATATTATTATTTTTTGTGATGTAAGATCATGAACAAATGTAGAATGATGTATGAATATAACGTAGACCTTATGTGACACTAAATCTATGGAATTATGCAAATTGGCTCTTAGATGGCTTGATGCAACTATGTATTCTTGGATGTGAAATGACCAAATTTAGATGCATGGGGTTTGAGACCATTTGGGCAGCTCCCACAAGTTATAATTATGCTTTTAAACTTGCCTAAGAAGTGCCAAACTCAAGAAGAGGCCATTTGGATCAAAGTGACTTTTAATACTTTTTATCCAAATGAGCTCTTCTTGGTCTGAAATTTTGCATGAATCTAGAGCTTATTAATATCTTTCTAAGAAGCTAAAGTTGGCAATTTTTAGAGGTCTATGGAATATTTGGCGAATTGTTGAAGTTGGAAAATTTTTTAATTTTTATCCTTGGTACTGTAGCATTGGTCCAAAATTAAATTCTGTCACTCATGAGGCAAATGATGTTCAATTGCCACAAAATTTATACAGAGAAACTAGACATTCCCAGTAACTTGTGCCAACTGGAATCACCTCAATTGGAGGTCTAGAGAGGGAGATATGAATTTTTGAACATTCTGTCCAGTATCAGAGAGATATGAATTTTTGGTCTAGAGATATTTTTTCCCTCTAGCTAACATGCAAATATTTCCAAATTGGTATCATTTTCATAGATTAGATTTTTGTGAAATTAATTGGATATTTTCAAAGTTTGCTGCAGAATTTTGTGACAGTTCCAGAATGTAGTTTAACCTCTGGATCTTTTGGGATGTCAAACATCCTTGTGATGGATGTTATGATCTGAAAATATTTTTAGTGTGAAGTAGACATCCATAGCTTTCCATAAAGACCAAGAATGCATGTTTTCAAATTTTCTAGAATTAGTTTTGATTTTTCAAAATTTGGACAGAAAAGAGGCAAAATCTATCCGAAAATAAACCTCTATGTTTTATGCTTCATTTTAGTTTTCTTGAGTTGTAAGCCACATTTTATGATAAAAATGATTTGTATACATGTAATTAAATATGAGAAAGTATAGTATGAGCTTACACGGTCCGCGTGATATTGAATGAAATTTTTATATATGACGCAACGTGAAAATATTCATTATTTTATTCCCTTTTTCTTTACATTCTCATGGAATCGATGATGTGAAGCTCATGAATGTCATGAAATGAGCGAGAATTTATGGTATTATAGAAGACATCATGAAGTTGGGCTAGGTTGAGAGGTAAGGTTATTATGTAAGCTACTGTTCTGACTTTAGAAAGAATTTAGAGTGGACCTAAATACTTTGGGCTGAGTTTCTTTGCCTTTATGGATCTACCCACACCAGTTACTAGAGATACTTTGATGAAAATATGATCTCCAATCTCAAAGTCTAACAACTTTCTTCTAATATCTACATAGCTTTTCTATCTATTCTGAGCCATTGGAAGCTTCTATCTAATCAACTCTATTTGCTTAGTGGTGTGGTCCACTATGTCAGGGCCTATAATATTCCTTTCTCCTAACTCAACCCAACATAATAGGGACCTATAATTCTTCCCATAAATTACTTTATAAGGGGCCATTTTTATACTATAATGGTAGCTGTTATTATAAGCAAACTCTATTAATAGTAAATACACATTCTAGTTTCCCTTTATTTCTAGCACACATGCTCTTAACATATCTTCTAAGGTTTGAATGGTCCTTCTGTCTGACCATCCGTTTGGAAGTGGTACGCTATGCTACATCTTAACTTTGTACTTAAAGCTTCCTATAATGACTCCCAGAAATTAGAAGTAAACTTAGGGTCTCGATTTGTCACTGTGTTGTTCAGCACTCCATATAATCTTACTATTTCTTTTATGTATAATTGTGCTAGCCTATCAAGGGTGTATATGGCTTTAATAGGCAAGAAATGTGTAGACTTGGTTAGTCTATCCACTATCACCCAAATAACATCATTCCCCAAAGATGTCCTACGTAAACCCATCATAAAATTCATAGAAATGTTATCCCATTTTTCAAGAATATCTAAGGGTTTAAGTAGCCCTATTGGTTTTTGATGTTCAATCTTAACTTTCTAACATACTAAACATCTGGATACATATTCGGCTATATCCTTTTCATCCTAGGCCACCAAAACATTTCTTTTAAATCTTGATACACCTTCGTACTTCTTGGGTGAATAGTATATTTACTCTTATGGGCTTCTTCTAGAATCTTTTCTCTTAATTCTAACTTAGGGGGAATATACAATCTATCATGATATCTCAAAATGTCATCCTTTGAAACATTAAACTCTAGGTTTTTACCCTGTGAAAGTTGACTCATAATTTCCTTTACATAGACATCTCTTTCCTGAGCCTCCTTTACTTGGGTTCTAAATTCACTTTCTATTTTAGTCTCACTCATGAACAAACTACCTAGTTGCACTTGACATGTGAGACTCATGCCTTTGAAACTTTCTATTAAGTCTTGTTCTTTTAACATTAACATGGCTATGTGGGTGGATGGCATCAACCGCCATATTGGCCCTAACTGGGTGGTATCTCACTATAGGCTCATAATCCTTTAAGAATTACATCCACCTTTTTTGTCTTATGTTTAATTCCTTCTGGTCAAACAAGTACTTTAGGCTTTTGTGGTTTGTATATATTTTTACATTAGCATTATATAAGTTATGTCTTTAGATCTTAAGAGCAAAGACCATTATTGCTAACTCCAGATCATTGGTGGGATAGTTTTTTTCATGTGGCCTCAATTGTCTAGAGACATAGGCTACCACTCTACCTTTCTGCATCAAAACACATCCTAACCCCTTCTTGGATGCATTACTATACACCATAAATATTTCCTTTGGGTCAAGTATGATTAATATGGTGGCAGTGGTTAACCTATGTATCAACTCTTAAAAACCTTACTCATACTTATCATTCCATTCAAATGGTCTATCTTTTCTAGTAAGTCTGGTTAGTGGTAAGGCTATTTGGGAAAAGCCTTTTATGAACCTTTTATAGCAACTTACCAAATCTAGAAAACTTTTAATCTCTATGACTGTCCTAGGTCTTTCTCACTTTAGAGCTGCTTCTATCTTTTAAGGATATACTGCAACCCTTGATTGAGAAATTACATGACCTAGGAAGTGCACCTCTATGAGCTAAAACTCACCCTTACTAAGTTTAGTATAAAACTGCTTTTCTCTTGAGGTTCCTAAGACTATCCTTCTAACACCATAAATTTCTAGCTTATTTCATACTATCTCCATGGCTCACATCATGCATTTAATGGAGGAGTAAGAAAATAACATAAAATAATGAATATTTTAGTGTTGCATAGCGTATAAATTTTGTCCCGTGGACCATATGAGCTCATATATCACATTCTCATATTTAATTACATAGATACAACTCATTTCCATAACCAAAATTGTCCTAGAGCTTGTTCAAGGCAAGGGAATGCATAAAATTCATAGTTTCCATTTCGACCAGAATTTTTCCTTTTTTGTCACAAACTTTGAAAAATCATAACTAATTCTAAAAAAATCAAAATTATGCATTCTTTACCATTCTGTGAAGATAAAAATGTCTAGTTTATGTTAAAATATGACCATGCCATGAAGCATCACATAGAAGATGTTTGACATTCAAAAAAGTGCAGAGCCTTGACTGGTTATTGGTACTGATATAGGTTTCTGCTACAAACTTCAAAAATATCTAATTAATTCCAAAAAAATCCAATCCATGCAAAGGATACCAATATGGAAAGATATGGATGTTAGCTAGAGGGAAACAATAACTCTAGGTCAGTTTAGGCACGTCCAGGCATTGAAAACTAATCAAACAATAACCTAGGTCAGTCTGGATGCTTGACACTAGATAGAAACTTCAAAATTTCATCTCCCTCTCTAGAAATCCAAATGAGATGCTTCTAGTTGGCAAAAGTCACTAGGAATGTCTAGTTTCTTCCTGTAAAATTTTGTGGCAATGGGACATCATTTGGACCATGTGTGATAGAATTTATTTTTGGACCTGAGGGAACAGTATCCAGAACCAATTTCAAAAAATTTTTCAACTTTGAAAATTCATCAAATGTTCCATAGACCTCCAA
The DNA here is from genome assembly GCA_026724425.1 of Erythrophleum ivorense. Lineage (NCBI taxonomy): Eukaryota > Viridiplantae > Streptophyta > Magnoliopsida > Fabales > Fabaceae > Erythrophleum > Erythrophleum ivorense. The sequence goes on along the minus strand of JAIUCV010000004.1, from coordinate 19,628,383 downwards.
AAATTTTGCACTTTAGCTTCCCAAAAATGTCTCAACAATCTCTAATTGCATGCCAAGTCTCAAATCAAGAAGAGTTTATTTGGATAAAAGTGGTATAGGTTTCCAATATGGTCAATTTTTGCTCCATATAAGATACCAAAGTGTCCAAATGACTTCTCTTAATGTTTGGCACCTCTTGGGCCAGTTTAAAAGCATGATTATGACTTGTATGAATTGCCCAAATGGTTCCAAACCTCATGCATCTCAATTTGGCCATTCCACTTCCATTTATACACAATTGCACAAAGCCATCAAAGCACCAAGCTTGCCATTACATATTCAATTTACATTCTAACATTCCCATAATATAATTTCTCATTTGTACATGGTACATTAATATAATTATACATGCTCATAAGGTCACAAGACATATACAAGAATGGATTACATCATTTTCTATTCATAAGGTCTTAAAGTAACCAAATCCATGCACTTTAATATCAAATTTTCATCTTTCAAGTGGTTGGCTCCCATTTCCTTGCTCTCTTGGTCCACCTAGGATGTTAGAACATTGGAAACGAGGGAATAAGCTTCAAAGAATCCCAATAGCTCATCTCCCTTTCAATCACATATAAAGGATGCAAAACAAGTCTTACAAATGCATACATGGACGTATTACATAACATAAACATTCAAGAAGCATTCTTGGAATTTGAAAAAGTTATACATAACATACATAGGCTTGCTAAGCAAGTGGATTAGCCCCACCCATTCACTTGTGGATTTTGGACTTGCCTCACCCATTCTTTAAGAGGTTTTTTACTCAACCTTGCTCTTGGGAGTTAACCTCACTTTTGGGAGACTCTTTACTTTGTTTTAACCAATTCTAAGGGTTCTCGGCTCATCCTCACCATGGCTAAGGGTTCTTAGCTTCACCACACTTAAGCAAACCAAAGCAAGCATCATAAACATCATTTAGAAAACATAATGCATCATCATAGTACCATAGCATATGAAATCATGCTAGAATACTTTTCATGGCTTAAAAAGCACATACACACATTCAAAGACAAGCCAAGCATACAATCATGCATGAAAGAAGGAGGAGTGAGCTACCTTGGATGCAACCACACACTTGTCTCTTTGAAATAATGCTCCCTTCCTTGGCCTCACACACACAAAGGTGTGGGAATGGTTTCTCTTGGCCTAAACAAAATTTATGGAAGCCAATTGGGTTCATGGAATTAATTCTAAGGCCACATAACTTCCTCACACACTAACTTGGTCTATAAACCCCTTTATGTTTCTAAGAATGCACCTAATGAAGCAACACCCATCAAATAAATTCTAGGCTCTATTCTTTCCTTTCAAATATGATTTTTGACTCCTTTTAAGCCTTTTGGAGTTATCACACACTTGAAACAAAGAGCCTAACTACATGTTACTTCTTTAAGTCATATTATGAAACATAAGACACCAATTCATTCTTTAGGCTTCCTAAATTTTTTCCAAGGCTTCCCTTCATTTTCACTCATCATATATGAATCAAAAATGGGTTTAGAAAAATTTAAAACTCTCCCTAGGTATAGGCTGAGACTAGGAAGCATTTGGGTATTCATAGACTTTGCTTTGTTTTCTTGATAGAGGAAGAACATGGGAAGACTTCTAGGGATCTTAGGAGCTCATTTAAACTCTCATTGAGGCATAGAAATTAAGGTATCAAATCAGATTTTACAAGGAACATATGAAACCCTAGAATTTGCATCTTGAATTTCCATAGTTATTTGTTAATTTCTTTGCATATTCTTATTCTCCACACTCTTTTTCCTAAGAATCACCTTTGGTTCTGCCTAAAAACCAAGTCCTCCTATGATTTATTAAGTGGGGCAAAATATGGAGAGAAGAGGAGCAAGGGGTAGCAACCATGGAAGAAGAAATTACCTTATTTTTTCTTGTTTTCTCACTTGAATCTTGTCTTCCTTGGCCTCCTCTCTTCAAATCCGAATTTTTTTCTTAATTTCTCCCTTAAAACAGATCCATATACTTCAATATAATCACAAGAAAGAAAGGTAAATGGAGAAGAAGAGGCTTGGAAAGGAAAGAGCATGAAAAACTACCAAAAATCCATACCTTAAGCCTTTAATTTCTTCTCCTCTTTGTCTTCCTCTTGTGCACCACTCTTCTAGGGTTTTCTCTCTGGTTTAGGGCAGAAACATATGAGGCTATGTGAGTGAGGAGGTAGGGCACCATCTATTTATTGGTGGAGGAAGAAACACTTTTCTAAAATTCCCATTTTGCCCTTTGTTTTTGGCATTTTAGTTTCAAATTCTTTTTAGCTCCTTTTTTAGAACTGTCTTTTCCATTATAAAATTTAGGTTCCCAATTTAGTAAAATATTTTTGGAATCACTCAAATAAGAGCTAAAACCTACACAAATGAATCCATCAAAGTTTGGGTACACTAACATTGGAAAACATCCACCGGAGGGGTTTTAACCATCTCGGGACTTCCTATGATTTTTAACGCCTCTAAGAACCTTGGAGAACTCAAAAATTTCATTTAAAAAGCCCTCCTATGTGAATTCTAAAATTTTCTCAAAATTACGAAAATGCCATTAGATTTCGTAAGTTTTTTGTTAAATTTTGTTTCTTTATTCTAGCTCTGTTTTTCTTTCTGTTTGAGCCTAGAATTCTCATTTTTAGGAGTCTAGAATGTTGCTCAAATTTTTTGAGACCTTAACTCATTCATTTTGGGATACTTGCTTTGAAAATGTGTCTGTTTTCATCGTTTAACAAAAACTGGATATTACAATCCTCAAATGCCTCTCATGCTCTTTTGGAGTTTTAGAGTAGACAAGTATGTCATCTATAAAGACCATAATAAACTGATCTAGATATGGCCTAAATACTCTATTCATGTAATCTATGAATATTGCAGATGCATTCATGAGACCAAAAGGAATGACTAAAAATTCATAATGCCTATAGTTTGTCCTAAATGCAGTCTTAAGGATATCCTTAGCCTTAACTCTTAATTGATGATATCCTAACCTCAAGTCTATCTTAAAAAATATTGATGTTCCTACTAACTAGTCTAAGAGCTCAACAATTTTAGATAGAGGGTATTTATTTTTACTGTGACTTTATTTAATTCTTTGTAATCTATGCAAAGTCTTAAACTTCCATCCTTTTTTTATAAATACAACTGGTGCTCCCCAAGGTGAAACACTAGGTCTAATAAAGCCCTTTTCTAAAAGTTCCTCTATTTGGTTCCTTAACTATGGTAATTTTGGTGGAGCCATTCTATACGGTGTTTTAGATATTGGTTCTACTCTAGGAACTAGGTGAATAGAGAACTCTACTTCCCTTTTAGAGGGTAACCTCTAATTTCTGTGGGAAATACTTTAGGAAATTCCCTAACTATGGGTATCTCCTCTAAACCTTTTTCTACCTCAACCTAAACAAAAAAGAGCACTAAAAATCCCTGGCACTCTTTCATCAAACATCTCTCAACCTGGTTGGTGGTCATAAATGCTAACTAAACCCTAGTACAAGGTATTATTCCACAAGATGGCACATATATGGTCTCTTGCATACAATCAAGCTGAGCATTATTGTATACATCCAATTCATACTAATAATAACATCAATCTCATTAAAGGTATACATATCAAATCAAGAGTGGTATAGCAATGGTTAAACTAAATGACACAATTCAAGCAGACATGAGAGGTTGTTACATGATTTCCTATAGGGGTAGACATAGATAGATCATGTGGTAAAGTACTAAGTACTAGACCTAGCCTCCTAGCACAATCATAAGATATGAATAAATGGCTAGTACTTAGTCAAACATCGCATATAAAATACAATCATTCACTTTAATCATACCTTGGATCAAGTTGGGTGACTGACTAGCCTCCTTCTGAGTGAGTGTAAAAACTTTCCCCTATGTTTGCGATTTGGAAGCAAGTGCTCCCTTTTTTCTTTACTGGCACTCTTTGGCCATATATCCTAACTTCCCACACTTGAAGCATACATTTTGTCTAGCTAAGCATTGTATGTTTCCATGGTTCCTACCACACTTTTGACATACTATGCCTTGTGAACTTCCCTGGCTAGGATAGCTCGATTTCTTAGTCTTTTTCTTGCCCTAAGGCTTCTTAACACCTTTCTTGATACTAATACTAATAAATTCTTTTTCTCGGGGCCCCTTAGCCTTTGAGGTCTCCTTCCTACTTTGCATTCTTTTAAGATTAATTATTGTTACTTTGCATACTCAGTTAAGTCATTAAAATCTCAGATCCTTTATGGCACAACCTTGTCTCTAATTTCTAGTAACAATCCCCTTTCAAGCCTCTCATCATCAAATCTCTAAAGGTAGGAGGAATATCTGGATAAATCTACAAATCTTGCCATATACTGATCAATGGACATATCCTCTATCTATTTCAACAAAATAAATTTGAACTCTTTCTCGTCCATATTAAACTGGGAAAATATTTCTTATGGAACTGATTCAAGAAAGTCTCCTAAGTGATTGAGATATTCCTCATCTGCATAACCATTTCTATACTCCTCCACCATACATCTGCTTGTCCTTCAAGCTTGAATGCAACCATCATTGCTTTTTGCTTTGACGTACACTCCATCACCTTGAAGATTTTTTCTAATTACATAACCCATGCCTTAGCCTTTTGCATATCATATTCACCATCAAATGAAGGGGGTTTATGTCATACCATAATGAGATAGTACCAAATCTACATTTTAATGTGATTGTAACATCAATTTCCTTGTTATCAACACTTTTAACAATGAAAATACTGACATTAAAGGCCCAATTTCTCCATTTAATCATAAATGCATGATTTTTTCTTTTAGATATCAAAATCCATCCTTAACATATTTTCCCGACTAGAAACATCATAAACATGAGCAAGGAATTTGGCTTCTAAGTCATGCACCTTAATTTACCACATTTCCATAAATTTACATGGATGCATATTGTAGCTACTAACTTCAAAAATTCATATCTTGAGCTGGAAAACTCTAAATCACAAAAATTAAGACTCTATCAAAATCTCAGGACATGAACTATATGTTGTAAAAATTTTAGATAAAAAAAATTCTTTTATCCTACAAAAATCTAATGGAATAGTAACCATATTAATATCTCAAACCCAACCCAGACCTAAAATTTTGAGCTTACATATCTTTGGCTACATAACTTTAAATTATGTGATCTCAGTGGCTCTAGAAAGCTTACAATACCAAATATATATTTGTAAAATTTTATAAGTATTGGAATTCATTTGGCCTCTCAAATACATGAAAAACCAGAACTGACTATATGAATAGTGCCTAAGCAAATCTACATTTTTTCAGCTAATTTTGAAAAACCATAATAAATTCTATAGAGCTCCAAAAATTATGTTCTTTGGCTCTACTAAATGAGATCTAAGTGCCTGCAAAATTTCATCTAAAAACTCATTCATTTGGTTAGATTTTGGTTCAGGGATAGAAAGTGGCTTAAATTGGTGCATACATGGTACCAAATGGTTTAAAATGAGTTTCGTCCATGCATGTGACTATTTGAGAACATTCCAAATATGAAATACAACATATATGACCATTTCATTAGGTTCCAAATATCACGCAACTCAAAATCACCTACCCACTAGTATTATACACACACTTTCTATGGCACATACATAGGTAAATGTCTCATTCTTGCATATATACATCCAAAAATGGTATCTATATCATAATCTTATACTTTTACATATGTTGGAATGTTTACATTACAAAAATGACAAGTACAAACTCTCATTGGCAATATATTACACAAAATGCTAATCTATATTTAAAGTAGCACAATGCAAGCTTATTAGCTTTCATCCTTGGCTCCTTGAGAGTTCCCTAGACATGATTAGAAATAATATGGGGAAGAGTGAGATTTCATGAATCCTAATAGCTCATTCACCCTTCAAGCATACTTACAAGATATGTTATCATGTCAAGAAAGTAAGCATGCATCATAAGCAATCAAATAACAAACATATTCATGTTCATGAAATCATATGGATTCATGAAAGTCAAAATTAAGCTCTAGGCACTTTTAGTTTAGCCTCACCCAATTGTTTGGGACTTTTGACTTAGCCTTACTTATTCTTTGAGACTTTTGGCCTTGTCTCACCCTTAATTAAAGACTTTTGCCTTCATCTCACCTAAGATAAGGAACTTTTGACACAACCTCACCCATTAGAAGCCAATCATATTTTAAATAAATTTTAAGAAACATAATGATATCAAATCATTAAACTAATGGCAATAGACATAATTCATAATCCAAACACACATACAAGCAATTAATGACAATCAAACAACCAATATAACATACAAGAATGGATGAAGAACTACCTTTCTTAATGAAGCACAAAGTTTCCCTTGTTTTCCTAGCTCCTCTTCTTGACCTCACACATACACTTGGGAAGAGCTTCACTTGCTTAGTCTAGACAAATCAAACAAGACACAAATGCATCAATGGAACTATCTCTAGCCTCACATAAGCCTTACATAAGCCAATTCTAGCTTTAGGCATTCATATGGCTCCATTTAGTGGCATAATGAAGTAACCTACATAATTCATCATCTTGGCTCCAATCTTTCACTCAATCTAAGTCATATGACTCCATTTAAACCCATTATAGTCATCATAAACTCAAATCAAAGAGTTTAGCACTAACTTACTTCTTTATGCATAAAGGAACATAAACTTTTGCCTTACAAAATAAGGCTTCTAAATTCAAACCAATAGTTCCTTTGGTATGTATAATTTATATCTAGACCATTTTTATCCTTAAAATCAAAGAAAACTCTCCACAAGTACCACATACACCCCTTGGCTGAGACCTACCCAAAGAGAAGCAACCATGGAATTTTGTTATATTTTCTTAAGGAAATTGCACCTATGAAGCTTCCTAAGTCTCTTATGTAATCAGTTATACTCTTACATAAGTTAAATTATCATTAGAAAACTTCATATTCCCTAAGGTGCAACCAAAACCCTAATTTTCATAACTTGTTACCAAAAGCTTCTTTTTGAATTCTTTTTGTTCCATATGATTCTTTATGCTTTGAAACCCCATTTCCTATCAAGTTTGACCCAAAACCAAACTTCCTCCATGGTGTTCATGGTCTGGTTGAATAGGGAGGTGCATGGAAGAACCAAGAAAAACAAGATTTCCATGGAGAAACTTACCTTATTTGCTTCCTTGTCTAATGGGCTTTCTTAGGCTTCCAAAATTTTCTCCAAACTCTTCTTTTCCTCTATTGAACTAGCCACAAAAAATTACCATTCAAAACTTCAAAATCATGGGAAGAGAGAGTAGAAATAGGAGAAGAACATTTGTGAAAGGAAGAGCACGAAAATAAGGCATTTTCTTACCCTTTTTGCTTGGTTTTCTTCCTTCTTTCTGTTCCTTCTTGTATGCCACTTAATATTGGTCTTGGTTTTATTTTGGAGTAGACTTAGGTTAGTTTAGATGAAGGGAGGAGAGTGGCATGCTATATAAGAAGAAGGAAGACTAATTATAATATTTGAAAATTCCAACTATGTGCCTTAAATTTTGGTTTCTCCGTTTGAACTCATTTTAACTCCTTTTTAAGAATCGTCTTTTCAATCATAAAACTTAGGCCCTCTAATTCATTAAATTCATTTGGTTTCAAATTAATTGGATTTAGAACAACTTTGAACGATCTAGTCAAGATTCAGGTCAACTAATAACTTAAAATACACACTGAAGGGGATTTGGCCATTTTAAGGGTTCCTATAGTTTTTAGGGCCTTTGAGAACCCTAGTGAGCTCAATTTTATCATTTAAAGCTCAGTCCTTTGAGGTTTCAAAAAGTTGTTTGAAATTATAATTTTGTCACTACATTTATCCTTTAATTCGTTCAGCCATTTTGACTCTATTTTTGGGTTATCCTTAAGCTCTTAATCACATTTTTAGAGGTTCTAATTATCATCTTAATCTCAATTTGCTCTACTTTAGGGTGATCCTATCTCATTTTATCAATTTTAGTTTAGTTTCTAAAATACTGGTTATTACAAATTATACTTTCTGAACTACTGTATGGTTTGCTGGGTAGTAAGCTAAGGCTAGATAGGATAAGGTGGGAGTGCTATTTGAGACCCTATGGGTTGAGATTCAGGTTTAAATGAACATGGCACTAGTCTTGAAGGAACCTCCCTAGTGGGTATTGTTGGATGCTGTATTTGAGGGGTGCTTTCTCTTTCACTTTCTCTCTTTGCTAGGGTGTCCTAAACTTACTAGATCACCTCTTGTTGTTGCAACAACATTGCTTGTTTCTAATTCAAGCATTGAACAATCTCCCATAGAGTTCCTACTATAGGGTCTTTTGGTTCTTATATAGTTAGAACCCTAGCTGGTCTACCTCTCCTTGTTGTTACCATATGAAAAAATCAAAGGTTTCAATACACATTCCATAGATATCATAGATATCTAAGTCATCCAATATTCCTTAGTCAAAATAGATATATCAATTTTCCAAATAAGATATACATCCTCAACCATCATAAAGTATCAATGTCTAAACCATTGCTCTGATACAAAAAATGTAACACCTTAGCTATCTAGTTCTTATTTAACTTATATGATTTAACAATAAGTCTATTTACTGATGAAAGAAAAATACTAAATCCAAAATTTCTGAAATTCATGTACTTGCCTTTTCATAATTCCCAAGTCCAAACAAATTAACAATTAAAAGCAAACATGCGTAATATTCTAAGGAAAATCCGATAGAGTTTCCCCTTATAAATTTGACTATCCAGACCAATCAAATGGTCACATAACAACCCAAACTCACAAACATAGGAAAATACAAATAATAAAAGTGTCATATACTACAACCTAGGCATAAAACATCAATTGAAACTAAATAACTCAAGCTGGAGTTATACATAATTGTTTGTGGTGTGCTAATATACATAATACATCATGATAGAGTTAAACATAATCCATATATATTATTTGTACATTACAACAAAATTTCAATGTAAAGCATTCATATAATATTGCAAATCCAAACATCATTCTTTTTCTTTTCCTTTGTTGGCACAGGAACTTCCACCTATGACTGGTTAGTGGGAAAATAGAGATGGGGAATTTAGGAGAATCTTAGTATCTATAATCAAATCACCTAAAATAAGTATGAGATAGTTAAGCAAGAATAATACAAGTATGCATAGTCATTAAAACTAATATAAATGCTTTACATGTTTACTACATACTTTGTCATGGCCATGAATTTTAGCTCAGCTTAGGCATTTCTCTTAAGTTTAGGAAAACTACTGTGTTCATTCCCATTGCCCCTCTTTATCTCTTAGCCTTAGTTTATTAAACATAACATGTAAAACATGACATATAACTAAAACAATGCACTATAGCATATACTATGATAAAATAACTAATACAATATAATGCATATCAAGTTCAAACAAGTTTACATGGAACTAGATAGGGAAGAGTAAGCTACCTTGGATAGGTGATAAAAATCCAATAAAACCTCTAACTTTCCCACTTTGTTTTTGGCTCTGTTTCCTTTTCTTTCTTGGCCCTACACACTTATAATGGGATAGAGCCTCACTAGCTTGTCTTAAAATATTACATAAATATATCATCTACATAAAATGCTCATTACTACTTCTCTTAAATCTCTATGACTTTTATCCATACTTTAGGCCACTTAAGTGCATTTAAAACCCTTTTATACACACTTTAAAAAATGCATGCATATTGGGTGACAATTGAACCATCTAAAGTGCTTAAAATTTTCCATATTCAAAGGGCTAACTTATGGAATTCCTTTTGGATTTTTTTTAGGTTCCATAAATGGTTCTTCACTTAGGCCTTAGGTTAGGAATTTCACTAAGCTTAAATCCTAGGCCAACTTATGCTTTTAAAATTTATAATTCAAGCCACCATTTCCACATTTACTATTTATTTGGTCATTGACACTATTCATTTGGTATTTTCTACTTTTCAACTAATGGAACTCATTATGGAACCTTAATCCTTAAGGGATAATTTCAAAAATTCAACTTGTAGGATTCAAAATCTTTCCATATATAATCTATATAGCCACACTAGGATTGACTAGAAGTATCACAAGCTTATTCATATAAACCTAACATCAATTAGTTTCATTTTGTTATTTCTTGACTTCTAAATTTTCAACTTTTAAAATCTAGCTTCTAAATTTAATCTAATGCTTTCATTATTGTTCTTATATCATTTTAAGACTATCCATAGCCCAAGAATCCATTGAACAACTTCCTAACCCCTTGAACTCATCCTTGGCTAAATGAAGTTCCATAAAATCTTGACTTAGGAATTTCAAATTTCAATCAATTCTAGACTTAGATTCTTGTTCCTTGCATCAGTAAACATCTAAACATACTAATTAGAAGTTGAAATTAACATGGTTACCCCATCATCTAGCCTTGCCCAAACCTATAGCATAATATGGTCTAAATTGCTTTCTTTCATGATACATGAAATCCTTGCATACTAAAACCCTTGGTTCCATCAAGAACACATGAAGAAAAACTCCCCTCCTCACTTTCTCTCTCTAGGATGAAACTTCCAAGGCTTAGAACACAAAATTTGGCAAGTGTTTCAAGTGAAATCTTACCTCAATAAAAAGTATTTTCCATACAGAATAATTTTCATTGATTGGTTTCTTGTAAAGAGCTTCTTTTTGGCTTGGGTTAGATCTAAATTTTCAAATTTTCAAGAAAAGAAAACTACCATTAGAGAACTCTTAGAGAGAGAAACAATTTTCTTAACTAGCGCAAGGTGAAACGGGGTTGTTTACTTACTTAAATGGAGGCTTAAACTTTCTCTCTCTCCTCCCTCATGTGGGATGCCATGGCTAGTCTCAAAATCTAAAATTGGAAGGTTAGAGAAGATGGTGAGGTGTATCTAAGAAGTTTCATTTTTATAAATTTTCTAAATGACCATTTTGCCCCTACTCGCACATACGCTCTGTTTGAACTCATTTTTCAAGCTTTTTAGAATTTGACTGCTCCTCATAAATTTTTGGGTGCTCTTTCACTTAAAAACATTATTTTTGGAATTTAGATAGCCTAAAATAATGAAACATAGCTCTGGATAAAGTCTCGGCATTGTCTAACACTTTTAGTATACTGGAAGGGTTTTAACTGATTCTAACTATCCCTATGGTTTTCATGACCTCTGAAAACCATGGTGAGCTTAATTTTAGGGTTTAAAATCTTTTACTTGAGTTTTTTAAAACTTTCTCAAAATTATAATTTTGCCACTAATATATCCTTTTTCTCTGTTTCATTGTTTTAACTTCATTTTCTTTTCGTGTATGCTATCCTAACCCCATTTCTTGATATGTTGATTAATTTTACCCTCATTTGGCCTTAATTCCATTTACTTTAAGGTCCTCTTTTTATTAATATACTGTCATACCTAGAGAATTCTTAATGCATTATCAAGTAAAATGCAGGTTCAGAACTCTATTTTTCTTTTTATCTTAGCAATTATCCTTTTTATTGTAGTGAACTATGAGCTAATGGAGACACGATTAATCTTATTTTTTAGGCCTATTTTTATGAAATTTCTTTACCTGATCAAATGTCATCCAACAATCATAAAAATGGGCAAATTGATTCCTTATAAAGTTATTAAAAGCCACTAAAATAGTTTTACAAAATTCCTATGGATGACCCCTTAATCAGACCCATTTAGAACCCTACCTTGTTTGAACTCACTACATACTATCCCCTCCATATTTAATTTAGTTGGCATAGTAAACAAAATCTAAAAACTCTAAAACTTTTCAATTTGAATTTATATGTCTTAGCTACTCTTTCATAAAATTTCATACATTTATTCATTTGTTTACCTATTTAACAACATTTATTAGGAATTTTGCTCAAAGCTATCAAGTACAATTGTATAGTTAAGTTGGTGCATAGTTTCAATGACCTAACTTGCTCTAAAAATTCTATAATTTTCTAGATTTTACTTTCAAAGGTTAAAGAACTCACCTAAAGATTTGGACTCAGAAATCCCTCTCTAATTACTTCTACAAGAGACAAACATTAGGTGCATGGGTTATATACTAATTCGACATCATAAATTAGTATACTCTATTGTTATTCAACTATACTCAGAGGATCCATGCATATAATTTCAAAGTGGGCTCACTGACATCAATCGAGCATATGCTAGCATTTCAGAGTTGTTCCCAAAATTCTGATAATCAATTCCATGCAAAAATGATAATTTAAATTACTTCTATATATAACTTGGCATGCATTTCTGTTAGATGCTACCGTTAGACTAAATGGAAAGCTACTCATGTATCATTACCACATAGATTCAAGATAAAAGACTATAGAAATAAAACTACATTCCTAAAACTAAATTCATTCTTTAATTTCCACATTTTTCAAAAGGTTTACGAAAGCTTGCTATATTAAAAATACATAGTCTATTATTCCACTTGTCTATTTTCTGTGGCCTTGGCTCTGTTGGCTATACGACTATTACTTGGAAAAGGAGTTAGCTTCATAATGAGATAATAATCCCAATAGTTAACAATGCATTCAATATATATATATAAATGGCATTGAACACCATCCATGATACATTCGAATGCACAATTCAATGTGGAAGCATGTAGTTACCAAACAGCAACATATATTCATTCATTAGGCTGATGTACTTCAGTCATTGGCCAATAACAGAGGGCTAATACCCATACAAGCCACTTTAATAATAAAATGGACATACATGTTATTATACATAGTGTAGGAAATTTAGGAATTTATTTCAGTGCAATTAAATAATATATATATTGAATATAATGTTAACTACTTATTCCGTTATCGCAGTTTTGCCAATTTAGTCCCTAGCCCTTGTTGTCACAATTCTTTCCCTATAATGTCAATCACATAATACCCTAACTAAGAACAAGTCATGGGCAAGATTTAAAATAAATTTAAGCTACTAATTTCTCATACACTAAGTCATAATTCGCTTTTGTTGGTTGGAAATATTGGAATTTCTAATTTGAAATTTCTTAAATTTTCATTTCCTCTTCTCCTTATTAATTTAATACCATTTGAATTAATTATGTTGAGCTTAGAACCTTAAAATCCAGCCTCTGATCATTATTTGAATGGCAATTTGGCTTACCAATAATTTTCTTCCTTAGCCTCAGTGTTTTATCCCACTTATAGCAACCAAACACATGCACATTCTATTATGTATAGCTACATGGTGTCCTTTAATGTTAAGACATCCCTTGTACGTTCTACCCCTTTTATTTTATCCTTCTAATTCAGTTCAAGAAATTCATATGATGAAGTCCTCATGGCCAAAACAATTACACATATTCTATTTTCACTCCACACCACTCTCAGCCTAGTTAGGCTCAAGGAGGAAGAACTTAATTACTTACCTTTAAAGACCTGTGGCTTCCTCCTAAACTCCCACAGTGGCTTTTCCTCAATGTTATATGGCTGTCTAACAATAACTAAGTGTCAAAATTTAGAACTTCAACCAAGTATGATGAAAGCAATTTAAAGGTAGACTAAGTTTTCTTATTCTTTCCTTTAATGAAGTCCCTTACCACCTTCCTTTTGAACTCTCATGGTTCCTATAACACCATATTTACTAAGCTCATCTTACTTCATTTCTAAGTTCCCTTCCTTAGATCATACAAGTTTGCCAAGGAAAAAGCATTAAAAATATTCATTAAATTGCGTTATGTCACGGATAAAATTTTCATTTGGTGTTCTGTGGGCCATATGGACTCATCCTCCTCATTCTCATATTTAATTACACAAATAAAACTCATAACCATCCAAGAAGTGGCCTAAACTTGTGCAAGGGGATGGAATGCATGAAATGCAATGGTGCAGCCTCGGGTGGGATTTCCAGATTTTGTGCCTGAAATTTGAAAAATCACAACTAATTCTAGAAAAATCAAAATTAGGCACACTATACCATTCTGGAAAGCTACAGATGTATACTTTATGTAAAAATAAATCCAAACCACAACAAAGGCTGGTAGCCACTAGAAATTGATAGAATAGTACTTGAGGTCGACTGTCATTACTAATACTATCCTCCAACTTCAAAAATTCATATCTCCCTACTTAGATGTCTAATTGGGGTGATCTCAGTGGTCATGGAAAGCTCGTTATGTCTAGTTTATGTTTGCAAAATTTCATGAGCATTGGATACCATTTGTTCCTCAAATGACACAGCCCAAATTTTTGACCATATGAATAGTGTTTGCATCAGTTCAATAGAAAAATACCAATTTTGAAAAAACATAATTAATTCCACAGAGATCCAAATAATTTGGTCTTTATCTTCCCAAAAATCTCTGGATAAGATCTATATGTGTGCCAAATTTTATGGGCAAATTCATTCATTTGGTCAGATCTTGACATTGTGTTGCAAAATGGCTCATTTTGTGTCATATAAGGGGTCCAAATGGTCCATTTTGTGTTCTAAGGCAACCATGACCACTAGAGCACGTGGGAATGCACCAAAAACACCTTCTAAACTTGTATCAAAGGTGCATAAACCCATAATTTGAAAACTCACTCTCTCAGCCCATGGTATACACAAGATTACACATGCTTCACATTGCCATCCAAGGTCCAAAAACTACATTATCATTCATTTGGCATAAAACCTCATACATACATAAAATATATGAGTAATAACACATGTTCAAATGATTATACAACATTTCCATCATTGTATTACATCATATGCCATTGGTATGGCTACAAAAAAGATAAAACTAGGCAATTCTAGATACTTTGATATCAATCTCTTATCTCGCAACTTGGTGGTTTCCATTACCTTATTCATTTGGCCCACCTAGCATGTTAAGACATTGGAGAGGAGGGAATGAGATTCAAAGAATCCCAATAGCTCATCTCCCTTTCAATCACACATAAAGAATGTAATACAAGTCTTGAAAATGCATACATGGGCATAATGGAATGTGTAATCATTCAAGAAATATTCTTAGTATTTGAAAAAATCACACAAAGCATACATAGGCTTGCCAAGTAAGTGGATTAGCCTCACCCATTCTTTTATGGATTTTGGACTTGTCTCACCCAATTGCTCTTAAAGGTTTTGACTCAACCTCACAATTAGGAGACTTTTTACTTTGTATCAACCATTTCTAAGGGTTCTTGGCTCATCCTCACCATAGCTAAGGGTTCTTGGCTCCACCACACTCAAGCAAACCCAAGCACACATACTAGGCATCATTTGAGAACATATTACAACATCATGGTACCATGGAACAAAAGCATATGTTAGAACACTTTTCATGACTTAAAACACACATACACCCATTCAAAGACAAGGTAAGCACACATTTATGTATGAGAGAAAGTAGAAAGAGCTACCTTTGATGCAACCACACACTTTTTCTCTTGGAATTGCACTCTCTTCCTCAGTCACACACTAATAATGGTGGAGATTATTTCTCTTGTCCTAAACATATCATATAGAAGCCAATTATAATCTTGAATCAAATTCTAAAGCCATACATTCACTAAAAAGCTAAGTAGTTCATATGGTTGTTTTATGGTTTCATAATGCACTTAATGAAGCAACCTTAAGAAAACATCATCTTGGCTCCATTCTCTTCATTCATTTATGATTCTTGACTCCATTTAAACCTCTTGGAGTCATCACATAATTAAATCAAGGAGCCTAGCTAGGTGTTACTTCTTTAAGCTATAATATGGAACTTATTATGCCATCTCATTATCCATGGCTTCTAAAATTTTTTCAAGGCTTTCTCTCATACTCTCCCATGATACATGATGTAAAACTAAGCTTAGAAGGAATTAAAACACTTCAGGTGCATGAACCCTCCTTGGCTGAGGCTATGCTTCCATATAGCACTAATGGAGTTATTTTAATTTCTTTGATAGGAGAAGCATGTGGGAGGCTCTCTTGGTGTCTTAGGAACTCATATATACTCTTAGACAACTTAAATTACTACTAGAAAGCTTCATCTTAGCCTAGGTGCAACAAATCCATAAATTTCATAACTTGCATTCTAAAGCTCCCTTTTCAATTCTAGTTGTATATTCTTAATCCTCACACTCCATAACTTTTAGTTCTATCAAGAATACATAAAGAAAAACTCTCCTCCTCACTTTCTCTCTTTAGACTGAAGCTTAAATGTCTTGAAAATACAAGATTTTGCAAGCGTTTCAAGTAAAATCTTACCTTAAAATGGAACTCTCTTCACATAGATTATTTTTCATTGATTGATTTCTTAAAAAAAGTTCCTTTTTGGCTTGGTTTAGACCTGAATCTTCAAGTTTTCAAGAAAAGAAAACCACCATTAGAGGCTCTGCCTCGTGTGACAGAATTCATTTTCGAACCAAATGAATAGTGCAGCAGACCAAAACTAGAAAAATAGCCAACTTTGAAAAATTCTCAAATATTCTGTAGACCTCAGAAAATTATGATCTTTAGCTTCCCAAAAAGCTCTCAATGAGACCTAATTACATACAAAATCTCAGATCAAGAATAACTCATTTGGCTGAAAAGTGATATAGGGTTCCATTATGGTCAATTTTGGCTCCATATGGGATACCAAAATTACCAAATGGCTTTACTTTGGCTTTGGCACCTTTTGGGCAAGTCTAAAAGAACATTTAAGACTTGTGTGAGCTGCCCAAATGGTCCCAAACCTCATGCATTTCATTTTGGCCATTCAACCCACACTTATGCACATTTACATCAAACTTTCAAATTGCATACTTGGACATTACATATTCAAAATATATGCTAGAGCTCATACATCATATCCATACATTTAAACATCACATAATGTCATATTCACACATGTCTCAAGGGTCATAGACCATTTACAACATCATATACATCATGAAACATCATTATAGTTCTAAAAAGATAAAAGCTAGGCATATGGTTGTCAATCTTCCTTCTTCAATGTTGTTGGCTCCAATTACCATAGCCACTTGGTCCACCTAGCATATTAGATCATTGGAGAGGAGAGAATGAGATTCAAAGAATCCCAATAGCTTATCTCCCATTCAATCATACATAATATGTGCGAAGCAAGCCTTACAAATGCATGCATAGAGAAAATGGAAGTCATGGACATTTAAAAAGCAAGCTTGACATATGAACAAATCATACAAGACATTTAAGAGCTCACTAAGTGTTTGGATTGGCCTCACATTTCTTCTCATGGATTTTGGACTTTCCTTACCCATTCTTTAAGAACTTTGGATTCAACCATACTCTTGGGAGCCCACTTTGCATTTGTGAGACTCTTTACTTTGTCTTAACCAAGCTCAAGGGTTCTTGGCTCATCCTCACCATGGTGAAGAGTTCTTGGTCTCTCCACACTCAAGCAAAATCAAACATCATGTACTCATTTAAAAACATAACATGGCATCAAGAATCATGGTATATAAAGGCATGCTAGCATACTTCTCATAGCTTGAAAATACTCATACACATATTCTTAGACAAGTAAAACACACATCCATGCATGAGAGAAGATGGAGAGAGCTACCTTGTTTACAATCACACACTTTTTCTTTGGAATTCAAGCCTCCTCTTTCGGCCACACACCCACAAATTAGTGGAGATGGTTTCTCTTGGCTTAAATACTATTTATGGGAGCCAATTTGGTTCATGAAATAATCTTTAGGGCCATGCAACTTGCTTAAACACTAGTTAGCTCTATAACCCCCATTATGGTCCATATTTGCATCTATTGAAGCAACACCCCTCAAACCATTTCTAGGCCTCATTCTTTCCTTTCAAATATGATTCTTGACTAAGCCTCTTGGAGTTATCACACCATTAAAACAAAGGGCCTAACATCATATTGCTTCTTTAGGTCATAATGTAATGCTCGGTACATTGTACAATCACTGGAACGGGCCAGTTTGAAAAGCAAGTTCCCTAAGATGAGTGATTCAAGGCCAAATAAAATATGAACAAAATTTTAAATAATAGAAAATGAGGATTTGAGCCTTGAGTTGCCTAAACACTGGGGTCGGAGAGATTTAAAAAAATTGTCGAAAGGCCAGTGGCATTTTCGTAAATAAGTGTAATTTTGGAAAAACACCTAGGAGGGCTTTTTAAATGGAAATTTTGAGTTCTCAGAGGTCCCAAAAACCATGGGAAGCCTCAGGACTGGTAAAGCCCCTCCGGTGTACTCTTTCCAACGTCGGTTGACCTAAACTTTGACCAATTCGTTAGGGAAGGTTCTAGCTCTGATTTGAGTAATTCCAAAGGCATTTTATTAAATTAGGAACCTAAATCTTATGATGGAAAATAAGATTCTCAAAAAGGAGCTAAAATGAAGCCGAAATAAAATTACCATTACGGAAGGGCAAAATTGGAATTTATGGTTTCTTGAATGTTCTAAAGAGTTCCACACTTTTCTCCCTTCTTCTCCTCTTTAATGAGCACGACCCATTCTGCCCAAAATACAGAAAATCTTCAGCTCTCTTAGGCACACCAAAAGGAGGAGAAAAAGAGAAAGAAAGCCAAGGAGAAACTAGGTAATTTCATGAAATTTCTTGCTCCATCTTCCTCCAATCTTGTTCTCCTCTCTTCCTCCTTTCTTTCCATGGATTTTTTGAATGATTTGGTTCTATTTTTGACCCAGACCTAAGGGGAGAATTTCGAATTTGCTAAGGAGAAGAGAATGAAGGAGAAAGACACTTGAAAGCTCACTTGAACCATAGGTAATCTTTGCTTTTTGTTGCATCTTCTCTTCCCCCTCCCTTTGTGTGTATTTCAGCCAAGAACAGAACCAAAGGAGGGGAGGATGTTCTGTCCAAATACAAGGAGGGAACAAGGGTTTTAGGCCATGGGGAGATGGCATATGGCAAGAAATTCTAAGAAAAATCAATAGAAAACAAGTTAGAAAAGTGTAGTGCTTTCTAGGGTTTTACAAAATCTGATTTTGTGTGAATGTTTCCTTGGCTATTTGAATGTTTCCTTGAGCTCCTAAGACCTTTAGAAAGCCTCCCAAGTGGCTCTCCCATGGAGAAAAAATCACAAAGTCCATGAACCTCCATTATGGTGCATATTTCGGCCAAGCTAGGTTCATTAGGCTAAGGGATGTTTTAATTTGTTCTAGCCTTGGTTTGGGACTTTATATGATTTTAGAAGATGGGAGAAACCATTGGGAAAAATTTAGAAGCCTTAGGTTGGGAGATGAGGCAATGGCTTCCACAATGTAACCTTACGAAGCAACATGGATCTAGTTTTGTGAAAGTGAGTGTGCGATGGCTTCAAGGACCTTAAATGAGGTCAAGAGGTCTAAATATGGCAAGAGAGTGGAATCAAGAATGTTAATTATGGTAGTTGCTTCATTAGGTCCTTAATGGAACCATATTGTGACAAATAGAACAAAGTGTAGTCTTAAGAGTGAGTTGGATGTCATAACTTGTTCCAAGAATATAATTAAGTGTTTTTTATTGTGAATAGGCCAAGGAAATCCAACCCCACCTCCTTGTGTTTGTGGAATCTAAAAGGAGAAGAAACAAGCAAAGTAAAGCTTGAATTTGCACCAGGGTAGCTCTTTACCTTTTCTTGTTGCATTTTCTTGTTGTATATGGTGTCATTGTGTGCTTGTGTGTATGTTTTTATGTTTAAGACATGCCACTTGATGCTATGTTGCTATTTTGGTACCAATATGCTTTCTTGAATGTCTTTGAATGGTGGAAATGGCTCATAAGGGTGAAGTAGTGCCAAAAGTCCGTTAATGTGGGTGAGGAGATGCCAAAAGTCTCATGGCATGGGTGAGACAAGGGCAAAAGTCCCTTGGATGGGTGAGGCTAAGTCAAAAGTCCCAAGAACCAAGAGTGAGGCAATCCAAAAGTCCTAGAAATGGGCTGAGGCCAAACCAAAAGTCCCTAGAGCTCATTCTTGTGCTTGACATGAGTTTGTGACACAAAAATGTGAAAGATGAATGCTTCATAGATTGATTGATTGCATACTTGTACCTTTGACATGTTATATGCCTTGAAAATGTGCTTGAATAGGTGTATGAGCTATTGAGATTCAATGAATCTCACCCCCTCCTTTCTCTCATCTCATATGATCTAGGTGGAGTTCAAAATCCAAAGGATGAAAACCAAGGAGCTTAAATCTCTATCTCTTAACAAATCCTTCCATTTTTGATGTACTATGATGTCTAGAATGTCAAAGTAGATATGTAAATGGTATTTTTGAGCCATGACACTTTGAACAAGTGTAAAACTATGTAAAATTAGTGTATGTATCAATAATAGAGTTTAATGCATAGAATTGTGTATTTTGACCACTTGAGAGCCCACTTGTGCATGTATGTTTATGGAAGTGACATGGTGAATTTGAGTTACATGAGGGTTCAGACCTTATGAGGGACTTATTTATGCTATATTTATGCTTTCTAAGTTGCTCAAATGTGTGTGGAACAATGGATGGCTCATGTGAACCAAATTTGCCTCTTGTTGGGATCAAAATTGTCATATTCTTAAGCTATGGCAAAGTCTGACCAAATGATCTCTTCTTGAATTAAAATTTTGCATGCGACTAGATCTTGCCTAGAGATTTTTGGGAAGCTAAAGATCAGGTCATTTGGAGGTCTGTGGAATTTCTATGATTTTTCAAAGTTGGTATCAAAATTTCGGATTTGCAGCAGTACTGTTCATTTGGTCAGTTTTGAAATTGTGTCATCCGAGGGGGAAACGTGGTCCAATGGCTATAAAATTTTATAGTTAGAAACTAGGCATTCATAGTGACTTGCAGCAACTAGAAGCACCTCATTTGGAGGTCTGAGCTGAGAGATATGAATTTTTGAATTTCTGGGACAGTAGTAGTAGCACTGCACGACTTGAGTCATTGTTCCATTGAATTTGGGTAGCTAAACGTTGTTTCTCTGATCTGAGTCTATTTTTACCATAAATTTAATGTTCATAGCTTTTGTGGATTAGATTTTTTTTGGAATTAATTGGACATTTTCGAAGTTCATAGCAGACACTTGCATCAGTACTAATAGCTGTCCGAACCTTTACCCCTTTTTGCATGTCAAACACTTTTTGTGTTATGTTTCATGGCCTGGAAATATTTTTCGCATAAATTAGACATGTGTAACTTTCCAGAATGGCCAAGAATGAATGATTTCAATTTTTCTAGAATTAGTTACGAATTTTGAAACTTCCTATCAGTAAACTAAACCAGTGGCCCAGACAATAGCAACCCCAGTGGCTTTTCGGATGTCAAATGTTTTCCCCTTAATGATTCATAAGCTGAAATTATTTTTAACATGGGGTAGACATCCAGAACTTTCTGGAATGGTAAAGTTTGTTGGGTTTCGAATTTTGTGGATTTAGTTATGAATTTCCAAACTTGTGACAGAAAAACTAAAATTCTGGCCGAAAATAATAGTGTGAGTTTGATGCTCCCTTTTGACTTCCACGAGTTGTGGGCCAACTTTGGTGATGCAAATGAGTTGTATGTATGTAATTAAATTTGAGAATGTGATGTATGAACTCATATGGTCCGCGTGACACCGAATGGAATTTTCATACGCTACGCAACGCGAAATAAGGCATTATTTTAATGCCATCTTCCATTCCCTTTTGTGCAATTCATCATGGGAAACTTAGAAATGATAGGAAGCAAGCTAGAAATATATGGTGTTACATTTTATGGTATCAGAGCAAAGGTTCAGGCACTTTTGCTCAACATTCGATTCTTGGATGGTATATTTGGCTTATTTTCGGGTGGAATATCTATGTATGTGTGTTAAAAATTATGTTGTGGGCTAAAGGCTATGGTTTTTCTTTTCAGTAAAGATGGTTAATACTCGAAGAGGCCGAGGCAGAGGCAGACCACCTCGAGAACTTGAGGTTGAGTCTGAGGATCCAGTGTGGGCTATCAAGGAGCGAATTGACCAGTTTGAGAACGTCATAGCCCAGCAACACTATATGATCCAGCAGCAACATGAGATGATTATGCAGTTGCAGGGAGCCCTGGCTAGGCAAGAAGAAGCCAGAAGAGAGGCCCCTCCACCTCAGCCATCCACCTCCGGTGTACCTCAGCCATCCACCTCCGGTGCACCCCAGTCTTCCACTTCCGGTGCTCCACCCCCACCTCCCCAAGAACCAGTTCAGGCTCCGCCATCTATCCAAAAACAATTGAATCAATTCAGAAAGAACAACCTGCCTGTGTTTGACGAAGAGTTAGATGCAGACAAGGCAGAGGCCTGGGTGAGGGAGATAGAGAAAATCTTCACAGTGATGGATTGCACCTCAGAACAAAAAGTTCAACTAGCTACTTTCATGTTACGAAAAGAATCTGATAATTGGTGGCTCAGTGCAAGGCCCTTAATGGAGGCTAGGAATTTATAGATGACTTGGGAAAACTTCTTAGTACAATTTTATGAGAAGTATTTCCCCAATTCTGTGAGGAAACAAAAAGAGGTGCAATTTATGGGATTGAAGCAGACAGATGACATGACTGTAGACCAATACATGGCAAGATTTATAGAATTGTCTCGGTATTCTTCGTACCTTCAGAGGTATGATGATGAGCTCTGGAGGTGTGAACAGTTTGAGCTCGAGTTGAAACCCCAGGTCTGAGATAGAGTGACTCCACACAGAATCTGAAACTTCAATGCTATCGTGGAGATCAACAGGGTAATCGAGAATAATTTGAGAGAGATTATGCCTACTGTCATGGCATCTGGACAAAAGGGAACCCTGGAGTTAAAGAGATCGAGACCAGAGGAAGGAGCCAGTTCCGTACCTTTTAGCAAAAAGAAGAGCAAGGTGCCGTGGAACAAGAGGTCACCAAAAGTAAAGAAGGTACATCCCCCGAGGACTCAGTCATCCATTGCCCCACAATCCACAGTGATTTGCTACAAGTGTGGGAAGCAAGGGCATATTGCTAGAAACTGCTCTCAGGCATATTTAGTGCCTCTGCTTAGACCGCCTCCTCCCAGGCCACAGACCCAGGGCAGGGTGTTTGCCCTTTCTCAACAGGAGGCTAGTGCGTCTCCCAGTCTTATTTGAGGTATGCTCATAGTGAACGATTTTCTTGTGATTGCTATGTTTAATTCGGGTGCTAGTCACTCGTTTATATCTTATGATTGTGTGAGACATTTGGGTCTGGTCGTTAGTACTCTACCATTTGATTTATCTGTCACCATACCTACTGGAGGCCATGTTATCACTTCCCATGCTTGTTTGAATGTCACTATCCAGTTTAATCATTGTTATACTACCATCGACTTGATTTGTATGCCATTCCATGACATTGATTTGATTGTGGGTATGAACTGGATGACTACCAATAATGCTGTCCTTGATTGTGAACATCGCACTGTATCTATACCTTCTTGTGGGACCATACCTAGGATAGGAGCCAAGCTATCTTTTATGACTATTGCCCAGGCTGAGAGATACTTAGAGCAGGGGTGTCAGGGGTTTCTAGTCTTTTTCTCTATATGGGTTGAGGTAGAAAAAGGGATAGAGGAGATCCCGATCGTTGGGGAATTCCCAGAGGTTTTCCCTAAAGATTTTGATTTTAGTGGCCTACCTCTTGAGAGAGAGATAGAATTCCCCATAAAGATAGTGCCTGGGGCTAGACCGGTGTCTAAGGCTCCATACAGGATGGCTCCCACTGAGCTTGCTGAATTGAAAAAGCAGATAACTATTAGAAAAAGGGTTCATACGCCCTAGTGTGTTACCGTGGGGAGCTCCAGTGTTGTTCGTGAAAAAGAAAGATGGTAGCTTGAGATTGTGTATAGATTATATAGAATTAAATAAGGTTACCATCAAGAATAAGTATCCTCTCTCTAGGATAGATGACTTGTTAGATCAGTTGGCTGGGGCATTTATCTTTTCCAAGATAGACCTTAGATCTGGATGTCACCAGCTGAGAGTGAGAGCTGAAGACGTCCCAAGGACGACCTTCAGGACTAGATATGGGCATTATGAGTTCCTCGTGATGCCATTCGGGCTGACGAATGCGCCCGTAGTATTCATGGACTACATGAACAGGGTCTTCAGACTGTATCTAGATAAATTTGTTGTGGTCTTTATTGATGATATCCTAGTGTACTCTAGATCTTTTGAGGAGCATGAGAGGCATCTAAGATTAGCCCTAGAGATTCTGAAAGAGAAGAAATTATATGCCAAACTGAGTAAATGTGAGTTTTGGCTAACCGAGGTAAAATTCTTAGGTCATGTGATCTCACGACATAGGGTCGCAGTAGATCCCCATAAAGTTGAGGCTATGTTACAGTGGGATAAACCTAGGACCATCACCGAGGTTAGGAGTTTCTTTGGTTTGGCAAGATATTACCGACGATTCATTCAGGGCTTTTCTTAGATGACCTTGCCACTTACGAGGCTGACTCGGAAGGATACACCCTTTGTGTGGGATGAGAGATGTGAGAGGAGTTTCCAGGAGTAGAAACTCCGATTGACCACACTGCCCCTGTGATAGTAATCCCTGACCCTAGTTTACCATTTGTGGTATATAGTGATGCCTCGAGGAAAGGGTTAGGATGTGTATTGATGCAGCAGGGTAGGGTAGTGGCATATGCCTCTAGGTAACTGAGGCCTCATGAGGAGAATTATCCCACACATGACCTAGAGTTAGCCGCAGTAGTGTTTGCTCTTAAAATTTGGAGGCACTATTTGTATAGTACGACTATAGAGATCTATAGTGACCACAAAAGTCTAAAATACCTGTTCGATCAGAAGGAACTCAATATGAGACAAAGGAGATGGATGAAGTTCCTGAAAGATTATGATTATGTATTGAAATACCATCTGGGGAAGGCCAATATGGTGGCCGATGCCCTGAGTAGGAAATCCATCCACGTTACCCATATGATGATCAGGGAGCAGGAGCTCTTAGAACAATTTAGCAATTTAAACCTCTCTTGTCATCAGGTATCGGGTAGACTATTTTTAAGTGAGACTCAGATTGAGAATGAGTTAAGAGTCCAAATTTTAGATGCCCAGAGAGAGGATGAATTCTTAAAATAGATTAGGAGCGAAATCTCCCAGGGTAGGACCTCAGATTTCGGGCTATCTGAGGACGGTGTGATAGTATACCGAGATAGAATTTGTGTGCTTAATAGTAATGAATTAAGAGAGAAAATTCTAGACGAGGCACACAAGAGTAAATATACTATCCACCCAGGTGCCACCAAGATGTATCAGGATCTAAAAAGAATCTTCTGGTGGCCAGGAATGAAGAATGACGTCACAAATTACGTGGCGAGATGTTTAGTGTGCCAGAGGCTTAAGATAGAACACCAGAGACCAACTGGGTTGTTACAACCTTTAGATATTCCTGAGTGAAAATGGGATAGTATAGCTATGGATTTCGTTATGGGGTTACCCAGGACCTCCTTTGGACACGATGCTATCTGGGTCGTTGTAGATAGATTGACGAATTCTGCACATTTCTTAGCAATTAGGGCTACTTACTCATTGGATAGATTAGCCCAGTCATATATACATGAGATAGTGCGACTTCATGGAGTACCCAGCAGCATAGTATCTGATAGGGACCCCAAGTTCACATCGAACTTTTGGAGGTCGTTATAGCATGCCTTAGAGACCAAGTTGCGGTTTAACACTGCTTACCACCCCTAGACTGATGGTCAGACTGAAAGGACCATACAGACCTTAGAGGACATACTGAGGGCATATGTGTTAGAGACGAGGGGTAACTGGGATGCATATATGCCATTAGCTGAATTTGCATACAATAACAGTTATCATTCTAGTATTCAAATGGCCCCTTATGAGGCTTTCCATGGGAGGAAGTGTAGATCTCTGTTATGTTGGGTTGAGTTAGGGGAGAGGAGGTTGCTAGGACCTGAGTTAGTGGACCAGACTACCCAGCAGATATAATTGATTAGAAAGAAACTCCTTACGGCTCAGAGTAGGCAGAAAAGTTATACCGATTGGAGAAGAAGGCCGTTAGAGTTTGAAATTGGAGACCATGTATTCATCCGAGTGTCTCCAGTGACTGGGGTAGGTCGGCCTATGAGGGTAAAGAAGCTCAGTCCTAGGTATATTTGTCCATTTGAAATTCTTGAAAAATTCAGACCCGTGCCCTACCGGATAGCCCTACCTCCAAACCTAGCCTAAATCCATAATGTTTTTCACATCTCCCAATTGAAGAAGTACTTACTAGACCCCTCACATGTCATAGAATATGAGTATATTCAATTGCAAGAAAATCTTTCCTATGTAGTAAGGCCAAAGAGGATTGTGGATGCCAAGTAGAAACAACTGAGAAACAAGAGCATCCCTCTGGTGAAAGTGGTCTGGAAGGGCTCGACGTCTGAGGAGGCAACCTGGGAACTAGAAGATGACATGAAACAAAAGTATCCAGAGCTATTTCCCTGTGGTACGTATTTAAATTTTGAGGACAAAATTTATTTTAAGGGGGGTGGAAATGTAACGCCCGGGTACATTGTACAATCACTGAAACGGGCTAGTTTGAAAAGCAAGTCCCCTGAGATGAGTGATTCAAGGCCAAATAAAATATGAACAAAATTTTAAATAATAGAAAATGAGGATTTGAGCCTTGAGTTGCCCAAACACTGGGGTCAGAGCGATTCAAAAAAATTGTCGAAATGCCAGTGGCATTTTCGTAAATAAGTGTAATTTTAGAAAAACACCTAGGAGGGCTTTTTAAATGAAAATTTTGAGTTGCCCAAGGTTCTCAGAGGCCCCAAAAACCATGGGAAGCCCCGAGCTGGTAAAGCCCCTCCAGTGTACTCTTTCTAACGTCGGTTGACCCGAACTTTGACTGATTTGTTCGGGGAGGTTTTAGCTCTGATTTGAGTGATTCCAAAGGCATTTTATTAAATTAGGAACATAAATCTTATGATGGAAAATATGATTCTAAAAAAGGAGATAAAACGAAGCCGAAACAAAATTACCATTACAGAAGGGCAAAATTAGAATTTATGGTTTCTTGAATGTTCTAAAGAGTTCCACACTTTTCTCCCTTCTTCTCCTCTTTAATGAGCACGACCCATTCTGCCCGAAATACAAAAAATCTTCAGCTTTCTTAGGCACACCGAAGGGAGGAGAAAAAGAGGAAGAAAGCCAAGGAGAAACTAGGTAATTTCATGAAATTTCTTGCTCCATCTTCCTCCAATCTTGTTCTCCTCTCTTCCTCCTTTCTTTCCATGGATTTTTTGAATGATTTGGTTCTGTTTTTGACCCAGACCTAAGGGGAGAATTTCGAATTTGCTAAGGAGAAGAGAATGAAGGAGAAAGACACTTGAAAGCTCACTTGAACCATAGGTAATCTTTGCTTTTTGTTGCATCTTCTCTTCCCCCTCCCTTTGTGTGTATTTCAGCCAAGAACAGAACCAAAGGAGGGGAGGATGTTCTATCCAAATACAAGGAGGGAACAAGGGTTTTAGGCCATGGGGAGATATCATATGGCAAGAAATTCTAAGAAAAACTAATAGAAAACAAGTTAGAAAAGTGTAGTGTTTTCTAGGGTTTTACAAAATCTGATTTTGTGTGAATGTTTCCTTGGCTATTTGAATGTTTCCTTGAGCTCCTAAGACCTTTAGAAAGCCTCCCAAGTGGCTTTCCCATGGAGAAAAAATCACAAAGTCCATGAACCTCCATTATGGTGCATATTTCGGCCAAGCTAGGTTCATTAGGCTAAGGGATGTTTTAATTTGTTCTAGCCTTGGTTTGGGACTTTATTTGATGTTAGAAGATGGGAGAAACCATTGGAAAAAATTTAGAAGCCTTAGGTTGGGAGATGAGGCAATGGCTTCCACAATGTAACCTTACGAAGCAACATGGATCTAGGTTTGTGAAAGTGAGTGTGTGATGGCTTCAAGGACCTTAAATGAGGTCAAGAGGTCTAAATATGGCAAGAGAGAGGAATCAAGAATGTTAATTATGGTAGTTGCTTCATTAGGTCTTAGTGGAACCATAGTGTGACAAATAGAACAAAGTGTAGTCTTAAGAGTGAGTTGGATGTCATAACTTATTCCAAGAGTATAATTAAGTATTGTTTATTGTGAATAGGCCAAGGAAATCTAGCTCCACCTCTTTATGTTTGTGGAATCTAAAAGGAGAAGAAACAAGCAAAGTAAAGCTTGAATTTGCACCAAGGTAGCTCTCCACCTTTTCTTGTTGCATTTTCTTGTTGTATATGGTGTCATTGTGTGCTTGTGTGTATGTTTTTATGTTTAAGACATACCACTTGATGCTATGTTGCTATTTTGGTACCAATATGCTTTCTTGAATGTCTTTGAATGGTGGAAATGGCTCATAAGGGTGAGGCAGTGCCAAAAGTCCCTTAATGTGGGTGAGGAGATGCCAAAAGTCTCATGGCATGGGTGAGACAAGGGCAAAAGTCCCTTGGATGGGTGAGGCTAAGTCAAAAGTCCCAAGAACCAAGAGTGAGGCAATCCAAAAGTCCTAGAAATGGGCTAAGGCCAAACCAAAAGTCCCTAGAGCTCATTCTTGTGCTTGACATGAGTTTGTGACACAAAAATGTGAAAGATGAATGCTTCATAGATTGATTGATTGCATACTTGTACCTTTGACATGTTATATGCCTTGAAAATGTGCTTGAATAGGTGTATGAGCTATTGAGATTCAATGAATCTTACCCCCTCCTTTCTCTCATCTCATATGATCTAGGTGGAGTTCAAGATCCAAAGGATGAAAACCAAGGAGCTTAAATCTCTATCTCTTGGCAAATCCTTCTATTTTTGATGTACTATGATGTCTAGAATGTCAAAGTAGATATGTAAATAGTATTTTTGAGCCATGACACTTTGAACAAGTGTAAAACTATGTAAAGTTAGTATATGTATCAAGAATAGAGTTTAATGTATAGAATTGTGTATTTTGACCACTTGGGAGCCCACTTGTGCATGTATGTTTATGGAAGTGACATGGTGAATTTGAGTTGCATGAGGGTTCAGACCTTATGAGGGACTTATTTATGCTATATTTATGCTTTCTAAGTTGCTCAAATGTGTGTGGAACAATGGATGGCTCATGTGAACCAAATTTGCCTCTTGTTGGGACCAAAATTGTCATATTCTTGAGCTATGGCAAAGTCTGACCAAATGATCTCTTCTTGACTTAAAATTTTACATGCAACTAGATCTTGCCTAGAGATTTTTGGGAAGCTAAAGATCAGGTCATTTGGAGGTCTGTGGAATTTCTATGATTTTTCAAAGTTGGTATCAGAATTTCGGATTTGCACCAGTACTGTTCATTTGGTCAATTTTGAAATTGTGTCATCCGAGGGGCAAACGTGGTCCAATGGTTACGAAATTTTATAGTTAGAAACTAGGAATTCACAGTGACTTGTAGCAACTGGAAGCACCTCATTTGGAGGTCTGAGCTGAGAGATATGAATTTTTGAATTTCTGGGACAGTAGCAGTAGCACTGCACGACTTGAGTCATTGTTCCATTAAATTTGGGTAGCTAAACGTGCTTTCTCTGATCTGAGTCTATTTTTACCATAAATTTAACGTTCATAGATTTCCAAATTGGTATTATTTTAGTGTATTGGATTTTTTGGGAATTAATTGGACATTTTCGAAGTTCATAGCAGACACTTGCATCAGTACCAGTAGCTGTCCGAACCTTTACCCCTTTTTGCATGTTAAACGCTTTCTGTGTTATGTTTCATGGCCTGGAAATATTTTTTACATATATTAGACATGTGTAGCTTTCCAGAATGGCCAAGAATGAATGATTTTAATTTTTTTGGAATTAGTTACGAATTTTGAAACTTCCTATCAGTAAACTAAACCAGTGGCCCAGACAGCAGCAACCCCAGTGGCTTTTCGGATGTCAAATGTTTTCCCCTTAATGATTCATGAGCTGAAATTATTTTTAAATGGGGTAGACATCTAGAACTTTCTGGAATGGTAAAGTTTGTTGGGTTTTGAATTTTGTAGATTTAGTTATGAATTTCCAAACTTGTGACAAAAAAACTAAAATTCTGGCCGAAAATAATAGTGTGAGTTTGATGCTCCCCTTTGACTTCCACGAGTTGTGGGCCAACTTTGGTGATGCAAATGAGTTGTATGTATGTAATTAAATATGAGAATGTGATGTATGAACTCATATGGTCCGCATGACACTGAATGGAATTTTCATACGCTATGCAACGCGAAATAAGGCATTATTTTAATGCCATCTTCCATTCCCTTTTGGGCATTTCATCATGGGAAACTTAGAAATGATAGGAAGCAAGCTAGAAATATATAGTGTTACACATAATATGGAACTTAAGGCACCAAATCAATTTCTATAGGTTCTAAATTTTTTTCAAGGCCTCCTCTCATTTTCATTCATCAAATATGACTCAAGAATGACTTTAGAAAAATTTAAAACTCTCCCCCACTACTAAAACCCTCTTTGGCCTAGACATAAAGCACCTTTAGGCTACATGGAGATTTCTTTGTTTTCTTGAAGGAGGAAGCTTGTGGGGAGCATCTTAGGTGTTTCAAGAACTCATTTAAACTCTTAGTTAAACCTAGGAACTATCATAAAAATTTATATTTTGGAAGATGTACTTGAAACCCTAAGTTTTGCATTTTGATTTCTAATGGCTAGTTTGTTATTTTTTTTACATATTCTTGTTGTTCTCCATCAATTACCTAAGATTCATGCTTGGTTGGGCTTGAAAATCAGATCCTCCTAGGGTTCTTGGTGTGTCGAAATGGAGAAGAAAGGAAACTCAATATAGCTACCATAGGATGCAATTTTACCTTGTTTCCTTGGTTAGTTTGGCTTAAATCTTGCTTTCTCCAAGCTCTTCTCTTCAAATCCAAAATTTCCCCTCTGTTCTTCCTTCAAAAAAGCCCTCAAAACTTCAAAAAAATCATGGAGAAGAAGAGGGAAAAAGAGGAGAAAAGATTGGCTAAGAAAAAGCATGAAAAACAAGCAAATTTTCATACCTAAAGGCTTGAATTTTTCCTCCTTCTTTTCTTCCCTTAGTGCGCCACTCTCCTAGGGCTTTGCTTCTGGTTTGGGGCTGAAAAATCTGATGCTAAATGAGGGAGAGTGTAAGGCGCCCTCTATATATAGCTAGGGCAAAAGGACTTTTTTCAAAAATTCTAATTTTACCCTTCATACTTTGCATTTTTGTTTCTCCTTCATTTTAGCTCCTTTTTGAGAATTGTCTTTTCTATAATAAAATTTAGGTTCCCAATTTAATAAAATACTTTTGGAATCACTCAAATCAGAGCTAAAACCTTCTCAAACAGATCCGTCAAAGTTCGGACACACTGACGTTAGAAAACATCCATCGGAGGGGTTTTAACTGTCTCGGGGCTTTCCATGGCTTTCAGGGCCTCTGAGAACCCCGTAAAACTTAAAACTTTTATTTAAAAAGCCTTCCTTTGTGAATTCCAAAAATTGCTCAAAATTATGAAAATGCCATTACATTTTGTAAGCTTTTCGTAAGAAATTATTTCTTCATTCTAGCTCCATTTTTCTTTCCATCTGAGCTTGGGATTCTCATTTTTAGGAATCTAGAATGCTTCCCAAATTTTTTAGGACCTTAACTATCTCATTTTGGGGGACATCCTTTTTATATTCTATGAGTTTTGTTCGTTAATGGACAAATTGTACGTTACGTTTCTCACATGTTCTTTCGTTTTCAGAGAACCGGATATTACACCTAGCTCCTCAGTAGATACATTCTAAGTAATCAAAATACAAACTCCTATACTTCGCAACATGATTGCATGATGATGCTATGCAAGAAGAAATACAAAATTTAGCATCTACTCTACTCATATTAGTCCAGGTGTAGCCTTCTCTATACATGGTTGGAGCTCATGGATTTTTATCCACTTACTTCCCCTTATCCTTACCCGAAGAGCCTTCACCTGAAAGTATGATTCCATAAAATGGGTGAAATGAAAATGTCAGTAACCACAAGCAAATTCCATTAATATATTCTAATTTAATTAACATATATGTATGAATTAAGATGAGCATACAAAATTATATTAATCATATCAGCAAATGAAACAATTATGTTGTCAGTGACTACTATCCCATACTAGTAATTACAAATCCACACGTTAAAGGCCAATAACACTAGGAGAGGCTCGTCCACAACACCTACTCCCTAACGAGTACAACCAGGGCTCAGAGCATTTAGGGTTTAATCATAACCCAATACCCAATCGAAGCACATACACAGGTGGTAGCTGCACCACAGCTCCACCATGAACTCACAAGGTCTAATCACAATATAATGGATAGCTAACCCATTCATTAGCATTTCAAAAACATAATTGTGCAGTAGATATAAAATTAAATTAGGCATATGCATGGAATTTAACATAATCCCTGATTACCTCACTTATAGATAATTTTCAGAAAACCAACAACAATACTTCTTCAACCTAACCACTACAAGAGTAAAATTTGGATTGGATGTTTCCTTTACCAGAAACTTTTGTGATGACTCTAATGAGTTCAAATGGAGTCATGTGACTTAGATGGAGTGAGAAATTGGAGCTAAGATCATCAATTGTGTAAGTTACTTCATTATGCTACAATATGGAACTATATGGATGTCATAAGTTAGAATTGGCTTGTCTAGAGTTTATGTAAAGCTAGAGATGGTTCCATTGATATGTTTGTATCTTGTTTGATGTGTCTAAGCCAAGAAAATATAAATACCATACAAAGCTCTCGGCAATATTGTCCCCGTTACAGTACCTAACATATTAGACTAGTAAAGTTTTGCTCCCAAGGTCAGCTCAATCAGTCACAACTCAAAATGCATCGCCTAGTGGCACAACAGAAGCATGAACCACCTAATATTGTCTTTGATTAAGCACCCTACCTCAACTGGTGATCTGGGTTTAGGGTTTTGTCCCATTGGGGTGTCCTACAAAACCCTAAACAATGTGTTGCTGAGATGGAGAGTACCACTCCCACTTATATGGACCTAGCCCAGGATCTTTCCATCCGATGTGGGACATTACATTCGACCTCCTTTAAAGCCAACTCATCCTCGAGTAGTACATATGTCTAGGTCAACTCTAATACCAAATATCATATAGAGCCCTCAATGATATTGTCCCTACTATGGCTCCAAACATATTGGCTTGGTGGGGTTTTGTTCTCGGGGTCATCACTGTAACACCATATTTTTCTAGCTCATTTCATAATATTATCATGCTTGACAATGTAGATTCCATGAAGGAAGTAAAAAAAATCCATTAAAATAATACATTATTTGGCGTTGTGTCGTGTATAAAAATTTCATTCAATGTCACGTAGACCATGTGAACTCATACAATACATTCTTATATTTAATTACATAAATACAACTCATTTGCATCATCAAAAGTGGCCCACATCTCAAGAAACTTGAAGGGAAGCACGAAATATTCATATCCATTTTCGGCCAGATTTGGCTCTTTTCTAATGAAATTTTAAAAAATCATAACTAATTCTAGAAAAATTGAAATCATGAATTCTTGCCCATTCTGGAAATCTACCAATGTCTACTTCATAATAAAAATATGTACAGACTATAACATCCAACACAGAGGATGTTTGACATTCAAAAGGTCCAGAGTTTAGGCTATCCACTGGTGCTGTCACAGAATTCTACAGCAAACTTCAAAAATGTCCAATTGATTTTCAAAAAAATCTAATCCATGCAAATGATACCAATCTAGAAAGTTGTGGATGTTAGCTAAAGGAAAAAAATAACTCTAGACTAGCTCAGGCATACCCAGACCTCAAAATCCAATCAAATAGTAACAGAGGTCGGCTGGAGTTCCTGATACTGGATAGAATCTTTAAAAATTCATATCTCCCTCTCTAGATATCCAAATGAAATGCTTCTAGTTGGTACAGGTCACTATGAATGTCTAGTTTCTCTGTATAAAATTTTGTGACAATTAGACATCATTTGAGCCCTGTGTGATAAATTTCATTTTTGGACCAATATGAACAGTGACATGACCAAAACCAAAAAATTTGCCAACTTTGAAAATTCATCAAATATTTTGTGAACCTCTGAAAATTATGTTCTTTAGCTTCCCAAAAAGCTCAACAAATTCTAATTACATGAAAAATCTCAGATCAAGAAGAGCTCATTTGGACAAAAAGTGATATAGGGTTCTAAATTGGTCAATTTTGGCTCCATAAAGGATACCAAAATGTCCAAATGACTTTCTTTGGGGTTTGGCACCTCTTGGGCAAGTCTAAAAGCATAATTAGGACTTGTGTAAGCTGTCTAAACGGTCCCAACCCTCATGCATCTCATTTTGGCCATCTCATCCACACTTATACACAATTTTATAATGTCATCCAAGAAGCTCATTTGCCAAGGCATGTTCAAATCACATTCTAATGGTCACCTAACATATTCTTTCATTCATACATGACATATTATCATAATTACATGTGTTCATGATATCATGATACATATACATCCATGAATTACATTATTTGCCAATTGTATGGTTTCAAAGTAACAAAATTCAAGCACTTTGTTGTCATCCTCTCATCCTCAAGGTGGTTGGCTTCCCATTACCTTGCTCTCTTAGTCCATCTAGCATGTTAGAATATTGGAGAGGAGGGGATGAGATTCAAAGAATCCCAATAGCTCATCTCTCATTCAATCATATATAATGGATGCAAACAAGTCTCATGAATACATGTATGGTCATATTGACATGTGCAAACATTCAAGAGACATTTTCATCACTTGAGAAAGTCATACATAGCATACAAAGGCTTGCTAAGCAAGTGGATTGGCCTCACCTAATTTCTTGTGGATGTTGGACTTGCCTCACCCATTCTTTAAGAGATTCTTAGACTCAACCATGCTCTTGGGAGTCTATCTCATTTTTGGGAGACTCTTTACTTTATCTTAACCAATCTTAAGGGTTCTTAGTTCATCCTCATCATGGCTAAGGGTTCTTGGCCTCACCACACTCAAGCAAATCCAAGCACACATCATATGAAAATATATTGTAATATCATGGCAACATGGAATCAAAGTCATACTAGAAAACTTTTCATGGCTTAAAAATACACATACACACATTCAAAGACAAGCTAAGCACACATCCATGCATGAGAGAAGGTGGAGAGAGCTACCTTGTACATAATCACACACTTTTCTTCTTGAATCAAGGCTCCCTTTTTTGACCACACATACACAAAGTGTGGGGATGGTTTCTCTTGGTCTAAACACAATTTATGGAAGTCAATTAGGTTCATGGAATTAATTCTAAGGCCACATAACTCATTTAGACACTAACTTGCTCTATAAACCTCATTATGGTTCCATAATTGCACCTAATGAAGCAACACCCCTCAAATAAATTCTAGACTCAATTATTTCCTTTCAAATATGATTCTTGACTCCTTTTAAGCCTATTGGAGTCATCACACAATTAAAACCAAGAGCTTAACAATATGTTGCTTCTTTAGGTCATAATATGGAACATAAAGCACCAACTCACTTTCTATAGGTTTTAAATTTTTTCCAAGGCTGCCCTTCATTTTCATTCATTATATATGACTCAAGAATGGGTTTAGAAAAATTTAAAACACTTTCAACTACACAAACCCCTTAGGCCGAGGCTATAGAGGAAATGGGGTTTCTTGGAGTTTGCTTTGTTTTCTCAAGGGAGGATGCATGTGGGGAGCCTCTTAGGGATCTTGGGAGCTCATTTAAACTTTTATTTAGGCCTAGGAATCATCATACAAAATCAGATTTTACAAGGTGCAATTGAAACCCTAGAAATTACATCTTAAAATCTAATAGGTTTTTGTTAACTCCTTGTGCATATTCTTAATCTCCACACTCTTTATCCTCGGATTCATCCTTGGTTCTGCCTAAAAAATCAAGTCCTCCTAGGGTTTCTCATGTTAGGCAAAATGGAGGAGGAGAAGAACCAAAGGTAGCAACTATAGAAAGAGAAATTACCAAGTTTCTTTCTTTTTCTCACTTGAATCTTGCTTTCTCCAAGCTCCTCTTTTCACATCCAAAATTTCCTCTTAATATCTCCTTTAAAACAGATTTGAAAACTTCATTTTAATCAAAGGAAACAAAGGAGAATGGAGAAGAGGAGGTTTGGATGGAAGAAAGCATAGAAAACTATCAAGAATCCATACCTTTTTCTTGATTTTTCTCTTCCTTTTATTCCCCTTCTTGTAAGCCTAAGAGAGCAGATCATATTCTATATTTTGGGCAAAAATTTCGTGCTTAAGAAGATGGGAGAAGAAAGGAGAAGTGTGTGGGAGCTTCTAGAAACACACTTTTTCAGAAAATTTCAATTTTGTCCTTTTATAATGGCAATTTTGTTTTGGCTTCATTTTAGCTCCTTTTTGAGAACCATCTTTTTTGTTATAAAATTTAGATTCCCAATTTAAAAAAAATTCCTTTGGAATCATTCAATTTGGAGCTACAAACTTACCGAACGACCGGTCAAAGTTTAGGTCAACTGATGTTGAAAAACGTCCACCGGAGGGGCTTTAACCATCCCGGGGCTTCCTATGGTTTTCAGGGCCTCCGAAAACCTTGGGCAACTCAAAATTTTCATTTAAAAAGCTCTCCTATATGTTTTTCCAAAAGTTACATATATTTACAAAAATGCAATTACGTTTCGTCAGTTTTCATCACAATTTTGTTTCTTCATTCTAGCTATGTTTTCCTTTCCTGTTGAGCCTGGGATTCTCATTTTTAGGAGTCTAGAATGCTTCTTAAATTTTTTGAGACCTTAACTATATCATTTCGGGAGACTTCCTTTTGTATTTGGTGAGTTTCGTTCATTTACGGAGAAATCGTAGGTTACGTTTCTCACATTTTTTCTTGTTTTCAGAGAATCGGATGTCACAACCTCAATTGGTCACAACCTAAAATGAGTCGCCTAGTGGCATAGCAAAAGTGTGACCCACCCAATATTGTCCTTAATTAGGCACCCTACCTTAATTAGCGATCAGGGTTTTGTCCCTTTAGGGCGTCCTATAAACCCCTCAAGAATGCGTCACTGAAAAAGAGAGTACCACACCCACTTATATGGACCTAACCTAGGATCCTCCTATCTAATGTAGGACATTACAATATGCAACTTCTTTTTCTCCTTCTTTGTTCATTTTGTTTATAATGTACAGTGTAATGATAGGCTTGATTCTCATCTCAACTAACTTAGAGTTTAGTTGCTCACAATAATTGTTAATGTGAAAGTCATTCTTTGAGAAATGACTAAATCTAGCCTTTGACTAATAAAGTGGAAGGAACCAATCGTGGTGTATCCATTCCTTCTCATTCTTCCTCTTTAATAAAGTGGAAACAAATCAAAGGTTGTATTAAAGGTATGTATGCTCGACTTAGTATTGACTATAATGGAAGTAGATATATAGAAACATTAACTAAAAGTAATTTTGACTATTCAAAGTTTAATGTTTCTTTTATAATTTTAGATTTTTAATTGAGCATTAGATGATTTTTAAAGCCCTAAGGAATTTTTCATATTTATGGGTATAACTATAAAGATTGGGAAATTTTTAAGTAAGGGACATAAGCCAACAGATCTTGTCCTATCCAAGAGAGAATCTATTAGAGAGAAAAAGACAACTGGGCCCCACCCATGTGAGTCCCACCTCTTGTGCCTCTTTCTCTCTCCCATAAAGGATCTTGGTTTAAGGATATAAAAGATAACAAATTAAGGATGTTTCATATCTACAGGTACAATTTTCAATTCCATTTACACTTAATAAAGGACCACTGCAATAAGGGACAGTCAATTAATAAAATAAAGCAAAGAGGAATCTTTATAAACTAAAGGAAATGCAAGAATTGGAGGTAGATAAGGGCATTAAAAAAGGACAAAGAAAGTTTATTTGACATGTATTTGCAACTTAAGAACTTTAATAAATTTCAATGGATTCAATAATAGAGATTTGTCAATAAAGAAATCTGAGCATTGAGAGGAGAGCAACTATGAGAAATTATGTCTACCTTCTAGATTAGGGTTATGATAGTATTACTTTTAGAATCGTTGATGTTGTTCATATGATATCATTTGTGTATTAAAAAAAAAGACACTATGATTGGGGTACTTTGGATGTTAGGTTAGATGTGACATATAATCTTTTCTTTCTTCACATTAACAGCTAACATGCAAACAAGGTAGTTAACAAGATACATTAGCAATTGATTAAGTGGCTAATAGGTAGTGAATCCAAAACTCTCAAAGATTAAATTTTATGTAGTTTAACTTTTGGGACTAAATAGTTGACTCATGTATCTTTTACAAACTAAATTGTAAATATAGTAAAAAATCAATGTTAAATTTGTACTTGGATTCCATAACTTTTTTTGATTTTAAATTAATCTCTTAAGTTTGTGTTACACTATAATATTTTTCACATTCACTATATATATAAGTCTATTCATGGCAAAAATTAAAACAACTAAACCTTTAATAGCGAAAATTATGGTTACTAAAAGTTCCAAATAATTCCATAATGCTCATTCATAGATTTTCACTAATTCATCTTACAAATTCTTGCATAACAAATTTGTGACAATCAAGATAACATATAAATAGGAACAAAGTCCATGGAATTAACCATTTGAACATTTTGACTATAGAACACCTAATGATATTCAAACTTTAAAAATTCATTACTTGAACTATACAACTTTTATTCATGCAAATAAGGTGTTTTTAGAATGCTTATGATGTGAACTTTTTACTATAAAAATTTCAAGTCAAAATGAATCCATTTAGTCCCTCAAAAAGCACAAAATCTGAAAGCTATGTAGAATGAATAGTAACTACATAATTCAACTTTTTAGGACGAGATTCAAAAATTCATCAAATATTCCATAAAACTTTCAAAAATGCAAACTTTGGTTTGTTATAAAGCTTTATATGTCCCCTAATTGCTGCCAAATTTTGACCCTAAACTAGGTCATTTGGACTATCAAAGGTAAACAAATATTTTATGACTTTAATGGTTTAACTTTTGGTTCCAAATAGCACCAAAAGAGGTATAAAATGTCATTTCTCATTTCAAGCAAATTTCAATCCATAAATGCATCATGTATGACTGATTCATAGTATAAAATTTGCCTTGTAACTCAAAACCACTATCTTACACTCAAGAAAAAACATGAATATAAAGGAACTCCATAAGTTAAATCTTG
This sequence comes from Erythrophleum ivorense, assembly GCA_026724425.1. Lineage (NCBI taxonomy): Eukaryota > Viridiplantae > Streptophyta > Magnoliopsida > Fabales > Fabaceae > Erythrophleum > Erythrophleum ivorense. The sequence continues at coordinate 19,589,065 of JAIUCV010000004.1, read as the reverse complement.
TTCTATCATGTCATTCATACATCAAATGGTCTGTATATCAAGGTCTAGAGCTTTTGACATATGTACAACATCATAGTCTAGGCCAATGGATAGACATAATAAGCTTTTTTATGCTTTTTGCTCTTCCTTGCCCTTACTTTGCATATCATCTAGTCATATTTAGTAGAGATAGAGAAATGTGATTCAAAGAATCCCAATAACTAATCCAACATTCAAACATACATATGGTTCACTTAAGCTCATGGAAGTAAGTATGCATGTCATGCAAACATATTCAAGTCAAAATTCATACTCTAGGAATCCCATGGTTCAAACAAGAGTAAGTCTATGTTCCAGGGACTTTTGGCCTAGTTTCACCTAACATTTAAGGACTTTTGATTTAGCTTTATCCATATTTAGGGACTATTGGCCTAACCTTACCCAATATCAAAGGACTTTTGGCATAGTCTTAGCCATTTTAGAGCCACCCCAATCATAAATGCAAATGAGTATCATGAAATTACATATTGTACTCAAACAATTTGTAATATCCTATGATTTGGTAATTCAAAATAATTCCTAAAGAGTGAAATAAATTATTTAAGTAGGGTCATGGGCCTAAAGAAAGGTAGTACGAATTAAGAGAAACTGAATTTGAATCGTATGATTAATGAAAGAAGACCCCGATGTAAAATGAATTGAGACAAAGTAAAGCTAGAATGCTAAATAAAGTATCTAGAAATGAGGTTAGAAAACCAAGGATGGCTCAAAATTAAAGCCAAAATGTCAAAACAAAGGAACCAAAAACCCAATGGCAAAACTGTAATTTCAAGAAAATTTTTAAGAAACATGAAGGAGAAAGTTTTGAATGATAGAGTTGAGCTCACTAGGGTTTTTAGTGGCCCAAAAAATCATAGGAGCTATCATAATAGTTAAAACCCTTCTGGTTTACAATTTAGGTCATCAATTGACCAAAGTTTTGACCAAACATTTCGGTAAGATTTTAGATCCCAAAATTTCCAAATAAATGTTTTTAATAAACTCAAGGGCCTAAATTTTATAATAGAAAAGACAGTTTCTAAAAAGAATACAAAACAAGCTTAAACAAGGTAATCAAAATATAGTGGCAAAAGTGTAATTATGGGAAAACGATAAAATATCTTCTCCACCTCTTTTATTATAACCCAGCTACATCTCCTTCTTTTTCAAATAGACTTGGAGACCTCTGAATTCAATGGCTATGGCATCTAAGAGAGGGGAGGAGAGGAGAGGATAAATGAGCAAAAAGGTAAGAAAATATGCAAAATTTCATGTTCTTTTAGTTAGAAATATTGCTCTCCTTTTCTTGTTCTTTCTAATGGTGGTCTTGGCTTCCTAAGAAGATGATTTTGATGGCTAAACACTTAGGGAAAGAAGGAGTTTGAAGAAACTAATTGTACCACAAAAATCCCTGTTTGACAAGGTTTTAAACAAGGTATGGTGCTATGATAAAAAACTTGTTTTTCCTTGGTGTTCTTACCTTTCTTTGGTTTACCCAAGATAAGGAGGAGAAAATGGGGACTTGAGTTTGATGAAAACATGGTAGAATTAGGGGTTTTGGAAGGTGAAGGTTCATATTGTGTCATTAGAATTGACAAAAAGACTAAAGAATGGATTATAACTCATTTAGGGTTTAAATGGACCCAGGGATATTTAAAGTCTTAGAAGAGTTCAACATGCCCTCTAATATCATAATTGAATGAGATATAGATCATGGATATGCTATAGGCTTGAAATTCCCAAAGAAAAAAACAAAATTCCAATGAAGGTGTTTATGGTGCTAGGTTCGGCCATGAAGGAGAAGTGGCACCTAGGAAGAATTTTCAATGATTCCAATATTATAAATGGTCTATATATGAATTATAAACACTAATAGAACCATTGGTTTGAATTTAGAAGCTTTATTTTGAAAGGTGAAATTTTTACATTCAATCAGGTCTAAAGAAGCAACTTGGTGCTAAGCTCCTTGAATCATGCATATGATGGCTCTAATGGGTTCTATTAGGGTCAAATGGTCTATAACAAGTGAGATTTAGGAGCCAAGAAGCTAAATTGTGGGAGTTGCTTCATTAAGGGCCATAAATGTGTCTAAAACCCTAGCTTGCATACATAAGGCTAGAATGAGTATAAGTATGGTTCCATTAATTATTTTGTACTCTATTTAATGTGTCTAGGACAAACAAGTGAGAGCATATTTGAGGATGATCATAAAGCCATGGAATCAAGAGAAAAGGTCAAGGGGAAAGTGTTAGAAATCATGTAAAACCATAGCTTGTATGTGTATTGGTTACTTGAATGCTTCGGATTGCTTGTATGTTTTATATGCAAATTTTGTTTATTGTTAATGGCTTGATGATTATATGTAATTGCACGGCATTTAGTTACATTTAGAATTAGTTTGGCTATTGAATGAGTGAGGTGATGCCAAAAATCGCTTAAAATGGGTGAGATGAAGTCAAAAGTGTTGGGAATTTTAGGACATGTAGCGGAAAATTAAAACTCCAAATCCTTTCCCATGGATCCATCAATGTCGTTTAAATCAAGTAGATTTACAAATATTTACCTTTGTTACATAATATTCCTTTCTCCGTTGGATCTCAGGAATTGATCTTCAGATCTGCTCTCTCTACCGGTATCCACAAGAACAGTTGCTCAACTCGAATGGCATACTAACACCTTCGACCAACATCCGTACATGCTATTGGTAGAGAAGACACTCTCCTTTTTCTCTCTCCAGGCAGCCGTACATTGTTCATACGCTTTCTCTCTCTAAGTTTTTTTCTTCTTTTTCTGTTGTTCTTGGAAACCCTGGCCTCCTTTTTTTTATTATAAAGGTATCTCATTAGGGTTTTAGATATATTTGATTAATTTAAAATACATTATTTTAAATTAAATTAAATCAAATCTTAATTAAATATATTAGTTTAAATTTAAGTTTATCTAATAGATTAAATTTAACTAATTATTTAATCTAAATCTAGAATTAAATTTAAATTATCATATTAGTTTAAATTTAAATCTATCATATAGACTTGAATTTAAAACTAATTAATTTAAATTAATTAAAGAATATACATTTCGAACATATAAATATATATATGTTTTGAATTTTATAAATTATATATATATAAATCAAATATATTTATTTATTTATAAAATTCTTCCACCCTAGAATAAACGTGACATTCATTGAATCTAGACGTAATTTCAGATTCAATGAATTTGGACATTCTAACTTGAGTTGACTCGTTGTGTGCGACCCTATAGGCCCATATGATATTGGTAGTGGGCTAATAATATTATTTGACCCACAAGTCACAAGTGGCCTCTAGGAAGACATTGCGATTATCCAAATCTTATAGGGATTAGTGATTCGATGCAACCTGTCATATAACCCTATCACATCCTTTTTGTTACACGATATCTAGATTAAGTATGAGGCATGGAAACGTCATCCTCATCTTACTTGATCATCGTTTTTTTTTGATCTACGTGTAGACTGACAATATAAATAGAAATCCCTCTATTCGAGCATGGCCATGCATTTCTCAGTCTCACTCATTAAGCGGCCCAGAGATATCTCTTTATTAATTAGAAGGACAAATCCTATCTTGACCACTCATCTTCTTCTATATGAATTCCACTATACCCAATCATAGTTTTTATGATCACCCGGTTAAAGATGACTTTTAACTATGCCAAGAAATAATGTTCTTCATGTTAGAAACTATGGTGATCTTAAGTATAAGGGCTTGGTGACATGGTTATACATAAGATACACTTATGACTTAATCTATATAGCTATCTCATGATGGGTCGATCCAGCATCTTGTTCCCTAACAAGTGGCTATGATTTTGATTTGTATCTCTATACATGATTAACATATAATCATAAATCAAAATCATACTAGTCTTAGTTCATCATCATTCCCACAATGATGATCGATTAGGGATATTTAGGATAATCAATATGATTTATCCAAGGATATTATTATATAGAACATGTAAAAATATTATGTAATAAAAAAAACTCTTATTTCTTAATAAAGTACAATGTTTGCAATACAATGATTGGCCTAGGACACAATCTCTAACAAAAAGTCCCTAAAATATGAGTAAGACTAGGCCAAAAGTCTTAATTGTGATCAATTGTGAGTGAGGCTAGGTCAAAAGTCCTTAAAAAAAGGGCGAGGCTAAACAAAAAGTCCTTAATGGATAGGTAAGGCTAAATCAAAAGTTCCCAATGGATGTGTGAGGCTAAATCAAAAGTCCCTAGAGTATGAGTTGCTCTTGTTAGAGCCATAGGATCCCTAATACATGAGTTTGAATGATAAATGATTAAATGACATGAACACTTGCCTTCTTTACACTTAAATGAATCATACTTGCATGCTTGAATGTTACATTAGCTATTGAGATTTTTTAAATCTCACTTTTCCCCTATTTCCACTAACCATGGCTAGGTGACTCTTAAGGAAGTAAGAATCATGACCAAAGAGTATAAAGAGAGCCACTTTGACAATGAAGTTTCTTTTTAGGCATATTCTTGTACATATGGTTATGTATTTGTATAATTGCATGTATGATCATTCCAACACTCTTGAAAGTATGAATGAATAATGTAAAAACCATTTGTAGGACATAATATAATGTATAATGTATTTTGACCATGTTTGTACCATGGATTACATGTGTGTAATGGCAAGTGGAAGTGTGAAATTGAATTTCATAATGTTTAGGACATGATAAACCAATCATATATGCTATGTTTTACATTTGGGATGTTCCCAAGTGGTCATGTGAACTAAAGGGGTCCATTATGAACCATTTGGATCCCAAGTTGCACCTTTTGAACCCTCTTTTGCACCTGAATCAAGACTAAACCAAATGAGTGAATGTTTAGATGAATTTTGACAAGCGTTTAGAAATCATTTAGAGCTTCCACAAAGTTAAAGAACACAATTTTTAGAGCTCTGTAAAATTTATTATGATTTTTCAAACTTGGATGAAAATTGTAGAATTTACTTAACACAGTTCATATGGTCAAATATGATTTTTTGTGTATTTGAGGAAATGAACTCCAGTTGTGACAACCCTACCTTCTGATCAATGTATTTGTGGTTAAATACAAGTTAATTAATGATTAAGGTTTGAGGTCATTATATTTTACCACATTACGAAAATATGTGGAAATTTGAACCTTGATGTTAGGGTCATCACCATACCACCACAACAAAACAAAATTTACATAAAAGAAATTCTACTACCATAAGGGGTTTATGATTCAACCATCCATCAATTTTAATACCTAATAACCACCCACAAGTGTTCCTATATCATCTCTTACCATTACCGTTAAAGAAATTGGGGTTTCTAGGCTAAAAGGAGTAGGTTAGGGACTTGCGCTGCGGCCTATACCTTCTCCGCCATAGCCAAGTTGCTTTCTAGAATCACTGGACGCCGTGGCAAGTTAGACCTTCGCCGCGGCCAACCTATGTGGCGCTGCGGCAGAAACACCTCTTGGAACTACTGTTCTCAACTCCCACGATTCTCGCCTCGGCGTAATATATTTGCACCGCGGTGGGTTTTACTTCTGTCCAACCCTTATTTTTATTTCCTCGACTCGTGCCGTGGCGAGTTTTGGTTCTGTTACCCTCCTGGGCGATTTTTCCCACTTCATGCTGCGGCGAGATTTATCAAGCTGCGGCGCTCCCCGCCACTGTCACTCCCTGGGCCAATTTTCTTCCTTTGTGCCACGGCGGGATTGGTTATGCTGCGGTGCCCTTCGGCTCTGTCACTCATTTGGCAGTGGCGAAGCCTTCTTAGCCGCGGCAACTCCCTCCTGTGATTACATTACCCAAATTTCACTCCCTACACTCCAATTCTCATCTTAAAAACACTCCAGGTCCACCTACCCTTATTTTATGTGAATCTAATGGTGTTTATCTACCCTATTTACCCATCAATCCGTCCATTACCATTGCAAAACTTAAATACTACTTCCGACTTGCCCAACTTGTTCATATCAGCAAATTCATGAATATATGACAGCAAGAACACATGCATAGCAGCAATTTACATCCCATGCACATTCCATAAAGATTCCATCCAACAATAGCTTATGTCCACATCCAAAGCATCATATAACTACAATTCCCATATGGTAATCCATATCACAATTTCAACAAAACTACATATATAATGCTATGAGTTCATACATTAATATTCAACTGTAATGAGACTTAAATCCTTACGGTTATATTTTAATCAAACAAAATATGAACACCTACACTTGGCAACATGATTACATGATGATGCTATGTAAACTAATAACAAAATTGCATCTCTACTAAATAAGCCAGCCTAAGTGTAGCCTTCTCCCATATGTTGGAGCTCATGGATATTCATCCACTTGCTTCCCTTTATCCTTACCCGAAGAACCTTCACTTGAAATGTTAATCCCATGAAATGGGGTGAGATATAAATCTCAGTAACCAAGGTAATACCATCATATATCCAGTTTAATTAGCATATATGCATGAATCCAAATCAACATTAGAAATATATTCATCATATCAGCAAATGAAACAATTAGGCTATCATGATTACTATCCCATACTAGCAGTCATATTATCACATGTTAAAGGCCATTAACACTAGGAGAGGACCGTCCACGGCACCTACTCCCTATTAAGCACAACCGGGGCTCTGTGCATCTGGGGTTTTATCATAACCCAATGCTCGATTGAAACACATGCACAGGTGGTAGCCGTACCACAGCTCCACCATGGACTCACAAGGTCCAATCACAATTTAACAGATAGCCAACCAATTCATTCGACATTTTAAATCATTCATATACAGCAACATATGAAATTAAATCAAATATATATATGGAATTGATATAAACCCGGTTACCTCACTTGTAGATAACTTTGCAATAGCCACCACAAATCCCAAATTTGGATTAGAGTATCCTTCACCAGAAAACTCAATATTTCACCCAAAATCCTAAGCAAATTCATACAGAATTAATACTCATTTTATAAATCAGCTATGGGGGTCTCAAATTAACAAATGAAGCATCAAAATGGAGGGTTTAAACTCACTTAATGTCAACCCTAACCTCAACCTACGAATTTCACCAAGAAAATCCCCAAACACCCACATTTCAGATTTTGGGTAAGATGAAAATGCTCCAAATAAAAAACTAATCAGGCCAAATTAAAGAGAAAGATAAGGGGATTAAGTTGTATAACTATTACCTTAGCTAAATCTTGTTCTAAAGGTGAGAAAATGCAGAATTTTTGCCCCCAACCCTAGCCTCCTTCTCAACCTCCGAATTTTGGTTCTTGAGTTTTAGCAAATAAGAAAGTGGCTAAAGCATTAGGGTTTAGGTTGGGTTTTAGTTGGGTCAAATATGGGTCATGGGTTGCTAAGGTCCAACTTCATTTGGGCTTCAGATTTTAGCTTGTTGGGCCAGTTTTAAAGGTGTTAGGTTGCTGAAATTTAATTGGGCCATACTAAGTTTTAAGAGCTCAAGAATGCGGGTCTGCACAAGGGTTATTGGGCCACCATTAGCCTTTTATCATGGCCTTCTACATTAATTTGGGCCTAGATAAAATTTCTCTCCCAATTAAATCTCAAACCCATATTAATAAATTTACTTTTCTAAAATCTCCATTTATTTAACTTGCCTAATTATCCCATATTAATTATTTCTAATTAATCTAATCCGTGATTAACACCTTAATTAATTATGGGGTGTTACACCAATGCCCACAAAATTTTATCAGTATTATTTGGAATTATAAGCTTTTCATAGCCATCAAGTTTGTATAAAACAAAGTTGTGTAGCTAAAGGTATGCATGATCAAATTTAGGGTTTAGGTTTAGGTTTGAAAAGAATAATAGTTATTATTTCATAGTTTTTCATAGTCCAAATCAACTTATTTTGGCTTGAAATTTTTATAGTACATAGTTCATGTCTTGAGCTTTCCATAGAGTCCTAATTTGCACAAATAAGAGTCTCCTAGCTCAAAATATGAATTTTTGAAGTTTGTGTTTAAAATGAAAACCTATATAATGCACATGCTTCAAGATCCAAAATTCATGGTTCTTTTTATGATGTTACATGCTGAACAAACCTATTTACAATGAATCTTGAGATTTCTAAGCTAAAGTTCTACAATTATGCTTATTTAAAGAAATTGGATCTTTAATGTCAGTGTTTTCTACTGCTAAAAGTAATAAAAATAAGAAACTGATGTTATATGATATGGTATAGAATATGAACTTCTTCTTTGATGGTATAACATAATTTACAAGTCACATAATTTGCAAATAGTACATACAAGTAACCAAGAAACTGAAGCAAAACAACAACACATATATAAGAATGATGAAAAAGCTACCTTGACATATAATTTCAATTAATTCACTTGGTCTACTTTCTTTGGTTCCCTGCCCTTATACTCAAAATTTGATATGCTTTCACTTGGTTGCCCTAGACACATCAAATGAAGGATAAAGTCATCAATAAAATCATATTTATACTCATACTAGTCCTACATGTCATAATATACTTCATATAGTTGACTTCATATCATTCCATTCTTAAGGTAATGAATTTACAGCCGAAACTAAACTTTTGGCATTCCTATTTATACGTGAATTGGAATTATTCGAGTCAAATTTGGAATCCCTTTTTTTTCTCACTCATGGTTGCCATAGCCAAAATATAAGACCCATTTACATATGGAAGTTATATAGCCCATTTTAGCCATTTTGACAAAATTCATAATTTTGGCTATACAATTCTTATTTATACAAATTAAGTGTCGTCAAAAAGCTTATGATTTGGACTTTATGCTATAAAAAATTTAAGTGAAAATGAATCCACTTGACCCTTCAAAAATGATGAAAATCGAGGCTGTGCCAAAGTGAATAATAATTGCATAATTTAGTTTTTAGGGCTAATTTTGAAAATTCATAAACTATTTTATAGAACATAGAAAAACACCATCGTTGGCTTATTAAAAAACTCTATAAATTTCCTAGATTCTCACCAAATTTCAATCCTAAATGTTTGGGGTGTCAATGGTAGAGATGCAATTTACAGCTCATTTGGACTAAAATTTAGTTCCAAAATGGTCCATTTGGCCTTTAAATTGCAATCTCTTTGTTTGAGCAAGTCTTAATCCATTCATGCATCATTTTCATAAGAACCATTGCATGAAATAAGACTAGCATAAAAAATTCACCATCCAACACCTAATTATGCATATACAAGACAGTAGCTTCTAATATGGAAAACATGTACTAAATGCCTTATGATGCATTAAACTATCTTACATACATGTTCTTAAGGTGGTGCAATGGTTATCCATACATATTCTTATCATATACATATCTCTCATACATTACTAAATACAAAGTTATATCCACAAACTTCTATTACAAGGTTCCTAAAACTCCAGCTCTTCTCCATTTCCTTCTCTTTGCTTGAAGAACCTGTCATCGTTAGTGGAGATGAATAGGGTAAAATTCTTAAGAGAATCTCATTAAAAAATCAATCCATATCAATGCATACAATGAATGCAATAAGGAAATGCAATTATGTGGTTTATGAACATTATATAGCTCAAATATGGAATTTATCATGAAACTTAAATTCTCATCAAGCCATGGCGTTAAAACATATTTGCTAGGCTCAACTAAACTCAACTCTAAGATAAGGAAGAGCTACTATCCTTAAATCCTTGCCTTCGGGAGTAAGGAGCCAAAACATAGCTTTTACATGCATGAAACTTAAGATAGAAGCTAACATAAAATGTAACTCATGAAATCATTAGACAAATAAATATACAAGCATCTCAATTCATTCAAATATTTAAATGCATGCAAGATAGGGAGAGATAGCTACCTTGTGAAGTTAGGAATTCTAATACACTGATAACCACTCGATTTTCCTTTTTTGCATTATGGTCTTCACTCTTATAAACCCTTGTTCTTCACCTTTCTAAACCTTTGTTTTCACCAAGCTCTTAGCAAGTTCAGGCCTTCTCTACTCACTTTCTCTTTTGGTCGAACCTAGCATGGCTAAGGTTCCAAAATTATACAAATTTTTCTAGCCTAAATCATATATCATTTGAAAGTGCTCTTGATGAAGAGTATTTCCTACAATTGATTTCCTTAAAGGAGCTTCTTCATTGAAATGTTCAACCATAAAACTCACTCTTTTAGGAAACCAAAACCATAGAAAGAAAGAGGAGAAAAAGTGGGAAAAAGTTTGTAATAACATCATATGCAAATTTTCCATGTTTGCTTACCTATAGATAACTTCTTTCTCCTTATTTCCTTGTTGTTTCTCACACCACTCAAGTCTAGTCTTGGAGTTGCTCAAGTCGGCCAAAATGGAGAAGAAAGAGTGAGACATGATACATATAGGAAAATTAGGGTTGTATAACTTTTCAAAATTCTTATTTTGCTTTTATATTTTAATTTCACCATTTGATCTCATTTCTTTGTATTATCAGAAACTGACAATTCCATTGTAAAATTTGGATTCTATTCTTCATTAAAAATATTTACTTTGAGGTTTATATGGACTTAAAGTAGTCTAAAAAAGTTCGATCAAATGTATAGTCAACCAAAGCCTTAAATCATACATTGTTAGGGATTTAATCAAACCAACCTCATTTGGTTAATATACTAATCTTATTTCATCATATTATTATAAGGAATATTCACTTCTCAAGCCAAATCTCTTTTTTTCTAAATCCTAGAGTTTTCTATCAGTTAGGTTGGTATAGTTCCCTTTAGTTCTATCTGGCTTTTTCTTTCCTTGTGAATCCTTTTTAATTAATCCATTTTGATCTTTAGGGACTATATTAGTTTATAAAACATAGAATATTACAGTTTGAACACATCAAAATGACCTATTATATTTTATTTTCTCTTATAATTGCCCTAAATCATCAAGTTCATCAATCTAGTTACTGTTGAGATGGTTTTAACTATGCTAAGATAGCATCCCACATGGTTGTTGTCTCTATTAGTTATCCTATAACTTCATCTCTATGATTTTTTCTCCTATTAGTTTAAGTCTTCATTTATGATTTTCAAAAATTAGGCAATTAACAAAGTCAAAAACCACATAAGATACTAGTTTAACATAGTTAAAGCTATTTCAAGAGTGACTAGATTGATGACTTAATGATTTAAAGCACTTATAAGATGAAATAAAATATAAGAGATCATTTTAGCATTTTTCTAACCTAAGGAACTAATATAAAACTTAAAAAAATTAATGGTCTAAAATATTAATTTAAAAAAATCAATTGATTGCAAATTCTAAATAAAAAATTCAAATAAAAAATTCATAAAATGTAGTATTTAACCTAAGGGCTTGTGTAATTTACTTCTAAACTCTAAAATTTAACAATTAGCCTCCTACATTCACGAATTCATACAACTTAGCTCTTTCATTAATAAATTTATCTTAAAAACTAATGGATTCTGTAATGTCTTATTTTCCAAAAAACGTCAAAAATGAGCCATATATAAAAGGAAGTCCCCTAAATAGAAAGATTTAAGGCCAAATAAAATTAAAAAAATATTCTAAATAATTGAAAATAAGGATCCAAGACTTAAGGTGCCTAGAAACTAGAGCCGAAGTAGCTAAATAACATTAGACGAAAACTAGTGGCATTTTTGTAATTTTAGACACTTTTAGAAAACTCAAAGGAGGGATTTTTAAATGAAAAAATTAAGTTTCCTGGGTTCTCAGAGGCCTTAAAAACCATAGGAACCCCTAGAATGGTTCAAACCTTTCCAGTTTATGTTTTAGAGTGTTGATTGATCCAAACTTTGACTGATTCGTTTGGAGAGATTTTAAATCCAATTTGAGTGAAACCAAAGACATTTTATAACTTAGAGGGCTAAATTTTATGATAAAAAAGATAGTTCTAAAAAAGGAGTTGAAATGAGCCTTAAAGGAAAGAACCAAGAAAAGAGGACAAATTAGGAATTTTTAATAAGTGTTTTAGTGACTTGGCTTTTCATATATCACGTCCTTCTCCTCCTCTCCACTTAATCGATCTAAGTTCTACCCAAAATAGAGGAGAGACCTATAGAGAGAGGAGCACAAGAGGAGGGGAAAAAGAGGAAGAAAAGCTTGGTAAAAAAGGTAAGAGATATTTAGTTTTTCATGCTTCTTCCTTTAGCAAACTTATTCTCCTCCTTCTCCTATCTTCTTCTATGGTTTTGGTGATTGGATTGGGACTATTTTATGGTTGATTCAGCAAGAAGAAGGGAGAGTTTGCAAGAACTGTTGAAAGTATAGGATGTAACACTCCAAAAATTAATTAAGGTGTTAATCACGGATTAGATTAATTAAGAATAATTAATATGAGATAATTGGGCAAGTTAAGTGAATGGAGATTTTAGAGAGATAAATTATTAATATGGGTTTGAGATTTAATTAGGATAGAAATTTCATCTAGGCCCAAATTAATGTAGGAGATCATGATAAGAGGCTAATGGGGGCCTAATAAGCTAGGTGTAGGGGCCCAATATAATTTAATGTGATAGAGGCCTAAGATCCATCTTGTATAAGCCTTGTGCAGACCTAAAACCTTTGAGCTCTTAAAACTTGTTCTAGCCTAATGGAATTTCAGCAGCCTAATGTATAAGAGTTGGCTCAACAAAGCTAAAATCTGAAGCCCAAATGGAGTTGGATCCTTGAAGCAGCCCATGACCCATCTTAGACCTAACTAAAACCCAACAAAACCCTAATGCTTCAGCCTTTTCCCCATTTGCTGAAACATAAACACCCATCTCAAAATTTGGAGGTCCAAAGGAGGCTCTAGGGTTCTTAGCATATTTCCACATTTTCCCACTTCTAAGCTCAAAATCAGCCAAGGTAATAGTTATATAACTTAATCCCCTCCTCTTTCTCTTTAATTTGGCTCCATTAGTTTTTCATTTAGAGTATTTTCACCATACCTAAAATTTGAAATATGATTATTTGGGATTTTCTTGGTGAAATTCGTAAGTTGAGGCTAGGGCTGACATTAGGTAAGTATAAACCCCTCATTTTGATGCTTTCTTTGCTAGTTTGAGACTCCCAAAGCTGATTTATAATATGGGTATTAATTTTGTACGAAATTACTTAGGATTTTGGGTAAAACATTGAGGTTTCTGGTAAAGGACACATCAATCCGAATTTGGGACTTGTAGTGGCTGGGTAAGTAATTCCTAGGTAGTCATTAGCATTTTAAATTCTTTGGATACTTATTGCAACTGTTAATGATGAATTAGAGTAGTAATTCTATGATGCTATGATTATAGGGAGATTTTGGTACCATTAGTGGCTGTTGCAATTGTCTACAAGTGAGGTAACCGGGTTTATATTAATTCCATGCATATATCTGTTTTAATTTCATATTTTGCTGTACATGAATGATTTAAAATGTTGAATGAATTGGTTGGCTATCATTATGTTGTGATTGGACCTTGTGAGTCCATGGTGGAGTTGTGGTGCGGCTGCCACCCGTGCATGTACTTCGATTGAACATCGAGTTATGATCAAACCCCAGAGGCACTAAGCCTTAGTTGTGCTCAATGGGGAGTAGGTGCCGTGGATGGGCCTTTCCTGGTGTTAATGGCCTTTAACATGTGAAAATATGATTACTAGTATAGGATAGTAATCATGATAGCCTAATTTTTCATTTATTGATATGACTAGTATCTTTTCGATGTTTATGTGAAACTATGCATGTAAGCTAATTAAACTAGAATATATGATGGAATTGCCTTGGTTACTGAGATTCGTATCGCACCCCATTTTATGTAAACATTTCAGGTGAAGGTTCTTCGGATAAGGATAAAGGCAAGCAAGTGGATGAACATCCATGAGCTGAGGCTTGGTGTGGGGAGCTACACTTGGTCTGAATAGAATAGAGTATATGCTAATTTTTGTTAACCTTTGTATAACATCATCATATATCTGTATTGCCAAGTGTAGGAGTTGTATTTTGTTAACATAGAATGTAACCATTGAGAAATAGGCTTCATATTAGTTATTGATGGATATATGAACTTTGACACTTATTTTAGGCTTATGAATCTATGATATAATTGACTATTTGAGTAATGTAATCCTATGATGTTGATTGTAGACTTGAACTATTGATGCATGAAATACCCAATGTAAGTATGATTGAATGACCATTGTGAGAAATTTATAAATCTATTGATATAAGACCAATGAATGAGTAGGAGAATCCATCTTTAATTGTGGGATGGGTAATGACCTAATGGCTAGGGAATTTAGTAGATAAATGCTATTAGAACCTCATAACAAGTGGAAGAGTGGCCCTAGAGAGTCCCTAGATAGAGAGTGGAGAATATGAGGCAAGGTCTTAAGAGTAGTAGGATCAGAAGACAGTTGGTCGCGGCCAAAATATTGTTACCCGTCGCCAATAGTAGTGAAGTTGCCCAGGGAGAGTGCCAGAGAGCAATTAGCCATGGCGAATATGGAATTGGCCGCGACGAAATATGAGAGACTAAATTGGGAGTCATCCAGAGGGTAATTCATCGCAGTGAAGTGGGGAATTGGCTGCGGTGAAATTTTGTGAAAATGAGTCAGGCATTCTAGAGAGGAATTGGCCGCAGCGAAAGGAGGTATTGGCTGCGACCAATAATGAGAGGGGAGCGAGGGAGGTTCTAGGAGGCTTCTTCGCTGTGGCATCATGTAGGTTGGTCGTGGCGAAGGTCCAACTCGCTGCAGCGATATAGTGACGATGCGAGGGGTGAAGCCGAGGGGAATTGGCCGCGGCGAATATCCTAAAACCCCTATATTGACTAGGAAATCTTAGTTTTTCATATGGTAATCTTAAGGGATGATTTAGAAACATTAATAGAAGATAAATGTGAATTGGAAATGATAGGTAATAGAATCAAGGCTCATAAATGAATGTTTGTTTCCCCCTGAGGTACGCAAGTGTTTGTAATTATGTGGTTGATGACTCTAATAATAATAAGGTTCAAATTTCCCTATATTTCCATAATGTAATTAGTCTTAATGCCACATAATCCTACTTTATGGTTATTAATCACACATTTAACTTTAATTAAAATGATTAGAAGTTAGGGTCGTCACATAGGAAAGCACCTTGGAAACACATTAAAACAAGGTAAGAATCATGACTTTTTCTTCCATCTCTTGGTTGTTCCTTAAGGAGGTAGGTTAGGCCAACTAGAGGCCATATGGGAAGGAGTGAGTTTTGACCAAAACCAAGTAAGGAACAAGGGTTTTAGAGTATGGGAATTAAGGATATG
Source organism: Erythrophleum ivorense (assembly GCA_026724425.1). Taxonomy (NCBI): domain Eukaryota; kingdom Viridiplantae; phylum Streptophyta; class Magnoliopsida; order Fabales; family Fabaceae; genus Erythrophleum; species Erythrophleum ivorense. Next base: position 19,573,702 of record JAIUCV010000004.1, on the reverse strand, counting down.
CAATTGGAATTGAATAAGGAGCATTAGAAATCAAGTTACAAAACCTAGGGATTTAGTTGCACCTTGACAAATATAAAGCTTCCTAGTGGTAATTTAAGTTGTCTAAGAGTGTGTATGAGTTCTTAAGACACCTAGCAAGTCTCACATGTGCCAATTCCCTAAAGGAAATTTACAAAAGTCCATGGGGCTTCTTCTTTGCATAAGTCTCAGCTAAGAGCTCTCTATGTACCTAGGGAGAGTTTTAATTACTTCTAAGGTTAAAAAGGGACTAAACATGATTAGTAAATATCAAAGAAAGCATTAGAATAAATTTAGAAAGCATGGTTTGTGAGATGGAGTTTAGGACTCATTTTAAGACATAAAGAAGCAACTTGTATCTAGGCTCTTTGAAATGAATTTATGATGACTCCAAGAAGTCTAAATGGAGTCAAGAGACTTAGATAGAAGGAGAAATTGAAGCCAAGATCATGAATTCCAATAGTTGCTTCATGGTGTCTTGTATGGAACCATAATTATGTCTTAGAACAAAGCAGCCTTTCATAGAGTTTGTGAGAAGCTAGTACTTGTTCCAATGATTGAAATATGTCTCATTTGATGTGTCTAGGCTAAAAGAATCAAGTGCCATCCAGTTGCATGTGCTTGGTCAAAAAGGGAAAGAAGAATTAAAGAGAAAAGTTTGTGTTTTTGTTTCAAGATAGTTTTCTAACCTTTCTCATATGCATTACTTAGATGTTTACTTGTCTCTGAGTGCTTATATGTATATTTAAACTATAAGAAATGCTCATAGCTATTGCTAACATGTTATGGTACCATTATGTTTTTTGAAATATGTTTATTAATGCAAAGTGGCTTGAATAGGTTTAGTTATGCCAAAAGTCCCTTAGCATGGATGAGGATGAGCTAAAGGTCCTTAGGAATGGATAAGACATAGCCAAAAGTCTCAAGAAGAGTAAGGCTACGTCAAAAGCCCTTGAAAGTGGGTGAGGAAAATCCAAAGTCCTAAGTAAGATGGATAAGGCTAGACTAATGCCCTTGAGAGCCTATATTTGCTATGTATGAGTTTATGTGATAAGGAAAATAATTTTTTTATGTTCATTAGTAGCCTAAATTGTAGCGACCCTAATTTTTAATTACCATAATTAGGCTTAATAGCATGATTAGTAATCACAAATCAAGGTCTAAAGTCATTATAATTAATTAAAATAGGAGAAAGTGGAAAAATTTAAACCTTGATATTATTAGGGTCATTAGTTAAACAATCACAACTAATCAAGTCAACAAGTCATCATAGTTATCATTTAAGACTTTGGATTCATCTTGCTACTGATTTCAACTCACAAAACATCATATAAAGACTCCCAAGTCATTGAACAACATTAACATAGTTAAATTCAAGGTTTCTAAGTCAAAAATAGAAGTTTGAGAACCTTTGCCATAGCTTAGACCTTTCTCGTTGCAGCTAAGTTGGTTACTGGAACCTAAAAACCAAGTTTTACATCTTGCACCATAGCCTAAGATTTTTATGCCACGACAAAGTTGCTATATGGTGCCATGACAAAAAGACACCTTGGAAACTACTGTAGCAAGTTTCCTAATTTGTGCCATGGTGGCTATACTTGAGTCATGACAAAATTAGTTACTGGAACACCCGTCACCTGATTCCTTGACTTACGGTGTGGCTAAAAATTTTGCACTGCAGTGAGGTTACTCTCTTTTACCCTCCCTGGGTAACTTTTTTATTTTGCACCGTGGCGAGACACCTCATGCCATAATGCTCCTCACCTCTGCCTGACATCTGGCCACGGCTCAGCTCTTCTTGGCTGTAGCATAACCTACTTCTGCACTATTTTTCCCTAAGTTTCATCCCATACACTCTAACTCTCCCTTTAATAACAATCCAAGGTCATTGTACCTTAATTTGGGAGGCCCCAATAGCTTCTAACTATCTAATTTACCCAACATACCCATCATTACTAATTCAAGACTTAGGGGTTGATTCCTACTCATCAAACTATCATACATTAGGAAATTCATGAAGTATTGATAGTAACAAGTGTGACGACCCTAACTTCTAATCATTGTGATTATGGTAAAATACATGATTAATAACCATAAATCAGGGTTACAAGACATTATGACTAATTACATTTAGAAAAGGCAAGGAAATTTGAACCATAATGTTATTAGAGTCATCAACCAAATAATTACAAGCATTTATGTACACAAGGGAAACAAACACTTATTTATAAGCCTTTGATTCTATTGCCCATTAATTCCAACTCACAATAATCTTCTACTAATGTTTCTAAGTCATCCCTTGAGGCTACCATATGATAAACTAAGATTTCTAGGTTAGAATGAGAGTTTGGGACCGTTAGCCACGGCTAAATGTCCTTGCGTCGCGGCCAATTACCTCGGGTTCACTCTTTATCTTTGCGCACGGCGAGTTACAGCTTTGTCACAGCTAACTTACATGGCGCCGTGGCGAGTTAACCTCCTAAAACCTACCTTGCTCGCCTCTCGCTATTGGTCGTGGCTAATTCCTCTTTGGAATGCTTGACATAATTTCAAAAAAGTTTGTCGTGGCGAATTTCTATTTAGCTGCGGTGAATTACCTTCTGGATGAATCCCAGTTTTGACTCTCACATTTCGTCACAACTAATTGCTCTCTGGTACTCTCCCTGGGCAATTTCACCTCTATTAGACGTGGCTAATAATATGTTAGCCATGGTGAAATGCCTTTTGATCCTAGAACTCTTAAAATCTTGTCTTATACTCTCCAATCTCTCTCCAATGATACCCTAGGGCCATTCTACCTTAATTGTGGGGCTCTAATAGCTTTCATTAGCCTAATTTACCTAACTAATCTATTATTACTAGTTCAAGACTTAAGTGTCAATTTCTACTCCTCCAACTACCCTAATTAACAAGTTCATAGATTAATAACAGCAGAATTTCATAAGCTTCCAGCAATTATCATTCAAATATACATTCCATTAAAGATTCCATACATCACTGATTCAAATCAACAATCTAATATATCCTATGATGATATTTCTAATAGTAAACCATATCATGAATTCAATAAAGTTCATACATCAGATACTATAAGTTCATACATCCAATACTAAGCTATAATGAGACTTAACTCCTTAATAGATGTATTCCAACTAATCAAAATATAAATGCCTACACTTGGCAATATACATGATGATGCTATATAAAAGATTAACAAAATTGCATCTACTCTACTCAGATTAGCCCAAGTGTAGCTTCCTCCACACATGGCTAGAGTTCATGGATTTTCATCCACTTGCTTCCCCTTATCCTTACCCGAAGGGCCTTCACCTAAAAGTATAATCCCATGAAACAGGGTGAAATGCAAATCTCAGTAACCAAAGAAAATTCCATTCATATAATTCATTTTAATTAACATATATGCATAATTTTATATAAGCATAAAAAAATATACCAGTCATATTAGTAAATGAACAATTAGGCTATCTATGATTACTATCCCATATTCACAATCACAATTCCACATGTTAAAGGCCAATAACACCGGGAGAGGCACGTCCATGGCACCTACTCCCCAATGAGCACAACCAGGGCTCAATGCATCTGAGGTCTAATCATAACCCAGTGCTCGATCAAAGCACATGCACGGGTGATAGCCGCACCACAACTCCACTATAGACTCACAAGGTCCAATCACATATAGCAGATAGCTAACCAATTCATTTAGCATTCAAAATCATAATCATGCAACAAATACAAAATTAAATAGACATATGCATGGAATTAGCATGAACCCCGGTTAACTCACTTTGTAGACAATAGAAAAGCCACCAGCATTGCCAAAATCTCCCTATAACCATAACATTAAAAAATTACTACTTTAAATCATAATGTATAGCAACAACAAGTACCCAAGGAATTAAAATACTAATGGCTACCTGGAAGACGCTTTCTCAGCCACTACAAATCCCTAAATTTGGATTGAATATGTCCTCTACCAGAAACTTCAATATATCACCCTAATTCCTAAGCAACTTTGTACAGAATTAATACTCATACTATAAATCTACCATGGGGGTCTTAAACCAATAGATAATACATTAGAATGGAGAGTATACACTTGCCCAATATCCTTTACCTCCAAAAATTCTCCAAGAAAATACCAAACAACCACATTTCAGAATTTGGGTAAGGTGAAAATGCTCTAAATGAAAAACTAATTAGGCCAAAATGAAGAGAAAGAGAAGGGGATTAAGTTATATAATAAGTACCTTGGCTGATTTTGAGCTTAGAGGTGAGAAATGGTGGATTTCTTGCCCCAAACCCTAACTTCCCTCCAAACCTCCGAAAATAAGTTGTGTGTTTGTGTTTTAGCAAAATGTGGAGGGGCTGAAGTGTTTAAGGTTTTAGTTGGGTTTAATGTGGGTCATAGGCTGATCCAAAGATCCAATACTAAGTGAGTTTCAGATTTAAGGCTTGTTGGGATAGCTTTCATGTGTTGGGCTGCAGAAATTTAATTGGGCTAGACTAAGTTTAAAGAACTCAATTGATTTGGGTCTGCACAAGGGTTATGAGGCCATTTATAAGAGTTTATGCAAGTTGGGTCTTGGGTTTCTAATTCATAAATCAGATTGGGCCTTCCATTAGTTCCTAACCTTGGCCTACTTAATTTAATTTGGGCCTAGATGGGGTTTCTAACTCAATTAAATCTCAAACTCATATTAATGATTTATTTCTCTAAAATTTTCATTCACTTAACTTGCCCAATTATCCATATTAATTATTCTTAATTAACCTAAATCCATAATTAACACCTTAATTAATTTTTAGGTGTTAACAACAAGATCCATAAACAACTAACAACTAATAACTAATATTATCATGTATATAGATATAAAAGCATGCTCTCAAGAGTCAAGTCATACATTTAAACTAAGGAAGTTCCATATCAGATATAAATGAGTACATACACTATATACAAGATTTGTACAAGGCCTAATTCCTTATTAGATACATCATAGGTTAACAAAACACAAAATACCTATACTTGACAATATGATTACATGATGATGATGCTATATAAAAGAATAACAAAAATTAGCATCTATCTTAAATTAGATCCATCCAAGTGAAAAACTTCTCACACATGGTCTTAGCTCATGGATGTTCATCTACTTACTTCCCTTTATCTTTACCCGAAGGACCTTCACCTGAAATAGTTAGCCCATGAAATGAGATGAGAAGCAAATCTTAGTAACCAAAGGCAAATTCTATTCAGATATTCTAATTTAATTAACATATGTGCATGAATTCAAATGAGTATTAAAAAAAATATACCAATCATATCAACAAATGAAGTAATTGGGCTATCAGTGACTACTATCCTATACTAGTAATCACATTTCCATATGTTAAAGGCCATTAACACAGGGAGAGGCCCATCCATGACACCAACTCCCTAATGAGCACAACCTAGACTCAGTGCATACAAGAGTTTGATCATAACCTAGTGACAATGTACGGATGGCAGTTGCACCATAGCTCCACCATAAACTCATAAGGTCCAAACAAAATATATTAGATAGCCAACAATTCATTATGCATTTCAAAATCATTCATGTACAACAGATATAAAATTAAAGTAGACATATGCATGGAATTTAACATTAAATCTTGGTTACCTCACTTGTAGACAATCCCTTAAAAGCCAAAACAATATTACTCAGCCTATGAACATAAAATCAAACCATTACCATTTCTACTTATCAATTTATAGTAGCAAACAAGTACCCAAGGAATTAAAATACTAATGGCTGTTTAGAAGACACTTACCCAGCTACCACAAGTCTCCAATTTCATATTTAATTGTTTTCACACCAATTACTTCAAAATATCACTTCAAATTCTAGGTAAATTCGCAAAATTAATACCTATACTATAAATTAACTATGGGGATCAAAATAAGGAGTTTACACTTACCCAATATTTCTCCGAGCCTTAACCTCCGAAAATCCTCCAAAAAAACATCAAATAATTCGTATCAGATTTTGGGTGTGGTGAAAATGTTCTAAATGAGAAATCAATTAGGTCAAATCGAAGAGAAAGAGAAAAGAATTAAATTGTATAACAATCACCTTAGCTAATTTTGACTCTAGAAGTGAGAAATGGTGAATTTATGCTAAGAACCCTAGCCTTCATCTTAAACCTTTAAAAATGCTTGTGTCTCTTGTCTGTTTTGTTTACTGTAGAATGATGGAAGGGCTACTAAGAGTTTAGGGTTTAAGTTTGGGTCTTGGGCTGATCCAAAGGCCCAAAATCCAAGTGGGTTCATCCATATACTTGTTAGGCTATGGGTTATAAGGTTACATGAGTCATATATGAGAGTTAAGCTAAGCTAAAAAGGTCCATTAACATTTGGGTTTGCACAAATAAATATTGGGCCTCTACGAAATAGAATTGGACCTTCCTAAGGCTAAGATTGGGCCTCTACACTTAACCCAAATTAATAATTAAATTAATTATAAGGCCTAATTTAATTTCCTCCTCTCTTAATCAATTTTCCTAATTAAACCCATATTACTCTCTAACTAATCATAATCATTCTTAATTAATTTTGGAGTGTTACATAAATGCCATACATGCATTCTTTAACATATATATGCATCCATTATGTATGTTTGAAAGGTTAAAGCTATTAGGATTCTTTGAATCTCACTCTTCCTCCACATATGTCTAACCATGTCTAGGTGAGCCAAGTGGACTAAGAAATAGAGGCCAACAACCTTAAGGAATAAGCTTTGATAATGAAGTAAAGAAATAGGCTTTTTAATAGCATTTTGATGTCAAAAATTGTAACCATATGATGTAGACCTTTGAACATGTTCAAATGTATGTAAATATGATGCATGTATCCATTTTGGAACTAAATGAATGAATACATGAATTTTTGCCACCTATATGCTATTATGTCTATGTGTATAAATGCAAGTGGTAAGGTGAGAATGAACTCCATTATGTTTTAAACCATTTGGTATGCTCCTATATGCTATAATCATGCTTTTGGACATGCTCAAGTGGTTATGGAATGTTAAGATAGTCATTTAGTGCCTTCTGAGTTGAACCAAAGTTTAACCAAATAGATGAGTTTTTGCATGAGATTTGGCCAAGTAGGTCTCATCTAGAGCTTTCATAAAGCCAAAGATCACTTAATTTGGAACCCCAGAGAATTTATTATGATTTTTCAAAATTGGCCAAATTACGCAGAATTGGTATGGGTACTATTCATATGGTAGTTTACTTCTCTTTGTACTTGTGGGCCAAATGAACTCTAATTCTCATAAAATTTTACAAGCATAAACTAGACATCATAAGCTTTTCATAGCCATTAAGAGCACCTCATTTGGAACTTTGTAGAGGGAGAAATAAATTTTTGAAGTTTTAGGTCCTGGAGCTATTTGAGAACAGACCTAATATATTATTATATTATTTTTCATGTATTAAATGCTACTATCTTGGTTTAGGCTTATTTTTATTCATTAGTTAACATCTAAAGCTTTCTAGAAAGCTATCATATGCATGATTTTGATTTTTCTAGAATTAGTTATAAATTTTCAAAATTTATATCAGAAATCTATGACAACAAACCTGAGAGCAAATTCTGGTTTTTGTAATATTTGGTTCCAAAATTGAGATTCTTGAGATGAATTGTGATATATATGATTTGAATGAATATGTTATGGATGGAAAATGATATTTGCAAGTCCACATGGTCCCTAAAGCCATGAATCATGTATATGGCTTTCCAACTATACAATGCACTTTTACAAATATCATGGTCCCTAAAGCCATGAATCATCTTGAAAATGATATATATGATTTGAATGGATATGTTATGGATAAAAGTGCATGCTTCTTGCAAATGTGTACCCATATGCCAAGTATGTGTTAAGATAACCTATGTGACATTTGTTTAAGGACTATGAAGTTATGGTATTACATATTCAAATTGAATATTTAGATTCTCCATAGATTCAAACTTATTCAAGTTTAGGGATAAGAAATTAACTACCTATTTGTGTGCCTTTTATTTTCAAGCATGATAAAAAAAGGAAATAATGAGTTTGGGATTTTTTTTTTCTAAAAGGAGTATTTTGTCCATTGAGCAATGCTCAAATACCACGTTGATTGTTTAAAGATCACATGGCATTATATAATCTCATGTGAAAAGGCTCCAATAGGTTTTTGGAGGAATATACTAATAAATGGATCAAGTTGCATGAATTTGTAAGTCTAGAGGATTAACAATCAATTTTTAAAATTGAGGCAGTTATAGAAGTCTCTAAGTTGAAGAGAGTTATATAAGCTTTAGCCTAAAAAAATTAGAGAAAGAGGAAAATAATATTCTTGTACATTCAAATGTTTACATTTAAACTTATTTTCTTAATTTTGTTAACTTTGTCGATAAAGTTCGCACATTAGGGCAATTGTTGAAGTGGCACACACCCATACATATGAAAATAACACATGGATAACTTAAAAAAATAGAAAGAAAACTTTTAAAAATGCTCATTCCTTTGACCATCAAAACTAAAAAATGCAACATCTTGTAATTTAATTAATAGAAATCACAAAGGAAATATGATTTATTAAGAAATTATAGAGAAAATAATTTTAATTAAAAGGCTTAGTTAATTAAATGATTTGTTAAATGAGATTGTAGAGAAATTGGGAGTTATTAGGAATTTATAGGGAAATTTGTTAAGCTATTAAAATTCTTAAGGAAAAATAAATTATATTAGAGGTTAAATAAATAATTTGGGTAATTCTATAATTTCTTTAGGAAAATTAAATTAAAGCCATTTACCTTTAAAATTTAAATTATATTAAGTTAAAAATGATTTTAAACCCTAGGCTCTTTGTTTCTTTTAATTTAGATTTAAGAACCTAGCACCCATTGCCCAAATAAGCTAAAATATTAAAGTCCACTCCCTTACTAGCTAAAAAATGCTGAACCCAAGCCTTAAACACTTAGCCTTTCTTAACACTAGCTATAGTTGTCATTGCTCTTAAGATTTGGAAGCACTATCTTTATGGTGTGAAATTTGAGGTTTTTATTGATCATAAAAGTTTAAAATATTTGTTTGAGCAAAGAGAGTTGAATATAAGGTAGCAAAGGTGGATAGATTTTTTAAAGGACTATGATTTCTCTCTAAAGTATCATTTAGGAAAGGCGAATGTAGTCCTCCATGCCTTGAGTAAGAAATATATTCTTGTAGCTATGATGATGCTTTTGAGAGGAATTGAAAGATATGAACTTGTCTATCTCTTTACATTTTAGTAGTATCTTATTAATTAAGCCTAGAATAAATAGTGATCTTAGGAAGTGAAGTAGAAAGGCTAAGTTAGCGGATGAGTTTTTAGACAAAACTAAAGAGAAAAATAGTAAAATGTGAGTATAGAGATTTTAACATTTCTGAAGATAGGTGTAGGGTGTGTATATCTATAGATAAGGAGTCAAGAGATATGATCCTATTAGAAGCCCACAAGAGTAGGTACATCTTTCATTTGGGCACCACTAAGATATATCAAGCTCTTAAAAAGAGTTTTTGATGGCCTAGGATGAAATTGGACATAATAAGTTATGTAATTAAGTGTATAATTTGTAACAGGTAAAAAATAAAGCATTAGAGGCTTGTAGGTTTATTACAACCTTCAGACATCCTTGAGTGGAAATGGAATAGTACATCTATGGATTTTGTTATTGGACTGCCTAAGACATCCTTGGGTTATGACTTTATTTAGATGATTATGGATAGATTGACAAAGTGTACTCACTTTCTTTTAATTAGATCTACTTCTACCTTAGATAGACTAGCACAATTATATGTCCAGGAGATTGTTAGGCTGCATAGTGTTCCAAATAGCATTGTATCAAATAGAGACCCTAGGTTCACATATAGGTTTTGGATGTCTTTATAAGGGGCATTAAGGACTAGGTTGAACATTAGCATTCCCTATCACCCTCTATCAAATGGTCAATTGGAGAGAACAATCTAAACTATAGCGGATACGCTTAGGGTTAGTATGTTAGAGCTTAAAGGAAACGAGGGTGTGTACCTACCATTGGTTGAGTTTGCATATAACAATAGTTACCATTCCAACATCCAAATAACACTTTTTAAGGCCATATATGAGAGGAAGTGTAGGTCCCTTTTATATTGGGTAGAACTAAAAGAGAGAAGTCTTTTAGGCCCCGATATGATAGATCAGACCATGCATCAAATCAAGTTTATTAGGAAGAAACTATTGACTGCCCATAGTAGGCATAGGAATTATACAAATACAAGGAAAGGATCTATAGAGTTTAAGGTTGGTGACCGTCTGTTCTTTAAGATTATCCTAGGGATGGGCAAAAGGCATTCTTTGAAATTCAAGAAGCTTGGTCTTTGATATCTCTATTCCTTCTAAATCCTTGATCAGATTGGACTAGTGGCCTATAAAATCACTTTACCTCTAAATTTGACCTAAATTTATTATGTATTCCACGTATCCCAACGGAAAAAAGCACCACCCAGACCCTTCACACATCATAAAGTATGAAATTGTGTATTTATAAGACAATATGTCTTATGTGGTTGAGCTAAAGAAAAATTATGGATACAAAGATCAAACAACTATATAATAAGGACATTCCCTTGGTGATAGTGGTGTGGAAAGGGCTCACTCCTAGGAAAGCAACTTGGAAGATGAAGGAGGACATGAGAAGGAAGTATCGATCACTTTTTGACTAAGTTTTCTAAATTTTAAGGATAAAATTCCAAAAAAGAGAAGAAATGTAACATCTTGTAATTTAATTAATAGAAATTATAAAGGAAATAGGATTTATTAAGAAATTATAGAGAAATTAATTTTAGTTTAGAGGCTCAATTAGTTAGTTAATTAATTAAATGAGATTTTAGAAAAATTGGAATTTATTAGTAATTTATAAAGAAATTAGTCAAGTTACTAAAAATTTTGAAAAAATAAATTAAATTAGAGGTTAAATAAATGATTTGGCTAATTTTATAATTTTTTTAAGAAAATTAAATTAAAGCCACTTACCTCTAGAATTTAAATTATATTGAGTTAAAAATGATTTTAAAGCCCAAAACTCCTTATTTCTTTTAGTTTGGATCTAAGAACCTAGCACCAATGGCATAAATCTACTAAAATACTGAAGCCCATTCCTTACATGGCTTAAGAATGTTGAACCCAAGCCCTAAATACTTAGCCGTTTTATTTTCTCTTCCTCAAACTCACACATGCACAAGCAAAAATGTAAGGAGAGAAAAGAGCTCTTAGGTTTCCACACTTTGCAAGCTTTTAGCAGCTCAAGGAGGGAGATTTGGCCTAAGTGAGTGAAGAGGAACTTCTGTTACTCTTTTTCCTATTCATTTTGATCCAAATAACATACAATTTTGTCATTTGCAAAATCGTAGGATTGAAGTTGTTTTGAAACAAGAGTTGAAGAAAAACTATAGGATTTATTTTTCCCAAAATCCTATCTTACATGTGAATTTGGAAGGACCTAAATGTTAGGTTTTATGGTGATCATAAGCACAACAAAATTTAAAATTTTTTATCACTGAAACCTATATCCAAAAATATGTGAGGAACATAAATCAAGATAAGACAAAAAAGTTATCTTTTATCTTGAGTTGTAATCTAATCATATGCATAGAATTAGTGATCTACACCTTCATGATATCTACACGAAGTGGATAAAACTTTCTCTTACTCTAACATCTCTACTAGAAGACACTTCTTACTATCTAGGGTTAAGGCTTTTGAAGTTTTAAGTGAATTAGGAATATAGAGAGACTCTCTTATCTGTCTCTTGTGTAACACCCCATAATTAATTAAGGTGTTAATAACGGATTAGATTAATTAGGAATAATTAATATGGGTTGAGATTTAATTGAGATAGAAATTCTATCTAGGCTTAAATTAATAGATCATGATAAGAGGCTAATGGAGGCCCAATGGGTTAGGTGCAGACCCAACCCAATTTAGTGTGATGGAGGCCCAAAATCCACCTTGTATAGACTCTTCTAAGTGGCCCAAAAACCCTTGTGCAGACCCACATTCTTGAGCTCTTAAAACTTGGTCTGGCCTAATTAAATTTTAGCAACCCAACAATCTTGAAACTGGCCCAACAACTTAAAATCTGAAGCCCAAATGGAGATGGACCTTGGAGCAACCCATGATCCATTTTTGACCCAACTTAAACCCAACTAAAACCCTAATACATCAGCCTCTTCCTCACACTTGCTGAAACACAAAACACATCTCAAAAATTCGGAGGTTGAGAAGGAGGCTAGGGTTGGGGGCAAGAATTCTGCATTTTCTCACATTTAGAGCAAGATTCAGCTAAGGTAATAGTTATACAACTTAATCCCCTCATCTTTCTCTTTAATTTGGCCTAATTAGTTTTTCATTTGGAGCATTTTCATCCTACCCAAAATCTGAAATATGGGTGTTTGGGGATTTTCTTGGTGAAATTCGTAGGTTGAGGTTAGGGCTGACCTTGAGTGAGTTTAAACCCTCCATTTTGATGCTTCATTTGTTAATTTGAAACCCCCATAGCTGATTTATAAAATGGATATTAATTCTGTACGAATTTGCTTAGGATTTTAGGTGGAATATTGAGTTTTCTGGTGAAGGACACTCTAATCCGAATTTAGGATTTGTGAGGGCTGTTGCAAATTTGTCTACCAGTGAGGTAACTAGGTTTATATCAATTCCATGTATATATTTGATTTAATTTCATATGTTGCTGTATATGAATGATTTAAAATGTTGAATGAATTTGTTGGCTATCTACTGAATTGTGTTTGGACCTTGTGAGTCCACGGTAGAGCTGTGGTGCGGCTGCCACCTGTGCATGTGCTTCGATCGAGCACCGGGTTATGATCAAACCTAGATGCACTGAGCCCCGGTTGTGCTCAATAGGGAGTAGGTGCCGTGGACGGGCCTTTCTCGATGTTAATGGCCTTTAACATGTGATAATATGATTGCTAGTATGGGATAGTAATCATGATAGCCTAATTGTTTCATTTGCTGATATAATGGATATGATTCTGATGTTGATTTTGATTCATGCATATATGTTAATTAAACTGAATATATGATGGAATTGCCTTGGTTACTGAGATTTATATCTCACCCCATTTCATGGGATTAACATTTCAGGTGAAGGTTCTTCGGGTAAGGATAAAGGGAAGCAAGTGGATGAAAATCCATGAGCTCCAACATATGGGAGAAGGCTACACTTAGGCTGGCTTATTTAGTAGAGATACAATTTTGTTATTAGTTTACATAGCATCATCATGTATTCATGTTGCCAAGTGTAGGCGTTCATATTTTGTTTGATTGAAATGTAACCGTTAAGGATTTAAGTCTTATTATAGTTGAATATTAATATATGAACTTATAGTATCATATATGTAGTTTTGTTGAAATTGTGATATGGATTATCATATGGGGATTGTAGTCATATGATGCCTTGGATGTGGAGATAAGCTATTGTTGAATGGAATCTCTATGGAATGTGCATGGAATGTAAATTGCTGCTAATGCATGTGTTCTTGCTGTCATATATTCATGAATTGGCTGATATGAGCAAGTTGGGCAAGTAGGAAGTAGTATTTAAGTTTTGCAATGGTAATGGATAGATTGATGGGTAAATAGGGTAGATAAACACCATTAGAATCACATAAAATAAGGGAGGTGGACCTGGAGTGTTTCTAAGATGAGAATTAGAGTGTAGAGGGCAAAATTTGGGTAATGTAGTCACAGGAGGGAGTCTTGCCACGGCTAAAAAGGCTTCGCTGCGGCCAAATAAGAGACAGAGCCAAAGGGCGCCGCAACATAACCAATCCCGCTGCAGCGTAATGGAAGAAAATTGGCTCAGGGAGTGACAGTGGCGAGGAGCGCCACGGCTTGATAAATCTCGTTGCAGCGCAGAGCAAAAAAAATCACCTAGGAGGGTAACAAACCAAAACTCGCCGCTGCAGATTATGTCCTGCCGCAGTGCGAGACGAGGAAATTAATTAAGAGTTGGACAGTAGCAAAACTCGCCGCGGCGCAAATGTATTGCGCCGAGGCGAGAATCGTGGGGGTTAGGAACAGTAGTTCCAGGAGGCGTTTCCGTCACGGCACCATGTAGGCTGGCCGCGGCGATGGTCCAACTCGTCACGATGTTACAAAATTTGCCCAATAATTCCAGATAGCAACCTAGCTGCGGCGGGGAAGGTATATGCCATGGCATAAATCTCCAAACTCATAATTTTAACCTAGAAACCACCGTTTCTTCAATGGTAATGGTAGAAAATGATATAGGAATACTTGTGAATGGTTATTGGGTCTTGAAACTGATGGACGGTTGAATCATAAACCCCCTATGGTAGTAGGATTTCTTTTATACAAATTTTGTTTGGTTGTGGTAGTATGGTGATGACCCTAACATTAAGGTTTAAATTTTTCCTATATTTTCACAATGTGATAAATTGTGACCACTCAAACCTTGATAATTAATTATTAATCATATATTTAACCATAATTACAATGATTAGAAGGGAGGGTTGTCACATCTTGTGTCACCCCTATGGTCTTATATTTATGGACTTAATGTAACATTCGATTTGTTAAAAAAGGACCAAACTTGTATAATTTTCAAAGGAAGTCCCCTAAATAAAAGGATCTGTGGCTAAATAAAATTAAAATAAAATTCTCAATAATAAAAAATGAGGATTTAAGGTTTAAAATGTCCAAAAATTAGAGCTAAAGGAGCTCAGAAAATTTATTGAAGAAAGTAGGGGTATTTTTGTAATATTTGAAAATTTTTTAAAACTCACAGAAAGGGTTTTTAAACAAAAAATTTGTGCTTTCCGAGGCTCTTAGGGCCTTGAAAATCATAGGAACCCCAGAATAGTTGAAACTCTTTCAATGATCGATTTTAGTCGTTGGTTGACCAAAAATTTGATCGAACGGTTTGAAATGAATTTAAATCTAATTTGGGTGAAACCAAAGGTAATTTATAAGTTAGAAGACCCAAATTTTATGATGGAAAAGATAGATTTCAAAAAGGAGTTGAAATGAGGCCAAATAGACAAACCATAGGTTAGGGACTAAAATGAAAAGTTAAAAAAGCATGTTGACTTTATCCTTTGCTTTTAAAATCACATCCAGCCCTTCTCCTTCCTCTCCACTAAAGCTTTTCTAGTCTGAAACATAGCAGAGAGAGAGCCTAGCTAACACACAAGATGAAGGGAAAGAAGAAGGCAAAGGATTAAGCAAAAGGAGGGGAAAATTAGAATTTCAAAAAGGAAGTTAAAGCAAAGAGAAAGACTCTTGGAAGGAGCTTAAATTCAAGGTAACATGTTCCTCTTGTTACTTCTTCTTCTTCTTCTTCTTCTTCTTCTCCTTCATGGTATCTTATGGCCCAAAATAAAACCATCATGGGGGGGATGAATTTCTATCCAAGAACAAGAGAGAATTATAAGTTTTAGACTGTGGGAAGTTAGGAAATCCAAAGAAAATTGCAAGAAAACCAAGTGAAATTCAAGTTAGAAAAGTGTAAAGTTCTTGAACACTTGGTAAAAACTATTTTGATTCTCAAATTCCTTTGCATGTGTGAGTGTTTATTTGAGCTCCTAAGACCTCTAGGGAGCTTCCTAAGTGTCTCTCCCATCAAGGAAAAATCAAGAAGTCCATGAACTCTTCCTCCCTCTATCAATTTGGCCAAGACAGAAAAGCATTGGGCTAGGGGCTATTTTAATTTGTTCTAGCCTTAGTTTGGGACTTCTTATGATGGTAGAAGGTGGGAGGAATCCTTGGGAAAAATTTAGAATCCATGGATTGGGAGATGAGGCAATGGCTTCCATAATGTGACCTTATAAAGCAACTTATGTCTAGGCTTTTGAAAGTGAGTGTGGGAGGGCTCCAAGGACCTTAAATGAGGTCAAGAGGCCTAGATATGAGAAAAGAATGGAGCCAAGAATTTGAATTATAGTGGTTGCTTCATTAGCCCATTATGAAGCCATTATGTGCCCATTAAGCAAAGGTATGTTCTTAAGTGTAAGTTTAATGTCCTAGCTTGTTTCAAGAGCTTAATTGGCTTCCATATATTGTGTCTAGGCCAAGGCAAGCAAGTCTTACATCTTTGTGAGTGTGGGGCTGAAGGAGAGGAGCCAAGGTTCAAGAAAAAAGTGTGTAAATGCAAGCAAGGTAGCTTTCTCCACTTTCTCTCATGCATGAATGTGTGCTTATCTTGTCTTTGAATATGTGTATGTGTGTTTTAAGCCATGAAAAGTATTCTAGTATGATTTCATATGTCATGGTACCATGATGATGTTTTATGCATTTAAATGATGTTGTATATGCTTGCCTTAGTTTGCTTGAGTGTGGAGAAGTTAAGAATCCTCTAGCTATGATGAGGATGAGCCAAGAACCCTTGAGAATAGTTAAGACAAAGTCTAAAGTTTCCCAAAAGCAAGGCTTAGTTCAAGGCCTTTGAGAAAAAGGGTGAGGCAAGTCAAATAATCTTCAAGAGAATAGGTGAGGCTAATCCATTTGTTTGACAGGCCTATGTATGCTTTGTATGACTTGTTCAAATGCCAAGAATGTTTCTTGAATGATCATACACTTCATTATACTCATACATGTATTTTTAAGACATGAATTGCACTCTTTATATATGATTAAAAGGGAGATGAGCTATTGGAACTCTTTGAATCTCATTCTCTCCTCTTCAATGTCTTAACATGCTAGGTGGAGTAAATAAGCAAGGTGATGGAAGCCATCAAGTTGGGAGATGTAGAATTGATAACAAAGTGTCAGTTGTAATGTCCAGTTTTTGTTAAACGATGGAAACAGAAATGTTTTCAAAGCAAGTCTCCTGAAATGAATTAGTTAAGGCCCTAAAAAATTTGAGTAACATTCTAGCCTCCTAAAAATAAGAATCTTAGCCTCAGACGGAAGGAAAAACAGAGCTAGAATGGAGAAACAAATTTTGACGGAAATCCTACGAAACGTAATGGCATTTTCATAATTTTGGGTAATTTTTGGAATTCATACAAGAGGGCTTTTAAATGAAATTCTTGAGTTCTCCGGGGTTCTTAGAGGCCCTAAAAACCATGTGAAGCCCCGGGACAGTTAAATCCCCTCCGGTGGATGTTTTCCAATGTCAGTACGCTCGAACTTTGACGGGTTCATTCAGAAAGGTTTTACCTCTGATTTGAATGATTCCAAGGCATTTTTCTTAATTGGGAACCCAAATTTCATAATGGAAAATATGGTTTTCAAAAAGGAGCTAAAACAAAGGAGAAACGAAAATGCAAAGTATGAAGGGTAAAATTAGAATTTTTGAAAAAGTCACTTTGCCCTAGCTATATATAGGTGGCGCCTCACACTTGCCTTTATTTCACTTCAGATTTTCCAACCCCAAATCAGAAGCAAAACCCTAAGGGAGAGATGCCCAAGAGAGGAAGAAGAAGGAGGAAGAAAACTAAGCTTAAGGTATGTTTTCATGGTGATTTTCCTTGCTTTTCTTCATTGACACCTCCTCTCCTCCCTTCTCCTTTCTTTCCTTGGCTTAAAATGAAGTTTATAAATTTGATTCAAGGGAGAACATCAAGGAAAATTTCGGATTTGAAGAGAGGAGTTTGGAGAAAGCAAGATTTAAGCCAAACCAAGCAAGGAAACAAGGTAAAAATGCATCCTATGGTTGATATCTTCCATCACTCTTTTTCTCCATTTTGCCTAACCCTAGGACCCATAGAAGGATCTGATTTTCAAGCCCAACTAAGCATGAATCTTAGGTATTTGATGGAGAGGAATAAGAATATGCAAAGAAAACCATGAAATAGTCATTAGAATTCAAGATATAAAACTTAGGGTTTCAAGTGTACCTTCCAAATTCTGAATTTATGTGATGCTTCCTAGATTTATTTAAGAGTTTAAATGAGTTCTTGAGACACCTAAGATGCTCCCCACAAGCTTCTTCCTTCAAGAAAACAAAGAAATCTCTAAGACGCCCTAAACCATGCTATGTCTCGGCTATGCTAGGGAGAGTTTTAAATTTTTCTAAGGTCATTCTTGAGTCATATTTGATGAATGAAAATGAAGGGAGGCCTTGGAAAAATTTTAAAACTCATGGAAAGTGATTTGGTGTCTTAGGTTCCATATTATGACCTAAAGAAGCAACATGATGCTAGGCCTTTTGTTTTAATGGTGTGATGATTCCAAGAGGCTTAAAAGGAGTCAAGAATCATATTTGAAAGGAAAGAATGAGGCCTAGAAATCATTGGAGGGGTGTTGCTTCATTAAGTACATTTATGGATCATAATGGAGCCTATAAAGTAATCTAGTATTTAAGCAAGTTATGTAGCCTTAGAATATGTTTCATGAACCTAATTGGCTCCCAAAAATTGTATCTAGGCCAAGAGAAACCATCTCCATCAATTTATGGGTGTGTGGCCGAAAGAGGAGGCTTGAATCCAAAGGGAAAAGTGTGTAATTGTGTGTAAGGTAGCTCTCTCCACCTTCTCTCATGCATGGATGTGTGTTTTGCTTGTCTTAGAATGTGTGTATGAGTATTTTCAAGCTATGAAAAGTATGCTAGCATGCCTTTGTATGCTATGATTCTTGATGCCATGTTATGTTGCCAAATGAATACATGATGTTTGTTTGAGTTTGCTTGAGTGTGGAGAGGCCAAGAATCCTTGAGTTTGGTTGAGACAAAGTAAAAGGTCTCCCAAAAGCAAAATGGGCTCCTAAGAGTATGGTTGAGTCTAAAGCTCTTAAAGAATGGGTGAGGCAAGTCTAAAATTCGTGAGGAAAAGTGTGAGGCCAATCTAAACACTTGGCGAGCTCTTGAATGTCTTGTATGATTTGTTCATATGCCAAGCTTGCTTTTTAAATGTCCATGTCTTCCATTTTCTCCATGCATACATTTGTAAGGCTTGCTTTGCACATATTGTAACGTCCGATTTTTCGTAAAATACCGAAATGAGTCAATTTTTAAAGCAAGTCCTCTGAGATGAGTGATTCAAGGCCAAATAAAATTTGGATAAAATTTTAAATAATAGAAAATGAGGATTTGAGCCTTGAGTTGCCCAGAAATCGAGGTCGGAGTGATTCAAAAAATTTGCCGAAAGGCCAGCGGCATTTTTGTAAATAAGTTCAATTTTGAAAAAGCACCTAGGAGGGCTTTTTAAATAGAAATTTTGAGTTTATTAGGGTTCTCAGAGGCCCCAAAAACCATGGGAAGCCTTGGGACTGGTAAAGCCCCTTCGGTGTACTTTTTTTGATGTTGGTTGACTAGAACTTTGACTGATTCGTTCGAAAAGGTTTTAGCTCCGATTTGAGTGATTTCAAAGGCATTTTTCTTAATTGAGAACCTAAATTTTATGATGGAAAAGACAATTCTAAAAAAGGAGCTAAAACGAAGCTAAAATGAAAATGCCAAGATGAAAGGGCAAAATAGGAATTTTTGTAATTGTTTGGTTCTTGAAGCTCCTTATAAAAACATCCCCATCTGCCTTCCCTCTTCACCGAATTTCTTCTGAACAAAAAATAGAGAGAAGACCAGAACATTTGGGCGCACAAGGGAGGAGGAAGAAGAAGAAGAAAAAAGCCAAGATAAAGGTATGAAATCAATGGAATTTCTTAGCCTTTCCTTTAGCAAAGTTGTTCTCCTCCTTCTCCTCTTTCTTTCTATGCTTTTGTTGAAGTTTTAGGTCTGTTTTGGGGGCAGAAAAGAAAGGGAAATTTCGAAATTGGAGAGAGCAAGCCAAACAAAGGGAGAAACATCCAAGAAAGACAAGAAAATCAAGGTAAATTGTTAAATCCCAAGCTTGTTCTTTCATTGCCCTCCTCTTGAATGTTGTGTCCCACTTCTGGCCAGCCAAGAGGGGTTTGTTTTTTGATAGAATCAAGAGTGAATCCTAGGAAAAAGAGTGTAGGAATTAAGACTATGCAAAGAAGACAAAGTAAAAATCATGAAATTGCAAGATTGAATTGTTAGGAATTCAAGAACACATTGTAAAAACTGATTTGATTCATGCATTCCCTAGCATATGTGAGTGTTTGTTTGAGTTCCTAAGACCCCTAGGAAGCCTCCCAAGTGACTCTCCCATCAAGGAAAAATTAGAAACCCTATGGAAGGCCAAATGCTCCCATGTCTCAGCCAAGAGGGGTTCTTGTAGGTGGGGGGAGTTTTAAATTTTTCTAAGGTCATTCTTGAGTCATTTTGATGAATGAAAGTGAGGTGAGGCCTTGGAAAAAATTTAGAACTAATGGAAAGTGATTTGGTGTCTTAGGTTCTATATTATGACCTAAAGAAGCAACATGGTGTTAGGCCTCTTGTTTTGATGATGTAATGACTCCAAGAGATTTAAAAGGAGTCAAGAATCATATTCGAAAGGAAAGAGTGAGGCCTAGAAGTTATTTGAGGGGTGTTGCTTCATTAGGTGCCTTTATGGACCATAATAGAACTTATAGAGCTATCTAGGGTTTAAGCAACTTGTGTAACCTTGAATGTGTTTCATAAACCTAATTGACTCCCATAAATTGTATCTAGGCCAAAAGAAATCATCTCCACCAATTTGTGGGTGTGTGGCTGAAAGATGAGGCTTGAATCCAAAAGAAAAAGTGTGCAATTGTGTTCAAGGTAGCTCTCTCCACTTTCTCTCATGCATGGATGTGTGTTTAGCTTATTTAGAATGTGTGTATGTGCATTTTCAAGTTATGAAAAGTATGCTAGCATGCCTTTATATTCCATGATCTTTGATGCCATGTTATGTTTCAAATGAGCACATGATGTTTGTATGAGTTTGCTTGAGTGTGGAGAGGCCAAGAACTCTTCCCTTTGGTGAGAATGAGCCAAGAACCCTTGAGCTTAGTTGAGACAAAGTGAAGAGTTTCCTAAAAGCAAAGTGGACTCTCAAGAGTATGGTTGAGTCCAAAGTGCTCAATGAATGGGTGAGGCAAGTCCAAAATCCATGAGGAGAAGTGTAAGGCCAATCCAAGCATATGCCAAGTTTGCTTTTAAAATATCCATGGCTTTTATTTTTCCATACATGCATTTGTAAAGCTTGCTTGCACATATTATGTATGATTGAATGGGAGATGAGCTATTGGGATTCTTTGAATCTCATCCCCTCCTTTCTAATGATCTAACATGTTAGGTGGACCAAGTAATTATGGTGAAGGGAGCCAACAACCATGAAGAGCAAAAATTGACAAGCTTATGTCTTGTTTTGTCTATTTTGGAACCATAATGATGGTTCATAATTATATGATGTTGTATATGTATTGTGAACCTTAAGACATGTATAAAGATACTACTATGTGATGTTTATAGCTATGGATATAATGTATGAGTTATAAAATACAATTTGAGTATCTAATGCCAAAATATGCAATGTGGAAGTACGAAGTAAATGTGCATAAGTGTGGGTTGAATGGCCAAAATGAGATGCATGAGGTTTGGGACCATTTGGGCAGCTCATACAAGTCTCAAATGTACTTTTAGATTTGGCCAAAAGGTGCCATAACCAAGGGAAGGCCATTTGGCAAATTTGGTACCTCATGTGTAGCCAAATTTGACCATAATGGAACCCTATATTACTTTTTAGCCAAATGAGTTAGTTTTGATATGAGATTTGGCATGCAATTAGGTCTCATTGAGAGCGTTCTGAGAAGCTAAAGATCATAATTTTTGGAGGTCTATAGAATATTTGATGATTTTTCAAAGTTGCCAAAATTCTTGAAATGGTCTGATGTGTGACAACCCTTCCTTGTTAACATGGTAATTATAGTTAAATATGCAATTAATAATTAATGATCAAGGTTTGGATTCGTTATAGTTTGTTATCTTATGAAAATATAGGAAAATTTGAACCTTGATGTTAGGGTCATCACTAAACAACCACAAACGAAACAAAAATGCATAAGAGAAATCATACTACCATGAGGGATTTATGATTCATCCATTCATCAGTTTCAACACACAAAAAAGCTCCCACAAGTATTCCTATATCATTTCCTAGCATTACCATTGAAGAAACTGGGGTTTCTAGACTAAAGGTAGGAGTTTGGGGTCTTACGCCATGGCCCAGACCATTTGCGCCGTGGCTAAGTTAGGTATTTGAATCATTGGGCAATTTTCACATGGCGCCACGGCGGAAATGCCTCATGGAGCTACTGTTCCAAATCCCATGATCCTTGCCTCGGCAGAACACCCTTGCGCCATGGCAAGATTCGTTACTGCACACTCCTTACTTTGTTCCCTCGACTAGCGTCGCGGCGAGGTTTCATTTTGTTACCCTTCTGCGCGATTTTTTTTCACTCTACGCCACGACATTCCTTGCCACTGTTACTCTCCAAGAAAATTTTATTCACTTGCACCACAGTGAGATTACTCATGCCACGATGCCCCTCACTTTTGTCGCTTATTTGGCCGCGGCGAAGCCTTCTTAGCCGCGGTGTAACTCCCTCCTGTAACTACCTCTCTCACATTTTATCCTCTACACTCCAATTCCCATCTTAGGAACACTCTAGGACTACTTTCTCTCATTTTATATGACTCTAATGGTATTTATCTACCCTATTCACCCAACTATTCTACCATTACCAATTCAAAACTTGAATGTTAATTTCCATTCCTCCTACCTTCCCATATCAGCAAATCCATAGAGTAATAGCAATCAGAATTTATGAGCTATCATCAATTAACATTCGATATACATTCCTTTAGAGATTTCACACATCAATAGTTTATATCAACATCTAATGCATCACATGATTACAATTCCCAAATAGTAAACCATATCACAAATTCAACAAAGCTATATATCAGATACTATAAGTTCATACATCAGTATCCAACTATAATGAGACGTAACTCCTTAATGGTTACATTTCAACCAAGTAAAATATAAACACCTACACTTGGCAACATGATTACATGATGATGCTATGTAAACTAATAACAAAATTGTATATACTCTATTCAGATTAGCCCAAGTGTAGCTTTCTCCACACATGGCAAGAGCTCATGGATTTTCATCCACTTGCTTCCCCTTATCCTTACCTAAAGGACCTTCACCTGAAATATTAATCCCATAAAATGGGGTGAGATGCGAATCTCAGTAACCAAGGCAAATTCCATCATATATTCAAGTTTATTCCATCATATATTCAAGTTTAATCAACATATATGCATGGTTTCATTTAAACATCAGAAAACATACCAGTCATATCAGTAAATGAAACAATTAGGCTATCCTAATTACTATCCCATACTAGCAATCATATTTTCACATGTTAAAGGCCAATAACGCTGGGAGAGGCCTGTCCATGGCACCTACTCCCTATTGAGCACAACCAGGGCTCAGTACATCTGGGGTTTGATCATAACGCAGTGCCTGATCAAAGTACATGCACGGGTGGCAGCCGCACCACAGCTCCACCATGGACTCACAAGGTCCAACACAATACAATAAATAGCCAATCAATTCATTCAACATTTCAAATCATTCATGTATAGCAAATATGAAATTAAAATAGATATATGCATGGAATTAATATGAACCCGATTACCTCACTTGTAGACAATTTGCAACAGCCACCAATGGTACAAAAATCTCCTTATTACTATAGAATCAGAGAATTACTACTTTAATTCATCATTTATAATAGCAACAAGTACCCAAAGAATTTAAATGCTAATAACTACCTAAAGAACACTTACTTAGCCACCATAAATCCCCAAATTTGGATTGAGTATGTCTTCTACCAGAAACTTCAATATATCACCCAAATTCCTAACCAAATTCATACATAATTAACATCCATACTATACATCAACTATGGGGGTTTTAAACCAATAGAAAATACACTAGAATGGATAGTTTACACTTACCTAATGTCATCCCTAGCCTCAACCTACGAATTTCCTCTAAGAAAACACCAAACAACCATATTTCAGAATTTAGGTATGGTGAAAATGCCCCAAATGAAAAACTAATTAGGCCAAATTGAAGAGGAAGAGAAGAGGATTAAGATATATAACAAGTACCTTGGCTAATTTTGAGTTTAGAGGTGAGAAATGGTAGAGTTCTTGCCCCAAACCCTAGCCTCCCTTCCAAGCTCTGAATTTCTTTTTGTGTTTTGTGTGTTTTGCAAAATGGGGGTGGCTAGGTTAGTTTTTAGGGTTTAAGTTAGGTTTTAGTTGGGTCAAATGTGGGTCATGAGTTGCTTCAAGGTCTAACTCCATTTGGGCTTTAGATTTTAGTTTTGTTGGGCCAACTCTTATGCATTGGGCTGCTGAAATTCCATTAGGCCAGAACAAGTTTTAAGAGCTCAAAGGTTTTGGGTTTGCACAAGGGTTATTAGGCCAATTATAAAAGCCTATACAAGGTGGATCTTGGGCCACTATCACATGGAATTAGATTGGGCCTGCACCGAGCCTATTAGGCCTCCATTAGCCTTTTATCATGCTCTCCTACATTAATTTGGGCCTAGATGAAATTTCTCTCCTAATTAAATCTCAAACCCATATTAATAATTTGTCTTTCCAAAATTTTTATTTATTTAACTTACTCGATTATTCCATATTAATTATTCTTAATTAATCCAAAACCATGATTAACACCTTAATTAATTTTGGGGTGTTACATGATGCACTGTTACAATGGTCCGAAATTGTTTTCTATCACATGAGACTCAAATGGTGTCCAATTGCTATGTAATTTTATACAGAGAAACTAGACAATTATAGTGACTTGTGCCAACTAGAAGCACCTCATTTGGAGGTCTAGAGAGGAAGACAAAAATTTTTGAAGTTTCTATCCAATATCAGTAACCTTGCCTGACCAGAAGTATTGTTCCATCAAATTCTGAGGTCTGGGCTTGTTGAACTGATCTAAAGATATTTTTTTCTCTCTAGTTGACATCCATAGCTTTCTAGATTGGTATCATTTGCATGGATTGGATTTTTGTGAAATTAATTGGACATTTTTTAATTTCATATTAGTAAACTGTGATAGCATCAAGACCCAGTCCGACCTCCAGACTATTTCGCATGTCAAACGCTCTGTGTGTGGGATATTTGACTTGTACATATTTTTAGCATAAAGTAGACATCCCAAGCTTTCCAGAATGACTAAGATTACATGACTTCGATTTTTCTAAATTTAGTTATGATTTTCCAAAGTTTTCCCAGAAAAGAGGCCAATTCTGGCTGAGAGTGAAACCCCATATTCCACCTTCCAATTCGATTTCCATGAGTTGTAAGCATGTTTTTGTGATGAAAATGAGTTGTAATGATGTAATTAAATATAAGGATGTATAGTATGAGCTCACACGGTCCACGTGACACCGAAATGAATTTTTAATCATGACGCAACGTAAGGAAGTGTGTTATTTTAATGGAATTTCTCACTTCCTTCTCACTATATATCACATGAACATGTAAAGGATGATGGGTATGAGCTAGAAATTATGGTGTTACACATATTATGTATGATTGAATGGGAGATGAGCTATCGGGATTCTTGAATCTCATCCCCTCCTCTCCAGTGCTCTAATATGCTAGGTGGACCAAGTAGCTATGGCAATGGGAGCCAACAATAATGAAGAAGGAAGATTGACAACCATAGGCCTAGCTTTTCTATTTTTGGAACCATATAAATGCTTTATGATGTATATGATGTTGTAAATGGTTCATGACCCTTGAGATATATGTAAACATGATATAATGTGATGTATAAATGTATAGACATGATGTATGAACTCTAGAATACAATTTGAGTATGTAATGCCAAAGTATGCAATTTGGAAGTTTGATGGAAATGTGCATAAGTGTGGATTGAATGGCCAAAATGAGATGCATGAGGTTTGAAACCATTTGGGCAGCTCACACAAGTCTTAAATATGCTTTTAGACTTGCCCAAAAGGTGCCACAACCAAAGGGAAGCCATTTGACAATTTTGGTACCCCATATAGAGCCAAAATTTACCATAATGGAACCCTGTGTCACTTTTTGGCCAAAATGAGTTAGTCTTGATCTGAGATTTGGCATGTAATTAGGATTCATTAAGAAATTTTTGGGAAGCTAAAGATCATAATTTTTGGAGGTCTACAAAATATTTGATGATTTTTCAAAGTTGGCCATTTTTGTGGTTTTAGTCTGCTGCACTATTCATTTGGTCCGAATTTGCATTCTGTCATACAAGGCTCAAATGATGTCTAATTGTCACAAAATTTTATACAAGAAAACTAGACAATCACAGTGATTCGTGCCAACTAGAAGCACCTCATTTGGAGTTCTAGAGAGGGAGATATGAATTTTTGAAGTTTCTATTCAGTATCAGTAAACTTGCCCGACCAGAGGTATTGTTCCATTGAATTTTGAGGTCTGGGCTTGATAAACTAGTTTATAAAATTTTTTCTCTCTAGTTAACA
The DNA here is from genome assembly GCA_026724425.1 of Erythrophleum ivorense. Classification (NCBI taxonomy): domain Eukaryota; kingdom Viridiplantae; phylum Streptophyta; class Magnoliopsida; order Fabales; family Fabaceae; genus Erythrophleum; species Erythrophleum ivorense. Next base: position 19,547,176 of record JAIUCV010000004.1, on the reverse strand, counting down.
TTCACAGCTTTCCAGATTGGTATCATTTGCATAAATTAGATTTTTGTGAAATTAATTGGACATTTTCAAAGTTTTCTGCAGAATTCTACATCAGTTCCAGAATGCAGTCTGACCTCTGGACTATTTTGGATGTCAAACGTTCTCTGTGATGGCTGTTATGGCCTGGGCATATTTTTAGTGTCAATAATACATCCATAGCTTTTTATAATGACTAAGAGTGCATGATTTGGATTTTTTTAGAATTAGTTATGATTTTCCAAAGTTTGGGCAGAATAGGGGACAAATCTGGCCGAAAATAAACAAGCCCATTTCATTCTTCATTTCGGTTTCTATGAGTTATGGACATGAGATTGTGATTCAAATGAGTTGTTTTGATGTAATTAAATATGAGAATATATAGTACGAGTTCATACGGTTCACGTGACACCGATTGTAATTTTTAAGTATGACGTAATGCAAATAAACTCATTATTTTCGGTCCCTTTTTCATGTGCTCTCATGGAAATGATGATGTGAAGCTTATGAATATTATGGCATGAGCTAGAATTTATGGTGTTACATTAGTTTTGTTCACTTTGTAGCTAGATATATGACATATGGTATAATTCTATGATGGAAATGTTGTATAACCATTTGAAGATATGTATATACCTAAATATTTGATGTATGTATGGAACTTAGTGTCAAATGAATGTTATTGTGGTTTTTGGACTCTTGATGACAAAGGGTAGCATGTATGTCCTGTATATGGCATAGGGTGAGAATGTGAATTCTTAAATTCTGGGTTGATGCACCTTTGAGACAAGTTTCCTAGGTCATTTTGGTGCATTCCCACATGCTCAAGTGATCACACAAGTTTTGGAAGCAAAATTGGACACTTTAGCATTAGTAAAAACCATAAAAGTGACCAAATTAGAATACTATAGCACAAACTGACCAAATGTACAAATATTCCCATGAAATTTGGTAAACATGTAGAGCTCATTGAGAGCTTTTTAGAAAGCTAAAGTATAGAAAAATTAGAGCCCTATAGAATTAATTATGAATTTTCAAAGTTGGAACTTTTTTGCTATTCTGGTGCATGCACTGTTCATGTAGTTAGTTTTATATTTTATGTCATCTGAGGGCCAAATAATGTCCAATACTTGTGAAATTTTACAAGAATAAACTAGAGGTCATAGGCTTTCTGTAGCCACTGAGATCACCTCATTTGGAGTCTGAGCAGAGAGTTATAAATTTTTAAAATTTAGTGTTAGTACTAGTAGCACCATTTAACCTCCTATACTGTTTTATTATAATTCAATTTGTAAATTACCTTTGCATGCTTTGAAGATATTTTTCCCTTAGAGTCAACACTTGTATCTTCTCAGAATGGCCAAATTTTAATAATTTAGATTTTTTTTAGTATTAGTTATGAATTTCTAAAATTTATGATAGTAACTTATAATAGTAGCCTAGACAGCTAAGACTTTGGGTGCTTTTCAAATGTCAAACATCTTCCACTTGATGTTTCATGACCTAAAATTATTTTTATTATATGGTAGACATTTATAGTTTTCTAGAATGGTATATTGTGCATGATTTCAATTTTTTTAGAATTAGTTATGATTTTTCAAAGTTCATGTTAGAATTTTGGAATTCCAACCTGAGGCTGCACACTATATTTTCATGTGTATCTTCCACTTACATGAGTTCTAGGCCACTTCTGGAGTTTGTTATGAATTTTATTTGTGTATTTAAATGTGAAAATGAAATGAGTGAGTCCATATGGCCCACGGTACACCAAATAAAAATTTTATCAGTGATGTAACACAATTAAATTGATTATTTTCAATGGTTTTCCTTCTTCCTCTTGTGTTGTTCATGGAAGGAAATCCAAAATTTATATAAGATTAGTTATATAAATATGGTGTTACACTTAAAATTTGGCACTTTCCTAATCCCACTTGAAATCTAATTGCTAATCCAACCTAAACTCTTAGAACCCTAGCATGAGCCCAGTAGAGAGTGAGGAGAGATAGGCCTAACATAATGTAACATTATTTAATATTACTTTAGTATTAAATAATACCACATAATCATATTATGTGATTATATGATTATTTAATAATATAATATGTTATAATATTATTTAATATTACTCTAATATTAAATAAAATATTACCTTATAATATAATCCAATTACATTATACCAAGCATTATTATTGGGATTTATAGTCCAACTAATACCTATAGAATATTATAATATTTTAATTTCAACCTTACTCATTATATGTGACCTTGTAGGCTTTTATTATATTAGTAGTGATCCAAACAAGAATCTCATTTTAGGATCATAGATGGTGAGTGGTATTGATAATCCGAGTATTTATACATTTTATACCTTTCATATTTAGTTTTATAATAATTCATTGAGGCTAATTTATGTTCATTTTATATTGATTGGGCGGGCTAGAGTTTTAATTGTATTATTATTAAATTTGGGTTTAAATTGTTATTATAATTTTTCAACAGAGGCCCAATTACTTGCATTTCTATTTTACAAATTAGATGAACCAATAAAGGGGATTGGACATTTTGTTTTTGGTTGAGAATGTAGGCCTATTTTATTTCAGAATTAGTATAATATTTCTTTAAAACAAAATTATATTTCAAAATTAGGTCATATTAGTCAGATGATTATTCTCTTGTAAACCATCATTCCAAAGGGTTTTTGCGTGATTGTATGGACATATTCTTCTAGAGTAATATTCTTTAATGGCCTTTTGACTCTCCTCTTGTAATCAATCCTAGATTCGAACCTAATATTTTATAGAAGTCTACATTTTAATATTATGAATTGGTTTGGTTTTAATCTCAAATGAATTTTCATTTCTATTTTCTTTGTTTTTATGTAATCCTTATTATTTTGGTTAGATGATTTGGGTTGCATGATTATTGATTTGCTTGCATTATCTGAGAATCTAGTTTGATTTAATTAATTAATTAATCAAATAAATTCATTCTATTGCCACAGTGAGGTACTTGTATGTGTACTCTGGTTGTGGGTGAAAATAGGTTTGCTTTATGTTATTAGCTTAAGCATGGTTGCAATAGGATTAATGATTTGAACTAATTAAAATCCTAGGTGGTAGTTTAAGGACATTAAACATGAATAACCAGAGGATTAAAATCAAACAATGAGAATTTTTAGATAACAAGGAAGGGAAGATATCAGGGGAAGGATTTTGGATTGATTACATTTTACTTGATTGCTTAAGTTTCATTAATTAATTTTCTGTTTTTGTTTATTTTTACAATTTTATATGCAATTCCCATTTAGTTTAATTTTAGTTTTATGGATTCTTAAACTAATTGATTTGGTTAAAAAGCTCATTAGGAGATAATCTAGTGGGCATTATATTGTAAACCAGTGAAATATCACTAATCTTGGCCAGTTCAACAAACGTGAGTGAAATTTTCTTTACAAGGTATCTAGTAATTTATCATTGCCACCCCAAATAATAATAATGTCTTATGATTCGACATACCTAATCTATAACAAATATCATACAATTTAGTCCCTTTTGTGTTTATCTTTAGATTGAACTTAAGGCATAGAATGTGTCATCCTTGTCAACATTCAACTTACATTTTTTGACAATGAGTAGACCAATCGAAACAAATGATCAATATTGCATATTGATTCATTTGAGCATGCCCATGCATTTCTTGGTCTCACTTAATCAAGGGGCCTACAAACACCACTCCTATAGAAGAGGGACAAAATTCCATCCACATCACTCACATCCTTTCATATGATTCGTAATCTCCTTAATCACTATCTTATTGGCCATCCTAGTTAAAGTTGACACAAGATGATGTCAAAGTATTCGACTCCTTTATGTAGGAAATTGTAATAACTTTAGGTCAAAAAACTTTCTTCATTATGGTCACATGAGAATTGCTAATGAGACTTTATAATCTATGTAGCATTCTCATATTGGGTTAGTCCAACACATTTGTTCTCTAACAATGTGCCTATGTATTGACTTGATATCACATATTCATGACTTAAAGTCATCAGTCATTATACATACTAATCTTGATGTATTATTGCTATCTTATATCATAATAATACTTGACTAGAGATAATTTAAAAATAACAATTATTCTAGGGACAATTACCATATTAAGTTATATTACACAAATATAAATAATAATAATAATTATATTTCCTTTAAAAAAATGATACAATGTATATTATTATAATCATCTCATGATTGGCTTCTAGAGCATACACTAACACTAAGGTGGAAGCTTGATGTTTGGGTTTTTCAACGTTAGTTGACCCAAACTTTGATAAATTCATTTGAAAAGGTTTTAGCTCTGATTTGAGTGATTCCAAAAGCATTTAACTAAATTGAGGATCTAAATTTTATAATGGAAAAGACAGTTCTAAAAAAGGAGCTAAAACGAATTAGAAATGAAAATACCAAGAATGAAGGGCAAAATTAGAATTTTTGAAAAAGAAGTTTCAAGAAGTCCCTCCTTAAATCACACCCTCTTTCTCTCCTTTTTAGAACCAACCTTCTTTCTGTCTAAGAACAGAAAGGAGAGCAAGGGAGAATGGAACACAAGAGGAGGCAAGAAGAAAGGGAAAAGAAAGGCAAGAAAGGTATGAAAATCTTATTTTTTCAAGCACTTTCCTTCACCAAACTTCTTCTCCTCCTTCTTCTCTTTCTTTCCATGGTGTTATTGAGGCTTTTAGTGCTATTTTAAGGTCAGCCTAAGAGGGAAACAAGTAAGAAAAGCCATGGAAACAAGGTAAAATTTTCATCTTATGATAGCTACTTCTTCCCCTTTCTTCTCCCTATTTTGCCCCACATATGTATCTACAAGAGGGCTTGAATTTTGAGGAGAACCAAGGGTGAATTCTAGGAATTTAAGGGGAGAATAATAATATGCAAAGAATTTCAAGTAAAAGCCATTGATTTTCAAGATAGGGAGCCAGGGTTTTGATTGCACCTTGGACTCTACTACGAACCCTAGCCATATTTTATGATATTTAAGAGTTCATATGAGTTCCTAAGATACCAAGAGAGATTCTTACATGATTTTCCCATTAAAGGAAGCAAAAAAACTCCATTAGTGCCATATGGAAGCATAGCTTCAGCCAAGGAGAGTTCATGCACCTAGGGAGTGTTTTAATTCCTTCCAAGCTTAGTTTTGCATCATGTATGATGGGAGAATATGAGAGAAAGCCTTGAAAAAATTTTAGAAATCATAGAAAGTGAGATGGCCTTATATGTTCCATATTATGGCTTAAAGAAGCAACACCTAACTAGGCTCCTTGAATTATGTGATGACTCTAAAAGGTTTAAATAGAGTTAAGAATCATAAATAGATGGAGGGAATGGAGCTAAGAGGATATTTTCTTAAGGTTTCTTCATTAAGTGCATTATGGAACCATAAAAGAGCCTTATGTGTCACTTAACTTTTCTAGTGAATATATGGCCTTAGAATTTAGTTCAATAAAGTAATTAGCTTCCATATGATGTGTCTAGGCCAAGAGAAATGATCTCCACCTCCTTGGGTGTGTGAGGTTAAGGGAGAGGACTCAAGGATCAAGGAAAAAGTATGCTTGTATGGCAAAAGGTAGCTCTCTCCACCTTCTCTCATGCATGAATGTGTGCTTACAATGTCTTTAGATGTGTGTATATGTGTTTTGAGCTATCAAAATTATGTTAGCATGAGTTTTTATGCCATGGTACCATGATGATGTTTTATACATTTAAATGATGCTTTATATGCTTACCTTGGTTTGCTTGAGTGTGGAGAAGCCAAGAACCCTCTAGCCATGGTAAGGATGAGCCAAGAACCCTTGAACTTGGTTAAGACAAAGTAAAGAGCCTCCCAAGAGTGAGGTTGACTCCCAAGAGTAGGGTTGAGTCAAAACCTCATAGAGAAAATGGGTGAGGTAAGTCTAAAATCCAGAGCTTTTTGGAAAGCTAAAAATTAGATTATTTAGAGTTCTATAGAATTAATTACGAATTTTCAAAGTTGCCAATTTTTTGTTATTATGATATAAGCACAATTCATATGGTCAGTTTAGGTTTCTATGTCATTTATGAGCCAAATGTGGTCCAATGAATGTGATATTTTATAAGAATAAACTAGACATTACCAATGACTTGTAGCAACTAGAAGCACCTCATTTGGAGGTCTAAGCAAAGAGTTATGAATTTTTGAAGTTCTATGTCAATATTAGTAGTGCCAGCTAAGTCCATGTATTGTTCCATCAGTTTCCAATAGCTAAACATGTTTGTCTTGGTCTAAAAGTATTTTTTCCTCAAATTTAACATCTGTAGATTTCCAAATTGTTATATTATTCTTGATTTGGATTTTTTTGGAATTAGCTATGTATTTTGGAAGTTTATATCAGTAAACTATATCAGAAATGTTGGTAGTCTAACCTATGTCACTTTTCTATTATCAAACATGGTCCAAATGATGTTTTCATGATTAAAATTATTTTTAGTATAAATTTAGCATCTAGAGCTTTCCAAAATGCTATGGGTTGCTTGATTTTAATTTTTTTAGATTTAGTTATGATTTTCCAAATTTACACCAAAAATCTATCAAGTTGGACCCGAGACTGACTTGCATTATTTTGTGTATATATGCTATAAACTCATGTTTTTGGCAACATTTTGATATGGTTTTGAGTTGTATAAATTTATATTAATTGGAGGATGACATGAGTAAGTTCATATGGCCCATGAAAAGTGAAATGAAAATTTTAAGTATAGCATAACACAAAATAATGTAATATTTTAATTGAATTTTTCTACCAATCTTGCTATGCCAAGGAAAAGTGGCTAGGAATGGGGTGGACAAAGGCTAGATAAATATGGTGTTATAAATTTTGATTGTGTCCTAGTGATCATAGATGTGATCATGCTCTTAATTGAGTATATATGCTACAATTATGCTTGTTTTAAGGGAGAAGTTGATTGAGTGTATATGCCACTCCCTAAGTTATTGGCCAATAGCTATGTATATGTAATGTGGTTACTAGTATGGAATGGTAATAATGAATAGTCAAACTTGTTCATTACTTGATGGATGCATTACCTTTTAGTTCATTCTATATCATTTGTCATTTGTCTTGAACTATACCTCGGTCACTGAGATTAAGTATCTCACCCTTGTTGTGGACTAATATTTTAGGTGAAGGATCCTCTACCATTGGCAAGGAGAAGCCATGTGAGAATTGTAATGACCCTAACTTCTAATCATGGTAATTATGGTTAAGTACGCGATTAATAATCAATAATTAGAGTTTGAAATCATTACGATTTATTACATCATAAAATCATAGGGAAATTTGAACCTTAATGTTATTAAAGTCATTACCAAGCAATTAAAATCGTTCATGCATAAGAGTGAACCAAATCTTCGATTAAAGACCTTTAAATTTATCATTCATTGACTTCCGACTCCCAAGAACCCCTTACAAGCACTTCTAAGTCATCCCTTGATGCCATCATAGGGAAAACCAAGGTTTCTAAGTTAAAAGTGTGAGTTTGGGGACTTTCGCCGCGGCTTGAAGCCTTTTTGCCACGGTTAGGTCAATTACTGGAACTTAAAAACTAAGTTTTTCACTTTGCACTGTGGCCACGACCACATGCGCCATGGCAAAATTGCTCTTGGGAATCCTATTGTGCAACTTACGTGAATCTCGCCACAGCAAGCCTTAGTGGCATTGCAGCAAGAATGCCCCCTGGAGCTACTATTAGAAATTCTTCGACTCTCGTTGTGGCGCATAATGTCCTGCCACGGTGAGATTTCTCTTTATCTCTCCCCTGGCCAATTTTCCTTGCTTGCACCGCGGCGAGATGAATCAAGCTGCAGCACCCCTTGCCTCTGTCACTCATTTGGCCGCAGCGAGGCCTTCTTAGCCATGGCATAATCCCTGATGCAACAGCATCTCCCAAGTTTGGTCCCAAGCTCTTCAATTCTCTTCCTAGGGGCACTTTAGGACCACTCTCCCTCAATTTGTGAAACTCTAATGGTGTTTATCTATTTGATTTCCCTAGTTAATCTATCCTTATCCACCTCAAGATTTAAAGTATTGGTTTCTACTCACCCAGCTATCACGCATCAGCAAAACCATAATTTAATGACAACAAATGTATTCTAGCCACAAGGTGCATGGGACCAATGCTTAATGTCCATACAAGATCAAGTCACTTATTCATTGTTAGCCAGTTACAACTATAATGTTCAATTCCATGATAATTAAATTACATATACAGTCCATATACTTGGTAATTCATGATGCAATGCAGCAATGATACAAAATTAGTAATCTAGTTAGAATACAATCTGACAAGGCTCCCAAACTTATGTGCTACCAAGCCATTTAATAAGCTCCCATTAATTTTTTCCTTGCCCCTAAAAGGTCTGGTCCCTGAAAATGTTAGCCCACAACGAGATGAGATATACAATCTCAGTAACAAAAGGCAATTTCTATATATATGTACAAGTTAATCAATATAATGTAATTTCATGTCATCAAGACCAGAATCATTAATTCAATTTGCAAATGAACTAGTTGAAGTACCAATGACTACTGTCCCATACTAGTAATCACACGCAACATGTTAATGGCTAATAACACTGGGAGAGGTCTGTCCACGGCACCTACTCTATAATGAGCACAACCAGGACTTAGTGCATCTGAGGTCTAATCACAACTCGGTGCCCGATCGAAGCACATGCATGGGTGGCAGCCACACCACAGCTCCACCATGGACTTACAAGGTCTAAACACAATAACAATTCCAATAATCAACCAATCATTTGACATTTTAAAATCATACATGTGTAACAAATATCAGATTAAGATGAACATATACATAGAACTAGCAAATTAACCCCGGTAACCTCAATGAAGCCAATTACTCTTCCTCTAGCTACCATAAAAATCCAAATGCACATCAAGCCTATAACAACTATAATTATCATTATTTCTAGCAACAAATCTGATAGCCAAAAAGTTGAACTGCTAATAACTACCTAAAGGTTACTCACCTAATTACTAATGGATTTTAATTTTGGGTTCCAACTTTCTCACACTAAAAACCGCCATAGTTCACTCTAATTTCTGGGTAATTTTGCATGAAACCAAAGCCCATATCATAGGTCAACTATAGAAGTCTTAAACTAACAGAAAATGCATCAAAAGGGAAAAAAGATACTCACTTAACAACACTCATAGCCTTAACCTTTGAAAATCCACCATGGAAGCACCAAATAATAAGTTTCAATTTTGGGTGGAAGATAAAAATGCTCCAAATAAAAGACCAATTAGGCCAAATCAAAAAGAAAAAAGAGAGGATTAAGTTATATGAAGGTTACCTTAGCTGAATCTTGCTCTACATGGGAGAAATGGAGCCAAAATAGTGATGAAAATCCTAGCCTCTCCTCAAGGTGCGAAAATAGGTTTCTCACTTTTGCAGAACCAAGTGTTTTGCTTTTCCAAATAGGTGTGGTTGTTGAACCTTTAAGGTTTTTAATGAGAAATAGGCTGACCCATCAGCTTAAGGTCCAATTGGGCTCATTTCTAGGGGTTGGGCTATGGTTTAATGAATGGACTGTAGAAAATTTAGAGCTAAAAGTGGAATATGATAACCCAATGGCCCAATTCCTTGTGAGTTGAGATTTTTGTGCTTGTTGGGCCTTAGTTCATAAGTTAGGCTACAGAAATTTGATATGGTCAAGCCAAGTTCTATGAGTCAATCCAATTTGGGTCTGCATTATGTATGTTGGGCCAACTATAAGGGCTTATATAAATTGGATCTTAGGCCTCTATTTCACTAAGTCAGATTGGGCCATTGCTAGGTGATATCTCTTGGCCCAAGTCTCATGATAAGAAGTTGGACTTGCACCTAAACTCATTAGGCCTCTATAAATCCTTATCTATGGTTTACTCAAATAAATTTTGGGCCCAAATTCAGCTTTAATCCAATTGAAATCTTAAATCCATATTAATAACTTATTTCTCTATAAATTCTCATTCACATAATTTACTCAATTATTCCATAATAATAATAATTAATTAGTGCAAATTCATGATTAACACCTTAATTAATTTTGGGGTGTTACAAGAATCAGCCTTAGTATCACATATGAGTAGGCTAGTATTTTGGAACCTTGCAAAAATAAATGTAAATGATGACTATAATGTAATTCAATCTCTTTTGTGTAGTAAGTATGCACCATGACTTACCAAGTATAGGATTCTATACACCTTATACTTATAGGATAAATATTTCCCTTAGGATGTTTGTTTTGATTCTTTTGTATATGGTTCTTTATTATGGATAGGAATCTTCACCTAACATTGAATATAATTGTGTTTAGCTTCATAAGACTGCCTTTCTTTTAGTAGGTGTACATTTGCTTACAATGGAGTTATATGTCCTTTTATTTTATCTTAGTAATTTTAAATAAATGGTTATGATTTGTAAGTTGTAGCATGATTTGATTGGTGGCTACTAGAATGGACTATAGGAACTCATTGGGTTATATTTTGATTCTTTTGGTTTTTGGTCTTGATAACCCTTATTTAGGCAAGACTCAGCCATTTGGAGTTTGCTCATATAGGTAGGATTAGGTTTGGAAAGGGTTAGATTAAGTTAGGAACCTTTGGAAGTCATCTTGTGCATTTTAGGGCTTTTGTGGAAATTGATGCAATTTGGTGGCTTTATAGTCAATAAATGGTAATGGAAAGTTTTAATACAATCTTAGAATGCTTAGAAATGCTTGTGCATGATTTTAGAATGTTTGCATAGCTAGGGAGTATGCTTATTTTTGAAAACCTAATGTTTTGCCTATTTTTTGAATTCTGTTTGTTAGATTTAGTATGATTAGTCAACAATCTAGGGGCAACTAGTATACTAGGTGGGTTCTAGGTGTAAGAGTTGCAGTCGTGGTTAGTTGACTATCAAATATGTGCCAGTTGACCAGTAGCTAACAACAATCGATTGGGTACTATCCAGAATCAATTGTCATCTCTATAAAGATCAATCGAACAAAAATGAAGCAATTGACCAGGTTTAGTTAACCAATTGACCACTTCTCTAAGGTAGTCGATTGATCATTGCAGGAACAATCTCTTCTTCCTTGGGTAAAATATCAAGTTTCTAAGAACTTTATGGGAGATTTTAGGTGTTTCTATTGATTTTACTATATGACTAATAATCTATCTATTTCTAGAAGTTGGTAGCAGGTTTGTAAATTGGTTATTAGTCCAATTTAAACCAATAAATATAATGATTTCATTTGGTTCAAATTTTTAAGTTATTCTAATTTAAAGAAATGGTCTTAGTCTTATTTGCTTCACCTAGGTGTAGTGCAAGGTGTAATACCATTTCAAGACTATACTTAATATACATCACAATTGGCATAAAAACATTCATTTTGATGAAATTAATACTTTTAGTAGCGGAAATAATCGTTATCAAAAGCCAAATTAATGCATTTTTGGTTAAATGGACCATGTGGGTTTACCAAAGCCATATTCCATCCACAACATACTTATTCAACCAGAAACATCACACTTTGAATCATGTATTTTGGGTTTAAGGCATACAACCCTATTTGATAATCACACTTGCATTTTTCCACATGTTCCATATTTTGATGTAAATTTTGAAAATTTATAACTAATTTTAGAAAATTCTAAATCATGAAAATTATATCTTTTTGGAAAGCTTAGGATGTCATTTAACTACTATAAAACTTTCAAATCAAAACAATCTCATTTGGCCCACAAAATGCTAATGGAATATTAACTGGGCTTTAGACATGTTTTATAGTAAACCAGAAACTTCAAACATTCATATCTCACCCTACAGAGAACAAATTGGGTGCTCTCAGTGGCTATGGAAAGCTTGTGATATCAACTATATACCTATAAAATTTCATAAGCATTGCATATCAAAAACCAAACTAATCATATGTACAGTAACAATGATAATTTTTATATAATTTGGCCAACTTTAAAAAATTATAATAAATTTCTTAGAACTTCAAAAATTCTATTATTTAGCTTTATGAAAAGCTCTAGATGAGACTAGATGCCTACCAAATTTCATGCCAAAATTCATCCATTTGGTCTAGTTTTGGTTCAGAGCAAGAATACTGTGCAAAATGGGGTCAAAATGGCATCAAATGGTACCAAATGGCTTTCTATATGAACCATGAACATTTGAGTATGTCTAAAACCTTAAACACAGCATATAGAAGCATCACATAAACATGTTTTCAAGATTTAAACATAAACATGTTTTCAAGATTACATAAACATACCAAGATCAAAATCAAGATTTAGGGATTTTTAGTTTAGTTTCATCCTATTATTTGGCATTTTTGGATTAGCCTCACCACTTTTTAGGGACTTTTGACTTACCCTTACTCATTCTTGAGACTTTTGGCCTTGTCTCACCCATTCTTAGGAATTGTTGGCTTCACCTCGCTCAATTCAAGGGACTTTTGGCACAACCTTACCCATAAAGAGCAATCTCTCATTCAAAACACAATTCAAGAAGCATAATGGTACCAAAACATCAAACCAATAGCTATAGACATGTCTCATGATTCAAGCACACATACAAGTATTCAATAACAATCAAAGAACTAAGAAATGAATACAAGAAAGGATGGAGAGCTACCTTGGTCTAAGAAACATAACTTCTTCCTTGATTCTCTAGCTCCTTGGTTCGGCCTCACACATACACTTGGAGAAGGCTTGGTTTCCTTCTCCTTTACTGCCTCTTTGGTGCACCGTTTCTAACAAGTCTTGGTTCTATTTTTGACTAGAGGAAAGTCAGTTAAGGTGAGTGGAAGAAGGTGGGTCATGATTTATAAGAAGGGATGAGCTATTTTATAACATATTCAAAATTCCAACTATGTCCTCAAACTTTTCTTTCTTTGTTTGAACTCATTTCAATTCCTTTTTGAGAACTGCCTTTTCCATAATGAAATTTAGATTCTCTAATTCATAAAATACTTTTGGTTTCACCCAAATTGGATTTAAAACCTTACTGAACTATTCGGTTAAAATTTTGATCAATTGATAACCAAAATCACATACTAGAAGGATTTTAACTATTCTAGATGTTCTTATGATTTTTAGAGCTTCTAAGAATCTCAAAAAACTTAATTTTCCCATTTAAAGATCCTTTCTTTGAGTTTTCAAAATTACAAAAATGCCACTAGCCTTCAAAACTCTCCATTTGGTCGTTTTGGCTCCAATTTCGGACTAACCTTAGGTTTTAATCCACATTTTAAGATGTTCTAATTAACATCCTAATTCCATTTAAACTTAATTTTCCTTGATTTAGGGTGTTCTTATATCAATTTATAGAGTTTAGCTTGGTTTATGAATTATTGGCTATTACACAAGGCATTACAAAAAACACTAAAAAAAAGCTAGCTAATCCAATTATGGGATGTTTTTGTAGATAACATGTCCTATGCTTGGTTACCACAAATCCTACTAGACAAGGTGTAACATTCAGTATCATCAAATTGGATTAAACCCTAAGACTATGGTTAAGGCTTAGACGTGATGGCCAAGAGCTTAATTAGTATGAGAAAGAATGGCCATTGTTGGTTTAAAGTACAAAAGATGGCACTAGACTAGCTCGGAGTACATAAACGCAAAATAGTAATTTTGAGAAAAGTGTAGTGTCCATCATTTTAATTAAATTGGACCTTAATACAATGTGAGGTAAGACATGATAAGAGTATAATAGCAACTAAGATAACAAGAAAGGGGATTATGAGATCACTTATAGTGCAAAAATGGTGCTAGAGTGGTTATATGTGGTTAAACGATGAACTAATGACAAAATCATAGTTTTAAGCAAAATTTTAGAAAATCAATAAAAAGGTTTTAAATGTTAAAATTAAGCTTATTAGGGTCTTGAAAACCATAGAGATGGTTAGAAATGGTTAAAACCCTTGCGGCATACTAAACAAGATAGATAATATTGTGATCATAAGTGGAGTTATTTTTCACTGTTTTAAGCCACTAAGACCCCAAAAATAATGTTTTATCTAAAAGAGCACTCAAAATTGTGTAGGAGTAGTTAGATCCTAAAAAGCCCAAAAAATGAGCCAAAATAAAGTGAATTAGTACCTAGGGGCAAATTGGTCATTTAGAAAAATTATGAAAGAGGCTTGTAAGAGAAGCCATATGGTCTTCATCTTCCTCATGCCATCTTAGAAGCTTGGTGTCATACCATATATTTTCTACCATTATACTCTCTCATTCAAGGTAGTTGTATATATATTTTCTCTAAAAATGTAAGGAAAAGTATGAAAATAATGCCATTTAGTTATGTTACATCGAGGTTCATATTATGTGGGCCCCAGGGATTTTTTCAACAATATTCTCTAGTCATTTATCACTTATACCAATGATTCATAACTCAAAACATCACACAATCCACGATTTCAAGCTCAAAACCCCAAATTTCCCCTTATTCTTCTTGGACAGCATGTGGCAGATTTCAGGGGAAACTTTGAAAAGTCATAACTAAATCTAAAAAAATTGAAATTAAGCAAACCATAGCTTGTTGGAAATATTTGGATGTTAAATTTTCACTAAAAATAATTCTTATCCAAGAAATCTCATTTGTGTCATGTTTGACAATAGAAAATGTGAGAAGGTTAGATTGCCCAAAATACTGATACAGCTTACTAATGTAAATTTTGAAAATTCATAATTAATTCTAAAAAAATATAATTCATGAAAACTATATCAATTTGGAAAGATAAAGATGTTAAATAGAGGGAAAAAATAGTTCTAGATCAATCCAAGAGCATTCAGATTCCAAAAATCGATGGAATAGTATTGAGTGTCTGGAGGTGCACTTAGAATAGAATAGAAAATTCAAAAATTCATATCTCCCTCTTTAGAAATCCAATTGAGGTGATTCTAATTGAAACAGGTCATTGAGAAGGTCTAGTTTTCCCTTATAAAATTTCATATCAATTGGACTTCATTTGGCCCATGAGTGACAGAGATTCATTTTGGACCAAATGAATAATAATATTAGCAAATTTTGGTTTTTTAGCCAACTTAAAAAATTCGCCAAAAATTCCACAAACCTCCAAATAATACCCAATTTAGCTTCCAAAAAAGATTTTAACAAGATATAGATGCATGCCAAATCTCAGACTAATAAGAGCTAATTTGGACAAAAAGTGATATAGCTCCACAAAATGGTCATTTTTGCCTCTTACAAGATGTCAACTTCGTCCAAATGACTTCTTTAATGGTTTGGCACCTCTTAAGCAAGTTTAAAAGTATAAATATGACTTGCATAAATTGCTCAAGTGATCCCAAACACCATGCATCTCAAATTGACCATCCAACATCGATTAATACATAGTTACATATAAGCCATCCAAGAGCCAAATTTCATAATTCTATTGATTTAGTGCCACATAAGGTCTACACAATATTTATACATCATTTTGCATTTACTCATAGTCTTACATCTCAAAAATAATATGTACAAGATCACTTTGACATTTAGATACAAGGAAAGCTACAAAATGTTCAAAGTATGGCATCCTAATTTCCTTGGCTTGGATTTCTTATTTCTTGAGAGCCACCTAGAGCCATAGAAATAAAGGAGGGAAGGGGAGTGAGATTTGTGACAACCCTACCTTTTACTCAATGTAATTATAGTTAAATACAAGATTATTAATTAATGATCAAGGTTTGAGTGGTTACAATCTATCACATTGTGAAAATATGGGAAAAATTTAAACCTTGATGTTAGGGTCATCACCATACCACCACACAAAACAAAATTTTGCATAAAAGAAATCCTACTCCCATAAGGGGTTTATGATTCAACCGTCCATCAATTTCAATACCCAATAACCTCCCACAAGTGTTCCTATATCATCTCTTACCATTACCGTTGCAGAAATTGGGGTTTTTAGGTTAAAAAAGAGTAGGTTGAGGACTTGCGCTGCGGCCTATACCTTCCCCGCCGCAGCTAAGTTGATCTATAGAATCATTGGACAAATTTCACAAATCTCATCGTGGCAATAGCCGTGGCGAGTTGGACCTTCGCCGCGGCCAACCTACATGGTGCCGCGGTGGAAATGCTTCCTGGATATCCCATTCTCCACCTTCACGATTCTCACCTCGGCGTAATATATTTACACCGCGGTGAGTTTTGCTTCTGTCCAACCCTTATTTTATTTCCTCGACTCATGCCGCGGTAGGACATAATGTGCCACAGCGAGTTGTAGTTCTGTTACCCTCCTAGGCGATTTTTTCTACTTTGCGCTGCAGTGAGATTTATCAGGCCGCGGCACTCCTCGCCACTGTCACTCCCCAGGTCAGTTTTCCACCCTTGCGCCGCAGCGGGATTGGTTATGCTGTGGCGCCCTTCGGCTCTGTCTCTCATTTGGCCATGGCGAAGCTTTCTTAGTCGCGGCGAGAATCCCTCATGTAACTACATTACCCAAATTTCGCCCCCTACACTCCAAATCTCATCTTAGAAACACTCCAGGCCCTTTATTTTATGTGATTCTAATGGTGTTTATCTACCCTATTTACCCATCAATCCGTCCATTATCCTTGCAAAACTTAAATACTACTTCCTACTTACCCAACTAGCTCATATCAGCAAATTCATGAATATATGACAACAAGAACACATGCATTAGCAGCATTTGGCATCCCATGCACATTCCATAAAGATTCCATTCAACAATAGCTTATGTCCACATCCAAGGCATCATATGACTACAATTTCCATATAGTAATCCATATCACAATTTCAACAAAACTACATATATGATACTATAAGTTCATACATTAATATTCAACTATATTGAGACTTAAATCCTTAACGGTTACATTTCAATCAAACAAAATATGAACGCCTTGATGCAATAACACCAAGTAATATGAACCAGACTCATGTAAGGAAGGATGCTCGTGTGGAAAAAGACTTGATAATAGATGGCCCAATGACAAGAGGAAGAGTTAAGCGTCTACAAAGAGCAATTGGGCTTCAATTTGCTGAATTAGAAGCCCATAATGTTAGTGCATGCATTGAGGAAGCAAATAGAGCATTAATCATGCTTATTCAAGCCCAAGTTGATGCTTAAAGAGCCCATTAAAGCTAGAGGACGTGAATAGTATTTCAAATACAAGATGTCCAGCCCATTAATATTAATTAGTTTTGACTAGGACTCTAGTTTAGACTAGAACTCTTTTTGAATTTCGTTTTTTATTATTATATTATTTTTTTTGGACTTGGTCAAGGAGCTTATCTAGGAGATTAAGTTAAAATTAATATCTTAATCTTATTCCTTGATTTTAGGGATTGTTTAAAATATTTCTAATTAGATTTTAAGAGTTTTAGTTTAAGTAGGATTTTAAGTCTTTTAGAAACTTTGCCTATAAAAGGCTCCCTATTGTACTCTATTTTGAATCATGAATGAATGAACTTGAGTATTATTCAATACTTTGAGAGGCTTTTGCTTCTTTGTGTTCTCTGAAAATTCACGTGACTTATCAAAGGATTGGTCTTCCTTTGTGGCGTCTTAAGGCTAGGGTTCTAAGAGACAAGTTCTCTTAGGGTCTTTCCTTTGACCAACAGTCTTGTTTCTAGCCGATCCCGGGCATAGTTTCGAATTGTTGAAGGTTCTCTAGGGCATGTTCCTAGTGGGTCTCGCATCATTTGGTATCAGAGCTTTGGTTCGCTAGTACAAGGTATATTTTTGTGTTTTTCCTACCGTTGTTCTTTCACACCTTTTCTCCTTCCATTAGTGTTATCTTCTCATCTTCATCTTTGTCTTCTATCTTCTTCCTTCTTCCATTGTTGCGTGCCTCTATACTCATTCAAAAAAAAAAAAAAAGGGAGAGTGCGATACTCCAAAAAAAAAAATTCAAAAAAAAAAGTGAAAAAAAAAAGAGAAAAAAAAAAAAGAGAAATTCGAAAAAAAAAAGTGAAAAAAAAAGAGAAATTCGAAAAAAAAAAGTGAAAAAAAGAGAAATTCGAAAAAAAAAAAAAAAGTGAAAAAAAAAAAAGTTGCAAGTTGTGGAGTTAGTTTCCTAATTGGAGACAATTTCCTAATTAGAGTTAGTTTCCTAGTTGGAATTAATTTCCTAATTGGACTCAATTTTCTAATTGCACTTAGTTTTCTAATTTTTATATTTTCTTAAAGTTGGTTTCCTAATTTCCCAAGTAGTTTCCTATTTTTAAAGTTTCTTATTTTCAGATTTTCTCCTTTTCTTCTCCTTCCTTCCAAGCCATCCCAACCTCCTCTCCCCCCTTGTTTTCCTTTCCTCTTTAGCTTTTTTTTGTTATACACCTCTTTTTCTCCTTTGTTTGATTCTTTGGGAATTTGCATTTTAGAATTTTAGTTTTTTGATTGCCACTACTCTGATCTTTTCTTTTGATTTGCTTGTGACTTGCTTAGAACACTTGTAAGAAGCAAATTGTTGAGTGGTAAAAGGCAAGAGTGCAATTAACATTAAAGAAAAAGCCAAAAAGAGTTAAACACGAGCGAACTTATCATCTTTTGAGTGTAAACACGTGAGCTAGTGAGTTGCGAGGTCCTATATCTTTCTTTGCTTGTGTTTTTGTACAAACTAATATTTCAGGATGTCTGGAGAATCTGAGCATAGTGACTTTGACATGAAAGTCTGGGTTAAGGCTGTTCAAAGTACTCTTGAGAAACTAAGTGCCAGATTAGATGATGTGGAGTCTTCTTCCAATAAGAGGACCCATAGAAGGCGAGCTCAAGTGGAGCTTGATGATGATGCTGAGTCTGACTTTGGGGAGTCCCATACTCAGAGAGGTAGACAATCATCATCCAATAAGGATGGTGGTATCGGAAATATCAAGATGAAGATTCCATCATTCCCTGGGAAAAATGACCCAGACCAGTACTTAGATTGGGAAAGAAAAGTGGAGCATGTATTCGAGTGCCATTCTTACACTGAGGCGAAGAAAGTAAAACTTGCTGCAGTAGAGTTTACTGATTATGCTAGCATCTGGTGGGATCAACTCTTACTCACCAGAAGACGTACCGGTGAAGGTCCAATTCGTGATTGGCAAGAGATGAAAATTATCATGCGCAAACGGTTTATCCCTAGTTACTATTATAGGGAATTGCATAAGAGGCTCCAAAAGCTGAAGCAAGGTTCTATGAGTGTGGAAGATTACTATCAAGAAATGGAGATTGCCATGATTAAGGCAAATGTGGAGGAAGACCGTGAAGCAACCATGGCCCGATTCATTGAGGGCTTAAATCCTGATATAGCTGCCCAAGTTGATTTATACAATTACCTAGATATGGAGGAGCTCTTGCATAGAGCTATCAAGGTGGAAAAGCAGCTAAGGGCTCGACAAAAGCTGAAAGTGACATCTAACTCGAGTTCTTGGAGGGATTCCAAAGTCCCCTTCAAACCAAAGACTGATTTCAAGTCTAAAGAGGAAAGTAAGGTAAAACCCTTTCAGGTTAAGGGTAAAACTGAGTCAAAACCCTTCTCATCTTCTAATCCTACTACTTCCTCCTCTAAGCTTAGATGCTTTAAATGTAATGGTTTCGGTCACATTGCTTCACAATGTCCGAACAAACGAACTATGATTGTTCTTGAGAATGGTGATGTGACTAGTGCTAGTAGTGAGTCTGAGGAGGATGAGATGCCACCCCTGACTGATGACTCAGATTTAGAGTTAACGGAAGCTGTAAATGGTGAAGCCCTTGTGGCTAGGCGTGCTCTCAATATTCAACCTAAAGAAGATCTTGAGGTAGAGCAGCGTGAGCATATTTTCCATACTTGATGTTTCATCCACAAGAAGGTATGTAGTTTGATTATTGATGGTGGTAGCTGCACAAATGTAGCTAGTACTTTACTTGTGGAAAAGCTGAACTTACCTACTTTGAGGCACCCTACCCCTTATAAATTACAATGGCTTAACGATAGTGGGGAGGTAAAGGTAACAAAACAGGTGCTCATCTCTTTTTCTATTGGTAATTATCATGATGAGATTCTTTGTGATGTAGCACCCATGTATGCTGGTCACTTGTTACTTGGTAGGCCATGGCAGTTTGACCGAAAGGTAAAACATGATGGATATAAAAATTATTATTCTTTTGTTTTTAATGGTAAGACCATTGTGTTGACCCCTCTTCGTCCTGTTCAAGCATATGAGGATCAGTTAAAAATTGAAAGAGAGTGTAAAAAGAGAGAGCAAGAAAAGAAAAGTAAAGTGAGTGTGAGTGTTGAGAATGAGAAGAAGCAGGAGAAAGGAGAGCTGAGTAGAAAGGAAAAGAAAATTAGAGAAAAACATGAGGAAAAGAAAGTGAGTTTATTTTCGGGTAAAAGTGAGATTAAGAGAGCTCTTATTTGTGAAAATGCCTTCTTATTACTTTATAAAGATGTTTATCTTACTATCGATGATCTTGATCACTCTTTGCCTGCTAGTGTTACATCTTTATTACAGGAATTTTGTGACTTGTTCCCAGAGGAAATACCTGATGGATTGCCCCCGCTAAGAGGCATTGAGCATCGGATAGACTTTATCCCAGGGGCATCTATTCCCAATAGACCTGCTTATCGAGCAAATCCAGACGAGACTAAGGAAATACAACATCAAGTGGAAGAGCTCATGAAGAAAGGCTTTGTTCGTGAAAGTCTAAGTCCGTGTGCTGTCCCAGTGATTCTTGTACCCAAAAAGGATGGCAAGTGGCGAATGTGTGTAGATTGTCGTGCCATCAACAAAATAACGGTAAAATATCGCTATCCTATCCCTAGGTTAGATGATATGCTTGATGAGTTGCATGGTGCATGTGTTTTCTCTAAAGTTGATCTTAGAAGTGGTTACCATCAGATTAGAATGAAAGAAGGTGATGAATGGAAAACTGCTTTTAAGACCAAGTTTGGATTATATGAATGGTTAGTTATGCCATTTGGCTTGACTAACGCACCTAGCACTTTCATGAGTTTAATGAACCATGTCTTTAGACCTTTCATTGGAAGATTTGTTGTGGTTTACTTTGATGATATTTTGATCTACTCTAAGAGTCTAGAAGAACATGTGAATCATTTGCATGATGTGTTTGTTGTGCTTAGGGAGAATAAACTTTTTGCCAATTTAGAGAAGTGCTCTTTTTGTTTGGATTCTGTGGTTTTTCTTGGATTTGTTGTAGGAGCTCGTGGCATACAAGTGGACGAGGAAAAGGTCAAAGCAATCCGAGAGTGGCCAACTCCAAAGAATGCGAGTGAAGTAAGAAGTTTCCATGGATTGGCAAGCTTCTATAGGCGATTCGTGAAGGACTTCTCTACTCTTGCTGCCCCTTTAAATGATTTGGTAAGAAAGAATGTGATATTCAAGTGGGGTGAAGCACAAGAGCGTGCTTTTAACATACTGAAGGAAAAACTAACTAATGCCCCTGTACTTGTGTTGCCTGATTTTACTAAAGTTTTTGAAATTGAGTGTGACGCTTCTGGTATAGGCATAGGTGGTGTGTTGATGCAGGATTCTAAACCTATTGCATATTTCAGTGAGAAATTGAGTGGTCCTGCTTTAAATTATTCCACATATGATAAAGAGTTGTATGCCTTGAAACGAACTTTAGAAACTTGGCAACATTATTTGTGGCCTAAAGAATTTATTATTCATTCTGATCATCAAAGTCTTAAGTTTCTTAAGTCTCAAGGTAAATTGAACAAAAGGCATGCAAGTTGGCTTGAATTTATTGAAACCTTTCCTTATGTGATTAAGCATAAGAAGGGAAAGGAAAATGTTGTAGCTGATGCATTGTCTAGGCGTTACACTTTGATTACTTCCATGCATGCTAGATTGATAGGTTTTGAGATGATAAAAGGCATGTATGAATCTGATTTTGATTTTGCTGATATTTGGAAATCTTGTGAATTGCATGGTGCTAATAACTATTATAGGTTTGATGGATTCCTTTTCAAAAAGAACATGTTATGCATTCCTATATGTTCCATTCGTGAGCTTCTTGTTAAGGAAACTCATGGTGGAGGATTGATGGGCCATTTTGGTGTAGAAAAGACTTTGGCTCTTTTGAATGAGCATTTTTATTGGCCTAGCATGAGAAAAGATGTGGTTGCTGTTTGTTCTAGATGTATTACTTGTAAGCATGCTAAGTCTAGAATTCAATCACATGGCTTGTATTCTCCTTTACCAGTTCCCTCTCACCCATGGACTGATATTTCTATGGACTTTGTTTTGGGTTTGCCTAAATCTCCCACTGGAAAAGATAGTGTCTTTGTTGTTGTGGATAGATTTAGTAAAATGGCTCATTTTATTGCTTGTTCCAAAACTAATGATGCTATGTATGTGGCAGAATTATTTTTCAAGGAGATTGTTAGGTTGCATGGTGTGCCAAAAACTATTGTTAGTGATAGAGATGTAAAATTCTTGAGTTATTTCTGGAAAACATTGTGGAATAAACTTGGCACTAAGCTTTTATTTTCTACTACAGCGCATCCACAAACTGACGGGCAGACCGAGGTTGTTAATAGAACCCTCTCTACTTTATTAAGAGCTATCATTCAAAAGAATCTTAAGAATTGGGAGAAGTGTTTGCCCCATGTCGAATTTGCTTATAATCGTGCTATTCATTCTGCAACAAAATTCTCTCCTTTT
The DNA here is from genome assembly GCA_026724425.1 of Erythrophleum ivorense. NCBI lineage: Eukaryota > Viridiplantae > Streptophyta > Magnoliopsida > Fabales > Fabaceae > Erythrophleum > Erythrophleum ivorense. Next base: position 19,524,455 of record JAIUCV010000004.1, on the reverse strand, counting down.
GAAATTGTTTATGGCTTTAATCCTCTAACCCCGTTAGATTTGCTTCCTTTACCTTCACATGAGTTTACTAACCTTGATGGTGCTAGGAAGGCAAAGTTTGTACAGGATTTGCATGAGAAGGTGAAAGCCAATATTGAAAGAAAGAATGAGCAAATTGCCAACCAAGTTAACAAGGGTAGAAGGCGTGTAGTATTTGAACCCGGCGATTGGGTGTGGGTTCACTTGCGAAAAGAACGTTTCCCGGAGAAAAGGAAGTCAAAACTCCAACCTAGAGGAGATGGTCCCTTTCAAGTTCTTGAAAGGATTAATGATAATGCTTATAAAATTGACTTACGTAGTTCTTATGGAAATATTAGTGCTACTTTTAATGTAACTGATCTCTCTTCCTTTGATATTGCAGATTCGAGGACGAATCCTTTTCAAGAGGGGGGGAATGATGCAATAACACCAAGTAATATGAACCAGACTCATGTAAGGAAGGATGCTCGTGTGGAAAAAGACTTGATAATAGATGGCCCAATGACAAGAGGAAGAGTTAAGCGTCTACAAAGAGCAATTGGGCTTCAATTTGCTGAATTAGAAGCCCATAATGTTAGTGCATGCATTGAGGAAGCAAATAGAGCATTAATCATGCTTATTCAAGCCCAAGTTGATGCTTAAAGAGCCCATTAAAGCTAGAGGACGTGAATAGTATTTCAAATACAAGATGTCCAGCCCATTAATATTAATTAGTTTTGACTAGGACTCTAGTTTAGACTAGAACTCTTTTTGAATTTCGTTTTTTATTATTATATTATTTTTTTTGGACTTGGTCAAGGAGCTTATCTAGGAGATTAAGTTAAAATTAATATCTTAATCTTATTCCTTGATTTTAGGGATTGTTTAAAATATTTCTAATTAGATTTTAAGAGTTTTAGTTTAAGTAGGATTTTAAGTCTTTTAGAAACTTTGCCTATAAAAGGCTCCCTATTGTACTCTATTTTGAATCATGAATGAATGAACTTGAGTATTATTCAATACTTTGAGAGGCTTTTGCTTCTTTGTGTTCTCTGAAAATTCACGTGACTTATCAAAGGATTGGTCTTCCTTTGTGGCGTCTTAAGGCTAGGGTTCTAAGAGACAAGTTCTCTTAGGGTCTTTCCTTTGACCAACAGTCTTGTTTCTAGCCGATCCCGGGCATAGTTTCGAATTGTTGAAGGTTCTCTAGGGCATGTTCCTAGTGGGTCTCGCATCACGCCTACACTTGGCAACATGAATACATGATGATGTTATGTAAACTAATAACAAAATTTGATTGACCTTAATCTACTCAGACCAAGTGTAGCTCCCCACACCCGGCCTCAACTCATGGATGTTCATCCACTTGCTTACCCTTAACCTTACCCGAGGAACCTTCACCTGAAATATTAATCCCGTAAAACGGGGTGAGATATAAATCTCAGTAACCAAGGTAATTCTATCATATATCCAGTTTAATTAGCATATAAGCATGAATCAAAATCAACATCAGAATCATATCCATCATATCAGCAAATGAATCAATTAAGCTATCATGATTACTATCCCATACTAGCAATCATATTATCATATGTTAAAGGCCATTAACACCAGGAGAGGCCTATCCACGGCACCTACTCCCTATTGAGCACAACCAGGGCTTAGTGCATCTGGGTTTGATCATAACCCGGTGCTCGATCGAAGCACATGCATGGGTGGCAGCCGCACCATAGCTCCACCATAGACTCACAAGGTCCAATCATAATTCAACAAATAGTCAACCAATTCATTCAACATTTCAAATCATTCATATACAGCAACATATGAAATTAAATCAAATATATACATGGAATTATTATAAACCCGGTTATCTCACTTGTACACACTTGCAACAGTCACTAATGGTGCAGAAATTCTCTTATAACCATAGCATCATAGAATTACTACTCTAATTCATCATTAACAGTTACAATTAGTACCCAAAGAATTTAAAATGCTAATGACTACCTAAGAATCATTGACCCAGCCACTACAAGTCCTAATTTCATATTAGAGTGTCCTTCACCAGAAAACTCAATATTCTACCCATAATCCTAAGCAAATTCGTACAAAATTAATACCCATTTTATAAATCAGCTATGGGGGTCTCAAATTAACAAATGAAGCATCAAAATGGAGGGTTTAAAATCACCTAATATCAGCCTTAACCTCAACCTATGAATTTCACCAAGAGAATCCCCAAACACCCACATTTCAGATTTTGGGTAGGATGAAAATGCTCCAAATGAAAAACTAATTAGGCCAAATTAAAGAAAAAGATGAGGGGATTAAGTTGTATAATTATTACCTTGGCTAAATCTTGCTCTAAATGTGAGAAAATGCAGAATTCTTGCCCCCAACCCTAGCCTCCTTCTCAACCTCCGAATTTTGCTTCTTGAGTTTTATGTTTCAGCAAGTGTGAGGAAGAGGCTGATGTATTAGGGTTTTAGGTGGGCTTAAGTTGGGCCAAAGATGGGTCATGGGTTGCTCCAAGGTCCAACTTCATTTAGGCTTCAGATTTTAGCTTATTGGGCCAGTTTTAAAGTGTTGGGCTGCAAAATTTTGTTAGGCCAGTTCTTATACATTGGGTTGCTGAAGTTTAATTAAGTTTGGGCCAAGTTTGAAGAGCTCAAGAATGTGGGTCTGCACAAGGGTTATTGGGCCACTTAGAAGAGTCTATACAAGGTAGATTTTGGGCCTCCATCACACTAAATTGGGTTGGGTCTACACCTAACCCATTGGGCCTCCATTAGCCTATTCTCATGATTTATTAGTTTAAGCCTAGATAAGATTTCTATCTCAATTAAATCTCAACCCATATTAATTAATCCTAATTAACCTAATCTATGATTAACACCTTAATTAATTATGGGGTGTTACAAGATTCATAGAATCTTAATAGCTCACACACCCATTCACACACACATTCAAGGCATAATGCATCAAAGGCACACTTTTGGAATATGTCTCAACATAAACATGCAAGAACACATGCTTTCATGCCACTAATTCATTTTCAATTCAAGAACATGCTCTAGGGACTTTTGGTTTTGCCTCACCCCAATTCTAGGACTTTTAGATTTGTCTCACCCTTGGCCTAGGGACTTTTTGTGACGACCCTAACTTCTAATTATTTTAATTAAGGTTAAGCACGTGATTAATAACCATAAAGCAGGATTACATGGCGTTAAGACTAATTACATTATGGAAATATGGGAAAATTTGAACTTTAAGATTATTAGAGTCATCAACCACATAATTACAAACACTTACGTACCTCAGGGGGAAACAAACATTCATTTATGAGCCTTGATTCTACTACTTAACATTTCCAATTCACATTAATATTCTATTAATATTTCTAAATTATCCCTTGAGATTACCATATGAAAAACCAAAATTTCCTAGTCAATATAAGGGTTTTAGGACATTCGCCGTGGCCAATTCCTCTTGGCTTCACCTATTGCATCATTACTAGTTGGACCTTTGCCGCGGCCAACCTACATGGCGCCGCGGGCAAGAAGCCTCCTGGAACCTCCCTCGCTCGCCTCTCGTTATTGGCTGTGGCCAATACCTCCTTTCGCTGCGGCCAATTCCTCTCTGGAATGCCTGGCTCATTTTCACAAAAGTTCACCGCGGCCAATTCCCCACTTCACTGTGGCCAATTCCCCTCTGGACGACTCCCAGTTTAGCCTCTCACATTTTGCCGCGGCCAATTCCACATTCGCCACGGCAAATTGCTCTCTGGTACTCTCCTTAGGCAACTTCGCCACTATTGGCTGTAGCTAACAACATTTTGGCCATGGCCAAATGCCTTTTGATCCTACTACTCTTAAAACCTTGCCTCATACTCTCCACTCTCCCTCCAATAACTCCCTAGGGTCACTCTCCCTTAAATTTTAAAACTCTAATGGGGTTTATGCGCCTTATTTACCCAGCTATTCTACCGTCACTAATTCAAAACTTAAGTATGAGTTCCTATTCCTCCAACTACCATATGTCAGCAATTTCACAGATTTATATTAGCAAAAATTACATAAGCTTCCGACAATTAACATTCAAGCATACATTCCGTTAAGGTTCCATACATCACTAATTCAAATTAACAATCTAATATATCATAGGATTTCATTACTCAAATAGTCAATATATCATAGGTTCACTAGCCAAAATGAGTGTCAAGGTCCATGCATCCATCAATAGCTAATGTAAGGCCTATTTCTCATTAGTTACATTCCATGTTATCAAAATACAATCTCCTACACTTGGCAATACAGATACATGATGATGCTATACAAAGGTTAACAAAAATTAGCATCTATTCTATTCTACTCAGACCAAGTGTAGCTCCTTACACCAGGCCTCAGCTCATGGATGTTCATCCACTTGCTTGCCCTTATCCTTACCCGAAGAACCTTCACCTGAAATGTTTAATCCTATAAAATGGGGTGAGATACAAATCTCAGTAACCAAGACAATTTCATTATATATTCCAGTTTAATTAGCATGCATGCATAATTTTACATAAGCATTAGCAAATTACCAATCATATCAGTAAATGAAACAATTAGGCTATCATAATTACTATCCCATACTAGCAATCATATTTTCACCTGTTAAAGGCCATTAACACTAGGAGAGGCTCATCCACGACACCTACTCCTCATTGAGCACAACCAGGACTCAGTGCATCTGGGGTTTGATCATAACCCGGTGCCTGATCGAAGCACATGCACGGGTAGTAGCCGCACCATAGCTCCACCATGGACTCACAAGGTCCAATCACAATATAATAATAGCCAACCAATTTATTCAACATTTCAAATCATTCATGCACCGCAAAATATGAAATTAAAGCAGTTATATGTATGGAATTAATATAAACCCAGTTACCTCACTTGTAGACAATTGCAACAGCCACCAATGGTACCAAAATCTCCCTATAATCATAACATCAGATAATTACTACTCTAATTCATCATTAATAGTTGCAATAAGTACTCAAAGAATTTAAAATGCTAATGACTACCTAGGAATCACTTACTCAGCCACTACAAGTCCCAAATTCGGATTGATGTGTTCTCTACCAGAAACCTCAATATTTCATCCAAAATCCTAAGCAAATTCGTACAAAATTAATACCCATACTATAATCAAGTCATTAGGGTATCAAATTAGCAGAATTATCTCAAAGTGAAGAGTTCATACCTATCTAATGACAGCCCTAGCCTCAACCTACGAATTTTCACCATGGAACATCACATAGCAAGTTTCAGATTTTGGGTGTAAGTGAAAATGCTCCAAATGAAAAACTAATTTGGCCAAATTAAAGAGGAAGAGAAGAGGATTAAGATATATAACAAGTACCTTGGCTGATTTTGAGTTTAGAGGTGAGAAGTGGTGGATTTATGCCAAGAACCCTAGGGCCTCCTTTGGACCTCCGATTTTAAGATGTGTTTTTGTGTCTCAGCAAATGGGGAAAAGGTTGAGTATTTAGGGTTTTAGTTAGGTTTAAGTTAGGTCTAAGATGGGTCATGGGTTGCTCTAAGGTCCAAATTTATTTGGGCTTCAGATTTTAGCTTTGTTGGGCCAACTCTTATGCATTGGGCTGTTGAAATTCCATTAGGCCAGAACAAGTTTTAAGAGCTCAAAGGTTTTGGGTCTGCACAAGAATTATTAGGCCAATTATAAGAGCCTATACAAGGTGAATCTTGGGCCTTTATCACATTGAATTATATTGGGCTTGCACCTAGCTTATTGGGCCCCCACTAGCCTCTTATCATGATCTCTTACATTAACTTAGGCCTAGATGAAATTTCTCTCCCAATTAAATCTCAAACCCATATTAATAATTTATCTTTCCAAAATTTCCATTTACTTAACTTACCTGATTATTCCATATTAATTATTCCTAATTAACCTAATCCATAATTAACACCTTAATTTTTGGGGTGTTACACTTTTGACTTGGCCTCACCCATCCAAGAGACTTTTGGCCTTGTCTCACCCATACTATAAGATTTCTGGTATCTCCTTACCTTCATTAAGGGACTTTTGGTATTACCTCACCTTTATGAACCATTTTCCAACATTAAAGGCATTCAAGACAACACATTGCTACCAATGCAATCTTAAGATATCAAGTGGCATGTTCTCAAATCACAAGAGCACACACAAGCACATAATGACATACATATGCACAGAAGAATGCAAAGAGAATGAGGTGGAGAGCTACCTTAAATTTATGCAAGCTTAGCTTCACTTTATTCCTTCCCTTTTTTGGCCTCACAAGTGCACTTAGGTGAGTTAAGATCCTCTTAGCCTAAATATCATAATTAGCACACAATTATACACTTGAAGCAAGCTAAGATACCAAATTCGTTCTTAAACACACACTTGATTCCATGAGTGGCATAATGGTTCCATAAATGGCCTATTGAAGAAACCATCACAATTCAAGTTCTACAATCCATTCTCTTTTCATTTCTAGGCCTCTTGACCTCATTCAAGGTCCTTGAAGCCATCACACACTCACTTGCTTAAGCCTAGATATATGTTACTTCTTAAGACACCATTATGGACACCATTGTCCCATCTTCCAATCCATGACTCCTAAATTTTTCTCAATGGTTCATCCCATCTTCTAACATCACATGAAGTCCCAAACCAAGGCTAGAATAAATTAAAACATCCCCTAGCCTTATGCTCTTGCCTTAGCCGAACCATGCACACAAAAGGAGGTTCATGGAGTTTTTGATTTTTCCTTGATAAGAGACTTGGGAGGCTTTCTAAAGGCCTTAAGAGCTCATGGAACACTTAAATAGCCTAGGAAATTCATACACCAAATCAGATTCTAAAAACCCTAAAGAATCCTACACTTTCCTAACTTAATTTCCATAGGTTTTTCTTGCAAATTCTTGGCATATTCTGTAACGTCCAGTACGTTGTACAATCACTGGAACGGGCAGGTTTGAAAAGCAAGTCCCCTGAGATGAGTGATTCAAGGCCAAATAAAATTTGAATACAATTTTAAATAATAGAAAATGAGGATTTGGGCCTTGAGTAGCCTAGAAACTAGGTCGGAGTGATTCAAAAAATTTGCCGAAAGGCCAGTGGCATTTTCGTAAATAAGTATAATTTTAGAAAAACACATAGGAGGGCTTTTTAAATGAAAATTTTAAGTTGCTCAGGATTCTCAGAGGCCCCAAAAACTATGGGAAGCCCCGGGACCAGTAAAGCCCCTCCGATGTACTCTTTCCGATGTTAGTTGACCCGAACTTTGACCAGTTCGTTCGGGAAGGTTTTAGCTCCAATTTGATTGATTCAAAAGGCATTTTATTAAATTGGGAATCCAAATTTTATGATGGGAAAGACGGTTCTCAAAAAGGAGCTAAAACGAAGCCAAACTAGAAATGCCATTATGGAAGGGTAAAAATGGAAACAAAGTGCACAAGGAAGCTTCCAAACTCCCTTTTTAAGTCACGTTCAGCTCTCCCCCTCTCTAAATCGACTTTCTTCTGCCCAAATCTCAGAAATGGAGCTGCTATCTTAGGCGCACAAAGGGAGGAAATTTTAGAGGAAGAAAAGCCAAAGAAAGGGTGAGAAAGTGTAAGATTTTCATGCTCTTTCCTCTTGAAACTTCATCCTCCCCTTCTTGCTTCATCTTTCCATAGTTTTAATGTAATTTTTGGTACTGATTTGGGTCCAAATTAGAGGAGGGAAATTCAAAATTTAAGGAGGAGAAAGAGGGAAGAGGAAGGGCTCTTGAAGGAAGTTTGATTATAAGGTAGTTTCTCTCCCTTTGATGCTTCTTTTTCTCCTTCTCCTCTTCCATGGTAGGATGTCTCAAACAGAACCATGAAGAGGGAAGAGTTTCTATTTTATAATCCAAAAGAATCCATCAAACTAAGCCATGGGAAGATGGATTATACCAAAGAAATGCATGAAAAACTAGTAAAACTTAAGTTGGAAAAGTGTAGGGTACTTGAACATAAGTTAAAATCTAGGTTGATTCAAGACTTCCCCATCATATGTGAGTATTTTTTTGAGTTTCTAAGACTCCTAGGGAGCCTCCCAAGTGCCCCATCCATTAAGAAAAAATCCCAAACTCCATGAGTCTGTAATGGAAGCATAACTAGGTCAAGACCCTTAGAGATAGCTAGGGAATGTTTTAAATGATTCCAAGCTTGATTTGGGACTTTATATGATAAAAGAAGATAGGAGAAACCCTTGGAAAAAAATTAGAAGCCATAGGTTAGGAGATGAGGCAATGGCTTCTATAATGTAACCTTATGAAGCAACATGGACCTAGGTTTGTGAAAGTGAGTGTGTGATGGCTTCAAGGACCTTAAATGAGGTCAAGAGGTCTAAATATGGTAAGAGAATGGAACCAAGAATGTTAATTATGGTAGTTGCTTCATTAGGTCCTTAATGGAACCATATTGTGATAAATAGACCAAAGTGTAGTCTTAAGAGTGAGTTGGATGTCATAATTTGTTCCAAGAGTATAATTTAGTGTTGTTTATCATGAATAGGCCAAAGAAATCTAACCCCACCTCCTTGTGTTTGTGGAACCGAAAAGGAGAAGAAATAAGCAAAGTAAAGCTTGAATTTGCACCAAGGTAGCTCTCCACCTTTTCTGGTTGCATATGGTGTCATTATGTGCTTGTGTGTATGTTTATATGTTTGAGACATCCCACTTGATGCTATGTTGCTATTTTGGTACTAATATGCTTTCTTGAATATCTTTGAATGATGGCAATGGCTCATAAGGGTGGGTAGTGCCAAAAGTCCCTTAATGTGGGTGAGGAGATGCCAAAAGTCTCATGGCATGGGTGAGACAAGGCCAAAAGTCCCTTGGATGGGTGAGGCTAAGTCAAAAGTCCCAAAAACTAAGAGTGAGGCAATCCAAAAGTCCTAGAAATGGGGTGAGGCCAACCTAAAAGTCCTTAGAGCTCATTCTTATTCTTGACATGTGTTTGTGACATAAAAATGTGGAAATTGAATGCTTCATTGATTGAGTAGTTGCATACTTGTATCTTTGGCATGTTATATGCCTTGAAAATGTGCTTGAATAGGTGTATGAGCTATTAAGATTCAATGAATCTCACCCCCTCCTTTCTCATCTCATATGATCTAGGTGGAGTTCAAGATCCAAAGGATGGAAGCCAAGAAGCTTAAATCTCCATCTCTTGGCAAATCTTTCTATTTTGATGTGCTATGATGTCTAGAATGTCAAAGTAGATATGTAAATGTTATATTTGAGCCATGACACTTTGAACAAGTGTAAAACTATGTAAAGTTAGTGTATGTATCAAGAATAGAGTTTAATGAATAGAATTGTGTATTTTGACCACTTGGGAACCCACTTGTGCATGTATGTTTATGGAAGTGACATGGTGAATTTGAGTTGCATAAGGGTTCAGACCGTATGAGGGACTTATTCATGTTATATTTATGCTTTCTAAGTTGCTCAAATGTGTGTGGAATAATGGATGGCTCATTTACACCAAATTTGCCTCTTATTGGGACTAAAATTGCCATAAGCTTGAGGTATGGAAAAGTCTGATCAAATGACCTCTTCTTGACATGAAATTTTGTATGCAAGTAGATATTTCCTAGAGCTTTTTGGGAAGCCAAATATCAGGTCATTTAGAGGTCTGTAAAATTTTCTATGATTTTTCAAAGTTGGTATCAGAATTTCGGATTTGCACTGGTACTGTTCATTTGGTCAGTTGTGAAATTGTGTCATCCGAGCAGCAAAAGTGGTCCAATGGCTACGAAATTTTATAGTTAGAAACTAGGAATTCACAGTGACTTGTAGCAACTAGAAGCACCTCATTTGGAGGTCTGAGCTGAGAGATATGAATTTTTGAATTTCTAGGACAGTAGCAGTAGCTCAGCACGACCTGAGTCACTATTCCATTAAATTTGGGTAGCTAAACGTGATTTTTCTGGTCTGAGTCTATTTTTACCATAAATTTAACATTCATAGATTTCCAAATTGGTATTATTTGCATGGATTGGAGTTTTTTGGAATTAATTGGACATTTTCGAAGTTCATAGCAGACACTTGCATCAGTACCAGTAGCTGTCCGAACCTTTACCCCTTTTCGCGTGTCAAACGATTTCTGTGTTATATTTCATGGCCTGGAAATATTTTTGGCATAAATTAGACATGTGTATCTTTTCAGAATAGCCAAGAATGAATGATTTCAATTTTTCTAGAATTAGTTATGAAGTTTGAAACCTCCTATCAGTAAACTGAACCAGTGGCCCAGACAGCAGCAACCCCAGTGGTTTTTCGGATGTCAAATGTTTTCCCCTTAATGATTCATGAGCTGAAACTATTTTTACCATGTGTTAGACATCATGATATTTCTGGAATGGTAAATTTTGTTGGATTTCAAATTTTGTGAATTTAGTTATGAATTTCCGAAGTTGTGACAGAAAAACTGAAATTCTGGCCGGAAATTATAGTGTGAGTTTGATGGTCCCCTTTGAATTCCATGAGTTGTGGGCCAACTTTGGTAATGCAAATGAGTTATATGTATGTAATTAAATATGAGGACATGTTGTATGAGCTCATATGGTCCGTGTGACACCGAATGAAATTTTTATACGCGACATAACGCGAAATAAGACATTATTTTAATGTTATTTTCCGTTCCCTTTTGTTCAATTGATCATATGAGACTTAGAAATGATCGGAAGCATGCTAGAAATATATGGTGTTACATATTCTACTTCCCCATGCCCTAAAACCCTAGTTCCTCTCTTGTTTTTGGATAGAACTCCCTCCCCTCTCATGGTTTTGGTTTGGCCGAAAATGCATCAAGAGAAGAGCAAGAGAAGGAAACAACAAAAGGCAAAAGATACCTTGGATTTAAGCTTGCTTTCAAGAGCCTTTCTCCTTGATTTGCTTCTCCTCAAAATTTTTGAACTATCCCCCCTTGTTCTAGACTCAAAACAGAACTAAAACCACTTAATAAAACTATGAAAAGAAAGCTTGAAGGGAGGAGAACAAAATTGGAAAAAGAAGAAGCGTGAAATTCCTTGAAATTGGCTACCTTCTATTGCTTTTCTTCCTCCTTTCTCTACTTCTCTTGTTCAATTAAGAGAGAGCTTCCCTTTTCTAATTTTGGGTAGAGGGTATGTTGGGCTAAATGAGGGGAGGAAGAGTCATGAAGCTTATGGAACATTCAAGAAACTAGCTTTTTCAAAAATTCCAATTTCATCCTTCTATAATGGCAATTTTGGTTTGGCTTTGTTTTAGCTTCTATTTGAGAATCGTCTTTTCCATTATAAAATTTAGTTCCCAATTTAATAAAATGGCTTTGGAATCACTCAAATCCAAGCTAAAACCTTCCCGAACGAATCTATCAAAATTCAAGCTCACATTGTTGGAAAACATACACTGGAGGGGCTTTACCAATCCTAGGGCTTCCCATGGTTTTCAGGATCTCTGACAACCCTGGGCAACTCAAATTTTTCATTTAAAAAGCCCTCCTATGACTTTTTCCAAAAGTTGCACATATTTATGAAAATGCCATTACGCTTCGTCAGTTTTCGTCACAATTTGTTTCACCATCCTAGCTCTATTTTTCTTTTTTCTTTTTTCTGAGCCTAGGATTATTATTTTTAGGGGCCTAGGACACCACCCATATTTTTCTGGACATTATCTAATTCATTTGAAGGGACTTGCCTTTATATAGCTCATTTCATTATTTTACGAAATTTACCGTTTGTTACACTTGGAGAAGTCATCCATGGCATTAGCTTGTAGGAGAAGAGAGAGAAAGTTAAAGGCCTCATTTAGGTAAGTAAATGTGCTCTATTTGTAATACCATATCTATATAAAGCTTAACTCATAGCAAAATTGGCATACAACACTCATTTGCATGAAAATAACACTTTTAGCGGTGGTATTTTGTGTCATCGAAAGCTCAATAAATTCATCCTTGGCTTTATGGACCATGTGAGCTTACCAAATTTATTTTCCATCCATAACACATTTGTTCAACTAGAATTATCACAAATTGAACCTCAAATTTTGGGTTCAAGCCATAGAACACAAAATTACATTACACTTTGCATTTTTCCATCCATTTCATATTCTGATATGAAACTTTGGAAAATTATAATTAATTCTAGAAAAATCAAAATTATGCAAATTATACCATTTTAGAAAGCTATAGATGTCCTTTAACTATCATAAAAATTTCAAATAAAAAACTAGTTTTACCCTACAAAAGTTGATAGAATAGGTCATTGATGCATCATACAGTTGAACTCAAACTTCAAAAATTCATTTTTCCCTCTACAGAGCTCTAAATGAGGTGATTTTAGTGGCTATACAAAGACTATGATGTTTAGTTTATGCCTATAAAATATCTTGAGCATTGGATTTCATTTGGTCTTTGAGTGATGCAAAAAATGCAAACTAACCACATAAATAGTAATAATGACAGTTTCTGCATAATTTGGCTAACTTTTAGAAATTATAATAAATTCTTTAAAGCTCCAAAAATGGTGATCTTTGGCTTTGTGAAAATTCTTGATGAAACCTATTTTATTACCAAATTTCATGCAAAAAAATATACATTTAGTCAGACTTTGGCTCAGCTAAAAATAGTGGTCAATTTGGAGTCCATAAAGGGGTCAAATTGCACCAAATGACTTTCTCATCATTCCACAACCACTTAGGTATGTCCAAAAGCATAATTACAACATATAGGAGCATGCCAAATCGTCCCAATCACCATGGAACTCAAACTCACCTTCCTAGTTGTTTATTTACACATGCATTTTCAAAGCTCCATGATGTCAAATTCTCACATACTCATTCATTTGACTTCAAAATTGATACATACATCATATTTACATACATTTAAACATGCTCAAGGGTTTACATCACATATGGTCACAAACTTTGACATCAAAATATATCAATTCTCTATTCTATTATCAAAATTTCATGCTTCAAGGTGCTTGGCCTCCATTTCTTGCTCCACTTGGCTTGCTTAGACATTGTTAGACATATGTGGGGAAAGAGTGAGATTCAAAGAATTCCAATAGCTCTTCTACCCTTTCAAGCATATATATGGCACATTTTTAAGTTAAAGAATGTAAGCATGTACTAAAAGCATCTTGTAAGCATATATAAACATTTCTTATGTCATATGAACTCATACATTGTCAAACATAGGCTCTAAGGGTTTTTGGTTTAGCCTCACTCAATTCTTTATGACTTTTGGATTTGACTCACTCACCTTTAGGGATTTTTGACTTAGCCTCACTCTTTCTTAAGACTTTTGGCTTTGTCTCACCTATTCTTAAGGACTTTTGGCACAACCTCATCCATTCAAGCTATCTTACATTCAAAATACATTTCAAAAAGCATATTGGTACCAATGCATTAATTCAATAGCTATAAACATATCTCATGGTTCAAACATACACACAAGCATCCAATGACGATCAAACATCTAAGGCATGCATATAAGAAAAGTTAAAGAGCTACCTTAAGTCAAGAAGCACACTTTTCCCTTTGGATTTCTCCTTCTCTCTCTTGGCCACATACACACAATTAGGAGAAATTTGATTCACTTGGTTTAGACACATCAAACAAGACATAATTACATCATTGAAGTAAGTTCTAGCTTTACACAAACTCTATGCAAGCTTACTTTATTCTAAGACATGGTTATGGTTCCATATAAGTGCATAATGAAGCAACCCCTATGATTTATGATCTTGGCTTCAATTTCTCATTCAATCTAAGTTTCTTGACTTTATTTAAACTCCTTAGAGTCATCACAAATTCAATTCAAGGAGCCTAGACTTAAGTTTCTTCTTTATGTCTAAAAAATGAACCTAAACCTCTATCTTATAAACCATGATTTCAAAATTCAAATTAATGCTTCCCTTGATATTTATTAATCATATCTAGCCCATTCCCATCCTTGGAATCAAAGAAAAACCTCTCTAGGTGCTTGCACTTGTGAAGCTTCCTAGATGTTTTAGTGTAATGTCCAGTTTTCGTTAAACAACGAAAACGGGCGTGTTTTCAAAGCAAGTCCCTTGAAATGAATTAGTTAAGGTTCCAAAAAATTTGAGAAACATTCTAGCTTCCTAAAAATGAGAATTCTAGCCTCAGATGGAAGGAAAAATAGAGCTAGAATGAAGAAACAAATTTTGACGAAAAACCTACGAAACATAATGGTATTTTTGTAATTTTGAGTAATTTTTGGAATTCACACAGGAGGGCCTTTTTAATGAAATTTTTGAGTTCTCCGGGGTTCTCAGAAGCCCTAAAAACCATGGGAAGCCCCAGGATAGTTAAATCCCCTCTGGTGGACGTTTTCCAATGTCAATGTGCTTGAATTTTGACAGATTCGTTTGGAAAGGTTTTAGTTCCGATTTGAGTAATTCCAAAGGCATTTTTCTTAATTGGGAACCTAAATTTTATAATGGAAAAGATAGTTCTAAAAAAAGAGTTAAAACAAAGGAGAAAGAAAATGCAAAGTACGAAGGGCAAAATTGGAATTTTTGAAAAAATCATTTTGCCCTAGCTATATATAGGTGGCGCCTCACACTCTCCCTCATTTAGCATCATATTTTTCAGCCCCAAACCAGAAGCAAAGCCCTAGGAGAGTGGCACACCAAGGGAAGAGAAGAAGGAGGAGAAATTCAAGCCTTTAGGTATGGAAATTTGCTTGTTTTTCATACTTTCTCTTAGTCAATCTCTTCTCCTCTTTTTCCCTCTTCTTCTCCATGATTTTTCTGAAGTTTTGAGGGCTGTTTTGAAGGAAGAATAGAGGGAAAATTTTAAAAATCAAGTAAGGAGGCCAAGGAAAGCAAAGAACAAGCAAGGAAATTCAAGGAAAACAAGGTATCATGTAATCCTTCCACTTGGTCTTCCTCCTCCCTTCTCATGTGCATATTTTGACCTATATATAGTTAGCCTTAAGGAGTTAAATTTTCAACCAAACCAAGGGTGAATCTTAGGTATTTGATGGAGAGGAACAAGAATATGCAAAGAAAACAACAAACTAGCCATTAGAATTCAAGATGTAAAACTTAGGGTTTCAAGTGCACCTTCCAAAATCTGAGTTTGTATGATACTTCCTAGGTTTAATTAAGAGTTTAAATGATTTCTTGAAACACCTAAGATGCTCCCCACAAGTTTCTTCCTTCAAGAAAACAAAGAAAACTAAAAGGAACCCTAACCTAGGCATAGGCTTGACCAAACCATGTTCTCATAGCTAAGGGGAGTTTAAAATTTTTCTAAGACCATTCTTGAGTTATATTTAATGAATGAAAATGAAGGGAGACCTTGGAAAAAATTTAAAACTCGTAGAAAGTGATTTAGTGTTTTAGGTTTCATATTATGACCTAAAGAAGCAATATGATGCTAGGCCTTTTGTTTTAATGGTGTGATGACTTTGAGAGGCTTAAAAGGAGTCAAGAATCATATTTGAAAGGAAAGAATGAGGCCTAGAAATTATTTGAGGGGTGTTGCTTCATTAGGTTCAAGTATGGACCATAATGGGAGTTATAGAGCAAACTAGTGTTTAAGCAAGTTGTATGGCCCTAGAGATTATTTCATGAACCTAATTGGCTCCCATAAATTGTATCTAGGCCAAGAGAAACCATCTCCACTAATTTGTGGGTATGTGGCCGAAAGAGGAGGCTTGAATTCTAAGAGAAAAGTGTGTGATTGTACACAAGGTAGCTCTCTTCACCTTCTCTCATGCATGGATATGTGTTTACCTTGTCTTAGAATGTGTGTATGTGTATTTTCAAGCCATGAAAAGTATGCTAGCATGATTTTATATGCCATGATTTCATGATGTCATGTTATGTTTTCAAATGAATGTATGATGTTTGCTTGAGTGTGGAGAGGCCGAGAACTCTTCACCATGGTGAGAATGACCCAAGAACCCTTGAGCTTGGTTGAGACAAAGAAAGGATTCTCCCAAAAGCAAAGTGGGCTTCCAAGAGTATGGTTGAGTCCAAAGCTCTTAAAGAATGGGTAAGGCAAGTCCAAAATCTATGAGGAGAAGTGTGAGGCCAATCCAAACACTTGGTGAGCTCTTGAATGATTTGTATGACTTGTTCACACGCCAAGCTTACTTCTTGAATGTCCATGACTTGTATTATGTCCATGCATGCATTTTTAAGGCTTGCTTTACATATATTATGCATGATTGAAAGGGAGATAAGTTATTGGGATTCTTTGAATCTCATTCCCTCCTCTCAATGATCTAATATGCTAGGTGGACCAAGTGGCTATGGTAATGGGAGCCAACAATGTTGAAGAAGGAAGATTGACAACCATATGCCTAGTTTTTATCTTTTTGGAACCATAATGATGCTTCATGATGTATATGATGTTGTAAATGGTCTATGATCCTTGAGACATGTGTAAACATATCATTATGTAATGTATAAATGTATGGATATGATGTATAAACTGTAGAATGGAAATTGAGTATGTAATGCCAAAGTATGCAATATGGAAGTTTGATGTAAATGTGCATAAGTGTGGGTTAAATGGCCAAAATGAGATGCATGAGGTTTGGAACCATTTGGGCAGCTCACGCAAGTCTTAAATGTGCTTTTAGACTTGCTCAAAAGGTACCAAAACCAAGGAAAAGCCATTTGCAATTTTGGTACCATATGGAGCCAAAATTGACCATAATGGAACCCTATGTCACTTTTTAGCCAAATGAGTTAGTGATACAATACCAGTAGGCATACCCATTGGAGCACAACAAGTTCGAGAAACCCTCATCCATCAAAAACTTCATAGAGTTCAAGTGGCCCAAATCATGCATTATGTCCAAAATTTTCAAAGAGTTCAAGATAATATCTATGTTGGACGTCGGCCCAAGTTTAGAGCCCAAGATCCATATTTGATTAATTCAAAATATGCTGAATTAGACTTTAGACATGAGATCTCTTTAAAGATGCAAAAGTGGAAGTCCAAGTGGAAGCCCAATGTCCTAAGGTCCATGGAGATGTTGAAGGCCCAATGTAACTATACACATACAAAAGGAGTGTCAAGGCCCAATTGGAGTCCAATTGCAAGAGATTAAAAATCATGTGTCAATCATGTGATTTTTAATGAAGCATGAGCATCCCATGTGGACTATTTAAAAGAGCTAATTAGTTTTGACTAGGAGTCTTTTTGAATTTCGTTTTTTTATTATTTTATTATTTTTTGGACTTGGTCAAGGAGTTTATCTAGAAGATTAAGTTAAAATTAATATCCTAATCTTATTCCTTGATTTTAGGCATCATTCAAAATAATTCTAATTAGATTTTAGAGTTTAACTTTTATTAGGATTTTAAGTCTTTTAGAAATTTTGCCTATAAAAGGCCCCTTATTGTACTATATTTTAGAAGATCATGAATGAACTTGAATATTATTCAATACTTTGAGAGGCTTTTGCTTCTTTGTGTTCTCTAAAAGTTCACGTGACTTATCAAAGGATTGATCTTCCTTTGTGGCATCTTGAGGCTAGGGTTCTAAGAGACAAGTTCTCTTAGGGTCTTTCCTTTGACCAACATTCTTGTTTTCTAGCTGGTCCTGGGCAAAGTTTCAAATTGTTGGAGGTTTTCTAGGGCATGTTCCTAGTGGGTCTTGCATCAGTTAGTCTTGATATGAGATTTGACATGCAATCAGGTCTCATTAAGAGCTTTTTGGGAAGCTAAATATTATAATTTTTGGAGGTCTATATAATATTTGATAATTTTTCAAAGTTGGCAATTTGTATGGTTTTGGTCTGCTGCACTATTCATTTGGTCCGAAATTGCATTCTATCACATGAGCCTCAAATGATGTCCAATTGTCATGAAATTTTATATATAGAAACTACACATTCATAGTGACTCATGCCAACTAGAAGCACCTCATTTGGAGGTCTAGAGAGGGAGATATGAATTTTTGAATATTCTGTCCAGCATCAGGAATTTTGCCCGACCTGAGTTACTATTCCATTGAATTTTGAGCTCTGGGCTTGATGAACTGGTTTAGAGATATTTTTTCTCTCTAGTTAACATCTACAGATTTCCAGATTGGTATCATTTACATGGATTATATTTTTTTAGAATTAATTGGATATTTTTAAAGTTTTCTGTAGAATTTTATATCGGCTCCAGAATGTAGTCTGACCTCTGGACCATTCTGGATGTCAAAAATCCTATGTGATAAATGTTATGGTCTAGGAATATTTTTAACGTGAAGTAGACATCCATAGCTTCCTAGAATGACCAAGATTGTATGATTTTGGTTTTTCTAGAATTAGTTATGATTTTCCAAAGTTTGGCCTGAAAAGAGGCCAAATCTGGCCGAAAATAATCCTCCATATTCTATGTTCCATTTAGGTTTCCATGAGTTGTGGGCATGATTTTATGATGTAAATGAGTTGTATTGATGTAATTAAATATGATAATGTATGGTATGAGCTCACACAGTCCACATGACGTCGAATGGAATTTCTAAGTACGACGTAATGCAAAGGAATTCATTATTTTTTCCCTTTTTCCTTATACCTTCATGAACACAATGATGTGAGACATGTATATATATATATGATAAGATGAGCTAGAATTTATGGTATTACACTTAGGATCTTATACATACTCTTACATAGGCTAGACTACTCTTAGAAAGCTTCAAAAATGACTAGATGCAACAAAAATCCTAAGTTATACAACTTGAATTCTAAAGATTTTCTTTTAAATCTAATTGCATATTATTGTTTCTCATACTCTAAAGCCCTTTTTCTTCCTTGCTAAGACCAGAAATCATTCCCTCCTTGGTGGTCTATGGTTGGTCAAAAATCACCTAAGGAGAAGCAACCAAGAAGAAATGAAGAAAGTAATGAAAGTTGTTGGAGATTGTGCCCTAGGACAATCATTGTATTACAAACATTATACTTTATTAAGAAATAAGAATTTTCTTTTATTACATAATTATATTTTTTACATGTTCTATATAATAATATCCTTGGATAAATCATATTGATTATCCTAAATATCCTTAGTCGATCATCATTGTGGGAACAATGATAAACTAAGACTAATATGATTTTAATTAATAATTATGTATTAATCATGTATATAGATATGAATCAAAATCATAGGCACTTGTTAGGAAACAAGATGCTGGATTGACCTATTATGAGATAGCTACATGGATTAAGTCATAAGCGTATCTTATGTATAACCATGTCACCGAGCCTTTACATAGTTTCTAACATGAAAAATACTATTTTTTGGCATAGTCAAAAGTCATCTTTAACTAGGTAATTATAAAGGCTATGATCAGGTATAGTGAAATTTATGTAGAAGAAGATGAGTGGTCAAGATAGGATTTTGCCCCTCTGATTAATAGAAAGATATCTTTGGGTCCCTCGATGAGTGAGACTGAGAAATGCATGGGAGTGCTCGAATGGAAGTGTTTCCATTTGTACTATCAATCTACACGTAGATCGAGAAAGCGACGATCAAGTAAGATGAGAATGACGTTTCCATGCCTTGTACTTGATTTAGATATCGTGTGACAAATGGGATGTGATAGGATTATATGACAGGTTGCATTGGATCACCAATCCCTATATGACTTGGATAATCATAATATCTTGCTAGAGGCCGCTTGTGACTTGTGGATTAAATAATGTCATTAGCCCACTGCCAGTGTAATATGGGCCTACAAGGTCACACACAAAAACGAGTCAACTCGAGTTAGAATGTCCAAATTTATTGAATTTAAAATTGCGTCTAGATTCAATAAATATCACTTTCAATCTATGGTGAAATTTTTTTATAAATATATATATGATATATATATATAGTTTATAAAATTCAAAAAATATATATATGTATATATATTTATATTTTGAAATATATATCCTTTAATTAATTTAAATCAATTAGTTTCAAATTCAAATATATATGATAGATTTAAATTTAAACTAATATGATAATTTAAATATAATTTATGAGATAAATTAAATTTGAATTTAGTTCTAGATTTAGATTAAATAATTGGTTAAATTTAATTTATTAAATAGACTTAAATTTAAACTAATATATTAATTAAGATTTGATTTGATTTAAAATAATGTATTTTAAATTAATGAAACATATCTGAAACCCTAAAGAGATATCTCCATAATAAAAAAAAGAGGACACTTGGGTTTCCTATAAGAATAGAACAACAAAAGAATCCTAGAGAGAGAAAACATACGAACACTGTATAGTCGCCTAGACAGAGAGAGAGAAAGAAGAGAGCGTCTTCTCTACCAATAACATGTATGGACATTGGTCAGAGGCACTAGCACGCTGTTCAAGTTGAGCAATCATTCGTGTGGATGTTGGTAGAGGGAGCAGATCTGTAACATCCGATTTTTTGAAAATCCAAAAAAACGAAAGGAAACGCGAGAAACATAACATATGGTTTCTCCGTCAATGTATGAAATTCACCGGATATGAAAGGAAGTCTCCCAAATATAATAAATTGAGGTCTAATAAAATTAGAATAATATTCTAAACCGTAAATAATGATGAGTCAAGGCTAGAGGTGCCCTAAAATTGGGGCTAAAATAGATGTAAAAAAAAAAGAGATCAGAAAAAGATCCCGAAGAGCCTCCAAAGTCAAGTATGAAGGAGCCAGGGACTAAAATGTAAAGAAAAGTTATATGTCAAGCAAAATGTATAAATTGCCCTAAAGTTCAGGGAACCCTAGTTTCACCCTCCATTCGTGGCTTTAAGTATGAATATTAAAAAATCGGACAAGAATCTTATAAATCCGTGACCCACGGTTAAACTTAGTTTGATGAGACGGGTCCAATGATACCAAGTTGTCCGGATGGCCGGGCGGGATTCGGTCTGGGATTTGGTTATCCCGATCAGTAGCCATGAACAAAATAGAAAAAGAAAGTTGTAACAACTAGAGAAATAAAAATAGCTAAAGGGCTAAGAAACCCTGAAGGAGTTTCAGGGACAGAATTGCAGAAAATGAAAAGTTTATAGCACAATCATAATACAGAACAGTGAAAATTACACCTATAGACCCGGGTGTCTGATTGACACTGAAATTTATGAGGATTGAGGTTAAGGGCCCCTGACCCATGTTTGAAGCTTAATATGGCCAGAAAGTAGAGGAAATAATGTTCATAAATTTTAGAAAGTCTAAAGGTATGTATTGTATCGTAAAACCTTAATTGAGCTCAGACACTGATTTTTAGACTGCTGTAAGGCCCAATAGTTGATTCTAAAGGCCCGATAAGAGAAGAGAAGATATGATTAGGATTTTAGAGAAGATGAAACCCAAATATAAATATAGAATGAAAGGAAAAGAAGAAAAAGATTTTAGTTATTTAAAGAATTAACCATGGTTAAGTTAGAAACTAACTATGGTTGAGTTAAAAGTTGACCATGGTTGAGTTAAGAAATTAACCATGGTTACTCTCCATAACTTAAGGGCTAAGGCAAGGCTTCCAAGTGTGTGGCCAAGAATTTTTGGAAGAAGATATTTAGTTATGAAATTAGAAAATCAAAAGAAAAAAGGGAATGGAAGGTTAAGATTTGATCTTGAAAAGGTTGATCCAAGGGTCCAAATTTAGTATGACCATTTAACTTCATTAGATTCATCTTCTTCACCTCCATTCCACCATTTTCACGCCACACACAAGGAAGAAATAAAGAAAAACGTGAAGAGAGAGAGAGAGGGAGAAAAAGTGGAAGATGAAGTGAAACCAAGTAAAACTACCACCATTCTTCACCAAATTTCTTCATCTTCTCCATCCTCCAACCTTTTCCTCCAAAGGGCAGCTGCATATTCATCTTTTGTTCAAGGTGAAATGTTGCTCTAAGTGGGAAGAGAAAGGATTTTAGTGTGAGAAAAGCAAAGGAAGCAAGGCTTAAGCTTAAAGAGTAAGTTTTCTCCATCTTATACTTGTAAATCACATGTTTTAAGCTAGTTTTGTTAAACCCTAGCTTTGAGTTATTTTTGGACAGCATATGAATCATTAGAAATAGAGTTTATATGTTGAATATGAAGGCCATGAAATGAAGTTTATATGTTGAACATGAAGGCCATATGAGCTTAGTTATTGTTGTTATGTGCTAAAACTTTGGAAAACACAAAGATTGTAATTTTTGGAAAAATAGAAAGCATGGGGAGATGCTGTCTGAATTTTCCCAAAATTTTTATGGTATTTTCTTAATGTCTTAAAGTCATGTGTACCAAATTTCAAGTCCTAAAACATAAAGGAAAAGGCTATGGGATTTTTAGAACCAAAGAAACGCACTTTGAGCCTAAAATGGAGCTAGATTATGTGATGACCAAAACGTGATGTTGGGGCTGGAATTTGATGATTTTATCCATTCCAATGGATTCAAAAGGATGTTTTTAGCTAGGAATACCTATGGGAAAGTCCCCAAAACTCATGGGATAAAATTCCTAAATTTTGGCCAAGAAAAGCATGCTATTCGGCCATAGTGAATGGGAAGGGAAGGATGTAACGACCCTAACTTCCAATTATAGTAATTAAGGTTAAGTACATGATTAATAATCATATATCAAGGTTTGAAGTCATTAAAATTAATTACATCGAAAACAAGTGAGGGAATTTGAAACCTTAATGTTGCTAGGGTCATTAGCTAGACAACCACAATTATTCGAATGCGTGAGTGAATTTAATTATTAATGAGGAGCCTTTGATTCTCCCATCCATCATTTCCAACTCATAAAATCCTCCTACAAGTGTTTCTAAATCATTTCTTAGCATTACCTTAAGAGAAACTAAGGTTTCTAGGAGAATATGAGAAATAGAGTACTTTCGCCGTGGCTAAATTCACTTGCGCCGCGGCCAATTACTCTCGGTTCAACTCCTTACATTTTCACAAAATTTTCACATTTCACCGAGGCCAAATACCCCTTTATCTGTGGCCAAATACCCTCTGGAACACCCCCAAATCTGTCTCTCAGGCTTAGCTGCGGCTAACATCACTATTCACCGCGGCCAATTGCTCTCTGTTTTCTTCCCTGGCAGGTTCGCCACATTTGGTCGAGGCCAATTAAATGTTGGCCGCGGCCAATTCTTCTCTGTTACCATTTGGCCTAGGCCAATTAAATATTGGCTGCGGCCAATTCCCTTCTATTCTTACAACTCCCAAGATTTCATCTTATGCTCTACAATTTCCCCCCAATATCACTCTAGGGCCATTCTACCTTAATTTATGCAACTTTAGTGGTAATTATGTACCTTAATTACTCAACTAATCTATCATTACCCTTTTAGCATTTAGATGTGGATTTTCCTACTCATCTATAGGATTTTACGTCAGCAAATTGTAAATCTCCCATAATGGTCATTCAATCATATTTCATTGGGTATTTCTTGCATTAATAGTCAAGTGTATAAGGAACATATCATGGGATTACATTCTATGTTAACTAAATACAACTTCTACACTTGGCAATTCATGATGCAATGCAACAATGGTATAAAACTTGTAAACTAGTTACATTACATTTTGTCAAAGCTCCCAAACCTATATGCTACCAAACCATTTAATGATCTTCCATTAATTTTCTCCTTGCCACTAAGAGGTCCGGTCCCTGAAAATGTTAGCCCACAATGGGGTGAGATATACAATCTCAGTAACAAAAGGGCAAATTCCATATACATGTACAAGTCAATCAATCCAATGCAATTTCATGTCATCAATATCAGAATCATCAATTTAATTCGCAAATGAACTAGTTGAACTACCAATGACTACTGTCCCATACCAGCAATCATACACATGTTAATGGCCAATAACACCGAGAGAGGTCCGTCCACGGCACCTACTCCATAATGAGCACAACCAGGGCTCAGTGCATCGGGGTCTGATCACAACCTAGTGCCCGATCGAAGCATATGCACAGGTGGCAGCCGCACCACAGCTCCACCATGGACTCACAAGGTCCAATTACAATAACAATCAAGTAGTCAACCAGACATTTAGCATTTCAAAATCAAGCATGTATAACAAATAGCAAATTAACATGAGCATGTACATGGAATTAGAAAAATAACCCCAGTTACCTTAATGAAGCCAATTACTCTTCCCCTAGCTAATATAATAATCCAAATGCACACCAAGCCTATAACAAGCATAATTATCATCATTTCTAATCACAATCAAATATCTAAAAAGTTGAACTACTAATGACAGACTAGAGGTTACTCACTTAATTACCAAGGGATTTAATTTCGGATTCCCACTTTCCCACACCAAAAATTGCCATACTTCACTCCAATTTCTGGGTAATTTCACATGAAACCAAAGCCCATATCATAGGTCAACTATTAGGGTCTCAAACTAACAGAAAATGCATCAAAATGGAAAGGAGATACTCACTTAACAATAGCCATAGCCTCACCTCCGAAAATCCACCATTGACTCACCCAAATTCGCATTTCAATCATCAAGCCCAGAAAATTGGGTTTTCCACCATTATCTCCTTGTAATTTCACACAATAACAGAACCCATTATGATAATACATCCTTGGGGCATTTTCCAGCAAAGTGATTCACAAAATGGAAGGGAAATGCTCACCTAATCATCCCTCTAACCTCCAACTCCAAAAATCTTGCAAGCAATCACCCAACACTAAATTTCATATTTGAGAAGAAGATGAAAATGCTCAAACCCAGAAATTAATTAGACCAAAATGAAGAGGAGGATGAGAGGGTCAAGTTATATATAACTCACCTTGGCTAAATCATCCTCTAGAAGTGAGAAATGGTGGAGGAATGCAGAAAACCCTAGCCTTCTCTCTTCCTATGCGAAAATGGAGTTCTCCTTTGTCTAAGATTGAGTTGGTCTGCAGAATAGAGGGTAAGGGGCTGAGTAAGTTAGGGTTTTAGATGGGTTTGGGTCAACCCTAAAGCCCAAAATCCACTTAGGTTCAGATGTGTGCTTATTGGGCCTTTGTTTAGTGAGGTGGGCTGCAGAACATTTTAAGTTTAAGTAAAGCCTGCTGACCCAATGGCCTAACTCTTTGTGGGTTTAGATTTTCATTCTTGTTGGGCCCTATTTCATAACTTGGGCTACAGAAATTGATGGGTTAGGCCAAGTTCCAAGAGTCAACCTAACTTGGGTCTGCATAATGTGTGTTAGGCTAACTATAAGGGCTCATGTAAATTGGGTCTTGGGCCTCCATTCCACTAAATCAAATTGGGTTATTATTAGGTGATCTCTCTCTTGGCCCAAATTTCATGATAAGGAGTTGGGCTTGCACCCAAAATCATTGGGCCTCCATAAATCCTTACCCATGACTTATTTAAATCGATTTTGGGCCCAAATTAAGCTTTAACCCAAATGAAATCTTGAACCTATATTATCTCTCTATAAATTCTCGTTCATATTGCTTATCCAATTATTCTATAATAATTATTCTTAATTAGTCTAAATACATTATTAACACTTTAATTAATTTTGGGGCGTTACAAAGGAGTTGGATTTTTCCAATTCCAATGGTCCCATTAAGTTTAAAAGGGTCATCCTACTTGAGAAGTTAAGGTTTATGTGTTGATTGTAATGAATTATCATTATGATTATAGGGTTTGATGTTGTTTTGGGAACTCCAAAAGCAAGTAAGCCGAGTCCCAAGGATTAAGGGGCAACATTCGCTAAGGTAGTAGTTTTCCTCTCTCTTTCCTTAAGCTTGTATGTTTGTATAATGATGAGTGTTATGCTATATCAAGTTGTCATTTATACTATAAGATGAGACATGTATGCTTAGATTGTGCTTGGCCTTATATGAAATTCCTTGTATTGCTATGCGATATGTGGCATCTTGACTGGCATTATGTTATGTACTTACATACTTGCTTATGAATGAGATTGGTTTACTACTATTGAGATTTCATAATCTCACCCCAAATATAACCCATGCTAGGTCCGAGTTTAAGCAAAGAAAGAGCAAAGAATCTGGAGACATAAATCGAGGACCTTACTTTTATGTACCACGTTTTGTTATGTAATTAAATATTTTAGATTACTGCGTTTATGAGTTATATTATGACACTGTAAGGTACTCAAGTATGATATAGAAAGCCATGTATATACCCAATCCTAAAGTAAAAAGAGTGTGACTATCGTGCATAAGATGCAAGAATGCCTGTGCCTATATAAAGGCAAAATAATAATAATAATATGACCAATAAGGGATAAAACTGCCCAGTTTGTCATAGGGGCAATTTATATGAATTTATATGTGCTCCGCTAAGTAAGTATTTTTCCTTTGTAAAGGGCTTAGAGAGCTTGAAGTAGAGCCCTGAACTGACCTTATACGATGTTTCTATAATTAATTATGTATTTTCAAAATTAGATTAGAATTTGGAAATGACCAAATAAATAGTGAAATTGTATGAGGAAGTTTTTGAAAGGAAAAATTTTTATCAGTTCAGGCTTTTCGTTGACTCATCTAAGTTTTATATAAGGTAATTGTAGTAGGAAAAGTGTTATAAACTAAGGTATTACAAGATTTGAAGATCAGTTATGGAGATTTGACAAAAAAAAAAGTAAATATTTCTATATCTACTTGATTTAAACAACATTGACAGATTCATGGGAAGGGATTCGAGATTTTAATTTTTTGTTGCGTGTCCCTGAACTCCCAACAAAAGTTACCTTGGTTTTAAGCTTTTCTAAGAGCACTTTCACTTACTTCTAGTTTCTCCTTCAATTTCTCTCCTCCTGATGAATGCTAGTTTTATATACATAAATTCTCCTAATTTGACACTTTAATAATTACATATGACTTAATGGATGTAATTGAATGGAATTTGATTTTAATTGGCCATTTTATACACTTTAGGAATTAATTTGCAAATTATTGGTTTTTTTATGCTTAAATTTATCTTTAATAATTTTGTGAATATTCCTATGTGATTTTTGTCTATTATTCTTGTAGAATTTTTGATGGACAATTAGTATTTGAAATAGGAGAAGAAGTGGAGGTTTACCAAGTCCAAGGAAGCCATGCATTCCATCTTCTCATTCTCACATCTCTCACTCACTTAGTCTGCTCACACATGTCACTCATGGGCTCTCTATGTAGGTAACTCCTCCACATCACCCACTCATACTTTAAGTTTCATCCGATCACACACATGGCAGTTTTCATCACACAAACACGTAGGCATGGAAGGCCTCACATGCATGGCTTATTCACATCACTAGTACACTCCACGCTGTACCCACTACACTTCCACGTAGCTAACCATTCACCCACATCCCCACATCACAAGAAGTTGTATTCCATCTATGGTAAAGCTTCCACATCTTCTCCTTCAGCAACACAAAGCTACTAGTTCACACAAAGAAGCAACCAGTCTTTCTCTCCTCGTAAGGAATGGGAGAAGGAAAGAAGTCTTACCTAAGTAAGCCTTAGGCCTTAGGGGAGTATATTTTCCGATCCGGGTTCAATAATGAAGGAGTTTGAGTGAGCATGAGCACCCGACAAGCGTAGGCAAGAGCTCGCCTTCAAATGAGATGAATGCCTCTGCCTTCGATGCCATGTAATCTACTGCAAAGCTAGACCTGAGACTGGCTATGGAGAACTCCTACACAAACAAACTAGGATGTGATTTATGTGAAGTTCAAGCAAGGGGGCAGAATGTGGAATGAGAGCTAAGTTGAATATTGAAGCAGTAACATGAAAGAGGAAGGAATAAACATGATAGAAAGAGATGAAGCTACATTCCAGATCAGAGAAGAAGTGTGAGCTGAAAATGACGTGAAAAAAGAACATAAGAATAATGCAAAGAGGGAGCAGTCATGTGGGAGGAATAAAAGAGTTCAAATATACACACATGTAGGGGCAAAACTTAGAGCTGACGTGTGCTGTTATTGTAATGAAGAAATCTCATGTGGAAATGATGCAAATGAAGCCACGGGATGATGTGAAGTTGAGAATAAGAGGAATAAAGAAGCACATGGGAATATGAATGATGTGGAAACAATGCATGTGACCATGGGTTGATATAGTTTATTCATGTGCAGCTGAGGCAACACATAAAAGGGGCTGGGCACGTGATTTTTTCAAGAGAAGGCTGAAGCCGTTGCAGACGAGATAATCCATCGTATTCACTCTGTCATTCCATTCACATGCTCCTTCGTCCAACAGCCACTCCACGCCGTTCCTCATCCTATTTCCTCCATTCTTCCATCCAATAAAGTGTTAATCCTCCATCTATGACTAGGAAGGAAGAAGGCTCTTGGAGAAGCTTGAATCCATGGAGAAGAACACATAATTTTGGCTAAGATTTTCTTAATTCTTTTACACTTGTTCTTTTTCTTGTACTTTCTTAGTTGACATGTATTTGATTGGGAATTTGTGTAGATGTAATTAGTGGGTGGTTAAACACTAATTAGGATATTATTTGACTAATTTAGTGCTAGATTTTCATTATTCTCTAATTTCCCATGTATGCCATCAAGGTGTTCAATGAAATGCATGAGTGAGATTATGTGCTTGATTGTTTGATTTGAGGATTCCTTAGTGTTTAGTTAGTTAATTAAATATCTTAAAGTGATGATTCAGAGGCTAATTAATCGGTTAATCAATCAAATTGAGTATTCATTGATCCTAAAGGCAAGAATTGACAATTTAATGCAGGATTGAGGTTTCAATGCAATATTACTTTGTTAATCTCTTGATTCTTGAGTGGTAACCCAAGATAACTTGTTATGAACACAATTAGGGACTCTTAGACCAGAATTAATCATAATTAGATTAGGATAAGGATAGTGGATACTAAGGGATGAATCTAAAGCTAGTCATAAGTCTATCATTCACCCATTAATTTATCCAATTAGGAATTTTAATTCAGTTTCATTTAATTAGTTTAAGTCAATCAAAGCCCCCTTAGTTTAGAAATTTTTAGAGTCTTTTAATACTTAGAAAACTCAATTGAACATTAAATTCCATTTCCAAGGGAAATAATCTAGGTTGTACCACTAACTATATATTTTTCAACCTAGTTTTATTTTGAAGGTTACGTGACACGACCCATCAAAATTTGGCACTGTTGTCGGGAAATTGGATTCTCAATTGTTTGAAAAAGTTTTCTAGGTGTTTTTTACTATGTTTTAGATATGTTTTTGTTTGGTTTTTATTCTATTTTGAACTTGTATTTTGGACATTTTGGTTGCTTGAATTAATTGGTATTCTTGTTGGAATTTTTGTTTGAAGTGCCCAAAAAATCCTTAAACTTAGGTTTTCCAATGTTTTTGGGGTATTTTGAGCAAAAATAATAAAAAAGCTATTAGGTGCACCATATTTTTAGCCAAATTCCAACATTTAAGGCACTTTTTCTAATTTTTTAGTATTTTCTCAAATTTTTTAGGAATTTTTCAATTTTTCTGGATTTTATTTCTTTATTTTTTGTGAGTTTGTTTTGTGTCATTAATCTCTATTTTGAATTGCTTTTCATTTTTAGGTAAGTTTTAGCTTCATTTAAATTTTATTTTCTTGATTTAGAATTAATTTTAGTTATAATTTGCTAGTGATTTTTCTTGTGCTAAAATTGATTGAACTTCTTGTCTTATTAGTTTTAAATGGATCCATATTATTATTCTAATCAAGGTGTCTATGATTCTTGTGCAAATGATAGGATCTCCCAGAAGTTGGATGAAGCCATTTCAATGTGTCGTGGTATTCTTGAATGACAAAGACAAGCACAATAAAGCCAATAATACCAACAATTCCAACCACCATGCTACCAACTTTATCACCACCACTCCTATGAGATTCACCCCAATTACCACCATCATTATGAGCTATACCATAACTTCCATGTGCAAGAGCCAGAATATCATCCTTACAATTATCATAAAGGATACATGTAATAAGAGATCCAGAGGGAACCAAGTTGGGAAGAGAGAATGATATAGTAAATGGAAGCCTATAATATTCAAAACTAACAAAAGCAGCAAATGGATACTTACAATCTTCAATTCGAACAAGAAACTGAACGGTTGCATCTTCAAAATCAATAAATGATTGACAACATTATAAAGGATTTGGGAATTCAAATGAATCAACATATTTCAAGTGCTACTAAATTGACTGAAGAGCAAATTAGAAGAGAATGTATGGAGGAGGAAGAGTCCTATTCACTGGGTAATATCTTTCCATCTTCTAATACTTTGCAATTTGTTGGAACTGAATCTAGTTTGCTTGATAGCACTATGACTACTGATGCATATAATGTTGTTGATTCTGAATTACATGATGATGATGTAGATGAGGAAATAATTGTTGAATCTCCTGATATGATTGATTGTGGAAATTCATTAAGCATAATTGACACATTTGTTGATGTTCATGATTCCTTGTGTACTGATGCACTTGGTATTTCTACTCCTAGCTGTGACCATAATGATGAATTCATTTTTGAACCTGTTAATGATGATTTTTTTGAGTCTAGGGTAGTAGATAAGTGTGAGGGTGACCTAGAATGTGATGATCATTCTGTTCCTAGTGTGGAATTGGTTGATAAGTTTGTTGCTAATGCATCTTCTGAGTTTAGGGACACCATACCATTTGGACCATGTGATATAGTTGATTTAAATGATTCTATTGATTGTGTGTATACTGAATCCGCTATATATGATAAATACTCCCAGATTAATTCTTTCATTGAGACTAGTGAGTTCCTCACATATACTGATCAACATGATTCCTCACTAGTATGTGATGATATGACTGATGAAATAGTGAAAGTAGCATGTGATAATGATATAGACAATGAAATTATTGAGCAGCTTGTTGTTGTTGATGAATCAGACTCTAATTTGCAATGCTTATGTGATGAATTTCATACAAGTCCTATGTGTGCTGAGATCGATGAGTTTTTAAGGTCTGATAAGTCTGTTGAATCCATGAGTTCCTTTGTTGACACTGAAATTGTTAATGATACTAATTCCATTGATTATACTAGTATTGATGAGAGTATGCATAGAGATAGTGCTGATGTTGAAAATTCTCTCGATCCTTGTGCTATTGTGGACACTAGTGAGAGACTTAATCTTGTTGTTAATCATTGTCTAGAATTTTGTGAGCCTACTGATGTCTCTTTGGTCAGGGAAGATACTATTTCTCTTATTGAGAATCTGAAATTGATTCCTGAAGTTGTTGAGCTAGTTCCTAACAAGCCACATACTCTCCAAGTTAAGATAAAGCAACTGCAAGATGCCTCAAACTTGAAAGACTGTGAGAAGTTGTAAATTGATTTTTTCTATTGATGCAGTGACTTTTACTTATGAAAGTCCAATAGATTTTATTGGTTTTGATAGATTTCTAAAGAGTTCAAAGTTTAAATTTGATTTTAAATTTTCTTTCTTTGGTTTTGAATTTCCTAAATTTGATTTTTCTTTTTTTACTACTTTTAAATATGCTGAATTTGACTTTCCAAAACTACTAATAGTTGAGGAAGTCCATAAATTATTCTTGCATGATCCATCAAAATGCTTTAAAGTAGTGAGACTTAAATCTATTGAATTGAAGAGAAATAAAGTAGTTTTAATCTTGATTTTTGATACTTATGATTAGTTGGTTTCTAATAGAGTTCTTTGTAGTTTAGGATTTAGTTTTTCTTTTTCTTTTCCTCATTACTGTTTGTTTTATTTGTTTTGTGGGTAATAAAAGGTTGCTAACCATTTACAAAGGAATCTGAGCCACCCTTGAGATCTTCGATTCAAGTTCATCTGGTTGTATACTCTCCTTTCACTTTCTTTTTATATTATGCTATTTATCTATGAACTAGATTGTGTGCTGGTATTGAGGACAATGCAACATTTAAGTGTAGGGGGAGAGTCATTTCATTCCATTCCATCTTTTCCTTGTTTTAAAAAGAAATTTGAAAATTTTTTAGAAAAATTTTGGAAAAATAGCGTGAATTTTTTTTTAAGTTTTTCTGTTAAAGTTGCAAGTTGAGATGATTATAGTTTGGATTCACTTAGACATGATAAGCAATGAATCTTGTGTCTTGATTAAAGTGAAGGTGGTAATGAATTTGATTTTAATTAATTATTTGATAGTCATTAGCTGGTGAGAATTTGAGCCATAATTGTTCATTCTAGTGTGTACTCATCTATCACTGTTTTTACTCTATAACCTATCTTGATTCTTTGTTGAGACCACATTTGCAATTTATATGCATGAAAATGATAAGGCATTCCTTTCTTTTTTAAGCTAGTGAACCAAAAAGCTAACCTTGACATGCATTCTTTCCATTGTTAGCCACTTTGGGCTTGGATTTATTTTCTTGTTGAAGCCATAACCAATGAAAAAAATATTCCCACCTTGTTTTAAGAAGCCTTAGGGATTTTAAGGAGCATTACACTTTTCCAGGATAGATGAATGTATGCTTTGCATCCATTTAGGCTATTTTTATTCAAAATTGAGGAAAATGTACAAAGTTAAAGAAAAGAAGAGATTGAAAAGCAAGAGAAAAGAAATAAAAAAGAGAGGAAAAGCAATTGAAAATCAAAAGAAACAAGTCCTTTGAATTAAGTTTATAGTTGCTTATCACTAGTTGGAAATAAGGCCTAGAAACACATTCTTCCCTATCCTAAATCTTCATTGATTGCTCTTGAGGTTCTAAGGTATCCATTTGTTTATTTTTTCATGTTTATCCATTCATTTCACTTCCTTAGCCCCATTACAACCATGAATAAAGTCCTATTGATTTGTGTATTGCATTCTGCATGGGTGGTGGAGACTTAGAAGCTAGACAAGCCTATGCCAGTGAAGCTTTGATAGGTGAAGTTTGAGTGATACACATTCCTAAAACACTTGAGAGTTAAGAGTAAACACTAATCTATGTGAGGGGCTATGCATTTCAATTCATTCTTTTCAAATGAAATTGCCATGGAATTTGCTTTCTTTATGCAAGTGAAATTAGCTTCGATTGTTGAAGTGCTAAAGAGATGTAATCATTCTCCAACTTGTGATTTCTACACTTTCCTTTTCATTTTCATTCTCCATTAGTCATTCCATTAGTCTTTTCTTGAAGCCTTGAGTTTTTTCCAAGAGTGAAAAGGTTTAAGTGTGGGGGAATTTGCTGAATGCTAGTTTTATATACATAAATTCTCCTAATTTTGACACTTTAATAATTAGATATGGCTTAATGGATGTAATTGAATGGAATTTGATTTTAATTGGCCATTTTATACATTTTAGGAATTAATTTGCAAATTATTAGTTTTTAATGCTTAAATTTATCTTCAATAATTTTGTGAATATTCCTATGTGATTTTTGTCTATTATTCTTGTCGAATTTTTGATGGACAATTAGTATTTGAATAGGAGATTGGTTTGGAGAAGAAGTGGAGGTTTACCAAGTCCAAGAAAGCCATGCATTCCATCTTCTCATTCTCACATCTCTCACTCACTTAGTCTGCACACATATGTCACTCATGGGCTCTCTATGTAGGCAACTCCTCCACATCACCCACTCATACTTTAAGTTTCATCCGATCACACACATGGCAGTTTTCATCACACAAACACGTAGGCATGGAAGGCCTCACATGCATGGCTTATTCACACCACTAGCAAACTCCACGCTGTACCCACTACACTTCCACATAGCTAACCATTCACCCACATCCCCACGTCACAAGAAGTTGTATTCCATCTATGTAAAGCTTCCACGTCTTCTCCTTCAGCAACATAAAGCTACTAGTTGACATGAAGAAGCAACCACCACTGGCTATGGAGAACTCCTACACAAACAAACTAGGATGTGATTTACGTGAAGTTCTAGCAAGGGGCAGAACATGGAATGAGAGCTAAGTGGAACGTTGAAGCAGCAACACGAAAGAGGAAAGAACAAACACAATAGAAAAAGATGAAGCTACGTTCTAGATAAGAGAAGAAGTGTGAGCTGAAAATGACATGAAAAAGAACGTAAGAATAACACGAAGAGGGAGTAGTCACGTGGGAGGAATAAAAGAGTTCAAATACACACACATGTAGAGGCAGAACTTGGAGCTGGTTGAAGAAAAAAATGACATAGACATGGATTTGCATGAATCTAAATTAGAGAGCTGCACATGCATGAAAAATAAAAGCTAAGAATGAGAACAAGCAGCTTCCACATCCTATGAGGTTTGCATAGACTCCAAGCTTACCATACACAAGCATCAACATTTCATATGAAACCTGAAATAGAGGTAGGGAAAGAACAACAACACTGCGAGCTGGAGAAGAACAAGTGAATAGTAGAGAGAAAGAGCACGTGGCTGGAACAAAGAAGAAGATGTGGAAATGAAGGATTAAACACGTAAGGCAGCTCATGTGAGGAGTACGTGGGAGTAACACATCATTAAAGAGCTCGAGTAGCATGTTATGCATCAATCCATTCATCCACAGCACATGGGAGAAGCTGTGGGTTGATTAGAAAAGAGCTACACGTGGAAAGCACAAGGAAATGATTAAAAAAAAAAAAAGGAGCTGGGCATGTGATTTTTTCAAGAGAAGGCTGAAGTTGGGCAGAAGAGATAATCCATTGTATTCACTTCGTCATTCCATTCACACGCTCCTTTGTCCAACAGCCACTCCACGCCGTTCCTCATCCCATTTCCTCCATTCTTCCATACAATGAAGTGTTAATCCTCCATCTGTGACTAGCAAGGAAGAAGGCTCTTGGAAAAGCTTGAATCTATGGAGAAGAACATAGAATTTTGGCTAAGATTTTCTTAATTCTTTTACACTTGTTCTTTTTCTTGTACTTTCTTAGTTGAGATGTATTTGATTGGGAATTTGTGTAGATGTAATTAGTGGGTGGTTAAACACTAATTAGGATATTATTTGACTAATTTAGTGCTAGATTTTCATTATTCTCTAATTTCCCATGTATGCCATCAAGGTGTTCAATGAAATGCATGAGTGAGATTATGTGCTTGATTGTTTGATTTGAGGATTCCTTAGTGTTTAGTTAGTTAATTAAACATCTTAAAGTGATGATTCAGAGGCTAATTAATCGGTTGATCAATCAAATTGAGTATTCATTGATCCTAAAGGCAAGAATTGACAATTTAATGCAGGATTGAGGTTTCAATGCAATATTACTTTGTTAATCTCTTGATTCTTGAGTGGTAACCCAAGATAACTTGTTATGAACACAATTAGGGACTCTTAGACCAAAATTAATCACAATTAGATTAGGATAATGATAGTGGATACTAAGGGATGAATCCAAAGCTAGTTACAAGTTCATCATTCACTCATTAATTTATCCAATTAGGTAGCAACTAGGAATTTTAATTCAGTTTCATTTTAATTAGTTTAAGTCAATCAAACCCTCTTTAGTTTAGAAATTTTTAGAATCTTTTAACACTTAGAAAACTCAATTAAACATTGAACTCTATTTCCAAGGGAGATGACCTAGGTTGCACCACTAGTATAACACCATAATTTCTAGCTCATCTCATGCCTTTAATTAACTCAATTCCATGAATCATATGAGTTTCCAATGAAAAAGGTAATAAAATAATGAATATTTTTGCGTTGCGTCATGTATAAGAATTCCATTTGGTGTCACGTGGACCGTGTGAACTCATACAACACATTCCCATATTTAATTATATGGATACAACTTATTTGAATCATCAAAAGTGGCCTACATCTTAAGAAACTCAAAGGGAAGCATGAAATAAACACATATTTTCGGCCAGCTTTTGCCCCCTTTTTTGACTCAACTTTAGAAAATCATAACTAAATTATAAAAATCAAAATTATGCATTCTTAAACATTCTAGAAAGCTATAGATGTCTACTTCATATTAAAAATATGTTTAGACTATAACATCCATCATAGAGGATGTTTGACATTTGAAATTATCCAGAGGTCAAACTGCCCACTGGTGCTATCCTAGGTTTCTACAGCAAATTTTAAAAATGTTCAATTAATTCCAAAAAAATCCAATCCATACAAATGATACCAATCTAGAAATATGTGGATGTTAGATAGAGGAAAAAAATAACTCTAGACCAGTTCAAGCATGTGCAGACCTTAAAAGCCAATCAAACAGTAACAGAGGTCGGCTAGAATTCTTGATACTGGATAGATTTTTTGAAAATTCATATCTCCCTCTTTAGACCTCCAATTGAGGTGCTTCTAGTTGTCATAAGTCATTGTGAATGTCTAATTTCTCTATATAAATTTTTGTGATAAATGGATATCATTTGAGCCCTGTGTGATAGATTTCATTTTTAGATCAGTATGAACAGTGACATGACCAAAACTAGAAAATTTACTAACTTTATAAATTTATCAAATATTTTATAGAGCTCCAAAAATTCTGTTCTTTAGCTTCCCAAAAAGCTCTTAACAATTTCTAATTGCATGCAAAATCTCAGATCAAGAAGAACTCATTTGGATAAAAAGTGAAGTAGGGTTCTAAATTAGTCAATTTTGGCTCTATATAGGATATCAAAATGTCCAAATGGCTTTCCTTGGGGTTTGGCACCTTTTGGCCAAGTCTAAAAACATAATTGGGACTTGTGTGAGTTGCCCAAATGGTCCCAACCTTCATGTATCTCATTTTAGCCATTCCACTTTCATTTATACACATACTTCTATAATGAAAACTTGCCAATACATAACCAAAATGTGCATATTCATACATACAACTTTAACTCTCATTTATACATCATTTATTAACATAATTACACATGTTTAAGAGGTCATAGGTCATATATAACCATAGATGACAACATTTGCCACCTTGATGGCCTTAAAGAAGTAAATTTTATACATTTCCATGTCATATTCTCATCTCTCAAGTGGTTGGCTTCCATCTCCTTGCTCTCTTGGTCCACCTAGCATGTTAGAACATTGAAGAGGAGGAGATGAGATTCAAAGAATCCCAATAGCTCATCTCCCATTTAATCATACATAATGGATGCAAACAAGTCTCATAAATGTATGTATGGTCATGTTGACATGTGCAAATATTCAAGAAGCATTTTCATCATTTGAGAATGTCATACATAGCATACAAAGGCTTACTAAGCAAGTGGATTGGCCTCACCCAATTTCTTGTGGATATTGGACTTGCCTCATCCATTCTTTAAGAGGTTCTTGGACTTAATCATACTCTTGGGAGCATATCTTGCTTTTGGGAGATTCTTTGCTTTGTCTCAACCAATCTTAAGGGTTCTTAGTTCTTCCTCACCATGGTTAAGGGTTCTTGGCCTCACCACACTCAAACAAACCCAAGCACACATCAAAAACATCATATAAGAGCATATTGTAACATCATGGCACTATGGAATTAAAGTCATGCTAGAACACTTTTCATGGCTTAAAAATACACATACATGCATTCAAGACAAGCTAAGCATATATCTATGCATGAGAGAAGGTGGAGAGAGCTACCTTGTACACAATTACACACTTTTTCTCTACAATTCAAGCTCACCTTTTTGGCCACACACACACAAAAAGGTGGGGATGATTTCTCTTTGCCTAAACACAATTTATGGAAGCCAATTAGGTTTATGGAATTACTTCTAAGGCCACACAATTCACTTAGACATTAACTTGCTCTATAACCTCATTATGGTTCCATAATTGCATCTAATGAAGCAACACCCCTTAAATAAATTCTAAACTCCATTCTTTCCTTTCAAATATGATTATTGACTCCTTTTAAGCCTCTTAGAGTCATCACACAATTAAAACCAAGAGCCTAACTACATGTTGCTTCTTTAGGTCATAATATGGAACATAAAACATTAACTCACTTTCTATAAGTTCTAAATTTTTCCCAAGGCCTCCCCTCATTTTTGTTCATCATATATGACTCAAGAATGGGTTTAGAAAATTTTAAAACTCTCTCTAACTACACAAACCCCTTTAGGTCGAGGCTATAGAGGAAATGGAGTTTCTTGGAGTTTGCTTTGTTTTCTCAAGGGAGGATACATGTGGGGAGCCTCTTAGGGATCTTGGGAGCTAATTTAAACTCTTATATAGTCCTAAGAATCATCATACAAAATCAGATATTACAAGGTGCAATTGAAGCCCTAGAAATTACATCTTGAAATCTAATGAGTTTTTGTTAATTCCCTTTGCATATTCTTAATCTCTACACTCTTTTTCCTTAGATTCACCCCTGGTTCTGCCTAAAAATCAAACCCTCATAGGGTTTCTTGAGTGGGGTGAAATGGTGGAGGAAGGGAAGGAAGAGATATCAACCATGGAAGAAGAAATTACCTTGTTTTCTTATTTTTTTCTCACTTGAATCTTGCTTTCTCCAAGCTCCTCTCTTCAAATCCTAAATTTCCCCTTAATATCTCCCTTAAAACAGATTTGAAAACTTCATTTTAATCAAAGGAAATAAAGGAGAATGGAGGAGAGGAGGTTTGGATGGAAGAAAGCATAGAAAACTACCAAGAATCTATACCTTTTTCTTGATTGTTCTCTTCCTTTTCTTCCCCTTCTTGTGAGCCTAAGAGAGTAGATCATATTCTGTATTTTGGGCAGAATTTTCATGCTTAAGAAGATGGAAGAAGAAAGGAGAAGTGTGTGGGAGCTTCTAGAAACACTTTTTCAAAAATTTCATTTTTGTCCTTCCGTAATGGCAATTTTGTTTCGGCTTCGTTTTAGCTCCTTTTTGAGAACCTTCTTTTCCATTATAAAATTTAGGTTCCTAATTTAATAAAATGTCTTTGGAATCACTTAATTTGGAGCTAAAACCTTATCGAATGAATTAGTCAAAGTCCTAGAAAACGTCTATCGGAGGGCATTTAACTGTCCCAGGACTTCTTATGATTTTTAGGGCCTCTGAGTACCCTAGGCAACTCAAAAATTTCATTTAAAAAGATCTTTTATATGTTTTTCCAAAAGTTTCACTTATTTATGAAAATATCATTACATTTCATCAATTTTCGTCACAATTTCGTTTCTTCATTCTAGCTCTGTTTTTTTTTTGTCTGAGCCTGGGATTCTCATCTTTAGGAGTCTAAAATGCCTCCCAAATTTTTTAGGACCTTAACTACATCATTTTGAGGGACTTCCTTTTGTATCCAGTGAGTTTCATTCGTTTACGGAGAAACCGTATGTTATGTTTCTCACGTTTTCTCTGATTTTCAAAGAACCGAATGTTACAACTAGCTATATATTTTTCAACCTAGTTTTATTTGAGGGTTGCGTGACATGACTCGTCACCTCCTCTCACTAAACCAGCCATGAATTGTCCTTAAATCAATCATCAAAACTATAGGAAAAGAGAGGAGAAAGAGGAGAATAAGGTTGGTGAAGGAGGAAGCATGAAAACTATAAAATTCCTTACCTTTTTCCTTGGTTTTTCCTTCCTTCTCTTCTCCCTCTTGGTGCACCACTTTAAGAAGCCTAGGTTCTATTTTAGAGCAAATAAAAGTCAGTCATAAGGAAAGGAAGAAGTGGGGCATGACTTATAAAAGGGTAGGCTAAGTTATAACACTTTTTCAAAATTCTCATTTTACCTCTTTTTCTTGGTTCTTTCCATTTGGACTCATTTTAACGTCTGTTTGAGAACCATCTTTTTCATTATAAAATTTAGTTCCTCAAATTCATAAAATGCCTTTGGTTTTAGCCAAATTGGATTTAAAACCTTTTCGAATAAATCAGTCAAAGTTTTGGTCAACTGATACTCTAAAATGTAAATCGGAGGGGTTTTAATCATTTTAGGGGTTCCTATGCTTTAGGGCCTCTAAGAACCCTAAGAAACTTATTTTTTCCATATAAAGATCATTCTTTTGAGTTTTCTAAAAGTTGATCAAAATTATAGAAAATGCCACTGCCTTTTTATCAAATTTTGTTTAACTATTTTGGCTTTGGTACTAGGCATCTCTAGCCTTGTATCTCGATTTTTAGATGTCTAGATTATTACTCTAATTTTATTTGGCTTCTAATCCTTCAATTTAAAGGACTTCTTTTAGTAATTATCTTAGTTTATGACTTTTAGAACAATGGATGTTACACTATTCATCTATGCTCAGTTAGGAAAGTTTATCTACTCTTTTAGGGCTATCTAATGGCTATAAAATTTTCATGAAAAGGGTGAAGTTTAGATCTACCCTAAGGTAAAAAATTGCTCTTTCCAAGATTCTAAATGAAGGAAACGATTCTAGGCGAAGAGTACTTTGAAACAAGGTAAGATTCCATGCCCAAAAATTGAAGAAATCATGGAAAACCCTAGATTAAAGTTTCTACCATGAGAGAGAGAATCTCAGAGATGATGTTTCTTGATGTTCTCTTAATGTATTTAAAGGTTTTAAGGCATGAGGACTATGAATCTACCACCCATTTACCATGAATCATTGAAAACTCCAAGATAAAATACCATAAGTGTAGTTTTGGCCATTCATGAGATAAAGCACCTAGGATATGTTTTTTATAATTCTAAGGTTAAAACAGGTCTAAATATGAATTATAGATATGAATGGAAGCATTAGTTGCTCCAAATTGACTGTATTTTAAAAAGCCAAAATCTAAGGTCATATATAAGGCGCAGTTGAAGAATATGTAAGAGCCTAAGTTTTGCCCAATGTTTCTATAGCTTAATTGTGCTCTTTGAAAGCCAAATAAGTCATATATGATGTTAAAGTAAAGTTAAAAAATCCAAAAAGCTCAAATTAATAAATGGAGATTTAAGAACCCAATTGTACTTTGAGAAATGTGACCAAAAAAAGGAATTTTGGCAAGGGAAATGATCATTTTGAGCAATAGGGCAAATTTTAACTAATGAACTAGTTCACTAAGCTAGTCAAATGATAAAAAATTTTCCCATAACAAGAAACTCTATAGAAATCCCATGTTAATATTAGGTGATAAAATAGACCTATAATGAGTTTGATAATGTATATCTACCCATGGTGGCCTTAAAAGACGAATTTGGGCTTGAAATTTGTAGGCATTTAAAGGACATCCTAAAGTTTTAGATGAGATATAGTTTGTAATTTTTGAATTAGCATAGAATATTTTATGAATTTCCAAAGTTGCCCTGAAAAATTTTCCCTGTATCAGTTTTGGTCTTTGGACAGCCTTAAGTTTTGACTCTTTTCAAGACCAAATGATGTAGTTTAAACCTAAAATTTTTAAAATAGCTAGGGCACATCAAGAGCTCTCCAATAAGCCTTAGTTTGCCCAATTTAGACACTCTTAGCCAAAGTTATGAATTTTCAAATTTGCCCTAAAAAAAGTTATTAAAACCAAATTTTATGCCCTGTAGCAAGTTTGGTGTTTAAAGCATTTGAGGAGCTAAGAAAATTTATTTTACTCTAAAATTTTTATAGTAGAAAGTGCATGTTTAGAAATTTCTAACAAGACATAGTTTGCTAAATTTGGATGTATCTAGATCAGGTTATGATTTTTGAAATTTTGAGACTGATTGTGGCCAAAATGAGTTTCAAGTGAGCTTGAGTAGAGAAGTATGTCTTAAAGGCCTTTAATCTATGTCCAGCTCTTTATTGATGATTTAAGACTAGTTGAGCTGTGGTTGACCATAACCTTGTCTAATATGATGTTTTAGGCCAAGCTAGTAGGACCATTCTACATAGAAGTGGTGGGACCGAATTAGAGCTACTAAAATGATCAAGCTTGAGTAAGTGGTTTTGGCACTGGGTTAAGTGTATTTCATGTAGCTTACTCTTCCTTTTTCCTTACATGCATAATGACATGTTCAAACTTTGTATTGCATTATGTGTTTTAGTTGCTACTAGTAACATGCTTTTATGTTGTCTGAAGTTAGTTATGTCTCTATGATCACATGCTTGAGTTGCTAATGGCTTGTGGCTAGGCACAATGAACATAGTAGTTCACCTAAGGCATAATAAAAAAAAGCCCAAGCTGAGCTTACGACAATCATGGCCATGTTAAAGTAAGATAGAGTATAGATAAAGTTATGAATGAGTATGTTTTATACCAACTCTATACTTTATGTTGTATGCCATACGTGCTTGCATTTATATGCTTAATTGTCATATGTTTCTATCTGGATGTGAATAGAGTATTGTTATTGAGATTCTTCCCAAAATCTTACCCTTTCTCCATTTTCCCTACTAATTAGTCCTAGGTACAAGATGAGTTAGATGCAAGGGCAAGCAGGGAGCTGGCTGTGAGTGTCATACCCTATGTTTTCTAAGTCGTTAGGCATTAAAAGCAAGGTTGATGACCTTGATAAGGAGGGATTAAAAGTCTAGATAAGATGACAAGAAAGAGTAGAAACATAGCTAAAGTGTCTAAACAGAGTAAATCGATATACCAATGACAAAATCGTAATTTTGAGCAAAATTTTATAAACTCAAGGAAAAAAGTTTTAAATGCCAAAATTAAGCGTACTAAGATTTTCAGAGATCCTAAAAATTATAGGGACCATCAGAATGGTTAAATCCCTGACAGTGTACAGTTTATCTATAACATCCTAAAATTAATTAAGAGAATTAAAAAAAATTAAGGAAAATAGGGATTTATAAAGAAATGGATTTATTTTAGACATCATAAGACAATAATACTTATTTTCCTGTTATTATGTGAAAATAGATTAATTATAGGTTTAGGTTGGTTAAGAAATTAATTAAAGGTAGTTGGACACTTAATTTAGCCTTTATGATTAATTTGTTTATGTTAAGAGCAAACTATAAAAGCCTAATATTAGTTGCATGAAGGCCCAACTTCATTTCAGGGAAGCCCAACCCATTTTTGAACCTGATTATACCCATATACCATGACCCAACATGAAAAGATTCAACCCACTTGGAACTTAAAGCCCATTCTCTCTAAAATCTTGAGAAGCCTTTTACCTATTCATTTGGGTGCTAAAACCTACATGTTTTGCATAACAAGAAGAGGAAATTCGCACATATGAGAAGGGTGCTAGGGTTCCTCATCTTTTAGGCTCTGATTCACAAGTTTAAAAGAAGATTTAGCTAAGGTGAGTTATACATAAGTTGATCCTCTCATCTTCCTCTTTATTTTGGTCTAATTAGTTTCTGGTTTAGTGGATTTTCATCTCCTTCTAAAATTTGAAAATTTGGTATTTGGATCATTCCTTACAAGATTTTTGGAATTTGGAGTTAAAGGAGCCATTAGGTAATTGTTTGCCTTTATTTTGTAGTGTAACCTTGCTCAAATTTCCTGTTATAGGTTGACTTTGGTATATGG
Source organism: Erythrophleum ivorense (assembly GCA_026724425.1). Classification (NCBI taxonomy): domain Eukaryota; kingdom Viridiplantae; phylum Streptophyta; class Magnoliopsida; order Fabales; family Fabaceae; genus Erythrophleum; species Erythrophleum ivorense. The sequence goes on along the minus strand of JAIUCV010000004.1, from coordinate 19,481,187 downwards.
CTAATTATATGTGCGAAAATCCAAGTTTTAGTAATGGCCCATGGTGTTTTCCTCGTAATTCAGGCTCAACCAAGTCTATTTAACCTCTTAGATGTATGGGTAAGTATTTCTTCTCCTTTTATGAGGTGTATATGCTGAATTTTTGTCATTTGAATTGACTTTTAGTGCATGGCTTTTACATGTGTGAAAATGGAGACATTGCGAGTGACCCATTGTGAATTCTTGGTGTCTTGACCTTAAATTAGTGCAATTGACTCTTTGGATACCTGGGTAAGTGATTTCTAATAGATTCTTGATGAAATAGATCAATATATAAGAAACTCTTTTGTTAATAATGGTAAAATGATTATAATTATACTCGTCATAGGCTTAGTGGGCTATTAGATTATGTTGGTAGCTAGAGGAAGAGTAATTAAGCTTTATTGAGATAACTAGGGTTAATTTTCTAATTCTATGTATATGCTCATTTTAATATAATATTTGCTACATATTTATGATTTTGAGATACTAAATGATTAGTTGGCTATTTGAATTGTTGATATGGACCATGAGCGTGTCCTTGGTGGAGTTGTGGTGTAGTTGCCTCCTGTGCATTGTGCTTCAATTGGGTACCAAGTTGTGATTAGACTCATGAATGCATTGAACCTAAAGTGAGTTGGCAATGGATGGGCCTTTTCTTGTGTTATTAGCCATTAACATGTTGTATGTGATTGCTTGTATGGGATAGTAGCCACTGGTAGTCCAACTAGTTCACTTACTGATAATATTGATGTCATTGGTATGTTTTTCTATATAAATGCATTATGTTGATTAATCTATACAAATATATGGAATTTGTCTCCTGTTACTAAGATTGTATATCTCATCTTGACTGTGGCCCAACATTTTCATAGACCAAACCTCTTAGTAGAAAGGAAAAGCTAATGGAAATCTACCATGATATTTAGTAATGTATAGGTTTGAATGCTCTATTTAAATTGGGTTTGTATAGTATGTATGCTAGCATTGCTTATTATGTTGTCTAACTGCCATATTGCATCATGTATTGCCAAGTATAGGAATTGATTTTATAATCTAAGACATCATGGAATTGGTGCTTATAGTTATGTTTAGATGATTGTTAATGAGTACCCTGAAATTTTATGACTTCTAGATATCTGGTATTGTAGAATTAATAATTGAACTATTAGTATATTAGATTGGGATGCTTAGGCTAGTTTATATATGTTCTTTAATCCTGTTCAAAGTACTTAGAGGAATTTATGGGGCATAGGTTGGATTGTGATTAACTTGGAGATTGTAGATGTAGCTCTTGAATGTTATTATCATATAAGAAGTAAAATGGATGTTAATACTTAAACCATGGTTACTTTGGGTTTGGTTGTGGTTTAGAGCCTTAGGGGATATGGTTAGGTTATTTTGGTCATATTCATTGTGAGTCAATCCATCCTTTAGGCATACATCGACTCACTTTGCTGTCATGAGAAGTTGTTGGGTGATTTTGGAGATGTTGCATAGTCATATGTTGTATTTAAGGATTTTTTAGAGTTTTGAGGATAATGACATATTTATTAAGTTCATTAAAACTTGTTGAAAGTGGTCTAAGGTCAGTTGGTAAGAAAAATACATATTTTGAAGTTGTCACTTGTGGCTTCATGTACCTTTGCTGTCATAATTGCAGTTAGAATGCTTAGATTAGCTTTTAAATCCTTGAGTTAAGTAAGACAACTGGATAGACGTTATAAGAATGCAAACCCTTTAATAACTTTCCTTCTAGCCATTAAAAGTATAACACCCTGAAATTAATTAAAGGTAACAATTATGGATTTAGGCTTAATTAAAAAGAATTAATCATATAAAAAAGGGACATTAAATGTTTAGGGCTTTATGATTATTTTGTCTAATATAATAATCTTCAATAGAGGCGTAATTGTCTTCTTATCCAAATCCAACTAAAGTAAGCCCATTTAGCTTTAGCCTAAAACTTGGAAGATGGGTTTACATGAGTCTTGGGCTATTAGGTTAGAACATTTTAATGCTAACCCTAAAAGTTCTATAGCCTAACTCATCAAGCCTTGCCCCAATATGTAGATTTCTTGACCTAATTGGATAATGGGCCATAGAGATAGCCCATATCACTTAAAAACCATGAGAAAATCCTTTTTCCTTGCACCATTTTGTAGAGACACCAAAAAAACTCAAGAGGAGAAGTTTATTTTAGCACTTTAAAGGAAGAGGCTAAGGTACTCTGCACATTTCCACCATTTCCCACTTCTAAAGCAAGATTTAGCCAAGGTAATTTATATGAAACTTAATCCTCTCTTCTTCTACTTCAATTTGGCCTAATTAGTTTTTTGTTTGGAGTATTTTCACCTTAAACCCAAATCTAAAATTTGCTATTTGGTGCTTTCATGGTGAATTTTCAAAGGTTGAGGCTAGGAGGGCTGTTAGGTAAGTATCATCTCCCTGTTTTAATGTGTGTTTTGTTAGATAGAGACCCTTATAGCTGACTTATGACATGAGCTTTTATTTTTGTGTAAATTTACCCATAAATTAGAGTGGTATTTTGAAGTTTCTAGTGTGGGAAAAACCAAATCCGAACTTAGAGCCTCTTGGTGGCTAGTTAAATGTTCTCTAGGTAGTTTATAATAATTGGATCCTATAATATTTGAGTTATGTTGTAATTAGCACCTAAGAACATGTTTGATTTGATTTACAAATTTCTATAGTGCAAAAATTCATCTTTAGCTTTAGGACTAGACTTAATTGAGTAAGGTAACTAGGGTTAATTTCATTCCTTGCATATGTACTCTGTTAATATGATAATTTTTGCATGATTTATGCTTTTGAAATGTTAAATATTAGTTAGTTACTTGATTGTATGTTTGGACTTTTTATGAGTTCATGATGGAGCTATGGTGCAATTGTCACCCATGCATTGTGTTTCAATCGGACACTGGATTGTGATCAAATACCTAAATGCATTGAGCTCAGGTTGTGCTCAATAAGGAGTTGGTGCCATAGACAGGCCTTTCTCAGTATTATTGGCCTTTAACATGTTATATATGATTATTGGTATGGGATAGTAGTTACTGGTAGCTCAACTAGTTCATTTGCTGATATGATGGATGATTATGATCTTTATCATATTAAAATCTACTTATGCTAATTAAATTGTACATATGTTTGGAATTATGTCATGGTTACTAAGATTCACATATCACCTTGTTTTATGGGCTAACAATTTCAGGTAAAGGCTCCTCGAGTAAGGATAAAGGGAAGCAAGTGGATGAACATCCGTGAGCTGAGACCATGTGTGAAAACCTTGCACTTGGACTAACTTAGGGTAGATGCTAATTTTTGTTATTCTTTTGTATAGCATCATCATGTAATCATATTGCCAAGTATAGGTATTTTATGTTTTATAATCAAGGTGTAACTAATAGAAGAATGAACCTTGCATTAGTTGCAATATGATGTATGTATTCAATTATATTATGATATGAAACCTTTGTTGCAATACACATTTGAATGATACTATTAGTGGTTTTTACACTCTTTACTGCCAAAATTTATAAACTTGTGATGTACGGTAGTTAGATAGGTGAGAATCAACACTTAAGTCCCCTAATTGGTTATGATAGTTAAGCTGAGTAATATAGGTAGTTAGATGCCATTTAAACCTTATAATTTAAGGTAAAATGACCTTAGAATACTACTAGAGGTAGAGCTGGGGTGTTTCGGATGAAATTTTAGAGAGTTTAGATATAGAATAGAGTTGAGCCATAGCTAAAACCACATAAGTTGAGGTTAAGAGTCATCCAGAAGTGAGGACTGCTGTGGTGCATAGGTCTGATTTACAACACAACATGAAAATTTTAACTTCCAAGGGTACCAGAAAGCAGACTCACCGTGGTGAGAATTGAATAGAGAAAGAATAGCATCCCAGTAGCTCTCCTTACCATGACATGGATCGAAGAAGCTTGAATAGTAGGATCTATAAGGTAACTTCGCCATATTACGGATGACCTAAGGTATGGCATGGTCTATATATATATTATTTTAATCTCTAGTAGTCACTTAAGTTGTAGTGCGGGTATACCAAGTTATGGCGTAAATCCATAAACTTTGATTTTAAGTTTCAGTAACTAACTTAGTCGCAGAGGGGATGTATGTGTTGTGGCTTAAGGCACTAAACTCCTATTCTTAGCCTCCAATACTTAATTTTCTTGAGGTTAAATGGTATATCATGACTTAGGAACACCTATAAGAGGATTTTATGAGTACAAAATTGGTAATAAATTGAATCAAAGGTTTTATTTGATAACTTGAATTACTTGTAAGCTCAAATTGCTTTATTCTCTAATTAATAATCTACAAGGACAATAAGGTTCAAATTTCCTCACTATTTTACCTAAATAGTTAGTTGTATTAACATTAGACCTTTATTTATGATCATTAATCATGCAATTAACCTTAAATCATTACAATAGGGAGTTAGAGTTGTTATATTTGGTATCAGAGTAATGGTTCAAGAAATTAAGTTAGAATTTGAACTTTATGGCTAGAAAACTTAGCAATCATGATGCATGTATACTAGGAATAAGAACCTTGTGGCTTGGTGATGTTTCTTATATTTGTATATGCCTATTATGAGTGAAGTTGTGTTTGGATTATAGCTTAATGGAGAAGCCTTTAGTTGTAATTATGGCATCATAGGGTGTTATGGTTGCACTTCGAGAAATCATTGAGATGTTGAGAGAGGTATAAGAGGCCATGACTGTAATGGCCAATCGTATAAGAGAACAAACCAAGGCTTATGAAGTTACTGTTAAGGCAATGACTGGCTAGCTTCAAGAACAAGCTGAGGCCCATGCAACCACTGTTCAAGTGCTGGAACAACTACATGAGACTATGAATAAGCAAAATCAGGAGGTGCCAGTCGAGAATGGAGTTGGTGCTAGTTAAAACCTTAGTGTGGGACATCAAGGGGAAAATGATGATCTCTTTATTATGTTGGCCAACTTTAGGAAGGCAGATCCTCCATCATTTATGGGGGAGTAGGATACTAAGAAGGTTGAGAGGTGGCTAATGCAACTGTAGAAGATTTTTGAGGTTATGTGTAACAAACATAATTTTTGTAAAATGATGAAATGAGCTATATAAAAGCAAGTCCTTCAAAATGACTTAGATAATGTCCCACAAAATTTGGGTAGAGTCCTAGACTCTTAAAAATAATAATTTTAGGTTCAGACGGAAAGAAAAACGAAGTTAGGACAGAAAAAAAATTTGTGATGAAAACTGACAAAATGTAATGACATTTTCGTAAATAAGTACAACTTTTGGAAAAACACATAGGAAGGCTTTTTAAATGAAAATTGAGTTCCCCAAGGTTCTTTGAGGCCCCAAAAATCATGGGAAGCCCTGGGACTGGTAAAGTCCCTCCAGTGTACGTTTTCTAATGTCAGTGAGCTTGAATTTTGATAGAGTAGTTCGATAAGGTTTTAGCTCTAAATTGGGTGATTCCAAAAGAATTTATTAAATTATGAACCTAAATTTTATAATGGAAAAGATAGTTCTAAAAAAGGAGCTAAAATGAAGCCGAAACGAAATTGCTATTACAAAAGGACGAAATTGGAATTTTTGGAAAAGTATGCTTCTAGAAACTCCCACACACTTCTCCTTTCTTCTCCCACCTTCTTAAGCATGAAATTTTCTGCCCAAAATACAGAAATTGATCTGCTCTCTTAGGTACACCAAAAGGGGAAGAAAAAGAGGAAGAAAACCAAGGAAAAGCTAGGTAATCTCATGGAATTTTATGCCTCTTCCTCTTCCAATCTTATTCTCCTCTCTTCCTCCTCTCTTTCTATGGTGTAGTTGAGCTTTTTGGTTTTGTTTTAGGTCCAGAACCAAGGGGAAATTTTTGAATTTGCCAAGGAGAAGAGAACCAAGGAAGAAAGGCTTTGGAAACAAGCTTAGAACTAAGGTAATTTTCCATTCTTGATACTTCATCCTTGTTGCTCTTCCTTGTGCTATTTTTGGCCAACATAAAGGGGGTAGAAAGAGAAGAATTTTAGGCAGAACCAAGGGAGGAACTTAGGAAAAAGAGTGCAAGGATTAAGAATATGGCAAGAAATTCAAGTAAAAACCAATGAAATCAAGATAGAAAAGTGTATGTTTCCTTAGGGTTTTGTAAAATCTGATTTTTTGTGAGAGTTTTCTTGGCTATTTGAATGTTCCCTTGAGCTCCTAAGACCCCTAGAAATCTTCCCAAGTGGTTCTCCCATCAAAGAAAATTCAAAAGCTCCATAAACCCTAAACATAGTGCTTATTTTGGCCAAGCATAGTTCATAGGGCTAAAGAGTGTTTTAATTTGTTCTAACCTTGGTTTAAGACTCTATATGGTGTTAGAAGATGGGAGGAACCATTGGGAAAAATTTAGGAATCATGGCATGAGAGATGGAACAATGGTATCCATAATGGTGCTTTATGAAGCAGCTTGGATTTCCAATTGTGCAAGTGAAGGTGTGATGGCTCCAAGGAGCTTAAATGAGTCTAAGAAGTCAAGAAATAACAAGAGAATGGAATCTAGAAATTGAATTCCAAGAGTTGCTTTATTAGGCTAATTATGGAACTATAATGCCAATATGAAACCAAGTGTGTGTTTAAGCTTTAGTTTAATGTCTTGGCTTGCTTCAATTATGTGATTGTGTGTTCCTTGTGATGTCTAGGCCAAGAGAATAATCAACCACCTAAGTGCTCTTGTGAAATCAAGGAGGGGAAGGAATTAGCAAAGTAAGCTTGCATAAATTGAAAGGTAGCTCTCCACCTTATTCTTCATACTTTCTTGTGTGCATATGTATGTCATTGTATGCTTGTATGTGTTCTTATGATTTGGTAATATGCCACATGATCTCATGGAATTGCATTGGTACTAATGTGTGCTCTTGAATGCCTTTGAATATGAGATTGGTTCATAAGGGTGAGGTGATGCCAAAAGTCTCTTAAAGTGGGTGAAGATATGCCAAAAGTCTCAAAGCATGGGTGAAACTAGACCAAAAGTCCCTTGGATGGATGAGGCTGAGTCAAAAGTCCCCAAACTAAGAGTGAGACAACTCTAAAAGTCCTAGAAATAGGGTGAGGCAAAACCAAAAGTCCCTAGAGTATGAGAATGATCTTGATGTGTAGATGTGGCATGAAATTGTAGCCTTGCACACCTTATGTTTCATAATTGTGTCATTGGTGTATGTATGCCTTAAATGTATGTGAATGGCTGTGTGTGAGCTATTGGGATTCTTGGAATCTCACTCCCCTTCCCCCTCCCATTTTGAAATGTCTAAGCGGCTTTTAAGATGCAAGAAAGGCAAGCCAAGAACTCTAACTAGCTATACTTAGAAGATTTAGTAGTTTTCTTTGTATTTAAACATCAAATGGTGAGTAATGGTAATATGATGTATGAATATTATGTAGCCCATAAGTGACATTAAATCAATGCAAATCATGAAAATTGCCTCTTGTGTGGTTATGGTTACATATGTATTATTGGGTGTGGAGTGGCCAAATTAAGATGCATGGGGTTTGAGACCACTTGGGTAGTTCTACAAGTCATACTTATGCTTTTAAACTTGCCCAAGAGGTGCCAAATTCAAGATGAGGCCATTTGGACCAAAGCGACTCTTGATAAGGAACAAAAATGACTATTTAATGAGGCTAAGTCACTTTTGTCCAAATGAGCTCTTCTTGATCTAAAATTTGGCATGCATCTTCATACCGTAGCTCTTCTTGATAAGGAACAAAAATTGTTGAAGTTGGGAATTTTTCTGGTTTTGGTCATTGGTACCGTAGCACTGGTCCGAAATTGAATTTTGTCACTTATGGGGCAAATGATGTCCAATTGACACAAAATTTTATATGCAGAAACTAGACATTCCCAATGACTTGTGCCAACTAGAAGCACCTCATTTGTATCTCTAGAAAGGGAGATATGAAAATTTGAAATTCCTACCCAGTATCAGGAGTCCCAACTGACCTCAGGTACTGTTTGATTGGGTTTCGAGGTCTGGACGTGCTTGAACTGGTCTAGAGTTATTTTTCTCCTCTAGCTAACATTGTTACTTTCCATATTGGTATCATTTGCATGGATTGGAGTTTTGTGAAATTAATTGGATATTTTTGAAGTTTGCTGCAGAAACCTGTGACAGCACCAGTGGACAGCCAGACCTCTAGAGTTTTTGGATGTAAAACATCTTCTATGTTATGTTTCATGGTCTAGACATATTTATAGCATAAAATAGACATGTGTATCTTTCCAGAACAACCAAGAATGCATGATTTTGATTTTTCTAGAATTAGTTATGATTTTCCAAATTTTGTGACAAAAATGGCAAAATTCTAGACGAAAATACAAGTATGAGTTTAATGCTTCTCTTTGGTTTCCACGAGTTGTAGGCCACTTTTGGTGATGAAAATTAGTTGTATCCATGTAATTAAATATGAGAATGTGATACATGAGCTCATATGGTCCACGTGACACTGAATAAAATTTTTATACGTGACGCAACGCTAAAAATGTATTATTTTAATGTCATTTTTCCTATCCTCTTGCACAATTCATGACATGAGACATGAAAGTAGAATAGATTGAGCTAGGAAATTATGGTGTTACATACACCATAGAGCAAAAGGTGAAGTTGGCCATCTATAAGCTAAAAGGTAAGGTGAAGAATTGGTGGCAGAGTGCTTCTAGACTACTAACCTCAAGGAAGATACCCTTGACCTGGGAGAGTTTCCAAACTACCTTTGAGGGAAAATACTTCCCACCATTAGTAAGGGCCAATAAGGAAGTTGAGTTAACTTCCTTGAATAAGGAGAGATGAACATGGACTAATATGCAACTAAGTTCATCAAGTTATCCTATTCCTCTTCCTAGCTGAGACGATTTAATAATAAGCCATGGAAGGCTAATAAGTTTGAAAGAGGCCTTAAACTTGAGTTGAAAGATAAGATTGTACCCTTTAAGATTTGGAATTTTGATGAATTAGTGGAAAAGTGAAGGGTGATAGAGAGGGCCTTGATGGAGACTGAGGCCAAAAGGAAGAAGACCATAAAGGGTAAACGTAATCGAAGCATGAACCTTATAGGGATGGAAATAAGAAGGCAACTAGTAATGGCAATGGCTCTTGGGTTATGATGTTAGAGATTGTGCCCTAGGCCTATCAATTTACTATGAACATTGCCTTAATTTAATAAAGAGCTATTATCATTATTATATTATTTGCATGTATGTTATACAATAAAATCCTTAAGTAATTATACTTATCTAAAATGTCCCTAATCGATCATCATTATGGGAACAAAATGAATTCAGACTAGTATGATTTTTATTGATGATCATAAGATGATTATGTATATAGATAAAAATGAAAGTCATTGAAACTTATTAGGGACGAAGGTGTTGGACCGACCTATCATGAGATAGCTACATAGATTAGGTCATAAGCATATCTCATTTATAGCTATCTCACTAAGCCCTTAGACCTGAGACTGCCATAGATTCCTATTTAAGGAACATTGTACTTTGACATAATCAAAAGTCACCTTTAATCAAGTAATCATAAAGGTTATAATCGGATATACAATGGGATACATGCAGAGGAAGATGACTAGTCAAGATGAGATTTGTTCCTTTCGCAAAGAGAGAGATATTTTTGGGCCCCTCGATAAGTAAGACTGATAAATGTATGGTCATGCTCAAATGAAAGGAGTTTCATTTATTTTGACAGTCTACTTAGATATCGAGAAAGCATGGTCAAGTGATACAAGGATGAGTCTCCATGTCTTGTACTTGACCTAGATATTGTGTGACAAAAGGGACTTGACATAGGTTATAGGATAGGTTGCATTGAATCATCGATCCTCATATAATTTGGGTAGTCATAATGTCTTACTAGAGGCCACTTATGACTTATAGGCTAAAAGGAATTTTAGGTCCACTGCCAATATTATATGATCACACATAAGAATGGGCCAACATGAGGTAGAATGTACAGATTCATTAAATCTAAAAGGCATTTAAATTCAATGAATGTAGTGTCCACATTCGATGTATTAACTCTCTAGATAGTTTCCTATTTTGAATAGGAGAATATTTTATTTTTTGTTAGGATAACATATTCTCTCTTGATAAGGTGGTGAACGAAATTAATATATTTAATATATATTAATTTCAAAATTCAAAATTGTTACCTGATAAGTTCAAATTCCATTTAAACTATAATTTAATATTATTTTTGGCTTGGAGACTGAGAGTTGTGTCGCACAACCTTAAATAAAACTAGGTTGATTAAGGATTTGTAGCTAATGGTACAACCTAGGTCATTTCCTAATGAATTTTTGCTTCTAATTACTTGTGAAAAAATTCTCTAAGTGACAATAAATGAAATGTGTTTAAGGGGTTTTAAATTACTAAATTTTAATTGAATTAAAGAAAATAACAAGAATTGCAAACTTAAGACAAAAAGATGTTAACAATTAGGAAAAGTGTTGTAACTAGCCTTTAGATGGACTTCCTAGAATTCAATTATCCTTACTCCCTTTTTAGTGTACCAAAATTAGATTTAAACTCTTGCTTTTTAGTATATTCTTCATAAGGATTCTTGAATTACCATCCAAGACTCAAATCACCAATGATTCAAGGAACTTGCAACTATAAGAAATCTTGAACAATTAATCATTTGAATTAAGAATAAGAACACACCTAAACATAACCTAAGTGCTTATTAAAATAGCTAAACAATCTACTTAAAAATGTTAATCAACCAATTAGATTAATAAATTCCTCAAGTATAATAATCACACAAAGTTCAGCCACTTAATTCAATAACTATTACATTAAATAACCTAACAACAAGAGGAATTACTAATAAATTGGACAATCATTAAGCTTGGCATTTTTATAAACACTTAGGCATCTAAATCATCCTTCAAATGTGAAATTATAATCAAATTACATAGCAATTAATCTAGTACATTTAGCCACTAAAATCTTTAATTAACAAGTTACACCTAGTCAAATTAAGTAGAGAAATTAAAGTTAAAAGTAAAAGATGGAGAGAAAAGAGTTTATCCAAATTGAAGAGGCAATCTTGGAGCTCAAATCTTAGAGATTTTAAGTTTTCATGGAGAGAATGTGTAATGCCTGATTTTTGTAAAAATGACGAAAACGAATATGTTTCAAAGGTAAGTCTCCTGAAATGAATTGGTTAAGGTCTAAAAAAATTATAATAATGATCTAGACCCTAAGTAATAAAAATAGGAGGCCAGAGGTGCCTAAAAATAGAAGCTAAAATAATCAGAAGGTATTTAACGAAATAGCTACATAATGTAATGGCATTTTTGTAATTTTGGATAATTTTTAGAATCCTCATAGGAGGGCTTTTTAAATGGAAAATTTGAGTTCTTCAGGGTTCTCAAAGGCCCTAAAAATGATGGGAAGCCCCATGACAGTTAAAACCTCTTCGGTGTACGTTTTCTAACAATAGTTGACCCAAATTTTGATCCTTTCATTCAGGAAGCTTTTAGCTCCAAATTAAGTGATTCCAAAGGCATTTTATAAGATTGAGAACCTAAATTTTATGGTGAAAAAGAAAATTCTAAAAATGGAGCTAAAACTAATTGGAAACAAAAATGCTAAGTTTACGGGACATAAATAGAATTTCTTTAGAACAATTTTAATCTTCCTCCTATATATATGATGCGCCCCACTCTTCTCATTTGGTTGACTTCCTTTCTACCCTAAAATAGAAGTGAGACCAAAGGAGAGAGGCACATAAGAGAAGGGAAGAGGAAGAGGAAAAACAAGGCAAAAAAGGTATGATTTTCATAGAATTTCCTAGTCTTCTCTTTAGTGAACTTGCTCTCCTCATTCTCCCCCTTCTTCCTATAGTTTTATTGAAGTTTTTGGTGCTGTTTTGAGGTTAGACCAAAGGGGAGAATTTTTAGTTTGGACAGGAGGATCCAAGCAAAAGAAGAAGCATCCAAGAAAGGCTAGGAAACTGAGGTAATTTGGTTGTTTCCATGCTTCTCCTTCCTTGTACTTCTTCTTGTGCACTTCACCCCATGTATGGACAGCTAAGTGGGATTGAATTTTGAACCAAACCAAGGATAAATCTTAGAAATTAGGGTGTGGGGAATAATAATAAGCAAAGGAAACAAAGAAAGAGCCATGATTTTCCAAGATGCATAACCAAGGATTTTAGTTGCACCTTGGTTTGTAAGATGAGTTCTAGCCAAAAATTAAGATGTTTAAGAGTTCATATGAGTTCTTAAGACATCAAGGCAGCCTCCCACATGTTTCTCCTATCAAAGAAATCAAAATAACTCCATTGGTGTTCCAAGGAAGCATAGCCTCGGCCAAGGAGGGTTCATGCACCTAGAGAGTGTTTTAATTTCTTCCAAGCTTAGTTTTGTATCATATATGATGGGAGAGTGTGAGAGGAAGCCTTGGAAAAATTTTAGAAGTCATGGATAATGAGATGTAGCTATAGGTTCCATATTGTGACTTAAAGAAACAATATGTAGCTGGGCTCCTCAAATTGATTGTGTGATGGCTCTAAGAGGTCTAAATGGAGTCAAGAGTCATAGATTAAAGGAAAAAATAGAGCCAAGATCATGTTTTTCCAAGGTTGCTTCATTACGTGCCTTATGGAACTATAATTGAACCTTAGAAGCAATCTAGCTTTTCAAGTGCATGTGTAGCTTTAGAAATTGTTCCAATAGTGTAATTGGCTTCCATGTAATGTGTTCAAGCTAAAGAAATCAAGTACCACATCCTTGTGAGTGTGTGGCTGAGGGAGATGAAGTATTTCCAAGGGTTAAAGTGTGCTTTTGCCACCAAGATAGCTCTTTCTTCTTTCTCTCATGCATGACTGGGTGTTGTTCTTGTCTTTGAATGTGTGTGTGTATGTTTAAGCTATGAAAGTTGTTCCTAGCATGTATCTATAGGCCATGGTACCATGATTCTTTGTTATGCACTTGAATGATGTTTTATGAACATGTTTTAGTTTGCTTGAGTGTGGTGAAGCAAAAGTCCCTTAGCTAGGGTGAAGATGAGCCAAAATTCCTCAAGAATGGGTGAGACAAAGCCAAAAGTCTCTAAAGAGTGAGGCTTAGTCAAAACCATCTTAAGAAAATAGGTGAGACAAGTCCCAAATCCCAAAGAGAATGGGTAAGGCAAAATCATTTTCTTGGCAAGCCTATGTATGTTTTATATGACTTCTTGAATGCAAGAAATGTTCTATGTATGATTATGCATTCCATGATATCCATTAATGAATTTTTAGACTTGAATTTGCATCCTTTATGTATAGTTGAAAGGGAGAAAAGTTATTAGGATTCATAGAATCTCATTCTTTCCTCCCCATTACCTAACATGTTTAGGTGGACTAAGTGAGCAAAGGAATGGGAGCCACCAAGTTTAAAGGAAAAAGATTGACATGGAAATGTGCTATGTATTCAAATTGTAACAATTTTGATGACATATGATGTAACCTTATGATGAATATGATGTAAACCCTTTTGAACATGTATGAATATATGGATATGTGATGTATATGAGAATTGGAAGCAAATGAATGGAATGACATGTTTTTGACATTGAATGGCTAGAATTGCTTATGTATACTTTGTGTATACCTTGGAATGGGAGAATGAGTTCATGAGATCTGGATTTTTGAACCTTTAAGACATGTTTAATAGGCTATTTTGATGCTTTCCCGTGTATTCAAGTGGCCTTAGAAAAGCTAGAAGCAGAAATGGACAATTCGGGATTCTTTAAGAAGCCAAAATGTGGCATTTTGAAATGTCAAGATCTGATCAAATGAATGAAATTCCTAATAAAATTTGGCATGCATATAGATTTCATCAAAAACTTTTTGGAAAGTTAGAGAACAGATTATATTGGAGCTCTATAGAATTAATTATTAATTTTCAAAGTTGCCATATTTCTGCCATTCTAGTATAGTTACTGTTTATATGGTCAATTTCTTCTCCTATGTCATTTGAGGGACACATGGTGTCCAATACTCATGAAAAATTTATAGGCATAAAATAAAAATGATAATATTTCTATGGCCACTTAGATCACCCCAATTAGATGTCTGAGCAAGGAGATATGAATTTTTGAAATTCAGAGTTAGTACTCGTAACACAACAGTACCTTTGGTACTGTTCTATCAATTTTCAATAGCTAGATGGTCCTATTTTGGTATGGACTTATTTTTAGCATAAATTTAACATATTTAGCTTTCCATAATGGTATAGTATGCATGATTTCAATTTTTTTATATTTAGTTATGAGTTTTCAAATTTGGTACCTAAAATCTGGCAGTTGAACCCGAGGCAACCTTGTATTATTTTGTGTATGTATGCTATGAGCTCTAGTTTTTGGCAAAATTTTAAGATGGTTTTGAGTTGTAAGTATGTATTTAAATGGGAGAATGAGATGGATGAGTTCATATGGTCTATGGGATACGAAATGAAAATTTTATCTGCTACGCAATGCAAAATAATGTAATATTTTAATGAAATTTTTCTTGGAAAACTTGTGATACCAATGGAAGGAAGCTAAGATATGAATAAGGCAATCCAGTTAAATATAGTGTTACACTTTATTGGTATCAAAGCAAAGGTTTAGGCACTTTGATGTGGATTATGACTTGTAAATATGAGTTTGTCATTATGTATGAACATGTTGTGGATGAAATGAGTGTGATGGTGGTGGGTGTGTTCCTATTTAATGCTAAAGTTTGCTAATGATGTTTTAGAAAGATGGTGAACACATGGAGAGGTAGGCCTTTTAGAGAGGCTAGTGTTGAGGATAGAATCGAGCCCAGTGATCTGATGGCTAGAGCCTTTCAGGCTATTATGGCTCGCCTGGATCACTAGCAAGCTATGATTATGCAGCTTCAAAAATGGCTTGCACAGAGAGACAGTGAAGGCCCTACACCTGCTCCCCCACAGCCACTATAGCACTCAAATCATCCCGGGCATTTAAGGTCGACTCACTCTGACCTATAGCCACATATTCAAATATTGTAGATGTCTCAGACTCCACCCGCTCAAACACCTCCAGTCCTAGAGCAGCCTTCTATTAGGCAGACGATAGCATAGTTCAAGAAATTTAGGCCTCCCACCTTTATGGTGAACTGAACATAGAGAAAGCTAAGGCCTAGATTATGCAGCTTGAGAAGATTTTCTAGGTGATAGAGTGTACCTCTGAACAGAAGGTTGTGATGGCCATATTCTAGTTAGAGAAAGAGACAGATTACTAGTGGAGGAGTACTAAGCCGATACTAAGATCAAGGAGCCTTCCACTTACTTAGGAGATGTTCCTCTAGGCTTTTTATGAGAGATACTTCCCTAGCTCTATTAGAGAATAGAAGGAGTCAAAGTTTGTACTCCTAAAGCAAGATAAGGGAATGTCTGTCGACCAGTATGTAGTCAAGTTTGTTGAGCTCTCCAGATATTCTTTGTATTTATAGAGACATGATGACATGCGCTGGAGAGCAAACGAGTTAGAGAAGGGGCTGCTGCCAGAGATTAGAGACAGGGTGGTCCCACAGAGGATTAGGGACTTTAATGCCCTAGTTAAGGTTTGTAAAGTTACAAAAACAAACCTCATGACTATGTAGACCACTTCTAGTGCTAGACCTCCCCTCCCTAAGACCAAGAGACCGAGAGAAGAGACACAGGCCACAATGAGTAGCAGGAGAGGTGGCAGAAGCTAATAGAATAGAAGAGGTAAGAGGAGAAGAGTTCAGTCTACCAAAGGCAGTTTCATACCCACAGTATGTAATAAGCACGACAGAAAGCATGGGAACAGGCTGTGTTATGCGAGGCAGATTGTATATTACAGATGTGGCAAATTAGAGCACATTGCTTGGGACTGTACCCAGACTACCTAGTAGTTTACTCAATAAAGGAAATGGCTCCTGTACTTAGACCTTAGACCCAAGGTAGAGTTTTTTTCCTAACACAGCATGAGGCTAGCAGATTCCCAAGCCTGATTCAAGGTACTATTATGATTAATGATTTTTCTATAACTACTTTATATGATTTGGGTATTAGCCACTCTTTCATATTATATGATTGTGCTAAGAGGTTGGGTCTGAGTATGCATACCTTGCCATATGGCTTGCATGTGTCTACCTCCATAAGAAATAGAGCCATTACCTCCTATACTTATTTGAATTGTGTGGTCTAATTTAATCATTGTTACACTACCCTTGATTTCATATGTATACCCCTCATTGACATTAATTTGATTATTGGTATGAATTAGATGTCCAAAAATAATGCCACTTGATTGTTCTCGTAGATGTATTACTTTCCCTAAATATGGGATTGTGCCTAGCATTAGGACTGAGCTAGGCCTTATGAAAAACTCTCAGGCTGAGAGGTCTCTAGAGTATGGTTGTCAAGGATTTTTAGTTTTCTTTTTAGTCCAGTCTAAGATAGAAGAGGGGATAGAGAAAATTCTAGTAGTGAGAGAGTTCCCAGAGGTATTTCCTAAGGAGATTAGCAGACTACCCCAAGAGAGAAAGGTTGAGTTTCCTATAGACATTGTACTTGGGGCAAGTCCAGTGTCTAAGGCTCCATACAAAATGGCTTCCACCGAGCTAGCTGAGCTTAAGAAACAGATAGAAGAGCTTTTAGAGAAGGGTTTCATTAGACCCAGTGTCTTGCCATAGGGAGCTCCAATCTTGTTTATAAAGAAGAAAGATAGGAGCCTTAGATTATACATAGATTACAGGAAGCTCAATAAGATAACCATTAAGAATAAATACCCTTTCCCCTGCATAGATGAACTCCTAGATCAATTAGTAGAAGCGTTAGTCTTCTTTAAGATAGACTTCAGGTTGGGATATCATCAACTTATGATTAAGGCTAAAGATATTCCTAAAATAGCTTTCAAGACTAGATACGACCATTATGAGTTTTTAGTTATTCCTTTTGGGTTGATGAATGCACCTGTAATATTCATAGATTACATAAATAGAGTGTTTAGGCCATACCTAGATCAGTTTGTAGTTGTCTTCATAAATGACATTCTTATCTTTTCTAAGAGTAAAGAAGAGCATAAGCAGCATTTGAGATTAACCCTAGAGACCTTGAGAGAGAAACAATTATATGCTAAACTTAGTAAATATGAGTTCTGGCTTACTAAAGTTCAATTCTTAGGCCATGTGATCTCCCAGGTAAGGGTCGCAATAGACCCTCATAAGGTAGAGGAAGTATTACAGTGGGAGAGACCTTAGACAGTGACAGAGATCAGGAGCTTCTTAGGTTTAGCAGGTTATTACATGGGTTCATTCAGGGTTCTCTCAGATAGCAATGTCGCTAACTAGGCTCACTAGAAAGAATGTGTTGTTTATATGGGATGAGAGATATAAGAAGTGTTTCTAAGAGTTGAAACCAAAGTTAACCACGGGCCCAATTTTAGTACTTCCTAACCCGAGAGAGACTTTTGTAGTCTATAGTGATGCCTCTAAGAAAGGGTTAAGATGTGTGCTTATGCAGAAAGGTAGAGTGGTAACTTATGCCTTTAGACAATTAAAGCCTCACGAAAAGAATTACCTTACACACGGCTTAGAGCTAGTAGCAGTGGTGTTTGCTTTGAAAATATGGAGAAACTACTTGTATGGGGCAACCGTAGAGATTTATAGTGGCCACAAAAGCTTTAAGTACCTATTTAAGCAGAAAGAATTGAATATGAGACAGAGGAGATGGTTAGAATTTCTAAGGGATTATGACTTTACCCTGAAATACCATCCAGGTAAGGCTAATATAGTCGCTGATGCATTGAGCAGAAAATCCATACATATGGCTTACATGATGATTAGAGAGCAAGAATTGGTTAAGAGTTCAGAGATATGAATCTCTCATGCTAGGTGCATTTAGGGAAATTGTTAATGAGTGAAACCCGATAGAAAATGACCTGAGGAGCCAAATAAGAGGGGCCTAGCAAATAGATAAGCATATAAGGAAGATTAGATCCTAAATATCCTAGGGTAGCACTCAGGATTTCAATCTGTCTGAGGATGACATAGTAAGATATAGGAATAAGCTGTATGTGCCTAAGAATGTAGAAATTAAAGAAGGAATACTAGATGAGGCACACAAGAGCAAATATACAATTCATCCAGGTAGTAATAAAATGTACCATGATTTGAGAAAAATGTTCTGGTGGCCTGGGATGAAAGCAGACATAGCAGAATACGTCTTATGATGTCTAGTATGTCTGAAAGTTAAGACAGAACACCAGAAGCCAGCTAGGTTACTTCAGCCCCTAGATATTCTTGAGTGGAAATGGGATAGTGTAGTTATGGATTTTGTTATGGGTTTACCTAGGACATCATCGGGGCATGATGCCATTTGGGTAATAGTGGATAGATAAAGGAAATCAGCTCACTTCTTAGCAATGAAAGCCACTTATACCCTAGATAAATTAGCCCAATTGTACATTTAAGAGATAGTGAGATTACATGGTGTGCCTAGAAGTATCGTGCTAGATAGAGATCCCAGGTTCACTTTGAACTTCTGGAGATCATTACAAGATGCTTTAGGTACTAGATTAAGATTTAGCACGGTCTATCATCCCCAAATAGATGGCCAAATAGAGAGAACTATCCAAACCTTAAAGAACATGTTAAGGGCATGTGTTCTAGAAATGAAAGGAAACTGAGATACATACTTGCTTCTAGTGGAGTTTGCCTATAATAATAGCTATCATGTGAGTATTTAGATGACATCGTATGAGCCATTATATGGGAGGAAATGTAGGTCCCTAGTGTGTTGGGTTGGGCTAGGAGAAAGAAGCCTAATAGGCCCATAATTAGTGGACTAAACCTCTAGGCAAATTGAAACCATAAGAAAGAAACTCCTAACGGTACAGAGTAGATAAAAAAGTTATGTAGATAGATAGAGAAGGTCATTAGAGTTTGAGGTTGGAGACCATGTCTTTATTAGAGTGTCTCCAGTCACAGGGATAGGTGACGATTGTGTTGTGCAACCTCCAAAATAAAACTAGGTTGGATTAAATTTTATAGTTAGTGGCATAACCTAGGTCATCTTCTTTGGGAATGGAATTTAATGTTCAATTGGATTTTCTAAATGTATAAGGATCCTATAACTACCTAATTTAAGGGGGATTTATGATCTAATTAAACTAACTAGAATTAAATTGAAATAAAATGACTAACTACTACCTAATTGCATGAATTATGGGATGAATGATAGACATGTGACTAGCTTTGGATTCATCCCTTGGTATCCACTATCCTTATCCTAATCCAATTGTTATTGATTTTGGTTTAAGAGTCCCTAATTATGTTCATAACAATGTATCTTGAGTTACCACGCAAGAATTAAGAGATTAACAATTTAATGTTGAATTGAAACATCAATCTTGCATCAAATCATTAATTCTTGTCATTAAGACCAATAAATACTAAATTTGATTGATTAATGCATCAAGTAGCCTCTGAATTATCACCCTAATATGTTTAATTAACTAAATAAACTTCATAAAATCCTCAAATTAGATAATTAAGCACTCAATTTTGTTTATGCATTTCATGAAACACCTTGATTGCATACATGAAAAATTAGAAAATGATGAAAATCTAGAACTAAAATTAATCAAATAATTATTCAAATTCTCTCCTAATCAATCTCTAACCAGCCATCAATCATAAACTACATTAATTTCAGTCAATTACTGGTTTAACCAAACAAGTTCAAGAACAAAAATTAATGTAGAAAGAGAGAAAATAAAATAGGAAGCTTAGGCAAAATCCTTTGCTATTTTCTTTGAATTCAAGCTTTAACCAAAGTCCTCTTCCTAGCTAGCCACAAGATGGAGAATTAAAGCTTCATTGGATGGAAGGAGATGGAGGAAATGGGGTGAGGAATGTCTACAGCATGGAGGGAGTCTCTCGATTATAAATGATGATGGATGATTTTTTTATTCGATGGAATAATGGATGATATGTGTCTACCATCTGCTTGAATGATTTTATAATTCACATGCCCCTCTTTAGCTCATTCACATGCTTCATTTACTGGTCACGTGTTCTCATTCTCTTCTTATGAATCTGATAATGAATGACGTTACTCTCTTGTTCTTTATTTGCACATCACATGTTCTGATGTTGCTTCATTCCTTCAAGGTGAGCTGACTTGCTAATCTCAACCCACAGCTTAACATTGCACTATTCATATGGTTTTTGCTTATGCTACTCATTTACTGCTCCTTTTTCTTCACGTGTTCCTTTAGTTCTGCCTATGCATGGTTCTTCCACCTGATTCCTCCAGGTGAGCTGCCCCATAGATAGTTCTGCCTTCTAGACGCATGGCACTTACACACCTTCTACCTTAGCTCCTTCATCTTGTAATAATCACATTCTCCCCATGCTTCTGCTTACATGCACATAAAACTCTAGCTTTTCATGTGCTTTTCTCCATGTATGTTATTCCCTTTCTTCTACATGTGTGTGTGGGTGAAGTGGCAGTGGCTCATGAGTGTGTTTTGCTTAATGGACCTTCAACCTGTAGCTTAGAGATAGCTTCAAATCTCAGCTCCTTTATACGTTCTATCCAGCCATTGTGTGTATGTGTATCATGCGTGAATAAGATGTGGTCTTCCTTAAGTTCTCCTTCTTCTTCGCATGTTTCTTCCTATTCTCCATTCATGCTTCTTCTCTTCACACCATTCCACGTTGCTCATTCTTCTTCTCTGGTTCTTCACGTGTTCTGTAGCCTGTAGCTTTTTCCTTCGTGTTTTCTCCATCATGTAGCTACTTTCATGCATTCTACTCCATGCAAGCTTAGCTTCTTCCTCACTTCTTGCTCACATGACTTTTCTTCACTCATTCAACTCGTTTTTCTCCTCTAACCCATAACTATTTTGCTTCATGCTTCCTCGAGTTTGAATGAGTGTGTGTAAATGAAGTGTCATTTGGTGAGATTCTAAGCATGTGAGTGACCATGTGTGAAAGATGTGTTATGTGTTTATGCATGAAGCCATGTATAAGTGAGCTGGACATGTGGTTCATTCAAGTGCTTTGTGGATATATAGAGTGAAGTTAAGAAAATCAATGTGGAGAGTGGAGTGTCTAAAGGCTGGACTTGTGTTGTGTGAAGTGCCTAAGCTAGAGCTATGTGGAAGTGAAGTGTAGTGAGAGTGAGTGCATTGTTTTATGATCACATCCTCTTCATGCATCCAATTCAAAGTCTCCTCAAAGTCCATTTTTAACCATTTCTTCTCATTTTTTTTTCTTTTTATAAATTTCATTTTCTAAAAATTCCACCTTGATTCAATCTTCAATTCTTCTCCAAATAAATTTTCTCCTTTCAATTCTATTTGCCCATTAAAAATCTATATAAAAGAGTAGGAAAAATCAAATAGGAATATTCACAAAATTATTTAAGATAAATTTTAAGCATCTAAATCAATCATTTTGCAATTTAATTCCTAAAATGCAAAAATGGCTACTAAAATCAATTATCCACCTAATTAAATCCCTAAAGGCATATTTGATCATTAAAATGCCTAAGTTAAGAGAATTAAAATATATAAAAATAGCCTTCATCAATAGGTCAGTCCATTAAGAGTAAAAAACTCAGTCCCAAATATATAGGTCAATTTCAAATTCTTGATAAAGTAAGACCTATGGCTTACAGACTTGTCCTTCTGATAAACACCATTTTTATATATTTCATTTCCTCTTTATTTGGGCATTTTAATAATGATTTAAGGCTTAATGGATTCAATTACATAATATTTGATTTTATTAACCATTTTTTGTATTTTAAGAATTTATTTGCAAAATTAATGAATATTAATGCATAAACTTCTTTTAAATAATTTTGTGAATATTCTTCCTATTATTTCTATAGATTTTTTTATAGGAAATGGAATTTAAAGGAGGAAATTTATTTGGAGAAGAATTGAAGATTGAATCAAGGTGGAATTTTTAGGAAATGAAAATTTTAAAAAAAGAAAAAAAAAAGATGAGAAGGAATGGAGTTGAAGTGGACATGCATGGATCTTTGCAATGAACATATGAGGAAGGACCAGGACACACACTCCTTCACGTAGCAAGATGGAAGACATACATGGCTTTGTGAAAAACTCATACAAGAAGCAGCACCAGGTCATTCACGAGATTAACACATGATCACACACGAACAACACATCATTCACGGGGCCAAAAAGGGTTAACATGTAGCACTTGCACGAGGATAAGCACTAAGTTATTCATAACATCTCCATACACATAACACATTCTTATTTAGCACCTAATTCATACACTCATCCACCCATCTACATCTCATAGTTTCATCCACGTCCAGCTCCTTCATTCATATCCAAGCACACACAGGCTCTAACATTAGCAGACACAAAGCTCACGTGAGTAGGAGAAATGAGGGAGACACGTGATTAAGAAGAAACTTGGTTTTAACGTGAGCAACGTGGAATGGTGTGAAGAAGAGCAAAACACGTGACATGGGGGGAGGGATGATGTGAGCAAATGCATGGTTCTGTTCAACATGAAAGATGATGTGGGAAAAGAAGCTTTAGCTACAAGAGAATAAAATAAATGAAAGAATGTGAGAGAGGAGGAAATAGACTAAGCACATGAAGATTAAAAATCCATGTGAGAAGCACGTGAAAGGGGGAGGGAAATAAGCTCAGGCAGCACATTAATTGATTCATCCATTAATCCAAAGACACGACTCCTTTCATCCATCATCCATCCCCTTCATCCGTAGCCATTCCTCCTCCATTTTTCTCACTACCATCCATCCATCCAATGAGAGCTTAATTGTAGATTGTGGCTAGCTTAGAAGAAGACCCTTGAAGAAGCTTGAATCCATAGATTATAAAGGGATTTTTGGCTTAGAATTTTTCTCTTTCTACACTTTTCTCTTTCTTGTATTATCTTAGTTAAGATTGTATTTGATTGGGAATTTGCGTTGTTTATAATTAGTGACTGGTTAGACACTGATTAGGAGAGTAATTTGAATGATTATTGGATTAATTTTAGTGCTAGATTTTCATTATTCTCTAATTTCTCATGTATGCCATCAAGGTGTTTGATGAAATGCATGAGTGAGATTGTGTGTTTAATTATTTGATTTGAGGATTTCTTAGAGTTTAATTGGTTAATTAAATATCTTAGAATGATAATTCAAAGGTTAATTAATCCATTAATTAATCAAATTTAGTGTTCATTGATTATAATGACAAGAATTAATGATTTAATGTGGGATTGAGGTTTTAATTCAACATTAGATTGTTAATCTCCTTATTATTGTGTGGTAACTCAAGAGACATTATTATAAACACAATTAAAGACTTTTAGACCAGAATTAATTACAATTGGATTTGGATAAGGATAGTGGATACCAAGGGACTAGTCACATGTCTATCACTCAACCATAATTCATGTAATTAGGTAGCAATTAGGAATTTTATTTCAATTAAATTTTAGTTAGTCTAATTAGATCAAAAACCCCTCTTTAGTTAGGTAATTTATAGAGTCTTTTAACACTTAGAAAATCCAATTGAACATTGAATTCCATTTCTAAAGGAGATGACCTAGGTTGCACCACTAGCTATATATTTTTCAACCTAGTTTTGTTTTGAGGTTGCGCCATATAACCGTCACCTTCCCTTAAACTTGAGCAAGTTCATAATGTATTCAATGTAACCCAGCTCAAAAAGTACAAGCTCGACCCCTCACATGTCATAGAGTATGAAAATATGCAGTTATAAGATAATTTGTCTTATATAGTATCGCCAAATAAGATCGTGGATGTTACACTCAAACAGTTATGGAATAAGATGATACAATTGGTGAAAGTGGTTTGGAAAGGGTTATCTCCTAAAGAAGCTACCTAGAAGCTGGAGGAAGAGATGAGAAAGAAGTATCCAAAACTCTTTCCATAAGGTATGTTATTTAAATTTTGAGGATGAAATTTTATTTAAGGGGGGAGAAATGTAATGCATGGTTTTCATAAAAGTGATAGAAATGAATACATTTCAAAGGCAAGTCCTCTAAAATGAATTGGTTAAGGTTTAGAAAAATTATAATAATGATCTAGACCCTAAGTAATAAAAATAGGAGACCAAAGGTGCTTGAAAACGAAAGCCAAAATAACCAGACGGAATTTAACGAAATAGCTATGTAATATAATGCCATTTTTATAATTTTAGGCAATTTTTAGAACCCCCACAGGAGGGCTTCTTAAATAAAAATTTTGAGTTCTCCAAGATTCTCAGAGGCCCTAAAAACCATGGGAAGCCCTGGAACAGTTAAAACTCCTCCGATGTATGTTTTCTAATGACAGTTGACCCGAACTTTGACCTTTTCATTTAGAAAGGTTTTAGCTCCAAATTGAGTGATTTCAATGGCATTCTATAAGATTGAGAACCTAAATTTTATGATGGAAAATATAATTCTAAAAAAGGAGCTAAAATGAATTGGAAATGAAAATGCCAAATTTATGAGACATGAATGGAATTTCTTTAGAACAATTTTAATCCTCCTCCTATATATATGATGTGCCCCACTCTTCTCCTCATTTGGCTAAGTTTTTTTTTCTGCCTTAAAATAGAAGTGAGACCAAAGGAGAGAGGTGCACAAGAGAAGGGAAGAGGAAGAGGAAAAACAAGGCAAGAAAGGTATGATTTTCATAGAATTTCCTAGTCTTCTCTTTAGTTAACTTGCTCTTCTCCTTCTCCTCCTTCTTCCTATAGTTTTGTTGAAGTTTTTGGTGTTTTTTTGAGGTCAGACCAGAGGGGAGAATTTTGAGTTTGGAGAGGAGGATCCAAGAAAAAGAAGAAGCATCCGAGAAAGGCTAGGAAACTAAGGTAGTTTGGTTGTTTCCATGCTTCTCCTTCCTTGTTCTTCTTCTTATGTATTTCACCCCATGTATGGATAGCTAAGAGGTATTGGATTTTGAACTAAACCAAGGATGAATCTTAGGAATTAAAGTATGGGGAATAAGAATATACAAATGAAACAAAGAAAGAACTATGATTTTCCAAAATGCATAACCTAGGATTTTAGTTGTACCTTAGTTTGTAAGATCTTCCCATTTTTTTGCAATTCTTAGGTGCCCACATACTAAATCAATGGATTCTTGCTTATTTTTGGACAGAAACTCCTCCCCCATAATGGTTATGTTTTTGGCCGTGACTTTCACATACAAGAAGCAAAAAGAAAAAGCAAAGCTATAAGGATATCTACCTTGAATCTAAGCTTCTATCAAGAGTCTCTTTCTTTGCTCTTGGTCCCTTTTTGAAACTCTAATCTTTCTCCTCTAGTTGAAGGCCAAAACAAAATCATATCATCCATAAAAACCATGGAAAGATGAAGTAAGAATAGGAGAACAACTTTAAAGAAGAGAAACCATGAAATTCCTTGAATTTTCCTACCTTTCTTAGCTTCTTTCTCCTCTTTGTTGAGCTCTCTCTATGCATCCTTCTCCCTAGCTTCTTCCTCTGTTCAAACTAGAACCATAAGTTGGTCATATGGGAGAGAGAAGAGGACGCCCTATATAATAGAAGAATGGAGAAGAAATTGTTCCAAAAAATAACGTTTATGTCTCGTTTACGTGGAATTTTTGTTTTAGTTTCATTTTAGCTCCTTTTTTAGAACTGTATTTTTCATAATAATCCTTAGGTTTCCAGTCTTATAAAATGCATTTGGAATCACTCAATTTGGAGCTAAAAACTTCCCGAATAAAGCAGTCAAAGTTTAGGCTCACTGCTAGTGGAAAATATATACTAGAGGGGCTTTAACTATCCTAGGGCTTTCCATGGTTTTCAAAGCCTCTGAGAACCCCAGAGAACTCAAATTTTCCATTTAAAAAGCCTGCCTGTGAGCATTCCAAAATTTTTCTAAAATTATAAAAATGCCATTACTTTTTCGGCAATTTTATTGAACTACTCTGGCTTTGGTTTCTGGGCATTTTAGACCTTGGATCCTTATTTTCCAATATTTAAACAATTTTATCCTAATTTTATTTTACTTCAAATCATTCACTCTGAGGGGACTTCCTTTTATATCTAGTACATTTTGCACATTTACAGAGAAATCAAACATTGCATTTCTCACATTTACAGAGGGACCAAATGTTACATATTCTGCATGAGCTTCTTTACTCAAGCTTCTACTCCTTGAGAAGTCTTCCCACTTATTGCTTCCTCTTTAGCACAGGTCCCTTCTCACTCTCCTTTACTTATGTGTGTTTCTTGTGTGTGGAATGGATGAACCAGTGAAGTGATTCTGTGGAAGAGCTGACTCGTGGAGTGTGTGATGTGGTTGGCTGTACAAATGATGAGTAGAGGATGTGTGTGTGTCCACATGTTGATGGAAGCTTGTAACCCATGGCTACTTACTCTATTTCCTAGTAAACTTGAGTGAATGTGTTGCTGCAATATAAAGTAGTGCATGCATATGTGTGCTTGGTGTGACAACCTTACCTTCTACTCAATGTAATTATAGTCAAATACAAGATTAATAATTAATGATCAAGGTTTGAGATCATTATATTTTACCACATTATGAAAATATGAGGAAATTTGAACCTTGATGTTAGGGTCATCACCATACCTCCGCCACAAAACAAAATTTGCATAAAAGAAATCCTACGACCATAAGGGGTTTATGAATCAACCGTTCATCAATTTTAATACCCAATAATCACCCACAAGTGTTCCTATATCATCTCTTACCATTACCGTTGAAGAAATTGTAGTTTCTAGGCTAAAAGGAGTAGGTTGGGGACTTGCGTCGTGGCTTATAACTTCCCCGCCGCAGCCAAATTGCTCTCTGGAATCGCTGGGCAAATTTCACAATTCTTGCTGCAGCGATAGCCATGGCGAGTTAGACCTTCGCCGCGGCCAGCTTACATGGCACCGCAGTGGAAATGCTTCCTGGATCTCCCATTCTCCGCCCTCACAATTCTTGCCTCAGCGTAATATATTTGCACCACAACGAGTTTTGCTTTTGTCCAACCCTTATTTTATTTCCTCGACTCGCGCTACGGCAGGACATAATGCGTCGCAGTGAGTTTTGGTTCTGTTACCCTCCTGGGCGATTTTTTTTGCTTTGTGCCATGGTGAGATTTCTCAAGCCGCGGTGCTCCTCGCTACTGTCACTCCCTGGGCTAATTTTCTTCCCTTGCACCGCGGCGGGATTGGTTATGTCACGGCGCCTTTCGACTCTGTCTCTCATTTAGCTGCGGCGAAGCCCTCTTAGCCGTGGCGAAACTCCCTCCTGTGACCACATTACCCAAATTTCGCCCCCTACCCTCTAAATCTCATCTCAGAAACACTCTAGGTCCACCTTCCCTTATTTTATGTGATTCTAATGGTGTTTATCTACCCTATTTACCCATCAATTCGTCCATTACCATTGCAAAACTTAAATACTACTTCCTACTTGCCCACCTAGCTCATATCAGCAAATTCATGAATATATGACAACAAGAACACATGCATTAGCAGCAATTAACATCCCATGCACATTCCATAGAGATTCCATTCAACAATAGCTTATGTTCACATCCAAGGCATCATATGACTACAATTTCCATATGGTAATCCATATCACAACTTTAACAAAACTATATATATGATACTATAAGTCCATACATTAATATTCAACTATAATGAGATTTAAATCCTTATCAGTTACATTTCAATCAAACAAAATATGAACGCCTATACTTGGCAACATGATTACATAATGATGCTATGTAAACTAATAACAAAATTGCATCTACCCTATTCTACTCAGACCAAGTGTAGCTCCCCACACTCGGCCTCAGCTCATGGATGTTCATCCACTTGCTTACCCTTATCCTTACCCGAGGAACCTTCACCTGAAATATTAATCCCATAAAACGGGGTGAGATATAAATCTCAGTAACCAAGGCAATTCCATCATAAATCCAGTTTAATTAGCATATAAGTATGAATCAAAATCAACATTAGAATCATATCCATTATATCAGCAAATGAATCAATTAAGCTATCATGATTACTATCCCATACTAGCAATCATATTATCACATGTTAAAGGCCATTAACACCGAGATAGGCCCGTCCACGGCACCTACTCCCTATTGAGCACAACCGGCGCTCAGTGCATCTGGGTTTGATCATAACCTGGTGCTCGATCAAAGCACATGCACGGGTGGCAGCCGTACCACAGCTCCACCACGGACTCACAAGGCCCAATCACAATTCAACAAATAGCCAACCAATTCATTCAACATTTCAAATCATTCATATACAGTAACATATGAAATTAAATCAGATATATACATGGAATTAATATAAACCCGGTTACCTCACTTGTAGACAAATTGCAACAGCCATCACAAATCCCAAATTTAGTTTAGAGTGTCCTTCACCAGAAAACTCAATATTCCACCTAAAATCCTAAGCAAATTCATATAGAATTAATACCTATTTTATAAGTCAGCTATGGGGGTCTCAAATTAACAAATGAAGCATTAAAAGGGAGGGTTTAAACTCACCTAATGCCAGCCCTAACCTCAACCTACGAATTTCACCAAGAAAATCCCCAAACACCCACATTTCAGATTTTGGGTAGGATGAAAATGCTCCAAATGAAAAACTAATCAGGCCAAATTAAAGAGAAAGATGAGGGGATTAAGTTGTATAACTATTACCTTGGCTAAATCTTGCTCTAAATGTGAGAAAATGCAGAATTCTTCCCCCCAACCCTAGCCTCCTTCTCAACCTCCGAATTTTGCTTCTTGAGTTTTATGTTTCAGCAAGTGTGAGGAAGAGGCTGATGTATTAGGGTTTTAGTTGGGTTTAAGTTGGGTCAAAGATAGGTCATGGGCTGCTCCAAGGTCCATTTCCATTTGGGCTTTAGATTTTAAATTGTTGGGCCAGTTTTAAACTGTTGGGCTGCAGAATTTTACCAGGCCAGTTTTATGCATTGGGTTGCTGAAGTTTAATTAAGTTTGGGCCAAGTTTGAAGAGCTCAAAAATGTAGGTCTGCACAAGGGTTATTGGGCCACTTAGAAGGGTCTATACAAGGTAGATTTTGGGCCTCTATCACACTAAATTGGGTTAGGTCTGCACCTAACCCATTGGGCCTCCATTAGCCTCTTATCATGATCTATTAATTTAAGCCTAGATAGGATTTCTATCTCAATTAAATCTCTACCCATATTAATTATTCTTAATTAATCTAATCCATGATTAACACCTTAATTAATTATGGGGTGTTACACTTGGACTCATAGGTATGAAGGAGTGGAAGGTGAAAGAGCTTGTGAGTGTATGAAAGAAAGAAAGAGTGGAACCTCATGCTTTAGGTGAGTGGAATGTGATTGGAGTGTTTTGTGGCTTTCATATTCTACCTACATGAACCCATGCACGAGTAAGTTAGTGTGATGGTGTGTGAGTGAGTTTTTATCTTTGTGTGAGCTTGAATGAAGTGTGTGTGGCAACATGAGATAGCTCATGAGTGTAAAGGGGTGTGAATGGATGAGTTGGAATATGCATGGAGTGAGTTGTTAATGTCCAAGTGTGTTACATGGAATATGAGGCGTGAAAGTGTGCTTGTGAAGCTTTGTGGGCATTAAAGTGTGTAACACCATAACTCTCTAGCCTTTCTCATGCAAATTCTATCTCATGCCATGCACTTCTCAAGAGAAAGCAGGGAAAATGATATTAAAATAATGATTATTTTTGTGTTATGTAGCGTATGAATTTTTCATTTGGTGTCCTGTGAACCATAAGAACTCAAACTTATTCTCATATTTAATTACACTAATACAACTCAAAACCAACCAAGGAAGTGGCCTAGAACTCGTGCAAGTGAAGGGATTACATGAAATTCAAAAGTGCAACCTCGGCCAGAATTTTCAAACTTTTGTCACAAATTTTGAAAAATAATAACTAATACTAGAAAAATCAAAATTATACATTCTTTACCATTATGGAAAACTAAAAAAGTTACTTTATGCTAAAAATATTTCTAGACCTCAACAAGAGCTACTAGCCACCAGAATTGATGGAATAGTACCAGAGGTCGACTATCATCCTTCGTACTGACCTCCAACTTTAAAAATTTGTATCTCTCTGCTCAGAGGTCCAATTAGGGTGATCTTAGTGGCCATGCAAAGCTTATCATGTCTAATTTATGCTTGTAACATTTCATAAGCATTGGACATCATTTGACTTATGAATGATATAGCTCAAGTTTCTAACCATATGAATAGTACCTATATCAATTTAGTAGAAAAATGCCAAATTTAAAAATTCATAATTAATTCCACAGAGCTCCAAATAATCTTGTATTTAGCTTCCTAAAAATTTTTATATAAGATCTATAAGTGTGCCAAATTTCATGGTTAAATTCATTCATTTGGTTAGATCTTAATATTGGGTTGTAAAATGGCTCATTTTGTGTCTTACAAAGGGTCCAAATGGTCCATTTTGAGCTCCAAGACAACCATGACCACTTGAGCATGTGGGAATGCACCAAAATGACCTTCTAAACTTGTATCAAAGGTACACAAACCCAGAATTTGAAAACTCACTCTCTTACCCCCATGCCATTTACAAGAACATACAAGGCTAGTCTTGCCATTCCATACCCAAAATGCACCATACCATTCATATAACATGAAATCTCATTTGTACATGATACATTTACATAATTACACATGTCCACAAGGTCATAGGACATATACAATAATAGATTACAATATTTACCACTCATATGGCCATAAAAAAGCAAAATCGAGACACTTTGTTGTCATATTCTTATCTTCCAAGTTGATGGCTTCCATTACCTTGCTCACCTGGTCCACCTAGTATGTTAAGGCATTGGAGAGGAAAGAATGAGATTCAAGGAATTCCAATAGCTCATTTCCCTCTCAATCACAAATAAAATATGCAAAACAAGTCTTGAAAATGCAAGCATGGACATATTGAAAAGTATAAGCATTCAAGAAACATTCTTGGCATTTAAATAAGTCATACATTGCATACATAGGCTTGCCAAGTGAGTGGATTAGCCTCACCCATTCACTTATGGATTTTGGAATTGCCTCACCCATTTTCTTTAAAAGGTTTTTAACTCAACCTTACTATTGGGAGTCAACCTCACTCTTGAAAGACTCTTTGCTTTGTCTCAACCAACTTTAAGGGTTTTTGGCTCATCCTTACCATGGCTAAGAGTTCTTGGCTTCACCACACTCAAGCAAACCCAAGGAAACATCTTAGACATCATTTGAACGTATAATGTAACATCATGGCACTATGGAATAAAAGCTCATGCTAGAATACTTTTCATAGCTTAAAACACACACACACATACATTTAAAGACAAGTCAAGCATATATTCATGCATGAGAGAAGGAAGAGTGAGCTACCTTTGTTGCCACCACACACTTTTCCTCTTAAAACAAGGCTCCCTTCCTCGGTGTCACACACATAAGGGTGTGGGGTTGGTTTTTCTTGGCCTAAACACAATATATGGAAGCTAATTAAGTTCTTGAAGTCATTTCTAAGGCCATACATCTACTTAAAACTCTAACTTTGCCTTATGGTTCATTTATGGTTTCTAAACACACCTAATGAAGCAACACCCATCAAATAAGTTCTAAGCTCCATTTGTTCCTTTCATATATGATTCTTGACTCCTTTTAAGCCTCTTGGAGTTATCACACAATTAAAACAAAGAGCCTAACAACATATTGTTTCCTTAGGATATGGTCAACTATTGGAAATGTCATCATAGGATATATTAGATTGTTGATTTGAATTAGTGATGTATGGAAACTTTGATGAAATATGTATTGAATGATAATGGTTGATAGTTCATAACTTTTACTGTTATTACTCTATAGACTTGCTGATATAGGGTAGTTGGAGGAGTAGAAATTAACATTTAAGTCTTGAACTAGTAATGATAGATAGGCTAGGTAAATTAGGCTAGTAAAAGCTATTGGAACCCCATATATTAAGGTAGAGTGGCCCAAGGTGTCATTAGAGGGAAAACGGAGAGTATGAGACAAGATTTTAGGAGTTGTAGGATCAGAAGGCATTTCACCGTGGCCAAAATATTATTAGCCGCGGCCAATAGAGGTGAAGTTGCCTAGGGAGAGTACCAGAGAGTAATTCGCCGCGATGAAAAGTGGAATTAGTCGCTGTGAAATGTGACAAGCAAAATTGGGAGTTGTCTACGCGGCTAAATGGGAATTGGCCTAGACAAACTTTTATGAAATTATGTCAGGCATTCCATAGAGGAATTACCCACAGCGAAAGGGGAAATTGGTCGCGACCAATAGCAAGAAGAGAGTGAGGTAGATTCCAGAAGGCTTCCTCGCCACAACGCCATGTAGGTGAGCCGCAGCAAAGCTCCAACTCGCCGCAGCGATAAGATAAAAAGTGAACCTGAGAGCAATTAGCCATCACGCAAGGACATTTAGCTGCGGCTAACGGTCCCAAACGCTCATTCTAACCTAGAAATCTTAGTTTTTCATATGGTAATCTCAAGGGATGACTTAGAAATAGTGGTAGAAGATCCTTGTGAGTTAGAATTAATGGGTAATAGAACCAAAGGCCCATAAATGAATATTTGTTTCCCTTGTGTATATGAATGCTCATAATTATTTGTTTGATGACTCTAATAACATAAAGGTTCAAATTTCCCTGTATTTTTCAAATGTAATTGGTCTTAATGTCTTGTAGCCCTAATTTATGGTTATTAATCATATATTTTACCTTAACTACAATGGTTAGCAGTTAGGGTCATCACATCCTGGGTAGACCCATGACAAAATTCATAGCTATGTTATCCCATTTCCACTTCAAGATATCTAAGGGTTGAAGTAATCCAACTGGTTTATGATATTCTATTTTGACTTTCTGACATACTAAATATTAGGAGACATACTTTACCATATCTATTTTCATTCCAGGTCACCAGAACATTTTCTTTAAGTCCTGATACATTTTATTACTACTTGGATGAATGGTGTACATGCTCTTATGTGCCTTATCGAATGTTCTCTCTCTGATTTATATATTTCTGGGCACATACAGCCTATCCTTATACCTCACTATATCATTCTTAAACAGATTGAACTCCTGAATGTTACCCTGGGCTATTTGGAATTTAATCTTATTTACATGGTCATCTATCTGCTGAGCCTTTCTTATCTGATCCTTCAGGTCATTTACTATTCAGGTCTCACTTATTAATAGCTTTCCTAAATGCACCTCACATGAGAGACTCATATCTCTGAACCTCTTAATTAATTTATGCTCTGGGATCATCATACAGGCCATGTGTATAGATTTTCTACTCAGGGCATCAGCTACCACATTAGCCTTACTGGAATGGTATTTTAGTGTGAAATCATAGTCTTTTAAAAATTCTAACCATCTCCACTATCTCATATTTAATTCTTTCTATTCAAATAAATATTTAAGGCTCTCGTGGTCGCTGTAAATTTCTATGGCTGCCCCATATAAGTAGTGTCACCATATTTTCAAAGCAAACACCATTGCAGCTAGCTCTAGGTCGTGTATGGGGTAATTTTCTTCGTGAGGTTTTAATTGTCTGGAAGCATAAGCTACCACCTGGCCTTTCTGCATAAGCACACATCCTAACCCTTTCTTAGAGGCATCACTATAGATTACGAAAGTCTCTCTGGGGTCAGGAAGCACTAGAATTGGGGTCGTGGTCAACTTGTGCTTCAACTCTTGAAAACTTTTCTCACACTTTTCATCCTACACAAATGGCGCATTCTTTCTTTAAGCCTAAGTAGTGGCATCGCTATCTGAGAAAAACCCTGAATAAACCTCTTATAATAGCTTGTTAAACTTAGGAAGCTTCTGATCTCTGTCATTGTCCTAGGTCTCTCCCACTGTAACATGGCCTCTACCTTATGGGAATCTACTGTGACCCCTACTTGGGAGATCACATGGCCTAGGAATTGAACTTCAGTGAGCCAGAACTCACATTTACTAAGTTTAACGTATAGTTGTTTCTCTCTCAGGGTCTCCAAAACTAATCTTAAATATTGTTCTCTACTTTTGGAATAGATGAAAATGTCATCTATGAAGACAACTATGAATCTATCTAAGTGTAGCCTAAACACTATTCATGTAATCCATGAACACCGCAAGTGCATTCATCAAACCGAAGGGCATAACTAAAAACTCATAATTCCTATATCTAGTTCTAAATGCCATCTTGGGAATATCCTTAGCCTTTATTCTAAGCTAGTGATACCCCGGCCTAAGGTCTATCTTAAAAAATACAGACACTCCTACTAATTGATCTAGGAGGTCATCTATGCAAGGGAAAAGGTATTTATTCTTAATAGTTATCTCATTGAGTTTCCTGTAATCTATACACAGTCTAAAGCTCTCATTTTTCTTCTTTATGAATAAGACTGGAGCTCCCCATGGTAAGACACTTGGTTTGATAAAACTTTTCTCTAAAAGCTCTTCTATTTGTTTCTTAAGCTCAGTTAGCTCAGTGGGAGCCATCCTATATGGGGCCTTAGACACTAGACCTGCCCTAGGTACAATGTTTATGGGAAACTCAATCTCTCTCTCTGAGAGTAGTATGCTAATCTTTCTAGGGAAGACTTTTGAGAACTCTCTCACTATTGGAATTTCCTTTATACCCTCTTCTACCTTAACCTAAACTGAAAAGAAAATGAGGTATTCTTGACAACCATGCCTTAGAGACCTCTCAGCCTGGGAGGTGGTCATAACAAATAACTTAGTCTTCATACTAGGCACAGTCCTACACTCAGGTAAAGTAATACATCTGTGGCTACAATCTAGTGTGACATTATTTGCAGACATTCAGTTCATGCCAATAATCAAATCAATATCAACAAGAGGCATACAAATCAAATCAAGGGTGGTAAGATAGTGATTAAACTGGACCACACAATTCAAACAAGCATGGGAGGTATTGGCTCTATTTCCAGTGAGGGTAGATACATACAAATCATAGGGTCATGTATACATACTCAGACCCAACCTCCTAGCATAGTCATATGATATGAAAGAATGGCTAGCAACTAAATCGAATAATGTAGTCATAAAAAAATCATTTATTTTAATAGTACCTTGGATTAGACTCGGGGACTGGCTAGCCTCCTGCTATGACAGGGCAAAGACTCTACCCTGGGTCTGAGGTCTAGGAGTAGAGTGATCTCCCTCTATGGTAGAAATTGTTGAGGAGCCTATGTGCAGTCCATAGCCATATGTCCTGGCCTACCATACCGGTAACATTCGTTCTGCCCCATGTAGCATGATCTGGTTCCATGGTTCTTGCAGGGGGACATACTATAGGTGTAGAACTACCTTTACTAGACTGAGTTCTTCTTCTCTTTCCTCTTTTGTTCCACTGGCTCCTTCCACCTCTCCTACTTATAGCTGTAGCTTGTGATTCCTCTCTAGGTTACTTGGGCTTAGGGAGGGGGTGGTTTTGGCACTGGAGGTGGGTTGCATAGTTCTTAGGTTCGCTTATGTTATTCTGCATATCTTAACTAAGGTATTAAAGTTCTTGATTCTCTATAGATGTATCTTATCTCTGATCTCAAGAAGGCAAACCTTTCTCCTAACTTGTCTGCTTTCCAATGTTCATCATGATGCCTCTGTAAATACGAGGAATATCAAGAGAGCTCTATGAATTTGGCGATATACTGGTCCACAAACATCCCCTCTGTCTATCTCAGGAGTACAAACTCTAACTCCTTCTCATCTCTGACTGAGTTGGAGAAGTATTTATCATAAAAGCCTGGAGGATGCCTCCCATGTAATCGAAAGGTTTTCTCACCCTCAAAATAGGCTCTGTGCCCCTCACCAATATCTACCTCTCTCTGTAATTGAAAAATAGCCATCTTGGCTTTCTGCTCAAACATGCACTCCATCACTTGGAAGATTTTCTCATAACTGCATATCCAGGCCTTAGTTTCTTTGAGTTCATCTCACCGTCAAAGGTGGGAAGCCCGATTTTTTGAACTGAGTGATAATATTTATGGTAGTAGGCTACTCCTGGGCTAGAGGCGTCTGAGCTGGTGGAGTAGGGCAACCATCTGGATATGTGGCTGTGGATACTGGGTGAAATCGCCCCTGAATGCTCGGCGGACAATTTGAGTGGTGAGGTGGCTGTGAAGGAGGAGGTGTGGGGCCCTGGCTATCTCTCTCAGCAAGTCGTCCTGTAACTGCATGATCGCCGGCCTGTTGCTAATCTAGGAGAGCCATAATAGATTGTAAGGCTCCATCTACTGGATCACTAGGCTCAGCTTTATCATCTACACAAGCCTCTCTTGAGGGCCGACCTCTCCTAGTGTTCACCATGGCTCTGAAACATCAAAACAAACTTTAACATCAAAGGGAACACTTTCCTAACCATCACACACTCAATTCATCCGAAAATTACTCATACACTAAGGCAACTAATAAACACAAGCCACAACCCACATCAAGAGCTTGAATATTTGCTTTGATACCAATAAATGTAACACCATAACTCTCTAGCCTTTCTCATGCAAATTCTATGTCTCATGCCATGCATTTCTCAAGAGAAAGCAAGGAAATGGCATTAAAATAATGAGTATTTTTACATTGCATAGCGCATGAATGTTTGTTTGGTGTCCCGTGGACCATATGAACTCATTAAAATTATTCTCATATTTAATTACACTAATACAACTCAAAACCATCCAAGGAAGTGGCCTAGAACTCGTGCAAGTGAAGGGATTACATGAAATTCAAGAGTACAGCCTTGGCTAGAATTTCCAAACTTCTATCACAAATTTTGAAAAAATCATGCCTAATTCTAAAAAAATTGAAATCATAGCATTCTTTACTATTATGGAAAGCTACAGATGTCTACTTTATGCTAAAAAATATTTTAAACCTCAACAGGGGTTGTTAGCCACCAAAAATTGATGGAAGAGTACAAAGGTCGACTATCATCCCTAATATTGACCTCTAAATTTAAAAATTTGTATCTCTTTGTTTAGAGGTCCAATTGGAGTGATCTCAGCAGCCATGAAAAGCTTATCATGTCTAGTTTATGCTTGTAACATTTCATAAGTATTAGATATCATTTGGCCTATGAATGATAGCTCAAATTTCTGACCATATGAACAGTATATGCATCAGTTCAGCAAAAAAATGTCAACTTTGAAATTCATAATTAATTCCACAGACCTCTAAATAATCTGATATTTAGCTTCCCAAATAAGATCTATATGTGTGCTAAATTTCATAGGTAAATTCATTCATTTGGTCAAATCTTGACATGGGTTGCAAAATGGCTCATTTATGTCTTACAAAGGGTCCAAATGGTCCATTTTGAGCTCCAAGGCAACCATGACTACTTAAGCACGTGGGAATGCACCAAAATGACCTTCCAAACTTGTTTTAAAGGTGTACAAACCCAGAATTTGAAAACTCACTCTCTCACCCCCATGCCATATACAAGAACATACGAGGCTAGTCTTGCCATTCTATACCCAAAATGCCCCCATACCATTCATATAACATTAAATCTCATTTGTATATGATACATTTATATAATTACACATGTTCACAAGGTCATAGGATATATATAATAATAGATTACAATATTTGCCATTCATATGCCATAAAGAATCAAAATCAAAACACTTTGTTGTCATATTCTCATCTTCCAAGTCGATGGCTTCTATTACCTTGCTCACTTGGTCCACCTAGCATGTTAAGGCATTAGAAAGGAGGGAATGATCAAAGAATCCCAATAACTCATTTTCCTCTCAATCACGCATAAAATATGCAAAATAAGTCTTGAAAATGCACGGATAGACATATTAAAATATATGAGCATTCAAGAAACATCATTGGCATTTGAATAAGTCATACATAGCATATATAGGCTTGCCAAGTGAGTGGATTAGCCTTACCTATTTTCTTTAAGAGGTTTTTGACTCAACCTTATTCTTGGGAGTCAACCTTACTCTTGGAAGACTCTTTACTTTGTTTCAACTAACTTTAAGGGTTCTTGGCTCATCCTCACCATGGCTAAGGGTTCTTGGCTTCACCACACTTAAGCAAACCCAAGCAAACATGTTAGATATCATTTGAAAACATAATGTAACATCATGGCACCATGGAATAAAAGCTCATGCTAGAATACTTTTCATAACTTAAAACACACATACACACATTCAAAAACAAGTCAAGCATACATTCATGCATGAGAGAAGGAAAAGTGAGCTACCTTTGTTGCCACCACACACTTTTTCTCTTAAAACAATGCTCCCTTCCTTGGCCTCACACACACAAGGGTGTGGGATTAGTTTTTCTTGGCCTAAACATAATATATGAAAGCCAATTAAGTTCTTGAAGTCATTTCTAAGGCCACACATCTACTTGAAACACTAACTTTGCCTTTGGTTTATTTATGGTTCCTAAACACACCTAATGAAGCAACACCCATCAAATAAGTTCTAGGCTCCATTCATTCCTTTCATATATGATTCTTGACTCCTTTTAAGCCTCTTAGAGTCATCACACAATTAAAACAAAGAGTCTAACTACATGTTACTTCCTTATTATGGGATATATAAGGCCATCTCACTTTCTATGGTCTCTAAATTTTTTCCAAGGTTTCCTCTCATCTTCACTCATCATATATAACTCAAAAATGGGTTGAAAAAATTTAAAACGATCCCTAGGTGTCCCAACCATGCTAGGTTGAGCCTATGCTTCCTTTTGGCCTCCATGGAGTTTGCTTTGTTTTCTCAATGGGAAATGCAAGTAGGGAGCCTTTTAGGGATCTTAGGAGCTTTAAACATTCATTTAGGCCTAAGAATCATGGTATCAAATTAGATTTTACAAGGAACATTAGAAACCCTAACTTTGCTATCTCAATTTTCTATGGTTCTTTTGTTATTTTCTTTGTTATTCTCCTCCCTTAAATTCCTAAGATTCATCCTTGGTTTAGCTAGAAATTCAACTCCCTAGGGTTGGCCATATGTAGGTCGAACCAAGGAAGAAAGGGGAGAAGAAGTAGCTACCATGGGATGAAACTTTTACCTTATTTTTCCTTGTTTTCTTGCTTGATTCTTCTTTTCTTTGGCCTCCTCTCTTCAAATCCAAATTTTCTCCTCTATTCTTCCCTCAAAACAGATCCATAAACTTCAATAAAACCATAAGAAAGAAGGGGAAATGGAGAAGAAGAGGTTTGCTAAAGAGAAAGCATGAAAAAACCAAGAAAATCCATACCTTTCTACCTTGTTTTTCTCCTTCCTTTCTCCTCCTCTTGGTGCGCCTCAAACCCTAGCTCTCTCCTTTGGTTTAGGGCAGAAACAATTGTGTCTAAATGAGTGAGGAGGTGGGGCACCTCATATATATAGGGAGGTTTAAGAAAGACTTTTCAAAAATTCTAATTTTGACCTTTCATCTTAGCATTTTCATTTCTAGTTTGTTTTAGCTCCTTTTTGAGAACCGTCTTTTCTATTGTGAAATTTATGTTCCCAATTTAATAAAATATCTTTGGAATCACTCAAATTGGAGTTTAAACCTTCCTAAATGAATCCGTCAATGTTTGGGTCCACCATTATTGGAAAACGTCCACCGGAGAGGTTTTAACTGTCTCGAGGCTTCCTATAGTTTTTAAGGCCTTTAAGAACCCTGAAGAACTTAAAACTTTGATTTCAAAAGCCCTCCTATGAGAATTCCAAAATTTGCTCAAAATTACGAAAATGCCATTGCGTTTCATCAATCTTTCTTTTAATTTTGTTTCTTCATCCTAGGTCTGTTTTTCTTTCCATTTGAGCATAGGATTCTCATTTTTATGAGTCTAGAATGCTACTCAAATTTTTTAAGACCTAAACTAATTCATTTAAGGGGACTTGTTTTGAAAATGCACCCGTTTATGTCATTTAATGAAAATTGGATATTACAAAGTACGTGTAACCCATGGGATATGTGTGTTAAATGAAGTGGGTGTGTGATATAATGAAGTGAGCTGAAGGTTGCATGTAAGTTTCCCATGGAGTGAATGTGAGTGGATGAGAGAATGGTGCAAGTCCATGTGGAGCTCCATCCATAATTGTATCCAAATACTTGCACAAGCTCCTTCTCACTTCTAAAACTTCCATCATCTCCCAAATTTTCCTCCAACATTTAAATTTAAATTGCCAAAATTCTGTACAAAAAGATTGGAAAAAGTGAAGTAGGAATATTCACAAAACTCATTTAAAAGGATTTGTGCATTAAAATTCCAAAGTTTTGTAAATTAATTCCTAAAATACAAAAATGGCCAATAAACTCAATTATCCTCCAATTGAAATCCTTTAAGCCACAATTTATCATCAAAATGCCTAAATTAGAGGGGATAAAGTATGTGAAAATTAGCTATCATCGAATTCCCCCACGCTTAAGCTTTTGCACTCCCAGGCAAAAGAAAACCAAAACTTCAAGAAAAGGCTAATGGAAAAGAATAAAAAATGAAAATATGTAGGTCACTTAGCACAAGGAAGCTCATAGCAAATCAATAGCTCAACTCTCTAAGTTACATCACTTGCATCAATGCAACATGTACCATGGCAATACACTTAAGAAGAATGAAATGCAATGATAGTCCCTCACTTGGATTAGTGTTTATCACTCTACTCTCTAGTGTTTAGGATGAAGTGCTTACTCTCAAATTCCATCCTATCCAACTTCACTACCATAAACTTGGCAATTATCTACATGTCCACCACCAAAATCAAATGCCAATGAATGAATCAAAAGGTCTTTATTATGGTTGTAATGTAGGCCATGGTAAGAAATGTAATGTTCGATTTTCATGAAACGACAGAAATGGGTGTGTTTTCAAAGCAAGTCCCCTAAAATGAATTAGTTAAGATCCCGAAAAATCTAAGTAACATTCTAAACTCCTAAAAATGAGAATCCTAGTCTCAGACGAAAGGGAAAATGGAGCTAAAACGAAGAAACAAAATTTGATGAAAATTTTATGAAAAGAAATGGTATTTTTATAATTTTGAGCAAATTTTGGAATTCACATAGGAGGCATTTTTAAATGAAATTTTTGAGTTCTCTGGGGTTCTTAGAGACCCTGAATACCATGAAAAGCCCCGGGACAGTTAAATCCCCTCCGATGGACATTTTTCAACATCTATGTACCTGAACTTTGATGGATCTGTTCAGGAAGGTTTTAGCTCCAATTTGAGTGATTCTAAAGGTATTTTACTAAATTGGGAACCTAAATTTTATAATAGAAAAGACGGTTCTCAAAAAGGAGGTAAAATGAAGGAGAAACAAAAATGCCCAGAACGAAGGGCAAAATGGGAATTTTTGAAAAGTGTTTCTTCCTCCCCTTATAAATAGGTGGCGCCTCACTCTCACATTCACATAGCTTTAGATTGTTCTGCCCAAAATCAAAAGAAAAACCTTAGGAGAGTGGCGCACCAAGGGAAGAAGAAGAGGAGAAGAAATTTAAGCTTTAAGGTATGGTTTCTTGGTAGTTTTCGTGCTTTCTTCCATTCAAACCTCCTCTCCTTCATTCTCCTTTGTTTCCTTTCATTAAAATAAAGTTTACAAATCTATTCTAAGGGAGAAAATTTGGGGAAATTTCGGATTTGAAGAGAAGAGCTTGAAGAAAGCAAGATTCAAGTGAGAAAAAGCAAGAAAACAAGGTAATTTCTCCTCCCATGGTTGCTATCTTTGCTTTCCCTCCTTCTCCATTTCGCCTCATCCAAGGAACCCTAGGAGGATTTGATTTTTAGGCAGAACCAAGGGTGAATCTAAGGAAAAAGGATGTGGAGATTAAGAATATGCAAAGGGAATTGACAAAAAGCCATTAGATTTCAAGATGTAATTTCTAGGGTTTCAAGTGTACTTTGTAAAATATGATTTTGTATGATAATTCCTAGGCCTAAATAAGAGTTTAAATAAGCTCCTAAGATCCCTAAGAGGCTCCCCACAGGCATCTTCCCTTGAAAAAACAAAGCAAGGTCCATGGAGAGCAAAAACCTCCATTGTCTTGGCTTAAGGGAGATAGCATAGCTAGGGAGAGTTTTAAATTTTTCTAAGCCCATTTTTGAGTCATATATGATGAATAAATATGAGAGGAGGCCTTGGAAAAAATTTAGAACCCATAGAAAGTGAGTTTGTGCTTTATGTTCCATATTATGACCTAAAGAAGCAACATAAAGTTAGGCTCTTTGTTTTAATTGTGTGATGACTCTAAGAGGCTTAAAAGGAGTCAAGAATCATATTTGAAAGGAAAGAATGGAGCCTAGAATTTATTTAAGGACTGTTGCTTCATTAGGTGCAATTATGGAACCATAATGAGGTTTATAGGTCAAGCTAAAGTTCAAGTAAGTTATGTGGCCTTAGAATTGATTTCATAAACCTAATTGGCTTCCATAAATTGTGTTTAGGCCAAGAGAAATTATCCCCACACTTTTGTGTGTGTGGGGCTAAAAAAGGGAGCTTGGTTTCTAGAAAAAAAGTGTGTAATTATATCCAAGGTAGCTCACTCTTCCTTCTCTCATGCATGGATGTGTGCTTAGCTTATCTTTGAATGTGTGTACGTGTATTTTTAAGTCATGAAAAGTATTCTAGCATGACTTTGAGTCCATGGTACCATGATGTTACAATATGCCTTCATATGATGCTTATGATGTGTGCTTGGGTTTGCTTAAGTGTGATGAGACCAAGAACCCTTAGCCATAGTGAGGATAAGTCAAGAACCCTTAAAATTAGTTGAAATAAAGTAAAGAGTCTACCAAAAGTGAGATGGTCTCCCAAGAGCATGGTTGAGTCCAAGAATCTCTTAAAGAATGGGTGAGGCAAGTCCAAAATCTACAAGAAATTAGGTGAGGCCAATCCACTTGCTTGACAAGCTTTTATATGCTATGTATGACTTTCTTAAATGATGAAGATGCCTCTTGAATGTTTGCACATATCAACATGATCATACATGCATTTATTAGACTTGTTTTACATTCATTATATATGATTG
Organism: Erythrophleum ivorense; assembly: GCA_026724425.1. Taxonomy (NCBI): domain Eukaryota; kingdom Viridiplantae; phylum Streptophyta; class Magnoliopsida; order Fabales; family Fabaceae; genus Erythrophleum; species Erythrophleum ivorense. The sequence continues at coordinate 19,438,066 of JAIUCV010000004.1, read as the reverse complement.
AATGGGAGATGAGCTATTGGGGTTCTTTGAATCTCATTCCCTCCTCTCCGATGATCTAATATGCTAGGTGGACCAAGTGGACAAGGTAATGGAAGCCAACCACCTTGAAGAAGAGAGCTTGACAACATAATGCATAATTTTTAGTTCTTAAGGCCATATTTATGTCAAATGATATAAACTATTTTTGTATATGGTCTATGACCTCTTGAACATATGTAATTATGATAATATGTCATGTATGAATGAAAGAATATGTAATGTAGCCATTAGAATATGATTTGAGTATATGATGACAAACTAGCTCCCTTAATGGTATTATGGAATGGTGTATAAGTGTGGATGAGATGACCAAATTGAGATGCATGAGAGTTAAGACCATTTGGGTAGCTCACACAAGCCCTAATTATGCTTTTAGACTTGCCCAAGAGGTGCCAAACCCCAAGGAAAGCCATTTGGACATTTTGGTATCCTATATGGAGCCAAAATTGACCATAATGAAGCCCTATGTCACTTTTTATCCAAATGAACTCTTCTTGATCTAAGATTTGGTATGCAATTAGAGCTTGTTGAGAGATTTTTGGAAAGCTAAAGAACAGAATTTTTGGAGGTTTAGAGAATATTTGATGAATTTTCAAAGTTGGCAAATTTTCTGGTTTTGGTCATGTTACTATTCACTCAGGTCCGAAAATGAAATCTATCACACAGGGCCCAAATGATGTCCAATTGCCAAGAAATTTTATAAAGAGAAATTAGAAATTCCCAGTGACTTGTGCCAACTAGAATCACCTCATTTAGATGTCTAGAAATAGAGATATGAATTTTTAAAAAATCTATCCAGTACCAAGTGCTTTACCTAACCTCAGTTATTGTTTGATTAGATTTCGAGCTCTAGGCATACCTGAGCTGGTCTAGAATTATTTTTTCTCTCTATCTAACATTCACAACTTTCTATATTGGTATCATTTGTATGGATTGTATTTTTGTGGAATTAATTGTATATTTTTGACATTTACTGCAGAATTTTGTGATAGCACCAGTGGACAGCCTGACCTCTGGACCATTTTGAATGTCAAACGTTCTCTGTGTTGGATGTTATGGTTTGGACATATTTGTAGTGTGAAGTAGACATGTGTAGCTTTCTAGAATAGCAAAGAATGTATGATTTAGATTTTTCTAGAATTAGTTATAATTTTCCAAATATGTGACAGAAATGAGGACAAATCTAACTGAAATTATATATTTGTATTTTAAGCTTCCCTTCGAGTTCCACGAGATATAGGCCACTTTTAATGATGCAAATGAATTGTATTCATGCAATTAAATATGAGAATGAGATGTATGAGTTCACATGGTCCACGTGACACTGAATGAAATTTTTATATGTAACGTAACACTAAAATAATCATTATTTTAATTGCTTTTTCTTGCTCCTTATATGAGATGCAAGGATTGAAGCATGAAAATAGCCTAGAATAAGTTAGAAATATATGGTGTTACAAGAAACAAGTGGTAAACAAAAGAATGAAGGGAATTCAAAAAGCAAATTAGATACTTAAGAATTATTAAGAGCATCAAAAGAAGATAAAAAATGGAATGCAAGTGCATTTTATGGCCTTATTCACTACAAATGAGTATATCCACTAAGAGAACAAAAGTGACTTTTCTTTCCTTTTCTTTTTCTTCTATTCAATTCATTTCACGTGCCTTTCTTTTGCTTTTCTAAATTTTTCTATAAATTTTCACTTTTTTTTTCAGCACAAGAAGCATTTGCTTTTTTCATTTCATTTTCATTCATTAAAAAAAATTTTAATTCACTTGGTATTCTTTCGGAAAGAACAAAAAAATGGCCTAAAGTTGATGTGAAAAATACACCTCCACCCACCTTACACAAGATACAATGCTCTTAAAGATTAAAAGTATCCTAATAAAGGCAAGAAGAATATTTGTTTGCTTTTCATGGCTAAAGGGCTAAAAAGGAAACATAAAAAGGCTCAATGGGGTTAAGCAAATGGATAAAACACATATAGAATGGCTATTTGGCTCTGGCTAAAACAAAATAAAACACAATAAATGCCTTACTCTTTTTCATGCATGGAAAATGAACAAATGTGGCCTTGAATAAGATTCAAGCCAAGTTCTAGAGTAAAAGCAATAATAGGTGGATACACGCTAGAAATGAATATCCGTAGACACAAAAATCTCACAAGGTAAATTGACCATCATCAAAGTTAATTAAACCTAAGCTAATTACCATTTAACTTGCATTCTCAACACAAGATCAATTTCCTATCAAATCAAGATATATGAAAGCTATGATCACTTCAATACTAGCAACTTCCACAAAAACAAAGTCTTCTTTTTTTAACTTTCAAAAACAGAAAAATAACACAAAACTTCAAAAGTAAAATAAAAAACTAGGCTAAATACCTAGAAAAATAAACTAACCAAAACAAAGAAAAATAAAAAATTTTATTTGATTGCTCCCCCCCTACACACTTAAACATTGCATTATCCTTGATGCCTACACAAAATCTAACTAATAGAAAGACAACACAATATAAAAGGGAAAGGGAAAGTGTGCAATCGGGTAATCAAGGTGGGTCTTGAAGTTAGAGCTCTTCCTTGTCATCACTTGGAACTTTTTCATGAAAGTGCTTGAGCCTATGTCCATTGACTTTCAATTTAGCTCTAATTTGTTTTTCCAAAAGCTCCACTACACTAAGAGGAAAAACATGAGAAAAAAAGTAAGGACCTTCCCATTTAGAATGAAGCTTACCTGGCATGAGCTTTAAACGGGATTTATAAAGCAGAACTTTTTGGCCAACTACAAACTCCTTTCTTGCAATATGGAACGCCTTTGTCTTTTCTTTATAGATCCTCACATTATCATAGGCTTCCAAGCAGATCTCTTCAAGCTCTTGGAGTTAGAATTTTCTATGAGACCCCACTCCATTCAAATCCAAATTGCATTTCTTCATAGCCCAATAAGCTTTATGCTCCACTTCCACCAGTAAGTGACAAGCTTTCCCAAATACTAGTCGATAAGACGACATGCCAATAGGAGTCTTATAGGCAGTCCTATAAGCCCAAAGTGTATCATCTAGCCTTTTGCTCTAATCCTTCTTATTTGGCTACAATGTTTTCTCCAAAATTTTCTTTACTTCTTGGTTAGAAATTTTTGCTTGGCCATTTGTTTGAGGGTGGTATAGAGTAGCTACTTTATGCACAACACCATACTTGTTAAGTAAGCTTTGCATACTCCAGTTGCAAAAATGAGTGCCCTGATCACTAATAATAGTTTTGGGGATACCAAACCTACAAAAAATATGAGAGTGAACAAACTCTACAACCACAGAAGAATCATCAGTCCTAGTGGGTTTTGCTTTCATCCATTTTGAAACATAATCAATAGCCAATAAAATGTATGCAAAACCAAAAGAAGTAGGAAAAGGTTCCATAAAATCAATGCGCTAGTTATAAAAGATTTCATAAAGCAAAATGAGATGCTGTGGCATCTCATTTCTCTTGATATGCTTCTTGTTTGTTGACACCTAACACATCTTTTACAAAAATCAAAGGCACCATGAAACAAGGTAGGCCAATATAATCCACTATCTAGAACCTTCCTAGCTATGCGTTTTGGACTAAAGTGACCTCCACATGTACGTGTGTGACAAAATTTCAAAACAAAATCAAATTCTATATCACGCACAATGTCTATATGTATGCCAAATTTTATGAACAAATTCGTTCATTTGGTCAGATCTTGACATTGGGTTACAAAATAGTTATTTTTATGTCTCATAAAGGGTGGAGGGTCAAATTTGTTCCATGACTCCCATGGCTACTTGAGCACATGGGAAAGCACTGAAATAGTCTACTAAACATGTCTCAAAGGTGCACAAACTCAGATTCAACAAACTCACTCATCCACCCTAAGACATACACAAGCTAGTTCTTGCCATCCAATGTCCAAACCATGCAATATTGTACATATGGCATCAAATCTCATTTGTACATGATACATTTACATATTTATATATGTTCATAAGGTCATACAACATATACAATAAGGGATTACATCATGTGCCACTCATATGGCTATAAATTAGTATTTTCACACACTTAGTTGTTAAACTTTCCTCTTCAAGCTTAATGGCTCTCATTTCTTAGCTCACTTGGTCTACCTAGACATGTTGGGCATATGGGGAGGAAGGAATGAGATTTTAGGAATCCTAATAGCTCTTCTCCCTTTCAACCATACATAAAGAATGCAAATTCATGTCTAAAAATGTATACATGATTATCATGGAATATATAATTATTCAAAAAGTATTCTTAGCATTCAAAGAGTCATACAAAACATATAGAGGTTTTCCAAGCAAGTGGTTTAGCCTCACCCATTATCTTTAAGGATTTTGGACTTGCCTCACCCTTTTTCTTAAAGGCTTTGAACTAGGCCTTACTCTTAGGAGACTCTTGGCTTTGTCTTAACCATTCTTAAGGGTTCTTGGCTCATCCTCACTATGGCTAGAGGGTTCTTGGCTTCACCACACTTAAGCAAACCAAAGCAAAGTTGCAAAGTATCATTTGAATGCATAAAAACAACATCATGGTACTATGGCATACGAATACATGCTAAAACACTTTTTCATGGCTTAACACATACATACACACATTCAAAGACAAGATAAACATCCACTCATGCATAGGAGAAAGAAGAGAGAGCTACCTTTTTACATAGGCACACTTTTCCTTTTGAATTTGATTGCTCTTCCTCGGCCACACACACAAAAGAAGGTGGGACTTGTTTCTCTTGGCCTAGACACATCATATGGAAGCTAATTATACTATTGAACCAAATTCTAAAGCTACACATTCCTTAGAAAAGCTAGGTAGTTCATATGGCTCCTTTATGGTTCCATAATGTACTTAATGAAGCAATCCTATGGAAACATGATCTTTGCTTCATTCTCTTCATTCATTTATGATTCTTGACTCCTTTTAAGCCTCTTGGAGTCATCACACAATCAAATTAAGAAGCCTAGCTAGGTATTGCTTCTTTAAGCCATAATATGGAACCTATGACACTATCTCACTATCCATGGCTTCAAAAATTTTTCCAAGGCTTCCTCTTATCCTCTTTCTTCATATATGACTAAAAAATAAGCTTGGAACAAATTGAAACTACCCCTTGGTGCTCCAACCTCTCTAGGCCATGGCTATGGAGCATAAGGATCCTAAGTGAATTTATTTGTTTTCTTGATGGAAGAGGCATATGATGAGGCTTCTAGGGATCTTAGGAGCTCATCCAAACACTCATTTAGGCCTAGAAATTCTTGAATCAAATCATAATTTTAAAGGAACACTTGAAACTCTAACTTTTCTATCTTGAAATCTAATGGTTATGTTATTGTTTCCTTTGCATATTCTTGTTCTCCTCCTTCATTTTCCTAAGATTCATCCTTGGTTTAGCTAGAAATCCAAATCCTCTTGGTTGGTCTTAAGTAGGGAAAAACACACACAAGAGGAGGAAGAAGGAGAATCAAGCATAAAGATAGCAAAATACCTAGTTTCCTTAGTTTCCCTTGCTTGTTTTTCACCTTGCTTGGCTTCATCTCCTTGAATTCAAAAATATCCCCTCTGTTCTACCCTTAAAATAGATCCAAACACCTCACTAAATGCATATGAAGAGAGAAGGAAAGGAGAGGAAGAAGTTTACTAAAAGAAGAACAAGAATTTCCATGGATTTATCACCTTTTCCTTGGCTTTTCTACTCCTCTTTCCCTTTGTTCTTATGCGCCTCCCTCTCTTGAGTTTTCTTTAATTTTTGGACAAAAAAGAAATGAGTGGGGAAGGGAGAAGAAGGGGCGTGACACTTATAGAAGGTTCAAGAGACAATTTCTTTCAAAAATTTCATTTATGTCCCTAAATCTTGGCATTTCTTTTCTAGTTCGTTTTAGCTCCTTTTTTAGAACCTTCTTTTCCATCATAAAATTTAGATCTTCAATCTTATAAAATGCCTTTGGAATCACTCAAATTAGAGCTAAAACCTTCTCAAACAAAAAGGTCAAAATTTAGATCAATTGACGTTAGAAAACGTACACCAATGAAATTTTAACTGTCTTGAGGCTTCCCATGATTTTTAGGGTCTCTAAAAATTCCAAAGAACTCAAATTTGCCTTTTAAAAAGAATTCTTGTGAGAATTCCAAAATTTACTAAAAATTACAAAAATACCATTACATTTCGTAACTATTTCATTAATTTCTGTCTGGCCATTTTAACCTCTGTTTCAGGGTACCTCTGGGCTCCTAAATTCATTATTTAATATCTAGATTATTATTCTAAATTCTTTGGACCTCAACCAATTTATTTCAAAGGACTGATTTTGAAAACGTGTCTGTTTCCATCGTTTTAATGAAAACCGAACATTATAAATCTCTCGTGTTAGGTGCATTCGGGGGAAATGTTAATGAGTGAGACTCAAATAAAGAGTGACCTAAGGAGCCAGATTAAAGATGCCCAGCAAGGAGATGAGTATGTGAGAAAAGTGAGAGCCCAGATTAACAAAATAATGTTGAATTAAAACCTCAACTCCATATCTAATTATTAACTTTGTCATTAAGGTCAATGAACACTTGAATTGAGTGATTAATCAATCAAATTAGCTTCTAAATTATCACCCTAGGATATTCAATTAATCAATTAAATTCCAAGGAGACCTTAAATTATACATTTAATCATATAATTTCTCATATGCATTTCATCAAACACTTTGATTGGGTATATGGGAAATCAAAGGAGAATGAAAATTCCAATACTTAATTTAATCCATTAATCATCAAATAATCTCCTAATTAGTGTCTAACCAGCTACTAATAATAAACAATACAAATTCTCAATCCAATACATCTTAACCAAGGTAGTACAAGAAAAAGAAAAGTGCTAGAAAAAGAAGAAAATGAAATAAAAAGCTTAGCCTGATCCCTTGACAATCTCCTTTGATTCAAGCTTCCATCCAAGGGTTGCATCTAAGCTAGCCACTCAATATAATTAAGTTCTCATTAAATGAAGAATGATGGAGGAAGATGGAATGGAGTTATGGCAATGAAGAAGAGTAGAATGAATGGTGAAGCGTGAATGGATGATGAAATGAATCGAGATTATTAGATGAATGGCTTAGATGCGTGCTGCTTGAGCTTCTTTTGAATCACGTGTTGCCTCCAAGCTTTTTCATGTGCTCTCTTGGTTCTGCCTAAGCTCCTTCTTTAATCCCCCCTTAGATGCTTCATTTAATCTCCCTCACGTGATTCTTATTCTCTTACCTGACCCTCATCAACATGCTTCTTCTTTATAAGACCCCAGCTTCTTCCTCATGTGCTTGTGGCTTCTTGAATCATTCCCACGTGAAACTCTTCCATGTGGCTGTTGTTGGGATTCTTAGGACAAGCACAGTGGAAATTAAAAAAAAAATTCAAATCCCTCCCATGAATTCATCAATGTCGTTTAAATGGAGTAAAGCTAGAGATTTTTACCTTCTGCATGTGATTCTTCAGGTTTTCTTTCTATCATCAGATCTCAAGAACTGATGCTTCAGATTAGCTCCTTCTACCAGTAACCATACGAACGATCACTATAACTTGAACGGTATGCTAGCACCACTAAACACGAGTGTCCATATGTTTAAGAAAAGAAGACATTCTTTTTTTCTTTCTCTAAGTGTCTGTACGCTTTCTCTCTCTAAAGTGTCCATACATTTTCTCTCTCTAAGGTGGAAGGCGACTCTTTCAAAAAATCATTCTCCTAGAAAATCCTAACCTCTCTATTTATAGAGGTGTGTTAGGATTTTAGAATAGATTTGATTAATTTAAATACATTATTTAAATTAATTCATATTATGATTAAATAGATTAGTTTAAATGTAAATCATTTTATAGAATAAATTTAAACTAATTTATTTGATCTCAATTTAAAACCAAATTTACATTTAATTTATCACATATATTAGATTTAAATTATCACAGTAGTTTAAATTTAAATCTATCCTATAGAATAAATTTCAATTAATTATTTAATCTAAATCTAGAACCAAATTTAAATTTAATTTATCATGTAAATTAAATTTAAATTATCACATTAATTTAAATTTAAATCTACCTTATAAAATAAATTTAAACTAATTATTTAATATACATCTAGAACCAAATTTAAACTTAATTTATCACATAGATTAAATTCAAATTATTACATTAGTTTAAATTTAAATCTATCATATAGAATAAATTTAAAATAATTATTTAAATTAAATAGATGCTATATATATTTCAATATATATAATATAATATATCAAATATATATTTTAAATTTTTATAATATATATATATAATATTTATAAAATTCTTCCACCCTAAATTAAACGTTATATTCATTGAATTTAGACTCATTTTTAGGATCAATGAATCAGGATATTTTAGCTCAATTTGGTTAGTTCTTGTGTGCGACCCTATAGGCCCATATGACGTTGACAGTGGGCCAATAATACTATTTTACCCACAAATCACAAGTAGCCTCTAGCAAGACATTGTGATTACCCAAATCATATAAATATTGGTAATCCCTTGCAACCTATCATACAACCCTTTTGTCACACGATATCTAGGTCAAGTATGAGGCATGGAAATGTCATCCTTATTTTACTTGACCATCACTTTCTTGATCTCCGAGCAGATTGATAGAATAAATGGAAAACCCTTCCATCCAAACATGCACATGTATTTTTCAATCTTACTCAGTAAGTGGCCTCCATAAATGAGGGAGATAAATTCCATCTTGACCACTCATCTTTCTCTACATGGATTCTACTATGCCTGGTCACAACCTTTATGATCACCTAATTAAAGGTGACTTTTGACTATATCAAAGCATAGTGTTCCTTATATAAGAATCTATGGTGATTTTAGGTCTAAGGGTTTAGCGACATAGCTATGTATGAAATATACTTATGACTTAATCTATGTAGTTATCTCATGACGGGTCGATCTAGCACCCTGTATCCTAACAAGTATTTATGATTTTGATTTGTATCTTCATACATGATTAACATACAATCATTAATCAAAATCACACTAACCATAGTTCATCATCATTCTTATAAAGATGATCGATTAGAGATATTTAGGATAATCAATATAATTTATCTAAGAATATTATTATTATAGTAAACATGCAACCAATATAATAAATGTAATAAAAGAAAAATTCATTTTTCTTAATGAAATACAATGTTTATGATATAATGATTGGCCTAGGGCACAATTTCCAACACCTCCCACTTACACTAAGTCTAACCGTTGATGTGTTTAATACCCATTAACCTAACATGACACTCATGCTTTACCTGTGCAAGTGGCTTAGTAAGAGGATTAGCAACATTGTCATTAGTTGGTACTTTGCATATCTTTATATCACCCCTATCAATGATTTCTTTGATGAGGTGATATCACCTGAGTATGTGTTTGGTTCTTTGATGTGACCTAGACACTTTAGCTTGTGCTATTGCACTATTATTTTCATAGAATAGATTTATCATATTTGAGATGGTAGGCACCACCCCAAGCTCAGCGATAAACTTCTTAATCTAAATGGCTTCCTTAGCTACATCTGATGTTGTTATGTACTCAGCTTCTGTTGTAGAATCAGCCATAGTGCTTTGTTTGGAGCTCATCTAACTGGCTGCTTCACCATTCAAATAGAATACAAATCCTAATTGCGATCTAGAGTTATCCTTGTCAGATTGGAAACTTGCATCTGTGTAACCATTTACAACAAGCTCATTGTCCAATCCTCCATACACCAAGAATACATCATTAGTCCTTCTTAAGTACTTCAGGATATTCTTAACAGCAGTCCAGTGACACTCACCTTGATCTGACTAATATCTGCTAGTCATAAGGCATATGAGACATCTGGTCGAGTGCACAACATGACATACATGATAGATCCAATGGCCAAGGCATATGGAATCTTGCTCATGCAATCTCACTCATCACGTGAACTAGGATATTGTACTTTGTTAAGATTGATGCCATGATACATGGGTATATGACCCCTTTTTGAATCTTGCATACTAAACCTATCCAGTACCTTGTCTATGTAAGTGCTCTAACTTAGGTCAATTAGCCTCTTAGATTTATCTCCATAGATCCTAATCCCTAGGATGTAAGTGGCTTCACCTAAGTCCTTCATCGAGAAACACTTTCCTAACCAAGTCTTGACATTCTATAAGGTAGGAATGTCATTCCTAATGAGTAGGATGTCATCAACATAAAGCACTAGAAATATAATTGTGCTCCCACTAACCTTCTTATAAACACAAGGTTCATCAACATTTTGAATGAATCCAAACTCTTTGACTACTTCGTCAAAATGATGATTCCAACTCTTAGGTGCTTGCTTTAATCTATAAATAAATTTTTGAAGCTTGCAAACATTCCCATAATCCCCTGGATGTATAAAACCTTTAGGTTGTGTCATGTACACATTCCCTCACACTTAAACCTTTGCACTCTTAGGCAAAACTCAAAATCCAAGATAAAAGAATGAATTGAAACACCAGGCTAATAGAATGGCAAGTGGAAAGTGAAAATGGAAAAGAAAGTGTAAAAATCATAAGCTAAAGACTAATCACAACTTTTCATCACTTCAACAATCTAAACTAACTTCACTTGCATCAAGAAAACAAATTCCATAGCAATTTCATTTGAAGAGAATGAATTGATATGTATAGCCTCTCATATGGGTTAGTGTTTACTCTCAACTCTTAAATGTTTAAGCAATGTATATCAAGTTCCACTTATCAAAACCTTACTACCATAAGCTTGTCTATCCTCTAAATCTCCACCACCTATGTTAAATGCAAGGCACAAATCAAAGGACTTTATTCAAGGTTGTAGTGGGGTAAGGGAATGAAATGAATGAATATCCAAGAAAAGACAAACAAATGGATACCTTAAAACTTCAAGAGCAATCAATGGAACTTATGATAATGAAGAATGTACATTCAAGGCCTTATTTCCAACAAGTATAAGAAACTACAAACAAAATTTAGAATGCTTCTTTCTTTTGATCTTCATTCTTTTTCTTTCTTTTGAATTCATCTTCCTCAACTTTTTAATATCAATGGCCTAAATGGATGCAAAGCATACATTTTCCTATCCTAATTAAATATAATGCTCTTTGAAATCCATAAGGTATCTTAAAACAAGGTGGGAATATATTTTCATTTTTCATGGCTATAGGCTCAACAAGAAAAGAAAATAAGGTCTAACATGGCTAAACAATGGATAAAGTGCATTTAAAGGTTGACTTTTTGGCTCACTAGCTACAAAAGAAAGGAATGCCTTATCATTTTCATGCATGCAAATGCAAATGTGGTCTCAACAAAGAATCAAGACAAGTTCTAGAGTGAAAGCAAAGATAAGTGAATAAACACTAGAAATGGATAGATATAGCTCAAATTCTCACCAGCTAATAGCTATCAAATAATTCATTGAAATCAAATTCATTACCACTTCACTTGAATCAAGACATAAGATCTATTACTTATCATGTCAAAATGAATCTAAGCTATAATCATATCAACTTGCAAATTTCATAGAATTTTTTTTTTAAATCACACTTTTTTTCAAATTTTTTGTCAGAAGTTTCTAATTTTTTTTAAAAACAAAACAAAGTAAAGAGAGATGAAATTGAATGAAATGACTCCCCCCCCACACTTAAATATTACATTGCCCTCAATGCCAGCACAAGGTTCAATCTACAAATAAACAACACAATATAAAGAGTAGAAAGGGAAAGCATACAATCGGATGAAGGTGAATTGAACATCTCAAGATGGGCTCAGATTTCCTTTGTAGCTGGTTAGCAATTTATTGCCAACAAAACAAAAAGCAAAACACAGAAAAGAAAAAGAAAAACTAAATCCTAAACTAAGAAGAACTATATAAAAGATTAACTAATCATAAGTATCAAAAACAAAAAATTAAAATAGCTTTATTCCTTTTCAATTCAACAAATTTAAGTTTAGCCACTTTAAAGCATTTTGATTGATCATGCAGTGTTGATGCATGGACTTTCTCAACCATTAGTAGTTTCAAAAAGTCAAAGTTAATACATTCAAAGTAGTAAAAGAAGAAAAATCAAATTTAGGACCTTCAAAACTAAAGAAAGAAAATTTGAAATTAATACTCTTTATATATTTATCAAATCCAATAAAATCAACTAGACTCTCATGAATAAGAGTCACTACATCAACAGAAAGATTAAATTGCAACTTCTCACAGTCTTTCAAGTTTAAGGCATTTGGTAGTTGCTTCATTTAAGTTGTGGGAGTCTGTTGATTGTTGGAAATTAGCTCACCAACTTCATTAATCTGTCCAGGACTCTTAGCAAAAGAAACAATATCTTCCTTGACCAAAGAGACATCGTAGGTTCACAAGATTCTAAAAAATTATCAACAGCTAAATCCAATCTCTTACTAGTATCAGCAACAACACAAGGATCAGTAAGATTTTCAATATTAGCATTATCTCTATGTATGCTCTCATCAATTCTAGTATAATCAATAGAATCAGTCTTATCAACAATTTCAATGCAAACAAAGGACTCTATGATTCAACAAACTTATTAGACTTTAGAAACTCATCAATCTCAATACATATAGGACATATATGCATATTATCACATAAGTATTTCAAAGTAGAGTCTGATTCATCAACAACAAGCTATTCAACAATTGTATCATCCATATCATTATCACATGCTAAATTCATTGTTTCATCAATCATATCATCACATACTAATGAGGAATCATGATGATAAAAATATATGAGGAATTCACTAGTCTCAATGAAAGCATTAATTTGGGAGCATCTATCACATATAACAGATCCAACACACACACAATCAAGAGAATCATTCAAATTAACTATATCATATGGTCCAGATGGTATGCTATCCTTAAACTCATAAGATGCATCATCAACAGGCTTATCAACCAATCCCATACTAGGAATAGAATGATCATCACATTCTAAGTCACCCACACTTATCTACTACCTAGACTCAATAGAATCATCATTAATAGCCTCAAAAATGAAATCATCAATATGGTCATAGTTAGGTGTAGAAATACCAAGTGCATCAGTACACAAAGGCTCATGAACATCACAAAAGTATTAGTTTTGCTCAATGAATTACCACAATCAATCAAATCAGGAGATTCAACAATCATTTCCTCATCAACATCCTCATTAAGCAATTCAAAATCAACAACAGCATGTGCTTTGGTAATCACAATACTATCATGCAAACTAAGATCAATCCCAATGAATTGTAAAGTATTAGAAGATGGAAGCATAGTATATTACCTAGTGAATAAGACTCTTCCTCCTATACACATTCTCTTATGATTTCCTCTTTTAATCTAGTAGCACTTGAAGTAGATTGACTCATTTGAACTCTTGAATCCTTCATGAAGTTATCCATCATTTGTTGGTTTTGAAGCTGCAACTGTTCAGTATCCCGTTGGAGTTAAAGATTATAAGCTTCTAGTTGTTACCTCATCCTCTCTTCCCAACTTGGTTCCTAGTTAGGTTCTTGTTGCATGTATTCCTCACGATAGTTGTAGGAATGATACTCTAGCTGTTGCACATTGTAATTATGGTATGGCTTATAATGATGGTGGTAAAGTTGGTAGTATGGTGGTTGAACTTGTTGTGTTTGTCTTTGTCGCTCAAGAAGGCCATGAAGCATTAATATAAATTCATCCATCTTTTGTACAATCTTATCATTTGCACAAGAATTAGACATTTTGATTAGAAAAATAATACAGATCCATTTCAAACAAAGAGTGTGAGAAGTTCAATCAATTTCAGCACAAAGCAAATTACTAGCAAACTACACTAAAATTAACTCTAAATCAAGAAAATAAAATTCAAATAAAGCTAGCAACTACCTAAGAATAAAAAAACTACAAAATAGAGGTTAATCACACAAAATGAACTCACAAAAAATAAAGAAAATAAATCTAGAAAAATTGAAAAAATCCTTAAAAAAGTCGAGAAAATAATTAAAAATTAAAAATAGTACCTTAAATGTTGGAATTTGGCCATAAAATGGTGCACTAATAGTGTTGCTTAAAACACCCAAAAACTTAAGGAAACAAAGTTTGAGAATTTTTTGGGCACATTCAACAAATTCAGCAAGCAGACACTTGTTACACAATATCAAAATGTCCAAAAACTAAGCTTAAAATAGAGCAAAAATCAAACCAAAATAGAGGAAAAACACTTGGAAATCCTTTTCAAACAATTGAGAATCCAATTCCCCGATAACGACACCAAATTTTGAGAGGTTTTATTGTACAACCTCCAAAATAAAACTAACTTGAGAAAATATATAGTTCTGGCACAACCTAGGTCATCTCCCTTGGAAATGAAATCCAATATTTAATTAGGTTTTTTAAATGTAAAAGGATCCTAGGACTACCTAATTTAATGAAGGTTTGATCTAATTCAACTAACTAGAATTAAATTGAATCAAAGTTCCTAATTGCTACCTAATTGCATGAACTAATAAGGTAAGTAATGGACTTGTGACTAGCTTTGGATTTGTCTCCTAGTATCCACTATTCTTATCCTAATTCAATTGTAATTAATTCTAGCTTAAGAGTCCCTAATTGTGTTCATGGCAAATGATCTTGAATTACCATTCAAGATTCAAGAAATTAACAAGTTAGTATTGAATTAAAACCTCAATCCTGCACCAAATCATTAATTTTTGCCTTTAGGATTAATGAACACTTAAAATTGAGTGATTAATTAATCAATTACCCTCTAAATTAACACTCTAGAATGTTCAATTAACCAACCAAACTCCAAGGAATCCTCAAATTAAACAATTAAGCACACAATCTCACTTATGCATTTCATCGAACACCTTGATTGTATACATGAGAAATTAGAGAATAATGAAAATCTAACATTAAAATCAATCAAATAACCATTCAAATTCTCTCCTAATCAATATCTACTAGCCATCAATCGTAAACTATATCAATCACAATTATTTACAAGCTTAACCAAGCAAATAAAATAACAAAATTTGATGTAGAAAGAGAAAATAAAAATAGGAAGCTTAGCCAAAATCCCTTGCTATTCTCTTTGAATTCAAGCTTCCACTAAGGACCTCCTCCTAGCTAGCCACAAAAGAAGATTAAAGCTTTATTGGATATGGAAGGATAGAAGAAATGGGAGATGGAATGGCCATGGCATGGATGGGTGTGGATGATGAAAAATGACGATAGTATGGAATGGGAAAGCGTAAGATTCTTTGGATTATGTATGGAATAATGATGATTTGTGTCGCGCAACCCTTAAAATAAAACTAGGTTGATAAAATATATATAGTTAGTGGTGCAACCTAGGTCATCTGCCTTGGAAATGGAGTTTAATGTTCAATTGGGCTTTCCAAATGTTAAAAGATTCTAAAAATTTCTAAACTAAGAGGGGTTTGATTGACTTAAACTAATTAAAATGAAACCAAATTAAAATTCCTAATCGCTACCTAATTGAAAGAATTAATGGTTGAATGATGGATTTGTGACTAGCTTTGGATTCGTCTCTTGGTATCCACTATCCTTATCCAAATTCAATTATGATTAATTCTAGCTTAAGAGTCTCTATTTGTGTCCAATACAAATTATCTTGAGTTACCACGCAAGAATCAAAGGATTAATAATTTAATATTGAATTGAAACCTCAATCCCGCATCAAATCGCTAATTCTTGTCATTATGATCAATAAACACTTGAATTGAATGATTAATTGATCAATTAGCCTCTGAATTAACACCCTTAGATGTTTAATTAACTAACCAAACTCTAAGGAATCCTTAAATCAAACAATAAAGCTCATAATTTCACTTATGCATTTCATCGAACACTTTCATGGCATACATGGAAAATTAAGGAAAGTGTAAAATTCAGTGTTTAATCCAACCAATTAATCAACAAAAAGGCTTATTAATTAGTGTCTAACTAGCCACTAATTACAATTACACAAATTCCTAATCAAATACAACTTAACGAAGCTTGTATAAGAAAAAGAAAAAGTATAGGAAAGTAGAAATTCTTAGCCAAAATTCCATTGCTCTCTCCATGGATTCAAGCTTCTCCAAAAGCTTTCTTCCTTGCTAGTCACAAATGGAGGATTAAAACTTCATTGGATGTGGAATGGAAATGGAGAATGGATGAGAAAATGGCATGTAGTGTGTCCTGTGAATGAGATGATGGAATGGACAGAAGAGCTAATGAATGCGTATGGAATGACAGAGTGTGCGTCTAGATGAAGGATGGAGTGAATGGAATAAATACGATGGATGCCCTTGTCACGTGATTTCTTTTAATGATTCCACATGTTGCCCCTCATTTATTCTACCCGTAGCTACATGCATGTGTATATAAGGTAGGCCCTACTTCATTTTTTTTATAATATTCCACGTGCTGCCTCCTTGCTCATTCAGCTTGTAGTTACATTCTCCAGCATGGCTTCACCTTCAGCTCTTGTCTTACGTCATTTTTTAGCTACCCCTTCTTCATGTTTTCTTCATGTGCTTATTTAAAATCAACTCAAGCTTCCCACATTAGCTTCTTTGCTTCTCTTCCAGTTTGAGCCCTTAGTTGCTTTTTTATTTAACTTAGCTCCAGCTCCTTCCTTTAACTTGTGTTTTCTTCTTCTCCTTGATTTATCCACCAAAGCTTGACCTCACTTCATTTCTCGCGTTGTTCTCCAATTTGTTTCTTTATGTTTTTGCACTTTAGCTTTTCCTCCATTGACAATCTCAACACGTGAGTTGCTCATGCATTATTCTCCAACTCCAGCTCATGGCTTCTTCATTTGTTCTACTCTACACTTCTGTTCACAGCCACGTAAGACTCAAGTCTCTTGGTAGTTATTGAGCAATAGCTGGATCATGGCATTGTATACTGAACTTATGTCTGTTGTGAGTTGCTGGACATGTAGATCGAGCAAACAAGCTATGTGGATGTCTTTTCTTTAGCTGCTGTATGAGTAAATGGTTCTACATCAGCTCCCAGCCCATTCAACCGGTAAGCTACTTCGTCATTCTTAGCTTCAGCTTGAAAACCTTCCTCTCTTCTTATTCCATGTGTAGTTTTGCATTCGAGTGTGTCTTCCACATACAGCTACTTTCTTCTTTTCTCTCGAGCCTTCTTCTTCTTGCTTCATGCACCATTGAATACATGTTGCTTTTCCTCTTTTCCTTCCACATGAAACTCGAGACTGTAGCTTTTGTTCACTCGTTCTACTTTGCTTCTCTTCATTTGCAGTTCCCATTCCACGTAAATCTCCATTCCATCATCTCTTCAAGTAGTCAGCTGGACTTATGCTCTTCTCTTCATTCTTCACGTGGCTGTTCCTCGTGTTTTCTCCATGCAAGCTTCTTTAAAACCTTTTCTTCCCACATGATGAACTTGAATGTACATCTCAATCCAAGAGTCCATGATTTGGTAAAGCTATTGCATATATGATCTTCATGTATGGAGTGTGAATGTAAATCTCCCTGGCCAATTTACTCAAAATTAAAACTTCCCATTCATGTTCTGATTAATCTCCACCATTAGAAATTTTATTGGCCATAAAAATCTACACATAAAAATAAGAAAATTTAAGTAAGAAGAATTCACAAAATTAATTAAAAGAAAATTATGCAATGAAATTCAAGAATTTTGTAAATTAATTCCTTGAGTGCAGAAATGGCTATTAAAATGAAATCTTATATAATTGAACTCCTAAAGCCATATTTGGACACTAAATATATATAAATCATGCTTATCAATTTCCCCCACACTTAAACCTTTGCACTCTATGGCAAAGCTCAAGATCATATAGAAAAGCTAGTGGAATGGCCAATGGAGAATGAAATTGAAAAGGGAGAGTAAAAATCACAAGATAGAGAATGATCACATCTCTTCAACATTTCAACAATCAAAACAACTTCACTTGCAATCAAGAAATAAGCTCCATGGCAATTTCATTTGAAAAGAATGAATCAAAATGCATAGCCTCTCACATGGATTAGTGTTTACTCTCAACCTTCTAGTATTTAAGGGAATGTGTTTCGCTCAAGTTCCACCTATCAAAGTTCACTTCCATAGGCTTGTTAAGCTTATAAATCTCCACCACCCATGCCAAATGCAATGCACAAATCAATAGGACTTTATTCAGGGTTAAGGAATGAAATGAATGGACATTCAAGGAAAGACAAACAAACTAATACCTTAGAACCTTAAGAGCAATCAATGAAACTTATGATAGGATAGAATGTGCATCTAGGCCTTATTTCCAACTAATGATAAGAATTGCAAAGAAAATTCAAATGCTTCTTTCTATTGATTTTCAATTGCTTCATTTTTTTTTCATTTTCATTGTTTTTATTTTTTTTTTTTCCATCTTTTCTTTCCTTTTGCAATTTTTTTTAGAACAAATTCCTCAACTTTGAATAACAATGGTCAAAATGGATGCAAAGGATACATTCTCTCATCCTAAACAAGTGTAATGCTCCTTGAAATCTCTAAAGTATCTTCAAACAAGGTGGGAATATATTTTCATTTTCTTATGGCTCTAGGCTCAACGAGAAAAGAAAATAAAGTCCAAAGTGGCTAAAGAATGGAAAGAATGCATGTAATGGTTAGTTTTTTTATCACTAGCTATAAAAGAAATGAATGCCTTATCATTTTTATGCATGCAAATGTAAATGTGGTCTCAACAAAAAATCAAGACAAGTTCTAGAGTGAAAGCAGAGATAGATGAATACACATTAGAAATGAATAGATACGGCTCAAATCCTCACCAGCTAATGGCTATCAAATAATTCATTGAAATCAAATTCATTGCCACTTCACTTGAATCAAGACACAAAATCCATCACTTATCATGTCTAAGTGAATCCTAGCTATAATCATCTCAGCTTCCAACTTTCACAGAAAAACTAAAAAAAAATCATGCTATTTTTCAAAATTTTTCTAAAAAATTTTCAATTTTTTTTTAAACAAGGAGAAGATGGATGGAATGAAATGACTCCCCCCCCCACACTTAAATGTTGCATTGTCCTCAATGTCAGCACACAATCTAATCAACAGATAAACAACACAATATAAAAAGTAGAAAAGGGAAAGTATACAAGCTGATGAACTTGAAAATGGAGATCTCAAGGTTGGCTCAAATTTCCATGTAGCTGGTTAGCAATTTATTTCCTACAAAATAGAACAAAACAAACAATATTGCAAAAAAGAAAAAGAAAACTACATCCTAAACTACAAAGAACTCTATCAAAGATTAACTAATCATAAGTATCAAAAACTAGAATCAAAACTACTTTATTCCTTTTCAATTCAAGAAATTTAAGTTTCACTACTTTAAAACATTTTGATTGATCATGCAGTGTTACTCATAAACATCCTCAACCATCAGTAGTCTTGGAAAGTCAGATTAAGCAATTTCAGGAGCAAGAAAAGAAGAAAAATCAAAATTAGGACATTTAAAACTAAAGAAAGAAAATTTAAAATCAAATTTAAAAACACTAGACTTTAGACTCTCTAAATATCTATCAAAGCCAATAAAATCTACTGGACTCTCATCAGTAAGAGTCACTGCATCTACGAAAAAGTTAATTTACAACTTCTCACAGTCTTTTGAGTGAAAATCTTTCAAGGTATCTGGCAGTTGCTTTATCTCAGTAGGGAGAGTCTGTGAATTGTTAGGAACTACTTCACCAACTTCAGGAATCCATTCTAGACTCTCAACAAGAGAAACAATATCTTCCCTAACCAAAGAGACATCAATAGGCTCACAATGTCTTAAACAATGATCAATAACAAAATCCAATCTCTCACTGGTATCAACAATAGCATAAGCATCAATATGGTTTTCAATATTAGCACTATCACTATGCATGCTCTCATCAATAATAGTATGATCAGTATCATTAATAGTTTCGATGCAAGCAAAGGACCTTATGGATTGATTAGACTTATCAAACTCTAGAAACTCATTAATCTCAACATATATAGGACACGTATGCATATCATGACATAAGCATTTCAAATTAGAGTCTGATTCATTAACAACAAGCTATTCAACAATTTCACTATCTATGTCCTTTTCACATGCTACATTCACTGTTTCATAAGTCTTGTCATTACATGCTAATGAGGAATCATGATGATCAGTACATGTAAGGAACTCACTAGTCTCAATGAAAGAATTAATCTGGGAGAATCTATCACATATAGTGGTTCCAGCATAAACACAGCCAAGAGATGCATTCAAATCAGCTATGTCACATGGTCCAGATGGTATGCTATCCCTAAACTCAAACAATGCATCATCAATAGGCTTATCAACCAATCCCACATTAGGAATAGAATGATCATCACATTTTAGGTCACCCCCACACTTATCTACTACCCTAGACTCAATAGATTCATCATCAACAGGTTTAGAAATGAATTTATCAGTATGGTCACAGCTAGGAGTAGAAACACGAAGCGCATCAGTATACAAGGGTTCATGAACATCAATAAATGTATTAATTTTGCTCAATGCAGTACTATAATCAACTATATTAGGAGATTCAACAAGAATTTCCTCATCAACTTCATCATCATGCAATTTGTAATATCCGATTCTTTGAAAATGAGAGATTATGTTATCCAACCATTAGAATGTATGTTGAGCATGAAGTATGGCAGGGGACCAAGTTAATTTATTGGCTGAAATAAGATTTTATCACCGGGGTCAAAGATCTTGTCGACAAGATCCTGTAGTCTGTAGTGCAATTTCCAAGACCTTGTCGACAAGGTTTTCACTAGCAAGTACAAGGTTTTCGCCAGCAAGTACAAGGTTTTGTGTTAAAACTTGTGTGGTCTAGAATTGAGTATAGAGGGCTTTTTAAACCAAAGTTTTGAGTTCTCCAGGGTTCTCAGAGGCCCTGAAAACTATGGAAAGCCCCGGGACAGTTAAATCCCCTCCGGTTGACGTTTTCCAACGTCAGTGCACCTAAACTTTGATGGGTCCATTCGAAAAAGTTTTAGCTCTGATTTGAGTGATTCCAAAGCTATTTTTCTTAATTGGGAACCTAAATTTTATAATGGAAAAGACGGTTCTAAAAAAGGAGCTAAAACGAGGGAGAAACGAAAATGCAAAGTATGTAGGGCGAAATTAGAATTTTTGGAAAAGTCACTTTTCCCTACCTATATATATATGGTGCCTCACATTTGCCCTCATTTAACTTTAGAAAATTTAGCCCCAAATCAGAAGAAGAACCCTAAGGGAGAGGCGCCCAAGAGAGGAAGAAGAAGGAAGAAGAAAGCCAAGCTTAAGGTATGTTTTCATGGCAATTTTCCTTACTTTTCTCCACCTCCACTACCTCTCCTTCATTCTCCTTTCTTTCCTTGGATTAAAATGAGGGTTATAAATCTGATTCAAGGGAGATATTCAAGGGAAAGTTCGGATTTGAAGAGAGGAGCTTGGAGAAATCAAGATTCAAGCCAAACTAAGCAAGGAAACAAGGTAAAAATGCATCCTATGGTTAATACCTTTCACCCCACTTCTTCTCCATTTCGACCTAGACCAAGAACCCTAGGAGGATCTGATTTCCAAGCCCAACCAAGCATGATTCTTAGGTATTTGATGGAGAGGAATAAGAATATGCAAAGAAAACAACAAAATAACCATTAGATTTCAAGATGCAAGTTCTAGGGTTTCAATTGCACATTGTAAAATCTGATTTTGCATGATGATTCCTAGGCCTAAGTAAGAGTTTAAATGAGCTCCCAAGATCCCTAAGAGGCTCCCCATATGCTTCTTCCCTTGAGAAAACAAAGAAAGCTCCATGAAACCCAATATGCTTCATAGCCTCGGCCTAGATGGGTTCTCCTAGCTAGGGAGAGTTTTAAATTTTTCTAAGGCCATCCTTGAGTCATATTTGATGAATGAAGATGAAGGGAAGCCTTGGAAAAATTTTAGAACTCATGGAAAGTGATTTAGTGCCTTAGGTTCCATAATATGACCTAAAGAAGCAACATGGTGCTAGGCCTTTTATCTTAATGATGTAATGACTCCAAGAGGCTTAAAAGGAGTCGAGAATCATATTTGAGAGGAAAGAATGGAGCCTAGAAATTGTTTGAGGAGTGTTGCTTCATTAGGTGCATTTATGGACCATAATGAAGCCTATAGAGCAATCTAGTATCTAAGCAAGTTGTATGACCTTAGAGTTTGTTTCATGAACCTAATTGGCTCCCATAAATTGTATCTAGGCCAAGAGAAACCATCTCTACCAAATTGTGGGTATGTGGCCGAAAGAGGAGGCTTGAAAGCTAAGGAAAAAGTGTGTGAAATTGTGCAAGGTAGCTCTCTCCATCTTCTCTCATGCATGGATGTGTGTTTAGCTTCTTTTAGAATGTGTGTATATGTATTTTCAAGCTATTTAACGTATGCTAGCATGCCTCTATATGTTATGACTCTTGATGCCATGTTATATTTTAAATAAATCCATGATGTTTGTATGAGTTTACTTGAGTGAGGAAAGGCCAAGAACTCTTCCCTTTGGTGAGGATGAGCCAAGAACCCTCAAGCTTAGTTGAGACAAAGCAAAGTGGGCTCCCAAGAGTATGGTTGAGTCCAAAGTGCTCAAGAATGGGTGAGACAAGTCCAAAACCCATGAGGAGAAGTGTGAGGCCAATCCAAACACTTGGTGAGCTCTTGAATGATTTGTATGAGTTGTTCACATGCCAAGTTTGCTTTAAAATGCCCATGGCTTTTATTTCCTCCATGCATGCATTTGTAAAGCTTGCTTTGCACATATTATGTATGATTGAATGGGAGATGAGCTATTGAGATTCTTTGAATCTCATCCCCTCCTCTCCAATGATCTAACATGCTAGGTGGACCAAGCACTTATGGTGAAGGGAGCCAACAACCATAAAGAGCAAGGAGTGACAAGCTTATGTAGTATTTTGCCTATTTTGGAACCATAATGATGTTTCATAGTGTATATGATGTTTTATATGTACTATGAAACTTGAGACATGTGTAAATATACTATTATGTGATGTTTAGATGTATGAAAATGATATATGACCTATAGCACTTATTTTGAGTATGTAAGATCAAAGTGTGTAATATGGAACTTTGATGAATGTATGCATAAATGTGGGTTGAATGGCCAAAATGAGATGCATGAGGTTTGGGACCATTTGGGCAGCTTACCCAAGTCTCAAATGTACTTTTAGACTTGCCCAAAAGGTGCCACAACCAAGGGAAGGCCATTTGGCAAATTTGGTACCTCATATGGAGCCAAATTTGACCATAATGGAACCCTATGTCACTTTTTGGCCAAATGAGTTAGTCTTGATCTGAGATTTGGCATGTAATTAGGTCTCATTAAGATATTTTTGGAAAGCTAAAGATCATAATTTTCGGAGACCTAGATAATATTTAAGGAATTTTCAAAATTGGGATTTTTCATGGGTTCTGGTATGGGTACTGTTCATACTGGCAGTTTTGAATTCTGTGTCATCCGATGACCAAATGGTGTCAAATGCTTATGAAATTTTATATGAATAAACTAGAGTTCATAATATTTCTATGGCCACCGAGATCACCTCATTTGGAGGTCTGAGCAGTGAGTTATGCATGTTTGAAGTTAGCTGTCAGTATAGTAGCGCCCCATGAGTCCAGTTATTATTCTATAGGGTCCAGCTGACTAAACGTATCTGTTTCATTCTGGAATTATTTTTAATATTAATTTAACATTTGTGGATTTCTAGAATGACCAAATTTGTGTAATTTTGATTTTTATAGAATTAGTTATGAATTTCAGAAATTTGTATCAGTAAACTGAACAACAGCCCAGGCAGCCAGTGACTCTGTAGATTTTTGGATGTCAAACGTTCTGTGTGATGAATTTTATGACTTGGGCGTATTTTTATGTGAAGTAGACATTCTAAGGTTTCCATAATGACCAAGGTTGCATGTTTTTGATTTTTCTAGATTTAGTTATGAATTTTCAAAGTTTGTGACAGAAAAGAGGAAATTTTAGCCGCAAATACAAACATGGATTTTATGTGCTCCTTTGCTTTCCACGAGTTGTAGGCTAAATTTGATGATGGAAATGAGTTATATTCATGTTTTTAAGTATGAGAATGTGATAGATGCTTTCATATGGCCTACGGGACTCCGAAAGAAAAATTTTACCTATAGAGAAATGCACTTTTATTCATAACTCCCTATGCCACTATATTGTTTCCATAGAATAAACATAAGATGAGGCATGTGAATTGTATGAATTGAGTCCTAGACGTATGGTGTTACACAATTCAGAATCAACAACATTATATGCATCATTAATCACAGTGCTATCAAGTATACTAGAATCAGTTCCAACAAATTACAATGTATTAGAAGATGGAAGGATGTTACCGAATGAATAAGATTCTTCTTCCTCTATACATTCCCTTTTAATTTGCTCTTCAATTAATTTAGTAGCACTTGAAGCAGATTGATTCATTTGAATTCCCAAATCCTTCATAATGTTGTCAATCATTTGTTGATTTTGAGCATGCAACCAATCAATTTCTTGTTGGAGTTAAAGATTATGACTTTCATTTATTGCGACCTTCTCTCTTCCAAACTCCGTTCCCAGTTAGGCTCTTGTTGCATGTATCTCTCATGGTACTCGTAAGGATGATATTTTGGCTCTTGCATATTGTAATTATGGTATGGCTTATAATGATGGTGGTAATTTATGTGAACTTCATATGGATGGTAGTATGGTTGGTAGCATAGTTGTTGGAATTGTTAGTATTGTTGGGCTTGTTGTTCTTGTCTTTGCGTTCAAGAAGGCCTTGAAGCATTGACTTGAGTTCATCCAACTGCTTGGAGATCCCATCATTTGCATAAGAATCATAAACACCTTAATTAGAATAATAATAATATGGATCCATTTAAAACAAAGAAAATGAGAAGTACAATCAGCACAAAACAAATCAATGACAAATTAGAATTAATATTAACTCTAAATCAAGAAAATAAAATTCAAATAAAGCTAAGAACTTCCTAACAATAAAAAACACTCCAAAACAGAGGTTACTCACACAAAATGAACTCTAAAAAAAAAGGAAATTAAATCTAGAAAAATTGAAAAATTCCTAAAAATTTGAGAAAATACTAAAAAATTAGAAAAAGTGCCTTAAACAATAGAATTTAGCCAAAAAATGGTGCACCTAATAGCATAGCTATTACTTTTTCTCAAAACACCCAAAAACCTAGGAAAACAAAGTTTAAGAATTAGCCTCTGAATTAACACCCTTAGATGTTTAATTAACCAACCAAACTCCAAAGAATCCTTAAATCAAACGATAAAGCTCATAATTTCACTCATGCATTTCATCAAACACCTTTATGACATACACGGGAAATTAAAGGAAAGTGTAAAATTTAGTGTTTAATCTAACCAATTAATCAACAAAAAGGCTTCTTAATTAGTGTCTAACTAGCCACTAATTACAATTACACAAATTCCTAATCAAATAAAACTTAACGAAGCTTGTACAAGAAAAAGAAAAAGTGTAGAAAAGTAGAAATTCTTAGCCAAAATTCCTTTGCTCTCCCTATGGATTCAAGCTTTTCTAAAAGCCTTCTTCCTTGCTAGTCATAGATGGAGGATTAAAACTTCATTGGATATAGAATGGAAATAGAGAATGGATGAGAAAATGGCATGGAGTTTGTTTTGTGAATGAGACGATGGAATGGACGGAGGAGCTAATGAATGCATATGGAATGACAGAGTGTGCGTTTAGATGAAGAATGGAGTGAATGGAATCAATACGATGGATGCCCTTCTCACGTGATTTCTTTTAATGATTCCACGTGTTGCCCCTCATTTATTCTACCCATAGCTAGTATATAAGGTGAGCCCCACTTCATTTTTTTAATAATATTCCACATGCTGCCTCCTTGCTCATTCAGCTTGTAGTTACATTTTCCAGCATGGCTTCACCTTCAACTCTCTTCTCACATTGTTTTTCAGCTGCCCCTTCTTTGTGTTTTCTTCACATGCTTATTTAAAATCAGCTCAAGCTTCCCACGTCAGCTTCTTTGCTTCTCTTCCAACTTGAGCCCTTAGCAACTTCTTCATTTAACTTAGCTCCAGCTCCTTCCTTTAACTCGTGTTTTCTTCTTCTCCTTGATTCACTTGACCGTGTTGTTCTCCAGCTTGTTTCTTTATATTTTTCCACTTCAGCTTTTCCTCCATCCACGTTTTCAACACACGAGCTGCTCATGCATTATTCTCCAACTCCAGCTCAGTGCTTCTTTATTTGTTCTGCTCTACACTTCTGTTCATAGCCACGTAAGACTCGAGTCTCTTGGTAGTTATTGAGCAGTAGTTAGACCGTGGCATTATATGCTGAACTTATGTCTGTTGTGAGTTGTTGGATGTGTAAATCGAGCAAACAAGCTACATGGATGTCTCTTCTTTAGCTGCTATATGAGTAAATGATTCTGCATCAGCTCTTAGCCCATTTAACCCGTAAGCTACTTCCTTGTTCTTAGCTTTAGCTTGAAAACCTTCCTCTCTTCTCATTCCACGTGCAATTTTGCATTCGAGTGTGTCTTCCACATACAGCTACTCTCTTCTTTTCTCTCAAGCCTTCTTCTTTTTGCTTCATGCACCATTGAATACATGTTGCTTTTCCTCTTTTCCTTCCACGTGAAACTTGAGACTGTAGCTTCTGTTCACTCGTTCTACTTTCCTTCGCTTTGTTCTCAGCTCCCATTCCACGTAAATCTCCATTCCATCCTCTCTTCAAGTAGCCAGTTGGACTCGTGCTCTTCTTTTCATTCTTCATGTGGTTATTCCTCATTCCTCATGTTTTCTCCATGCAGGCTTCTTTAAAACCTTCTCTTCCCACATGATGAACTTGAATGTGCATATCAATCCAAGAGTCCATGATTTGGTAAAGCTATGGCATATATGATCTACATGTATGGAGTGTGAATGCAAATCTCCTTGGCCAATTTATTCAAAATTAAAACTTCCCATTCATGTTCTGATTAATCTCCACCATTAGAAATTTAATTGTCCATAAAAATCTACACACAAAAATAAGAAAATTTAAGTAAGAAGAATTCACAAAATTAATTAAAAGAAAATTATGCAATAAAATTCAAGAATTTTGTAAATAAATTCCTTAAGTACAGAAATGGCTATTAAAATGAAATCTTATATAATTAGACCCCTAAAGCCATATTTGTATACTAAAATGCTTAAAAATAAGGAGAATAAAATATATATAAATCATGCTTATCAAATAGATGCCCCCCGTCTTCTAATCCTCCCTCATGTGTTTCTTTTATTTTTCACGTGCTCAACCCCTTATTTTACTATTCACATGCTCCTCATTTTATTCTTTTGCCTGATAATGAATCATGTTGCTTCTTCTCTAACTCATGTGCTACCTTAATGTTCCATACAACTCTGCTTGTGTGTATTGTGCATGAATGAGATGTGGCTTCCCTCATCTGTTTCCATGAATGCTTGAAGCTTCTTCCTTGTCTCACATGCACATTTTGCCTCTTCTCTACGTGAGCTGCCCCGTAGATAGCTTTGCTCCCAGCCATGCAAACCTCCTTCATGGAGTCCCAAAAGCATCTGCTCACAAGCTTCTTCTCTTCTAACCCATAGCTAACCACATAAAGATTCTGTATGTTTCAGCTGCCTTTCCTTCTTCGTTTGCTTCTCTTCTTTGTCCAGCCTAACACATTGTTTCTTCTCTTCACATAAGCTACCCCCGTGGTTAGTTCTTCCTCTTAAACACGTATAAATGCATCATGCCTCTTGCTTCATTTAGCTCATGATTCCTCTACTTATGCTACTCTTCTCTAGCCAAGCCCCCCTCTTCTTCGTTCTGCTTTCCAAAACAAAGGCTGCTTCTTTCTTTCAATTATTGTCTTGGGCTTCCTTTCCATGCCTTCAAATCAGTACCATGCTTTCCTCCCTCCAAACCCGTGGCTTTCTTGTGAGTGTTGTGCAAGTTTTTTTTATAGAAGGTTCATGGAGTTAGTACTTCTTCTCTTCCCCTACATGCACATTTTACCTTTGTTCAAGTCTCCAAACCCCAAACCTTGCCTTGTGTAATAGCTCTTTCTCCTTTAATCTTCCTACCCCATAGCTTTTCTTCACACTTTTCCTTTCATGCATGTGCATATAAGTGACCACGTGTGAATGATGTGTTATGTGTTCATGCATGAAGCCATGTGCAAGTGAGCTAGATGTGTGGTTCGTTCAAGTGCTTCGTGGATATATAAAGTGAAGTTAAGATAATCAATGTGGAGAGTGGAGTGTCTAGAGGCTGGACTTATACTGTGTGAAGTGTCTAAGCTAAAGCTACATGGAAGTGAAGTGTAGTGAGAGTGTATGGATTAGTGAATGCCTATGCAAGCTACGTGGGGTGAATGGAGAGCAAAGCAATGTGGTACCATGCATGCAAGTGTGTGCTTGGACTCATGGTGATGGAAGAGTGGAAGGTGAGAGAGCTTTACGTGGGTGAAACCTTGCATGATGAGTGAAATTTGAAGCTCCCAACGTGGAATGTCCATGACTAAGATGGATGATGATAATTGTGATGCCCTCTTTTTATTCTCTTATTTTTAAACTTTGTTTTCTAAGAAACTTACACACTTGAAGCTCTAATTGTCATTGAAAATATGCACAAATAGTAAGAAAAATTCAATGGGAAGAAAATTCACAAAATTATTTGAAGAAATTTATGTATTAAAATTCTAAAATTTTGTAAATGATTTTCTTTAAGTGTAGAAATGGCTACTAAAATTAAATTCCACCTAATTAAACCTCTAAAGCTATATTTGGTCATTAAAATACTTAAGTTAAGGAGAATAAAATATATAAAAATCATGTTTATCACACATCCTTAAGTAGCTTCCCATTAAGGAATGCTGTTTTGACGTCTATCTAGCAAATTTCGTAATCATAATATGCTACAATGACAAGAAGGATCCTGATTGATTTAATCATGGTGACTGGCAAAAAAGTTTCATCATAATTTATACCATGGGTATGTTTGAATCCTTTTGCAATCAATCATGCTTTGAAGGTATGCACTTGGCTATCCATGTTAGTTTTCTTCTTAAAAACCCATTTGCACCTAATGGTTTTTATACCTTCAGGTGGGTCAATCAAGGTCTATACCTGATTATCATATATGGATTGCATCTCAAACTTCTTGGCCTTTAGCCATTTCTCAGAGTTTGATCCCATTACAGACTCTTGATAAGTAGTTAGCTCATCTTGATCAATAAGCAACATATCACGACTTTCAGTTATGAGAAATCCATGTCTTTAAGGCTAACGACGTGTCCTATTAGACCTTCGTGGGCTTTATGTTACTTGAGTAGGCTCAACAACTTGTGAGTCTTTTCGTTTTTCCATCTCTGGTTCAATGCAATTTTATGGCTCTTAAACTTCTTCAAGATATATCTTACTCCCACTGGTTCTTTTAGAGATAAATTCTCTTTTTAGAAAGATACCATTCCGAGCAATAAACAGTTTATTCTTATTGGGATTGTAGAAGTAGTATCCTTTAATTTCCTTATAGATTTATATGCTTACTTATCTGAAGCTTATTGCTTAACATATGCCTCGCATCCCTAAATTTTAAGAAAAGATAAACTGGGCTTCTTCCTAGTCCATATCTCATATGAAGTCTTTTCAACCACCTTAGATGGAACATGATTTAGTATGAGCGCAGCTTGTAATATCCAATTCTCCGAAAACTAGAGAAAACGTGAGAAACGTAACATACAGTTTCTCTAACAACGAACGAAATTCACCAGATATAAAAGGAAGTCCCCTGAAGTGATGTAGTTAAGGTCCCAAAAAATTTGAGAAGCATTCTAGACTCCTAAAGATGAGAATCCCAGGCTCAGACAAAAAGAAAAATGGAGATAAAATGAAAAAACAATTTCTTACGAAAAGCTTACAAAACGTAATGGCATTTTCATAATTTTGAGTAAATTTTAGAATTCATATAGGAGGGCTTTTTAAAGTAAAGTTTTGAGTTCTCCAGGGTTCTCAGAGGCCTTGAAAACCATGGCAACCCCCGGGACAGTTAAATCCCCTCCGGTAGACGTTTTCCAACGTCGGTGTGCCTGAACTTTAATAGATCTATTCGAGAAGATTTTAGCTCCGATTTGAGTGATTCCAAAGGCATTTTTCTTAATTGGGAACCTAAAGTTTATAATGGAAAAGATAATTTTCAAAAAGGAGTTAAAACAAAGGAGAAACAAACATGCCAAGAACGAAGGGCAAAATTAGAATTTTTTAAAAGTGTAACTTCCTCCCACCTATATATATGATGCACCCTTCTTCTCCCCTCATGTTGCACGACCAAGTTCTGCCCAAAACTAGAGGAAAACCCTAGGGAGAGTGGCACACAAGAGGAAGGCAAAGAGGAGGAGAAATCAAAGGCTTAAGGTATGGAAATTAGTAGTTTTTCATGCTCTTTCTTTTCCAAACCTCTTCTCCTCCATTCTCCTTTGTTTCCTATGATTGAAATGAAGTTTATAAATCTGTTTTAAGGGAGAAATTGAGAGGGAAATTCGGATTTGAAGGGAGGAGCTCAAAGAACACAAGATTCAAGTGAGAAAAAGCAAGAAAACAAGGTAATTTCTCTTCCTATGGTTGTCATCTTTGGTTCCCTTCTCCACCATTTCGCCCCACTTGAGAAAACCCTAGGAGGAGATGACTTTTAGGTAGAACCAAACATGAATCTAAGGAAAAAGGGTGTGGGGATTAAGAATATGCAAAGAAAACCATGAAATAGCCATTAGAAATCAAGATGCAAAACCTAGGGTTTTTAGTGCACCTTTCAAATTCTGAATTTATGTGATGCTTCCTAGGTCTAATTAAGAGTTTAAATGAGTTCTTGAGATACCTAAGATGCTCCCCATAAGCTTCTTCCTTTAAGAAAACTAAGAGAACTCCAAGAAGCCCAAATGATGCCTATGTCTCAGCCAAGAGGGGTTCTAGTAGTGGGAGAGAGTTTTAAATTTTTCTAAAGTCATTCTTGAGTCATATTTGATGAATGAAAGTGAGAGGAGCCCTTGGAAAAAATTTAGAACCCATAGAAAGTGATTAGGTGTCTTAGGTTCCATATTATGACCTAAAGAAGCAACATGATGCTAGGCCTTTTGTTTTAATGATGTGAGGACTTCAAGAGGCTTAAAAGGAGTCAAGAATCATATTTGAAAGGAAAGAATGAGGCCTAGAAGCCATTTGAGGGGTGTTGCTTCATTAGGTGCCAATATGGACCATAATGGGGGTTATAGAGTCATCTAGTTTTTCACCAAGTTATGTAGTCTTAGAATATGTTTCATGAACCTAATTGGCTCCCATAAATTGTATCTAGGCCAAGAGAAACCATCTCCACCAATTTGTGGGTGTGGGGCCGAAAGAGGAGGCTTGAATTTCAAGGAAAAAGTGTGTAAGTGTACACAAGGTAGCTCTCTCTACCTTTTCTCATGCATGGATGTATGTTTAGCTTGCTTTAGAATGTGTGTATGTGTATTTTCAAGCTATGAAAAGTATACTAGCACGCCTTTATATGCCATGATTCTTGATGCCATATTATGTTTTCTAATGATTACATGATGTTTGTATGAGTTTACTTGAGTGTGGAGAGGCCAAAAACTTCTTTGGTGAGGATGAGCCAAGAACCCTTGAGCTTAGTTGAGATAAAGTAAAGAGTCTCCCAAAGGCAAAGTGGGCTCCCAAGAGTATGGTTGAGTCCAAAGATCTTAAAAAATGGGTGAGGCGAGTCTAAAATCCATGAGGAGAAGTGTGAGGCCAATCCAAGCACTTGGTGAGTTCTTGAATGTCTTGTATGAGTTGTTCATATGCCATGCTTGCTTTTTAAATGCCCATGACTTTCATTTTTTCCATACATACATTTGTAAGGCTTGCTTTGCGCATATTATGTATGATTGAATGGGAGATGAGCTATTGGGATTCTTTGAATCTCATTCTCTCCTTTCCAATGATTTAATATGCTAGGTGGACCAAGTGGCTATGGTAATGGGAGCCAACAACATTGAAGAAGGAAGATTGACAACCATATGCCTAGTTTTTATCTTTTTGGAACCATAATGATTCTCCATGATGTATATGATGTTGTAAATGGTCTATAAACCTTGAGACATGTGTAAATATGATATTATGTGATGTGTAAATGTATGGATATGAGATATGCACTCTAGAATAGAATTTGAGTATGTAATGCCAAAGTAAGCAATTTAGAAATTTGATGTAAATGTGCATAAGTGTGGGTTGAATAGCCAAATGAGATTCATGAGATTTATGACCATTTGGACAGTTCACACAAGTCTTAAATGTACTTTTAGACTTGCCCAAAAGGTGCCAAGACCAAGGGAAATCCATTTGGCAACTTTGGTACCCTATATGGAGCCAAGATTGTCTATAATGGAACCCTATGTCACTTTTTGGCCAAATGAGTTAGTCTTGATCTAATATTTGGCATGAAATTAGGTCTCATTAAGAGCTTTTTGGGAAGCTAAAGATCATAATTTTTGGAAGTCTACAGAATATTTGAGAATGTTTCAAAATTGACAATTTTTATGGTTTTGGTTAGCTACACTATTCATTTGGTCCAAAAATGAATTCTATCACACAAGGCTCAAATGATGTCCAATTGCTTTAAAATTTTATATAGAGAAACTATACCATCATAGTGACTCATGACAACTAGAAGCACCTCATTTGGAAGTCTAAAGAGGGAGATATAAATTTTTGAAATTTCTGTCCAGTATTAGTAATCTTGCCCGACCAGAAGTACTGTTCCATCGAATTTCAAGGTTTGGATTTAATGAACTGGTCTAAAGATATTTTTCCTCTCTATTTGACATCCACACCTTCATAGATTGGTATCATTTACATGAATTGGATTTTTTTGAAATTAATTGGACATTTTCAAAGTTTTCTGCAGAATTCTATGTTAGTTCCAGGATGTAGTCCGAACTTTGGACCATTTTGGATGTTAAACGTCCTTTGTGATGGCTTTTATTATCTAGTCATATTTTGAGTGCGAAGTAGACATCCAAATCTTTCTAGAATGACCAAGATTACATGATTTCAATTTTTCTAGATTTAGTTATGATTTTTTAAAGTTTGGTCAGAAAAAGAAGCCAAATCTGGCCGAGAATGAACCTCCATATTCCATGCTCCATTTCGATTTCCATGGGTTGTAGGCATGCTTTTGAGATGCAAATGAGTTTTATTGATGTAATTAAATATGAGAGTGCATAGTATGAGCTCACACGATTCACGTGACACTAAATGAAATTTTTAGATATGACGTAACGCGAAATTATTCATTATTTCCTTGCCTTTCTTATGAGGAACTTACATTGTTTATGATATTAAGTCATTTAAAGGCATGAGATGAGCTAGAATTTATGGTGTTACATTTATTGATGCATAGCCCCAAAAGGATGGTGGAAGATTTATTTGACTCATCATAGATCGAACCATATCTAATAAGGTTCGATTCCTTCGTTCAGAAATGTCATTCCATTGTGGTATTCCTGGTAGGGTTAATTGTGAGACAATTCCAAAATTTCTAAGATGGTTAATAAATTCTTGGCTCAAATATTCACCACTTCGATCATATCAAAGTGCTTTAATAGATTTGCCAAGTTGATTTTGTACCTCATTTTGGGAGGTTTTGAACATTTCAAAAGATTCAGATTTATGTCTCATTAGATAGACAATGACATATCCATATCTACTAAAGTCATTTATAAAAGCAATGAAGTACTAGTGACTTCCTTTGGCAATGGTACTTATGGACCACATGCATCGATATGTATTAAGCCCAATAAATTAGTGGCCTTCTCACTATGTGCAGTAAAAGGTTCCTTTGTCATCTTTCCTAATAAACAAGATTCGCAAGTATTAAATGATTCAAAATCAAATGAGTTGAGAAGTCCATCTGAATGGAGTTTTGAAATGCATTTCTCATTTATGTGGCTTAGACGACAATGCCATCGGTAGGTTGGATTCAAATCGTTTCACTTGATCCTTTTGGTAGTTATGTTATAGATATTTTCATTATTGGGAGCTTCTAGTGTAACACCATAATTTCTAACTCATCTCATGCCTTTGGATGTCTCATTTCTAAGAATCATACAAGCTTTCAAATAAAAAGGCAATAGAAATAATGATTATTTTCGTGTTGTGTCGTATATAAAAATTTTCATTCGGTGTCATGTGGACCATGTGAGCTCATACAACACATCCTCATATTTAGTTACATGAATACAACTCATTTGATTCATCAAAAGTGGCCTACATCTCAAGGAACTCGAAGGGAAGCATGAAATACACATATATAATTTCGGCCAAATTTGTCCTCATTTCTGTCACAATTTTGTAAAATCATAATTAATTCTAGAAAAATCAAAATCATGCATTATTGGCCATTCTAGAAAGCTACACATGTCAACTTCATGATAAAATTATGTCTAGGCCATAAAACACAACACAGAGGATGTTTGACATTTGAAAAATTCCAGAGGTCAGACTATCCACTAGTGCTGTCACAAAATTCTATAACAAACTTCAAAAATGTCCAATTAATTCCACAAAAATCCAATCTATGCAAATGATACTAATATAGAAAGCTGTGGATGTTAACTAGAGGAAACAAATAACTCCAAACTAGTTCAGGCATGTCTAGAACTCAAAAATCAATCAAACAGTAACTGAGGTTGGGTAGAGTTCCTGATACTGGGCAGATTCTTTGAAAATTCATATCTCCCTCTCTAGACATCCAAATGAGGTGATTCCAATTGGCACAAGTCATTGGAATGTCTAGTTTCTATTGATAAAATTTCATCTCAATTAGACATCATTTGGGCCCTGTGTGACAGATTTTATTTTTGGACCTGAGTGAACAGTGACATAACCAAAACTAGAAAATTTGCCAACTTTAAAAATTCATCAAATATTCTTTAAATCTCAAAAAATTATGTTCTTTAGCTTCCCAAAAAGCTCTCAACAAGTTCTCATTGCAAGTCAAATCTCAAATTAAGAAGAGCTCATTTGGATAAGAAATGACGTAGGGTTCTAAATTAGTCAATTTTGGCTCCATATGGGATACCAAAATATCCAAATGGCTTTCCTTGGGTTTTGGCACCCCTTGGGCAAGTCTAAAAGCATAATTAGGACTTATGTGAGCTTCCCAAATGATCCCAAACCTCATGTATCTCATTTTGGCCATTTCACTCATACTTATACATATTTCCATAATGTCATCCAAGAAGCTCATATGCCAAAGCATGCTCAAATCACATTCTAGTAGTCACATAGCATATTTTCTCATTCATACATGACACGTTATCATAATTACATATGTTTATAACACCATAATACATATACATACATTAATTACATCATTTGCCAATTGTATGGCCTTAAAGTAGGAAAATTCATATTTTTGGATGTTATACTCTCATCTTCAAGGTGGTTTGGCTTCCATTACCTTGTTCACTTGGTCCACCTAGCATGTTAGATCATTGAAAAGGAGGGGATGAGATTCAAAGAATCCCAATAGCTCATCTTCCATTCAATCATACATAAAGCATGCAAAACAACTCTCATAAATGCATGCATGACATATGGACATATGCAATCATTCAAGAAGCATTCTTGGCATTTAAAAAAGTCATACATAGCATACAAAGGCTTACCAAGCAAGTGGATTGGCCTCATCCATTTACTTGTGGATTTTGGACTTGCCTCACTCATTCTTTAAAAGATTCTTATACTCAACCATACTCTTAGGAGTCAACCTTACTTTTGGAAGACTCTTTACTTTGTCTCAACCAATCTTAAGGGTTCTTGGCTCATCCTCACCATGACTAGTGGTTCTTGGCCTCACCACACTCAAGCAAACCCAAGCACATATCATAAACATCATATGAAAACATATTGTAATATCATGGCACCATGGAATCAAAGTCATGCAAGAGAATTTTTTATGGCTTTAAAATACATATACACACATTCAAAGATAAGTAAAGCAAGTAATCATGTATGAGAGAAGGTGGAGAGAGCTACCTTACTAGTATTTGTACACTTTTTCCTTAACCCTTGAATCCTCTCCCTTGACCTCACACACCCAAGAAGGTGGAGATCATTCCTTTTTGCCTTAGACACAATTTATGGAAGCCAATTAATTTCATGGAATTAATTCTAAGGCCACACAACTTGCTTAGACTCTAGCTTAGTCTATAAATCTCATTATGGTTCCATAATTGCACTTAATGAAGCAACACCCCTCAAATAAATTCTAAGCTCCATCCTTTCTTTTCAAATATGATTCTTGACTCCTTTTAAGCCTCTTAGAGTCATCATACCATTAAAACAAAGAACCTAACTACATGTTGCTTCTTTAAGTCATAATATGGAACATAAGGACCAACTCACTTTCTATGGGTTCTAAATTTTTCCCAAAGCCTCCCCTCATTTTCATTCATCATGTATGACTCAAGAATGGGTTTAGAAAAATTTAAAACTCTCCTTAGGCACCCAAACCTATCTAGGTCGAGACTATGCATAATTTTGGCCTCCTTGGACTTTGCTTAGTTTTCTTAATGGAGGAAGCACATGGGGAGACTTCTAGGAATCTTTGGAGCTCAATCAAACTCTTATTTAAGCCTAGGAATCATTGTACAAAGTCAGATTTTAGAAGGTGCAATTGAAACCTTAAAAATTGCATCTTGAAATTCCATGGTTTTTGTTAATTCCCTTTGCATATTCTTAATCTTCATAACCTTTTTCCTAAGAATCACCCTTGGTTCTTCCTAAAAATCAAACCCTCCTAAGGTTTCTTGAGTGGGGCGAAATGGTGGAGGAAGGGAAGGAAGAGATATCAACTATGGAAGAAGAAATTACCTTATTTTCTTACTTTTTCTCACTTGAATCTTGCTTTCTCCAAGCTCCTCTCTTCAAATCCAAAATTTTCCCTTAATATTTCCCTTAAAACATATTTGAAAACTTTATTTTAATCAAAGGAAACAAAGAAAAATGGAGGAAATGAGGTTTGGATGAAAGAAAGCATAGAAAACTACCAAGAATCTATACCTTTTTCTTGATTTTCTCCTCCTTTTCTTCCCCTTCTTGTGAGCCTAAGAGAGTAGATCATATTCTGTATTTTGGGCAGAAATTTTGTGCTGAAGAAGATGGGAGAAGAAAGGAGAAGTGTGAGGGAGCTTCTAGAAACACACTTTTTCAAAAATTTCAATTTCGTCCTTCCATAATAGCAATTTCATTTTGGCTTCGTTTTAGCTCCTTTTGAGAACCGTCTTTTCCATTATAAAATTTAGGTTCCTAATTTAATAAAATGCCTTTGAAATCACTCAATTTGGAGTTAAAACCTTATTGAACGAATCTGTCAAAGTTCAAGTCAACTGACGTTAAAAAACATACACCAGAGGGGTTTTACCAGTCTTGGGGCTTCCCATGATTTTTAGGGCCTCTAAGAACCCTGAGCAACTCAAAAATTTCATTTAAAAAGCCCTCCTATATGTTTTTTCAAAAGTTGCACTTATTTACGAAAATGTCATTACATTTTGTCAGTTTCCGTCACAATTTATTTCTCCATTCTAACTCCATTTTTCTTTTTATTTGAGCCTAAAATTCTCATTTTTAGGAATTTAGAATGTTACTCAAAATTTTTGGGACCTTAATGACATCATTTTGGGGGACTTCCTTTCATATCCGGTGAATTTCGTTCATTGACGAAGAAACTGTACGTTACGTTTTTCACGTTTTTTTTTCGTTTTTAGAAAACCGAATATTTCATCTAGGTTTAAGAAATAATGACAACCATGCAAATCACCATCAACATAAAAGTTGTCATTAAAATAAATAGAACATTTATTATTTCAATAATTGAAGTAAAACATTGCTTATCTAAATAAGAAAGTGAAACAATGTTTCTAATCAAAGTAGGAACATAAAAGCAATTGTTTAAAATTAATAAAAGCCCACTGGGCAAAATTAATTCATAAGTGCATATGGCTAAAGAAGTAACTCTTGCTTTGTTTCCAACTCATAGGTCTATTTCACCCTTTTTCAGCTTCCTACTCCTTTTGAGACCCTGCACATTTGTACAAATGTGAGAACCACATGTAGTATCTAATACCCATGTAGAAGAAGTAGAAAGATTAATTTCTATAATGTAAATATCTGAAGAAATAGCCCCGCTATTATTCTTCTTCTTTAGATCTTCCAAGTAGAGCTTGCAATTCCTCTTCCAATGACTGGGCTCATTGCAAAAGAAACAAATTCCTTCTTTAGGAGGCTTTGCCTTCTTGGCTTCAAGCTTAGGCTTGATTTGCTTCTTGGACTTATAGTCCAGGCCCTTTCCCTTGCCCCTATCTTTGCCTTTCTTTTTCATTCCTTTTCCTTTCTAAACTATTAAAACACTGCTTGGCTTTTTCTTGATATTTTACTCAGTAGTTTTAAGCATCCCATGAAATTCAAAAATTGATTTCTCCATATTGTTCATATTGTAGTTCATGTTTATAGCTAAGTCCTGTCTTATAAGAAATCTGAGCCTTTGAAGGTGATCAATGTAGCCTTTCATCTTTAAAACATGAGCGCTAATTGATGCACCTTCAGTCGTTTTGCAAGAATGTAATGCCTTTGTGGTTTCAAACCTTTCTTTCCTTACTTGTTGTTAGAACATTTCCTTGAAATGCACGATCATCTCATAAGCCTCTATATGTTCTAGATCTCTTTGAAGTTCTGGGACCATGGTGGCTAGCATCAAGCATCCTACATCCATAAAGTCATTAAGATGCTTAGTGTGAGCATCTCTTTGGGCTTTTGGAGTGTTGGTTGCAGGCTCTTTAGAAATGGGTTCATCTAAGACATATAACTTTCTCTCCTGCTTAAGAACAATTCTCAAGTTCCTGAACCAGTCAAAAAAGCTAGTCCCATTGAGTTTATCCTTCCCAAGAACAAATTGCAATGATAGTGTAGCAGAGTTATTTGTTGACATTTTTTCTGCAACAAAAATATACAAAGTCAAGTTAATTATCTCCCACTAAAAAAACCCTCAATTTAGTTTAGCGGGCTAAGACCCATATTTCATTTCACTGTAAGTTTGCTTTGGCAAGAAGCTTAAAATTAAGTTATTTAGATAGATAACTCATTTACCAATTACATCACATATAACTCTTAGATCTTTATGGGATCCTGTCATTATATGATCTGGCATGTTTAATCCTATCTAATTCTTTGAGACTCAAAATCATTTTGATAGTCTCAATTAAGTTGAACCATTATGAACCTTATGAGTATCACCATTATTCATAAGCTACCTCACTAAGATAACCTAAGTTTATCCCACTTTGGTGGATCCTACATTCAGGCGATCAAAGTGTTAATAGGAGCTTATAAATAGGTGGCATTGTTACTTAAAATTTATTTGAGGGATTTTATTATTTTATTGTCATTCATTTATTTGTAATCACCACATGATCATATACTGTAGTAACATCTCATACGTACATATGTGAATGAACTCATCATAAAGCATAAATGTGTCACAATATAGCCCATCTAACCTATATCCTCCTAAGCCAATGAGAGGATTCCTCTAAGATAAAATGTATATACAAAAAGAAACCTCGATTGTACATTTAAGGGGAGTTAGATGAGAAGACAATGTACATCCAAAGTGAATAGAGAGAGGCACGGCATGCAGGCTATATTTAAAATTACAAACCATAATAGATTCCTAGGGCCACATCATGCACCATACCCATCCAATTTAAACAAACAAATCATGATACATATATCACAAAACATCTTATCTGACATGAAAAGCAGAAAACTTTGTGATTTTAGTGTTAAATTAGATTATGTTGCACTAGGATTGATAGCCATCCAATCAGTGTTATATTCGTTCACATGCATATATCATATATATATATATATAATTAGATTATTCTAATCAATGTTGATTAAGATTTAATTAACTAGCCTACAATTCATATATCTCATATTCATATATATATATAACTTTATATGAAAGGAAGGAATCATTTGAAAATACAAAAAAGGAGAGAACTTTATGAAGATTTCACATCGCAACATTTTATATCACAAATAAGTGACACAAAATTATAACAAAGGTGAAAGCTTCACAAAAATTTCACTCAAGAACTGAATTTAAACAAGCATTAACATGGCTCTGATACCACTGTTGAGATTCTTGGGACACGTACAGCGAAAATTAAAAAAAAAAAAGAATTTGAAACCCTCCTATGGATCTATCAATGTCGTTTAAATGGAGTAAAGCTGGAGATTTTTACCTTTTGTCATGTGATTCTTTAGGTTTTCTTTCTACTATTAGATCTCAAGAGCTAACGCTTTAGATCAACTCCCTCTACCAGTATTCACACGAATGATCACTGCAACTCGAGCAGTATGCTAGCACCATTAAACACAAACGTCCGTACGTTCTAGAAAAGAAGGCTTTCTTCTTTTCTTTCTCTAAGTGTCTGTATACTTCTTCTTTCTAAGCATCTGTACACTTTCTCTCTCTAAGGTAGGAGGCGGCTCTCTCAAAAAATCATCCTTTTAAAAAATCCTAACCGTTCTATTTTAGAAAGGTGTGTTAGGATTTTAGGATAGATTTGATTAATTTAAATACATTATTTAAATTAATTCGGATTATAATTAAGTAGATTAGTTTAAATTTAAATTTATCTTATAAAATATATTTAAACTAATTTATTTGATTTTAATCTAGAACCAAATTTAAATTTAATTTATCACATATATTAAATTCAAATTATCACATTAGTTTAAATTTAAATCTATCGTATAAAATAAATTTAAACCAATTATTTAATCTAAATCTAGAACTAAATTTAAATTTAATTTATCACATAAATTAAATTCAAATTATCACATTAATTTAAATTTAAATCTATCCTATATAATAAATTTAAACTAATTATTTAATATAAATCTAGAACCAAATTTAAATTTATTTTATTACGTAGATTAAATTCAAATTATCACATTAGTTTAAATTTAAATACACCCTATAAAATAAATTTAAACTAATTATTTAAATTAAATAGATGCTATATATATTTTGAAATATATAATATAATATTTCACATATATATTTAAAATTTTTTTAAAATATATATATCAAATAATAAAATTCCTCCACCCTAAATTGAACTTTATATTCATTGAATCTATATGCATTTTTAGGTTCAATGAATTTGAATATTCTAGCTTAAGTATGTCCGTTCTTGTGTATGCCTCTGTAGGCCCATATGATGTTGGCAGTGAGCCAATAATACTATTTTACCCACAAGTCACAAGTGGCCTCTAGCAAGATATCGTGACTACCCAAATCATATGAGGATTGGTGATCCATTGCAACCCATCATACAACCTTGTCACAATATTTTTATTACACGATATCTAGGTCAAGTATGAGGCGTGAAAATATCATCCTCATTTTACTCAACCATCACTTTCTCGATCTCTGAGCAAATTGATAGAATAAATGGAAAACCTTTCCTCCAAGCATGGCCATGCATTTCTCAGTCTCACTTATTGAATGGCCCAGAGATATACCTCCACAAATGAGAAGGAAAATTTTCATCTTGACCACTCATCTTCTTCTATATGGATTCTACTTTGCCTGGTTATAGCCCTTATGATCACCTAGTTAAAGGTGACTTTTGGCTATGTCAAAGCATAGGAATCTATGGTGATCTTAGGTCTGATGGTTCAGTGACATGGCTATATATGAGATACACTTATGACTTGATCTATGTAGTTATTTCATGACGGGTCAATCCAGCACCCTGTATCTTAACAAGTGTCTATGATTTTAATTTATATCTTCATACATGATTAACACATAAGCATTAATCAAAATCATACTAGCCTTAGTTCATCATCGTTTCCATAAAATGATTGACTAGGAATATTTAGAATAATCAATATGATTTATCCAATGATATTATTATTATTATAGTAAACATGCAAATTATATAATAAATGTAATAAAAGAGAAAGTCCTTTTTTCTTAATAAAATACAATGTTCATGATACAATGATTGGCCTAGGGCATAACCTCTAATAGCTACTCCTCTTTCTTTAAACCTCCTAACCCAAGAGTGAGTGAAAGAATGGGCTATGCATTATGGCGTGTTCATCGTGAAGCTTATGCATGTTGGTGTGTGAGTATATGGAGGTGCTGGTACGTGCTTCTTATTTATTCTAGACCTCATACTCTTCACGTCAGCTGTGCATTAAAGTCGTGCTTCTTACTCCCATACTCTTCCATATGAGCTGCCCTTGTACGACGTGGTGCTTCTTGTGTGAGAGACATCTACCTCGCGTAAGTGTACTAGTGTGTTTAAATGGAAGAGTTCCCTCATTCACCAATTGTGCCCGAGTGAAGTCTAGCGTATATAAGTGAACTATGCTTACATGGATGGCAACGTGACTTGCTACGTGTAAGCATGAATGAAGTGTATGGTAGTAAGAGTGGGCCAGATGTGGATGTAAATAAAGCTATGAATTCCATGTGCTAAATGATCCATGTACGTGAAGATGCATAGAGGTGCTATACACGTGCTTTGCATTTGTGTTTATGTGGAAGAATGAGTGTGATCAAGCTGCTGAAAGTGACTTATGAAGCTTCATTTATGCAGGTGTCAAGGAGAAAGAGAGCTTGTGAGTATATGTAGCTTAATGAATGCAAAACTTATGGGATATGTGTGTTAAATGAAGACGTGTGACATGGTGCTTGAAGGTGTTAATGCATTTGCGAGGGTGTGTGAATAAGTGAACTCGTGAATGTATGAGTGTAACTACAAGGAGGAGCCCGTGCATATGAGCTGCTTGTATGCATGGATGTGATTGTGTATGTTATTTTTTTTTAAATTCCCAACCCATTAAAAACCTGCACAAATAATAAGAATTATTGAATAGGAAAAATTCACAAAATTATTTAAAGAAATTAATACACTAAAAGCCAATAATTTTGTAAAATAATTCCTAAAGTGCAAAATAGCTAATTAAATAAAATACTATCTAATTAGATCCATTAAGCCACAATTCATCATAAAAAATGCCTAAATTAGAGGGAATAAAATATATAAAAATTAGCAATTATTAGTAGTATTAAATAGAGATCCCAGATTCACTTCAATTTTTTTGAGACCATTACAGGATGCCCAAGGAACTAGACTAAGATTCAGTATAGCCTACACCCTCAAACTGATGGTCAAACAGAGAGAACCATCCAAACCTTAGAAGACATGTTGAGGGCATGTGTTTTAGAGCTGAAAGGTAATTGGGATACATATTTGTCTCTAGCGAAATTTGCTTACAATAACAATTATCATGCTAGTATTTAGATGGCACTGTATGAGGCATTATATATGAAGAAATATAGGTCCTTAGTATGTTGGGTTAAGCTTGGAGAGAGGAGCCTTATAGGCCCAAAGTCAGTGGACCAAATCTCTAGACAGATGAAACTATCAAAAAGAAACTCTTAATGGCTCAGAGTATACAAAAGAGCTACGCAGATAAAAGGAAAAGACCATTAATGTTTGAGGTTAGAGACCACATCTTTGTGAGAGTGTCTCTAGTCATAGGGATAGGTAGGTCCATTAAGAGTAGAAAGCTTATTCCGAAATACATAGGTCCATTCTAAATTCTTAATAAAGTTGGACCTGTGGCCTACAGACTTGCTCATCCCCTGAACTTGAGCCAAATACATTATGTATTCCACGTATCCTAGCTTAAAAGGTACTAGCTCAACCTTTTGCATGTCATATAGTATGAAAATGTGCAATTATAGGGCAATCTATCTTATATAGTATTACCAGATTAGATCGTGGATGTTAAACTCAAGTAGTTATTAAATAAAATGATACCACTAATG
Source organism: Erythrophleum ivorense (assembly GCA_026724425.1). NCBI lineage: Eukaryota > Viridiplantae > Streptophyta > Magnoliopsida > Fabales > Fabaceae > Erythrophleum > Erythrophleum ivorense. Next base: position 19,393,889 of record JAIUCV010000004.1, on the reverse strand, counting down.
AAAGTGGTTTGGAAAGGGCTGTCTCCTAAGGAAGCCACCTGGGAGCTAGAAGAAGAGATGAGAAAGAAGTATCCAAAGCTATTCCCATGAGGTATGTATCTAAATTTCTAGGATAATTTTATTAAAAAAGGGTAGAAATGTAACACCTGATTTTCATAAAAATGATAGAAACGAGTCTGATATAAAAGAGAGTCCTCCAAAATAAATGAGTTAAGGCTAAATAAAATTAGAATAAAATTCAGAATAACAAAAAATGAGGATCCAAGGCTTAGGATGCCTAGAAACTAAAGTTAGAATGGCTAAAAAATTTTCAATGAAATGCAGTGGCATTTTTCATAATTTTGGACACTTTTTAGGAAACTTAAAGAAGAGATATTTAAATAGAAAATTTGAGTTTCTTGGGATTCCTAAAAGCCTTAAAAACTATAAGAACCTTTAGAATGGTTCAAACCCCTCTTATTTGAGTTTTAGAATGTTGGTTGACTAAAACTTTTATCCTTTTATTCGGGAAAGTTTTAGATTCAATTTGATTGATTCCAAAGGAAATTTATAGGTTGGAGGATCTAAGTTTTATAATGGAAAAAATAGTTTTCAAAAAAGGAGTTAAAATAAGCCTTAAGGGAAGAAACCAATAATAAAGGGCAAAATTGGCATTTTGAAATGTCTTAAATGGATCCTTAGCTATATATATAAGGCGTCCCACTTCTCCCCTACACTTAGTCAACCTAAATTTCATCTCAAACTAAGGGCAAGTTCTGCCAAAGGAGACACATAAGAAGGAGCTTCAAGGGAGGAGAAAAACCTAAGAAAGGGTAAGGAAAACTATGGATTTTCTTGCTCCTTCCTTTATTAAACTTGTTCTCCTCCTTCTCCTATTTCTTTCTGTGGTTTTGGTGTGTGAATTGGGACTGTTTTAAGTTTAGGTCAAAGGAAGAAGATAAGAAATTCAAGGAGAAGCCTATAGCAAAGGAAAAGACGCTTGGAAAAGGCTTAAACCAAGGTATGTATCATGGACTTCCTTGCTTCCTCTTCTTGTTCTTCCATGGGTTATTTTTGGCCACCTAGAGAACAACCAAGAGGGAGTAAATTCTAACCTAAACCAAGCATGAAAAGGCTTAAATTCTCTGTAAACATATAAAACTCATTGAATACAAAAGGAAGTCCCCCAAAGAGAAGGATTTGAGGCCCAATAAAATTAGAATATTACTCTAGACCTCAAATAATAATGATCTAAGGCCAGAGGTGCCCTGAAACCAGAGTCAGAATAACCAAACAAAATTTAACAAGAATGCGACGAAATGTAATGACATTTTCGTTATTTTGGGCACTTTTTGGAAAACTCACAGGAGGGCTTTTTAAATAGAAAATTTGATCTCTCTAGGGTTCTCAGAGTCTCCAAAAGCTATGGGAAGCCCCAAGACAGTTAAAACCCCTCAAGTGGATGTTTTCTAACAACAGTTGACCCAAACTTTGACTAGTTTATTCGGGAAGGTTTTAGCTTCAAATTGAGTGATTCCAAAGACATTTTATAAGATTGAGGACTTAAAATCTATGATGGAAAAGACAGTTCTCAAAAAGGAGCTAAAACAAATTAAAAACAAAAATACTAAGTTTACGGGACATAAATGGAATTTCTTTAGGACAATCTTATTTCCCCACCTATATATATGTCAGGCCCCACTCTCTTCCTCATTTGGCTAGCTTTATTTCTGCCCTAAAATAGAAGAGAGACCTAGGGAGAGTGGCACACAAGAGAAGGGAAGAGGAAGAGGAAAAACAAGGCAAGAAAGCATTAGACACCATTTGACCCTCAAATGATACAAGAGAAGAAACTGACCATATGAACAATAACTATACTAGAATAATTAAATTTTGGTAACTTTAAAAATTCATAATTAATTCCACAGAGTTCCAAATAATCTAGTCTTTAGCTTCCTAAAAATTTTTGGATGAGATATATATGCATGCCAAATTTCATGAGGAAATTTGTTTATTTGGTCAGATTGTGCCATAGGGTTGCAAATTGGTCCATTTATGCTTCTTAAAGGGTCACCAAAGGTCCAAATTTGCTTCCAAGGCTTTCATGGACACTTGAGCATGTGGGAAAGCTTCAAAATGGTCTATTAAACATGTCTCAAAGGTCCATAAACCCAAATTTCACAAACGCACTCTCTTACCCCAAGGTATACATAAGAACATACAAGCTTCATCTTGCCATTCAATGTCAAGAACTTACTATAACATTCACATGGCATCAATTCTCATATGTACATCAAACATCCATGTATTTACACATGTTCAAATGGTTATACAACATATTCATCATAAGGTTACATCATATGGCATCAAAATAGTTACAAATAGAACAAAATAGCACACTTTTCCCTTTGAAAATCTTCCTCTCCCTCGGCCACACACTCACAAGGATGTGAGACTTGGTTCCTTTGGCCTAGACACATTATATGGAAGCCAATTACACTCTTGGAATAATTTCTAAAGCCGCACATTCATTTTAAAAGCTAGGTTGTTCCTATGGCTTATTTATGATTCCATAATGCACCTAATGAAGCAACACCCATAATCCATGATCTTGGCTCCATTCTTTCCTTCCATTTATGGTTTTTAACTTCATTCAAACCTCTTGGAGCCATCACACAATCTATTTGAGGAGCCTAACTACATTTTGCTTCTTTAAGTCATAATATAGAACCTATGGTACCATCTCAGTTCCTAGGCTTCCTAAAATTTTTTCAAGGCTTCCCCTCATCCTTTTCCATTATATATGATACAAAACTAAGCTTAGAAGAAATTAAAACACTCCCTAGCTATTAGTTTTGCCCTAGGTCGAGGCTATGCTTCATGAAAACACCTAAGAAGTTGTTTTCATTTTCTTGATGGGAGAAGTATGTGGGAGGCTCTCTTGGTGTCTTAGAAACTCACATGAACTCTTAAATGCCTTAATTTATGGTTAGAACTCATCTTGCAAGCCAAGGTGCAACTAAACCCTAGCTTTTCTATCTTATAATTTTATAGTTCTTTCTTTGTTTCCTTTGCATATTCTTATTCTCCTCACTCATTTTCTTAAGATTGAATCTTGGTTTAGTTCAAAATCTAACTCCTTTTAGCTGTCCCTAGGTTGGTCGAACTACATACATCCAAGAACAAAGAAGAAAAAGCATGGAGACTAGCCTTTTACCTTGATTTTCTAGCCTTTCTTGGATGATCTTCCTTTTGCTTGGATTCTTCTCCTTAAACTCAAAATTTTCCCCCTTAGTCTGACCTCAAAATAGATCCAAATATATCAACAAATCCATAGAAAGAAGGAGGAGAGCAAGTTTGCTAAAGAGAAAACTAGGAAATTCCACGAAAAACATACCTTTCTTACTTTGTTTTTGCTCTTCCTCTTCCCTTTTCTTGTGTGCCACTCTCCCTAGGTCTCTCTTCTATTTTAGGGAAAAAATAAAACTAGCCAAATGAGGAGGAGAGTGGGACGTGACATATATATAGGTGGGGAAATAATATTGTTATAAAGAAACTTTGTTTATGTCCTGTAAACTTGGCATTTTTGTTTTTAGTTTGTTTTAGCTCCTTTTTTATAACCATCTTTTTCATCATAGAATTTAGGTCCTAAATCTTATAAAATGCCTTTAGAATCACTCAATTTGGAGTTAAAATCTTCCTAAATGAACTAGTCAAAGTTTGGGTCAACTATTGTTGGAAAACATTCACTAGAGGGGTTTTAACTATCCCAAGGCTTCCTAAGGTTTTTAGAGCCTCTGAGAACCCTAGGGAGCTCAAATTTTTCATTTAAAAAGCCCTTCTATGAGTTTTCCAAAAAGTGCTCAAAATTATGAAAATGCCATTATGTTTTGTCGCATTATTGTTAAATTCTGTTTGGTTATTCTAACTCCAGTTTCAGGGCACCTCTAGCCTTATATCATTATTATTTGAGGTCTATAATATTATTCTAATTTTATTAGGCCTCAAATCCTTCTCTTTGTGGGATTTCCTTTTGTATCCGGTGAATTTCGTACATTTATGAAGAAACATAACGTTACGTTTTTCATGTTTTCTTACATTTTTGGAGGATTGGATATTACAAAACCTAGGTTTTTAAGGGTGAGAAACAAGTATATGCAAAGAGATTCCAAAAAGAAGCATTAGTTTTCAAGTTTCCAAAACCTAGGGATTTTATTGCACCATGGTATGTAACACCCCATAATTAATTAAGGTAGAATAGATGCAATTTTATTATTAGTTTACATAGCATCATCATGTATTCATGTTGCCAAGTATAGGCGTTTATATTTTTCTTGGTGGAAATATAACTGTTAAGGAGTTAAGTCTTATTATAGTGGATATTGATGTTTGAACTTGTAACATCTGATATATATAGCTTTGTTGAATTTGTGATATGGTTTACCATTTGGGAATTGTAGTCATGTGATGCATTAGATGTTGATATAAACTATTGATGAATAAAATCTTTATGGAATGTGCATGGGATGTTAATTGTCGCTAATGCATGAGTTCTTGCTGTCATTATTCTATAAATTTGCTGATATGAGATAGTTAGGCAAGTAGGAAATAGTATCTAAGTTTTGAATTGGTAATGGTGGAATAGCTGGGTATATAGGGTAGATAAATACCATTAAAGTCATATAAAATGAGTGGGAGTGGTCTTAGGGTAGTCCTAAGATGAGAATTGGAGTGTAGGGGATGAAATTTAGGAGATGTAGTTACAAGAGGGAGTCACACTGTGGCCAAATGAGCGACAGAAGCGAGGGGCACCGCCGCATGAGTAATCTCACCACGGCGCAAGAAAATAAAAATTTCATGGAGAGTAACAGTGTCGAGGAACGCTGTATCATGAGAAAACTCACCAAGGCGCAAAGTAAAAAAAATCGCCCAGGAGGGTAACAGAATGAAACCTCACCGCAGCGCAAGTTGAGGGAACAAACTGAGGGGTGTCCAGTAGCAAAACTCGCCGCGGTACAAATATATTCTGCCGAGGCAAGAATCTTGGGACTTAAAACAGTAGCTCTATGGGGCATTTCCGTCGCGGCGCCATGTGGTCTCGCTGCGACGATGGTTTAACTCGCCGCGGCGAAATGTGCAAAAATTGCCCAATGATTCCAATACCTATCTTAACTGCAGCGCAAATGGTCTAGGCTGCAGCGCAAGACCCTAAACCCCTACCCTTAGCCTAGAAACCCCAATTTCTTCAACGATAATGCTAGGAAATGATATAAGAATACTTGTGAGAGGTTTTTGTATGTTGAAACTGATAGATGGATGAATCATAAACCCCTCATGGTAGTATGATTTCTTTTATGCATCTTTGTTTTGGTTGTGGTTGTTTAGTGATGACCTTAGCATCAAGGTTCAAATTTTCCTATATTTTCATAATGTAACAAAATGTAATGACTCCAAACCTTGATCATGAACTATTAATCATGCATTTAACCATAAATACAATGATTAGAAGGTAGGGTTGTCACATGGTATGTATGAAGCTTTCTAGTGGTATTTCTAATTGTCTAAGAGTGTGTATGGGTTCTTGAGACACCTAGAAAGCCTCACATGTGCCATTTCCTTCAAGTAAAGTTGTAAATTCATAGGTGCTCATAAGTGTCCATAGTCTCGATCTAGGCAAGTAGAACCACTTTGGGAGATTTGCAAATTTTTCTTAAGGTAGAAAGGGACTAAATATGATGGAAGAACATCTAATGAAGCATTGGAAAAAATTTAGAAGCCTTGGTTTGTAAGATTGAGGTGTAGGCTCCATAATGAGACTTAAAGAAGCAACTTATGTTTAAGCTCTTGGAAATGCACTTGTGATGACTCTAAGAGGTCTAAAATGGAGTCAAGAGACCTAGATAGAAGGAGAAAATGGAACCTAGAGCATAAATCCTAATAGATGCTTCATTAGGTCTTGTGTGGAACCATTATATAGCCATGTAAGAAAGTAAGCTTCCATAGAGTGTGTGTGATGCTAGAGCTTACTTCAATGATGTAATTGTGTCCCATTTGATGTGTTTAGGAAAAGGAATCAAGTTACACCTAGTTGCAAGTGTGTAGCCGAAAAGGGGGAGGAATAACCAAGGAAAAATTATGCAAATCTTACTTCAAGGTAGCTCTTTAACCTTTTTCACATGTATAGCTTGGTTGTTTTCTTGTTATTGAATGCTTGTGTGTATGTTTGAGCCATGAGATATGTTTCTAGCCAATGTTTACATATTATGGTACAATTATGTTTCTTGAAATGTGTTTATGATTGCATTATGGCTTGAATGGGTTTGGTTGTACCAAAAGTCCTCTAGTAAGGGTGAGAATGAGCCAAAAGTCTCTAGAAATGGGTGAGACAAAGCTAAAAGTCTCAAGAAGAATGAGGCTAAGTTAAAAGTCCCTTGAAAGTGTAACAATCATAATTCTTAGTTATCGTGATTAGGCTTAATTATGTGGTTAACTATTGTAAATTAAGGTCTAAAATTATTACAATTAATTAAAATAGGGAAAAGGTGGAAAAATTTGAATGTTGATATTATTCGAGTTATTAACTAAGAAACCACCACTAATTCAATCCATAAGTGATCATAATAATCAATTAAGACCTGTGATTCATCTTATTATTGATTTCAACTCACCAAAACCTCTTTTAAATATTCCCAAGTCATTACATAATGTTATCATAGTAAATCTTAAGATTTCTAAGTAAAAATAAGGGTTTAGGAACCTTCGCCGCAACTTGGATCTTCCCTACTACAGCTAAGTTGGTTACTGGAACCTAAAAACCAAGTTTGGAGACTTTTGTCGAGACTTGGTACACCTACGCTGCGACGTAAGTGACTATTGGAGCTTAAATTGAAAATTCGCACCTTGTATTACAGCTAGGGTTTTCTACGCCACAATGAAGTGCTCTCGGAGACCTACTATTCATGTTTTTGTGATTCTCATAGTAGCAAGCCTAAGTGGCACCTTGGCAGAACAGCCTCTTGGGACTCACCACTCAATTTATTTGACTTGCACCGCAGTGGACCATCCTTATGTCATATCGAGCTAAGCTACTAGAACTTACAATTTCTCTTCCCTTGATTCTCATCATGACTTGTGTAACACCATAAATTCTAAGACTCAACTCAGGAAATTCCCATGCCTCATCTCATGTAAATTCTATAGGAAGCAATATAATGGCATATTGAATCATAAATCAAGATACATCTCGCCACGGGTAAAATTTTTCTTTCCGTATCCCATGGGTCGTATGGATTCATCCAGCTGATTCCCACATTTAAATACATAAGTTCAACTTATAACATATAACACCATAAATTTTAGCTCATCTCATGCCTTTAAATGATTTAATATCATGAAGGATGTAAGTTTCTCATAGAAAGGCAAGGAAAATAATGAATATTTTCATATTGCGTCGTGTCTAAAATTTCATTTCATGAACCTAATTGGCTCCCATAAATTGTATTTAGGCCAAGAGAAACGATCTCCACCAATTTGTGGGTGTGTGGCCGAAAGAGGAGGCTTGAATCTCAAGGAAAAAAAAGTGTGTGAGTGTACACAAGGTAGCTCTCTCCACCTTCTTTCATGCATAGATGTGTGTTTAGCTGGTTTTAGAATGTGGGTATGTGTATTTTCAAGCTATGAAAAGTATGCCAGCATGCCTTTATATGCTATGATTCTTAATGCCATGTTATGTTTCTAAATGAGTACATGATGTTTGTTTAAGTTTGCTTGAGTGTGGAAAGGCCAAGAACTCTTCCCTTTGGTGAGGATGAGCCAAGAACCCTTGAGCTTGGTTGAGACAAAGTAAAGAGTCTCCCAAAAGCAAAGTGGGCTCCCAAGAGTATGGTTGATTCCAAAGTGCTTAAAGAATGGGTGAGGCAAGTCCAAAACCCATGAGGAGAAGTGTGAGGCCAATCCAAATACTTGGAGAACTCTTGAATGTCTTGTATGATGTGTTCATATGCCAAGCTTGCTTTTAAAATGTCCATGACTTCCATTTTCTCCATGCATGCATTTGTAAAGCTTGCTTTGTACATATTATGTATGATTGAATGGGAGATGAGCTATTGGGATTCTTTGAATCTCATCCCTCCTCTCCAATGATCTAACATGCTAGGTGGACCAAATAGCTATGGCAATGGGAGCCAACAACAATGAAAAAGGGAGATTGACAAGCATATGCTTTGTTTTATCCAACTTGGAAGCATAATGATGGTTCATGATGTATATGATGTTGTAAATGGCCTATGAACCTTGAGACATGTGTAAATGTGATATTATGTGATGTTCAGATGTATGAATATTATGTATGACCTCTAGCATATATTTTGAGTATGTAATGCCAAAGTATGCAATGTGGAAGTATGATGTAAATGTGCATAAGTGTGGGTTGAATAGCCAAAATGAGATGCATAAGGTTTGGGGCCATTTGGGCAGCTCACACAAGTCTTAAATGTGCTTTTAGACTTGCTCAAAGGGTGCCACAACCAAGGAAGGCCTTTTGGCAAATTTGGTACCTCATATAGAGCCAAATTTGACCATAATGGAACCCTATGTCATTTTTTATCCAAATAAGTTAGTCTTGATCTGAAATTTAGCATGCAATTAGATATCATTGAGAGCTTTTTGGAAAGTTAAAGACTATCATTTTTGGAGGTCTACAAAATATTTGATGATTTTTCAAAGTTGGCAAAATTTATGGATTTGGTCTGCTGCACTATTCATTTGGTCCGAAATTGTTTTCTATCACACGAAGCTCAAATGATGTCCAATTCCACAAAATTTTATACAAAGAAACTAGATATTCATAGTGACTCATGTCAACTAGAAACACCTTATTTGGAGGTCTAGAGAGGGAGATATGAATTTTTGAACATTCTATCCAATATCAAAAATTTTACCTGACTAGAGGTACTGTTTCATTGAATTCCGAGGTTTGTACTTGATGAACTGGTCTAAAGATATTTTTTCTCTCTATCTAACATCTACAACTTTCCATATTGGTATCATTTGTATGAATTGATTTTTTTTTGGAATTAATTGGACATTTTCAAAATTTTCTGCAGAATTTTGTGATAGTTCTAGAATTCAGTCAGACCTTTGGACCATTTTGGATGTCAAAAATCCTTTGTGATGAATTTATGATCTAGACATATTTTTAATGTGAAGTAGACATCCATATCTTCCCAAAATGACTAAGATTGCATAATTTCAATTTTTCTAGATTTAGTTATGATTTTCCAAAGTTTGGTCAGAAAATGGAGTAATCTAACCGAAATTAAATAAGCTCATTTCATGCTTCATTTCGGTTTCCATGAGTTGTGGGCATGATTTTGTGATGAAAATGAGTTGTAATGATGTATTTAAATATGAGGCTGTGTAATGTCTAGTTTTTGTTAAACAATGGAAACAAACATGTTTTCAAAGCAAGCCCCTCAAAACAAATTATTTAAGGTCCCGCAAAATTTGAGGAACATTCTAGCCTCCTAAAAATGAGAATTGTAGTCTCAAACGAAAGGAAAAATGGAGCTAGAATGAAGAAATAAATTTTGACAAAAACCTTATGAAAGGTAATGACATTTTCATAATTTCGGGCAATTTTTGGAATTCACACATGAGGGCTTTTTAAACCAAAATTTTGAGCTCTCCAGGGTTCTCAGAGGCCCTAAAAATCATGGGAAGCCCTGGGACAGTTAAATCCCCTCCGGTGGACGTTTTCCAACATTGGTGTGCTCGAACTTTGACGGGTCCATTCGGAAAGGTTTTAGCTCCAATTTGAGTGATTCCAAAGCCATTTTTCTTAATTGGGAACCTAAATTTTATAATGGAAGAGACGGTTCTCAAAAAGGAGCTAAAACGAAAGAGAAACAAAAATGCAAAGTACAAAAGGCACAATTGGAATTTTTGAAAATGTCACTTTTTCCTACCTATATATATATGGTGCCTCACATTTTCCCCCATTTAACTTCAGAAAATTTAGCCCCAAACCAGAAGCAAAACCCTAAGGGAGAGGCGCCCAAGAGAGGAAGAAGGAGGAGGAAGAAATCCAAGCTTAAGGTATGCTTTCATGATGTTTTTCCTTGCTTTTCTTCATCTCCACCACCTTTCCTTCATTCTCCTTTCTTTCCTTGGATTAAAATGATGTTTATAAATCTGATTCAAGGGAAAGTTCGGATTTGAAGAGAGGAGCTTGGAGAAATCAAGTTTCAAGCCAAACTAAGCAAGGAAACAAGGTAAAAATGCATCCTATGGTTGATACCTTCCATGGCCTTTCTTCTCCATTTCGCCCCACATGTGTTCTGCCCTAGGGAGTTAAATTTCAAGCCCAACCAAGCATGGTTCTTAGGTATTTGATGGAGAGGAATAAGAATATGCAAAGAAAACCAAGAAATAGGCATTAGAAATCAAGATGTAAAATCTAGGGTTTTAAGTGCACCTTCCAATTTCTGAAATTGTATGATGATTCCTAGGTCTAAGTAAGAGTTTAAATGAGTTCTTGAGACACCTAAGATGCTCCCCATAAAGCTTCTTCCTTCAAGAAAACTAAGAGAACTCCAAGAAGCTCAAAGGAAGCCTATGTCTCAGCCTAGGCTTGTTTGTGTAGGTGGGGGGAGTTTTAAATTTTTCTAAGGCCATCCTTGAGTCATATTTGATGAATGAAGATGACGGGAAGCCTTGGAAAAATTTTAGAACTCATGGAAAGTGATTTGGTGCTTAGGTTCCATAATATGACCTAAAGAAGCAATATAGTGCTAGGCCTTTTGTCTTAATGATGTGATGACTCCAAGAGGCTTAAAAGGGGTCAAGGATCATATTTGATAAGAAAGAATGAGGCCTAGAAATCACTTGAGGGGTGTTGCTTCATTAGGTGTAATTATGGACCATAATGAAGTCTATAGAGTAATCTAGTGGTTCATCAAGTTATGTAGCCTTAGAATATGTTCTATGAACCTAATTGGCTCCCATAATTTGTATCTAGGCCAAGAAAAACCATCTCCACCAAATTGTGGGTGTGTGGCCGAAAGAGAAGGCTTGAAAGCTAAGGAAAAAGTGTGTGAAATTGTGCAAGGTAGCTCTCTCCACCTTCTCTCATGCATGAATGTATGTCTAGCTTGTTTTGGAATGTGTGTATGTGTATTTTCAAGCTTTGGAATTTATGCTAGCATGCCTTTACATGTCATGATCCTTGATGCCATGTTATGTCTTAAATGAATCCATGATATTTGTATAAGTTTGCTTGAGTGTGAAGAGGCCAAGAACTCTTCCCTTGGGTGAGGATGAGCCAAGAACCCTCGAGCATGGTAGAGACAAAGCAAAGAGTCTCCCAAAAGCAAAGTGGGCTCCCAAGAGTATGGTTGAATCCAAAA